>CM060938.1:725881585-728381585 GCA_030765085.1 Allium cepa | reverse complement strand
CTTTGAGGTCCGAGTTTTCTCGAAGAGCTTTAGATTAGGAAGTCTTTGGCGTCGGTGTCAGTAGTGTAGCTCGGAGTGTTCTGTGCTGGCAAGAAAGTCTTCTGGTTAGCATTTTTCTGAAGATGGAGTTCAGAAGCAGCAGAGTGGATCCATTTTTTCGATGGATTGGCTAGATAAGCGTAAGCTGTTCTGATTGGTAAAGGGAGAACAGTTTTCTTTGGATATTGGACTGGTTGATCGCAAAAGTGACTTGCGATAGTTTGAGTGTTCTCTTGATTTATCAGAGTTGTGCAGCGGAAGCAGTTTGAGAGTGCTTTTGTTTTGTTTTTCGGGATAGAAGAAGTAAGCTAGTTTTCTGATATTTGTGGAGTAGTGTTGGTGTTCTTGGTTTTGGATTGATCTTGAGGAGATCATTGTGTTGGATTGTTTTTGGTTCTGTGTGTTTCTAAAGACATCAGCGAAGGTTGAACTGATTAGGAGAGTGGAAGGCAGCCCAGGATCATCATAAGAGTTCTGTGGGTAAGAGATGAAGGAATTTGGATTCCGAAGTCGGAGATTTGATTTTGGATAAGTTTTCTTCGATCTAAGGAGTTATAAGATTGAGTAAGACTGGGTAAGTCAGCTCCGAGGTGTTTTGGATCTTTTCTGTATTCTTGTGAGGATTGGTGTTTGATTTTCAAGGTTGAATTGCCAGATTGTATAACTGGGATTCGTTGTGTTTCACGTATCTCTGAGGGAATACGTGTATTCTTTATTTCTGGTTGTGGAACCAGCAGTTCAGGAGGATGTGATTGTTGAGTCAGACTTGTCTATAGTCTGATATCCTGTTTAGTTTGTAGATCTAGTTGGATAGGAGCTCTATAGCTTAGTGGTATAGATTGTTTGGATTCTATAGAGCGAGTATCCCGATATTTATATTTGGGAAACTCTAGGAAATCCTATCCAGAATTTTATCTGGATAATTAGATTTGTTTGAGTGAATTGGTTGCAATGGTTGTTTGCATATGATTGATAATATATGCTTATGTTTTAAAATAAAATCTTAAGATAGATTATTAAATTACCTTTGTTTTAAATTTCGGGGACGAAATTCTTTTAAGGGGGAAGGATTATAACATCCCGGAATTTTTGACAATATCAATTTAATAATCGGTATTAAAATTAAATTGATATTGATAATTTTGTTAATAATAAATTTTGAATTGATCTAATAATCTTCTTTTAATAAATATTTAAATGGGTAGATTTTATCTTTTTAAAGCTAATAAATTGTTTTCTGTTTATAATATATATATATATATATAATTGTATATATTGTAAGTTGATAAACTTTGATTTTGAACTTAGTAAATGAATCAATTTTTTTAATTTTAATTTATATTTGGTAAATTGGAAATTTGATTTAAACATAACATTTAACTTTTCAAGACAATTCAATAAATAATTATATGGTTTATATTAAAGGAAAATCTTATTTGTTTAGATTTATATTTTAATTAACTTGAATATGAATTTAAATTAGGTTAATATCAAAGCTTTGTTTTATTTTCTTTTTAAAATATTGCTTGAAAGTGTATATATAAGAATTTAAAATACAAATTACATATGGTTATTTTTTTAAAAAAATCATTTTAAACATTGTTTAATTTGTTATTTTTAAATAAAAATGATAATACTTAGTTTTTATAAACATAACTAAATTTTGTTAGAAATAGGATTTGTTATTTTTAATTTTAACAAGAGTTATATATGCATTTATATGTATAACTTGATTTTTAAAATTTGATTTGATAAACTAATTTAAAATTTGGGTTTAATGTTTTAAAATTTAATAGAATAATACTTCAATATTTTTGAATAAGTTATATTTTTAATTTGTTTGTATTCATTTCTTTTCAATTTAAAAAGAGATAAATTCATTTATATATACATAAGAAATAGTGAATTAAGATATAAAAGTTTTTAAATTCAATTTAAATTAAAAATACTTAGATTACATGTGTAAGTCTCTTAAGACATTTAATTTACATGTGTAAGCCATTAAAATAAGCCAAGTGACAAATGTTAGAAACTTAAAACAAGTGTTCCCTTAAACTTTTATTTTTTTTCTTTTATTTTTAATGAAATCAAATATTTTCTTATGTAAACATTTCTTCTTAACCTCATTTTTTCTTTTTCCTATTCTTCTTCAAACTTGAGAAATCTTCAGCTATGAAATCTGCAAATTTCTTCTTCAAAATAGAAAATAAAATCTGTTCAAACAAATTTATGAATCCCCTCAAAAACCAAGCTAAAAATCTGTGAATTTCCACTCACAAACCAAATCTAAAACCAGTATTTCCTCTAAACCAAAACTATCTTCAAAACTGAATGCATGTGAATCTGAGGTGAAAACCATCCTCGAAACTGTAGCCCCTCAATTCAAATACCTGAAATTTCATTTGCAAATTCAAAGCTAAATGAATGTCTGCATTTTTTTTATCAACCTGAAATGCATGTAAACCTAAAATCACTTTGCAAATTCTCAAGCCTGTAGTCCTCTATTTGAAAACAACATCCAAAACTGCATGCATTTTCTTTCTGGAGGCCTGCATTTCATTTCTGGAAACATGCATGTGATTCAGAGTAAAAGCATTACTGTAAATCAAGTTTGAAGTTTACAAAAAAAAATATAAAAAAAAAGCAAACTGCAGTTTTTAGAAGTACTGAAGAAAATTGTTGAATCTGGAAGCAAAAGCATTGCAGTAATATAAGACTAAAGTTGTAAAAGGGCAAATCAAAGATGCAACTTGAAGTTTTGGAAATTGAAAACACAGTTCAAGTTCAGGCTTTTCAAAGTCAGAGTGCTCTGCTCCTAAATCTGTGAGTAACCTCACCCTTTAATATAAATTAAGTATGAAATTAGTTGCTTGTTTTACTCTGAGATTATGCATGTTTATATTCTCTTTACAAGTTCATTTCTGGTATATATGTGAATATATGTTGTAGTGCATGCTGCAGAGTAATTTATTTTCTGTATTTAAGTTCCAGATGCTAGAATTTCTTTAAAAAAATCCCATTCCATTGGATCTAATCTGTGTTAAGGACTAAGGATTAAATGTAATATAGTTGTGTAATATAAGTAAAGTTAAATTTTATTTAATATAGGAAATTTTTTATTTTCACTGGAAACTCAATAATAACAGAACAAAATTATATATAAGTAAGAATTTGATTATCCAAATTCATTGATTAAAGTTTATAAACCAATTACATTATCAAAAACTTGAATTTTAAAACTAAAATTAGAATTTTTAGTTTGGAGTTGGTTGAGTATTTCTGGTTTAACTAGAAATCTTATTTTTAGTTGGAGCTGTCAACCTAGGAGGTCGGGGTGGCCATGATTCTCTCTGGTGATAGAGAAATGAGTGAAGATCTAAGGAAAAATACTAGATGATGGATTAATGTAGTGAGGCAGTGGTGATTTGGGATTAAGTATTTTAACCCTATTTTTCTGTAACTTGAAGAAATTGTTTAATGCGACATCTAAAAGTGACCGAGTTGTCCCAAATTCGAGGAGAAGGTAGACGGGGTATGGAAGAGATGGTGGCCAGAGGCAAAGTTTCTCAAGCGATCGGAGTTTGGGTTTTGAAGCGACTTCCAGGTTCGACCTCTTTGTTCCAGTTTTCTGCTCAAATGCTCAAATTTGGTTTGGGAATTCTGCAGTGGATTGGAGGGTCGGAGACGAGTTGGGGAGTGGTCGGCGACATGCGTGAGTGGCCACGAGGGGTCGGAGTTGGGTGAAGTGATGGTGCAGGTGCACGAATTTATGGTGTGCATTCTGTGTTTTGGGGAAGAAGGATTTCTCGAGTATGGTGTCGGGTTGCAACATGATTTTCTCGAAGCAGAGAAGTAGGAGACTCGAAGTCGTTGAGATGAGGTCTCGGGAGTGTGTTGTTACAGGTTCATGTGTAAACCTGTCAGTAGCCGTAGATTAGAATAAATGCAAATGAATGTTACTCGAGTTTTACTCGAGCTGTTTTTGAATTTTTCTCGAGTTATTTTGTGTTTTACTCGGGCCAGATTAGGTTAGGCTCGAGCGAATTATTTGGGTTTCGAGTTAGTTCTGTTACAGGATTAAATACTTGTTATGTTCCCAAGTTTAAACTAAATTTTTTATGTGTAAAGCAAAGATTTAAATAAGTTTTAAATCTAACTTTAAATTATGAATTCAAGTTTAATTTAAATATTAAGATGGAAATGAATAAGAATTTAAATTCAAATTTGTTTAAAATACTTTAGAAAGGGTTTTTATTTTTAAAAATGTTTTTAAAGAAATTTGAATTTAAATTGGAAATTGAAATGTAAAGAAATGTTTTAAATAAAGTTTAAACTGATTTAAATTTGGATTTGAATCTTTGGTTTAAAAATAAATTTAAGTTTTATAAATTTAACTGTTTAAAACAAATATGAATGATAATGTAAAATTTAAATGGTTTTAATTTAAAAGGAAATTTGTTTTAACTTTTGTAAAAAAAAATTCATAATAAAGGTATTATTTATCATTTAAAAGATTTAGATTGATTTTAAAAAAACTTGTTAAAGTTAAATAATAATTTAATGATTTGTGTTTCATTTAATTATTAGGTTAATTAAATGAATTATTAATTTATTTAATAAATTAATAAAAGGGTAATTAAGGGTTTAATCTTAAAAGTTTAAGATTAATTATTCTTAGAATAATTAATTAAATAAGATTTGATTTTAATTAATGATTAATAATTAATTAATCAAGTAATAATGGATTAATTAAGTTTTAATTAACACTTAATTATTTAATTAATTTGGGGTTAATAAATGAGTTATTGATGATTAATTAAATTGTAATTAACAATGATTTAAAATAAGTTAATTATTTTAGAAAATAATTAATGAATTGTTTAATAGTTAATGAAGGTCATTAACTGAGGATTATTTAATTAATTAATTAATGTGATTAATTTTTAATAATTAATTAGATTAATTAATTTAAAGATAATCATTTGAGTAAACTGTTAAGGAAATTAATTACTTATTAATTAATTAAGTTTAGTTTGATTAGATTAAGTTAATTAATTCAGTTTAATTAATTTAGAATAATCAATAAATGATTTATGGAGTATAATTACTTAATGTAATTAAATAAAGGGAAATTACTTAGAGAAGTAATTAATGGGTAATTACTATATGTAATTAATTTGAAGGTGATTTGATAATGAAGTAATTTAAGTATAATTACTTTGTGAATTAATCAAGGGATTAATTTAAGATAATTAAATAAGGAATAATTAATTTATTTAGTAAAGTAATTAAGGGTAGATAATTACTGAATGAGGTTAATCAAAGGTGATTAACAATTATGGTTTAAATTAGTATTAATTACTTAATGTAATTAATTTAAATAAGGTACTTAATTAAATTGTAATTAGAAATCATTGATTAATATAATTAATGATGTAATTAAGATTGATTAATTAAGATTAATTAATCAATAATAAGTGATTAAAGGTAATTAATTAATGTAATTAATTAAGGGTTAATGTAATTAATTATAGTAATTAATTTGAAAAGTAATTAAAGGTTAATTACTGAATTTGGTTAAGTATAATTAATTTGTGAAATTAATTAAAGGATAATTACATAAATGTAATTAAGGAATAATTAATCAAGGGTGATTAATTAAGGTGATTAATTGGAAGATGATTAATTAATTAATTTGTAATTAATTAAAGGTTATGTAAGCAAGATTTATATTGATGAAGTAATTAATTTAATTCACTTTAAATTAATTAGAGAATGACGTAGTTAATTTAATTCACTTTAAATTAATTATAAATGGTGATTATACATCATTGCTTATATGGATGGATGATATTGTTGCCTTGATTGGTTTGAATCTCAGAAATGAGATAAGTAATATTGAGTGATATGGATGCATGGTTGCATTGTGATGATGATTTGGATTATCTTTTGATAATGATAATGTTGATTATCTATTATGAATTTGTGTATTATCTATCTGTGTGTATATAGATAATGAAATTGAATTGTTTTAAAAACTTTAAAACAACTTGGCCTTAAAAGACACGCTTTGGATTTCGATGAGACCGGGATCGAGTTTCCATATTTGGATATCTGAAAACCACATCGATCCAAATTAACGTAGGTCATGAATCCAAGTGGAGGAAGTGAAGACTCGAGGTGTAGGAACTATACGTTAGTATAGCTCTGTGGGTGATTCTGTAATGAGTTTGATGGAATAGTGCTTATAGGTTCGAGATAGTGATTTAGAGTGCAAGGGCTATGGTCGTTGACTCTGAGGGTGATTCCAATATGAGTGCAAAGAGATAGTGCCTTCGGTTTCGTTCGAACCCGAAACGAACTTGTATGGATTGAATGCTTTCAGAACATCGTCATGTGGACTATGAGCATTCTATGATAGATGTGTTCTATAAAGGTAATCGTAGCCTCAAGCCTCATCAACCGGGAATGGCTAAAACAGGGGAGGTGCAGCAAGGCTTCGTGGGTAGCTCCCACTGGAGAGCAAGATTTTCCCATGTCTAGAGGTCCCTTTTATTTTGGCTGTGTGGGCAGTTTGGAGCGTATGCCAACCGTGGGGTTGTCTTGTTCGGGACTGTCCAGTAAGGGATGGTTCCGGTCTTGTGTTGCAGGGGAGCGGGCGTACTCCTCGGTACGGTGATCTAGGCCACGTACTGTGACGGGCGGTACCCCAGTAGCCCTGCCATTGTATGGAATCCAAAATCCAATAAGTGCCAACGGTTTTGATTGTATTACCCACTTTTGTGGCTAGTAGCTGGAATTTAATAATGTAACAATTTCGGCTATTTCATATTTACTTGAAAACCCTAGACCTATTATAATATCATTGAATTTTGTATCAAATGTTTTGGTTAGCGTAAGGTAAAAACTTTTCCATGTTTATGTGTGGGAAGTCTTACGAGATACCTTTCTTTTCAAATTATTTTCAAAGTTAAGCAACTTTAACCTGTTACTCACACCAGACCCATGTCTGACCTGGAGTTTATCTTTTGTTTTCCATAAACTCTTGGGTATTCAAATTTTTACGAGTAGCCAAGGGATTCAGGTTAGCTTTGACGAATTATGGAGGAGCAATGGAGCAGGAGGCTTCTGCGATAGATATATAGTTCCGCTGTGTGTATTCTTTGTGTAGTATCTCTTGTATTGAGTTGTATAACTTGACAGGTGTTTATAACTGTCTAGTCTGTGATGTAAATTTTGTGTAACTCTGATTAGTGTTGTAAACTATGTAATATTTATGTTATTAATATAATTTATTCGTTCCGTTGTTTAGATTCTGATGTGTTGTTTCTTTCTTCTTCTCTTTCTTTCTATTCTCTATCCTTTCTTTCTTCTTGATGATGCGATTTTCTGTGGTGAGAAAGTCGGGTCGTCACAGTAGATCTCTTTTTCTTTTATGCAAATCGAATAGATCTTTTTTCCATTAGCTTTCATTTTTCTTTCCTTTTTCTTTCATGTTGCATGCTACTTGTGTTGATATGATAACACAGATGAGAGGCTAATCCCTTCAATTTAGGGGTAATGAAGCCTCTAATCATGTAGCTTCAACATTTTGATGTTTTATACTCTCTTTTTGTGCTTTAATGAGAATGTATGAAGTGGTTAACTTGTTGTTTTTTCTTTGAATTTGATAGCCTATATTGTTGACACCAAATAGGCTATACTTAAACAATCACTAACACAAATTACCTCTTCATCTACATATGATGATGGTAATGAAGTGAATGTTGAGATTAAAATTTGATGGTCTATATTTCTAATTAGTAGTTAATAGGTCATACTTAAAATAGATTTTTCTTTCAACTTTGTTATCATTTTTCATGTGAGTTAGTAAATGGTTTAAGGGGTGTGCTATAGTTTGATGGCTTACGTTGAGCTAATTAATAGCACAAATAAGCCATACTTATGATAAGCACATCAATTAAGCTAACTAATGACAAAGAAAAGAGAGATCATAACTTTATTTTGTTGATTTATGTGATCTAGAGAGTGAAAGTTGCCTCTAAATTGTCTTAACACTCTCATATTTTTATCTATTTTCTTTTGTCATTTTTATTCTTTTTTTAGTTAATCGCTCTTTCAACTTTGGTTAATTTGATTATGTAGAATTTTAAAATCATCAATTCCCTGTGGATCGACCCGTATTCGCCATGTGCTACATTCGTACACCGTGCGCTTGGGGTTATTTTTAATTTAAATTCGTTCGACGGTTTTCTAAACCGATATTTCCAATTTCACTTCCAATTCCAAATTTGATAAAAATATCGATTTAAAAATTTAAATCAAATTTACTTTCAATACCAAATTTTAAATCCAATTTTTCAATTCCAAACTCAAATTTGAAATATCATTTCGTATCAATTTTTCTAGAAATATTCAAAGTTCGAATAAAAGACCGATCTTTTAAAATAAATCGACTTCTAAAAATTTACGCCATATTTCAATTTTTAACTTAAAATCTAAACTCCGATTAATTAAAAATTTCGTTATCAAGTTTAAATTCCAACATTGCTAGCTTCAATTCAAAATTATTCAATTTCCATAAGTTGGAGTTTATTCCTTAAATCAATTCATTTAAATAATTTCAAACAACTTTTAAAATCATTTAATCAAACCAACCCGGTGTCCGTATATAATTTTCTAACCTATGGCCAAGTGGATAATTATTTCAAATTTAATTTCAAGGATGGATATATATTCCATTCGGTCCAAATAGATCTCATAGGTATATATCATTTCAACATATTTTTTAATTTATTTAAAATAATTCGGTTTACAGTTTTATATGCAATAAACAATATACAGGATAATGGCATGATATATCAAAATAAATAAACAATCAATATTGACCAATAGCATCCATCACAACCAATCAACTATAAAGCCAATAATATTCACAAATTCCCATTTTTACCGTATCGGGTAATATCCTGCTAATTAAATTTAAATTTATCTAATGGTCAATTTAAATTCTATCAATTAATATATACCAATGTAAATGACAATTAAACCTACCAAACAATAGCCAATAAATTTCATATTGCATTAGAATATAAATATAACTAACATAAAATTATTGAAGCCAATTGTGAGCGTATAAACACTCACCTTTGATTTATCGACGATTTAAAATCCAAATGAAGGCCCAAATTTGAACAGCTCGGAATGCAGCCAAACCAGTTCCTTAATCTTCGGGATTCCGATACGAACACAATGGAGAAAACCGCACGTCGATCCGAGCTCGTATATAAAAATTATTTAAGTTAGAACAATTGAATTTTAATATAAAATAAATAATTAATAAATAAAATAAAAATATGTTACCTCTTCTTCCCCTACACGTTTCTATTTTCAGCCGACCCATGAGCGCAACCCAACCCTAAAGACAGCACCTAGATTTCGACGACCGGACGATGATTAGGAGACATCGTCGCATTCGCCACATGCCACTCCACCCACGCCGGAGGTCCGACCCCATGCGGCTGCATAATTCGTGCGAAATCCATGAAAAAACATGCATTCTTCTATCTCATATCTCGTCAAATTTGTGATGTATTAGCATCAATCAACCATGTGTATTTGGAGAGCTCGCTGAGATCTATAACTTTGCTTTTGGAATTTTTCGATTTCGTTGAACGGATAGAGAGATAAAGAGGAAAGAATTCGAGCAATTTCAGCCATTAAAATACTGGCAGCTAGGGTTTTGAGAAACTAAAATAATAATCAAACTGTGTCGATTTGCGTGCATATTTATATTGTTAGGTCCAAAATCGTCCGAACTCCAATCGAGATGTATCGCAAGGCGTTTATAATGTTTTACCCCCATTCCGAACGCAATAAAAATATTTTCAAGGCCTAATTCGGTCGTATGTGGAAGATAGCTTTTCAAATTGAATTATTTATTTAAATTTCGAATTTAAATTCTATGCTTTTCATGCTCGCACGGCCAAATGACAAGTCCGATCGCTACGAAATTTGAAATCTTACCGATGAAACTAATTTCGTCGAAATCCGAGAAATTGGCCAAAATTACTATTTTAACTCTTCAATTAAAATAAAAAAAATTCAAATTTCAAATTATCCACATTTACTTAAATTTTAAATGTTAATTATCTTCATTCATATTTTGATTTAAATCAATTACCAATATATATTACAATCATCTTAAACCCAAAAATAAATTATTCAAATAATTTTCAATATTTAAATTTTAAAAAAATTTAATTATCCAATAAATCAATATAAATAAATCATTAAATTTTATTTCTACTCATATTTATCCAATAATTATATTAAATTTAATAATTTAGAATAGCCGAAAATATGGGTCGTTACAGAAGTTTAAACAGTTTATTACGTCCAATCTAACATACTTTTAAATAAGACCTTATGTTATTTAGTTTGTTTAAAAGGAGTTTAAATTTAACTCAAATTTAATATATTACAGTGAATTCATCGAATACACACATGCATGTGTACTGCAAGTGCAACATATAAGTAGTGTACATGGTCAATGTGTACATGTATAAGTGCTAGGAATTACACTGCAACAGACGCATTCACTCTTTATATATGTCTTTGTTCTCCATAGATTTACATTGAAATATATATATATATATATACAATATATACAATAAAATTTTATATGTATGTATTATTAAAATTATTTTGACTATTTTACATTTTTGAAATCTAAAATTAACAATTTAAAATACAATATTAATATAGGAAGGTTTTAAAATTAGAATTAATATTTTACACAAAAATCCCTTTATAAACATTGAATTATATTAATATACATATATATACACACATATATAAATAATTACAAACTATACATAAAAGTCAAAATAAGTTGAAATTGTAATATTATTGGTTTTTAAGTAAACGTTAGTAAATTGAAAACTAGCTTTAACTTAAGACGAATTAAAAATAATTTTATGATTTCACACAAAAATCCAATTATGAATTTTTGAATTAAAAATGATTTTTAAACATATATAAACAATAACCATATGAATTCACATTCAATTCCAACATATATTTAATTTATCTAAACCATTTCAAGTAATCAACATATGTAGTTCGCTTATGTTTGTGTATATAATAAGTTATAAATTATATCGCTTAGTTAAAATTAGTCTCAAATAATAGTGTATTCCTTTTATTTAAATGTTAATTTCTAAAACAATATCAAGTAGTAGATTATACAAATTTGGCATATATAAATTCATTATATAATGTTTGGGATCTAAGCTACATAAACAAGATGAACATATAATCAAATGATATATAGCATATATGAGGTCTTAATAGTATTAACATGATGTATAACATAATCAAATGAGATCATAAAATTACCTTACTATTAAGCCAAAAAATCACAGCTTGAATAAAGTATATAACTCCTAGCTTTGATTGAATCAGCCTCTAAATTTGGCAATGATATAGAGAAACACAACACCATCAACTAGTTTGATTTTTGTAGAAAATTTTTAGGTTGTGACTCCTAAATTATTGGTATCAGTTTAATGGAGAAGAGGAGCAAAAAAACAACTGAATGAATTTCTTTTAAGTAGGTAATAAAGGAGAATAAAGGCAAGAGAACTTTTGTCTTCCTTTAATTGCTCCTTTTTCATTTCAAATAACTTTTGAATCATATCCTCTTCCCCTTTTAATAGGCAAAGATAGAGGCAAAATAGGCATTTAAAAACCCCTATACCAATTTAATAACTAATCTCTTAAAATCAAATTTAAATACATTATCGGTATCATATATCGATACATGCGTACATAACTTATATATATACATACCCATTTCATTGAATTAGTGGTATTCAAACATCAAATAAAATATAATAATTAATATTTAATAAATATTAATTAAATTACAATGATTATAAATTAATTAAATCATGTTATTTTAGAATATTCATCATTGGGTTATGCAACTCAAAGATGTAAATATAGTTAAGGATTAATACCAAATAATTCAAATATTAACATTCGTAAATCACCTTAATTAGTGGTGGGAATTTAGCTAAATTTATCATTTATAAATTTTTAAGTAAATTCCAAATTCATTATTATAAGCGACACTCGATAATAATGATTATTTACACTCATTCTCTTCGCTAACGCTATATCATATTAGGACTTATGGAAATTTTTTTGGGTTAAAATTCAAATATTGTTTATATTCAACTTGATTTTTCAAAGACAATGTTGGTTTAACATAACTATTACTATTAACTTTATTGCTCTGGTAAGAGATTTAGACTTTAAGTTATTTAAAGTTAACCATGATACAAACATCATATAACTAAGGAGAGAAATATTCCATCGAATAGTGTTTCACTTCCAATGATTCAACCCTGGCCCAACTGTTGTTGTTGGATGGAGACCATGACATGATTTAGCTATAATCAAAGTGATTTTTCACATTGAAGTTCAGTAATATTCTCCAGCCTAGAGAACTATGCAATATACCACTTTGAAATTCTTTGTTTGACCTTAATTATATTAACCAACAGAAAACTCTCGAGCGAGTCATTCCATATTTATCCAATTAAAAACAATATGCAACCCCTTGCAGCCTCTAGCAGCCATAAGTAATGCACCACTGAGCTTATGGATAGCGTTACACACTCTAGTTTTAATGAATGTATAGATATCCCATCTTATTACATTTCGATTAGGAAATTTTAAAATAATATGTTACTACAGTCTGATTAACTTCTTATGATTACAACATGCTGTAATTACTATCACATAACATAAAATTTAAGGTTTTTTTTATTTGATACGCTTAAATTATACAGTTATTCAACACATCGTAATGTGACAAATATATAATAGAAAGATAAACACCTTTAATTTCGAATGGGATTTTATTATAGAGTTAATAATGTATAATAAATTAATGTATTACTCCTAGGGCATACTTATAACTCTATCAATCTCTTACTTACATCTAGGGCCAATTATGGAATCTCAATCTTACCCCTTTAATCAGTATGCCTAGAACAAGTCGGGTTAGTCCCTTCATAAATAGATCTTTTTTGTTGTCCTTAGTGTCAACTCATCCAATCATAACCTCCTTCCTACTGACAAATTTTGTACCAAGTGGAATTTTTGAAGAATGCACATTTCATGTGAATTACGAGTTCTTTCACTATCTGCATTGTAGCATTTTTATCACATAACAGTGTCATAGGTTTCTCAATATTTGGAAACACTCATAGCTCAGCCACAAACTTATGCATCCAAACCACTTCTTTAGCTACTTCGTTGAGGGCAATGTACTTAGACTATATCTTTGAATAAGCTATTGTCTCATGCTTAGATATTTTTAAACTAATCGCTCCACTTTTAAATGTAATACATAACCAAACACTAACTTATTGCCATCAATATCACTCTAAATGCTTGAATCTGTATACCCTTTCATAAAGAATTC
This sequence comes from Allium cepa, assembly GCA_030765085.1. Classification (NCBI taxonomy): domain Eukaryota; kingdom Viridiplantae; phylum Streptophyta; class Magnoliopsida; order Asparagales; family Amaryllidaceae; genus Allium; species Allium cepa. The sequence goes on along the minus strand of CM060938.1, from coordinate 728,368,048 downwards.
TGCGCTCTAAAATATTACGTACTTAAGAATACACTTCATTGTGTCCAATGCTTCTCTCCTGGATTAGACAGATATCGGCTTGTGCATCCTAATGCAAAAGCCGCTTATGGTCTAATGTAATGACCTAGAATTTAATCGCTATTTAAATGAATGTTTAATTATATTTTTGAATAATAAATAAATGGATTTTTATTAACAAGTAAAATTAATTTAAATAATAACCGATAATAATAAAATTGTTTTGAAAATTTGATTGCCAATATATATAGTTCATAGAGAAATAGAAAATGTGATCGAAAATTATTTTCTGAAATATTGATTTTTCATTAGTTAAAAGTTATCTAAAATGTCATAACACTATTTTAAACACATATGCACGCACTACAAACTATTTTTACATGATGAATACATGTATATATGCACATATATACTTCTCTTTAAAAGTGTACATATATAAGAATAAGAAAAAATATCTAAAAAATAGTATTTATACACATATATGTAAAAGTAACCTTTTCAATAGTTAGTACAAGAGGATATGGCATGAATAGTACACGACGAGGGAGGGAAGTACATGGTAGGTGGAAATGAAGGAGGAGGATTGGAGAGGCATGCACACACATAAATTTAAGAACTTTCATATTTTTAAATAAATTTCCTATGCCTCTATATACCCCTTAACTCTCATGTTTCTCATTTTACAATCTCCTTCTCTACCTTAAATTTCCTAAAACCTTAAGCAAACATATCCATAGCCTTTCTTCATAATTTCTAGTTTGAGAAAAAATCACTTCTTTCAACTTAAATCACTTCCACTTCTTGCTAAACACTTCTACAAGCTCTACTACACCTCTCTTCCAAAATACAAGCACTCAAACCCCACTAGCCTACATGGATGATCCTTATCAGCCTCGATCTGAGCCCAAACTCCATATGGCCAAGCCCATTTAGGTGTTCAAACAACCAATGTTTTCAAATTTTGCAATATCCTGCATTATTTTCAAGTTTTAGCAAAAGTTCACCTTTAATTTGTAAAGTTTCAGTGAGTAAACCTCTTGGTTTTTGGGAAAAGAAAATAATTTTATATTGATGATCTATATGTTTTGAAAATATAATGTTGATTGTATTGAGATATCGTGTTGTTTTGATGACATATGATTACAAGTTTGGGTTTGAGCTTGGACTTATGATTTGGATGTTAAATGGTATGTTCGGATATGGATAAGTGAATGGTTGGTTATGATATGATGGTAGTGTGTTTATGAAACAAAAATAAGTGGATGTGATGTGATTGTTGTGAAGTTAGCACCTTGAAAAGTCGCAAAGGACTTGAGATCCGATTTGAAAAAAAGCTTGTTTTATAATTTTTGAATTTAGTATATGTTGTCCAAGTTTTCACCTTCTGTTTAAGTTTTCAAAACTCTTCCATTTATGTTTCAAACACTTAGTAGCTAGAGTTAAATTAAGGTTTCCACCTTGAAATCAACTCTAGCGAAATGCGCTCATAGCCACAGTCGTTATGGATGCAGTTCGGAAAATTTCACGATTTCAAGTTTCAAAGTGTATTATTTTGGATTGTTTTGAAAACACATTTCAATTTAATCAAGTCAGTCAAAAGTTTAACTTTTAGTTATTTAATTATTTATATATAAATTAGGTAATTATTAATTAATTACTTAATTAAGTAAATGGGTTAAGTAACTAAAGTTTAAGACATTATTAACCAAGTAATTATTTTTAATTAAGGAAGCTTTAAGTAATGATTAGTTAAGATAAAAGGAAATTAATTTTTATTTTATCAAGTTTACTTACTTTAATTAATTATTTAACCAGAGATAGTTATTTAATTTATTATTATTTAATTAAAGGTTAATTATCCACTTAATTTAGGTTTAATTCTTAAATGAATGTTATTTAATTATAAATAGTTTTTAATTAATTAAGGTTTAAAGTTAGATTTTCGATTTAATTAAGATTAATTAAAGTTAGTTAAGTTTTAATTATGATTTAGTTCAAGCTTGTTTATTTAAAGTTTCTTTTAAAAATTTACTGGTTATTTAATTTTAACCAACTTTCTTATTTAAGTAAATTGTTTTACAAAGAAAAGATTTCTTGTCCACGCTATTAAGTGGCCAAATGAATCAAAGTAGTTGTAATAAAAGATTGACACATTTTATTGGAAGTAAGTGTACTTATCATAAATCCTACACTTTGGGAACATGATGAATAGAAGGAAGTTAATTTTGATAAGTAGGTCATAATAATCCAAGCATATGGAACTTATGTTCATATGTAAATCTCAAACCCTGATAGTGGAATAGCCCACTATAAACAACTTGACCCGTTTAAATTATTGAATTTTGGCATAGAGAGACCGAGATTGGATAGGATTTGTTATCCATAAACCACTTTGAAATATTGTAAGCGTTCAACTTGGAAATAGTAAAAGCAAGGCCCAAAAAGAAGACTTTGAAGTGCAAGGGCTATTTGCTAGTAATCTTGAGGGTGATTTCGAAATGGGTGTAGTGGAGATAGTGCCTTCGGTTCATTCATCTCCTAAACGACTTGTATGGATGAATGCTTACATTATGTCAGCATCTGGAAGGAAATGTTAGCATTCTAAGTGGCAATGATATAATAAAGGTAAACGTAGCCCCAGGCCTCATTAACCGAGAATAACTAAAATAAGGGAGATGCAGCAAGGCTAGGTGGATTGCTCCCATTAGGATAAGGTCATCCCTATCTAGAGTACCTGCTATCAACTCATGTATGCTTCAGTACGGTTGCTGATCCAAATCGAGGGTTAATTATTTTTGTATTACCAAGTAAGGGTAGGCATATCTTGTGTTTGCAGGGGTCGATAGGTTTGACCTTGGTTCATAAATCGAGAGGTATACTATGATGGGCAGTAGCCCAATAGCCCAATCATTGTATGGAATCCATTCTCAAGTTAGTTTCATACGAATTTAGTTGTACCCAAGTATGTTGGAATGTGAGATGCTAGCATTTCAGCAATGTTCTATTTTACTTGAAAATCCTAGACATTATCATAATATCATAGGATTTTTGTATAAAGCATTTTGGTTATCGTAGGGTAAAAACTCATCCGTGTTTTTGTGCGGCATGGTCTTACTAGATACCCTTGAATTTAAAGAGATCTAAAGTAATTATTTAGTTATTAAATTTTACTCACACCAAACCCATGTCTGACCCGTAGTTTTATTTTATTTTCCTGAAACTCTTGGGTACTCAAACTTGTATGATTAGCCAAGTAATCCAGGTTTCCCACAGAAGCATTTTGATGGAGCTGGAGCAGATGGCTTCACCATTAGCGGTTATTATCTTATTTTTGTGTTTATGTATGATCCTTGTATTTTTATATGGTTAGGTAGCTATAACTAGTCAGTTGAAGGTTTTAATGTAATGTCTTTGATGTATTATTATTATGGGAATGACTATGTGTATCGTATTTTATTTATTATATGTTGTTTAGATTCATGGTGAGATTCTATGATTGTGTAATTTCTTCTTATCTTTCCTTTTCTTCTACCCTTATTGACTTGTTTTTGGGATAAGAAAGGAAATTCATTACATTTTGGTATCATAGCTTAGGTTAAGCAAACACATAGGCTTTGGTTAGGGGTCAACTTCGAGAGTACATATTTGTAATTTTTATTTGTATGTGTGCACGCACGTGTGTGTGTGTCTATATACATACATACATATATATATATATATATGTATGTATGTATGTATGTATGTATGTATGTATGTATGTATATCTGTGTGTGTATGTGTGTATATATATATATGATAGATACATCAGCTTTATAGGTTTGATTGGCACCCTTCTTTCAAGATTAACCTCGTCCACGTAATTGAAGAATTATACTACTACATCTAGGTAGTAAGATATAAGTAACAAAGGCAGACGAGGTAGGGTAGTATGTAGCACTATGACTACAAATTGTCGAACCACAAGTCCTTGAGGGGTTCAGATTACCAATTAGGCAATGCTAGAGGAGCCAAAAGTGAATGTCGCAAACTTATGCAAGGATTACACCAATTTAGGAGGAAAACCGTTTATAGGAACTAAGTCTGTCATGGAAGCGCAGCTTGTTTTGGATTTTGCGAAAAGATTTTTAAAGGTCTTGTCTTATCAAATGAAGAGAAAAGGTTCTTAGAAGCATGGCAACTACAAGATGAAGTAGCAACTTTGTGGGACTCCATTACTACAAATATTCTTGAAGAAGAGTTTTCGTGGGCTTGATTTAAAGAAGTTTTTGAGGATTAATTCTTTCCAATAGCAGGAAGGACCATGATGTATGGGAACTTCATGGACTTGAACCAGGAGGATCTATCTCTAGCAAAATATAAGACGAAGTTCAATGAGCTATCTTGTTTTAGACCAGAATTGATCAATACCCCATTAAAGAAAAACGAGATGTTTGCATTAGTTATGAGAGAAAAGTACCATGAGAAAATGACTGCTCACATTAAAGGTGCTTTTGTAGATTTAGTTGATACGGCTTTGAGGTACGAAGTCTTGGAAAAGAAGAAGCCTACTCCAGTAGCACCGGTCAGTGAAAATACTAGTGGTAACTGTTTGCACCAAAATTGGTCACAAACACCCGATTATAGATGAAAGCACCAATACACAAATGTAGAGGATATAAATATGAAGAACACCCAAAATTTAACAGGAAAGAGGTAAAAAAGACAGGGTTTATAGTGGTTCGGTGTTGTAGCCTACATCCACTTTGAATGATTTGATGTTCATTGTTGATTGCTAACTAATTACAATAGTAAATAACTCTAATACTCATGTTACAATGAAGATTCGATAAAGTAACAGCGTAGTAGAGTCCAAAAGTCCATTTTCTATTGGTATTGGATTGTTATTGATAAGTGTAGGTCTGAAATATTTTTTGAACTTGGAATACTCATCACATATGGGTGGGCCTACGTGATCGATCAGGGGTCATTTCGGATCGATTGGGATCGATCCCCATCTCCTTAGTATCGATTAAGATTGTGTCCATTTGGGCTGAGATCGATTATGAACGTTCTTTTGGTGGTATGCAAGCTACCGTGAAAATTTGAAGGCACTTAAGCTTAAGGTTTGGGAGTTATAACCAATCCAAAATTCAATTTGCAAGTTGGCTGAGTACTTCGTATCGATCTATGCATACTGATTCCTTTTGTATCGACGGCCTTTTCATATCGATTAGTTATGTGGTGATGATGTAAAGCGATGACTTAGGGGAGATCTCACATGGGTGAAAGATATATCATTAAAATGACCGAAAATAGTTTTATCAATAAACAGCTCTTGGATCATCCAATATTGTGCATGGAACGGGATACATACACTCATTTATATATATACACACATAAGTGAGAATATATATATATAATAAAATTATTTGTTTTATTTAAAAAATCCCTTTATGACATCATCAATGATATCACTATTTTGGAATAAATGATTTTTCAATTTACATTTAGTTTAAATTATTTAATAATTATTCTAATTAGTAAGTAAGCTTTTTAATTATTATATAATGATAGAAATAATATTATTAAACTTTGTTTACAAATATACATATATACATAGATATATATATATATATATATATATATATTAAATACGAAGTGAAAATACAATCGAAAATCGAAATAGGAATCCATAAAGATTCAACATAAAGAAGTTATGCATGTTGATAATCATTTGATATATGTGTATATATATATATATGCACACCTGTACATACATATATATATGAACATAATCACATGCACATAAATACATATAAACATATAAATATGCTTACACATACATACATATATGTATGTATGTATGTATGTATGTATGTTGGTATTGCAAAATATCCATGATATTTTCATAAAACTTAACTCTTGAGTAAATCCAAAGTCAAACTCTTACACCCTAAGTACAAGCACATGGGTACACACATGGGGGGAGTACACAGCCGAAATGAATGAGGTAGGAGTGGAGTGTGGTGGTGATGAAATGATGATGTGTTTGTTTGGAAATATCATGATATTTACTCTTTACTTTTGCCTATAGATAGTACCAACCTCTCTACACTTAATTCACACTTCATCTTCATGAAATTCCTAAAATTCTTCACTTCTTAAACTCAACATTAATGGCTTCTTACCTAAAGAAAGTTATGTCAAAAATTACGGCAAAAAGAAATTAGAATTATATAGTAAATATATACTATCAACTCTTCAAAATAGAAGAAAATCTACTTCTTTTTTACCTCTAAATCCATGGACACACCCCATCACCAAAGTCTGAGGCCACCTCCATTAGCATGTATAGGTTAAGCCTTCCTAGAGGTCCAAGGCTCATTTTCATAGACTCTAGTGTGATCGTAGCGATGCTATAGCCATTTTAAAGTTAATCTGATGGAAAATCAAGTGAGAAACTCTTCCAATTTATTTTCATAAATATAATTTGGTGATATGATTTGTATATTTATTTACTATGTTTTACCATCAAGTTTGGATGTTGATTATATGCTTATTTGGATGTGGAAATGATTTTGGTTTAATACACGTCAAATATTACAAAGGAAATCACTTTCCCATAATAAATAAAATGGCATATATGAGTTTGCTAAACCTCTTTAAAATGGTTCAAAATATTTTAAAAATGTTTTATAAACATCTAAAATTATTTCAACAAAGTATGGAAAGGATATGGAAAATAATTTAAAAGAGAGGTGCCGTGTAACTGTAGTTCGCGATTTCGTGCCAAAAAATTTAAATCCATTTATACGATGGATTCAAAGTCAGAAATTTTTAGAATAAGAATTTTCCAAACTCTTATAATCGAAGTTTTCAAACAAAATAAAATGATAATAATCTTGTTTAGTAGATTTTGAAATATGAGCAAGTCAAGTTTTCAAAATAGTCGCGATTTGGCAGTTCGGAAAACAAAGCGACAAATTCTTTAAAAATTATATTTTTAATTCTCTAAAAATATGGAGTAAATATTATAGATATTTTTAAATGTTTAAAAAGAGATTTTATTTATAAAAAATGGGATTTTAAATGATCGAAAAGTTGTTTTGATCAAATAAGCCTTAAAAGCACTATTAGCATCACTATTCGTTGCACTTTTTGCTGCACTTTTAATAACTTCTGAATTATGGCTTTATACTTAAGCATTCCTTCCCAAAAATTTTATTAATGTCTTTAAATAAATAAATAAGTAATTTAAATATTATTGAAGCTTTTATAATTTATTTTAAAAAGTTTGAGTAAATGATTTAAAGAAAAGCTGTTAAAATCATGTGATTTAATTTTAGCTCTAAAAGCCAATGAGTTGACTAGATTTTTCTACTCGTGAGATTCAGATGTAAGGTGCTTAAACTAAGAGGATGTTCAGGAGCAACCTATGGCCTGGTGCACCTGGCCTTTTTCCTAGGTGAGGAATAGATAAGGTCGAAATGTCGGAAACGAGAAAAGTATAAAAGTTTCAATTTTTCCAAATTAGACACAACTTGGGTTTTATAGAATTAATATTCTTATACTAAGTATTAAATTCCAAGGAGGAAATTTGTACAATCTATGTGAATTTAAAAAGATGATTTCACTATTATTCGATGGATAGTAAAATTTGAATACATAAACTGATGTTCAGTAGAATTGGTATAATTTATATCAACCCTTTTTAACTCAATAATGTATTCCAACATGAGTTATGAAAATGATTTGGTATTTCCAAAGTTAAAGAGTGGTTTAATGATTTCATATATACTGGAAATAATATGATTTAAAGGTTTATATCTCTAAAAGAGATATTTTACTTGATAAAAGATATCAATAAATGAAATAATAATCACCTCAGGCTTAACATCTTTTACCGATTGTTGGCTCAAAGGAATCGGGATCAGATTTGAGTGGTTCTTATCTAAAAACCACTTCGAATCAATTTACATATCCAAAGTGAAAATTGGAATGATTATAAATGGAATGAAGGGTTGCTTATCGCTAAGCCTTGGGGGAAATACCCCATATATATATATATATATATATATATATATATATATATATATATATATGGCAACAGTACCTTTATTTGATCTTCGGTGCAGGGGCTGCTTTCCACTAAACATAAGGATGATTCCCGATAGGATGTGGTACGAGAATTCTGTTAGTTTTTCCTGATCCTGGATAATTTTTATGGATGAATGTCTAACATTGCATTTTCAACATATACGTATAATGTATGAACGTACATCTGTTTGGTGGTATAAGAAGTATCTCTCTTACACTTAGCACCGTTCTATGAGACGTACAAGCTCATGGGTTGTACATTTTTAGAAGTCAATGGTATGTTGATGGAATTGGCAATGTGTTATTCAAAGTGGATATGCTATATGTAAGGTAACTGTTACCTTGGGCCTCATAGCAGAAAATGTGTAACGACCCGCCTTTTTGGACAGTTTAAACCGACGATCAAATACACATGCCGGTTCCAAACCATTAAAAAAAGGCAGATGGTTATTGGGGTAATTAAGAAAAGAAAAGAAATAAAGGAAATGAAACAACACGGAATCTCGCAGCGGAACGATATAATAAAATAGTCAAATAAACAGTTCATGAAGCTGTTTACTATACTTAGACAATTATTTATACAACATTTATCAGAGTTATACATATACAACAGAACAAATAAATAATGCACCAGACAACATGATGCACAGATAATAATAGTAATAGTATACCAAATCTTCGTCTTCGTCCTCCAGAATAGATCTTCAAAAATCTGAAAACTCAGGACTGACCCGAGCGTAATGAAAAGACAAAACACTCGAGCCAGGACTAAAATATCCATATGAAAGTTAAATCAATCGTAAATAAATATGAGTGTGACGGCGTCAGAGATGTTTACGGGGTTTGACATCTCATATCCAGTGTCAACGTGCGTGCAATAACTTAAGAGATGTTATGGGATTTTCCACCTTTCAAGGATCCGTTAAACTATCTACTAGGTAGTAATGTACGCTAAGTAGATAATGTCTATCAGTAATATAAAGTATCAAAATAGCGTTAAGGCGTTACCATAATCCCCCTTAACACATTTTATATTCCCAAAAGCATATACAAGACCGTAGTTTCCCCAAAACCGGAAGTCACCAGAGGGCAATCCATATACTCAAGGTACAAACCAAAACGTAGTGGTCGCGAATAGGATAATCAGTATGACAAGGTACATGAGGCGATACCAACTAGGATACTAGTAGTTGCGTGATCCGGACTAATGTTGAGCATAGCAGCTACTACCTCAACACCGTGAAACAACACTCCCAAATCAAGGGGTGCACCCAAATCAAATCACAAATGTAATAGATATGGTATCGAAGAAGTGTGTCCGCTAGAGGTGGCGAACCTCAATGGCCCGGCGCGGCTCCTGTTTTAGTCATGTCAGGCGTCATCCAATATCGTTCTCTTTCTTCAGTCAACGCGTTCACCAAACCATCCACTTCATTCTGGATCAACACTCCGCGTATAATAGTTATTAAAGTGGTTTTCGGTATCGACAGAGAGTATGTCCATATCTGATCCCGGTCTCTTTAATAACTACGTATTATTACACTGATGGCTCTTTTATATTTCAAATTGATTCATGATTGATAACAAAATATCATATTCGCTTTAAAATCAAATCCATTTCAAAATCATCATATATTCAAAATTATCAATTTTGTCCGATAAATCAATTTCACTTCAAAATTTGATTCGAATTCAATTAGGTTATAATCTCTACTTTAACCTAGTTCGTATTTAAACCAAAGGTTTTTAAATATAAACATTTCCGTCTCTTTAACCAGTTTGAATTTAAGAAAATAGTTTAAATAGTTTAAAATAGTTAAATAATTCAAAATAGTTTAATAGAAAATATTTAAATAGTTTAATCGAAAATAATTTGAATATAAAATGGTTTATATATAAAATAGTTTGGAAAAAATCAAAAATTATATGATAAATAATTCCAAAGTCAAACCGGTCAACTTCCCAAATTTCCTATCCAAATCAAATCCAAATTCCATTTCGATTTAATCGATTTATTCCAATTTCAACTTGAATAAATTTCTATTCCACGTAAATTTCGATTTCAATTCACAAATTTCTTTAAATTTCAATTCAATTCCAAATTAATTTAAATCTAAATTTCAAATAAATTTTCAATTCCAAACTCAAACTTGAAATATCATTTCATATCAATTTTCTTAGAAATATTCAGAGTTCGATTAAAAGTCCAATCTTTAAAAAAAATCAACTTTCAAAAATTTACACCGTATTTCAATTTTCAATTTAAATCTAAACTTCGATTTTATTTAATAATTTCGTTTACCAAGTTTAAATTCTAACATTTCGAGCTCCAATTCAAAATAATTCAATTTCCATAAATTGGATTTTATTCTTAAAATCAATTCATTTAAATAATTTCAAAACAACTTTTAAAATCATTTAATTTATCCAACTCGGTGTCCGTATATAATTTTCTAACCTATGGCCAAGTGATTAGTTATTACAATTAAATGTCAGGGATGAATATATCATTGAAATCAATCACAGTGTCATATGTATGCATAGCAGGATATATATAAACAAATAAACATCCAAACATTTAAATATCAACCAATAACATCCATCGAAATACATCATCCAATAGGCAATACAATTCACGGCAATTTCATATTTATCAATGTCAGGTAATTTAATCGCAATTCAATTTTAATTTAAATTTAACTGTCAATTTAATTTTTTTAACGGTGAATTCAAATGGCAATCAATATGATAATTAAATTTTATCAAACAACAACAAATAAAAATCATAACTATGCATAATGTCAAATTTAACTAGCATAAAGATATTCAGTACGTTGTGAGCGTTATAAAACACTCACCTTGATTTTACGATTTTAAATCAAATCGAACGACGTTCGATTTAACATAAAATTTTAATGAGCTCCAAACACTTTCGGATCTGCACTGCAGCGTAGCTCTCATCTCCGTGATTCCGGCGCTTCTTCCCCAACGTGAAATTCACGTATGCAAACCCATTAGCCGCCGATCTTCAAGCAATTTTCATGACCACCTCGTCGATTTCCAGAACGATCAGCTAGCGCCACCACGAAGCCCTTCACCAGAGCCACCTACGCGCCAAGTTTCATCCCGTCATTCGCCGTCGTTTGCACGCAATCCAAGAAAATACATACACACTTCCAAGTCAGATCTGGACGAATCCATGAAAAATTAGCATACATCAACCGTTTAGATTTGAAGAGCTCGTCGAGATTTACACTTTTGCTTTTGGAATTTTTCGATTTCGTCGAACGGATTGAGAGATATTAAGGAAAGAAGATCGGCAATTTCTGGCCATGGAATAGGTGGCGGCCATGATTTAGAATTAGGGTTTCTGAATTAAAATAATAATAAAACTGTCTCGGTTTGCGTGCGTATTTATATAGGTAGGTCCAAAATCATCCGGACTCCAATCGAGACGTGCCGCCAGGCGTTTATAAGGTTTTACCCCCATTCCGGACGCAATGGAACTAGTTTTAAGGCCTAATTCGATCATATCTGGAAGATAGCTTTTCGAAGTCGATTATTTTAATTAAATTCGAAATTAAATTTCTACGCGTTTCAAGCTCGCACGGCCAGACGACAAGTCCAATTGCTACGAAAATTGAAATCCTACCATAATTTACTATTACGGATCCGATGAAACAAGTTTCGTCGAAATCCGAGACTGTTTGAAAAATGGCTATTTTAACTCGTCAATTAAATATTAAAATATTCAGTTTTCACAAATTTACTTTTAATTCGATTTTAAAAGTTCTACAACATCATTCTAACTTTAATATGATAAAATAGAATTTTACAAATCATTTTTAATCATATTAAACCCGTTATCCAATTATTCAAATAATTTCAAATATTAAATTATTCAACAAATTACATTAATAATCATTTTCCTTCAATAATCACCTTAAATTTTCTAATTAAAATAGCTAAAAATACGGGTCGTTACAAAATGGCTTAAACATGGCATGCCATAAGGCTATGTGGTTTGCAACCATTAGGTATGGTCATCACCTTTCTAGATTACTCTATATATATTGAGTATGTTGTGTATGCTATAGGATCTCGGATAGGCCGATTATGATCGGGTTGATGTCATATTCGAGTCTACCCGCCATTAGATGGGCCTGTGGGTAGGTCGTTCTTGCCAGGTGTAGAGGTTTCAAAGTTGTTAATCCTCGGTACATCCCTCTACAGATTTACTGTACGAAAGGTAGTTCTTTACCAGCCATTGTATGAAAATCCATTCTCCAATAAGTGCCTTCGAAATTGATTATTGAACCTATTATGCTGGAATTTATTCATTGTAACAGTTTCAACTAAGATTATATAAGTTTACTTGAAAAGTGTTTTCAAAAAAGTTATTAAAAATAACATCCCCATATTTTGCATAGCAAATGATTTGGTTATCATAAGGTAAAAATCCTTTATGCTTTTATGTGTGGCATGGTCTTATGAGATACTCTTTGTTTTCAAATATCCATACTTTGAGTTTCTCATACTTGTCCCATGACTGATTTTCCTCTTAAACTCTAGGTGCCCTATTTTTCCGGGCAGCCAAGTAGTTAGGTAACTTGGAGCATTTTTGATGAAGGATGCAGCATGGAGTATTTTGGGTCCTCTACAGAAAGTTATTAATTAATTCCGCTGTATTTTGTATGATGTATCTACCAGCACATATGAGGATAGGCAGCTATAACTATCATGGCTGGATTAGTACATACTAGAACACTGGTGGAGCAATTTGGAGTAATTGCAGATACTACACATATGTATAATTAAATGTTGAATATGATGTGCTATTCCAATTTTTTCGTCTTCTAACTTCATTTTCTTTACCCCATGATAATCTGCCTCTTCGACACATGGATTTGAGAATCATGAATACCAAGGATGATTGTGTCAATTTCTGAGGTTCGAGGTGGTGGGTCGTCACATTTGGTATTAGGGCTTATGGTTATGCAAATAACGATGCCTAGATGGGGTCAAATCATTAGATATGGGGCTAGTAATACCATAGAATGAGAGAGCTTATATTTGAAATTTTATCCAAATAAGTATATTTAAGTTTTATACCCATTCTCTATGATAATTTCATCTATAATTCTAAAGATGTTTTCTCACTATATCGAGAGAGTTAGAGATGAGCAATAGAAGATGATGAAGGGAAGGCAACAAAACTACGACCACCAATGGTCGATCAAATGTTGTAGTTATTAAGGAAGTGGTAATCCCTGTGTAGCCTCAGTTTAACTTTGCTATTCTATGCAACGATTAAACTGGTTTACGTGGTAAATCATTCAAGGGAACGAAGTCCATTATTGAAGTTCAGGCTCGGATCCATTGGAAGTTTCAAGAAGAGATTCCAGCATACCGGGAGTCCACAACTTTGAATGGTCCATAAAAAAATTTCTTATGGGAAAAATTCAAGGAAGCCTTAGAAGAAAAATATATTCCAGCTACAAGAAAATCCTTCCTTTTTCAAAGTTTTATGAATTTAAAGCAAGGAGAAAGTCAGTAGTGGAATATTCTAACAAGTATAGTGAATTGTCCTGTTTTAGACTATTTCTAATATATACTCTTTTAAAGAAAAATGAACCGTTCATCGTTAGGATAAAGGGGCAATATCAGGACAGGATGACCGAGCATGTAAAGGGAACCTTTGTAGATTTCGTAGACATGGGTTTTCGGTATGAAACTGTTAAACAAAAATAATCCACCCACAACTAAAAACAGCAACAATAACTTGAATAAGAAGAAATTCAACCATTATGGGAAAAAGCCACGGCAAGGCAAGCCAGAAGGAGGTCCACTAGCAAACAATCTTAAGGGTATTACTTGTTATAATTGCCAATAAAAGGGTCATTTTTCCACCATTTGTAAGAATCCTAAGGCTTAGGAGAGGAATTGCTACAATTGTCACAAACTAGGGCACTAGAAAATGGAATGGCCAATAATCTGTCCAAGACTAAAAACAGCAACAATAACTTGAATAAGAAGAAATTCAACCATTATGGAAAGAAGCCACGGAAAGGCTAGCCAGAAGGAGGTCTACAAGCAAACAATCTGAAGGATATTACTTGTTATAATTGCCAATAGAAGGGTCATTTTTCCACCACTTATAAGAATCCTAAGGCTCAAGAGAGGAATTGCTACAATTGTCACAAACTAGGGCACTAGAAAAAGCATTGCCCAATAACAGAGAAAGGAGAACAAGTCAAAGATTTTGCCATCAAAGATAAACCCTCGACATCGACTGATGCGAAGGGTAAGAGAGTCCGAGAAGGTAATATCTACATTATTGAAAATCTAGTTAGAGTATATCTGATGCTGGGGATTAGGTAATTTTATTTCTAAAAATTAGTTGATGAACTAAAACTTACCATAAAGATATTAGACACCCCTATGTTTGTCTCTAACCCCATAGGTGGTAAAAATAATCTCGGTATAGCTGACGAAAAAGTTCAAGTTGCTTACCTATCACAAAAAATTTTACACGACCTAATAGTCCTCAATTTTATTGGATTTGAGATTATACTTGGTATGAATTGATTGTCTGTATATAAGGTTGTTCCTGATTGTGTTAAAAGGATGGTGAATATGGAAAATAAAAGAAGTGAATCTTTTAAAATAATGTGTGATGAATCATGTCTAGTAATGGATAGTTTTATGTATGCCCTAAATTCATATCAAAAACGACTAGAAGAAATACCAATTGTTAAGGAATTTTTGGATGTTTTTAAGGAAGTTAAAAGTTTACTCCCACATAGGAAAATTGAGTTTCGAATTGAATTGACTTCTAATGTAAGGTTTGTTTTTTCACTCTTATCGAAGAATGGGCCCCAAGGAAGTGAATTAATTAAGGAACCAAATAGATGATTTATTAAAGAAAGGACTAACTAGACAAGTCGCTCAAGTTGGAGCTTATTAGTAGTTTTTGTTGTAAAGTCGGACAGCTCCTAAGACTTTATGTAGACTATCGAGAGCTAAATAAGCAAACGATTAAGGACCAGTATCCTCTACCCCATATTAATGACTTATTTGATCGACTTCATGGTGCTCGAATATTTTCCAAAATGGACCTTGCTATGGGATTCTGTCAAGTAGAAGATTGCATTCCTTTAACAGCGTTCAGAGGAGTAAATGATTTCTATGGTTGGTTGATTATGCGTTTTGGGCTAACAAATGCTCCCGCTTATTTTGTAGATTTTATCAATTGAGTATTCAGAGATGTGCTTAGCAAATTTGTGTTGGTTTTTAATGATATTATTATACATTCAAAGACCGATGTAGAACAATAAAGGCATTTAGGGATTGTAATAGAAATATTAAGAAGGAATGTGCTTAAGGCTAAGTTTCCAAAATGCCACTTCTGGAAAGAAAAGGAAAGGCTCTTTGGACATGTTGAGTCAAAGGAAGGAATCTTAATTGGTCCCGGAAAAATTATAGCCATTCTAGATTGGAAGCAACCATAAACTGAGGAAGACACTCGCAGCTTCTTAGGATTGGCAGGATACCACCGGAGATTTATTCAGGACTTCTCCATGATTTCTCATCACTTGCCGAAGTTAACTATGAAGGATGTTAAATTTGAATTGATGTCGAAATGTAAAGGAGAATTTTAGGAACTTAAGAAAAGTCTAACTATCGCTCCAGTCCTGACTATTATTGATGAAAGCAATGGTTTAACCATTTATACTGATTGTGGTGAAGGAGTGGGTGCAGTATTGATGCAACATGGGAGGTTATCGCACATGCTAGTAGGCAGTTAAAGACACATGAGCTAAATTATGCAACACACGACTTAGAAATATTGGCCATTGTGTTCGCACTGAAGATTTAGATACATTATTTACTGGGTAAGAATATCTCATAGTTTATTTTGATGTACTTTGTTTGAGGTTGATAAACAATATTTCTTCTTCAAATTAGTGAGCAATTTGAACTGTTCATAGATCACAGATCTTTGAAGTATCTTTTCACTCAAAAGGTCTTAAATATGAGGCGTTGGCTAGAATTTCTCGCATCATATGATTTAGATATTCTATATGCACCCAAGAAAGCCAACATAGTTGCAGATGCATTAAGCAGAAAGCATGCCATTGCAGTTTATCTAGTTGTGATTCCTACTCTTCTAGAGTGAATTTCCAGCAAGCAAAGAGAAGGCCAACCTCTAAGAAAAACTATTAAGGATATAAATAAAGGGCAGAATTCAAGCTTTGAAGTAGATAATCATGGGATATTACGATTAAATAGAAGAATATGTGCTCCCAATATTGACAACTTATGACAAGAAATATGGACTAAGTGCCATCAATCCAAGCTTAATATTCACCCTGGAGTTAACAAAATGTACAAAGAAGTAAAATGAACGTTTTGGTGGGAAAGCATGAAGGGGGACATCTCTATCCATGTTAGTAGATTTGAAAATTGCTAGCAGATTAAAAGCAATCAGCAAAAGACTAGTGGATTAATTTAACCTCCTGAAATTCCGACTAGGAAATTGGACCAAACATCGATGGATTTCATCAACGGCTAACCTCAATCAAGAAAGGAAAATGAAGGAATTTGGGTTATCGTAGATCGATTAACCAAAAGTGCGCAATTTATCCTTGTAAAGCTAACGAGAATAGCACAAGTCTTGTAGAAATATACATGAGGGAAAAGGTTTGATTGCGTTATATCCCAAGCAGTATAGTCAATGATCGAAATCCAATATTTACCAGTATGTTTTGGGAGGCATTGCAAAAAGCTTTAGGAATGAAGCTGAGTATAAGCACTGTATAACATCCCTATATCGATAGGAAAACTGAAAGGGTAAATCGATTGGAAAACTACCTTCATCTTCTGGAATTCTCATACAATAATAGCTATGAAGAAAGTATTGGCATGGTATCGTACGTAGCTTTATATGACCATCCATGTAGATCCCTAGCATGTGAGATCAAAATCGGAGATCGGTTAGTACTTGTTTCTAATATGATTCGAGAAGCCTCAGAAAAGGTAGATTTGATCAATAAGAAGATGAAAGAAGCCCAGAGCAGGAAGAAGAGTTATGCCGATCAAAGGCGTGGAAATTTGGAATTCTTAGGTGGAGATTTTGTATTCTTGAAAGTCTCTCCAACGAGAGGAGTGGTATAACTTGGTCGGGCGGAGAAGTTAGCACGTCCACTTGTTGGACCTTTTCCCATTGAGCGAATTCGTACATTAGCTTATCATGTGGAATTTCTTGAAATGTTGCTTGGTGTGTACATTGTCTTTCACGAATACCATCTATGGAATACCTGCATGATCCGGAACAGATTATGGAAATTGTTGCCTAGGAAGATGTAGAAGTAGAACAAAATTTGGCAGTTATAAGATGACCAGATCGAATCGTGGATCACGGTGAGAAGCGATTGAGAAGGAAGGTGGTAAGGTTGGTTAAAGTACAATGGAGTGGTGATGTCGAAAACTGCACATGGGAAACATACGATAAAACGAGGAAAGCTTATCTTGAGTTTAGGATTTTTTATAGTAGTGCATGTGGTGGCGAGATATTGCACTCACTTCCTGTGGGGTGGCCACTTATCATATCGTGTATATATTTCCCCTTTTCAAATATATATTCCTTTTCGAACCATTTTCTTCTTAGCCTTAATTTTGAGGACGAATTTCTTTTAAGAGGGTAGTATGTAACGATCTGCAAATTCATCACTTCATAAATTTTTTGAAATATTCAAATGTAAGATTTCTTTTAACATAAATGATAATGTTTTGAATGATAAATAATATTGGTAATCTTATTTTGAGTAAACATTTATAAAAATATATACTTTGGAAGATATATCGATAAAATGACCAATAACTGTTTTATTGGTAAACATCGCTTAGACCATCCGACATCGTGCATGGGGCTAGATACATACACTCATTATATATATATATATATATATATATATATATATATATATATATATATAGGTGAGAATACATAATAAAGTTATTTATTTTATTTTTGATAATAAAATCTCCTTATGACATCATCAATAATATCACTATTTTGGAAAAATTGGTTTTTGAATTTAAATTGAGTTTAAATGATTTATAATTATTTAATTATTACATAAGCCTTTTAATTATTATATAACAATAGAAATAATATTATCAAGCTTTTTTATAAATATATATGTATATGTATATGTATATGTATATGTATATGTATATGTATATATTAAATAAAACGCGAAAATATGACTGGAAATCGAATTGGGAATTCGTAACGATTCAACGTAGAAAAGTTGTGCAACAATGTGAATCATTTCAGATATACCTATGCACACATACACGTGCATACATATGAACACATTCATATGCACATGAACATATGCATACATACAAATATGCTTATACATATGAATAAATACACACACACACACATATATATATTACAAAATATCAAAGATATTTTCCTAAAACTTAACACTTAAGTAAAACAAAAATCGAACTCTGTTACCCTAAATACAAGCACAAGGGTACACACATGGGGAAGAGTATACATCCGAAATGGTTGAGACAAGAGGGGAATGTGGGGTGATGAAATGGTGATGTGTTTGTTTGGTAACGTCCTGATATTTTCCTCTTTACTTTTGCCTATAAAAAGCAGCAACCTCTCTTCACTACATCCACACTTCATCTTCATAAAATTCCTAAGCTTTTTCACTTCTTAAACCCTACACTAATGAATTCTTTCCTAAAGAAAGTTATGTTAAAAGCAATGAAAAAATGAAATTAAAATTATATAATAAATATATATTATAAAAACTCTTCAAAAAAAAAGCAAATCCACTCCTCTCTCAAATGTAAACCTACGGCCACACCCTCCATCACCCAAAGCCGAGCACGTCTATGTTAGAAAGCATACACCGAACCTTCCCAAAGGTCCAAGGCTCAATTCATACTCTCCAATGCAATCATAGTGGAGCTATAGCCGTTTTAAAGTTAGTCGGATTGAAAATTAAGTGAGAAACTTTTCCAAATTTATTTTATAAATATAATGATGTGATATGATTCAGAGTTTTGCACCACAAAAGTAAAATCCATTTATACGATGGATTCAGAGTCAGAATTATTTAGAATAAGAATTTTTTCGAACTCTTATAATCATAGTTTACATAAAAAGAAAATGATCGAGATTTCGATTAGCGAATTTTAAAATATGAGCAAATCAAGTTTTCAAAATAGTCGTGGCTTGGCAATTTGGAAATCAAAGTGATAAAATCTTTAAAAATAATATTTTTAATTCTTTAAAAATATAGAATAAATTCTATAGATATTTTAAAATGTTTTAAAAGAGATTTGAGTTATAAAAATGGATTTCTAAATGACCGAAAAGGTGTTTTGATCAAATAAGCCTTAAAAGCACTATTAGCAGCACTATTCGCAGCACTTTTAATGCCACTTTTAATAACTTTTGAAATACGAATTTACACTTAAGTATTCTTTCTCAAATACTTTATAAAAATTTTAAATAAATAATTAAGTATTTTAAAGACAATTTGAGGGTTTTCTAATTTATTTTAAATTTTTTAAATAAATGATTTAAATAAAAGCTGTTAAAATTAAATTATTTAATCTTGGCTGTAAAAGCTGATGGGTAGATTTGATTTTTCTATTTGTGATATTTGGATGTAAGGTGCTTAAACTAAGGGGATGAGCAATGAGTGCTCTGGCGCACCTCGCCTGTTTACTGGACAAGGAATAGATAAGGTTGAAATGTCAGAAACGAGGCAAGTATAAAAGATTCCTTTTCCAAATTAAATTCAACTCGGATTATGTATAAATAATCTTCTTATACTTGGTTTTAAATTCCATGGAAGGAACATGTACATTCTATGTAAATTTAAAAGGTATTTTCACCGTTATTTGACGGATAGTAAAGGTTGAATAAAGAATTTGATGTTGAGTAGAATCGGTATAATTTCTGTCCGCCCTTTTTAACTCAATAATGTTTTCTAATATACTTATGAAAACAATTAAGTATTTCCAAAGTAAAAGAGAAGTTTAATAATTCCTTATATACTACAAAAGAATATGATTTTAAGATTTGTATCTCTAGCAAGGATGTTTTAATTGATAAAAGATATTAATAAGTGAAATGATAATCACGCTCAAGCTTAACGTCTTTTATAGATAGATTGTTCGAACGAACTTGGATCGTATTTGAGTGATTCTTATTCAAAAACCGTTTCTAACCAATTATGTATTCAAATGAAGAGTTAGAATGATAATAAATGGAATCACTGACATTCTGGGGATTCCCCATATCATATATATATGGTAGCGATATCTTTATTTAATCTTCGATGTAACAGCTGTTTGCTACTAATCCTTTGGATGATTCTAGACAAGACGTGGTAGGAGTGTTCCTTCAATTTGTCATGTTCCTAGAACAACATACATGCATATTGATTTTTACAAACGTACATCTATTTGGCTATGCAGGAAGTGACTTTCTTTATACTTAACACCCTTCTTTGAGATATATGAGCTCAAAGGTCGTACATTTGTAGAAATCAAAAGTGTGTGATGGAATTGGCAATGTGGTATTCAAAGTGAAATGTTTAATATGAAAGGAAATCGTTACCTCGGTCCTCATCATCCGGAAATGGTTTAAACTAAGCATACCGTAAGGCTATGTGGTTCGCAACCATTGGGGTATGGTCATCACCTTTCTATATTACTCTATATATGTCGAGTATATTGTGTATGCTATGGTATCCCGGATAGGTCAATTATGACCAAGATGATGTCATATTTGGCTCTATCCACAACCAAATGTGTCGGCAGGTAGATCGGTCTTACTAGCTGTAGAGGTTTCAAAGTTGTTGATCCTCGGTACATCCCTCTAGAGATGTACTGTACGAAAGGTAGTTCGTTATCTGCTATTGTATGGAAATCCATTCTCCAATAAGTGCCTTCAAATTTGATTGTAGAACCTATTATGCTACAATTTAATCAACGTAACAATTTCGGTTGAGATTATATAAGTTTACTAGAAAAGTGTTCTCAAAAGAAAGTCATTAAAAATAATATCCCCCGACTTTTCATAGAAATGATTTGATTATCGTAAGGTAAAAACCCGTTCTGTGTTTATGTGCGGTGTGGTTTTGTAAGATACCTTTATTTTCAAATATCCGTAAATTGAATTTCTCATACCACTACTATGACTAACTCGAAGTTTATTTTCTTTTCCCCTTAAACACTAGGAGCAATATTTTTCTATACAGCCAAGTAGTTATGTAACTTGAACCATTTTGGATAGAGCAGGGAGCATTTTGGGTCCTTTGTACAAAGTTATCTATTAGTTTCACTGTATTTGTACGATGTATCTAATAGCACTTATGAGTATAGGCAGTTATAACTCTCCTGGCTAAACTAGTACTTGCTAGAACTCTGACGGAGCAGTTTAGAATAATTGCACGTACTACTCATATGTATAATAAATATTGAATATGATGCGAGGTTTTATTTGTTTGTCTTCTATGTTTATTTTCTTCACCTTATGATAATCTGCGTCTGCGACACTTGGATTTGTGGCACATTAATACCGATGATGTATAAGTGTCGGTTTTTGAGAGTTGAGGAGGTGGGTCTTCACACCAGTGGATATGAGGACTATGTACCAGTTCATTTTCAATATGATGCAAGATGGAGTTGCAATTGGATTGGTTTGGGAAAATGCTGCTAATGTGTAAGGAGTAAATCTCGAAGCTGCTATTATCAATAACTATGTGTGTTGAGTCGAGATTATGCCAGACTTAGAGGAAAACCATTTTAAAACAGAAGAAACTATTGAAATTGAGAATTAGTTATTGAATTATAAAAGTATTTTTGATGACTTAGGCTTGAACAATAAGCAAAAGTGGAGGTTAGTTTCTCGATAGTTGCAAGGAGTTTCTATGTATTGAAGGAAAAGTGTGGCTGTAGGAATACCAGAGGTTAACTTGACTTGGGCTGAGTTTAAAAGGAGATCTAAGGAAAGGTTTGTGTCTAAGGTAACCAAGTCAACATTGCTTAGGAAATTTGCTGAATTAGAGCAAGGGGATATGTCTGTGTTGTAATATGCGATTCGAGGGGTTGTTTAGACATGGAAATGCTACGATCGATACCTTAAGAGGAATGAGAAGTTCATTTGTAGGTTGAAACCAAAGCTTATTAGGGCAACGCTGCCGCATCTCAGGGATTCATGTGATGTGGTAGTGGAGATAGCCTTAAGAAGTGAGAAATTTCTTGCACTATTTGATAGTAACTAGCCAATGGAGACTTATAGTAGCCAAAGAGAGAAAAGGAAGTTCTTTCAGAAGAAAGGAGTTCAGGAGAGCGGAGCTTCCAAGAAAGGAAAAGCCAATTTTGTATGCTTTAAATATAACAAGAAAGGGCACATTCCAACTAGTGTTGCTCTGAGGATGAACAGAAAGTCATAGGAAGAAAGAACAAAAGATATCTCAACTGTGACTAGGTGGGGCATTACAAGAACCAGTGTCAAGAGCCGACCAAGGTTGTTATAGAAAAGTGTTTGCTTTGGAACGATCTACTGCTAGATCGACTATAAAGGAGAAAGGAAAGGTTATGATGGAGGTATGATTTAGATTCTTGGCATACCTGTTAAAGTATTTTTTAATACTGGTTCATCACATTCTTTTATTACATACTGTCTAGTGGATAAGTAATGTTTGGAACCATCATACCTTATTACTTCATTAAGGGTTGTGAATACGATAGAAGGGTATGCATCTCTTGGGATGAAATGTGACCATTTAGAACTTGAGTTATTAGGTCATGCATTTGCCTGTAATTTGCATGTATTTGATTTTATGGGTTTTGGGATTATTTTGGGTAAGGATTGGTTAAGCAGAGATGATGCAAGGATATTCTATCAAGTTAGGAAAATATCATTAAGACCCTAATAGTAGTGATCAAATTATATACTCAGTAATGAATTTGAGTTTAGATGGTTTTGTTTTATAGGGTGCAATGGAGGAGGAAGACAAGTTGAATTGGGTTTCTGTTGCGAGAGAGTTTACATATTTTTTCGAACCAGCTATAGGATTACCATCGAAAAGAGCTATTGAGTTTAGAATAAATCTTATACATGAAGTTGAGCCTGTAAGTAGACCGCCAAGTAGAATGACACCTAATGAGTGAAAGAGTTGAAGGTGCAATCGGTGGGCTTAGAAAAAAACAATTTTATCAAGCCAAGCAGTTCAGCTTAGGAAGCACTTGTGATGTTCGTGAAGAAATAAGATGTATTGTTGAGGATGTGTATTGACTACCATAAGTTGAATGAGAAGGTGATAAAGAATCGATATTCTTTTCCTAAAATAGATGATTTGTTTGACTGGTCGAGTGGAGGCAAATTATTTTTCCAATCGAATCAGGTGATAGGGTTCGAACAATTAAGAGTGGCGGAGGACAGTATTCCTTTGACGGTATTTCAAATGAGGTATGGATTGTATGAACAGTTAGTCATGCCTTTTGGACTGACCAAACGCCTGCTTACATTATGGATTTGATGAATCGGATATTCTTAGGGCACTTGGATAGGTTTAGTTTTTATAGATGACATTTTTATATATTCTAAGAACGAGCAAGATCACGAGACTTACCTTAGAATAGTGCTTGAGACGTTGAGGTGGCATCAACTGAAAGTGAAGTTATCGAAATGACATTTTTGGAAGAGAGAAAGGAAGTTTCTTTGCCATGTAGTTTCAGAAGAAGGGTTATCTGTGGACCTAGCTAAGATTGATGCTCTTAATAATTGGAAGAGACTCGAGTCCATGGCTGAGATAAGGAGTTTTCTTGGACTAGTTGGCTATAGTCCGAGATTCATTAAGAATTTCTCTTGCATAGCGGTACCTATGACTAAACTAAAAAGGAAGGATGTAAAATAAGTTTGGACCAATAAATATAAGGAATCGTTCTTGAATATGTAATATTTATTGACCAATGCGCCCATTTTAGTTGTGCCAAATAGGAATCAAGTTTATCGGTGTACACCAACGCATGTGGGATAGGGTTAGGAGCTGTGCTGACGCAAAGAGGTAACATTATTTTCTACACATCTCGATGGCTTAAACCATATGAAGTTAGGTATCCGACTAATGATTTATTGTTAGTAGTGGATATCTTTGCCTAAAAGGTGTAGACACTATCTTTTGGAAGAAAGATTCGAGTTATTCATGGATCAAAGTCTTTGACGAATTTTTCCCTCAGAAGGAGTTGAATTTGAGAAAGCAGAGAAGGGTAGAATTTTTAGCAGCTTATGATTTTGGTATTGAGTATATGCCAGGGAAAGGAAATAAAGTTGTCGATGCACTTAGCAAGAAACATCAGAATGCGGTGTTAGCCATGTTAGCCAAATGGAAAGTCTTAGAGGAATTGACTACTTATTGTGTGAGGTTGAGATCGACGGCTAGTTCCAATCAGGAAACGGCTATGTTGTCATATCGGAAGCACGGCCAGTAGTGATCGAAGGATTGCTTCTAAGTAGAGGGATGATCCATTACTAGCTGAACTGATTAGGAGGCTTGAAGTTGGAACTAAGATTTGAAAGGTTTTAGCCTTGACCAAAATGAATGGTTATGAAAAGAAGGGACAGTTATGTGTTCTAGATGTTTGTGACCTATGGAAGGAAGTTCTTAGGGATTGTCATCGGTCGAAGTTTACTATTCATCCTAGAAGAACTAAGATGTATCAAGATTTGAAAAGAAGTTTCTTATGGGAAGGTATAAAAAGGGACGTAGGATTGCCAACAAGTTAAAGACGAGCATCAGAAGCTATGTGGATTGCTTCAAACTTTGAATATACCGATTTGGAAATGAGATCCTATCTATGGATTTCATTGATGGATTTCCAAGGACGAATAAGGGAAATGAAAGTATTTGGGTCATGGTAGATAGACTAACCAAGAGTGCACACTTTATTCCGTTAAATTGACAAGGACGACACCTACTTAGGTGAAGTTGTTCACGAAGAATATTGTTAGATTACATGAGATTCCTAGTAGTATGGTCAATGATAGATATACTTTGATCAAGCAATTCTAGAAGAGTCCGCAAGAGATATTAGGTGCCAA
Source organism: Allium cepa (assembly GCA_030765085.1). Classification (NCBI taxonomy): domain Eukaryota; kingdom Viridiplantae; phylum Streptophyta; class Magnoliopsida; order Asparagales; family Amaryllidaceae; genus Allium; species Allium cepa. The sequence continues at coordinate 728,342,802 of CM060938.1, read as the reverse complement.
ACATAAGATGAGTTCCGCTTATCATCCACAAACGGATGGGAAAATGGAAAGAATTAACAAAGCTCTTGAAGATTTATTAAGAGCTTGTGTACTAGACTTTGGAGGATCATTGGAAAGCCATGTGCACTTAGTCGAGTTTTCATATAATAATAGTCACCAAATTAATATAGGAGTGGAAACTTTTGAAACTTTATGTGGGAGACTGTGCAAATTATTGACATGTTGGTCAAAGACCGGAGATAGATTGATTCTTGATCTAGCTATGCTAAGAAAAGCCATGGAGAAGATTGAGCTAGTTCAAGCAAGGATGAAGGAAGCTCAGTCGAGGTAAAGAAGTTTCGCACCCAAGAGACGTAAGGAGTTCGATTTTTTTGTTAGAGACCATGTTTTTGTCAAAGTATCATCGATGACTAGTGTGGTACAATTTAGAAAGTCAAGGAAATTGGCACATGGATATGTCGGAACGTTTCCTATTATACAGTGGATCAGGAACTCGCATATCAAATAGAGCTATCCATAATTATTCCATGTTTCTCATCTTAGAAGGTGTGTTCATGATCCAGAGACCACTATTACTTCAATAGCATTAGAAGATTTAGCAGCCGAACCAGATATGACTTTTACCAGGCAACCAGTTCATGTCATCGCTAGAGATGAGAAATTAAGGAACGAAATACTCAAATTGCTAAAAGTCTAGTATTGTGACAATGGGAAGGACTGTACTTGAGGGATAGAGGATAGGATTAGAGACATTTATTCTGATTTGTTTTAATAGTATGTTCAATATCTGTGTTACAAGTTTGTTGTGTTCCTTATCGTAATTTCAAGGGCAGAATTCTTTAAAGAGGTGAGCCAGTACACCCTAATTTTGACTAACATTATTTAGGAGATTTAATTCGAAAAATAAAATAAAATAATGTGTTATGATAAGGAGAATGAGATTTCATAATTAAGTTAGCCATGCCTTAATTAATCAAGTAATAAGATTGTTTAAAACATAGAAAGAAGAGGACCAACGAGAGGGCAAAATAGAAATAATTCCTTATATTCATATCCTAAACCCATCGATCTCATTATCATTACATTTCCATATAATCAAATAAAAAGATAGAGTTTGGCCATTAGCAAGAGAAATAGAAGAGGAAACTCTAAGGAATTCAAGGGAAAAGCTAAGGGGAATTAATCAACTACAAATCTCAATTGCTTTATCGAATCTAAGGTGAACAATACTTAATCATCTCACTTTTAAACACTTGAATTCATATTTATGACCATTTCTAAATTATTTTGTGATATTTTTCCATGTTATGATCGATTACTTCATTATATCATTAAATGATGCTTTATTGGATTTATATGAAATTAAATCGATAGCTTTTAAGGGTAGAAGCCTAATTTATGATCTCCAGATGACTTGAAATTTTGATAAGATGTATAACACATTATTTAGGAGATGGTTTTTTATTTTCATAATTTTCCAAGTCTATATGATTTTTTTTCGATTTCCTAAAAGTAAAAGAGGGTTTGTTTCGAGTTTTTGTTATATACAATAATTAAATAATGATTTTTGTGACGACCCGACTTTCTCAACATAGAAAATCGCATCATCAAGAAGAAAGAAAGGGATAGAGAATAGAAAGAAAGAGAAGAAGAAAGAAATAACACATCAGAATCTAAACAGCGGAACGAATAAATTATATTAATAACATAAATATTACATAGTTTACAACACTAATCAGAGTTACACAGAATTTACATCACATACTAGACAGTTATAAACACCTGTCTAGTTATACAACTCAATACAAGAGATACTACACAGAGAATACACACAGCGGAACTATATATCTATCGCAGAAGCCTCCTGCTCCATTGCTCCTCCATAATTCGTCAAAGCTAACCTGAATCCCTTGGCTACTCGTAAAAATTTGAGTACCCAAGAGTTTATGGAAAACAAAAGATAAACTCCGGGTCAGACATGGGTCTGGTGTGAGTAACAGGTTAAAGTTGCTTAACTTTGAAAATCCTTTGAAAAGAAAGGCATCACGTAATACTTCCCACACATAAACATGGAAAAGTTTTTACCTTTCGCTAACCAAAACATTTGATAGGAAATCCAGCGATATTATAATAGGTATAGGGTTTTCAAGTAAATATGAAATAGCTGAAATTGTTACATTATTAAATTCCAGCTACTAGCCACAAAAGTGGGTAATACAATCAAAACCGTTGGCACTTATTGGATTTTGGATTCCATACAATGGCAGGGCTACTGGGGTACCGCCCGTCACAGTACGTGGCCTAGATCACCATACCGTGGAGTACGCCCGCTCCCCTGCAACACAAGACCGGAACCATCCCTTACTGGACAGTCCCGAACAAGACAACCCCGCAGTTGGCGTACGCTCCAAACTGCCCACACAACCGAAATAAAAGGGACCTCTAGACAGGGGAAAATCTTGCTCTCCAGTGGGAGCTACCCACAAAGCCTTGCTGCACCTCCCCTGTTTTAGCCATTCCCGGTTGATGAGGCTTGAGGCTACGATTACCTTTATAGAACATATCTATCTTAGAATGCTCATCGTCCACCTGACGATGTTCTGAAAGCATTCAATCCATACAAGTTCGTTCCGGGTTCGAACGAAACCGAAGGCACTATCTCGTTGCACTCATATTGGAATCACCCTCAGAGTCAACGACCATAGCGCTTGCACTCTAAGTCACCATCTCGAACCTATAAGCACTATTCCGTCAAACTCATTACGGAATCACCCACAGAGCTATACTGATGTATAGTTCCTACACCTCGAGTCTTCACTTGCTCCACTTGGATTCACGACCTAAGTTAATTTGGATCGATGTGGTTTTCGGATATCCAAATATGGAAACCCAATCCCGGTCTCATCGAAATCCAAAGCGTGTCTTTTAAGGCCAAGTTGTTTTAAAGTTTTTAAAACAATTCAATTTCATTATCTATATACACACAGATAGATAATACACAGATTCATAATAGATAATCAACATTATCATTATCAAAAGATAATCCAAATCATCGTCACAGTGCAACCATGCATCCATATCACTCAATATTACTTATCTCATTTCTGAGATTCAAACCAATCAAGGCAACAATATCATCCATCCATATAAGCAATGATCTATAATCACCATTTATAATTAATTTAAAGTGAATTAAATTAACTACGTCATTCTCTAATTAATTTAAAGTGAATTAAATTAATTACTTCATCAATATAAATCTTTCTTACATAACCTTTAATTAATTACAAATTAATTAATTAATCATCTTCCAATTAATCACCTTAATTAATCACCCTTGATTAATTATTCCTTAATTACATTTATGTAATTATCCGTTAATTAATTTCATAGATTAATTATACTTAACGAAATTCACTAATTAACCTTTAATTACTTTTCAAATTAATTACTATAATTAATTACATTAATCCTTAATTAATTACATTAATTAATTACCTTTAGTCACTTATTATTGATTAATTATCTTAATTAATCAATCATAATTACATCATTAATTATATTAATCAATGATTTCTAATTACAATTTAATTAAGTACCTTATTTAAATTAATTAGATTAAGTAATTAATCCTAATTTGAACCATAATTGTTAATCACCTTTGATTAACCTCATTCAGTAATTATCTACCCTTAATTACTTTACTAAATAAATTAATTATTCCTTATTTAATTATCTTAAATTAATCGCTTGATTAATTCACAAAGTAATTATACTTAAATTACTTCATTAACAAATCACCTTCAAATTAATTACATATAGTAATTACCCGTTAATTACTTCTCTAAGTAATTTCTCTTTATTTAATTACATTAAGTAATTATACTCCATAAATCATTTATTGATTATTCTAAATTAATTAAACTGAATTAATTAACTTAATCTAATCAAACTAAACTTAATTAATTAATAAGTAATTAATTTCCTTAACAATTTACTCAAATGATTATCTTTAAATTAATTAATCTAATTAATTATTAAAAATTAATTACATTAATTAATTAATTGATTAATCCTCAGTTAATGACCTTCAAAACTATTAAACAATTCATTAATTATTTTCTAAAATAATTAACTTATTTTAAATCATTATTAATTACAATTAATTAATCATTAATAACTCATTAATTAACCCCAAATTAATTAAATAATTAAGTGTTAATTAAAACTTAATTAATCCATTATTACTTGATTAATTAATTATTAATCATTAATTAAAATCAAATCTTATTTAATTAATTATTCTTAAATTACAATTAATTATTCTAAGAATAATTAATCTTAAACCTTTAAGATTAAACCCTTAATTACCCTTTTAGTAATTTATTAAATAAATTAATAATTCATTTAATTACCCTAATAATTAAATGAAACACAAATCATTAAATTATTATTTAACTTTAACAAGTTTTTTTAAAATTAATCAAAATCTTTTAAATGATAAATAATACCTTTATTAGAAAAGAAGTTTTACAAAAGTTAAAACAAATTTCCTTTTAAATTAAAACCATTTAAATTTTACATTATCATTCATATTTGTTTTAAACACTTAAATTTATAAAACTTAAATTTATTTTTAAACCAAAGATTCAAATCCAAATTTAAATCATTTTAAACTTTATTTAAAACATTTCTTTACATTTCAATTTCCAATTTAAATTCAAATTTCTTTAAAAACATTTTTAAAAATAAAAACCCTTTTTAAAGTATTTTAAACAAATTTGAATTTAAATTCTTATTCATTTCCATCTTAATATTTAAATTAAACTTGAATTCATAATTTAAAGTTAGATTTAAAACTTATTTAAATCTTTGCTTTACACATAAAAATTTCAGTTTAAACTTGGGAACAGAACAAGTATTTAATCCTGTAACAGAACTAACTCGAAACCCAAATAATTCGCTCGAGCCTAACCTAATCTGGCCCGAGTAAAACACAAAATAACTGGAGAAAAATTCAAAAACAACTCGAGTAAAACTCGAGTAACATTCATTTGCATTTATTCTAATCTACGGCTACTGACAGGTTTACACATGAACCTGTAACAACACACTCCCGAGACCTCATCTCAACGACTTCGAGTCTCCTACTTCTCTGCTTCGAGCAAATCATGTTGCAACCCGACACCATACTCGAGAAATCCTTCTTCCCCAAAACACAGAATGCACACCATAAATTCGTGCACCATCACTTCACCCAACTCCGACCCCTCGTGGCCACTCACGCATGTCGCCGACCACTCCCCAACTCGTCTCCGACCCTCCAATCCACTGCAGAATTCCCAAACCAAATTTGAGCATTTGAGCCGAAAACTGGAACAAAGAGGTCGAACTTGGAAGTCGCTTCAAAACCCAAACTCCGATCGCCTGAGAAACTGTACCTCCGGCCACCATCTCTTCCATACCCCGTCTACCTTCTCCCCGAATTTGGGATAACTCGATCACTTTTAGATGTCGCATTAAACAATTTCTTCGAGTTACAGAAAACTAGGGTTAAAATACTTAATCCCAAATCACCACTCCCTCACTGCATTAATCCATCATCTTGTATTTTTCCTTAGATCTTCACTCATTTCTCTATCACCAGAGAGAATCATGGCCACCCCGACCTCCTACGTTGACAGCTCCAACTAAAAATAAGATTTCCAGTTAAACCATAAATACTCAACCAACTCCAAACTAAAAATTATAATTTTAGTTTTAAAATTCAAGTTTTTAATAATGTAATTGGTTTATAAACTTTAATCAATGAATCTGGATAATCAAATTCTTACTTATATACAATTTTGTTCTGTTATTATTGAGTTTCCAGTGAAAATACAGAATTTCCTATATTAAATAAAATTTAACTTTACTTATATTACAAAACTTTATTACATTTAATCCTTAGTCCTTAACACAGATTAGATCCAATGGAATGGAATTTTTTTATGAAATTCTAGCATCTGGAACTTAAGTACAGAAAATAAATTACTCTGTAGCATGCACTACAACATATATTCACATATATACCAGAAATGAACTTGTAAAGAGAATACAAACATGCATAATCTCAGAGTAAAACAAGCAACTAATTTCATACTTAATTTATATTAAAGAGTGAGGTTACTCACAGATTTAGGAGCAGAGCACTCTGATTTTAAAAAGCCTGAACTTGAATTGTGTTTTCCATTTCCAAAACTTCAAGTTGCATCTTTGATTTGCCCTTTTACAACTTTAGTCTTATATTACTGCAATGCTTTTGCTTCCAGATTCAACAATTTGCTTCAGTACTTCTAAAAACTGCAGTTTTCTTTTTTTTATATTTTTTTGTAAACTTCAAACTTGATTTACAGTAATGCTTTTACTCTGAATCACATGCATGTTTCCAGAAATGAAATGCAGGCCTCCAGAAAGAAAATGCATGCAGTTTTGGATGTTGTTTTCAAACAGAGGACTGCAGGCTTGAGAATTTGCATAGTGATTTCAGGTTTACATGCATTTCAGGTTGATAAAAAAAATGCAGACATTCATTTAGCTTTGAATTTGCAAATGAAATTTCAGGTATTTGAATTGAGGGGCTACAGTTTCGAGGATGGTTTTCACCTCAGATTCACATGCATTCAGTTTTGAAGATAGTTTTGGTTTAGAGGAAATACTGGTTTTAGATTTGGTTTGTGAGTGGAAGTTCACAGATTTTTAGCTTGGTTTTTGAGGGGATTCATAAATTTGTTTGAACAGATTTTATTTTCTGTTTTGAAGAAGAAATTTGCAGATTTCAAAGCTGAAGATTTCTCAAGTTTGAAGAAGAATAGGAAAAAGAAAAAATGAGGTTAAGAAGAAATGTTTACATAAGAAAATATTTGATTTCATTTAAAATAAAAGAAAAAAAGTAAAAGTTTAAGGGAACACTTGTTTTAAGTTTCTAACATTTGTCACTTGGCTTATTTTAATGGCTTACACATGTAAATTAAATGTCTTAAAATACTTACACATGTAATATAAGCATTTTTAATTTAAATTGAATTTAAAAACCTCTATATCTTAATTCATTATTTCTTATGTATATATAAATGAATTTATCTCTTTTTAAATTGAAAAGAAATGAAAACAAACAAATTAAAAATATAACTTATTCAAAAATATTGAAGTATTTATTCTATTAAATTTTAAAACATTAAATCCAAATTTTAAATTAATTTATCAAATCAAATTTTAAAAATCAAGTTATATATATAAATGCATATATAACTCTTGTTAAAATTAAAAATAACAAATCCTATTTCTAACAAAATTTAGTTATGTTTATAAAAACTAAGTATTATCATTTTTATTTAAAAATAACAAATTAAACAATATTTAAAATGATTTTTTTTTAAAAATAACCATATGTAATTTGTATTTTAAATTCTTATATATATACTTTCAAGCAATATTTTAAAAAGAAAATAAAACAAAGCTTTGATATTAATCAAATTAAATTCATATTCAAGTTAATTAAAATATAAATCTAAACAAATAAGATTTTCCTTTAATATAAACCATATAATTATTTATTGAATTGTCTTGAAAAGTTAAATGTTAAGTTTAAATCAAATTTCCAATTTACCAAATATAAATTAAAATTAAAAATTGATTCATTTACCAAGTTCAAAATCAAAGTTTATCAACTTACAGTATATACAATTATATATATATATATATAAACGGAAAACAATTTATTATCTTTAAAAAGATAAAATCTACCCATTTAAATATTTATTAAAAGAAGATTATTAGATCAATTCAAAATTTATTATTAACAAAATTATCAATATCAATTTAATTTTAATACCGATTATTAAATTGATATTGTCAAAAATTCCGGGATGTTACAATTTTGGTCCTAAATTTTTTATACGTAAAAGAATATGTTAATTTGATTTTTTTGTTTCTTGGAGATTTTTCTTAGTGGTTATGATTTTCTATAAATTTATTTAAATAGAAAAGCTATTAATTAATATTAACTAATAATATTATTTTAACAACTTTGCAAATGGTTTGGGTGAAGGTAATCTAGCCTTCCACCGGTTTTCAAAAGAAAGTAAAAATTATTTTGTTACCCCATAGAAAATTGACTAGGGATGACAGATAATGGAAAGAAATGCCTTTTCTTTAAATCAGCTTTAAGTTTATTTATAGAAATGCTATGTCGTCAACATAGAGGTCTGATATCTGTGTTAGAAATCGATATCTAGTATTAAGCATATATGTGTAACATTTATCTGAAGTAACAAATGTGATATCTACCTTGTTGATATGTGATATGTCAGTTTGTATAAGTATTTTACACCAAGATTATAGGGGTATGGTACATCTATTTGTAGAGATCAGACAACCAAGGGTTTTTGTAACTCTACATGGTTATTTTAAAAGCCATATATCATTCTATTTTGCAGATCTGGCACCTTCCAATATTAGAGGATTGACATCCTCACTGTTTTAAACCCTACATTGCTTGTCCTCATTATTGGCTTTTTTTAGCGACATGAATGTCTTATGTTTACAAATCAAACATCCTAGATTTATAGGTAAGAACGCCTTATGTTATGCAATCCGAAAGCTAAGTTTTTATAGGTACAACAACCTATATTTTTAGAAGTTTGACAACCACATATTTCGGCCTTATATCCTTGTGTTTCACAAATCAGAATACTTTATAGAGACTTCATATGTGGAGGCTTGACATGCGATTTCAGTCATATAGGTGCTGCATGTTTTTAAATCTAATAGCTTTAATTAAAGGCTTAATAGCCAAGTGTTTTAGAGGTTCGACAACCTCCTCTTTGATACTAAATGTATATATTTCTATTTCAAAGAAGATTTATTTTGGGCATAAGATTTTGATTAATAAAGTGCTATGTTTCCTTGTATAAAAATCAGATTTTAAGGGATAAACCAATTATAAGTATAAATGTTTTCAAGGAACAGATAGTCCATTGGTTGAGACAGACTGGTCTGATATACCTATGTTGAATGCATGCATCGGATTGTTTTGTGTTATGTCCCATTCATTTTGGTTATAGGTGCATGATTGTACATGTGAGATGACCGGTCGGATTTACCTATGTTGCATGCATACGTCGGATTGTTTTATGTTATGTTATGTTATGCAAGTGAAGGGAAAACCCGTTCTGCTCCGTGGTATAGTTTCACTAGATATCTATTTGGTTCGAGATGGTATACTATTAGTCATAGAATATTTTTGCCCAACCCAAAGATTACCCCCCCCCCCCCCTTAAACTCTTGGCTGCTCACTTGAGTAGGCCAGGAGTAAGGTTTCCCTTTTCAAGTTTGATGAATAAGTTTCCAGAGTCGTGCAGGAGGCAACCTTAACCGGACCGACCAAGACTTCCAGAATAAGATCGATGTAGAATTCCAAGGTAAATCGACATTCGATCTCAAAAAATAGAATTCAAGCATAGCAGGAGATAGATAGCATCGTAAATCGAGGATACAGAAATCTCCAGTAAATCGATGTCTATTGTAAAGGAGTTTCACCCATTTACAAATAATTCGAGGATTGGCGAGACCGCCGATTCATTATAAAGATCATTCGAAGTGGAGTTATGGGATACTCCAGAATTTAAAGAAGACAGATAGTGAGGGATACGAATGAATTTTGGAACCGCAGAGAATGTACCAAAATTCAAAGGAATTGAGTCAAAAGGAAGAGATTGAAACTCGAATGAGAGTGATCCTATAAATACATTTACCATATATACTAAGTTTTTCCTAGAGCTACCAAATCTCTGATACCAACTGTAACGACCCGCTATTTTGGACCATTCACATCCGCACATGTCGAACTTGAATAATCCAAAATACCGAATTGTTAATGTAAATTTGGCAAAACTGAGCTATACAGTAAATAAATAATCACATAAACAGAGTAATAATATGCAGCGGAAGCAAAAGATAGTAGTTCATGAAGCTACTATATATATAACAGAGTTAAATAAGTTACAACAGAAGTCTTGAATACAATAGTCAAATACAATATCAGAATACATCACTGGAGTCAACTGAATATCTGAAAGCTGGATAGATAGCTAGATTCCTAAGCGAAGCTCCAACTCCAAAGGCGAGTCTCGAATACTGGTACACTCAGTCTGCCCCTAGCGTAAAGAAAATACAAAACACTCGAGTCAGGATTAACATTCTTATATCAATAACTCAAACTCAAGTGAAATAACAACTGAAATACAGGTAACTCAAAGGACGTTGGAATAACCGTACTCTAAGGATCCGTTAAACTATCTACTATGTAGTAATATACGCTAAATAGATAATGCCTATCAGTAATATAAAGTATCAAAATAGGTGTTAAGGCGTTACCATTATCCCCCTTAACACATTTTATACAAGTGTCATAGACTATACAGCACTGTAAACTCCACCGTAAACTAGTGGGATATCAGGGAGTACTCCATAGTATAACGCAAAACAAATTCGTAGTGGTCGCGTATGTAGGGATACAAGTATGACAAGGCACATGAGGCAATACCCAAGGTAGTGAAACTACCATTTGCCTGATCCGGACTGGTGAAAACGCATCGCCGCAACGATCGCAACACTGCGAAACAACACTCCCAAAAGTACGAGAGTGCACCTATCAATCACAAGTAATGAGTAGTAGTTATGAAGAAGTGTGTTCGCTCGAGGTGGCTAACCGCTTTGGCCCGGCACGGCTCTTGTTTTAGTCATTTCCAATTTGACACAAGTGTCAAGGCTATCCATTATCGTTCTCTTTCTTCAGTCATCACGTACATCAATCCAACCACTTCATTCTGGATCACACTCCAAGTATAGTTGTTAAAGTGGTTTTCGCTTTAGACAGAGTGCATGTTCATAACCGATTCCGGTTTCTTTAATAACCTTTGTAATTGTTACCCCGATTGGTCGTTTTATAAATTTCAAAAACAAATCAAATTCAATTTCAATTAGAACTTATAAACCAACATTTCATTTGTCTTTCTAAATCAATTTCCAAAATTTACATTCAAACTTCTAAATTGCTATTTCAAAATCTTATAATTCAATTTCAATTTAAACAATTCAAATATTGATTCAAGTTCGTATATAAGTTTCATTTCATAATCATTTAAATTAATTGAATTTAACATTCAAATCAATTTAAATTCATTTATCGATTTCATTCAATATTCGATGATTCAATTTATCATTCAAAAAATTTCTATTAAATTTCCAATTCATTAAATCAATTACTCAAGTTCAACTTTATTGTATCAAAACTTAAAATTGAATTAAATTAGATTCGTCAAATCAAATTCTTTAAATTCCAAGTCTTATATTTATTCCAATAAATCACATTTTATTTCTTGTTAAAGAAATTCAATTTCACATATTTACTTACTTGAATAATTTTCCAAAACTTAATTAATAAAGAATCTCAATTTCAATTATTTACGAAGTTCAAATTCACTTATTCAAAAGTTCAATTTCTCTTATCAAAGAATTCCAATTCTTATTTAATTATCAAATAATCCAATCTTATTTAATTATTCAATATTTTCAAAACTTAATTATTAACAAATTTCAGAACTTAATTCAATGAATAATTTCAAACTTAATTAAATGAATAATTTCAAATTTAATTGTCAATAATTAATTTCAAAACAACGCTCTTTCAACAACTACTATGTTATTTTTTTCAGATTTGTAATATTAACATTTTCCTTTCATTAAATTCAAATTCCAACTTCATTCAAAACCTTATTATTTATTCAAATAAAATCTTTATTTTATTTTTAAATCAAATTATTGACCAATCGGATTTACTTAATTCTCTATCCTAAGTCAAGTTCATTTGGGTATTTATCATTTCAACCTGATTCCATTTCAATTCAAAAAAAATCAAGTCATAGCAAAGGGAACTTGCAGTAATAACTGGTAGCATGTCAAAGTAAATAAACAAGCAATAACAACTATCAATAACAATCCAATTCAAATAATCCTGAAATAATCGTATTAATTCACATTGTTGTTTGTGCAAATTAATATAATTATTTCTGGAATCTACACTATCATTTCATGTAGACTGAAGATTATTACACTAATTATATATACGGTTCTTCACTTGTCATTCATACTACATAAATTTATACAACATACATTCAATGGTTCAAGGTGTAGTTAACACTATTTCTACGTCAATTTATTAACACTTTAAGGGGGTCATATTATACAAATTTAACTAATCAAATTCAACATCTAAATATCCCATATCAAATTCAATTGCATACTATTTATCACCTTAACATAAACAATTTAACATCCAATATAAACATCTATAATCAATCAATCATCAGCCAACTGTATTATCATCGCATAAATAATTAACAGATAATGGTGTCAGATGTCACAGGTGAACTTATACAGGTAATAACATACATAATAGTGTAAATAACTAACAGCAGCATATTTCAATTATCGTTTCAATTGAAATCAAATTTAATAAATAAAAGAACATTAATCATGAGTGATTGCTCACCTTTCGAGGCTAGAGATGAACGAGACTGAGGTGAGTTATGAATCCAAGCATGAAATCCAAAGCAATGGTAAGATTGGAACGAATTCGACGAACAAGGCTAATCAATAGAAATAGACGAAATCAAATCAGGCTAGATTGATGAAGATAATTGGTAAAAAGTAAACTCATATATATTACTGTATATATAACCAATATAATAATTAATACAATATCACGCACTTAAGTTAAATACTGTCTACAGAATCCAGACTAACTCAATACAAATTATATTATGTATATAACTTATAGAATGTAAACTTTATATTAAACAAACAAGCTGATACGCAAACTAAATTTGCAGCAAACTTATTGTATAAAATGCTTTATATATAGTATTATATTAAGAAGCTATTATATAAATAACTAACAAGATATGTATGACCAGTATAAACTTTATGTACAGCTAACTTATATATAAATGCATATAACCTTTAAAAATCTACACTTCACAATATACACATATATAAACTACATTTATACCGCTAGCATACGCATATAAATATAAAAAACAATATCCATTATAAAATCAATATATATGTAATTACTTAAAAGAAAATAAGGCCTTTTATATTATACTATAATTCAAACCGATATATATGGTTTAGATGAAATTTGAGTTATATACAATACGCGAAAACATTTACTGACATTCAATATATAGCAACCAAATACTAGCACAGCACATACCACACTATTATATAAGCAACACACTTACAATATAATATACACTACATATAACTTACCTAATATATATATTTTTTAAAACAATAGGTAGTATATACATACATCCATATATATAAAATAGACATACATACAAACTTTTAATGCAAACTTATGTACATATTATCTAAATTATAAACTTACGTACATAATGCAACATATTACTTTAAATTATAAACTTACTTTAATACAAACTTACGTACAAAGTAATAGCATGGCGGGTTTCATGATGCAACATACATCAATTAAAACTTTAGCTTCTATATTATATTATTAAAAGTTTTTAAAAGTAAAACCAGGTTTATGAAAGTTCTTGAATCAAACCAAGCTACCTGGAGAGAGACGAGCAAGATTCAAGGCATCAATATATGAACTAGCAGGCCGAGGCCGAGGTAACTACAGGTCGGAGGTGATGAGAAAAGGCGGAAGTTTGGCAGGTGATTCTTCAGGGAGTTGAGGCGGAGATGAGAAAGAAAGAGAGGGGAGAAGCTTCGGTTTTAGGTGACTCTGGGTGTGGATCCGGCCGGAGGTGGTTGACAAAGGGAGGCGGAGCATGGGTTAAGACTGCGGCAGGTGGTGCTCGAACAGGTGGAAGCTCGGTGTGCGTGTATAGTTTCAGGGCAGTGACGTTTAAGTGGAGCAGACATGTTTCGTTGATTTCATTTTCTTTTTTCTTTTTTCTTCTAATGAACTAGTATACTGTTCCAGGAGGAAGAGGATGCTCAGGCAACTATATTTTAGTGAATACAGCAAAGAAAAAGAAAAGGAGGAAAGGAGGTAATGTCAGTGAATGGTGAAACAACACCTAGGATAGTGAAACGGTAGGAATATGAAAAGTTCAAAAATAAATTTACTGGGAATTGGGAATAGTAATAATTCGGAATAAAAAAAAATAAAAGCTACTGGTTTAAACGTTAGAGAAAGAAAAGACACCTAAAAAAAAGCTACTGGTTTAAACATGTACCGATCATTTCGCAGTTTCGCCACGAACTGGACACCAAAACACAGAAGTGAATGTACCACAGAGATCAGCACGTCGAGATGATCAAAACGGTATACGGGTATCAGTGGTACGATTGAATTATAAAAATTTGAATTTTTATACTAGTGGAAAATGCGTGAAAAACACAGAAAAATAAGATCGATGGACCGAATTTGAAAAAACGAAAAATGGAGTCTTGCTCATAAGATGATTTAGAATTTTTCTATGTAAAAATAATTAGGTTTTGAAAAAGTTTTATTTTCATCGTTTTTTAACTGATTAAATTGAAGTAAATTTACACACGAAATAAACTTTCATATTTTCGGACGAAAATTTACCGGTTGCTATGTTTAACTTGACGCATTCCAAATATCAAATTTATATTTCAAAATTTTATCGTTTTAAAATCCCATAAAATTTCAATTAATAACGTTATTAAAACCGGTTAAATTCTCCCCCACTCAAAACTTTTCGTCCTCGAAAAGGAAAGAGGTAGGAGAATAGAAACAACCAGAAGAAAATAGATTTGAATTCCAAAATAAACAATTAATTAAACCATATAAATTTCAATTTAAATTAATTTATATTCAACAATTGACTTTTAAATTCAAGATTTTCATTAACTTGGTTTATTTCAATTTAACATTTTTTTTTCAAAATTTATTTCAACAATATTTTATTTTGTGAATCCATTTATTATTCAACTAGCCTAGTATTCTTTTTATCTCTATAAACATTTTATAATCCAAATTTAAGTGAATAACATTTATTATACGCACTCAAATTTTATTTATAAAGACAATTTATATTGTATATTATCCAATTATCCTAAATTAACAATTTCAAAGATCATAAATTTGAATAGTCATTTATTATAATCATATTTTATTTGACAAATTTAAATTTTTCTTTATTCCAAATTATTACTAAATTTATTCTACTTAATATATCTTATCACATATATATTAAGTATATTTACTCTTATTCTAACTACTCAAATTTATTTAAAATTTTCATTGATATCGTTTTATATTGTATAATATTCAATTACATAGTTAACTTTTGAAAATTTAGGTAACTTATATATATAATGCAATTGAGTATTATCCAAATAAAATTTTACAATTCAGTTATTTCAAGTTAAGTATTTATATAAAAAGAATTTGGTTTCATTTATAATTGAAAATCATCCTTTAACAAATGTTAGGAACTAAATTTCCAATTAACTTCCAACAATTTAGAGATAATTATATACATACAATATATCTAAGTCAAATTTATATCAAATACTTATGTACATTTAAATCATGTCATACTTTATAAATTACAAATCAAATTCATTTCAAAACAAAAGTGTAGCAAGCTACTGACGGTCTCCCCACTTCAAAACTCGAAAATAGATATCGATGATGCGGCCGTCATCACCGAAATTATTTTCCAGTGACAAAGAGAAGAGCACTAATTTAATCATTTAAAATTCTTTGAAAACCATTCCTATTCAAAAATATTTTAAATAACATACATTTTAAACTTTAAAACCATAACTCGAAATTATCGGAAACCAAATTCTCAAATTCTAATTTATATACACTTCAAATTCCAAATCAAATTATGACTAAGTTTTATAAATTCATTTATTTATATTCTTCAATAGTCAATGGTTTACAACAATAAATGAAAATAAAAAATTATTAATTTCAACAACCAATTCATTAGCTATTTAATTTCAGAAAATTTATACTTATATATATAATATAATCATACAAAATTATTTTATTTACCAAATTTGAAAACAAGATTGTGTCAGTTTGCTCTGCGCAAGTGTTTTGGAAATCCTATCAATAGCGTTGATCAGTCGAATCGATCAAAAACCCAAATCAACAACTCAAACAACACAATTTATATATAAAAACATCTTTATATTATTAACAAATACACTTCCTCGCTCGACGATACAAGAAGGAATTCCAAAGCAGTATAGAAATTCAAATTTTTGATGGACTCAAATCAAAGAAAATTTTGATTCGAAGATAGGTTCGAAAAAAAGATAAGATGTTTTAAATAACAAAATCTAGAGATGGATAACCTTATATAAATCGCGGGCAACCTTAACCGGACCGACCGAGACTTCCAGAATAAGACCGATGTAGAATTCCGAGGTAAATCGACATTCGATCTCAAAAAATAGAATTCAGGCATAGCAGGAGATAGATAGCATCGTAAACCGAGGATACAGAAATCTCCGGTAAATCGATGTCTATTGTAAAGGAGTTCACCCATTTACAAATAATTCAAGGATTGGCTAGACCGCCGATTCATTATAAAGATCATTCGAAGTGGAGTTATGGGATACTCCAGAATTTAAAGAAGACGAATAGTGAGGGACACGAATGAATTTTGGAAAAGCGGAGAACGTTCCAAAATTCAAAGGAATTGAGTCAAAAGGAAGACATTGAAACTCGAATGAGAGTGATTATGTAAATACGTTACCATATATACTAAGTTTAGCCTAGAGCTGCCAAAGCTCTGATACCAACTGTAACGACCCGCTAATTTGGACCATTCGCATCCGCACATGTCGGACTTGAATTATCCAAAATACCGAATTGTTAATTTAAATTTGGCAAAACCGAGATATACAGTACATAAATAATCACAGAATCACAGACACAGAGTAATAATATGCAGCGGAAGCAAAAGATAGTAGTTCATGAAGCTACTATATATTTAACAGAGTTAAATAAGTTACAATAGAAGTCTTGAATACAATAGTCAAATACAATATCAGAATACATCACTGGAGTCAACTGAATATCTGAAAGCTGGATAGATAGCTGGATCCCCAAGCGAAGCTCCAACTCCAAAGGTGAGTTTCGAATACTGGTACACTCAGTCTGACCCGAGCATAAAGAAAATACAAAACACTCGAGTCAGGATTAACATTCTTATATCAATAAATCCAACTCAAGTGAAATAACAACTGAAATAAAGGTGACTCAAAGCACGTTCGAATAACCGTCCTCTAAGGATCCGTTAAACTATCTACTATGTAGTAATATACGCTAAATAGATAATGCCTATCAGTAATATAAAGTATCAAAATAGGTGTTAAGGCGTTACCATTATCACCCTTAACACATTTTGTATAAGTGTCATAGACTATACAGCACTGTAAACTCCACAGTAAACTAGTGGGATATCAGGGAGTACTCCATAGGTATAACACAAAACAAATTCGTGGTGGTCGCGTATATAGGGATACAAGTATGACAAGGCACATGAGACAATACCCAAGGTAGTGAAACTACCATTTGCCTGATCCGGACTGGTGAAAACGCATCGCCGCAACGATCGCAACACCGCGAAACAACACTCCCAAAAGTACGAGGGTGCACCTATCAATCACAAGTAATGAGTAGTAGTTACGAAGAAGTGTGTTCGCTCGAGGTGGCTAACCCCATTTGGCCCGGCACGGCTCCTATTTTAGTCATTTCCAATTTGACACAAGTGTCAAGGCTATCCATTATCGTTCTCTTTCTTCAGTCATCACGTACATCAATCCAACCACTTCATTCTGGATCACACTCCATGTATAGTTGTTAAAGTGGTTTTCGCTTTAGACAGAGTGCATGTTCATAACCGATTCCGGTTTCTTTAATAACCTTTGTAATTGTTACCCCGATTGGTCGTTTTATAAATTTCAAAGACAAATCAAATTCAATTTCAATTAGAATTTACAAACCAACATTTCATTTGTCTTTCTAAATCAATTTCCAAATTTTACATTCAAACTTATAAATTGCTATTTCAAAATATTATAATTCAATTTCAATTTAAACAATTCAAATATTGATTCAAGTTCATATATAAGTTTCATTTCATAATCATTTAAATTAATTAAATTTAACATTCAAATCAATTTTAATTCATTTATCGATTTCATTCAATATTCGATGATCCAATTTATCATTCAAAACAAATTTCTATTAAATTTCCAATTCATTAAATCAATTACTCAAGTTCAACTTTATTGTATCAAAACTTCAAATTGAACTAAATTAGATTCGTCAAATCAAATTCTTTAAATTCCAAGTCTTATATTTATTCCAATAAATCACATTTTATTTCCTGTTAAAGAAATTCAATTTCACATATTTACTTACTTAAATTATTTTCCAAAACTTAATTAATAAAGAATCTCAATTTCAATTATTTACGAAGTTCAAATTCACTTATTCAAAATATCAATATCTCTTATCAAAGAATTCCAATTTTTATTTAATTATCAAATAATCCAATCTTATTTAATTATTCAATATTTTCAAAACTTAATTATAAAAAAATTTCAAAACTTAATTCAATGAATAATTTCAAACTTAATTAAATGAATAATTTCAAATTTAATTGTCAATAATTAATTTCAAAACAACGCTCTTTCAACAACTACTATGTTATTTTTTTAAACTTTTAACATTAACATTTTCCTTTCATTAAATTCAATTTCCAACTTCATTCAAAACCTTATTATTTATTCAAATAAAATCTTTATTTTATTTTTAAATCAAATTATTGACCAAACAGATTTATTTAATTCTCTATCCTAAGTCAAGTTCATTTTGGTATTTATCATTTCAATCCGATTCCATTTCAATTCAAAAAAATCTAGTCATAGCAAAGGGAACTTGCAGTGTGATAACTGGGATGGTGTCAAAGTAAATAAACAAGCAATAACAACAATCAATAACAATCCAATTCAAATAATCCCGATATAATCGTATTAATTCACATTGTTGTTTGTGCAAATTAATATAATTATTTCTAGAATCTGCACTATCATTTCATGTAGACTGAAGATTATTACACTAATTATTTATACGGTTCTTCACTTTTCATTCATACTACATAAATTTATACAACATACATTCAATGGTCCAAGGTGTAGTTAACCCTATTTCTACGTTAATTTATTAACACTTTAAGGGGGTCATATTATAAAAATTTAACTAATCAAATTCAACATCTAACTATCCCATATCAAATTCAATTGCATACTATTTATCACCTTAACATTAACATTTTAACATCCAATATAAACATCAATAATCAATCAATTATCAGCCAAACTGTATTATCGTCGCATAAATAATTAACAGATAATGGTGTCAGATGTCACAGGTGAACTGATACAGGTAATAGCATACATAACAGTGTAAATAACTAACAGCAGCATATTTCAATTATCGTTTCAATTGAAATCAAATTTAATAAATAAAAGAACATTAATCGTGAGTGATTGCGCACCTTTCGAGGCTAGAGATGAACGAGACTGAGGTGAGTTATGAATCCAAGCACGAAATCCAAAGCAAGGTAAGATTGGCACGAATTCGACGTACAAGGCTAATCAATAGAAATAGACGAAATCAAATCAGGCTAGATTGATGAAGATAATTGGTAAAAAGTAAACTCATATATATTACTGTATATATAACCAATATAATAATTAATACAATATCACGCACTTAAGTTAAATACTGTCTACAGAATCCAGACTAACTCAGTACAAATTATATTATGTATATAACTTATAGAATGTAAACTTTATATTAAACGAACAAGCTGATACGCAAACTAAATTTGCAGCAAACTGATTGTATAAAATGCTTTATATATAGTATTATATTAAGAAGCTATTATATAAATAACTAACAAGATATGTATGACCAGTATAAACTTTATGTACAACTAACTTATATATAAATGCATATAACCTTTAAAAATCTACACTTCACAATATACACATATATAAACTACATTTATACCGCTAGTATACGCATATAAATTTATAAAACAGTATCCATTATAAATTCAATATATATGTAATTACTTAAAAGAAAATAAGGCCTTTTATAATATACCATAATTCAAACCGATATATATAGTTTAGATGAAATATGATTTATATACAATACGCAAAAACATTTACTGACATTCAATATATAGCAACCAAATACTAGCACAGCACATACCACACTATTATATAAACAACACACTTGCAATATAATATACACTACGTATAACTTACCTAATATATATTTTTAAAACAACAAGTAGTATATACATACATCCATATATATAATATAGACATACATACAAACTTTTAATGCAAACTTACGTACATAATGCAACATATTACTTTAAATTATAAACTTACTTTAATACAAACTTACGTACAAAGTAATAGCATGGCGGGTTTCATGATGCAATATACATCAATTAAAACTTTTGCTTCTATATTATATTATTAAAAGTTTTTAAAAGTAAAACTAGGTTTATGGAAGTTCTTGAATCAAACCAAGGCATCAATTTATGAACAATCAGGCCGAGGCCGAGGTAACTGCAGGTCGGAGGTGATGAGAAAAGGCAGAAGTTTGGCAGGTGATTCTTCAGGGAGTTGAGGCGGAGATGAGAAATAAAAAGAGGGGAGAAGCTTCGGTTTTAGGTGGCTATGGGTGTGGATGCGGCCGAAGGTGGTTGACAAAGGGGGGCCGAGCATGGGTTAAGACTGCGGCAGGTGGTGCTCGAACAGGTGGAAGCTCGGTGTGCGTGTATAGTTTCAAGGCAGTGACGTTTAAGTGGAGCATACATGTTTCGCTGATTTCATTTTTTTTCTTTTTGTTTTCTAATGAACTAGTATACTGTTCCAGGAGGAAGAGGATGCTCAGGAAATTATATTTTAGTGGATACACAACAACAAAGAAAAAGAAAAAGAGGAAAGGGGGTAATGCCAGTGAATGGTGAAACAACACCTAGGACAGTGAAACGGTAGGAATAGGAAAAGTTCAAAAATAAATTTACTGGGAATTAGGAATAGTAATAAATCGGAATAAAAAAAAGCTACTGGTTTAAGCGTTGGAGAAAGAAAAGACACGTAAAAATAAAAGCTACTGGTTTAAACGTGTACCGATCGTTTCGCAGTTTCGCCGCGAACTGGACACCGAAACACAAAAGTGAATGTACCACAGAGATCAGCACGTCGAGACGATCAAAGAGGTATACGAGTATCAGTGGTATGATTGAATTATAAAAATTCGAATTCTTATACTAGTGGAAAATGCATGAAAAACACAAAAAAAATAAGATCGACGGAGCTAAAGATGTCCGAATTTGGAAAAATGACGTCTTGCTCAGAAGATGATTTAGAATTTTTCTATGTAAAAATATTTAGGTTTTGAAAACGTTTTATTTTCATCGTTTTTTAATTGATTAAATTGAAGTAAATTTACGCATGAAATAAACTTTCATATTTTCGGATGAAAATTTACCGGTTGCTATGTTTAACTTGACGCATTCCAAATATCAAATTTATATTTCAAAATTTTATCGTTTTAAAATCCTACAAAATTTCAATTAATAACGTTATTAAAACCGGTTAAATCTGCGGGTTGTTACAATCAACGCATTGGCCAATATTGATAGTCGGTTATTTAACTATCATATAACATCCACAAACAAACATCAGGCCTTAATAATTTTCCAAATTATTTATTTTAAAATATCTTCCTAAGATATTTTCCTCAACTTCAACCCTTCGAAATAGTTTTCAAATCACCTTTCTCTCACGGAATAAATTTCCACTCAATTATTTATTTCCACTAAAAACGCCAAATCTTATTTAATTAAGATTTTCAAACAAACTAAATCCCTTTATCCAAAAATATATACTTAAAACATTTTAAAATAAAACTACCTACAAGACTTATTCAAAATAAGGGTTATGAAATTCTACATTAATTTTCAAATAAAAATTTTAGCCAAACTACTTTTAAAAAATAAAGCTACTTTATAAAATATAATTAGTAATTATCTTTTAAATCATAATACTAGATAAACCCTTTAAAATAATCTCTTCTATAACTAACTTTATAAATATTTACTTTAAACATTTTAAAACAATTTAAAAAGGTAATTTTCTCCAAAAACACCCTTTATAAAAACAACTTGGCTTTAAAAACAACTTTAAAACTTTTATTTTATACTTAAAATCCACTTTGAAAACCAACTTGGCTTTTCAGGAAATACATTATCCATTTCAATATAGTCTATCTAATCCTCTATAAATCCTACTAGTTTATCCCAATTTAATTTACATCTCAAACCCGTAAATTTTTTCAACACTTTAAAATGAAACCACTTTTTATTTTTAAAACACGTTTCCCATCTCCTTAAATTCACTTTCAAATATCCACTGATATTTTATTTCACTTTATAAACGCAGTTTATAAATTCCATAGTCTCATCCTCCTTTTGAATCACGGTTTCAAACACCTAATCAATTTTCAAATCGATTTCCAAAATTTACTCCATTTTAACATAAATTACTTTACTTACTCAAATTTATTTCAAAACCCACTAATTAGATTTTACTTCTTTACTATGATTTAAAATCCTTTAAGTAATATCACTTAAGTTTAATAATTTATTTATTCCCATTTATTTGAAAATCTCCTTCCCCATACTCGAAATTTATTTACTAGAATTTATAAATCAACTTTAATCCTTTTCCAATTCATTATTTAATTTATCCAAATTCTCTATAATTATTTTACTTCAAAATTCTCTCTTTATTTCCCTTCAAAAATCTAATCTATATATTTTTGATAACTCAATATACCTAAATATATCCAATCAAACCATAGCATCCAATATTTTTAATTCCCAATATAATCAATATAATCCATCACAGATTATCACATAAATCACATTACTGAATATAAAATAAATACAACATTTTGAGGAATCTAGTTGGATCCCTCCAACCTGTTTCCATGCATCCACAGACGTTAGCACAATATAAAATACAAATCTCTCTTCAAGGCGGGATATCGCGGTATAAAGAGTCATCCGTTATTATGCAGGGCGCATAGGATCTCATCCGTTATATAATGCAGGAAATCAATCACCCCAATATATATACTACTATTATATATAATATCACATCCAGTCAATTCAATCATTCAATCAATAATTTAAATTAACTAAATAAATTTAATGGTAATTCAAATGAGTGAGATTAACTCACCTTTGATTTTATTTGCACTCCGATCCAACCCGGCTCGTTTCTCCATGATTTTAAACCTTGTATAAACATTATATGGTTTATTAATACTCTGAAAAATCGAAAAATCAATTATCATTTATTAATTTAATTTTAAACTAATAACTCCTTAAAAAAAATCTTTTAGTATCTTAGAACAGTTAAATAGGATAATTTAAACCAACTAGTAAATTTGAAATTTACATTTATTTTTCTTTTGAAACTACATATATATATACTCATAGAAACAGATTTCAAAGATCAAAATTTTATAAAATCTCTACAACATCTTAAAATTCTATATCTTCCCAAAATCATATATATATATATATATACATATTAAATTAGAACATGCATGTGGATATATATATTTACTAAATTAAAAACAAAAATTATTTTATACCTTACTGAAATAAAAATTTTGTTTGCATAAAGATTATCATTGTAAACCTTCCTCTTTTTACATCTTACTGTAAATAAATGTTTTCTGCATATTAAAAACCATATGCCTTACTTTAAATTTCTTCCTAAGATATAAACATATAAAATTTCTTGTCTATATACTTATAATTAAATTAAATTAGAAAAAAGAAACAAAACAGATACTTCACTGCCTCACAATCGATTGTGAGCTCTAAGCAATCGCCATCACCTCTATTACAACCGAAACCACTACTCGTCGTTCACCTCTTCTCTCCAAGTCGTGAGCTCCCATCGGCCTACTCCACCTCCATGCACACGCGAAGACTCCACCACCCTACCTTACGACCCCCCAAGACATTGCCGACCTTCACGAGTTTGCCTCCATCACTACGCCCTAGCCGAGCACCTCCTCAATGAAATAAAATCGCGATTGATACTTCTCGAGTTTGAATTCGATACAAATTCATATTGAAGGAGGAGAAGAGAATGGGGGAAAGATGGCATCGAATTTTAGAGGGAGGAAAAGGAAATTTTGGATTGGTTTAAACTGAAAAGATGGAGGAGGATAACAGTTCGTGCTTATTAGAGGAAGAAGGGATCCTCGTTCGGCCATGGATTTATCTTTGCTTTATTTTTCGTGAATTACCATTTAACAAGTGTAACATCCCGGAATTTTGATAAGTTAAAATTCGGTTAATTATTTGAACTTTTGAATTTAAATTTGAGAGTTTCAAAAGAAATATAATAATTATTGTCAATATTAATATTTTAAAAGATGAATGGAGTTTAAAAAAATTGATAGTTGAGTTAAATAAATAATAATAAATACAGGAAAGAACATATTATAAACAAGGAATAGTATCAAACAATAAAATTAAAAAAAATGAAAAAATTTGATGTTGTAGTTAAATCCTTTGAATAGAACTAAAACCAATTTTTGTAATAAAATCACATAGTTAAGTGTTAGTAACTAAAACCATTTTTCTTTCAATTAGCAAAGTAAACTAAGTATGTAAGTTGTAAACCAAAATGGAGTAAAATTTAATATTTAACAAACCAAACAATGAAAGAGAATAAAACTGTAAAATAAATAAAATAAGAACAGCACTTACAAAAAGAATTCACAGCAAATGCATGTTAACAAGCATGTTATGTAAACAAAGAAGGGAACATGAACATTCCATCTACATACTTTCATTAAATGCCATCACCTTTAGCAAAGTAAAAACCCTCTCAGCCGAAATTAAAAAAAAATGTACTTATAATATAACCTGCTGAAAATATGCAAAGAAACATACTTGCATTAAATGCAAGCCTACATCAGCACCTTGAAGAGAACAGGGAAGCATGAAACACGGCATGCTATAAATATACAAAGCAACATACTTTCATTTAATGATTTTACTGCACAGCCATAAAAACAGTTTTTGATTTACCTTTATACCATAAAACATTGTACTTGCCTACTTTTGTACACTTCTATATATATATATATATATATATATATATATATATAACAAAGCATCATCTCGTTCAAAACTTTTTATTGAAGAAAGAAAGAAAAAATAAACAAGCAAAGATCAGAAATTAAAAAGAAAAGGGAAACATTACTTTATATTCAAGTTGAAAGAAATAAGACTGAGGAAAGAAAATAAAAAGAAGAAAAAGGCATCACTTTATATTTCAAAGTTGAAAATAAATTACTGAAGAAAGAAGAAAAGAGAAGAGGAACAAACTGCAGTTCAAAGAAAATCAATATAGTCTCTGTTTCAAACCTTTGTCAAGTGAGTAAACATCAACTTAAAGGCTTTAAGTTAACTGTAAAGATGATTCTTTGTTTCATGGAATTGTATATGTTTATCTTTGAATATAGTTTGGTAAATATATATAGATATACAGGTTACTCTGCATATTGTTCTTCTCTGTTATGGGTTACAGGGTAGATTTCCATTCAAACTCCAGTAGTTTTCATCTGAATCATAGTAAAGCTTCAGTTTTAAAATCAAACAAGATAATGGAACTCAAATATGGGTTATTAAAAGCAGATTTAAAACCCAAGGCTGTAAGATATCATCACTAAAGTTTGTCTACAGGAAATCAAAGGAAAATGTGATGAACCCAAGTATTATGAAAAAGCTAATTCAAATTCATAGCCTATATTCTTACTGCAAATCATGATTTTTAAAACTAAAACGAAGATTTTTAATTTGGGATTTTAAGAGCGGTTTGTATATGAACTAAAACTGCAATTTTCTCTTTTCCGAACCATTGAATCAGTTATAAATGTTGAAATTTTTCGTGGAGCAAGTATAAACATCATTGATTTTGAGTAAAATGTCAGATAATTTTTCTAGTACGAAAATTTATGGGGCGAATCAAGGTTAGGGTTTGAGAAACCCATTTTCGTTCGTGTCAGAAAGGAGGGTGCCGCGCCATAATTAGGCGATCGGACTTCGAGCCTCCAGTGGGGATAGGAGCATCTGGTCAAGGCGAAGCTTCGGTCAAATTTTCGTGACCTCTGATGGTCAGAGGAGGTGGCGCGAGTGGATTTCCTGGTGACGTGTTGTTGGGCTCAATTGATCGAGATGACTCGATTTTATGCTCAGGGTAAATTCAAGTGTGTGGGTGTTCGAATCGATTTGGGGGATGAAGCACGACTTGTTGATGGTCGCGATGGCCATCGGAGTGGTCGCAAACCACCGTGCACGTGCACGGTGGTGATGGTGTGCCAGTGTTTTAATTTAAGTACTTAAACTGGGAAAGGAAAAAAAATATAGAAGGAGAAGAAGAATGCAGTGGAACGAGGAATGAACGTGAATATTTGCTTTAGGCTCGAATGTTTCGGCCCTGAGTTAATCAAGTTTTAAACTTAAATTAAAAAAAACTGAAAGAAGAAAAGAAACTGGGAGAAGAAGAAACAGGGCATGGGGAAAAGAAAGGAGCGTGACTCCTATTTTTACTCGGGTGTTTTATAATGGGCTAAGCCCATTCAAATATTTAAGTCGACAATGTTAAGAAAATTTTATGTTTTGCAATATAAACAATTTAGATTTTGTTAAGTTAAATTATTTAACAAATGCTTTAGAATTTGTTAATTCTTTAATTAAGTAAAGAAAGTTTAAAATAAAAATTTATTTAACCCTTTAATTAAATGATTAAATTTTAAAAGAAGAATTTTAAATTAATTTACATTAAAATTCCAATGTAACAATAAATTAATTTTTAAAGTATAAAACAGATTTTCAAATGAAAATTAAGGTAAATAATTTTTATTAATAGTTTTGAAAAGGAATTTAGAATGATTTAAAGTTTGTGATTAAAATTGATTTAATAAACAATTAAGTACTCAAATAAATTTATAATTAAGAATTTATTGATTAGATAAAGTAAGTTAATTAATTTAATTGGCAGTTTATTAAAATAACTAATTAAGGAATAATCAATGTATCAAGATGATTAAGATTAATTTATTTATCATTAAGAATAATAAATCATTGATTTAAAATAATCAATAAAATAATTATTTGGCTAATTTATCTCATTCGTTTTGATTGGTAAATAATTAACTATTGTTGTGCACTGTATTGATATTTCTGTTCTGATTGTGATGCGGTGTTATGTGGATTGCCATGTGATGCACTGTGATTATGATTTATTCTGTATTGATGTGGAAACCCTGTTGCCTGTAAAACGACATTTAAATTTCGATGCGACAGGGAATCGGATTTCAGTTTGTTATCCGAAACCCACATCAAACCTGTAAATTGTTGTGAATGACATCCACATGCTTTGAAATTTGACACTCACTATTCGGTTTAGCCGGGAAAGGACCTTTGTGTCGTATAACCCATTCCGAATATGTGATACGATGCTATGGATAGAAATTGAAGACCGGTGATGAAGACCGTGTATTTGCGAGAGCGATAGGATGACCTATCGATTGTCTCTGCACTGAGTAGCTACGGTATAGAGATTCCCTAAGTGATGGGAAGTCAGATCGGGATTGTGAATACCTGGATTGCAAGGACTTCTTTGGAAGTGCCTTCGGTTCTGTTCGAGCCTGGAACAGACTTGTATGGATTGTATGTCTGACGTTACAATTTGAGATGTAAAGCTGGTTTCTATCAAATATATTTCTGTTGGTGGCGGAGAATTTATTCTCTTAGCTTAACACCCTTCTCTGAGACGTACGAGCTCAGAGGTTATGTAGTTGATGGTTACTAGTGACATATTCCCAAATTGGTAATGTGGCATGCTGAGCGTTGCTGTGGGATGATCATTGTTTGATCATTTTTGATATGATCATTTGCATGATCGTTTATCTTGGTGATCATTACTTCGATCATTTGTTGACCCAAAGCATGCTTTTGTATAAAGCGTGGCTTTGTGGACGAGCCTTCATCGAACCTCACACCCCGGAATGGTCGAAACAGGAATGATGCAGCAAGGTTATTGGGGGTAGCACCCCTTAGGGTATGTGCATTTCCTTCTGGATAGAAGTGGTATCATGGTATGGAGCCCAGATACTTAACTTATGTTGATATCTTATATATATATTATTTTGTGATTTGTTGCTGGGGCCCCGGTTAAAGGTTGGTTACAACCGGGAGATGGCATACTCGTGTCAGTTGTTACCCAGTTTGAAGGGTAACCCGGCCTTGTGTTGGCAGAGATCCGGTTAGGTCCTCAGCCCATCTTTCCAGAGGCGTTTCCATGTGGCAATGGGAAATTCCTTGGCCTGACCATTTGTTGGAAATCCAATTCCCAATACGAAACCCTGTACGGTTTTAGTTGTAGAACCTGCCATTTACTTATGGTGGTCATCACTGTTTAGATGGTAGCTATAGTAGGCACAGTTCGAAATGTCTATGCTGGCTAAGATTAATATTCTACTTTTGATATGCTTTCCTCACTATGCATTAGTAATAATATCAAAGAATTTCTTTTCTCGTACCAAGCATATTTAACTATCATAAGAAGAAATCTCCTCCAATTCTGCGTTTGCATTGTGTGTGTGGCGGGAGGTCTTATGGTAGTTCCATTTTTAAAAGCATCCCGAAAATTCCTTTATAAATCTTGTTTTATTTAAATGCAACTGTTTTTGTTTACTCATACCAGTCCCATGACTGATCCGGAGTTTATTGTTTTCTTTCCTAAACTCGGGGTGCCCATTATTTCCACACGGGCAGCCTAGTAGCAGGTTTCTATATTTTAGAGGAGCAATATTTTGGAGCTCTTACCTTGGAGATATCTTAGGAGCTATTGGAGATTTCAGGTGTTTAGCTTTTGGGAGTTCGTTGTCATCTCTCTCATTTGAGGACTTTTGGATATATGTTCACTGTTGTATTATCATGATGTTGTATTTGGAGTTGGTGTATGTATTATATACTCTGTTGTAGTATGGATATTATGTTGATGTTGTAACTGTGATGATATTTATAATATTGATTCTGTTCCACTGTTTTATATTCATCTAATTGTTGTTATAAGCTCCGGCGATGCGAATTTGATGTCGGTTATCGGACATCGAGTTTGGGTCGTCACAACAAGAAAGAATGGTATGTGACAATTTTATATTTTAAAAGAGACACGTGTATACTGGAAACGTGCTTAAAATTCTATATATGTTTGCAAAGGCTTGACACAGTATTTTAATGAAACAATATTATTTATATTTAAATTCAAATTCAAATTTAAATCATCTCGATTTCCGCATCTCACAATCTCGATCTCCTATCGAGGTGTGCCACTAGGCATTCATAATGTTATACCCCTATTACGAACGTAATGGAAAAGATTTCGAGTCCTAATTCGATCGTATGGAGAAGATAGCTTTTTAGACCTAGTTATTATATTAAATTTTCGATAAAAATTTCAGTGCGTTTATCTACCGTACGATCACACGACAACTCCAAACACTATGAAATTTGAAATCCGATAATAAAACACTATTACGGATCAATTGGCACTGGTTTCGTCGAAATCCGAGATGTGCCTCGAAAGGCTATTTTTAAATGTCGATTTAAACGATATATTTTTAAAACTGAACAAACCACCTTAAAATTTAACTATAACACTTTTACTATCTTCAGTACTATCAATGAAGATCTTACAAGCCTTTAATATATTTTTAACAAGCTTAAAATCTCAGATTTAACAATTTACCCAATTTCCAATTGTTTAATTTAATAATTAAACCACTCAATAAATATTGACATTTGTAATTCAAGTTAATAATTAACTTTCAAATATTTAAAATCAATTAATTATTCCAATTTCAAATGTCCAAAATTCTGGGTCGTCAAATTTCTTCCCCCTTAAAAGAATTTCTTCCTTGAAATTACTAGTTAAGATGAATGGTCCATAACCTGTTAACTATTTTCCAATCCAAATAGTTCAACAACTTACCAACCATCTTTTTATAAATGACCCATTATCATTCTTGCTAACTTCTCAAACTCTCCCATAGTTTCAAACAACATTACTTACTCAACCACTCAAATTATAATTTAAAACCAACTTTAAATTATCATATTTTAAAAAAAAATTCTAACTCCCTAAAATTTTGAAAAATTTCGCCAGCGTCTCCTCTGCGCGGCTAGATCGGTACAATTACAAAATGCCACTACGGGCCCCCATTCAAAAGAAAACAAAAAAATCAAGTGGCTAGACCAGAAAATCATCAATTTTCATACGGAAATTTAAATACATACCTTTTTGTCGAGCAATTCAATTTATCTTCCGAATTCAAAACACCAATTTCCTTTTTGCTTTTAAAACACCTGTATATCCTACTTAGCAAAAATACTCGATCCTAGAGTTCAAAACCATTTTATTCATTTCGTTGCAATGTTTCAATATCTATTTCATTCAAGCCTGTACGATGCACACATATCATCCGTCGGCAATACCAAATTCGTTCGCTCACTCGATCACACAATTTCACTTCTCAACTAGTATCATCCACCCGACTTCCTAGTGCGGATCAGATGTGGTTTCCTGATCAGACCGTCATTCTCCTTGCATGGCCGTAAACTATGATGGAGAATTTCCAAAATCAATCAAAAATCCATATCCAGGGTTCGCCGCCGAAAATCTAGTGGAAAAAAATCCCAACTCGAATCGATATAATTATCTCAAACTTCTGTGCTCGAGTCTGTATCAAATTGTAATGCGAATAAACTAATATACGTACATCTACGTATTTATCTCAGTTGATTATTAGCTATATCAATTCTCTTCTTATTCACATTTATTCAAATTTCCGTTCACTATCCACCATTATCCCATTTCACATCATTACTTGATCTTCATCTAAATATTAGCTTAGTATAATTCTAATACCAAATTTTATTTAAGAATTTCACCATTCATTTCTTAAGTTCAATATAAATATTTTATATACTTCTTATATTTATTTTCACTTTACCCATTTGGTTTATATCTATTTCTATTCAAATTGGATCTCCAATTTCCATATGAATTCAATTCACCTTAAATTTTAATATGCTGAATTCTATTCACCTTATCCCAAACCATATTTAATTAACCATTACTTTAATTAGTTCCACTATAAATTTATTTATATCTCGGACACTTTTTATTTCCAAACCTTTATTCACTTCGAAATAATTCTACACTTCACTTTACTTTACACAATTTGCATTAAATATCATCCCAATATTCAATTTCAATTTGTTTGCTTACCCACTTAAATCAATTGGTTTACTTACTAATTTTATTTTAATCCTTTTAACTTGTTTAGTCTAACTTGACTAATTTTCCAACTCACTTTATTTAACACAATACAAATTTAATTTCAGTATTCAACTTCCATTTTACTTACTTACAAATGTAAATTCCTTTGTTAATCTATACATTTTTTTACAATCTTAATAAACTTATTTTCAATAATCATTTTCCTCAAAACTCACTTTTACTTAACTAGATTCACTTACATTTCGATTCAATTTAATTTTAACTTCTATAGGTTTTCCACTTATTTATATTCCATTTTCTAACTTCTTTTAATTCACCTTAATTAATTAGCTTACCTTCCAACTTATTTTGTTTTCACACTTACTTTTATTTACTTTTTTACAAGTTAATTCCATTCCAGGAAATTTCCAAACTTATAAGTTTCCAAATCTGTTTATAATTCATAAACATTTTAAGTTAAACTTCCAGAGTTTAAACCCGTTGCTTAAACATTTAAAATAAACTTCAGATTCTTCAACAAACACTTTTAAGCAAAGCTAGCGGGGTAGGCTTGTCCCTTACCAGATATTATTAACAAGAAAAAGAAAACTACTCAAAACATGCTTTGAGCAGGAGAAAACAAAGGAGAAAACAAAGGGAAGAGACAAATAAAAATAAACTAAACAATAAGAACAAATACAAAGGGAAAGGAAAATTGCATGGGGCAGACTGCAAGCACGAGGCAGGAAATGACAAGAACAACCCGAGGCAAGAACCATGGCAAGAGTGAGCGACGACTCGGAAAAACAGGAGAGACAATTCGAAGTGTTCCCTGACGCCACCAATAAAGCTTGACCTACCAATCCCGAAGCAGAGGGAATAGAAAGGACTTGCGATCCTGTAACTCGTTCATGATTGAATGTTTTAACACTAACCGCAGCTGATGTTGGGATTGTTCCACATTATTAAAACATCTCTAATTTCTCTCCCTCCAAATAGTTTGAACATACTTCTTAAGACAAAAACAAAGTAATTCTCCCGCATCATCCTTCTTTCTTGTGGATTTTAGAATCAAGTCCCACTCAAGAGATGACAAAATAGGCACACAAGACCTACCAAGATTGACCATTATTCTCTCCCAAATTTGGTGCAGATAACTGCATTCAAAGAACAAAATTCATTTGCATGTCAATTATATATACATAATTCATTATAT
Source organism: Allium cepa (assembly GCA_030765085.1). NCBI lineage: Eukaryota > Viridiplantae > Streptophyta > Magnoliopsida > Asparagales > Amaryllidaceae > Allium > Allium cepa. The sequence continues at coordinate 728,310,038 of CM060938.1, read as the reverse complement.
ATATAATTCATTTGCATATCAAATTATCGTTTGAATTTTAAAACATTTAGGTAGCAATTCCTCTTTTGGAAACTCGAAAATGTATCTCAATGATACTGCAGTCATCACCAAAATTATTTTCCAACGAACGAAAAGAGTTTAGTGCTTTTAAATCTTTTTGTAACGGTCCAGGCCTTCGGCCGTCCGACAGTGGGTAACCCCCCACCATGGCATGACACTGGTACCCCTGGACTTACTTTTACGGCCAGCCTTTCGACTGTCCCGCCTAACCGGCTAACCAACCCCTCGCATAGCTATGGAGTATAAAACATTAGGTAACTCATTAGAGATAGGGTAAAGTATACCCTAGAATGAGTATATCCCTAAGATATCCATTCGAACGCCTCAGTAAATTCTCTTACTATCCACTGATAGTGAGTATGAGTGCAAGAAGAGGACAAGGTAGGGGACAGGGAAGTACCACTACAAATGGTTAATACCCTATAACAATGGAAATATCTTTCTCTATCAATCTCCTTTGTTGATCATCCAATTTAAAATTCTTTAATGTCTTCATGGCAGCTCGAGGAAGAAGCTTCAGTGTGATGGTGGCCCTACGAATCCTTATAGATAAGTTTCTATTTCGTATTCTCTTCGTTGGTTTTCTATCAGCTTTTAGTTTTTAACTTTGATAAATTTGAAAATTTAAATTGAAATAAATTGGTTAACTATAATATGAATTTAAATTGGATTGTATCGATAAAACGATTTCGGTTAAACCAAATTTGAAATTCTATTGTAATTTCTTATGAGAATCGAAGTCCGAAGAGGGACAAATTATATATACTTTGGAGTATTCTAATTTGAGTTTGGAATCCATACCCAGTGTTTGAGCATTATGAAAGATTAAATCCATTTATCTATTGTTTGGTTTTAGATATATTCTACGAACGGCTAGTTATTCCTTCGAACTCACCGTTGCCCTGCATATTTGTAGACCGAATGACCCGAGTATTTCGTGACTGTAAGACCCTGACTCAACCTTTGAAAATCGGCACCCGTACTTCACTTGTACTCAAATGCTGCAGATTCAAACGTCGAATCTGGTTCACCGGAGATTATAACACATAAAGTCTAACAACACAGTGGAAGAAATGAATGCATCTCATATAACTCCAATGAATACAATATTGGATACAACACACTATACAGTTGAGATATCAGAGATACAATAATATCATAGATAAATATACAACAGCGGAATATGATAACGACGGAAGAGATAACTCAAATATGATCTTCGATGAAGAGTGAATCCAAAATCTGCAACTCCAAACCAAAAGCTCATCCCAAAAGCTACAAGGACTCCGATCTAATAAGCTTGGGGAAATTTGAATTTGTGTCGAAGTAGATATGGTCGTGAGTGACCCGAAGTTTTGCTCGGGAAACTTATTGATTTTGCCCGAGTTATTTATAAGTAGGTCAGGTTTTAAAATTTAAATGGAATTTATGTTTTCAGGTTTTAATTTTTCAACAGAAACATGAACCAGGTCTTAATGCAAATGAATGGTAAAACAAAAACAAAAACAAGTTTTCCAAAGCTAAGTATTTACCAAATTTTAAAATTTTTAAAACAAGTTTAGCGGGTTTTAAAGTTTAAAATGTTAAATGTCTTTGAATTGTTTAAATAATATTAAATTAAGTAAATGATAATAGGAAGAAGTGTTTTAATCCTTAAGTCAAGTAATTATTAATAATTAATTATAAGATTATCAACGAGGTTTAAATGATAATTGATGTAAGTGATTAAGTAAAGTTAACTAATGACAAGTAATTAAAAGGTAATTAATTGCTTAAAGATAATTACTAAATGAAAGTAATTAAGGTTAATTGATTAATTAATTAAGAATAATTAATCTAATGGTAATTAATTAAGGGTTAATTAATTAATGTAATTAATTCAGGATAATTAATCAAAGGATTATTTATAAATTAAAGGTTAACTAATGATTAAAGAATAATTAATACTAATGGTTGTAATTAATTTATTATTAATTAACCATGATTAGAAATTTATTCATGGGCAAATGATCTAATTTAAATTAATTAGACAATTACTTGGTCTTGTGAATAGATGTTTGGATGTAGCGAATGTTTTGTATGATATCCTTGATATGTGATACTTTGTGATATGAATTATGCTGATTTGAGTTGTGAACGTAATTTGTTTATCTATGATAAATGTAATTTATTTATCTGTGATAAATTTATATGTGTGAATCTGTAAATAGAGATAAGCGTTATAGAGTTATACCGCTTATCGATATTGCTATGTGTTGGATTATGATGATTGATGTTGTTGCACTATTGTGTAAAACCCCTGGACGACACCATACACACACAAATATGGATTTACGAGGAAATGGGTTAAGTCACAGATATTTTGAAATGGTTTTAAAGTTGAATTTTAAATCCAAACGGTTTTGGAAATAGAATTGGGTTAAAAGTGAAAAGCTTCTGAAAAGGAGTTTTAAAGATGAAAGTTATTTTGAATAACTTGATAAGGTTTTGAAATTTAAATAGTTTGATTTGAATTTAAATTCAAAATTTGAAATTTAATTATCTATTTGGGAATTATGGTTTAAAAAGGTAATATAAGTTATAAATGTGTTTATTTGTGTTTTTAAACTATTTTAAAAGTAGTGTTTTGGGAATTTGAATTTAAATCAACTTGTATAAATGTAATCGAATTTTTCCAAAACGAAAAATATTTGTTTTCAAATAATAAAAGCTTTTATATAAGGAAAGGATTTCCAAATTGTGTTGAAAAGTTTCAAGTTTGAAATGACAATGTGAATTATTTTGAAAGCTATGAATGAACCTTTGTGAAGATTGTTAAACCTTGTTTTGAAATTAAAGAGGATTTTAAATGGTGTATCTTTTAAATAAAGGATTTGAAATGAAAATTGTTTCTGAAAGTTATGAATCCTTGGATATGGTTTTGAAAGCTATTAATTAAATCTTTGATTTAAAGATTGGATGAGTTAATCCAATTTGAAAGGGAAATTGTTTTGAAGGAATATGAATGAATCTTTATTAAAGATTAGTATACTTTTCAAATTGAAAAGAGATCTTAAAAATGTATCCTTTTTCTAAAGGATTTAAAATGGAAAATTGTTTTGAAATCGGCGAATAAATCTTTGTGAAAGATGGGTGAACTTTGTGAAGTGAATATTCTTGTTTAAAGATTAGAAAATGGTAATTTGTTTAAACCATTTGAAGAAAAGTTTTGGATTTTAAGTTGTGACTTGACTGAAATACCAATATCCATATGTTTTAAATATTGCGCTCTTTATTCAGTTTAACCGAGAGAGGATTTTGTGCCATATAACCCATTCCGAATAGTGATACGACGTTATGGATAGTATTTGAAGACCGGTGGTGAAGACCGGATATTCTCCAAAGAGAAAGGATAACCCGTCGAATGTCTCTGCACCGATTGGCCCCAGTATAGAGATTTGATCACCCTTTGTGATGGGGAGTCTGGACGTGATTAGGGATTATCCGGATGTGCAAGGGCTTCTTTGGAAGTGCCTTCGGTTCTGTTCGAACCTGGAACAGACTTGTATGGATGTGTGTCTAACATTACACTTTGAGATGTAAAGCCGGTTCCTATCAAATGCATTTCTGTTTGGTGGAAAAGATTTATTCTCTTAGCTTAACACCCTTCTCTGAGACGTACGAGCTCAGAGGTTATGTAGTTGATGGTTACTAGTGATACGTTACCAATTTGGTAATGTGGCATACGAAGTGCTGCTAATCTTTTGTTGATCGAAGTATGGCTTTGTGAAAAAGCATAGCTTTGTGGACGAGACTTCGTCGAGCCTCACAACCCGAAAATGGTTGAAACGGGAATGTTGCAGCAAGGTTTTTAGGGGTCATGCCCCTAGGGTATGTCCATTTCCTTCTGTATAAAAGGTGGTATCATGGTATGGAGCCCAGATATTTAACCTATATGGTTACTGCAAATTTATTACTTTATGGTTGTTGGTATCGAGGCATCGGATAAAGGTCGGTAACGACCGGAGGATGGCGTACTTGTGTGGTAGTTACATATGTTATAGCTTGGTTAAAGCGTGAGGTAGCATCGGCCTTATGTTGGCAGAGATCCGATTAGGTTCTTGGGGATGTCCTTCCAGAGGCGTGCCCATGTGGCAATAGGAAGTTCCTTAGCCTAACCATTTGTTGGAAATCCAAAGAAACAATACGCGCCTTGTATGGTTTTAGTTGAATAACCTGCCATGGAATGTGGCGTGTAACCTGCTATTGAATATGGTAGCTATAGTAGGCATACGACGAAATGTGGTATGCTGGCTAAGATTAATATTATACTTTTGAAATGTTTTCTGCACTATGAAATAATAATAATATCAAATGATTTTCGCGTATCAAGCATTTTGACTGTCATAGGGAGAAATCTGCTCCAAGTGTGCGCTTACATTGTGTGTGTGGCGGGAGGCCTTATGGCAGTTTCATTTTCCAAAAAGCATTACAGATTTCAATCTTAAATTCTTTTGTTGTTTGTTTTAAAGATAAAACTATTTTTGTTTGCTCACACCATTCCCAAACTGACCTGGAGTTCATTGTTCCATATCTAAAATCTGGGTGCCCATAATTTTCCATACGGGTAGTCTAGAGTTGGATTTTTCAGATAGTCGAAAAACAGGTGTAGATTCGATAGCATTCCATCTCTGGATGTTGGCAATCGCATTTGGATCATGTTTCTTCACTTTTGTGTTGATGGTCGTTCTCGATTTCTGCTTTTGGATATCTTTGGAGCATGGAAATGGTGATGCATTCTATTGGATCCTCGCTTTCTCACTTAGAATTCTTTCAGAGTTATTTCTTTCTGCTGTTATTATTGTATCTCTGATATCTCAACTGTATAGTGTGTTGTATCGAATATTGATCCATTGGAGTTATATGATATGTATTCATTTCTTCCACTGTGTTGTTATACTTAATGTGTTATAAGCTCCGGCGAACCAGATTCGACGTTTGAATCTACGGCATTCGAGTACAAGTGAAGTACGGGTGCCGATTTTCGAAGGTCGAGTCAGGGTCGTTACATTTTTCTTCTTTTTTTGAGAAAAAACATTTTCAAATATTTTTGATTCCAAATCTCACCAGATTTGATTTCCAGTTCAAAAATATTTCTCAAATAATATCACTATTATTTCTCCAATACCCTTGAAAATCATTATTAAACTCAAAGAAATTTAAATTTCCTAAATTTCGAAATTTCAATCCTTTCAATCTATTTCCAAATATTTCTCTGGAATTCTATTTCAAATTATAAATCACATTTGCAATTCACATTTACAAATCCCACTTGTATATGAATTTATTTCTCAGCTTTTAGTTATGATTTCCAATTTCTTATTCAATTCCCACACAACAATGATGATAATTAAATATTATCACTTCCTAACGACCAAGCAACCATATATAACTATAATAATTTACAGAAAATTATTTCTTTTATATACAAAAATAATTTGGGTAAAATTATTTCATTTACCCTATTTTAAAACAATATTGTGTCGGTTTATCTTATTTAAGAGTTTTGAAACCTCGATTGATGACATGGCGTCCCACATATCGATCAGAATCCATAAACATTCAACCGATAAGTCAACACAATAAAAAAAATTATATTCACTAACAAATACGCGCTCATATCTATTAATACACTCAAACTCATTCTAGAGTACCACTGACTCTATTTTAATGAGTAATCCCCACCAGAGCCAAGGTTCTCGCTTAACCTTCAGCTCTAATACCAAGTGTAACAACCTGATTTTTCGACGCCCGAAAATCGACATCAATACGTTCACTATATTGAATGCCGAACAATTGAATGCCGGAACAACTAGACCGTAAAGGAAAGAAGAAGGAGGTGGAAGAAGAAATATAGAAAACAACATTAGAATCTCACCATCGCAGCAGAATAAATATAATATTTAACAACAGATTTAAAACACAAAAAGATCGACACTGATTTATACATTACATCATCAGAGTACAACTCAAATCAACAACATAATCAATAGCAAAATACTGGGCAGTTGTAATAACTTATCCCCATAAACCTGACTATACACATCTTATACTACATAGTGGACAATACATCAAGTATGTCATACGTCTCGCCATCTAGCTCGTTTCCTGAGCTCCACAGCATCCTATCCTGTATCCTATAATACTCAGTCTGACCCGAGCATTACAGTAAAATAACACCCGAGTCAGTTTGGAAAACCAACGTGAGAAAACACACTCAATTGTATTATTAAAGTTTTCAAAATCCTTTGAAATCAAAGGTATCTCGTAAGACCAAGCCACAAATAAACATGCTGGGTTTTTACCTTATGATAACTAAAACATTTCTTATCAAATCCTCTGATATTACAGTAGTGTCTATACACAAATACTTATTCAAATAGCCGAAATTGTTACATTCATTAAATTCCATCATAATAGGTATAAAAACATGTCCGAAGGCGCTTATTAGAGATTGGATTTCCATCAATGGAAGGGCTACTGGGGTACCGTCCGTCACAGTACGTGGTCTAGATCACCGTATCGAGGATCTACCTTGATCCCTTGCTACACAAAAACTGAACTACCCCTTACTGGATAGTCCGAATAAGATCACCCCGCGGTTGGGATCAGCTACCGTCCACACAGCCGAATAAAAAGGGACATCTAGAAAGGGATGACCTTACCCTAATTGGTTTCTACCCACTTAACCTTGCTGCACCTCCCCCGTTTTAGCCATTCTCGGATGATGAGGCTCGAGGCTATGCGTTACCGTTTTAGAACACATCTCACTTAGAATGCTCATCGTCCTCCTGACAATGTTCTCATAGCATTCATCCATACAAGTCCATTCCGGGCCCAAACGGAACACAAAGGCACTACTCCTACTACATCCATTTTGGAATCACCCTCAGGATTGGTGGCGATTAGCCTTTGCAATTCATTGATCGATCTTCGACTCCAAGCTTTGGTCCTCCTCACGAAAACGTTCAAACTGGATCGAAGTGGTTTTCAGGAAATTAATCCCGATCACGGTCTCTTTCAAACGATCAGCACATTGGCCAATATTGATAGTCGGTTATTTAACTATCATATAACATCCACAAATAAACGTTAGGCCTTAATAATTTTCCAAATTATTTATTTCAAAATATCTTCACAAGATATTTTCCGACACTTCTACCCTTCGAAATAGTTTTCGAATCACTTTTCTCTCGTGTAATAAATTTCCACCCAATTATTTATTTCCACTGAAAACGCCAAATCTTATTGAATTAAGATTTTTAGACAAACTAAATCACTTTATCCAAAAATATATACTTAAAACATTTTAAAATAAAACTACTTGAAAGTCTTATTAAAAATAAGGGTTATGAAATTCTATACTAATTTTCAAATAAAAAGTTTAGCCAAACTACTTTTAAAAAATAAAGCTACTTTATAAAATATAATTAATAATTACCTTTTAAATCATAATACTAGTTAAACCCTTTAAAATAATCACTTCTATAATTAACTTAATAAATATTTACTTTAAAAAATTTAAAACAATTTAAGAAGATAAATTTCTCCAAAAACATCTTTTCAGAAACAACTTGGCTTTAAAAATAACTTTAAAACTTTTACTTTATACTTAAAATCTTCTTTGAAAACAAACTTGGCTTTTCAAGAAATACATTTGCCATTTCAATATAGTCTATCTAATCCTCTATAAATCCTACTCGATTTATCCCAATTTAATTTACGTCTCAAACCCGTAAATTCTTTCAACACTTTAAATTAAAACCACTTTTTATTTTTAAAACACATTTCCCATCTCCTTAAATTCACTTCCAAATATCCACTGATATCTTATTTCACTTTATAAACCCGGTTTACAAATTCCATAGTCCCATCCTCCTTTTAAATCACAATTTCAAACACTTAATCAATTTTCAAATAGATTTCCAAAATTTACTCCATTTTAAAATAAATTCCTTTACTTACTCAAATTTATTTCAAAACCCATTAATTAGATTTTACATCTTTATTATGATTTAAAATCCTTAAAATAATATCACTTAAGTTTAATAATTTATTTATTCCCATTTATTAAATATCTCCTTTCCCATCTTAAAATTTATATATTAGAATTTATAAATCAACTTTTATCATTTTCCAATTCATTCTTTAATTTAACCAAATTTTCTATAATTATTTTGCTTAAAAATTCTCTCTTTATTTCCCTTTAAAAATCCAATCTATATATTCTTGATAACTCAATATACCCAAATATATCCAATCAAACCATAGCTTTCAATATTTTCAATTCCCAATATAATCCATCACAGATTATCACATAAATCACATTGCTGAATATAAAATAAATACAACATTTTGAGGAATCCAATTGAATCCCTCCAACCTGTTTCCCTGCATCCACAGACGTTGGCATAATATAAAATACCAATCCTGCTTCAAGGCATGATATCGCGGTATAAAGGGTCATCCGTTATTATGCGAGGCGCATAGGGTCTCATCCTCTATATAATGCGGGAAATCAATCACTCCATTATATATACTACTATATATATAATATCACATCTAGTCAATTCAATCATTCAATCAATAATTTAAATTTAACTATATAAATTTAGCGGTAATCCAAATGAGTGAGATTAACTCATCTTTGATTTTGTTTGCACTCTGATCCAAACAGGCTCGTTTCTCCTTGATTTAAACCTTGTATAAACATTCTATGCTTTATTAATACTCTAAAAAATTGAAAAATCAGTTATCATTTATTAATTTAATTTTAAACTAATAACTCCTTTAAAAAAATCTTTTAGTATCATAGAATAATTAAATAGGTTAATTCTAACCAACTAGTAAATTTGAAATGTATATTTATTTTTCTTTTGAAAACTATATATATATATATATATATATATATATGTACTTATAAAAATAGATTTCAAAGATATAACTTTTATAAAATCTCTACAACATCTTAAAATTCCTATACCTTCCCAAAATCACACACACACACACATATATATATTTCTGTTTTAAATTAGAACATGCATGTGGATATATATTTACTAAATTAAAAACAAAAATTATTTTATATCTTACTGAAATAAAATTTCTGTTTGCATAAAGATTATCACAGTAAACCTTCCTCTATTTACATCTTACTGTAAATAAATGTCTCCTGCATATTAAAAACCATATACCTTAGTGTAATTTTTTTCCTAAGATGTATATATATAAAATTTCTAGTCTGTATACATATATTTAAATTAAAATAGAAAAAAAACCCAAAAAAGATATCTCACACTCGATCGCGAGCTCTAGGCAATCGCCATTACCTCAATTACAGCCGAAACCACTACTCGTCGTTCACCTCTTCTCTCCAGGTCGCGAGCTCCATCGGCCTACTCCACCTCCACACGCATGCGAAGATTCCACCACCTCACCTTGCAACCCCCCAAGACATCGCCTACCTTCACGAGTTCGCCACCATCACTATGCCCTAGCCGAGCTCCTCCTCAACGATATAAAATCGCGACCTATACTTCTCGAGTTCGAAGTCGACACGAATTCATATTTAAGGAGGAGAAGAGGATTCGGGAAAGACGACATCGAATTTTAGAGGGAGGAAAAGGTAATTTTTGATTGGTTTGAACTGAAAAGATGGAGGAGGAAAACAGTTCGTGCTTATAAAAGGAAGAAGGGATCCTCGTTCGGCCATGGATTTGTTTTTATTTTGTTTTTCGTGAATTACCATTTGAGAAGAAAGAATGGTATGCGATAATTTTATATTTTAAAAGAGACGCATGTATACCGGAAGGACACGTGCTTAAAATTCTATACGTGTCTCCAAAGGCTTGACATAGTAGTTTACTGCAATAATATTATTTATATTTAAATTTAAATTCAAATTCAAATCGTTTCGATTTCCACATCTCACAATCTCGATCTCCTATCGAGGCATGCCGCTAGGCGTTCATAATGTTATACCCCTATTACCAACGCAATGAAACGGTTTCGAGTCCTAATTCGATCGTATGGAGAAGATAGCTTTTGGACCCACTTATTATATTAAATTTTCGATAAAAATTTCAACGATTTTATCTACCGTACGATCACACGGCAACTCCAAACACTACGAAATTTGAAATCCGATAATAAACACTATTACGGATCCAATGGCACTAATTTGTAGAAATCCAAGACTGTGCCTCGGAAGACTATTTTTGATCGTCGATTTAAACGATATATTTTTAAAACTGAACAAACCACCTTAAAATTTAACTATAACACTTTTACTATCTTTAGTACTATCAATATAGATCTTACAAGCCTTTAAATTATTTTTAACAAGCTTAAAATTTAAGATTCAACAATTTACCTAATTTCCAATTGTTTAATTTAATAATTAAACCACTCAATAAATAGTGACATTTGAAATTCAAGTTAATAATTAACTTTTAAATATTTAAAATCAATTAAATATTCCAATTTCAAATGTCTAAAATTCTGGGTCGTCACAGTATGCTTGATTTAAAGTTGATAAGAATTAGGAATAAAGCAAGTGGTATGCGGATGGGGTGCAACAAAAGCCTAGAGGATGTTACGATGGAGGAGATCAAGATATTTTGGTCGCTAGTGGCTAACCTAGGCTAGCCTCTAGTCAAACACCACATGGACTCAGAGTTAACACGACATCGATAACGAGGACATAACTTCGAAGCTTACTTCATGGAAAAAGACTCCTTGACCTGAGGCAATCCAAGAATTAGCCAAGGGGCTATAGCCTTACCCAGTTTGGGCTTAGGAAATAGTTTGGTAGCACCACCGAATCAGAAATTCAACTCAGTAGTGGACTGGATATTTGATATTTAGGTTAGACCTATATTAGACTTGAGGCAAGCCTAAAGAAGCAGATATATTTTTTCCATAGGGCTAAGTAGAACTTCGATGAGTTATATCCCTTCGTTTGAAGTCAAAATTCGTTGGTACTTCGACCATTGAATTTGAATTTCCAAAGCAACAACTATTAAAATTTAAGCACATTCCAAGAACTTTTATCTTTGGGATGATGAAGCAATCCATGGGCTTCTAAGGGACGAAATGATCATATCTTGGAAGATTAGAGTGGGATAAGATAGCATTGACACATAGAAACTATTAGAGGATAATAGAAGATAAAGTCACCTAAAATGTGGAACTAGCGCATAGATTGAGAAGATTTTGTAATCTAGATGAGTGTGATTGGGAGCTTTGGTGAATTAGGCACGTGGCGTGTTAAAGGGAAACCAATACGAGATCTTAGGATGCCAACCACAAGAACATATGCCATAGGGTAACCAGTTGGGTATTCTTTATGCACAATTTACTAATTACAATGCGCTACTTGGATAAATAAGCAAATGTCATCTGACAGTAGCGAGCTTCTGGAAACAATAAGTATATATCATCTTGTTAGGGGTTTGTAGGTTGATTTCATCGAATATTTTGAGCTACATCGGGTTAAAGGATGATTTGGATTTTGTTTACAGTGAATGTCTTTTCTATTGCATGGTATTATTTCAAGTCATATATTACAACACTATATATCTTATTGATGCAAACTAGTAAAACCTTTTATATGTTGATAGATTATAGATTCTAAGTTTATATGCTAATTCTTACGTATAAGTGAGTGGTATAAGCATAATGTAGTAAATTTTGTCTTATGACCCTTCTTATATGGATAAGTATGGGTTCTTATGCACATACATTATATGCATATATATGTATATATATATATATATATATATATATATATGTATGTATGTATGTATGTGTATATGTGTATGTGTATGTGTATGTGTATGTGTATGTGTATGTGTATGTGTGTGTGTGTGTACGTGTATGTGTATGTGTACGTGTATGTGTATGTGTACGTGTATGTGTATGTGTATGTGTATGTGTGTATATTAAGAGAGAGTATGTGTATTATTTTAAGTTTATAACGCTTGTCTATTGTCTAACTTGAATTATTTATATGGTCCCTTCTCTTATAAATCTTGGGTATTATCTCGAGTTCATCAAGAGATAGGTTGGTGTGACAACTCATGGTAGCCGATAAGTGGAGATGATAATAAGGCTCATAGACTTGCATTCTATTTGTGCAGTGCATTGAGTACTTTCACTTATTTATGTTATTAGTGATAGCTTGTCTATCATAGTCATTTACATACTCAAGAGATACCGACTCTTTTCTTTTTTTATGACCATTTGGGGATTTCTATACTCTGTTATTTTGAAGTTTATTTACGAATACTTTATTTTGATAATACCGTTGTCATATTTGTTTTATGCTCATGTTCTATTATATTTTATTTATGCAACTTGGTATAAACTTGGTTATAGGATTGGTAGTCAAATTTTAGTATGGACCACCTATAAGTTAGTGCTTAGCAATGTAGAAGATCCATTTGTTAGCACCGAAAATGGAGTAACATTCTAATTAGATAGACTAAAAAGTTTGTTGAATTGTCCAAAAATCATCAAGTTATGACTGGGTGAGAAACCATATGTGCTGAATCATAATACACCATCAATTAATATGTTACCAATATAAGAGAAGGTTCTCTGGTAAATCAATAATGAATTAAAATGTTTAAAACTACTAATACTACTACTTTTAAAAAAAGAAATAAAAGGAAAAGGAAGAGGAAAAGTAAAGAAGAAAGCTCATTCAGCTATCATAATTGGTTCACACGATTTGGACACTTCGATTTGTTTTGTAAGTCTAAGAAAGCAACCTTTTCATATCACCTGTAAATTGTAACAAAATAAGCAAACAAACCGTTCTACCGAGATTATAAATAGCCGATTACACTAGATAAACTTAAATTCGTTGGTTCTGTTCTTGCTTTGTTTTAGGTTTTATACATCTTAATTTTTACTGTATAGGATAAAAGATGAATCGGTTTGGTGAGCAACGAGCACCTCATCCTCACATATGAACTTTTTTTCCTTCTATTTATATATGTAATTACTCAGCTTGCTCCAGTACACAATGCAGTATACAAATGCAAAGCTATTGTTTTATAAGATTAAGCGGACAGATTTATGGATATGCCTTTTATCTGAATTACATTACATGTAGAAGTTTTATGGATTTTCTGATGATAAATCTTAATATATTTCTGACTTACAATGGATAAGCAGTTTATGGACTCGAATCAGAATAAGGCTATCCTAATGAGGGGTACAATGCAATGCTACCACATGAGCACCACCAAGTTATGCAAAATGTAAAGAGAAGTTAAATGCCAAATCAATACAACTAAAAGAATTCTCCTTCATTTTGTATGAAATAAGTTGATCTAGTATATAACCAAAGTGAAAAAGCATAATTACTAAATAAACTGGAAAAAAAGAGCATGCAGTTGGAAACACCATCAAAGTAGTGACAAAGGTTGGTTGACCATGGTACCTACCACTTGCTGCCATCTCCATCACAACGCCCTGCCACATAATGCCACAGCGCCCTGCCACCTGTGCACTAAGAGTCTCATGAAGTAGTGCAATAAGATTACATTATAACATAATATCAATCACACTACCAACAAATTGTAATGAAGTTGCATATTCTTATTCTTGTTCTAATCTATAGTCTGATAATTAAATATGTAAGCTATTAATATAACTAACCAGAATCATACCCAAAAGAACTTCATGCCGTGAGAAGCTCGATGCATGTATTTCAGCATTTTCATCTTCCTTTCTTTAACAAGTAGTTTTTTTTGTTTTGAAAAGGTAAATAGGCCCAAGGCCTACTTAATCAAAAACATCGGTACTCATACACAAACACCCGAAACATTAATCTAAAACGTCAAAACCCTATCCGTAACAAAACTCTTCTAAGCAGAGGAAAAAAGATTAAAAATGGCAACCGACTTCAGCCAAACCAGCCACTACCTCTCGAACTACACGTCAAGGTGGCTTCCAAAACCTCTTCTTCGCACTAATACCTCTTTATCTATCCAATTTTGAAGCTTTTCACTGGAAAGTTAGGAGTTGACGAAGTTATGTCTCTCTCTCTTTCAAAACATGTTGTTTTTCTCCAGATTCATGCTTTCTTCTTTATAATAGTGACGATTGGTAAAGTAAGATGTTTTGCCCTTTCATATATCGTTGTTATTCTCCCGATCTTCTATTGAATAGCGGCAATTGGAAGGATTGTAGCCTGTTTGAGTGGAATCTTCTGAAATCTTACTGCTTTCTCCCTTGCTCCAGCAAGATAAGTGATAAACTTTTTTTTTAACAAACTTTTGTAAAAAAGGCTCTCGCTTTTATTATCGCTGATATTAAAATTGATTTAATCTTCCTTGGACAGCAACATAATCTTCTTGGGAACGTTGCTGGACATGCGGTGGCTCCTTCGAGCTGTAACAGGTAAATAGCCAGTATCATTATTCATAATACAGTAAGAATTAATATTATTACTAATATTATTGTGTACACTTCCCTTGCAGAAATTAAATTTGTTAGCAGATCTGGAATGGCTGCCTCCAGTGAGATAGCTCCGGGAGTGGCTGTCATGACCAAGGGAAGATATGCTTTTAGCATTAGTGTGTGCATTACTCTGACAGTATCTATGTATTCTTTGGGAAATATTTGCAGAGGATTTCCCCCTAAGTAAGAAATCTTCAGCTCCGGTTTCATACATGTTAAGTTTGTTAAAATTAAGCTTAGTAGCTTCATAGCTTTCATGATGCTTGATTGTTTTCCTGCTGAGAATTTGAAAGTCTGAGTAAATGCTATTCCAAGGTTGATTGCTGCTTCTCTCCATGTTATTATGAAGTCTTTGATTTCTTTCTTTCCATATATGATATGTGACTGTGGTTAGCATAATAGATGCTATTTTAAAATCTTTTGACTTGGTTTTGTGTCTGCTCTGAATATCATGAATACTTTCTCCTATGTTTTAAATGGATTGATGTTGATTAAATCTTAAAGTATTCTTATCAATGTACCAAACATGTCTTTAGAAGATACAATCAAAGAAAAGATGATCTGCATTTTCAACACCATTTTTACATAGTAGGCATCTGTTATCTGCATTTTTGGTCCATTCAGCACATCTTTCTTTTGTTGGTAGCCTGTTGAGAATGGAAAAATAGTAACAATGAGACATTTTGGGACAATTTAATTTACACCAAATAACTTTGTGCCAACTGACTTCAGTGTTATCCCCCTTGATAAATTTCCAAACCTTTTTAAAAGAGAATTTTTCTTTTGAGTTAAGCTTCCAAATCCAAGTACCCTTTGAAGATTGTGATCTCTTGAGATATTTTCAATAGCAGTTCTGTAAATATTAGCAGCTTGATGCATTTTTGTATTCCATGCTTGATTGTGATTGATGTTTTGAACCTTTTCAGTAGCACCTCCAATTAGATACATGTTGTTCCAGCCAAGTAAATCGATTAAAGATTTTCCAAAAATCCAAGTGTCAAACCTTAAGTTAGTCATACTGCCATCTTTAAATTTCCTTCCAAAAAGAGTTTTGCCTTTCTCCCTGCAGTTAAGTATATTTTTCCAGGTATATGAATGATGGTTTTCAGCCTTAGCAGTCTAAATTTTTTTATTTTTAAGGTATTTTTCATTCATCCATCTGACCTAAAGAGATTTGCCATCGATAAATTTCCAAAAAAGCTTGTATTTAACTGCTTTGCTCAAGTCTCTGATATTTCTAGGTCCCAGACCACATGCACTTTTAGGCATGTAGACTTTATCCCATGCAATTTTGTGTTGTTTACCTTGCCAAATAAACTTAGCGCACATTTTTTCAATTTTAAAAATTGCTTTTGCTGGAATATTATGAGCTTGAACCTAATACATTACAATTGCAGTGATGACAGTATGGGTGAATTCTAGTCTGCCAGCTAGAGATAATAGTTTACTAGACCACCCGTCAAGTTTATTTTGAATAATGTTATATAATCTTACACAACCCCTATCATTAAGCTGATTTATACTTAATGGTAGGCCTAAATATTTGACTGGCAAACTACCTTCTTTGAATTTGAGAATGTTTAAATTTTCCTCTTTGAATATACAACCTTTACTGAAATAAATTTTACTTTTGCACTCATTAACCTTTAAACCAGCAAAGATTCCTAATTTTTTAAAGAAGCTAACAATAGTATTAGCACTTTTAGTATCTACATTAATAAACAAAAGAAAATCATCTGCATATAACAGATGAGTAATGGAGGTTTTGATTCTATTTACAGCTTTTCTGTTCAGAATCAATTAAGAAGGAGAAATATTCCATAACAATAGTGAATAAATAAGGAAAGAGGGGATCTCTTTGTCTAATTCCTCTGTTGCTATGTAAATATCCTTTGGGCGAGCCATTAATCATTACAGAGTATGTTACATTGTCAATACATTCTTTTATTAGATCATAAATTTTTTTATTGAAGCCCATTTGAATCATCATGTGAATAATGAAGTGTCTATTAAGTTTATCAAAGGTTTGTGTAAGTCAATTTTAATACACATGGCATTTTTATTTTTATTATTAAAATTTCTAATTTGCTCATGTGCTAACAAAGTATTTTCTGTAATGTGCCTTCCTGGAATGAAGGCACACTAATTTTCAGCAATTAGAAATTTTAAAAACATTTTAATCCTATTGCATAAAATCGAAGATATGACTTTATAAATGAAATTACAACATGATATAGGTCTATAATCTTCCAATCCAATTGGATTACTAATTTTTGGGGTTAGTGTAATGAAAGTGTGATTGAAGGATTTTAAAAGCTTACCAGTCCTAAATAATTCAGAAATAACCTCCAAAATATAATTATTAATATCAGCCCAATGAGTTTTATAGAATTTAGCACTAAAGACATCAGGTCCTAGGCTTTTATCACTATCAGCATTGAAAATAATATTTTTAATATCCAAGATACTTACAGGAGCTAAAAGGAGGTCCTGACTACTCTCTTTTAACAAGTATTTAGTATTTATATTAGGAAAGGTAGTCAAATAGTCATCAGAATTAAACAACTCTATGAAATAATTAATGGATTCCTCCTCAATTTCATATAAAAATTTTAAAACATTTCCATTAGAATTAATAAGTTTGCCTACGACATTTCTATTTTTCCTAATGGTCATTTTGGCATCGAAAAATTTACTACCTTCATCCCCATTAGTCAGCCAGTCAATTTTGGCCTTTTGTCTAATATTAACTGATTGAACATGCAGGGATGTGCTAAGCATATTTTGGGCCCAAAAAAACTATTTATAGTATTTCTGTCTGAGCAATTACTATCAAGAGTCTGCTCTTAATTGTTTTAGCTCATTTTGTTTCTACTATTATTCCAGCTTTTAATATTCCCCTTAGCAATCTGTAGAAATTTAAAAAATTTGTATTGAGTAGATCCATGAATCTTGAATGATAAACTTTTATTTATGATATCTTTATAATTATCTTCAAGAACCTATCCATTCATAAATCTGAATGGAATATTCTTTTTATATTGAATGTTGTCAGTGAGAATTTTTTTTAAAGCTATGTGATCGTTTGTAGCTTGAGTAAGAGTAAAACATTTGTAATGTGGGAATAAACTTAAAAAACTTTCATTAATTAATATCTTATCAAGTTCATAGTGAATATTCCTGAACTTACCAGACTTTCAAGTGAATTTGTTGCCAATAATATTAGCTTCAATAATTCTTGTCCTAAGAAAGAAGTTGTTAACAAAATCTAACTTGCTAAAAGGGACTGGAAGACCTCCTCTTTTATCAGATGCATGCATTATGGTCTTAAAATCACCCAATATGATCTAAGGATAAGAGATTTTTTTATTTATTTTTTCTAGGTGATTCCATAAAACAAGTCTCTCATTTTCAAAGTTTGATGCATATATAAAGGTGATTTCCAAATTTAGGCCATCTTTATTTGCAAACAGAGAGTGAATATATTAGTAATTTAAAGAGTAGCTAACTAAATTCCAAATGCTACCATCCCATAATATTAAAATTCTGCCATTACCACCCATTTGATTGTTATGAATGTATTCCAATTGGAGAGTTATTTGGAATGATATTCTACTACTTTTGATTCATCTAATTTATGCTCTAAAAGGCCTAAAATGCTTGGCTTTTCAGTAAAAATTAAATTAGAAATATCCATTTTTCTGATAGGTGAGTTAAGCCCTAAAATTATGCATAAAAATAATAATAAAGGATACTCAAAGGATATGTATATAATTACAGTGAATCATTGTAACTATCCTCATCCTCCATCACTTCAAGCTTCTTCCCTTTCTTTTTGTATGCTGAATCGTTTTTTAACCTTTAGAAGCCTTTCACATTTATCATTTCTAGAAATATACTTATCTCTAAATTCTTTATCTGCAGCATCCTCAACATATTCTAAGGAAGAAATATCATTTAAGCTTTTGATTCTTGTTCTAGTTTTTTCTCTGTTTCTTGTATTTGTCTGCAGATGATAGGGATGATAGAGCGTTAACTGCTGCTTGAATAGCTTATCCAGATATTGACTTTTATTATGTGGAGTTAATGAGCCTGGAAGAAATGTTATTCCAGTGCTATCTAGAGGGTTATGAAGATCAAGAAGGGCCAGACTTTTTGAAAGGCAGTGATCAATAATTATAATCCTTTGGAATATTTACCAGAGCATCATCTTTATTCTTTCATCTATATTTCATGCTGGAGATTGAAGAAATTGGAGCATCAGATTCAATAGCTTTATCTTTAATAACCTGGAATTCCTGAGGGAAGTAACTTTCTTTTTTTGCAAATTAATCTAAGGGTCTGCAATTTTGTTTATGTCCATTGCATTTGTGTGAACTTCCACATCATTACAATAACTTGACTATAGTATAGATGTAGTTTGAAGCCCATCAGCACCTTTTAGAGTATTTATGTATTCCTCTGCATTTTTTCCTGTTGCTTCATTATTTCCTCTAGATTTTTCTTTCCAGATTTTCTTTGCGGTACAATTTTCATTAGAATGTCCAAAACATACACAAGCTTTGCATCTTGGAGGAATCCACTCATATTCAATTTTTTGCACTATAGTATCTCCATCATACATAGAAATGTTAGCTTCTTCTAGAAAATCTACATCAGCTTTTATTTCAACAAGTATTCTTGCATAACTCAGTCTTGTTTCTTTAGTAGTTGGTTCATCCAACTTTAGGGGCATACCCACCACACTTGCAATAGCACTAAAGGCATCTTTATCCCATCATCTTAGATTTAATTCAGGTAACCTGATCCATATTGGCATAGTGGATAGAAGATCTCTGTCGAAACCCATTTTCTTGCTCCATTTTTTCCGAATGATTAGTTTGCCATATACAAAATACGGTCCCCTGTTGAGAATTTTTTCACAGTCATTTAGTTTTGTAAATCTGATAATGAAGAATCCATTGTTTCTGGTATAAATTTCAAAACTACCTGAGGGATTCCAATAGCGAGAGATATAATTCTTGAAATGATGATATGGAGGACGAGGACCGAACATATAAGCAATAACTAAAAACCCCCATTTATTCTCTATGCGTTTATCAATATCCTCTTCTATAGTAATGAATTTTCTATTTTTGATGATGATAGGAGCAACATAATGCAAATCAAAATCAGAGTCTATCCCTCCTTTCTTTAGAAGATCAGCCCAAGAAGAAGCATTATGTGTCTTCTGTGCAGTTTTTGTATTTACTGGAGCATTGGAAACTTAGCTTCTTGAATTCAATAGAGGCTTATACGCATTTCTTGAAAGTGGATTCGTTTCTTGGTTCAAAATTCCCTGTTGTAATAGGGTTTTGGTGTGTATTTCCTAGTTTTCTTTGAATGTTTCTTTGAAAATTAGGAATACCATCCTATCTTATCGCTTTTCTGTTGTAAATAACCTTTTGAAAATCATCTTCATTAATGTCCACATTGCTCGAATTAGGAGGGCTATCTCTGATATTGATTTTCTGCATAAGAGGATTAGGGATAAGCGTAGGAGGAGGAGAAGAAGGGAGAAGAAGAGTCCCCAATCTGATCAAGATTATCAAAAATTGGGTTATTTTGAATTTTTAGAGAATCTGCCATTTTTTTAGATTTCTTAGCGCATTTGGATTTGTATGAATTGTTTTTCTAGTTTAATGAATTTTCAGAACTAAGGCACAAACATGACAGTATAAGTCACCACCTGAGTATACAAAGAAATTACATATAAATATATAAACTTATTTTGTGAGATGTTTATCATACATAACATAATTTAGCAAATATTATATAAGGACTAATGTCCGCAGATTGACTAAAAATCAATATAAAAGACCATTATTTAATTCAGCATTTGAGCGTAAGTCTATAAATAAAATCTCTGTGGAACAAAGGAAGATAATGAATTATAGCAAAGATAGTGGATGGCTGCCCATAAGAAAACCAAGTAGGGGGCTCTTCTTCAAAACAACATCAATAGTTTTCTTTGCAAACTCTTCTACAGGAGTTTCTCTGGGGCCTTGAGAAAGAGTAGTACGTGAGCATATTGCAGCCTTAAATTTTTTATAATATTTCCATTCAGGAATTTTGCTATAATTGGCCATTGATGAATTTCCTAGATTTGATTTAACTGCACCTGGAACTACACGTATGACATTTATGTTGAAACTCCTCAGTTCCAGCCTATAATTAATGGAAAACAAGATCGAAATATATAAACAGTGACAGAACTCCTTTTCTTTTATATAGCAAATGCAGTATGAATTAGTATCATTCATAAAAAGTTCTACTTGTGCATATTAATGGAAACTAACTAATGTTTTCTCCAAGAGTGTTTGATGATTTAGATGTGAGCTATAATCACTTAACTTCAGGATCGGTAGTGAAGCATGTTATTGGGTGTGTAAGCTATATGCAAACTATCTAATTATAAAGCATGCTATTGTGTATGTAATCTTATACAAATTATCTGATTACTACAAAACATGTTTTGAACTTACCTTAAAAGTATCTGGTGGTGCATGGATAGCTACTTTAGTAGCAAAATAAACACCATCCCATGGTCCAGGAGCCAAAGCAGTGACACTTCCTATATTTACAATTTTCCCTCTTCTAAGAGTAATCATGTGAGGAACCACAGCTTGTATTATCCTCTTTGTACCAGATAAAGAAAGATAGAATGTTGATAGCTCATAAATATCCTACATTACCGATAAATGAATGTGTATACATAGTCAAAGGGAAACTGGAAGAAACTATCTCAGGAATAGACTGATTATCCTACTTAACCACTTTCACCACATTGGTCAAATCAATATAACTTGAACATATATTAGTGTGGAAGAGAAATCAAATGTTTTTTCATTAAACTGTTCAAGTTATGTAACACATGTATATTAGCCACTATTATTATATAATAAAAAAGTAGTTAAAATTAGTTACTTTTAACATTATGTTTCATACAAATTAATGTGTCTTGATGCTTATTTATTAATAAATTTTGTTTATGGCAGGATTCTCTTAGGGGTAATTGCAAAACAATAATGACTGGTAAGTTGTGCATTCTTCTTATTTGTACTGTCATGTTCTAACTAAAAAATAATAGTACTTTGCAGATATTAATATCGTGCCGATGGCTGTTACATGTTTGATGCGTAGCTTGCATTAATCATGTAGGAACTAATGCTGAAGAGATAATAAATACTCTCGAATGTGCAAACCGAGCCAGAAACATACAAAATAAAAAAATGCCACTTTATAATCGTTAAATATTTTGAATATTTTCACTATCATATTATTATTATATATTATATAGATGATTTTGATGTCATTTACTTTGTAGATTGATCGTGACCCCGTGAATTCTGAAATGCAAAGATTGAGTAGTCAGTTAGAGCACCTACAGACTGAGCTTCCTTTTTCTTGCGGGTCCTTTTGAAGAACTTCAGGTGTGGTGATTGTGTTTATAATTTCTTGTTTATGCTTCTTTCCTCCATGAGTTCAAGTTATCTATGTGATTCAGATTCTTCGTTATAAAGTTTCTTTACTCGAAGCTAGTAACATTGACCTATGAAAGGAGTTAAATGAACATCAATTTTCTTGTGATCATTTTATTCAACACGCGATTGATACCTAGGTTTAGTTTCCACATTCAACTAGTAGATAGTTTGATATAATAGTAAATGATCAAGTGTTCTGTATTGTTATCTTGTACATCACATATTTATGCATTTATAAAAAAATTAAGCTTGAATTTCAAACACGTTATATTTTTTCTCAAAAAAATGTTACCATTTAACAATACACAGTAAGCATGCACCTAATATTATAAAATTTATCCAAGTTAAATTTGTTCTATGAAAATTAGATTAAATTATAAAAATTACGACCATAAATTCTAGCAATATACCACTGGATTCATACAATAAATAAATAAATAACTAAGTTAACTATGTTTTATAAAATTAAATGAGTCTTTAATAATAATAATAAAACCAGGTTTATCAAAATAACTAAATTTTATAAAAATTCAGTAAGTTTATAAAAATTAACCAAGTATTATAAAAATATAAAATATAACTAAATCTTTTATAATAATAATAATAATAATAATAATAATAATAATAATGTAGTTAACTAAGATTTACAAATATTAAATAAGTTTGAAAAATTTAATTATGTATTATAAAAGTAAAAAAAAATATAAAAATTAATAAGTTTTGCTTATAAAAATTAAATAGGAGTTATTAGATTCAAGGAAAAGGTTAGAGAAAAAATTTGTTTCAAGGACAGGAGATTTGCTTTTTTAGGCTGAAAGACAATTTTTAGTGTAAATCACAAAATGATAGTTGCAACTATCGTTTTCTGTTTACACTATAAAGTGTCCTTCAGACTAAGAAACAAACTTGTTGTCCCTGAGACTAAATTTTTTTGCAACTTCTACCTTATGTCTATTTTCCTGAATTAAATAAGTGTACAGAAAATTAACACGTTTAGTTTATAAAAATTAACCAAGAATATAACACTACAAGAAAATTGGTTATTAACTGCAATGTCTAATAACATGTAAGTGCTAGTTGCAATTATTACTTCCGTCAAAAGTTAAAGTAAATATAGATGGCATTGAACTATGCCGTAAAACAGTAAGGTATCAAAATTTATAAGCAAACATACAAAATATTTTCTACGTCGCTTCTTTTCCAATTATTTTGCTCCCGTGTATCTTTCCTATTCCCCGCTGAGAACCCTAAGAAACGAAATGCCCTATTTGCTTGTCCTGTAATCACCAACGACACTAACAAAAAATCTTATTGCTACTCTTGACAAGTGAATTCTACCCCTTTGTTTGCTTTTCCTTTCTCGCCTAGGTCACCTTCAACATTGATAGGTGAGCACTCCTTTGATATTTTGTGGCTGTTCCATTAAAAAAAATTATTTTACGGAAGGCTAAGAAGATATTTGTTTAATTTTATGGATTTATATGTAAAAACGAATAATTAACACATATGTATTTGAAGGGATCTATTTTTGGAGTTAGTAGGATTAATCTATCAAAGTTAATACTCACCTTGGTAGCTTTTTTCTTAATTAAATCAAAATTAACTAAACTGGGTGATTTGGCCACCCCTATTATCAATTGGTGATGGAGATGAAATTGAAGGTACCTTATTATTCATGTCTTAACAATGATCTGTACATATTTATTGGATGTGCTTTAAAATATTCCTTTTTTAGATGTGTCAACTCCTGAGGAACAAGAAGAAAAGTAGCAGTATGTTGGCTGTTACATTGCATCTCATTAAAGCTATTTGCTAATATTATTACCTGTGTATCTCAAGGGTTTCTCAACATGGAGTAGATGAGATTTCAATGCATTCATTCAAGCATGTGAAAAGTATGGCCACAAGGACATAAAGAGCATAGCCTTAGAAATGGAAGGTAGAACAGAAGAGGAAGTTCAATGATTTTCAGCAAAGATACAAAGAATTAAATGGTAAGTTTATGCTCTTCAAATTTGTCATCATAATTGGTCATCTTTTTCCATATTTTAACCACCATGGCATAATAGGTTAATCAATGTGCCAACTCTTAAAATTCATTGCTTTGGATACTTAAATTATAATCGTCTTATCAAATTCATTGCTTTGGCATAATAAGCATAATAGGAATTTTGGCTGATGTGGCTTTCTCTAGTATTTGGTATTTTCTCCAAATTTCAGTCACCCTAATTTAAAATATGTTTGTTCATACAACAATGGGCTAGCAAATGAGTGTTCCCTTAAAACTAATTATATCAGAAGTTTAATTTAGTAGTTCATCTTAGTTCAATTAACAAAATAATGATGAAATTACTTAAATGAAAGTATAACCGTTGATATTTTGAATTAGAATTGAAAGCAATTGGAAACTAAAAATTAGATTTAAAGAGGAGAGATATGCAAGGAAAACATAACAAATTTCAGTGTTAGAATCTTCAAACAAAAGACATAAAGGCATGTAATTCTAATATATTTTTGAAAATGTCGCTCTTCTATTCTCAGTCAAAATTGAATCGAGATGCATTTACATGCCATAATATCTCAATTTGAAAAAATAATCATGTCAATAGTAATTTACAATTAAGTGTAGATGAATAGGCGCTCTTGATTCACCTATGTAAGACTGAACTGTTCTTACTTGAGCTAGTACCTATAATACATGCAAAGAACTTAAGCACGTTCATCAACTAAAGCTAACAAAAGTAATGAGATGTTTCTAAAAGTTACCTACTTTCCCTGACATTTTCCAAGCTTGAGAAAGAGCATCTTAGCCCCTTTGGTTGTGAATTTTGACGAGGAAGTATGATGAATGCCGCCTATAACTGCTATATGTGGAACTACATCAAGTGCAATTAAGGATAGTTTCCATACTACAGTAAATCTTACTATAAATTAAGGTGCAAATGTACTCATGTAATGTATAAACTTGCCCAACTGCAAGCAATTGTAAATTGGAATGTCTTTATACATAAAACATGTAATATAATCTAGGTTGCGTATAAATGTACATATAATCAACTTTGAATAAACTCAATATTTTAGATCTGAATAGTGCGAATTCGTGTCCAGTTCTGATTGGAGGAGATGGCGCTTTCAGGGATGAGAAGCCTTTCCGTCTTCATTAGCGACGTCCGGAATTGTTAGAATAAGGAGCAAGAGCGAGTCCAGGTCAACAAGGAGCTCGGTAATGTCCGTTCCTGTTTCAAGAGCGAGAAGGTAATTCTTTAGGGTTTTTTTGATATGATCTGAACATGAATTTTAATTACAAATTTACATGAAATTCAATGTTTTTCTCATCATTTTTTGGGTTATCATTAAATTCACATTTGTAGGAGCAAGGAGATTCTAATGATACTTCAGGCTGGTCTAAAGAGGAGTTGGGGTGTGTTGTAGCTTCTCGCTGGATAGGGGAATTTAAAAAAAAGAGGATGAAGTACTTCACGATACCACAAGTGATGTAAATGATGACATAATGGTTATACCTCAGAAACAGAAGATGGTAGACACGAATATGGTGGTGCCTTCGGAGATGAAGCAGATGAGGAAGACGCAACTGAGGCTGAAGGGTTATACATCACTGATGTTGAAGACTAACAGGACTTATCAAGTTTATTCTTTACCTCTTTCTACAATTTATTATTATGATTCATCAGGTTTTGCTTCCGGAATGCTTCCTTGTGAAGTCTTACATTTTATTTTCTAGTTGTATTTAAACATATTTATTTTTGTAACTTAGGTTTCTTCTATATTCATTGGTGGCAACAAACAGATAGACAAGTGAACTTTCTTCTGAGTTATATAGATGCTATTAGTGTTAACTTGGTAACTTACATTTTACGTTACAAGGTATAGACAGTTTTTGAGTTAAGACTGAAAATGCTTACATGTGAAAAGCGAATTGTAACAACCCGCATATTTAACGATTTTATATTTAAATGTTTGATTTAAATATAGCGTCGTTATTCGGATTTGGAGTCCGAAATGTTACTTTCTGCAAATGGCCGAATTGGAACTCGAAATTACCTCCATTGGTTCCAAAAGGGCGTTTGCGATCTTTTTGAGTATAATCTTTGATATATTTGGAGTAAGTTGAAATTTGACCCTTTTTCTACTTGGGCTTGAGTTTGGGTTCAGCCCATTGGCTAGCTAACTCACTTAACCTTCTACTTCAGCCCCTTCCCCTCATCTCTCTTCATTTCATTTTATTTCTTAAGATAAAAACTGAAATGGAGGAAAGGAAAGAGAAATAGAAATTAGCAATCCCTAGTTTCTCCTTTGTAACTTGATTCTTGCTCCAAAATCAAAGAGAATCCATTGGTAAGTTCATCTCCACCTTCTCCATCTTTACTCCTCTTCAATTTTACTAAATTTCCTAACCCTAACTTAGGAAATACTTGCTTTGATTCTAGATTGAAGCTTGTAGTGTTGAAGTGGAGTGTAGTTGGTTGATTCCTTGCAATTGTGCTTCTTCATCTTCTTTGTTTTGTGTGCAAAGGTGAGTTTTGAACTCACATCTACTTCTCTTGATTTCATTGATGTTGGGTATGAATTCCTAACACCTTGTTCATATGCACTTGCAATTGGTTTGGGTAGAATTGGGGAATATTCCAATTTTTAGTGTTTTGGGTTCAAATCTTTGAAATCCTAACTTTGATGTTTTGATCATGTTTTGGTGATGTATCGAGGAACATATAGGGCCGGGTTGTCGATTGGCATAAGCCCTTAGAGCCAATGTTCGTCCGATTGCATTTTGGGAGAATTTGCTTTTCATTTGAATAAGGCTGAAAAACAGCCCAGGCATGATTCAGTCGACTGAAAACTCTGTTCAGTCGGCTGAACCTGGAACCCGAAAGTTTCCAGGCATGATTCAGTCGACTGAAAACTCTGTTCAGTCGACTGAACCTGGAAACAGAAAGTTTCCTAAACCTGGAAATTTTCCAGGTACAGGGTCAGTCGACTGAAAACTCTGTTCAGTCGACTGAACCTGCTGTTTCAGCCCACTTTGCCTTTTGGGATTGAATTTCCAATTTGAATCGATTCATGATGATCCCATGTACGATTATCAATTGTTTTGACTTTGATGGTTCCTTTTAATTTTAATCCACGGGTTTTTATAAAATAATCTCTCGAATCGCATTTAAAAGTTCGTTTCTCTAATTTATAAATTCTATCTAAAACACACACTTCCGCACTTCGAACGAAGTGGAAGGGTGATTAAATGGTTGGGCAAAACACGGACCATGAATCTGTGCGTTTATCTTTCCGATTAATCCTCGACTTATTCGATTGATTGTTTTGACCTTCAGGTTTGGTTTATCGATGATATGAGGTAAACTTTGTACTGCTTTGAGTGTGAAAGGGACTGACGGACAGTAAACCGTTTAGTGCGAACGAGTGGTTATGGGACATACGTTAACACTTTTCGGATTCCTTTTCGAGAGTTGTGACACATTCTGCCAGTTAGTGGTGTCCAGTACTGGGTCTTCGACCTTCACCACTACGGTTTGTTGCCTCTGGGATAGTGTCTTCGGACTGTCTCCCTAGGTTTGTTGCCTTCGGGTATGTTGCCTTCGGGTGTGTGCCTTCGGGTTTGTTGCCCTATATAGTTTCTCTCTGATGATGGCCTTATGTGACGCATGGGTGATACTTGGGTTTGGAGTCTTCGGGCTCATGGATCCTTGTTTCTACAGTACTGACCTCGAGCAAATTTTATGATGTTTCATTGATATGTATATTCCCTTGGTATCGCCCTTCGGTGTTGGTCTTTTTGAACCGCGGGGAGTATAGCGATTACCTTGTGGAACTTGTATACCTTATGGGTATTTGTTATTGCCTTCTGGCTTGTTTTAGGATAATTGTATCCTTTGTTTCTATATGTTGCCAATGATATGAGGCTTGTTCTATATGATTCATCTCTTGTTGATGATTGTGTTATCTCCCCTAGAGATATTTATTATACTGTATGACCTTGTAGGTTTATTATTGTTCAGTTTATCTAACTGCTTTGTTATCTAGACTGACCCTTGTATTTTATACTCGGGTCAGACCGAGATGTTTCAGGTTAGGTGCTTTTGGACTAGCCTATTTTGCTTCCTCATGGACTATTCGCTAGCTTCTTTTTGTTATAGCATCTTTTGTAGTCCTTATCTGTTGTAACTCTAATTTATACTCTTTCGTCTCGTCTGTATATTGTGGTCTACTGTACCACTTGACATGTATTATTTTGAATACTCTGTTGTGTATCTGTATATGTGTATGTTACGATCGACTGTTCTGTGATGTATATTACATTTGAGTTGTTATATTTTCTTCTGATAGATCCTATAGCCATTGTAGTTTTTCTTTAAATATTTATTGAATAGGTCGAATTTTAATGTGTTTCTACTTTTCGACGTATTTAGTGAATAGTTAAGGTAAGACTGCACATGGTCGCTTCCATTATACTCTATTGTCCGCGTTAGCCGACAGTATTATCTATGTAATACTCTTTGTTAACGAGGCTCTCGGAGTGGGGCGTCACAGCGTGGTATCAAAGCTGAGTTCAGAACAAAATATGATAAACACAGAATAGATGCACATATTATGGTACATCAAAGTGTACAAGTGATGCAGATCCTTGAATCATCGTGTTTCTTTATTCCATCAAGGTTAGATAGATATTGGAAATACGTCTAGGAATGCATTTTATTCCGTAGTATCCCATATTGTAATATCTACCTTGTGAATAATCTTGTTCTTATCTTACTTTCAGCTTATGTCTGGAAGAGGCAGAGGTCGACGTTCGGATGTTGGGCAATTTAGTGGCTCACATCCGGATGGCGTATATACGTCTGCCGATCAGTTTATGGAGTTATTTAGGAGCACTCAGCCTCCCGTTCCTCCTCGAGTGTCTCCACCTCGCAAGTCTGCTTTTGCACGTCAGTGCAGTGATTTTGCTCATCTTGGAGGAAAACCGTTTAAGGGCTCCGAGTCTGTTCTTGAAGTCCAAGCTTGGCTTCGCACGTGTGAGCATATTTTCTCTCGCATGGATCTTTCTGACCATGATAGAGTTCTTGTAACTTCTAGCTTATTACAAGAGCGTGCTCTTGACTGGTATGAGCTTCTTGTAGCTGAAATTGATGAGTCTACTCTTTCTTGGACTTAGTTTCGGGGACGATTTGAACTCAAGTTCGTTCCTGAATCTGAAAAAGTTTTATTGACCCGTCGCTTCCTTGAGTTGAAGCAAGGGAAATCTTCTGTTTTTGAGTATGTCGCATCGTTCGAGGCTTTATCTCAGTATGGTCTTGAATTTATCAGCACTTCTTACAAGAAGAATTTGAAGTTTGTTTCTGGCCTTAAGAAATATCTTAAGATGTCCTTGTTGCTCCAGCTTAAGCTTTCTTTCGAGGAATTGGTGGATTCGGCACTTCATCTCGAGACCGTCGAGAAGGAGTGTGATAGTGATGTAGATGTTGAGGTTTCTAAGAACCCCAACAAGAGGCCGTTTCCAATTCAGAAGAAGCCTTTTCCTTCTAAGAAGAAGAAGACCGGTGGTCCTAGCTCTCAGCCTCAATCTTCCAGAACACCTTTCGTTCGAAAGTGTTTCAATTGTGGTTCTCCGGATCATATTATTCGAGCTTGTCCTAAGCCTCTCTTCTGTCGTAATTGCAAGAAGGAAGGTCATCATGTTTCAGCTTGTCCTACTGCTCCTGCTAATGCAAAATCTAGCAAGCTCAATGTGGCTAATGCTTCTGGAGGTCCTTCTCAATCCAAAGGTATATCTCCATCTATTTTGGAAGGTTTTATTCTATTTCATGATCATAGTATTCGAGTTCTTTTCGATACGGGTGCTTCACATTCTTTCGTATCGAAAAAGCTCGTTGATGATTTATCTTTGGATGTTTCTTGTATGGTTACTTATTTAAGGATTGCGAATCCTATTGGGGGATCCGTGACCCTTAGTTTGCTTTGTGATGATATTGAGATTGTTTTATGTGGCCTTTCTTTCCGTGCGAATCTGCACGTTGTTTCTCATTTGGGTTTTGATATGATTTTTGGTATGGGCTGGCTAGTGAGGTACGATGCCAGGATTATTTGTTCCGAGAGAATTTTATATCTTTGTCATCCTGATTCGCCTTCTCAGTTATCTCTTGTTCTTCGGGATGTGGATAATTCCGAGATGGCTTTGTATTCTCTTGATTCGCGAGATGGTGATGATGTATCTCGTATTCCTATTGCTTGTGACTTTTCTGATGTTTTTGAGCCTCTATCGGGTTTGCCACCCAAACGGGAAATTGAGTTCCGCATTGATCTCATTCCAGGCGCGCAGCCAGTTAGTCGTCCTTCCACGAGGATGTCTACAAAGGAAAATGAGGAACTCAAGAAGCAGCTTTTAGAGCTCGAGTCCAAGCAGTTGATTCAGTCCAGTTTTTCTCCGTGGGGATCCGCGGTCGTTTTTGTGAAGAAGTCTGATGGAACTCTTAGGCTTTGCATTGATTATCGCAAGCTTAACGAGTTGACCATCAGAAATAGGTATCCATTGCCAAGGATCGATGACATGTTCGATCTATTGAGTGGTGCCAAGGTCTTTTCTCAGCTTGACCTTGCCACAGGTTTTCATCAACTACGAGTCGCGGAGGATAGCATACCTCTTACCGCTTTCTGCACTCGTTATGGTTCTTTTGAGTGGCTCGTTGTGCCGTTCGGTTTGACGAACGCTCCAGCTTTCTTTGTTGATCTCATGAATCGGGTATTCCGGGAATATCTCGATAAGTTTGTTCTTGTCTTCATTGATGATATCCTTATTTATTCTAAGTCTGAAGCTGAGCATGCTAATCACTTGAGAATTGTCTTGAGTACTCTTCGTCATCATCAGCTTAGAGCCAAATTCTCCAAGTGCCACTTTTGGGAGAATAAGGTTAAGTTCTTAGGCCATGTTGTATCTTCCGATGGCATTTCTGTCGATCCCTCAAAGAACGAAGCCATCCAGAATTGGAAGAGGCCTGAAAATGTTCATGAGATTCGTAGTTTCCTTGGATTGGCGGGTTATTACCGTCGGTTCATTAAGGATTTTTCCCGTGTTGTGCTTCCTCTCACTTGCCTTACTGGGAAAGGCATTCGTTTTATTTGGTCCGACAAGTGTGAAGCTTCCTTTCTGTCATTAAAGGAACTTCTCACTAATGCTCCTATTCTTGTGGTTCCCGAAGGGAATCATGATCTTGTTGTCTACACCGATGCTTGTGGTAGTGGTCTCGGTGCTGTGCTTATGCAGAGGGATCCGGTAGTTGCTTATGCTTCTAGGCAACTGCGTCCGAATGAAGTTCGCTATGCCACTCATGAGCTTGAGTTAGCCGCCATTGTCTTTGCCTTGAAGATTTGGCGACATTATTTATTGGGCGAGCGCTTCATTCTCTATACCGATCATAAATCTTTGAAGTATTTGTTCACTCAGAAGGAACTCAATATGAGACAACAGCGTTGGCTCGAGTTTCTTGCTTCCTATGACTTTGGTATCCAGTATACCCCTGGTAAGGGTAATCGTGTTGCAGATGCGCTTAGTCGCAAACATTCGGCTGTTATTTCTATGATGCTTGCCGAATGGAATGTTCTTGAGACTCTATCTTTTTGTGAAATTCGTGATCGAGGTTCATCTTCTGATTCTCCTATTCTATTATTTAGTTTGGGAGCTCGACCTATTTTATTGGATCGTATTGCCGATGCTCAGCGGCGTGATCCTGATTTGTTGCATTTTATTCAGCTTTGTGAGTCTGGATCTTGTGATGAGGCGTTGCAAGATTTTAGCATTGATTCTCATGGGTGTCTTCGTATGAAGAACCGTCTTTTTGTGCCTTCTGATTTTGCACTTAGGCATGACATTCTTGATGATTGCCATCGTTCTAAGTATACCATCCATCCCGGTAGTAGTAAGATGTATGCCGTTATGCGTCGTCTTTATTATTGGGAAGGCATGAAGCGCGATGTGGCGAGTTATGTGAGCAACTGCATAACATGTCAACGTGTGAAGGCCGAACATCAGCGCCCTTCTGGTCTTCTTCAACCTCTTGAAATTCCATTGTGAAAATGGGATCAGATTTCTATGGATTTCATTGGCGGCCTACCTCGTTCGAGATCAGGTCATTCTAGTATTTGGGTTATTGTTGATCGCCTCACCAAGTCTGCTCATTTTGTCCCTATTAAGTCTAATAGAACTGCTTCGCATTTGGCCAAGTTGTATGTCAAGGAAATCGTGAGACTTCACGGTGTTCCTACTTCTATTGTGAGTGATCATGATCCTTTATTCACGAGTCAATTTTGGAAGAGTCTTCAGCAAGCTTTGGGAACAAAGCTTAATTTTGCTATAGCTTATCATCCGCAGTCTGACGGACAGACTGAACGGGTGAATCGTATCTTGAAAGATCTTCTCCATATTTGTATTTTTGATTTCGGTGGTAGTTGGGAGGATCACCTACCTCTTGTAGAGTTCTCCTACAACAATAGTTTTCAATCTAGTATCGGTATGGCTCCTTTCGAAGCCTTATACGGAAGGCCATGTCGATCACCTTCTTGTTGGTTAGAATCTGGTGAGAAACTTATTCTTGGTCCAGATTTTGTTCGTGATTCTTCCGAGAAGATTGATCTTATTCGGTTGAGAATGAAAGAGGCACAGAGTCGCCAGAAATCCTACGCGGACAACCGTAGGAAGCCTCTCGAGTTCTCAATTGGCGATCTTGTTTTTATTCGTGTTTCTCCTTTGAAAGAGGTTATGCGTTTCAGTACGACGGGGAAATTGTCTCCTCGCTTTATAGGACCATTTTCTATTACTGAACGTATTGGCCCTGTGGCTTATAGAGTTTCACTTCCAGCTCATTTATCTGGCATTCATGACGTGTTTCACGTCTTGCAACTTCGGAAGTGTCTTCGAGAATTGGATTCTGTAATTGATTCTCCTGATTTGCAAGAGCTTGAGGTCTCACCGGACTTATCTATTGTACAGCAACCTATTCGCGTGCTTGACACGGAGGTGCGACACCTTCGGAATAAGGTCGTGCCGCTCGTTAAAGTTCAATGGTCCGCTAATCCCAATGATTGTACTTGGGAAACCAGAGAGTATATCGAGCGATCTTATCCAGGTTTTCTATCCTTGCTTCGTAATGGTAAGCCTATTTCTGTGTCTCAAGTTTATTATTTCTTTTGTATGTAGTTGTTACAAATATCGTCTCTAGGAATTGCGGGGACGCAATTTTGTGAGGAGGGGAGATCTGTAACAACCCGCATATTTAACGATTTTATATTTAAATGTTTGATTTAAATATAGCGTCGTTATTCGGATTTGGAGTCCGAAATGTTACTTTCTGCAAATGGCCGAATTGGAACTCGAAACTATCTCCATTGGTTCCAAAAGGGCGTTTGCGATCTTTTTGAGTATAATCTTTGATATATTTGGAGTAAGTTGAAATTGACCCTTTTTCTACTTGGGCTTGAGTTTGGGTTCAGCCCATTGGCTAGCTAACTCACTTAACCTTCTACTTCAGCCCCTTCCCCTCATCTCTCTTCATTTCATTTTATTTCTTAAGCTAGAAACTGAAATGGGGGAAAGGAAAGAGAAATAGAAATTAGCAAGCCCTAGTTTCTCCTTTGTAACTTGATTCATGCTCCAAAATCAAAGAGAATCCATTGGTAAGTTCATCTCCACCTTCTCCATCTTTACTCCTCTTCAATTTTAGTAATTTCCTAACCCTAACTTAGGAAATACTTGCTTTGATTCTAGATTGAAGCTTGTAGTGTTGAAGTGGAGTGTAGTTGGTTGATTCCTTGCAATTGTGCTTCTTCATCTTCTTTGTTTTGTGTGCAAAGGTGAGTTTTGAACTCACATCTACTTCTCTTGATTTCATTGATGTTGGGTATGAATTCCTAACACCTTGTTCATATGCACTTGCAATTGGTTTGGGTAGAATTGGGGAATATTCCAATTTTTAGTGTTTTGGGTTCAAATCTTTGAAATCCTAACTTTGATGTTTTGATCATGTTTTGGTGATGTATCGAGGAACATATAGGGCCGGGTTGTCGATTGGCATAAGCCCTTAGAGCCAATGTTCGTCCGATTGCATTTTGGGAGAATTTGCTTTTCATTTGAATAAGGCTGAAAAACAGCCCAGGCATGATTCAGTCGACTGAAAACTCTGTTCAGTCGGCTGAACCTGGAACCCGAAAGTTTCCAGGCATGATTCAGTCGACTGAAAACTCTGTTCAGTCGACTGAACCTGGAAACAGAAAGTTTCCTAAACCTGGAAATTTTCCAGGTATAGGGTCAGTCGACTGAAAACTCTGTTCAGTCGACTGAACCTGCTGTTTCAGCCCACTTTGCCTTTTGGGATTGAATTTCCAATTTGAATCGATTCATGATGATCCCATGTACGATTATCAATTGTTTTGACTTTGATGGTTCCTTTTAATTTTAATCCACGGGTTTTTATAAAATAATCTCTCGAATCGCATTTAAAAGTTCGTTTCTCTAATTTATAAATTCTATCTAAAACACACACTTCCGCACTTCGAACGAAGTGGAAGGGTGATTAAATGGTTGGGCAAAACACGGACCATGAATCTGTGCGTTTA
This sequence comes from Allium cepa, assembly GCA_030765085.1. Taxonomy (NCBI): domain Eukaryota; kingdom Viridiplantae; phylum Streptophyta; class Magnoliopsida; order Asparagales; family Amaryllidaceae; genus Allium; species Allium cepa. The sequence continues at coordinate 728,275,311 of CM060938.1, read as the reverse complement.
TCTTTCCGATTAATCCTCGACCTATTTGATTGATTGTTTTGACCTTCGGGTTTGGTTTATCGATGATATGAGGTAAACTTTGTACTGCTTTGAGTGTGAAAGGGACTGACGGACAGTAAACCGTTTAGTGCGAACGAGTGGTTATGGGACATACGTTAACACTTTTCGGATTCCTTTTCGAGAGTTGTGACACATTCCGCCAGTTAGTGGTGTCCAGTACTGGGTCTTCGACCTTCACCACTACGGTTTGTTGCCTCTGGGATAGTGTCTTCGGACTGTCTCCCTAGGTTTGTTGCCTTCGGGTATGTTGCCTTCGGGTGTGTGCCTTCGGGTTTGTTGCCCTATATAGTTTCGCACTGATGATGGCCTTATGTGCCGCATGGGTGATACTTGGGTTTGGAGTCTTCGGGCTCATGGATCCTTGTTTGTACAGTACTGAGCTCGAGCAAATTTTATGATGTTTCATTGATATGTATATTCCCTTGGTATCGCCCTTCGGTGTTGGTCTTTTTGAGCCGCAGGGAGTATAACGATTACCTTGTGGAACTTGTATACCTTATGGGTATTTGTTATTACCTTCTGGCTTGTTTTAGGATAATTGTATCCTTTGTTTCTATATGTTGCCAATGATATGAGGCTTGTTCTATATGGTTCATCTCTTGTTGATGATTGTGTTATCTCCCCTAGAGATATTTATTATACTGTATGGCCTTGCAGGTTTATTATTGTTCAGTTTATCTAACTGCTTTGTCATCTAGACTGACCCGTGTATTTTATACTCGGGTCAGACCGAGATGTTTCAGGTTAGGTGCTTTTGGACTAGCCTATTTTGCTTCCTTATGGACTATTCGCTAGCTTCTTTTTGTTATAGCGTCTTTTGTAGTCCTTATCTGTTGTAACTCTGATTTATACTCTTTCGTCTCGTCTGTATATTGTGGTCTCCTGTACCACTTGACATGTATTATTTTGAATACTCTGTTGTGTATCTGTGTATGTGTATATTATGATTGACTGTTCTGTGATTTATATTACATTTGAGTTGTTATATTTTCTTCTGATAGATCCTATAGCCACTGTAGTTTTGCTTTAAATATTTATTGAATAGGTCGAATTTTAATGTGTTTCTACTTTTTGACGTATTTAGTGAATAGTTAAGGTAAGATTGCACATGATCGCTTCTATTATACTCTATTGTCCGCGTTAGCCGACAGTATTATCTATGTAATACTCTTTGTTAACGAGGCTCTCGGAGTGGGGCGTCACACGAATAATGGTATATGGTTTGATACTTCTGTTAAGTATCTATATATGCTTGTATTGTGATGTGAAAATACTAAACTTATTTAATATGCTGTCAGCATTGAATATTAGTTTATTGAAGTATTAGGAGCAGATTACTTGATTTTTGTAATCATTCTAGTAAATTTAAATGCAATATATTCCTAAGACTTTACTATATCAGCAGTGATCGTTGACTCCTTGTTGTCTTTGCATTTGTAGTCATCATAAGTTATTTACAATTTAGTTGCCTAGAAAAGAAAGAAAGAAAGAAAGAAAGAAAGATGGATATAGTAGTTGTAATATAACATAGGAATACTCAAGTAAAGAATTCTCCAATTAAGAACAAGTGATGCACGTAGATATGCAGGAAAACTAGTAGATCCCATATACCAGCTTATTGATCTCCTGGCAACAAGGATTGCACAACAGCAGCTACAAAGGAACCATGAACAAATATGTAACGATCTAAAACAAGCTGTAAGTACTCGTTAATAAACACCGCATTGAAGTCCAAAAGTATGAATTTTGACACTAAAACAAATGTGCATTTGCAGTGGGATGACTGGACTTCGAACTGGAGCACAGCTGAGACTGATATAGGGATGTTATGTGTACGTACAATAGAGGTCTGCAAAGGAAACACATATTCGATGGCACAAACAGAGCATGCATAGTTAGCCATATTCACCACTTCGGTTTACAATCGCCTTCAAAATCGTAAGAATCTTTTAAAGGTAAATATTCGTACCATAAAGCAATCTTGGAATCAACATGTATAGGAAAATAAATATAGGAAAATACAAATTAAATAATATTACTCTGCTCACATAATGTATTTTAAGGGTCCAAATACATTTAGTGAACCATGGCACCTTCCATACTCGCCACATGTTGAAGTAATGGAGATTATGTGTGTTTTTTTCCTTTGTAGTTATTTACTAGTTTTCACTCTTAATTGGGCCTTTTATTTTCCACTTGGTGTATAAATTTAATCTCCTATTAGAAAACATCTTTTAGTTTGGCCAGTTCGTCTGTATGAGTTGAGATTTTATGGGATCTGAATTACAGGTATGAAGATGCATATAACAGATCTATTGATGAAATCAATGCCTTTACTAGTTATTAATAGTGGGAAGGATTAACATACAAATATCTTTTCTGCTGCTGCATACCCTCTTGCATTATCTTGGCAACAATGAGGCGCAGGAGAAAGAAATTACACTATTTCGTGAATTAGTGCGGTCAGAGTATGATCATGCATGCCTAAGACCATGTCGTTTGTGTGCTTTATATGAAGGGCTTAAGGTATTAGCGTAGCATTTATCATGTTCTAACTGATTCTTAGGAGATAATAATTCTTCATTTTTACATACAATTATACCGTGTTAGATAGGCGGCAGCAACACCAGATATAGTGTTAGCAACACCAGAATGCAGGACTGAGCCATTGTTTTGTTTGAAGTTTCGCATGATAAATTAGCTTAAGTAACTAAGTGCATATGGTTAGAATTAGATGCATGAAGTTAAACATCTATACTTCACTTGCTAGTCATTTTATCATGCGATACAATATGTGGCTACACTGGACTCGGTTTCAATGGAGACTCAGTTAACGGAGTATCGGTTAAACTGAGACTCGGTTTAGCCGAATATCAGTTAAACTGAGACTCGATTTAGCCGAGTATCGGTTAAACTGAGACTCAATTTAGTCGAGTATTCGTTAAACTGAGACTCAGTTTAGCCAAGTCTCTGTTTCAACTGAGACTCAATTTAACCGAGTCTTGGTTTCATGAACCGAGTCCAACTTAAAAACCGAGTCTAATTTTTGAAAACTGACTACACCTATATTGGTATGCTAAGAGGACCACTTAGTTAACAACATCGACGACTAGTTTACATGATTTATAAACAAACCACTTCATACGTCGATAATATGCAGCTTGATTTTACTCCAAGTAAATTACCGAGTTCGTTTATTATTTTTTACTCTACTTCACTTGTAAATGCTACTTGATTTTATGGCATGTTGTACACTTTGTATTAGTCAATCGCCTAATGAAATAGTGTGATGAATATTTTGTGTTTGCATTATGAATCTGATTTAACTTTCTGTACACTTTTCTGACGAATTAATTCTCAGCCTTTACTTTTGCTTTACAGGTAGATAGATGACTATGATGCAAAAAAAGGTTGCAACGAGATATGGATCGAAGTTTTTTTTGCTGCTAGAACTACTTTTTGATTTTAACGTATGTACTACTTGCTTTTGTTTTTCTATTGCTACTTGTTCTACATTTTGTTTATGAACTATTTATGACGTACTATTTACCTTTGGTTTAAGAATATTGTGTATTTTGATTATGAAATTTCATACGTTGGTTATCAAATATGTGTCCAAAATGTGGTATTGATACAATATGTTGATTTTGAAATGTGGTATTGATATAATATGTTAATTTTGAAATATGGTATATATTACACATTGTGACTGATGTTTACTGAAATGGAATTTACGGAAAAGTATAAAAAGCCTAATAGACTTAGCTTTGTATACAATTTAACGGCGTTTTTAAAACGCTGTTAAAACAATCCACGGCCTTTTTGAAACGCCGTTAAATATTTTAACTGCGTTTTAAAAATGATGTTAAATTGTATCTAAAAACATTTCCAAATACAATTTAACAGCGTTTTTAAAACGCTGTTAAAACATTCCACGGTATTTTTTTAACGCCGTTGAATATTATAACAACGTTTTAAAAATGTCGTTGAATTGTTTTAACAGTGTTTTTTAAAAATACCGTTAAATTAGACCAAACGATGTTAAATGATTTTATGGCACTAGGAAATGCTGAAAAAAAGACATTTAACTGCGTTTATTCCTTGTCATTGTATATCTCTGACATATAACTACATGTCGATATACAGTGTATGTAAAAACACTGTTACTAGCTTTTATAGCGTTTTGGAAACGCTGTTAAAGGTCCTGTTAGTTGTAGTGTGGATAATACCAAATATATCATAACTTCGGTCGTTACTGACCTAAATCCATGGCCACAAGCATACATCAATAAGAATCAGATACACGATGTCATAGCGTGTAAAGATACATCTAGAAGAGTGATGACATCTCCTAATGGGAGCGACCCACTTAGCCATGCTGCTTATATCCCTCTTTAGTCATTTTCAGGGGAGTGAGACCAAAAGAGGTATCGATGACATTTCACATATCACATGTCATCATCATCATCTTTGAATGTCACATTGTCATTCCTATTGATTACTAATTGCCTTCCACAAAAAATATAACCCTTGAGCTTGTATGTATCAAGGAGGGTGTTAAGCTAAGAGAAGTTGCCTTCTCCTATAGTGAATTTTGGTTCCATAATTGAAACCGATGAAGGATTTAAAAAATGGAGACAATTAAAAATCTCACAGCAGCCTAATAAATCTAATTTTGCATCCAATAATTTACAGAGTAAGAATTCGCAATCCTCTCCACTTTAAAACGCACATCAGATTACGCCCACAACCATAGTAATCTTAATTGCCCAACTCAACTTGAGAGTAGATCTACTACCAAGGAATTTTTCCACTTCGTCTAGCCAGGCATGAAATGAAGTTGTCAAGGGTAATAATATTCCAATCTCTATCTCGTTAATGTTTTATCAACCCTGTGAATTTAAATCGATGCAATGTGTCAAAATGCCAGTTGAGGTTGTTCATGATGCTAGAAAACAGTGGGAAAATTCCGTTGTGATTTATGTAGTTGGTCCTAAACCATACTATCCATACTTTAGGGATTATATTACTAAAGTATGGAAGCCTGAATAATAATTCTCTATATATTCTAAGGAGTATGGTATTTATGTTATTATATTTAATAAAAAAACAAGATTGTGATAGAATCTTAGAAGGTGGTCCCTCCTATTACCATAAAAAGTTAATGATGATGAAGAGATGATCCCTTGGGATGCAACTTAACAAAGAACTCCTCAACTCTATCCTGATTTGGGTTCATTTTCCTAACTTATCACTTGATTATAGGACGGAACAGGAGATAAGTCGTATTGTCTCGGTCCTTGGATCCTCCATCAGACTCGACAAATTTACAAAAGGTATAATAAAAGTTGCATAAACTACAGTCTTAATTGAAATCAACAACTCCTTTGAGTTTTTGAATAAGATTGCTATTTTATCTGAGAAAGACAAAATCATATGGTAAGAGGTGTCGTATGAATGAAAATCGACCATCTATTCTAATTGTTCTTATTTCGGACATATTGAAGCTCATTGCCAATTCAACAAAGTATGGAGACCCAAAGTTCCTCCTCAGGACCAATCGAACAGCAGCAATGAAATGCATATTGGTAATAATAGTTAAAAGGAAAATAATTTGGCATCCTTGTCAAATAATACAGATATTCAAGCCAATCCAGAATCGTGTTCTATAGTTATCAACACTCAAATTAACGGTAATAATAATACCATGATGGTGCAAACAAAGAAAGAGTCTCAAAAAGTCCATTCAGATAATCTTTTCATGACTGTTAATAAAAATACAAATCATAATACTTTATCTATAGTGTCTGACATGGATATATATACAATTGATAAAAGCAGAAATAAAGAGAATAATATTTTTGATGAGTTGCCTGATATGCCAACTGATCCATCTCCGTGCATTAAACATGTTGACTAGAGCTCTGTAACACAACATGTCACCCGATCAAGGTCTACTCGGAAAATTAAAACTGAGGAAGTGCCTTTTGAATTTAAAGCCACTACTTCTTCTGATGTTATAGAAAACCCTACATGGACCTTTTTGGTTAATTAGTTGAAAGGGAAAAATAGAAAGATGAAAAGACATAAGACATCTGGGGCTGCTACTTCCCCTACTGATAGTAGCATTTCATATAATAGTTTAAAGATGGAGTTCCTTTTTTGGAACATCCGGGTATGAATGTCCTATCTAAACATATGATAATCTTGCATTTGTTAAATAGTAAAAGATTTTTTCTTGGTACTCTTTAAAATAAATTATCAATGGGTAACATTGAAAGATTTTTGGTCAAAATCGATAATAAATGGAAACACTCTCATAATTTCTAATAGCTCAAAAAGTAGAATTTTAATTTTGTGGGATTCTCCATAATGGTCGAACATCATTTTACATTCTAGTGACCAATTCATTTCTTGTATCCTATATAATGCCAATGGTATTAGTATTTTGTGTGCAGCGGTATATGCTTTCAATAATGAGGCGAAGCAAATAGAGTTATGGACTTATCTTGTTGAGAAGTCTAAAAGGTTTAACCTCCCATGGATTGTGGGGGGCGATTTTAAATCTATTCTATCGTCTAATGATAGAATTAGTAAATGACTCTATAATTCGATGGGTGATCAGGATTTTATTGATTGCATTACCTCATCTAGTCTTATGGAACCGGATTTTACTGGTAGTTACTTTTCTTGGAGAGGAGGACAATATTTCTCTATTCACAGTATGATCATGTTTTTGTTAATACTTTATGGATGGATATGTTTTACCAATTTGGTATTAATTTTGGAAACCATTCTTTAGATGACCACTCTCCTATTAATATGAAATCCATGCTTTACAATAAAAAGAAGAATAGAGTACCTTTAAGGTATAGCAACTCTTGGCATCTTCAAGTGGGGTAGCATTCATCTCTTCATGATGCTCTGACACAAGAATTTCATGGTAATCCTCCTTATATTCTACTATGCAGACTGAAAGCAGCAAAATCTACATTAAACACTTGGGTAAAAAGTAAAAACAACATTCATACTGTGATTGCTAAAATGAAAGATGAGGGTAACATTCATACAAGTTCAAAATCCTTTGAATGATAATTTGATAGGACAATACACTTCGAAAACAGCTCAGATTCATTCAATTATGAGGAAAATTGCAATAGAAAATGAGTAAGAATGAAATTAAATTGATTGGTTAAAGGGGATCAGCCAACTAATTTCTTTTACGATAGATTTAATTTTATTAAACCTAATCGAAGAAGTAATTACATACTAATTCTAATGGATCATGGTCATCGGCATCAGAAAAACTTGCATATGAAGTTGTTAGTTACTTCTCTGGCCTGTTTTCATCATCTCAGGTCAAAGTTCAATTTCCATTCATTACTTGTAATAAAATTCTTTCGAAAAGTGCAAGGAACAACTTATGCTAGCCATTTCAATTAGAGGATATAAAATCTACTATATTCTAGATTAATGACAACAGCAACCTTGGGCCAGATGGCATTAATTCGAAATTCTACAAAGTACACTAGGAGCATATTAAAAATGATATTGGAATGCTATGAATGGCATTCTCCAATCTGGTAAAATAATAAGAGAAATCAATCATACATTTATTTATCTTATTCCAAAAAAACCTAATGCAATTGATATGCCAGATTTTAGACCGACCTCTCTATGCAATGTCTTCTATAAAATTTTAGCTAACCTTCTTTGTAATCGACTAAACCTTATATGAATGACCTTATTTCATATAATTAAAATGCTTTCAATCCCAGGAGAATTATTGCAGTGAATTCGGTACTTGCATATGAAATGGTTAGAGGACTTAATAGGAAAATTTTCAAACAATGTTTGCTTGAAAATTGATTTGCATAAAGCCTATGATAAAATAAGTAGAGAGTTTATTCATCATATGTTGATTTCCATGGGGTTCCCTACAATATTTGTTAATCTTATTTATGAGTGTATGTCTACTCCTTATTTTTGGTGTTAATTGATGGCTCCCCCTTTGGTTTTATTAAGATTATGAGGGGATTAAGAGAAGGAGATCCTCTCTTGCCATAATTATTTTCTACTGCTATGGAGTTCCTTATAATTAATTTAAATATGAAGGACTTGAAAGGTAATATCACCCCTGTTTATAAAATTCATCCAATGATCACCCACTTGTTGTATTTGGATGATATTTTAATTATGGTCAAAGCAAACATAAAAAATGCAGAATGCATTCTGCACATCTTTCAGATTTTGAAATGTTTAACTGGCCTTGATTTAAATGAAAACGAATCCACAGTGTTTTTCAGTAAAGGAGCGAATAACAAGCAACAAATAATTGATATTTTAAATATCAGTATTGGAAACCTTTATGTGATATATTTGGGCATTACATCATCTAACAACAAACTTAAAGCAAGGAACTTTGGATGTTTAATAGACAAAATTAATAAAAATTTAACAATTGGAATAGTAGCATGCTCAACATCAATGGTAGAATTGAATCAATGATAACTGTTATTTACCCAATGGTTCAATTCTGGTTGCAATTCACCCATTTTCCTGTTATTATAATTCAGAAAATCAACTCTTTTTGTGCTAATTTTATTCAGAAATCTAAAGCTCATAAGATGTGCTGGGATGATGTCTATAAAACTAAAAATGAGGGTGGATTTGGTATTTGAAAAATTGATGAAATTGCAAAAACAGTTGCAGTTAAATTGATTTGGAAATTTATACAACGGGAATCACTCTGGACTAAATGGATGTGTAGAGATACTACACAAAGATAAATTTTTGGACTACTGCTATGAATAACAATGCATCTTATACTTAGAAATTTCTGCTTAGAGCTGGACAATGGTGCAAAGGCCAAATTGATAGGAAAATTGTTAATGGTGAAAATACAGATGTATGGTTAGACCCATGGATTAATGGATCTTCGTTGATGGAAAAATTTGGTAAGAATTCTATGTCTATCTCTGGTGGTAATAATAGAAAAGTCCTTACACTTATATCAAGTAATGAATGGAAAGATCATCTTGATTATGTTCCTACTCAAATTCAAAATACAATGCATAATATCAAAATTCATAATCAAATGCAACATGACTTCTGTTTCTGGCTTCCTAGAAGTAATGGTCAGTTTAGTATCAGTTGTACCTGCCTCCATATCAAAAGAAAACATATAGAATTTAATTGGTCCAATATTATTTAGAATAAAAATTGTGCTCCAGAAATGTCGATTTGCTCACTTTTGGCTGAAGTTAAAAGATAGAACACTAAAGATAGAATTAATAGATGGAATAATGGTATTGATCGATCTTGTGTGCTTTGTTTAACTCTAAATGAAGATACGGACCATTTATTTTTTAATTACATATATTCTAGACAAATCCTAGAAGAAATTATGCATAAGCTTCAAATTAACCTCAGAAATTCTTTTGAAATCAAACAAATCTTGGAAATTATGTGTCAAAATCAGAAAAGTAATCTATTATTTAACCATATCAAGAACAATTCTTTTACTTCTCTGATTTGGCACATTTGATGTGAGCGAAACTCACGGATTTTCAAAGGTCTGCCGGTTCAAGTAAGAATTATGCTCATAATTCAAGGTTGCAAATACTTAATTCGAAATAAATTGGATTCAAAGACAATAAGTAAAAAAAATTGAACTTATCTTATCAAACTTTGGCATTGAAATTGACACGAATATTGAGCTCCGTACTCCTTGAACTCGATTATGATATATCCTTTAATCTGACATTATTTTGTTCATCTTACTTGATTCGCGTGACTAGAATTTGCTGCCAATATTGACTTGGTTGGATGAATTAATTAGATCTAATATTTTTAGCAAAGGAAATTGAAGATTTCTCTCTCTCCAGCATGTTGATATGCAAAGTCATACTCTTCGGTGTTGTTTCCTATTTTGTTTTGGTTGGTTGATACACGTGTCATGTTTTTATTGTGATTTTCTTTGTTTCGATGCCCCAAGTTAATCGTATGGATGGTTTGGAGTATGTAGCTATTTTTTTTGCTCCTCCATCTATTTGACAACTTGGTTTTCTATCTTTTACTCTATTGTACTGTTAATATATGGACATGATATGTACTCTTTTTTCTAGCAATGCACCCATTTAGATTGGGGGATTGCAAGGTTTCAATGAGGCATACTATCGAAGTATATGACACTATTTTATCTGTAAACTACCTTTTCCAAAAAAAGAAATGCATTTAGTATTTATAATATAAATGTCAAATTTAACAAAACCATAAATAAATATCTTTCGTCTTACTAAAATATAAATAATTTAAACTATAATCTTGAAAAATATCAAAAGGATATTTTTTGAATGTGGATGCCTTCGTATCCGCCACCGCATCCTTTTTCAGATATTAGATATATATCCGCTTTTCGGATGTGGATGCGGACGGATTTTGGATTTTTCGGATATCCATTGATAGCCATACTTATCCCTTCTTCTTTTCATTTCCCTCATTGTTCAATTTCATCCTGCCCTAATTCCCTTCCCTTCAATTTTCATCATTTTCTATTTCCCTTATTTTTCAGTTTCATAGTGCCCTAATTCCCTCGTTTAGGTACATTGATTGATTCAGTTCTAGTTCGTCTTGTTTTTTCTGATGTTTGTATTCAGTGATTTCTAATTTAGTTTTCTTAGAAGGTAATTCCAGAAGTCTTCCGTTTTGATTCAGACTTCGATTCGTATTTTGATCTTGACGAGGATTTTTACGTTTTGATTCAGACTATGATCTCACTCAAATATTGTAAGTTGAACTGCTTTTCATATACATTTTTGTTAAGTCCTATGTTGATTTCTGAATGAAGCCTGGTTCCTCTTAAATTTATACTTCTATAAGCTTAAAATTGGTTGGAACTTAAAATTTACAAAAATGAAAAATTATTAAACCATTATTATTGAAACTACTGTATGGCTTACAAGATTCACTGCTGTAACGATTCGATTTTTCGATGCCCGAAAATCGACATTAATACGTCCACTGTATCAAATGCCAAACAATCGAATGTCGGAAAACCAAACCATTAGGTTTAAAGAAGAAGGAAGTAGAAGAAGAAATAGAAACAATATTAGAATCTCACAATCACAGCGGAATAATATATAATAGATAACAATAGAATTTTACAGAAAAGAATCTGTAACTGATTAATACATTACATCATCAGAGTGCATACAAACAGCGGCTAAATGCTGGACAGTTGTAGCAACTTGTCCTCACCCAAAGCAGACTATACAGCTTATACTACACATCAGAATATATATCAAGTACGTACGATATGTCTCACCGTCCAGCTCGTTTCATGAGCTCTAGCATTCCATCCTGTATTCTATAATACTCGGTCTGACTCAAGCATTATAGTGAAATAACACCCGAGTCAGTCTGGAAAACCAGCGTGAGAAAACACACTCAACTGGATTATTAAAGTTTCAAAATCCTTTGAAATCAAAGGTATCTCGTAAGACCACGTCACAAATAAACATGTCGTGTTTTTACCTTACGATAACCAAAAAAATTCTTATCAAATCTTTTGATATTATAATAGTATCTATATACAAATACTTATTCAAATAGCTGAAATTGTTACATTCATTAAATTCCCGCATAATAGGTATACAAACAAGTCTGAAGGCACTTATTGGAGATTGGGTTTCCATCAATGGCAGGGCTTCTGGGGTACCGCCCGTCACAGTACATGGTCTAGATCACCATACCGAGGATCCATCCTGATCCCCTGCTACACAAGACCGGAGTTACCCCTTATTGGATAGTCCGAATAAAATCACCATGCGGTTGGGATCAGCAACCGCCCACATTGCCGAATAAAAAGGGACATCTAGACGGGGATGACCTTACCCTAATTGGTTACTAGCCACTTAGCCTTGCTGCACCTCCCTGTTTTAGCCATTCTCGAATGATGAGACTCGAGGCTATGCGTTACCTTTTTAGCACACATTCACTTAGAATGCTCATCATCCTCTTGATGATGTTCTGAAAGCATTCATCCATACAATTCCATTCCGGATCCGAATGGAACCGAAGCACTACTCCTACTACATCCATTTTGGAAGCACCCACAGGATTAGTAGCGATTAGCCCTTGCACTTCACTGCTCCATCTTCGACTCCAAGCACTTGTCTTCCTTACGAAAACGTTCAAACGGATCGAAGTGGTTTCAAGAAATTAATTCCGATCCCAGTCTCTTCGAAACGATCAGCGCATTGGCAAATATTGATAATTGGTTATTTAACTATCAAATAACATTCATAAATAACCATCAAACCTTAAATAATTTTCCAAATTATTTATTTCAAAAATATGTTCGCTAGATACTTTTCCCACACTTGAACCCTTTGAAAATAGTTTTCAAATCACTTTTCTTTCGCGGAATAAATTTCCACCCCATCGTTTTATTTCCACTGAAAATTACCAAATCTTAACACTTAGGTTTTTAAATAATTTAAGTCACTTTATTCAAAAATATATACTTTAAACATTTAAATAAAAATTACTTAAACAATTTATTTAAAATACCAGTTATGAAATTTATAATCATTTCTCATGTAAAACTTAAGCCAAAACTAAATTTAAAATAAAAATTATTCTATATGGTATAAATATTAAATAGTTATCTTTTAAATCATAATACTAGTTAAGCCTTCAAAATAAATTACTTCTATAATTAACTTAATAAATATATACTTTTTAAAAATTTAAAACAATTAAATAATAATTTCTTTAAAAACATTCCTTTAGAAACAACTTTAAACGTCTAACTTATATTTGAAAATCTTACTTAGAAAATATACTTGGCTTTTCAGGGAAATACACTTTCTATTACCACACCTTTAAAAATAAACCACAATTTATTCTTAAACAAATCATCCTTTCCTTTATTTGGAATTCATTTATTTCTCAAAATTCATTTATTTCCATTCATTGAAAATCTCCTTTCTCTATACTTGGAATTTATTCGATAGGATTTCATAAATCAAATTTTATCCTTTTTCAAATTCCTTCTTTTAGTTTATCCAATTCTCTAAAATCATTTTACTTAAAATTCTCTACTTTAGTTTCCTTCCCAAAATACAATTTTTATATTTCTGGTATCTTAAAATACCAAAATATATTTAGCCAAACCATAGCATTTAAAAATTTCAATTACCAATACAATCTATCACAGATTATCAATCAATCATATCACAGAATATGAAATAAATTCAAACATTTAAGGAATCCAGTGGGATCCCTCCAACTTGTTTCCCTGCATCCAAAAGCATTAGCATAATATAAAATACTAATTCTACTTCGAGGTGGAATATCGTGGTATATGGGGTCATCCGCTATTATGCGAGACGCATAGGGTCTCATCCGCTATATAATGCGGGAATCAATCGCTCCATATATATATATATATATATATATATATATATATATATATATATATATATATATTACTATATATAATATCACATCCAAACTGATAATAAATCATCAGTTCAAGAAATCAATCCAATAACTTTAAATTTAACTATTTAAATTTAAAAGGTAATCCAAATGAGCGAGACTAACTAACCTTTGTTTCTGTTTTGCAAATCCGATCCAAACCGGCTTGAACTCTTCCCGATTCAAGACCTTGTATAAACATTTATACGGTTTATAAATATTTAAATTGATCGAACAACTAATTACCATTTAATTAGCTAACAATTTAATTTAACTAATAATTTTCCTTTTAAAAGTCTTTTAGTAAGTAAAATAATTAAATAAGTTTATTGAACAAATTTACCACCAAATCTGTTATTTAAAATAACTAGCGAATTTAAAATAGGTATATATATATATATATATATATATTTTTCCTCTGAAACTACATATACTTAAAAAATGTAATTTATATAGATTCAAAAATCTAATTTTTATTTAAACTTTTCAATGTTTAAAATTCCTATATATATCTTCTCAAAATCATATTTATATAAAATTTCCATTTATCTAAGTATATTAAAACACGCACGTGTATTTATATATTTATTCATATTTGTATTTCTTTCCTACAACAGCACAAATGAGATTTACTTTACTGTACAAATTTCCTCCCTTAATATATATAAAAAAAAATTAAAACTTTTCCTCACTGTAAATTATTTCTTTAACCTATATATATTTATCTATTAACAGAAATATTTTATACCATTACTGTAATTATTATTTTCTGCGTATACGCTTTTATTCAAAATAAATTAAAACTAATCGCAATACCGCACAGCAATTGAAGAATAGCAATGCTCAAATATGAATCGCGACCAACGCTCGCCACCTCACTACTTCTCGGCTCGACCTACCCCAGTTCAAACATCGCCTCGCGCTCAACTACTTCGCCCAGGCTATGATATTGACGGCAAGGACAAGCCTGAGCCATCCTCCTCCTTTTGCTTTACGTCGTTTGACAAAGGCGCACTCAAGGTCGCCCGAACATCGCGACAATGTCGCGAGGTATTTTTATTTTATTTTATTTTTTATTTCGTTTCGATGTTTGAAAGAGGGAAAACTGGATTTGGTTTTCATTCGTTTTATTTTTGAGGATTTCGAATAGATGAGGAGAATGGAGGTAGTCTGAGATATAGACTGGGAAGAACTCGTGATCCAAGACTGCGATTTATTATTATTATTTTATAGAGAAGATACGTGATATAATTTAGGAGGAAACGTGTTTGAATAGTTTGGCTACAGTGACCACATGGTGAAAACAAAAAGGGTCTGATGTGAATGTCTTTTTGACCAGTCCAACAAAACGATATATATAATATTATATAAATTTAAATTTAAATCGTCTCGAAATCGTAACTCAAAATTTGACTTCCTATCATGGCATGCCGACAGGCATTCATAATGTTATACCCTTATTCCGAACGCAGTGGAAAAGGTTTCGAGGCCTAACCCGATCGTATGGAGAAGATGGCTTTTTGGATCCAGTAATTATATTGAATTTTCGATATAGATTTTAGCACGTTTATCTACCGTACAGCCATATGACAACTCCAAACATTATGAAATATAAAATCCGATAATAATACACTATTACAGATCCAATAGAACTGGTTTCATCGAAATCCGAGACTATGCCTTGGAAGGGCTATTTTTAAATATCAATTTAAACGATATATTTTTAAAACTGAACAAAACACTTTCAAACTCAAATTTAAAACTTATGTTATCTTCAGTACTATTAATATAAATTTTATAAGCCTTCAAATTATTTTCAACAACCTTAGAACTTCAGATTCAACCATTTTCCCAATTTCCAATTATTAAATTCAATATTTAAATCATCAAATAATATAGCAATATTTGAAATTCAAGTTAGAAACTAACTTTTAAATATTTAAAATCAATTAAATATTTCAATTTCAAATATCTAAAAATTTCGGGTCGTTACAACTGCTAACCAATTTGGTTGTTGATTTTGCACATTTTGATTATAGCTTGTGCTATTTAACTAATATGCCTTAGTCCAGTTTCATTTGAATGTTTGATACTATTTTTCCTTTTGAGTTAAGGAATGATGAATGTTTATGTTTTTATTAGTGTAGAATGAGAAGAATTATTCCTGGATGAATATCATTAGTTCTCCGTAATGGCGAGTTTCTTAATTTGCTTTTAATGAACTGGCTTAGACTATTAATGTAACGACCCATAATTTAATCACTTTGAACATGAATAGTTAATATGTTTTTAAATGATTAGATAATGGATTTTTTATCTAGAAGGATCAACCTTGCCTAATAAAACAAGAAAGAATTATTAACGTAGCCTAATAAAACAAAATAGTATAATTACTTGCCTAATAAAATAAGAAAGAATTATTAACGTAGCCTAATAAAACAAAATAGTATTATTACTTGCCTAATAAAATAAAATAGCATAATGATTATTATATTCCATGCGGATGGTTGCCATTGGACCAAAATCTGGTCGAACCAAGTTATGCCATGCGGATGGTTGCCATTGGACCAAAATCTGGTCAAATCAAGTTAGGCCATAGTTGATAAGGAGGATTTCTATTGGACCAAAATATGGTCGAATCAAATTATGTCATATGGCTAGCTTCTATTGGACCAAAATCTGGTTGAATCAGGTTAGGCTATAGGAAATTACTAAAGTACCCTTCTCTTCACCTATAAATAGCCAAGTCCATATATCATTTTAATTCATTCACAAACTAAAGAAAAGAACTAAAATTCATTTTAGAAGGTGAAGTATTCCAAGTCTCCATCAAAGCAAATAGGATGTGAGTATATTTCATGTTTTCATAGTTTAGTGGGTATAACTTATTCTGTTAGTACATTCCTTGCTTTCATAGTTTAGCGGGTGTAACTTATTCTGTGAGTATATTTCTTGTTTTCATAGTTTAGTGGGTATAACTTATTCTGTGAGTATAATTTAATTATTTTACAGTCAGTGTAACCTTAATCTCTTTCCGTTTACTCATTCATATTTTAACAAATGTTGTGTTAACTATTGATTGTAATTGTTAATAATAATGAGTCTGTTATTATTCTTGTTATTATTCTTGTTTGGTTGTTTGACTTGTGCTCGGCCAGTTTATGAGCAATAACTTTGATGTTTAGTTAAAGGGAACTTACACCACCTTTTAACTTAGGATTGACATTTAGTGACTTTTTAGTTAAAAGGAAACAACACCCCCTTTTAGCTATCTCATTTGATTAAGAGGAAGCTTTACCCCCTCTTGGTTGTAATCTACTTTAAAGATGATGGGTTTAAGTTATGATTTGAATAGAAGTTTTAAATCTTTGTTTAAAGTATTTTAAAGGAGCTTCAAAATTTATATAATAATTTAAATGAATTATTTATGGAAAGTAAGTAGTCCTATACTTGGCACTAAAAGCCGATGAGTAGATTGATTCTCTATCTGTGAGATCTGGAACCGAAGTGTCTTGGCAAGGCTAGGAGCAACTAGTGCCCTGACTTACCTGGCTTTGTTTCTGGGTGAGGGATAGTGTAAGTCGAGAATATCGGAAATGTAACAAGTGTAGGAGATTTGATTTCCATAAATGATCTTCATAATTATAATGGAAAACGTTTGCATTTATTGTAGACAATTGTTTTTGACCCATCTAAGTATGCTTTTGAAATATGAAATCCTCTTAATTGTTTTGAGAATATGCTTATACCGATGAGATAAGTATATGGATATTTTCCAAGTATTGAAAGAGTATAAGATTTAATTTCCATATACGATCGTTTTGTTATCCCCCATAGTCGATATCTTGACTATCAATTTCGATACCCTTCTTCCTTTTATTTTTGTTTCATCAATCTAAGACGATTTGTTGCTCAATTAGAGCATTGATATCCTTTGTCGGAAATGACTAAATAAAAAGCGAGTGGGGGCCAAGCTATGTGGGGTTGCTCCCGTTAGGGTACTTTCACATCTACTCTATATTGGTTCCGGTTGTATGCGCACGGAGATGAGAAATACTCGAATACTCGGTAAGGATGGTAGGGTCCGGCTTGGAGGTTTCCGAGAGCCATCGTAGTTCTCAAGTATATTTTCTAGAGATATACTTTCGATAAGGGGGCGCACCCTCCTAGTCATTGTTGGAAAAATTCCTTTTCCTTATTTTTGATTCAAATCTTTGGATTGATTCTTTCTTAATTTCATCGGGAAGCGTCTTGCACTCTTCGCGATGTTTAATTATCTGTATCCATTCCTTTATACTTGGATGTTATCCTTGTGAGGGAAAAACCCGTTCTGGGTTTTTGGGATGTGGTCACACTAGTTGCTTTGTATGTTCTATTTTTGGAGTTTACTCATACCAGACTTATTGTCTGACCCGAATTGTTGTTTTCCCTAAACGTTCGGGTACTCATTTATATTTGAGTAGTCCAGAAATGACAGGTTTCTTTGGGCTCTTTTGAAGATGGTGGACGAGCAGGAGGATCCTTATCTATCTAGCTATTTATTTCCTCTATTATGAGATGTTGGCTCTATGTATGTATATTTAAAGGCAGGTTGTTATAACTGCCTAGACTGATAGTAGTACTTTTGTTGTAACTCTGATAACTCCATGTTGGGGAGTAACCTTATGTACTGTCTTATTTTTATGTTATATTTAACCGTTCCGTTATGAGATTATTATTCCGTTCTTATATTTTACCCCATGGCAACTCGTCTTTCAGATACTTGGGCAACGGCACATGAATACCATGGATGTATTAAGTGTCGTTCTCAAGGGTCAGAAAGGAGGGTCGTCATAGTTGGTATCAGAGCTTCGGTTGAGCGAACGCCTTAGCCTGATTGGGGTACAATTCACCAAAGATAGGGTAAGTGATGCCCTAGAATGAGTTAATCTTGAGGAAGCGTATTTGTAATTTTTATAATAATAATATTTATCCTCTAAAATCTAGTTTTAGATCCTTTGGTGTTATTTCCTTAAACCATTTTAATCCTATTTTTGTATTCTGAAGATACCTGTTATTTGTTCAGATAATAGAAAATGAATACAAGAAGAGGAGGAAGGAGATGATCTAGAACTAGCACGGATACCAATGGCAGGGTACCTAGAAATGCTACTATGTCAGCTGTAGATCCGGCAGAGGAAATGCTAGTGCAAGTTCATACCCCTATGAACTTTGCAGCTTTGTGTAAGAATTTTACCGCTTTGGGTGGGAAACCATTCTATGGGACTGAAGACATTCTTGGGGTGCAGATGTGGCTCCGAACTTGTGAAAGAATATTTGGAGATCTTCAGTTGGAAGATGCGGAGAAACAGCTTTTGGCATCGCGACAACTTCAAAAGTCGGCGATGGATTGGTGGGATTCAGAAACAGCAAGTACTCCAGAGGGGGAGTTTTCTTGGGCCCAGTTCAAGGAAGTTTTTGAAGCACGGTTTATTCCAGAAGCCGTAAGAACTCAGTTATTTAGAAGTTTCATTGACTTAAAGTAGGGTGATATGACCATGTCGCGGTATGAGCATAAGTTCAATGCTTTGTCCCGTTTTGGAATTGGATTGATAGACACACCACTCAAGAAAAATGAAATGTTTGTGAATGGAATGCGACCAGAGTTCCATCGTGAAATGACCAATCATCTTATGGGTACATTCACCAACATTATTAGCATGGCTTTGAGGTTTGAGGCTCTTGATATTAAGGAAGGAGTCTAGAAGGGCGTAGTACCAGCAATAAGTGCCAAGCCTTTATCGGTTATACCGGTTGAAGGTAAGCCAAACTTCATGCATAAGTTTAAGGGAAAGAAGCAGGGTGCAGGGAAGAAACCCGAAGATGGCGCTCCAGCACAGAAGAAGCAGACCAACTTGGCCAACATTCTTTATTTTAAGTGCAATAAGATGGGCCACTTTGCAAATCGTTGCCCAATTGCCACATGTTTTAATTGCGGCCAGCCAGGACATATGAAGAATGAGTGCCATTTTCCTAAAAAGGGATCTCAAGGACAAACTTTTACCATTGAAGAGATACCATCCACTTCTTCAGATAAAAAGGGGAAGCAAGTGTTGCAAGGTACATTATCCATCTATGATATTCCTGTAAGGGTGCTATTTGATACAGGAGCTTCCCATAGTTTTATTTCTTATGATCTAATGGACAAACTAAACCTTAAGTAATCCTCTTTGTGTGTCAAACCCAATTGGAGGTCCGACAAATCTTGACACCGTGTATCTAAATGTACCTATTTCTTGTCGAAATCATCTCTTTCCTTTTGAATTGTTTGTTCTTAGGTTTATGGGTTTTGGAGTGTTGTTGGGAATGGATTGGTTATCTAAGTTTAAAGCTATCTTGGATTGTGGTAGAAGGCTTGTTAGAGTTAGTGATGCAGGAGATGTTGGTGTTGATATTAGTTGTGAAGAGCCTAAGAAGTTAATGAGCAGTTTTCTCTATTCACTCGAAGTGACTAAAGCGGAGCTTGGAGATGTGCCGGTTGTTCGAGATTTCATAGATATTTTTGACGAGGTGCAAGGTTTACCTCCTCACCGTGAAGTCGAGTTCCGTATTGATTTGGTTCCGGGAACTAGACCTATTGTACAACCCTTACGAAGGATGGCTCCAAAAGAGAAGAGCGAGTTAGAAAGGTAGACTTATGACTTGTTGCAGAAGGGCTTGATCCGACGTAGTACCTTGAATTGGGGATCGCCAGTCGTCTTTGTTACAAAGGCAGATGGTTCTCTAAGGTTATGTGTAGACTATCAGGAGTTGAACAAAAGGACTATCAAGAATAAATATACTTTGCTAAGAATTGACGATATGTTTGATCAACTCCATGGTGCTCGGATATTTTCTCAATTAGATCTTGCCACTGGTTTCCACCAATTAAGAGTGGCAGAGGAGAATGTTCCTTTAACAGCTTTTCGAACTCCTGAAAATTTCTACGAGTGGTTAGTTATGCCGTTTGGATTGACTAATGCACCCGCTTATTTTGTGGACTTAATGAATCGAGTATTTCGAGACATTCTTAATAAATTTGTTCTCGTCTTTATTGATGACATTCTTATCTATTCAAAGACAGAGGAGGAACACAAATATCATCTCCGTTTCGTACTCGATACCTTAAGGAGCCATGAGTTGAAGGATAAGTTCTCCAAGTGCCATTTTTGGAAATCTAAAGTTAAATTTCTAGGGCATGTTATTTCGGGAGAAGGTATATCGGTGGATCCAGCTAAAGTTGTTGCGGTCCAAGACTGGAAGAAGCCCGAAAGTGCGACGGAATTTAGAAGTTTCTTGGGATTGGCTAGTTTTTACCATAGGTTTATCAAGGACTTCTCGAAGATTGCTTCTCATCTGACGAAGTTAACAAAGAAAGATGTTAGGTTCATTTGGACTTCTAAGTGTGATCAAGCATTTAATGAATTGAAGAACAAGTTGACTGGCACTCCTGTTTTAACCATTCCAAATGGGAGCGAAGGTTTAACCGTGTATACATATGCTTGTGGAACCGGATTAGGAGCAGTTCTGATGCAGCATGGGAAAGTTATTGCCTATGCGAGTCGACAGCTAAAGCCGCATGAAAAAAATTATGCTATGCACGATTTGGAACTTTTAGTTGTTGTCTTCGCACTAAAGATGTGGAGGCATTATCTTTTGGGTGAAAGGTTTGAGTAATACACGGACCACAAATCCTTAAAATACCTTTTTACGCAGAAAGATTTGAATTTGAGGCAGCAGAGATGGCTGGAGTTTCTCGCCTCTTATGATCTAGAGGTTCTTTATACCCCTGGAAAAGCAAATGTCGTTGCTGATGTATTGAGTAGGAATGTAGCAATGGTTGCAAATCTAGAAGTTAAGCTAGTATTGTTAGAGAGAATTACATCCAGTCAAGAGGCAGATCCTATTTTAGCTCGACTTAAGAAAGATGTTGAAGAAGGTGTTGTTTCTAGCTTTAAGATTGATCTCCGGGGCATATTGAAAATGAATGGGCGTATTTGTGTTCCAGACTTTGATGGACTTAGGTAAGAAGTGTTAACCGAATGCCACCATTCAAAGTTATATTTTCATCCAGGAGTGACAAAGATGTTCAAAGATATGAAGAGGGTATTCTAGTGGAGGGGGTGAAGGGAGATATTTCCAGCTTTGTGAGTCGTTGTGCAAACTGCCAGCAGATTAAGAGTGACCAGCTGAAGACAGTTGGATTACTTCAGCCACTTGAGATCCAAAAGTGGAAGTGGGAGCAGATCTCTATGGACTTTATTGATGGGCTTCCTAGGTCAAGAAGAGGTAATGATGGCATTTGGGTTATAGTCGATCGACTAACCAAGAGTGCCCATTTCATTCCTGTTAAGCTGACTAGGACTACTACGAGTCTGGCGAGTTTGTATGTAAAGGAGATTGTGAGACTCCATGGGATTCCTCATAGTATTGTAAGTGACCGAGACCCGATATTCACTAGTAGGTTCTGGGAGGGACTGCAGACTGCTTTAGGGACTGAGCAAAGTCTAAGCACAGCTTACCATCCCCAAACAGATGAGCAAACAGAGAGAGTGAACCGAATCTTGGAAGATTTATTACGAGCATGCATTCTAGACTTCGGGGGTTCTTGGTAAGATCATTTACCCTTAGTTGAATTCACTTATAACAATAGCTATCAAGCAAGCATTGGTATGGCCCCTTTCGAAGCTCTTTATGGTCGTCCATGTCGTTCTCCTTCGTATTGGGTTGAATCTGGAGATAAACTTGTTCTTGGACCAGACATAATTTTAGAAGCCAATGAGAAGGTAGTTGATGTTAGAAGAAAGATGAAGGAAGCAAGATAGGAAAAAGTGTTATGCAGATCAAAGGTGTAGGGATCTAGAGTTCTTAGTCGGGGACTTGGTATTTGTAAAAGTCTCTCCTCTGAGAAGTGTCGTAAGGTTTGAGAAGACAGGGAAGTTAGCCCCTCGATATATTGGCCCTTTTACCATACTAGACGGGTTTGGTAAACTTGCGTATAAAGTGGAGTTACCAGGACAACAAGTTGATTTGGAGGTTCAGCCTAACCTAACCATTCTTAGGCGGCCTATTCGTATTGTTGCTTGAGATATAAAGCGATTAAGGAAGAAGATTGTGAATCTTGTTAAGGTTCAGTGGAGCGGAGATGTTAGAGATTGTACTTGGGAAACTGAGGACTATATTAGGGATTCTTTTCCCGAGTTGATGTAGTTGTTGTTTGTATTTTGTTGTTTCTTTTTAGTGTACTCACCGGTTGTGTTAAGGTCGCTTTCCTTGTATCTTTGTGTGGTATATATGATATCATTTGGGTTCTTTGATATCTAGAGTTTATCCGATTAATTTTGAAAATTTCCTTTAAGGAGGGGAGGATGTAACGACCCATAATTTAATCACTTTGAACATGAATAGTTAATATGTTTTTAAATGATTAGATAATGGATTTTATATCTAGAAGTATTAACCTTGTCTAATAAAACAAGAAAGAATTATTAACGTAGCCTAATAAAACAAAATAGTATAATTACTTTCCTAATAAAACAAGAAAGAATTATTAACGTAGCCTAATAAAACAAAATAGTATTATTACTTGCCTAATAAAATAAAATAGCATAATGACTATTATATTCCATGCGGATGGTTGCCATTGGACCAAAATCTGGTCAAATCAAGTTAGTCCATAGTTGATAAGGGGGATTTCTATTGGACCAAAATATGGTCGAATCAAATTATGTCATATGGCTAGCTTCTATTGGACCAAAATCTGGTTGAATCAGGTTAGGCTATAGGAAATTACTAAAGTACCCTTCTCTTCACCTATAAATAGCCAAGTCCATATATCATTTTAATTCATTCACAAACCAAAGAAAAGAACTTAAATTCATTTTAAAAGGTGAAGTATTCCAAGTCTCCATCAAAGCAAATAGGATGTGAGTATATTTCATGTTTTCATAGTTTAGTGGGTATAACTTATTCTGTGAGTACATTCCTTGCTTTCATAGTTTAGTGGGTGTAACTTATTCTGTGAGTATATTTCTTGTTTTCATAGTTTAGTGGGTATAACTTATTCTGTGAGTATAATTTAATTATTTTACAGTCAGTGTAATCTTAATCTCTTTCCTTTTACTCATTCATATTTTAACAAATGTTGTGTTAACTATTGATTGTAAATTGTTAATAATAATGAGTCTGTTATTATTCTTGTTATTATTCTTGTTTGGTTGTTTGATTTGTGCTCGGCCGGTTTATAAGCAATAACTTTGATGTTTAGTTAAAGGGAACTTACACCACCTTTTAACTTAGGATTGACATTTAGTTACTTTTTAGTTAAAAGGAAACAACACCCCTTTTAGCTATCTCATTTGATTAAGAGGAAGCTTCACTCCCTCTTGGTTGTAATCTCCTTTAAAGATGATGGGTTTAAGTTATGATTTGAATGGAAGTTTTAAATCTTTGTTAAAGTATTTTAAAGGAGCTTCAAAATTTATATAATAATTTAAATGAATTATTTATGGAAAGTAAGTAGTCCTATACTTGGCACTAAAAGCCGATGAGTAGATTGATTCTCTATCTGTGAGATCTGGAACCGAAGTGTCTAGGCAAGACTAGGAGCAACCAGTGCCCTGACTTACCTGGCTTTGTTTCTGGGCGAGGGATAGAGTAAGTTGAGAATACCGGAAACGTGACAAGTGTAGGAGATTTGATTTCCATAAATGATCTTTATAATTATAATGGAAAACGTTTGCATTTCTTATAGACAATTGTTTTTGACCCATCTAAGTATGCTTTTGAAATATGAAATCCTCTTAATTGTTTTGAGAATATGCTTGTACCGATGGGATAAGTATATGGATATTTTCCAAGTATTGAAAGAGTATAAGATTTAATTTCCATATAGGATCATTTTGTTATCCCCGATAGTCGATATCTTGACTATCAATTTCGATACCCTTCTTCCTTTTATTTTTGTTTCATCAATCTAAGACGATTTGTTGCTCAATTAGAGCATTGATATCCTTTGTCGGAAATGACTAAATAAAAAGCGAGTGGGGGCCAAGCTATGTGGGGTTGCTCCCATTAGGGTACTTTCACATCTACTCTATATTGGTTCCGGTTGTATGCGCACGGAGATGAGAAATACTCGAATACTCGGTAAGGATGGTAGGGTCCGGCTTGGAGGTTTCCGAGAGCCATCGTAGTTCTCAAGTATATTTTCTAGAGATATACTTTCGATAAGGGGGCGCACCCTCCTAGTCATTGTTGGAAAAATTCCTTTTCCTTATTTTTGATTCAAATCTTTGGATTGATTCTTTCTTAATTTCATCGGGAAGCGTCTTGCACTCTTCGCGATGTTTAATTATCTGTATCCATTCCTTTATACTTGGATGTTATCCTTGTGAGGGAAAAACCCGTTCTGGGTTTTTGGGATGTGGTCACACTAGTTGCTTTGTATGTTCTATTTTTGGAGTTTACTCATACCAGACTTATTGTCTGACCCGAATTGTTGTTTTCCCTAAACGTTCGGGTACTCATTTATATTTGAGTAGTCCAGAAATGACAGGTTTCTTTGGGCTCTTTTGAAGATGGTGGACGAGCAGGAGGATCCTTATCTATCTAGCTATTTATTTCCTCTATTATGAGATGTTGGCTCTATGTATGTATATTTAAAGGCAGGTTGTTATAACTGCCTAGACTGATAGTAGTACTTTTGTTGTAACTCTGATAACTCCATGTTGGGGAGTAACCTTATGTACTGTCTTATTTTTATGTTATATTTAACCGTTCCGTTATGAGATTATTATTCCGTTCTTATATTTTACCCCATGGCAACTCGTCTTTCAGATACTTGGGCAACGGCACATGAATACCATGGATGTATTAAGTGTCGTTCTCAAGGGTTAGAAAGGAGGGTCGTCACAATTAAACTGGTTTTGTTGTGAATTGATTAAGATGATTGGATTTTGATTATGTTGATGGGAAATGTTTTTTAAAGAGTATATATTTTGAAATATTTCTTGTTTATGTTTACCATATGACATGCAGTTGAAGTATACGTCAGACCTTAGTGTTAGAACATGATACATAAAATTAAATCATATATAATTTGAAACAAAAGCATGTCTTAACTTGGTGTGTAATATCTAAGCCAGAGATAATTTTTATTGAATCATTTTTGTGTGTATTGTTTTGTAACAGTTTAATCAAGAATTTTATGACAAAAAACTTGAGACCATGGTTCATGGTTAAGGATCATGGATGAAACATAAGATGTTGTCTTCCTATATAGGCTACAAAATCTGTGATTTTATCTCAGTAACACAATTGATATTTCCAAAATCACCATGAGTATAATAACCTTTATAGACTTTTACTATATTTAATAACTTTTGTCCAATTTATCTAACCCAAAAAAATTACAAAATGAGGCAAACATCAAATTGGTCTGTGAATTGAGTTCACTAATAACTTTTTTTTCAGTAAGTCACTAATCATATTAGCATAGGATTAAGAACTCGATTTCACTAATCAAATAGTACAAGCTTGATCTTCATATAGTCATATGACCTATCGGCCACATATTAAATTAAAGTCTTATTACTTGGAGTTTTAGTCTCATTGAGGTATAACAATGATACAAAATAATGAAATTTCTTAACACATAGCCTTAGTATTCACTGAATCATTAAATAAGCAGCAAGTGAAGTATGTACATTACTATTCAAACATTTGAGATTCTACTATTTGAAAGCTTGTCAAATTTTAACATATGACTTTGAGATAAGTACTACTTTTTCATTTATATAATGTGCTAGTACTAAGAAAAACTGTCAACCCCTAAAATAATAAGAAGATATGCATTAGTTGGCAGGTCCTCAACTAAATGAATTTAAAAGCAACCTTATGATTAATTGAAACCATGCATGCATTTAAGTTCCCCATTTTTAGCACATAACAACTTCATAATGTTTTTCTTTTCTTAATATGGTTTAAAAAAACCTTTGTAATATCTTAAATAAAATTATTAGTTCGACCATACATTTTGTAGTATGTCTGTACAACATCAATTTTTATTCACAATTGGTTTAAATCTACTTATTTTAATTTATCAGTGGTTTAAAAAAAATTGTGTGCAACCTGCTTCGTTGGCTAATTGTGATTTTGATCTGTCATTAAACTTCATACTCTAAAGGATTAGTGCATAGGTTGTTGATTTTACTGTAGTATAGTAATACATCTATATATTTAATAAAAATAGTTATTCTAACAGTTTCTTCTTTATTTTAATGATTTTGTCTACTCAGGTGGTCTGCGTAAACTTGGGCAAAGATGTATTTTTTAGCTGCTTTCAAACAAATTGATGTCTACAAACTGAATTATTATGTGTGTGATGTTTGATGGTTGTTTACCCCATTATGTAAAATGTAATTTATTGTGGACATAACCACACATAATCATTCATAGGTTCAACTTGTTATGACTGCATATGATGAACAACGATAAGTCGCTATTTCTTCTTATCATACACTATACGCGGGTAAATGAAAGTTTTTCATATTATATTGTATGCGAACTAAATTCGAGACCAAATGTAGATTCTTTTCTTTTTCCTATGATCATTCAGTTTCATCATCACCGTTGCTTCCTTCTTTCATTTTTATACGTAAACTTAATTATGCTAATGCATAATATGCAACCGCCATGTCTATAAAGTATGAGTGAGACTTCATACCACATTTTTTCTTCAAAATGGTTATGTAATTATAAGATGGTGCTCAGTTATGTACCTTATGTAATATGCATGTATGGTATATGTAGCAAAATGTAGACACTCATATTTCTATATTTTTCAACATGTAGAAAAAAGACCCTGATTGTTCTTTTAAATTTCTTCAGATTTTTACTTTTAAACTATTTATTACTTATTGACAAATAATTCTAACAAACACATAGTTTGAAAATGTTAGAAAATATTGAACACGGGCATTATTTGAATCAACAAATCAAGCATTTTGTTGCCACTGATTTATCAAACAATGCAACGAGTAAGTAGTTGATGCTTTGGGTTTTGAATTGATAAATGGATATTCTATGATTACAGAGCCACTAGGATCCGTGACTATATATGGCATGAATTTTGAGCATATGATGCATTTTCCACTACCATTTTTGACAGCAGACTTACATTGTGCTTTTGAATGGATAAAAATTAAAAATGTTTTTTAAACTAGTCTAATATATAATTAAAATTATTTATTCAAATTTTAGAGTCGTGTTATGTTTTGATTTGAAAAACCAGTTGCATCGTTCATGGCTATCATAAACTCTATATACTTAGATGTATGATATCATCTTTAAATGTTAAAATCTAACACATTTGAAGATGTAAACAATATAATGGGTAATTGTTGATACAAAAAATATATACTGGTATTACCATTAATAGTATACTATAGCAAATAGGTATATTTAAGAGCTGTTGATACATAAACACAAGGCAGGTTGCAAATAAATCTGTCAAAATTATATTTCTTGTCTCTCATTACTATGGGCCTTCAATACCTATTAGCGACCACCCGAACTCCTTTTCGATTTCCATTCATAGAATATTCAATATTCTATTGAATTTTAGTGATACAAAATCAAAAATAGAGGGAAATAAATATGCAAAACAAATAAAGAGAAGATTTTGTTTCCCATAATTAATAGACATGTTTGATTATGTGTATTTCTCTCTCTAATTGGCTAATCAATTTATTTTATGTCATCTAATATTAACTTGGGCATTGAGTAGTTGATGTTATAAATAGGGACTAGAAGAGAATATAAAGCGTGTGAAAATCTATTTGCTAATTCTCTCTTCTTCCATCTGTTTTCTCCTACTCCAACAATTTTAGGCACAAAGATCAAGACTCCCTTCACAGTTTGATTATTGGTTCAATTTGTATTTTTTATGCAACAGCCCGACATTTAACCCATAAGAATTAATCCCTTATTTAAATAGATAGAAACTAAATTTTTGAAATCATCGGAATTGAAACATGGGAGTTGCACCATTGTGTCCGTGGTAATTTTTGGGTCAATTTCCATATATAGAACGTCTGAAACCGAGCTAATATGAACAAGTTATTAAATAAATAAAAATGAAAAAAAACATAAGCAGGTCCACCGACCGGTCGACCTAAGAACTAGGCGGTTGACCCACCTGCTCTTTTAGGGGCGAACGAATGTTTAATCTTTCATTCAAATTTTTAGCCAGCTATGACATGTTTTACATTCTTCAAACCAATCCGGTCCCTCCACTGTTCCACCGATGGATGTTATTCAGCCTATGGCATGGTTGCATCCTATTCAATCCCAAAAATCCAACGGTCCGAGATCCACTTCTCCACCGATAAATAGAACCCTAGGATTAACACTTTTTATCATTCGAGGTTCTCTCCAATTGGATTCACCTTTCTAGGAAGGACCCTAAATGGAATAAATTTCCAAGGAGAAAATTGTTATAAATTAAATTATTTTACAACCCCAAGTGGATCCGTAAAGACCAGAGGAAGAGCTTAGGAATGGAGGTGAGTGACTGTAATTATTTTAAGATTTCTTAAAGTAATTTAAAATAATAGGGTTTCCAATAGATGTAGTTTTATTACGATGTTGGAGTAGCCTTTTTATCAGTTTTAGATTTATTTTCCAGTCTATTCCTTTTTAGTTATTATTTTTCAGTTAATTATAGTTTATTACTGTTAAGCATAGCTTTTTATTTATTTACTTTTTATTTACAGTATTTAAGTTTATTTAATATTATTTATAGCTTTATTTGCATCTTTTTCTACGTATTGGATTTTACGCAAGCGTTTATTCTCTCATTCCTCCTTTTCTTTGCTTATGGATTACAATAAATTAAACACGAATATGGATTATATAATTAAGACTATTAAATGAAGAAAATAACATGTAAATTATGAAGACTGTAATAAATAATGGAATTGGACGGTAATAAATAAATTGGACTATAATATAAATAGAATTGGATTGAAATTATGCCTAATTATGGCATTAATTGGACCGAATTAAAAAGAAATTGGCCTAATTATAACTTAGAATTATGACTAAAAAGAGTAAAAGATGAAAGAAGCTTATTTTCACACTTAGACCTTGGGTTAAGTAATAAGCATGATTATAACATAGGTTATAATAAGAAAAAGAACAGAGTGAGGCTTATTTCGAGACTTAGGATAAATTAATAAGCAAAAATAGCAAGAATAATAGTAAAGGCTTATTCAAATAATTTATCTAAGTTAATAGGTAAAAGTTAAAGAGGAAGATCCATACCAACAGCATTTCCCTTATGCTGTTTAGGGTAGATAGGTGATCAAAAGTTAAAGAGGAAGATTCGTACCGTAGCATTTACCTTATGTTGTTTAGGGTAGATAGACGATCAAAAGTTAAAGAGGAAGTTCCGTACCAGTAGCATTTCCCTTATGCTGTTTAGGGTAGATAGGTGATCAATAATTAAAAGTACGAGTCATGGGAATTTGGTCAAGGGGCACAACTATATTTTGTTTAACAAGGACTAGTACCAATAGCATCCCCTATTATTTCTATGGACATGGTGATCTCACATTAGCCTGAAGTGAGATGAGGGCACGCTTATGCTGTCTAGGGTAAATAAAAGGTCAAAAGAGGGAGCAATAGATAGCACGAACTGACGGTTACAGAGATGCGGCATCATCTAGGGGAGATAAGTCACTATTGAGTTCCAAAGCGCTTAGTAGGCGTCTCCCATAGACACCGGTACCTTCTATTTTGGGACCATAGGTTCCAATCCGTAGTAGGCACATTAGTGGGAGGCCAACCAAATGGTATAATTAGGACTTTAGCCTAATTAAAGTTGGATTGGGAATTTAGCCTAATCAAAGTAGCTAGCAAGGACAAGTGTAAACAATCAAAGTTAACATATCTTACAGTTTGAGCAATATTTAATCTCTTTCCTATTTCCTTTATTTCCCTCATTTATGCTAGAACTGTTGTAGAGTCTATTACTTTTATCTTGCTTAAATACTATAGTAATTACTATCATTCACCAGACCTTTAGTTTGACCCACTCTATTTTCCCTTTTTTTCCCTGTAGGCAATCAAGGGATATGTAACAACCCGCAAATCCGAACCCTTTGAATCAAAACTATTCTACCTCTATTAACTCAAGTGGCACAGAATTACGAACCATTAGGGTTAAAGAAGAAGAGATAGAATAAGAAGAAACTAAACAATATCAGAATCTAACCATCGCAGCGGAATAAGATATAATAGATAATATATATAATCTTTACTCAACATCAAATATCTTTGTTTATATATTACATCATCAGAGTACATCAATCACAGATCACATCAACATCATACAAATGGATACATAGCAACTCAATACAGCGGAATATATATATAACTACGGGAGTACGTATCGCCCTCCTGCTCGATTCCTGAGCTCCACAGCATCATATCCTGAATCCTATAATACTCGGTCTGACCCGAGCATTATAGTTAAATCACACCCGAGTCAGTCTGGAATACCAGCGTGAGAAAACCACACCCAATTGATTATTAAAGTTTCAAAAATCCTTTGAAAACAAAAGCATCTCGTAAGACCATGCCACAAATAAACATGTCGGGTTTTTACCTTACGATAGCTAAAACAATTTCTATAGAAATCCTCTGATATTATAATAGGGTCTATATACAAATACTTATAAAATAGCCGAAATTGTTACATTCATTAAATTCCAGCTACTAGCCACCGAAGTGGGTAATACAAACAAAACTCGTACAAGGCTCGTAGGGAGAATGGATTTCCAATAATGACTAGGCACTGGGGTACCACCTGTCACAGTACGGGGCCTAGATCACCGTACCGAGGACTACTCCCTTCATCCCCTGCAACACAAGGCCGGAACCATTCCTTACTGAACAGTCCCGAACAAGATAAACCCCGTGGTTGGCGCGACCAACCACCCACTAAGCCGAAATATATAAGGGACATCTAGACAGGGGAATTATCTTGTCCTGCTTGGGCATGACCCACCTAACCTTGCTGCATATCCCCTGATTTTCAGTCATTCCCATTTGATGAGGCTTGAGGCTAAGCGTTACCTTTTTAGAACGTTTCACTTAGAATGCCCATCGTCCACCTGACGATGTTTCGCAAGCATTCGTCCATACAAGTCCGTTCCGGGTTCGAACGGAACCGAAGGCACTATTCCTACTACATCCATTTTGAAAATATCCTCAGGATTAGTAGCGACTAGCCCTTGCACTTCACTGCTCCATCTTCGAATCCAAAATCGTTTTCACGAAACGTACAAACCGGATCGAAGTGGTTTTCGAGAAATAAATCTCGATCCCGGTCTCTTCGAAACGATCAACGCATTTGTCCAACATTGATAGTCGGTTATTTAACTATCAATTTCTATTCACAAACATCCATCAAACAATAAATAATTTTCCAAATTACTTGTTAATCCCAGAAATATCTTCACAAGATATTATTTTTATTTCCAATCCTTTGAAAACAGTTTCAAAACCATCTTTCTTTTCAGAATCAACTTTCCCAAATATTTTCTATCTCCTCTGAAATTACCAAGTACAAAACTATATTTTTAAAAATAATTAAAACATTTTACTTAGAAATATACTTTATAATATTTAAGTTAAAACTACCTCAATGATTTGTTAAAAATACATACTATATGAATATTTGAAAATAAGGTTGCTAAGTAAAATATAAAACTAGATTTTTACTTTTAAAAATAAAATATTAAGTCACTCTTTAAATAATTATAACTATAATAGATTAAAAGAAAATACTTTCTTTAGAATTCAAATATTTAGACATAATAAATTTTCAAAACATACTTCTCTAAATAACTTTAAACTTTTTAATTTATACTTAAAAAGGTTACTTGAAAACGTACTTGGTTATCCAGGGAGAATTCCAACTTCAACCACTTAAATCAATTTTCCAAATTAATTTCCAATTTATTCCCTTTTAATTCGGAATCTATTAATTTCAGAATTTCATTTCTTGATTAGAATTTTAAAGATACTTTAACTAAAAATTCCAATTTTTAGATTTCTCAATTACTTCTTTATTCTTTCAAATAAATTTAAACTTTGAATTTTAAAATAATTCTTATTTCTTTAATTGATATAACTTAAGTTGACAATTTATCAATTTCATTTTTTTTCCAAAAATCTTTTTCTCTTCATACTTGAAGTTATTTATTATCATTTTCATATCTTTTCAATTCATTCTTATTTTATTCAAAATTTCTATATTTCGCTCACAAATTTACTCCCTTTTAATTTCTTTTCAACAATTCAATTCATATATTTTGGTAATTCATTATACCCAAATATCCAATCAAACCATAACATTCAATATTCCAATATAACTCATCATAGGACATCAAATAATCACAACAGAGAATATTGAATAATTTAAATAAATGTGAGGGGTCCAGTTGGATCCCTCCAACCTGTTTTTCCTGCATCCACAAATGTTAGCACAATATAATATGCCAATTTCAAAATATCATACTATACACATCAATCAATTCAGCCATTCAAACAATTATTTAAATTTAATCATTTAAATTTAACTGAGTGAGATTTACTCACCTTTGCCCTTTTAATTTGCCACCATATCCATCTCGACTTGTTTTATTTCAAATTTCAACCTTTAAATAAACATCATATGATTTATCAATATTTGAACTTACTGAAAATAAATTCCATTTACAAATTTGATTTAAATTATTTTCCTTTAACTAACTTATTTTATTTTTCTTCCCTATAACTACTTATTCCAAAAATAACCTGTACAAATTAAATTCAAATAATATAAATGTCCTTCATAAACCTATATACATGTATATTTATTTTCTTTTAAATCCCTATGTATATTTTTATCCCTTCCATTTGAAACTACCTTCTAAACCATATTCATATGTAAACTATTTTCTGTTTTACAATTTATATACAGTCATATAAACTTTTAATAAGATAAATAAATTGTTTTATATCCTACTGCTGCATATCTATCTGCTGATCTGGATGTATACATTACATTTTTTTTTTAGGAAAAACATTTTAGCATATTCAAATAAAAACAGAAATTACCTGCTACTCAAACTAAGGTCCAGATCGAGCATAATTACTGCCTGCCCAAAACTCAACTCCACTGACCTCTTCCCAAACGTCATGCCATCATCTGAGGTGATGGACCCCACTGCCTCACGAGATCGTGCCTTCGATCGTCGATCCTCGTTCGAACCCCTGGCTTCATCTCGATCGAATTCGAGATTCCTGACAACCCTACATCTCGCGACTCCCACTCCATCTTGAGCGACGGCCTGCTCGAGTTCAACTATGACGCATCGACGCCGCTCAAGAAATCGCCCCTCCGTCTTCGTGAATCCCAAATAAAAAGCGATACCTCCACTCCTTTCCCGAAATGCTCGTTCGATTTCACGGTTCGAGCAGAAGAGGAGAAAGGAGGCTTGTGACTTGATTTCGATTTCGAAATTGAAAGACAAGTCGCGATTTCATTTTTGTACTGAACGAATTTGATTTTTATTTGAGGATGGTTACGCGATTTTTTTAAATAGGATAGCTCTGCTAATTTTTTGGGAGGATTTCGCTGGATTCAGACAGAAGCAACCGGTTTTTTTTTTTTTCTCTCGGCCATTAATTTGAATTTTAGTTTCAATCTGGTTTCAAACGAAAATGAAAAGGGATGGAGGAAGACGCGATAAATAGATGGAAGGTGGCTTCATAGAGAAGATTGGGGACAGAGACAGGCTAGGTCTGCTTATAGGGTGGCTCATGGATTTGAAATTTTATATTTTTATATCCAAAAATATCTCGTGGTCCTTAATTCTAAACCCGAACTCCAATTTAAACGCAACGACCGGCGTTCCTAGCGTTATATCGTTATTCTGAACACGTTAGAACATGTTTCGAGGCCTAGCTCGACCACATGGGGAGATAACTTTTTGGATCCAGTTATTTTATTGAATTTTCGATATAAATTTTAGCGCGTTTACTTACCGTGTGCTCATACAGCAACTTCAAACACTACGAAATTTGAAATCCGATAATAATACAATATTATGGACCCAATGGAACTGGTTTCGTCTAATTCCGAAACTGTGCCTCGGAAGGCTATTTTTAAATTCAATTTTAAACTATAAAATTTTAAAACTGAACAAACCACTATTAATTTCAATTTTACAACTTCCATTTTCTTCAGTGTTATCAATATAAATTTTATAAGCCTTCAAATTATGTTTAACAGGTTTAAAATCCCAGTTTTCATATTTTACCCAATTTTAAATTATTTAATTCAATAATTAATTATCCAATAAGTATTGACATTTGAAATTCGAATTAAAACTTAACTTTTAAATATTTAAAATCAATTTAATATTCTAATTTTTAATGCTTAGAAATTCTGGGTCGTCACATTCCTCCCCCCTTAAAAGAATTTCGTCCCCGAAATTACTATTTAGGAAGAATGATCCAAAACCCGTTACTTTTCCAAAACCAAACAGTTTCTAACAATTCAACAACTTACCAACTATCTTTTTATAAAAGATCCATTATCATACTTATTAACTTCCAACCTTTCCCTAGTTCCAAACCATACCATTCGTTTTACCATTCGAGTTTTATTCTTAAAACAACTTTTGAATTATCAAAATTTCTCGAAATTTTTCTAACTCCCTAAATTCCCGAAAAATTTCGCCAGCGTTTCCTTTGCGCGGCTAGCTCGGTACAACTACAAAATGGCTCTACGGCCTCCCAAATCCAAAAAGAAAACAAAAAGCCAAATGGCTCAATCCAAATCCAAATCCCAATCAAATTTCATATCAAATTTTAAATACATACCTTTTGTCGGGCAATTCAAATTTATCTCTTTAAATCAAATCCAATTCTCTTTTCCCTTTTATAATACCTGCATATCCTACTTGACAATAATATCCAATCACAATATTCCCAAAAACAGTTTATCAACTTCCTTACCAATGTCAATATTTATTCATTCAAATATCAACTTAGAACATATTTACAATATTCAATTTCCAATTAAAAAATTTCCATTTCTTACTTAAGTTTCGTATAAGCATTTTATATGTTTCTTATATTTATTCCCACTTTACTACTTTAGTTTATATCTAATTTCATTCAAATTGATTCTTTCATTTCCATATGAATTCAATTTATTTTAATTCTGCATATATAAATTTTATTCGTCATTTATTACTAATTCATGTCATTACTTTAATTAGTTTCATTTACTAACTTATTTTAGTTTTAATTTGAATTCGTTTGTCGTTAACAAAATTTTCCAAAAATTACAAAAAATTTCTAACTCCCAAAATTTCCGGAAAATTTTGGCAGAGTCCCCTTTGTACGGAGGGACTTCTGCGATATCGCAGGATGCACAGATATATATATACATTGGCCTCAGGCCGGAAATCACAATATATATCAATATATGCAGTTCATATCTCCTATTTTGAATTCTTTTGCGTAAGCGTACCTTTATTTAGCATTTTTAAGCAAGCGGCTTATTATTTTAGCTTTTTGCGCAATCAAATCCAGCCCAACGGCTTCCAGGTACCTGTACTTACTCAATTTAAACATGTAAGTATGAAATATATGTAATTCACTAGAATTTCAATTGTTTTAATATAGCTAACACATGGATTTCATAAGCCATACATACCCAACAATACTTACAAATGATTAATAAGGCTTTAATCACCAATTCAGTTTGTTTCACTCGCTTTCCTTACCATTGCATTCAATTTAAGTGATGTGCAATTCACTTACTAACTTCAATCCATTTATAATTCCAAACAAACTCATATTCTTAGCAATTGATCCCAAAATCAATTTATTTAATTCCCATCAACTCATAGAATTTTAATTACTTTCATTTACGTCAATCGCCAATTTATTCTATGCAGATTGATGATATCTATGTGAATAAATAATTACTTAAAGTTTATAACCAATTTAAATTGATTCCAACTCAATTCATATAAATCTCATTCCATTTTAAATTTATTCACAATCCAAGCCTTCTCATTTTCATTGCATTTTAAATTCGAATCCATTCACTTGCATTTCTTTGTTAACCATACCAGTTTCGTACAAAACCATTTATAAATTCCAATAACAACTATTTAGCCATTTACTTAAGTTAACACGTAAGTTCATTTCCATTTCCAATTAAATTTTCTTTTTATTTTAATTCATTCACAATTATTTATTTAGCTTGACACATTCCATTTAAATTTCATTTACAATTCATTTATTTACCTTTCATTCCATATTTGTTTATTCCCACTATTTTATTTAGCTCGAAGTCCATCCAAGCTATTTTATTCAATATAATTAGTTTATCCACATTCACTTAAACCATTCTAATAAACTCGAAACATTCTATTTTCCTTATTGTCTCAAGTTATTTCAATCCCTTAATAATTTAAATGGTTTACAATTGTTAAATTAAGAATTTCATTAAATATTATCGGCAACTCACCGAATTTTATTTCGATTAAAAATTTATTTTCACTTGATTTAAAACCAATCCAATATTTTTAAACTTGGTTTTAAGTTGAATTCAATTCAACTCTCTCCCCCTTATATTCAGCTTAAGTCCATTTATTTTGATTTACTCAAATTTTATACTTAAGCTCACTTTCATTTCACAAATAAATATTTTTCTCTTTTATTCTCAGTTTAACTCAATTGATTACAAGGCCATATCCAATTTATTTCCACATATTTGGATTTTATTCACAATACAAACTATCCCATTACTATTTTAATCAAATCACATCTTTATTCGATATATCCTCAATTATATTTAGTTTGTTAACATTTCAAGTCCAATTTTAATTAATAACTCAAGTTCCGAATCCACTATCCATTTCCAATCTTCACCCATTTCATGGACTCACAATTCAATTACATTCTCAGTTCATTTAATTAATTGCAAGGCCACTTTCAATGATATTTTCTTTATCGACAAATTTAAGTCGAATTTAATTATAACTTGAGTTTTATTCTCCATCCTCATCATAAACTCACAATTCAGTTTCATTTAACATTTCATTAACCAATTTATTAACAAATTAGTTCTCTCCTATTTATAGTTCAATACTTGATCTTTAACCCCAGATATCACTTTATTTAATTTTCTTGGTTCAATTTAGTTAATAATTCAAGTTTTGATCTTCATTTTATTTTTCAATTCATCAAACAATATTAAATTTTGGGCATTGTATTCCATTTTAAATTTTATAAGTCCCAATTTATATTTCATACAATCACACTCATTCTAGGCTTGAATATATTCATCCATTATTTTTAACTCAAGCCTTATGCTTATTTATATCTCAAGCATATTTTATTCCATGCATTATAATCCTTTTACGCATTATCCTTGTCTATTCATTTCAATTCCAATCCTTATTCAATTTATTTTTCACTTGTTCAGGTAAGAATTTAATTCCATTCATTAATTCAACTGAGTTCTTATTCCAATTCAATTTCTACTTTATCTCAATTTTATTTAACTCAATTTAATTCTTATCCAACTTATTTCCCAGTTATCCAGGTAAAAATTTTAATTTCATTTAATAACTTAGTTGAATTTTAATTCCAATTCAATTTCATTTTAACCCAGATTTATTTAACCCAATTCGATTTCAACTTAATTTGAATTACAACTGGATATTATTTTCAGATTATTCAATTTATTTTAATCCAGTAAAAAAAAAATTTCTCCAATCCAAGTTAATCTCATTTTTAACCTTTCTCTTTAAATTCAAATTCCATTATCCAAAGCTTAAATCTCTTCCTGATTTACAAATCATTTCCATTTATAAGCTTACAACTTATCTTGTCCGGATTTTTAAACACCCTGCTTTGGTTTCAAATTGTTTTGAAATCTCCAACATCTCAAATCATATTTCTCAAAATTTAAACCAATCCTGGTTTTATTCCCAACAAATTTCCTTTGAAATTTCAAAAACAAAAATTTTTCCCGAACAAATCATTTGGTAGCAATTCACACTTAGAAACTCGAAAATGAACATCGATGATGCTGCAGTCATCACCGAAGTTATTTTCCAGCTACTGAAATGAATTCAATGCTATATCTCCTTCCAAAATTTATTTGAAACAATTTCCTTTCAGAAATACCCCAAAAACAACAATACTACAATTTATCTTCAAAATACTTCCAAAATTTCCGAGGTTTTAAAGTTTCAAAGTCTATTTTAAATTCAAATTTAACTATAATGCATTTGTATAGTTTATGCTTATATAAATTTTATTTTATAATGAATTTATTCCTGCAAACTTTAGTTATATTTCAATTTCTAGTTAAATTTCCACTTAACAATGATAATGCTTTAATATCATTATTTCTAACATCCAAGCAACCATATATTAGCTAAATAACTTTCAAAAACTATTCTTTATATCAAAATATGTTTTGGGTAAAATTATTTCATTCACCCACATTGAAAACAATATCGTGTCGATTGTTCTATTCAAGTGTTTAGAGATCCCTATCAATGACGTTAATTACTCGTATTGACAAGAATCCATAAACTTCTCAATAAACCAATCAACCCAATATAAAACAATTTTATATTCACTAACAAAAACGCACTCATATCTATTAATACGCGCCAACTCATTATAGAGTACTACAGACTCTAATTTAAATGAGTAATTCCCACTAGAGCCAAGGTTATCTCCAACCTAAGCTCTGATACCACTTGTAACAACCCGCAAATCCGAACCCTTTGAATCAAAACTATTCTACCTCTATTAACTCAAGTGGCACAAAATTACGAACCATTAGGGTTAAAGAAGAAGAGATAGAATAAGAAGAAACTAAACAATATCAGAATCTAACCATCGCAGCGGAATAAGATATAATAGTTAAT
The DNA here is from genome assembly GCA_030765085.1 of Allium cepa. Lineage (NCBI taxonomy): Eukaryota > Viridiplantae > Streptophyta > Magnoliopsida > Asparagales > Amaryllidaceae > Allium > Allium cepa. The sequence goes on along the minus strand of CM060938.1, from coordinate 728,235,724 downwards.
ATATATAATCTTTACTCAACATCAAATATCTTTGTTTATATATTACATCATCAGAGTACATCAATCACAGATCACATCAATATCATACAAATGGATACATAGCAACTCAATACAGCGGAATATATATATAAGTACGGGAGTACGTATCGCCCTCCTGCTCGATTCCTGAGCTCCACAGCATCATATCCTGAATCCTATAATACTCGGTCTGACCCGAGCATTATAGTTAAATCACACCCGAGTCAGTCTGGAATACCAGCGTGAGAAAACCACACCCAATTGATTATTAAAGTTTCAAAAATCCTTTGAAAACAAAAGCATCTCGTAAGACCACGCCACAAATAAACATGTCGGGTTTTTACCTTACGATAGCTAAAACAATTTCTATAGAAATCCTCTGATATTATAATAGGGTCTATATACAAATACTTATAAAATAGCCGAAATTGTTACATTCATTAAATTCCAGCTACTAGCCACCGAAGTGGGTAATACAAACAAAACTCGTACAAGGCTCGAAGGGAGAATGGATTTCCAATAATGACTAGGCACTGGGGTACCACCTGTCACAGTACGGGGCCTAGATCACCGTACCGAGGACTACTCCCTTCATCCCCTGCAACACAAGGCCAGAACCATTCCTTACTGAACAGTCCCGAACAAGATAAACCCCGTGGTTGGCGCGACCAACCACCCACTAAGCCGAAATATATAAGGGACATCTAGACAGGGGAATTATCTTGTCCTGCTTGGGCATGACCCACCTAACCTTGCTGCATATCCCCTGATTTTCAGTCATTCCCATTTGATGAGGCTTGAGGCTAAGCGTTACCTTTTTAGAACGTTTCACTTAGAATGCCCATCGTCCACCTGACGATGTTTCGCAAGCATTCGTCCATACAAGTCCGTCCCGGGTTCGAACGGAACCGAAGGCACTATTCCTACTACATCCATTTTGGAAATATCCTCAGGATTAGTAGCGACTAGCCCTTGCACTTCACTGCTCCATCTTCGAATCCAAAATCGTTTTCACGAAACGTACAAACCGGATCGAAGTGGTTTTCGAGAAATAAATCTCGATCCCGGTCTCTTCGAAACGATCAACGCATTTGTCCAACATTGATAGTCGATTATTTAACTATCAATTTCTATTCACAAACATCCATCAAACAATAAATAATTTTCCAAATTACTTGTTAATCCCAGAAATATCTTCACAAGATATTATTTTTATTTCCAATCCTTTGAAAACAATTTCAAAACCATCTTTCTTTTCAGAATCAACTTTCCCAAATATTTTCTATCTCCTCTGAAATTACCAAGTACAAAACTATATTTTTAAAAATAATTAAAACATTTTACTTAGAAATATACTTTATAATATTTAAGTTAAAACTACCTCAATGATTTGTTAAAAATACATACTATATGAATATTTGAAAATAAGGTTGCTAAGTAAAATATAAAACTAGATTTTTACTTTTAAAAATAAAATACTAAGTCACTCTTTAAATAATTATAACTATAATAGATTAAAAGAAAATACTTTCTTTAGAATTCAAATATTTAGACATAATAAATTTTCAAAACATACTTCTCTAAATAACTTTAAACTTTTTAATTTATACTTAAAAAGGTTACTTGAAAACGTACTTGGTTATCCAGGGAGAATTCCAACTTCAACCACTTAAATCAATTTTCCAAATTAATTTCCAATTTATTCCCTTTTAATTCGGAATCTATTAATTTCAGAATTTCATTTCTTGATTAGAATTTTAAAGATACTTTAACTAAAAATTCCAATTTTTAGATTTCTCAATTACTTCTTTATTCTTTCAAATAAATTTAAACTTTGAATTTTAAAATAATTCTTATTTCTTTAATTGATATAACTTAAGTTGACAATTTATCAATTTCATTTTTTTTCCAAAAATCTTTTTCTCTTCATACTTGAAGTTATTTATTATCATTTTCATATCTTTTCAATTCATTCTTATTTTATTCAAAATTTCTATATTTCGCTCACAAATTTACTCCCTTTTAATTTCTTTTCAACAATTCAATTCATATATTTTGGTAATTCATTATACCCAAATATCCAATCAAACCATAACATTCAATATTCCAATATAACTCATCATAGGACATCAAATAATCACAACAGAGAATATTGAATAATTTAAATAAATGTGAGGGGTCCAGTTGGATCCCTCCAACCTGTTTTTCCTGCATCCACAAATGTTAGCACAATATAATATGTCAATTTCAAAATATCATACTATACCACATCAATCAATTCAGCCATTCAAACAATTATTTAAATTTAATCATTTAAATTTAACTGAGTGAGATTTACTCACCTTTGCCCTTTTAATTTGCCACCATATCCATCTCGACTTGTTTTATTTCAAATTTCAACCTTTAAATAAACATCATATGATTTATCAATATTTGAACTTACTGAAAATAAATTCCATTTACAAATTTGATTTAAATTATTTTCCTTTAACTAACTTATTTTATTTTTCTTCCCTATAACTACTTATTCCAAAAATAACCTGTACAAATTAAATTCAAATAATATAAATGTCCTTCATAAACCTATATACATGTATATTTATTTTCTTTTAAATCCCTATGTATATTTTTATCCCTTCCATTTGAAACTACCTTCTAAACCATATTCATATGTAAACTATTTTCTGTTTTACAATTTATATACAGTCATATAAACTTTTAATAAGATAAATAAATTGTTTTATATCCTACTGCTGCATATCTATCTGCTGATCTGGATGTATACATTACATTTTTTTTTAGGAAAAACATTTTAGCATATTCAAATAGAAACAGAAATTACCTGCTACTCAAACTAAGGTCCAGATCGAGCATAATTACTGCCTGCCCAAAACTCAACTCCACTGACCTCTTCCCAAACGTCATGCCATCATCTGAGGTGATGGACCCCACTGCCTCACGAGATCGTGCCTTCGATCGTCGATCCTCGTTCGAACCCCTGGCTTCATCTCGATCGAATTCGAGATTCCTGACAACCCTACATCTCGCGACTCCCACTCCATCTCGAGCGACGGCCTGCTCGAGTTCAACTATGACGCATCGACGCCGCTCAAGAAATCGCCCCTCCGTCTTCGTGAATCCCAAATAAAAAGCGATACCTCCACTCCTTTCCCGAAATGCTCGTTCGATTTCACGGTTCGAGCAGAAGAGGAGAAAGGAGGCTTGTGACTTGATTTCAATTTCGAAATTGAAAGACAAGTCGCGATTTCATTTTTGTACTGAACGAATTTGATTTTTATTTGAGGATGGTTACGCGATTTTTTTAAATAGGATAGCTCTGCTAATTGTTTGGGAGGATTTCGCTAGATTCAGACAGAAGCAACCGGTTTTTTTTTTTTTTTCTCTCGGCCATTAATTTGAATTTTAGTTTCAATCCGGTTTCAAACGAAAATGAAAAGGGATGGAGGAAGACGCGATAAATAGATGGAAGGTGGCTTCATAGAGAAGATTGGGGACAGAGACAGGCTAGGTCTGCTTATAGGGTGGCTCATGGATTTGAAATTTTATATTTTTATATCCAAAAATATCTCGTGGTCCTTAATTCTAAACCCGAACTCCAATTTAAATGCAACGACCGGCGTTCCTAGCGTTATATCGTTATTCTGAACACGTTAGAACATGTTTCGAGGCCTATCTCGACCACATAGGGCGATAACTTTTTGGATCCAGTTATTTTATTGAATTTTCGATATAAATTTTAGCGCGTTTACTTACCGTGTGCTCATACAGCAACTTCAAACACTACGAAATTTGAAATCCAATAATAATACAATATTACGGACCCAATGGAACTGGTTTCGTCTAATTCCGAAACTGTGCCTCGGAAGGCTATTTTTAAATTCAATTTTAAACTATAAAATTTTAAAACTGAACAAACCACTATTAATTTCAATTTTACAACTTCCATTTTCTTCAGTGTTATCAATATAAATTTTATAAGCCTTCAAATTATGTTTAACAGGTTTAAAATCCCAGTTTTCATATTTTACCCAATTTTAAATTATTTAATTCAATAATTAATTATCCAATAAGTATTGACATTTGAAATTCGAATTAAAACTTAACTTTTAAATATTTAAAATCAATTTAATATTCTAATTTTTAATGCTTAGAAATTCCGGGTCGTCACAGGATAAGTTACTCGATTGTAGTTGCTCGAAGGCTTCTAGGAGAAGATTTCTACCATGTATTTCTTTTATTTCAGCTTTAGTTCTTTTTGCATACTGGCTTGTTATGAGGGATATTATGTACTCTGATATTTTGAGACTATGATTTTTTTAATATAATGAGACATATTGGGTTTTGAGACATATATGTTGTAATTGGTATTTGACTTATTTGGTTTATGAAGCAGTTATGAAATTTTGTTTTAAATAAGTTATATCTTTAATTTCTGTTGTTTTTACCTATTTTTGTCTTGTTAGTCTTAATTCTTATTAGCTTTAGTTATACCTACAACTCATCATGCCTTTTAATGTGTCCTTTTGGGTATATTAATGGGTGTGGGTGTCTCACTTGGTATCAGAGCCTAACGTTATAGAATTCCTATAAAATTATTTTAAAGTAAAGTATTTTTCAAAAATAATTTTTTTAAAAGTATTTTTCAGAAAAGAACTCTTAGAAATGATTTTAAGTATAAAAGAATTGTTAGAAAAAGGCCCTCATAAGTCCAGTTCATTCTCCCTTTGACTCATTCCTAAACTATCTTTTTCTTTTCATAGAATGGCTAATTCCCTGAACATTCCGAAGGGCATTCTAGTCCTAGCCTGGTTTCATAGGTATTTACAAGCCATGACTCTAGGGGCGCACGTGCCAGTACCCAATCCTACACCAGCGGGTGGGAAATCCATCAACCCACCTACCGCCATCAATTTCTCTAAGCTTTTTAAGGAATTTGCGAGTTTAGGTGGGAAGACTTTTTTTAGCAGGGAGACTTTCATAGAGGTTAGAGCTTGGCTTAGGGAAACGGTGAAGATTTTTGGTCTTTTAGGATTGGACGGCGGGATCCGTTTGCCTCTTGGCAACTGAAAGAGGAGGCATCTTATTGGTGGGAGGTGATCGAGTTGGAAGGTAGAAATGTTACTTGGGATGGATTCTGGGAGGGATTTGATAGGAAATTTTTGTCTCAGGCGGAAGAAAGTGTACAGTTGGAAAGGTTTATCAATTTGAAGCAAGGGAATTAGGCTGTTAAAAAATAAATCAATCAATTCAATGAGCTGTAGCGGTTTGGTATGGAATTGGTAAACACGCCTCATAAGAAAGCTATGAAGCTTGAGAAGGGATTGAATCAACTGCTTTAGGGATTATTGCTGACTCATGTATCAATGGGAGCTATTTATGAATTTTTTTTCAAGATGGTGCTTATGTCAAATGCAGTCAAGGAAGGGGACTCTAAAGAAGTCATTAAGTCTGAAGGTTCTAAGAAGAGAGGAAAAGGACCTCAAAAACAGATCAAGAAAAAAGAGAAGTGCAAGAGTTGTGGGATGATGTGTCATTACGCAAAAGACTGTAGAAAGGCAGCAATTAAATGGGAAGTGTTTCAATTGTGGACAGCCTGGTCACTTTAGTAAAGCTTATCCCTAAAAGATGGGGCACGGAGCAGGTGCACCAGTGGCACAGATCTAGGCTTTGGAGGTGGCACCTTTCAGTAGCCGATCAAACCCCATTATTATTTCAAACCCCATAGGAGGATCGGCACACTTATCTATGGTTTGTAGGGTTTGAAAATTTTTATCATAGGCATAGGATTATATTGTGGCACCTTTGTAATGGGGCTTACGGGGTATGGGATGATTTTGGGAATGGATTGGGTATCCACTAGTGAAGCGATATTAGACTACAAGAGGAGAGTCATTAGATTAGAGATATGCAATAATAGGACTCTCGAGGTTTCTTACGACCTACAAGGGTCTGTTATGTTGAGCTTCCTTTATTCCCTCGATTCATTGTCAACAAGAGTTAGATTTAGTTCATGTCATCAGAGATTTTCCGGACGTCTTTGAGGAGGTTAGGGGACTACTCTCTAGGAGAGATGATCTTTTGACTAGTTAGTTGGCTCTTCAGTATTCTCTTAGGTTGATTTAGCCACTAGATTTCATCAGCTTAGGGTTACTGATGATAGCATTGATAAGGCCACGTGTAGATAATTGCAGAAATTATAATCGTTTCATATAAGTGGATTTAATGGTAGTGCCTTGGAGTAAATATATAAGCATCAAAGAGGAATAGGAGTAAAAGACTTCAGTTTAGGAAAGATACACCTAGGTAATAGGTAGGAAAATCCACTTTATGTCTAACCCAATAAAATGAAATTATTAAAATTAGAAAGAAGAATTGTCAATATTTTGAAAGTAAATATTGGGTTTTTAGAAATATGATAAGAAATTTAGATTGGTTTCTATATGATATAAACTTTGAAATTCTTTTTGAAGCATTATAAAGCATATATAGCTCGCTAGTTTCTTTGTAAGTAAATAAAGATTTTAATATAAAAACCTAGAATGTGTTAAGTATTAAAAACGTAGATTACAACATTTATTGTTGTAATAGACGTTTTCATGAAAATGAAGGGAGCATATATTATAACGCTGCCGTTATGGTAGATGACTCCCCAAGGAAATATTTTTACATAGTATGTAAGGTTTAGTATTTACTTTTAATTAAATACATACACTAGTATTTTTTTGTTGTAGTAACATGGTTTTACGCAACATCCATTTAACCCAAATAAAAAGGTAATTTCTAAGTATAGAAAAAAAATGGTTTGTAAAGTACACTTATTATTAATAAGTATAAGGAAGTGTTTTTGCAGTTATGGAAATATTAAAATAGCTTTGAAGATGAGTTTTTCTGAAAGGAAAATATGTAAGTTAGATATTAGAAAATATTTATCATGGAAGAATATAATTTGAACATAAATCTATTGTAATGAAAAGAATAATGGTATGAATTTTTGTGAAACCGATAAAAATGTTATGTGCAAGTTACAAGGAATACATAAAAAAGATATACAAGGTATGAAAAGCACCATATTTTGTATAGCCTGTTTCAAAAAATATAAAATAAGTTCCTTATAATTTATCATAAACATGAAATTCTCTTTTAAAAGGTTCATAGAAAATTTTAGCGTTAATAACTTCTCATAAGAGAAAGTAGTCCCAATACATTAAGGTATGAGACTGTTAGATGTAATAAGAAGATGTTTTGAAAACACATAAAGGATGCTTTAAAGATATTTAAAAAAATGGTTTGGCGAAAAAGTAAATAAGTTTTTTAAATGAAAAACTTAATAAAAGTAAAATTTGAAAATTCAAATTTTTTATAGAAAACTATAAAAGTCGTTAAGAGAAAGAGAGGTATAAGTTTTAGACATAAAAATTTGAAAGTTTTCCCTCTAGGTTTGGGAAATAATATTAAGTGACCAAGTATTTTTGAAACTATTAGAAACGGAAAAGATGTAAGGAGATAGCTGTAATTACTTTTAGAAGTAATAATGGAAGTTTTCTTAAAGTGTATAGGGTACTAGTAAGAACCTAGAAATGTTGATTCATGAAGAACGGTAAAATGAAATTAGTAGGATAGTAAGACAAGCATGGTTGAAAATGAGTAGTCTTGATTTTGGAAGAACTTGGGAAAAGCATCTTTCTTTAGTGGAATTCATATGGTAGTAGTTTTCAAGCTAGCATTGGAATGGAACCTTTTGAAGCTTTTTTGAAAGGCCGTGTAAGACGTCTTCATATTGGTTGGAGTCTACGGAAAGGTTGCTTCTTGGTTCCGACATGATTAGAGAGATTTCGAAGAAGACTAATTTGATTAGGAGAAAATTCGTATCTCATATCCATGTCTCTTTGATAATAGGTTTTAGAATTTCCTTTTTCCATCTCTAGTTTTGAATAGGTTCTTCCTTGATTATTCTTTGGGAAGATAGAACTTAGGATTACCTATGGATGGTAGGGCTTGGTGCAAACATGTTATTAGAACATGTTATGAATGATGTATGCCAGTGGTTGAAAGTGTTTTTTAGTTGATGCTGATGGACGCATATAGGTACACCAGGCACTATTATTCTTTAGGATCGGCCTAATTAGGACACTAGAGCATATGCATATTGGTGTGTGTGCATTTTTTATTTATTTCTATGGTTGCTATAAATGAATGTTTACCACATGGTTGTTGCATTTGGATGACGTTTTTAGCACACTTATAGAATTATCAGTTATCATTAAGAAATTTTTGCATTCATTTGGATACATGGCACCGACGTGATTGCGTGAAAGGAGGTCAACTGAATCAGTGGACCGCCTAATCTTTTGCAATAATTAGTGTCATTTACACTACACTAATTCCATAAGTACCATAAATTGCAATAGAAAAACTTAAGGACAAAGGATCAATGGTTGATGATTGAGAAGTTTGTTGTAGAATTGGATGAAAACATTTAGTACATTCTTTTATCCTTAAAGATCTCGAAGATGAAATCCCTTAAGGAGGGGAGAATGTACTAACCCGAAATTTAACCCATAATATTAATTCACTAATTAATTAGATAATAAAATAACTTTGTGAAATCATCATAATTGAGCCATTGGAGTTGCACCATTGTGTCCGTGGTAATTTTATGGTCAATTTCCATATATAAAATGTCTGAAACCGAGCTAATATGAACAAGTTATTAAATAAACAAAAATAATAATAAAATATTAGCAAGTCGACCGGCTGGTTGACCTGGGCACCAGACGGTCGACCGCCCGGTCGACCTGCCTGCTCTTTTGGGTGCAAATGAACGTTCATTCGTTTTTTCAAAATTTTAGTGGGCTATGACGTGTTTTGCAGTCTTCAAACCAATCTAGTCCCTCCAATGTTGCATCCGTTGGTTGCTATTCAGCTTATGATGTGGTTACATCCTATTTAATCCTCAAAATCCAATGGTCTAAGATCAACTTCTACACCTATAAATAGAACCCTAGGCTTAACACTTATTATCATCCTAAGTTTTCTCCAATTGGATTCACCTTTCTAGGAAGGACCCTAAATGGAATTAATTTCCAAGAAGAAAATCGTTATAAATTAAATTATTTCACAACTCCAAGTGGATCTGGGAAGACCAATGGAAGAGCTTCGGACCGGAGGTGAATGATTATAATAATTTTATGATTTCTTTGGGTAATTTAAAATAATAGGGTTTCCTATATTTGTAGTTTTATTACAATGCTGGAATAGCCTTTTTATTAGTTTCAGATTTATTTTCCAGTCTATTCCATTTTAGTCATTCTTTTTTAGTTAATTATTGTTTATTACTGTTAAGCATAGCTTTTTATTTATTTACAGTTTATTTACAGTACTTATGTTTATTTACTGTTATTTATGGCTTTATTTGCATCTTTTTCTATGTTTTGGATTTTATGCAAGCGTTTATTCTCTTCTTCCTCCATTTCTTTACGTATGGATTGCAATAAATTAAACACGAATATGGATTATATAAGTAAGAACATTGAAACAAGAAAATAAGATGTAAATTATGAAGACTGTAATAAATAATGGAATTGGACTGTAATAAATAAATTGGATTGTAATATAAATGGAACTGGACTGTAATTATACCTAATTATGACATTAATTGGACTGAATAAAAAAGAACTTGGCCTAGTTATAACTTAGGATTATAAATAAAAAGAGTAAAAGATGAAATAAGCTTGTTTTCACACTTAGACCTTCGGTTTAAGTAATAAGCATGATTATAACATATGTTATAATAAGAAAAAGAACAAAATGATGCTTATTTCGAGACTTAGGATAAATTAATAAGCGAAAATAGCAAGAATAATAGTAAAGGCTTATTCAAATAATTTATCTAAGTTAATAGGGAAAAGTTAAAGAGAAAGATTCATACCGGCAGCATTTCCCTTATGTTGTTTAGGGTGGATAGGCGATCAAAAGTTAAAGAGATCCATACCGGCAGCATTTCCCTTATACTGTTTAGGATAGATAGGCGATCAATAATTAGAAGTCTGAGCCAAGGGGATTTGGACAAGGGGCACAACTAGATTTTGTTTAACAGGATCTGGTACCAATAGCATCCCCTATTATTTCTATGAAGACGGTGATCTCACATTAGCCTGAAGTGAGATAAGGGCACGGTTATGCTGTTAGGGTAAATGAAAGGTCAAAAGAGGGAGCAATAAATAGTGCGAACCAACGGTGACCACAAGTGCAGCATCGAATAGAGGAGATAAGTCGCTATTGAGTTCTAAAATGCTTAGTAGGCGTCTCACGTAGACACTGGTGTCTTCTGTTTAGGGATCATAGGGTCCGATCCACAGTAGGCACATTAGTAGGTGGCCGATCAAAAGGTAGAATCAGGCCTTCAGCCTAATTAAAATAGGATTGGGAATTCAGCCTAACCAAAGTAGCTTGTAAGGACAAGTGAAAACAATCGAAGTTAACCTATCTTATAATTTGAATAATATTTAATCATATTTATTTCCTGTTTATCTCTTTCCTGTTTCTTTTGTTTCCCTTATTTATGCCAGAACTATTGTAGAGTCAATTACTTTTGTCTTGCATAAAGACTCTAGTAATCACTATCATTCACCAAACTTTTAGTCTGACCCACTCCTCTATTTTCCCATTTTTCCCCCCATAAGCAATCAAGGGAAAAGTTAGTCGATTATAGGTGCTCGGAGGCTTCTTTGAGAAGATTTCTACCATGTATTTCTATTATTTCAGCTTTAGTTCTTTTTGTGTACTGGCTTATTATGAGGGATATTATGTACTCTGATTTTTTGAGATTATGAGTTTTTTATATCATGAGACATGTTGGGTTTTAAGACATATTTGTTGTATTTGGTATTTGACTTTTTCTTTATGAAGCAATAATGAGATTTTGCTTAAAATAAGTTATATCTTTAAGTTTCCAATGTTTTTACCTATTTTTGTCTTGTGAATCTTATTCTCTATTAGCTTCAGTTATACCTACAACACACCATGCCTTTTAATGTGTTCTTTAGGTATATTAAGAGGTGTGAGGTGCTTCAGTTTACTTTATTTTGTTCAATTAATTGTAAACAAATTTTGGTGAATCAATAAAGAGGGTGGTTCAGTGGAATCCCTTGTGTATTGATTTGTGATTTCTTTTCCATCATTTTCTATCCAAATTTTCACTTTATGATTTGGATGTTAAAATAGCTATTAGGAAAGGATCCCAAAATGCAAAGTTTTCACTAGAGATTGGTATCGTAGCAAGGTCATCGCAAAGCTTAGAGTAATTTTGGATTTGAAAAGTTATTAAGCTTTCGAATATGATTTCTTTTCCAAAGATAGTAATTTTGGATGGAAAAAATTGGGGTATTTGGAAGCCTGGGATAGAAGATATTTTATACATCAATGATCTTTATGATCCGATTGATGGAGATGGAAAGAAGCACTTTGATGTAGAGGAGGTAAAATGGAAGAAGATGAATAAGTAGGCAATTGCTTTGGTTCGTCGGTATCTTGATGATTCAGTCTTCCATCATGTGCGTAGTTGTGAATGCGCAAAGGCTTTATGTGTCAGGTTGTTATCTTTGTATGAGTTGAAGAGTGCTACAAATAAGGATTTTCTTGTTCAAAAGTTGGTTCAACTAAGATTAGATGGAGAGAAGTCTGTTGCAGAGCATTTGAAAAAATTTCAAGATGTAATAAATTAAATAGTAAATATGAATGTCAAATTTGATGATGAGTTACAGGCACTTTTCTTGATGAATTCGGTTTTAGAAAGTTGGGAAACTTTGGTTGTTTTATTGAGTAATTCCAATGCTAATGGAATTATCTCATTAGAAACTGTTCGAAGTAGTCTTTTGAATGAGGAGCTTAGAAGAAAAGGGTCATGTGTAAAATTAGTTCAATATGAGGCTATTGTAGCAAAAAACTCAAAGATGGATACAAGTCCGAAGAAGAAAGTCGCTAATGGTAAAGGTATGTCAAAAAGTATATTTTGTTATTATTATCATAAAAAGGGTCATACGCGCAATAGGTGTGAAGGTATAAAAGGTATCAAAAGAAGGCTATACGTAGTGACAGTGATAGTGAAACATGGGCGGCATATCTGAAGGTAGCGACAGTGATACTTCTTGTGATGCCTTCATTAGTGAAGAAAAGCCTTGGAAGATGGATTAGAGAGTCAATTTTTACATTCATGGAGATATAAATTGTTTCTCTTCTTATTACAGGAGTATCGACATAATTAGGATAGCTAATGGAGAAGAGCTTCCGATATGTGGTATTGGATCCATCCGGTTTCGTATGCATGATGTTGTGATTAGAGTAGTCTTGGGCATGAGGCATGTTCCTTCTAGTTCACATAATCTTATTTCTCATGGTCAGTTGGATCGTCGTGGTTGCGCTTACAAGACTCAAGGTGGAGTTTTCAGAGTGAAGAAAGGTGGTCTTATAGGGATGAGAGGAGTATTGGAGAAAGGAAACTTTTATAGTTTGGTTGGTCATGTAGTCGACTATGCAAAGCGAGTGACAGTTAGAAAGCCTAGTCCACAATCAGGTGGAGAGGCAAATGTGTTCATTGTTTATGATGATCGTGTTGAATATCATATTTTAGATAGGGATCTTCATGTTGATGATACTCGAGGGATCAATAGTGATCATATAATGAGCTCAGATCGAGTGGTAGACGGGTGTGGAGTAGGAAAATCCATAAAGACTATACAGAGGTGTTTGTGGTATTGCAAGCGCTTTTAAGACTGATTGGTGTGGTGCACCTCATGGCGGGAGATGCCTCACTTGTTGGCAGTGGTAGAGGTCTGTAATTTGGCATTATTGAGATGTAGGGAGTTGTGATAGATCTAGAGATGGCATGCTTGTTATATTGAAGATATGTGATTTTGCATCAAGATGGAGTGTTAAATTTTAGTTATACAAAATCACAAATAGAGGGAAATAAATATGCAAAAGAGAGAAAGGGAAGATTTTGTTTTCCATAACTAATAGGCATATTTGATTATGTGTATTTCTCTCCCTAATTGGCTAATCAATTTATTTTTTGTCACCTAATGTTAACTTGGGCATTAAGTAATTGATGTTATAAATGGAGACTAGAAGAGAGGGTAAAGGGTGTGTAAATCTATTTGCTAATTCTCTCTTCTTACATCATTGTTCTCCTCCAACAATTTTAGCCACGGAGATCAAGACTCGCTTTCTCAATTTGGTTGGTTCAATTTGTATTTTGTTTACTTTTATTTTGTTCGAATATTGGAAACAAATTTTCAAGAATCAATAAAGATGGTGGTTGGGTGGAATTCCTTGTGTATTGATTTCTGATTTCATGTCCGTTTATTTCCTATCCAAATTTATCTCTTTATGATTTGGATGATATAAGATCTATTAGAAAAACTTTCCACAAAGATTTCACTGTATATTCTAACATATTAACTCAGGATCTACAACTATGCATGTCAATGGTATCCTATTGCATTATAGGAAATCATACATATAATTTGATGAAGACAGTGTATACTCTTTTTGGTTCACATTGCCTCCTTCAGTCAATAAATTGTTTTAACAATATTATTGTGCTTTTGACTACTTTCTAAGAAACTTAATATCACAATTATGTTTTAACAATATAATTGCATTTAGATTGTTTACTAAAATGTGCAAAAAATGGGAGGGGTTTTTGTTGATGCTTTATTTGTTCAACTACCTTGATAACTCAATAAGTAATTTGTAAATTTATGTTTAAATATGTCCTATAAGTTATGTTTTTTTATTCCAGTACGCTGCCAAATATATATTTCCTATGTCAAAATTATACGAAAGACAAGCAGTTGTAAATATATTATTTGATGTCGAAGAAGGGGGTTTATATGAATTTTGAGAAGTGAGTCACTGTTAATGCTTGATTTTATTTAGCTTTATAATATCGTCCATCACATATCAGAGTTTTTTTGGTATATGTTGTTGACTATTAATATATATGGTTCTTGATATTCTAGTGAGTGTAATAAATAATTTTCTTAGGAACTTATTTATGACAGGTGCTGGAGCTTGTTTATCTAGCTTAGAAGTAAGTATACAAAAGATTTATTATATTTAAGAGGTCTAAGCCATTTTAGCTGAAATAATTATGATTTTCATAAAATATTATAAATGTAGATCAAGTAGTAGAACATCAACATATAGAGACATAAACAGCCATGTGTATGCATCAGATGAAGCAAGAGCGTTTGCAATTGAGAAAGTGGAAGAACTGGAAGCAAGGCTTGGAGAACTCTATCCCACATTCATGAAGCCATCGCTTCAATCTCATACAACAGGAGGTTTTTGGTCAGTGAGTGTTATGTATAACAATGAATGAAGTTCTGTGTACAATTGATATGTTACTGAGGGGTTTTAAATTTATAGATAGGGGCTTCCCAATCAATTCTGTAACAAACATCTACCGAAAAAGGAAGAATTGATATGTCTTATTGACGAAGATGGAGATGAGACGAGGACACTTTATTTGGTAGTAAAAAAAATGGTTAAGTGTTGGTTCGAGAGGATTTGCCATTGACCATAAGCTAGTTGACGGTGATGCATTGTTGTTCCAGTTGATTAATCCAAAATACATTCAAGGTGATAAGTTGCATTTTCCCTAAATATGCAGGTTATTCTGATTAAATAGTCACACGTTGTAAGTCTATGAAGGTGATTAAGGAATGTTGTTATTTACACCTAGAAATCTCTCTATAATACTTTTTAAAAGTAAAATATAAAAGACACGAAAAAATTACTTTTGACTCCACTTTTCATAGGTTGTCTGATACATAAATAAATTTTTTGCTCTATTTCTAAAAATGGCGTTATAACATGGAGTTGAAGCAATGAAGTATTTTAATTTTTTAGTAAACAGCCCGCAATCTCAAATTATATTTAACAAATAGCAATAAGTCTGGTAAGAAAATCTTAATGCTGATATGCCATAGAGGTTAAAAAATACACATCAAGCACATCTATTTCCACATAACATCTTACTAAACAATAAATCAATCTAAAATAATGGAGAGAAAGATAAGCAACGTTGTCCCAGTGGTTAAGTGATTCGAATTTGGTGCGAGAGGTCACAAGTTCGAAACTTGATTCGAACATTTATTGACATATGATTTATGGTCTGTGGTCCCAGTGACATGTTGTATCTAAGTTCCATTTCCAAAAAAAATGAAGGGAAAAAATCAGCAGCCTAGAAACATATAACTTATCACTGTCCTCGTACTTTGAAGCAACTTCTTTGATTTCATCCCCAGCATCCTCCTGGTACGCCAAAGATTATGAAAAAATCAATAAAATTTAAAAGTGAATGTTAGCAATATCTAGCTATAATGAATAATATAGATAAAAGAATATGAAAACGATGGATTAATAAATATTACAACGAGATCAAATGTCCAAAGGGCTATGTTATCTCCAAGATGTTGCAAGATCAAAGGACTATCCTTGTATGATTCTTCACCCGAAGTATCCAATTCTGATATTGTTTGATCAAATGACTAAATATGATTAGTTACATGAGTTATATAAGATTATTAATACAAAAAAATGGTGAAAATCACACTTTGCACTTATGCGATCATATTTATCACTTTACGTTAATAGTAACAGGGCAATAACATTTGTACTATTTGATTAGCAATAACTTCATTAGCCGTCAATTATAAAGATGAATGAATGTAGCGATATTGTTTATTCTCAAATGAATAAACTAATATAAAAATCAAAAAATTCATATCATGTCATAAAAAACGTAAAACTAAACCTGTTTGGAAAGAATGCTAGCATGGTTGGTCGAGCTAAGAGTTTCATAGTAAAACACTGAAAAGTTGAGGGCCAGACCAAGCCTTATAGGATGGGTTAGGGGTAATTTAGCCAAAGCAATATCCTGTGCAGATTTGTTGGCAATCAGTGTGCTCTCAGCAGCTTCTTTTCTCTTCACACCAGTATTGAACTCAGCAAGACACCTATGATAATCTCCCTTCATTTCAAATAAAACCACTTAGACTCAATAGTGGTCGATGAAGGTATAAAATGAGTGTCAAGTAAATTTAGAATTCCATCACAGATTCTATTTAACTCAACCTCAATTTCATCACGGTATTCCTTAGTCGTAATCACATGATCTTCATAATCATATTTTCCATGTATACCCTTTACAGGCTATCGTTTAAAATAAGAAACAATCTTTTTTTTAAAATCGTACTTTATATACAACAAATCAATAGGATAACATATCAAATGTCAATAAATGTTCGAATCACGCTACACAAGTTTCGAACTTGTGACCGCTCGCACCAAAGTGGAATCACTTAACCAATGGTACAATGGTTCTTGTCTTGTAACAACCTTTGTTAGTCATAAGGTATGATCTAAATATTTTTATGCAAACATTGAACTTGCCACTACATTAAAATTATAGCACGGTCTCCGGTACTTGAAATAATCTCAAGTAGAATCAACCAATATATTATAAGCTAAATAGAATATTAAGTGTTGTGAACTTTGAAAAGCACGGAATGATCCCAAGAATATAGGTGGATCATATTTTTCGAATAAATTATTTTAAAAACTCCACTATGGAAGAAGGCAATGAATTGTATTGGATAATCAAGATAAAACATACAATTTATAAATGTTATCACATACTGAATCAAATTCATGTTGCACATTCATAATAAGAAAACATATATATTATGACCTAATGCTCATATGGTTTATCAAATATATTCTTGCCGGTACTTGTTTATGATCAAATATATATCGTCTATTAATGAAACAGTGATATTTTAATACATATTTTGTAGTTTTCTTATCTCAATCAGTTAAATTCTCTATAATTTACAAACTTGCTATAATGGACCATTAGCCATTGTCAAAGTCAATAGAAAATCCATTTTTTGGAATAAGTAATTTAATTAACTCTAACGTATATCAAATGTCATAAGTACTTTACAGTACATGTAACAAATTCAAGCCAATTAAACACTTATTTCAACCATTGTCGAATAGAGAAACATCAATGAATACATTAGAAAATCATAACAATTAAGTTAAAAGTCATATGGTTAGGAATTACAGGATAATAAACTACCTTGAATGGATTCGTCAACGATGCAATTTGCGTAATAATCTTTAATTTCAATGATCAATTTACTGCTTCGATGTTAATATAGTAGTTCTTAACTTAGGAAAAAGGAGAAAGAAAAATTAGGGGAATCAGTTTAGGAGATACTAAGATGGAGAAATATATCCACTATTGAAACATTAAAGGTGGGGGAATGCATGTTCAGTAGTTCAAAATGAAGGAAATTGACATAGCGATGTTAGCAAAGTCTAGATCCTGTTTATATATTTAATTAATAGAATAGATTTCATCATCTTTCTTTAAACCTTAGCATGCACAACTTAACTTTTTTTTCCTATGAAGAAATTGTACGCATTTTTGTTAAACATTATATTTGGAGCACCAGAGAGAAACGGTTTTAAATTTTTCATATTCTAATTAAATATGTGTATGCTAACTTTTCGTTTCATTGAATTCATGTTATTTTTTTACTAGATCTGTTTAATCTTTTTGATTTCCCCTAACTATATGCCTTTGAATTTTTATCGGTAGGTTTACATTATCAAACAAAGCAGTTATTCTAGGGGTTGACAAGGCTGATTTGACAATGCAATTTGATAGTTGTGGCAAAGGTTAGATTTCTTGTTCAGTAATGTACTGCAGTTTGATTTGATAGTGGATGTTTCCAGTTGAATTTAGTACATGATTTAGCATTAAAAATTTCAAAAAACAAAACAAAACAAATTATAATTTGGTCATCTGTGTTTAGTACCAAATATCTCTTTTAACGTGATATAATTAATATATTATAGTTTATGTTGAATATGCAAGTATATGATTTTTGTTTGATGATAAGAAACATATATATGTTCATTCGAATGTATTTGTTATTGTATTATTTTATTTTCACGTAATCAAATAAATATTTGCCGAATAAAATAAATAACACAAAATTTAAATTCAAAGAGATATTTTATTCAAACAAATTTGTTATAATTTTGAATAGTACAAATTTGATCTCTCACTATATATACACATTTTTCAATTACATTACAATTTCAATCACATCACATTTTTCACTGTACATACTTTTGCACCTCACAATATATCACCCATTCACTTGTGTTTATTCTTCAACTGTATTCCAATTTGTATCCAACATCTGAATTATCTGCAAAATAAACACTAACGTGGTAAAATTGGAAAGGAAATATTTTTGCAGTGCAAATAAAATATGTATTTTGAAAGTAGTATTTGCCTCAGTTATTTGGGTTATTGGTCATCATTTATTTTGAATTCATCTACATGAACAACCTGAGATATGCATAGTGTATCGTTGTACATGCCACAAGGCCATGCACACCAATATGCACTTGATAAAACAGCAGGGACAGGTGAGCATAAGTCAAACCCAATAAAAAGCTGGATTTAACTCAAGTACAAGTATTCAAGCATAATACAAACGAAGTCACGATATGAGCACAAGGTCAAACCAGAGCCAAAGCTAGGTTCAACTCAGGTGCATTACAAAAACATCACAAATTATCGAGCATAAGAATTCAAAAACCAACATAAAACAAGCCTCGACCAAAAATTCAATGTGCACATGAAAAAAACTCAACCATTCAAACTCAAGTGAAAACCTGGGATTCATGCATGTGCACCAGAACTGGAAACAAAAGCCCTAAACAAATGAACACAACATTAATGTAACATGTTCAATGAACTGGTCAGAGCAACCTATACCTGACTACAAAGAAACCAAGGTCAAGGCCAAATTCAAGTATATATGAAGAACAACAAGTAGCACATTGGCTACAAGTGCATAAGAAGGCAATGTTGCATGGTCAGATATGGAACTAGATACAAATGGTCATGACATTCAGACTCATGAAGATCATCAGGGATGCAATACAACTCAAACCAGACTATAATTATAAAGAGTAATAAGCATGATGATATACAACAAAGTGGACTGCAACACCACATATACACACACATACATATGTATGTATGTACATATGTGGTGATAACAAAAATATAAACATATCAAAGCATTCAAGAGGAACAGAGCAGCACAGACTCAAAGAAAAGGAATTTTAGATGAATGCAAATCATCATAATGGAGTTCAACATGAATTGTATACAAGTGCAGACTACAAGCAGTATACATATGCAAAAATGTATCAAAAATACAAGACCACCAGTGAAAGAGACTAGCTCAATAATCATGTAACATGATCAATATACATGAAGACCCAAATGTATCAAGACTTCAAGCATGCAAATAAAAGGCAGTTTTTCAAATCAATAATAACAAAACTTTCAAATGAAAACACATGAAAGGTTAACAAAGGCAAGGTCAACAAAGCATCCAGGTTTCAAAATGATGTATATTACAAGTCCAAAAGTAACATAAGTTCAACATGCTTAAATATACAAAGTTCAGGTATAAGCATGGATGAACATCGATGACACAAGTGCATCATACCAGAGACCAATGAGAAGAGAAGTGAAACAAGCACAGACCCAACAACAGTGCATATATAAGCATAAAGCTAAGTCCAGTATATACGTAATGCAACTAATACATACATACATATATATATACATATACATACATATATATACACACATTTATACATATATATATTTTTGTAAATGGGTAAGCTTTTGTAAGGCATTATAGCCCAAATATCCAAGGCCCAGTTCGAGCCGAGTAGGTTTACATACAATTATACATATATACATATATACATATATATATATATATGCACATGAATCAAGTGCAAACCACATGAACACACACATCGAACAAGTCATAGCCAGATGATAACATATATGAATGAAAATTAAAAAACCAAAGAAGCCATGGGTCAAAAAATTTCAAATACAGATATTTATATACGGAAATTGAATAAGTCGAAGCTCAAAATATTATCACAAATTCAAAGAGGCCGAAGTCAATTTACGGTTACAAAAATCAGGGTAGCCGTGTTTCAGACAAAGTCAATGTCAAGCCAAAATCAAAGTCGTGATGACCAAGAAAAACATCCAAGAAGCAAAAATCAAAGCCGTGGTGACCGAGGAAGAATCGAATGAACCGACTCAAGCAAACAAAATGTATCGGTTACGTGTATACAAATGAACTAATCAAGATTAGTCACAAGTATTTAAGCAAAATCGAACGATCAAGCTAAAATATCAGACGATTTCAATCGAACGAAAATTTTGGGAATTAAACCCTATAAAACCCATTATCATCATCGGCATATAGAAATTGAGTTAAAAAGCATATCAATGAGAGTATCAATTGAAATCACATCCCAGATTAATCAAACTCGCCAAAATTGAAGTAGTCGTTTGCAATTCAAAGAAACAATCGATTGACAAAGCAAGGAACGCTAAATCATCTATTCGATCGAGCAACTGAAGTCGGCATCTTCAATTTTTCAGAAGCCCTAATTTTCAAAAAGAAAGAATAACAATGAAGCAACCATTTTCATAGAGCATATGAGCCGAAGAGATAATATAAAAAGGAAAAGGGGATTTATTTTATCACCGTTTATTTTCTTTTGGGCTGGCTAATTGTTGTTTTGGGTTTAAAATTTTAGGGCTTTTGCTTTATTTTTAAATTGTAATTTTCTTTTCTTTCAAATTCAAATGTGCTTTTTAGTCATGTGACAAGGGACAAACTACGGTGGTGTATTTCGGGAAATCGCAACTTAGTGGCTGCGTCGTGGTAGGGTTTTGAGCGTAGAGTTAGGTTAGCCGATTGGGGTGTCGCAAGTTTACGTACGTAAGCGTTTGACTACTTAATTTCTAGTAGAAACCTTGGGGGCAGCATGTAGGTAGGGTTTTGCCGAAGCTGGGCAAAATCTATGTTGTTCTATTTTTGCTTTTAATATTCTGCTATTATTTGTGATGTTATTATTCTGCTATTGTCAATACTGCAATTATTTTATATATTTCCGCATTTAATTTTTATAATTATTAGTATCACCCTATTCACCCCCTCCTCTAGGGTGAAATCTATCCTACAAGTTATATCAGTGCTAGGAACAAAAGCCGATTTTTGTTTTAAAAAGTTTATTTTTTTTCAAAAAACAAATATTTAAAAAAAAAATTAGGTGGCCTCTTTTAATAATGCTTTTCCTAAGGGTCGGCTCATAGTTAGACTACGAATGTTCAACATTGAATATGCGTATTGGAAAAATAGAATGAAAATTTTTCTGAAAACCATTGATATTTGGAATATAGTTGAGACAGGATATATGATACCAACTATAGTGGTAGATAATCAGGAAATTGAAAAACTGATGGATCAATGGACAGATCTAGAAAATAAACCGCAGAATGCTAATGCTAAACTGTGAATTCTATTATTTGTTAATTGGATCAAATTGAATTTAATCTTGTCTCACATTGTCTAATTGTGTAGGAAATCTGGCACACACTTGAAGTAGCTCATGAGGTAACATCTCAAGTCAAGGAATCTCAGCTTGCCATGCTTAGTAACGAATACGAAAACTTCACAATGGCTAGGGATGAAAATGTCAAAGATATGTATGGATGACTTTCCAATATTGTATACAAATCAAAAGCTCTTGGAAAAACATAAACAGAATTGGAAATAGTTCTAAAAATCCTTAGAGTCCTTCCATGGAATTTTGAAGCAAAAGTTACTGTCATTCAAGAATCAAAGGATTTGAAAAAAATCAAAGTTGAAGAGCTCATCGGAAATCTCACCACTTATGAGCTATAAATGAAATTCAAGGAAGAAGGAGAAGGAGGTAATACTCGAAAGAAATCAATTGCTCTTAATGGAACAACAAAAGTGATGATGATGATGATGATGATGGAGTAGTTGAGCTGGCGCTACTAATAAAGAGATTCAAAAAGTGAAAGCACGAGTATGGAAATCCAAGTCTAAATCAACATTTGAAAAACATAATAGCCAAAGTACTAGACAACTCAGAAGAGCAGGAGATCATATGCCAAGTACAATAAACCCAGTCGTATCAAGCCCAATTGTCTTCAGAATCGATTCAACCAAGGAAAGAAACCAAAAAAGAGAAGTTTTGCAGCCACTTGGGATGAAACTGATGAAGATGATAACAGCACTAGTAGTGAGAGAGAAAAAGCATATCTGTTCCTTCGAGGTGATATTACTGACATTGATGATGACGTGCCAAGTGAGGTATCAAAACTTACTCATTCAGAATTACTTATCTATTTTCACGAAGTAAATGGATGTTCTGAAAGACTTAGAGAGAAATATGTTAAAATTGAATCAAAAAGAGATACTTTGATAAATTTAAATAGACAGCTTGATCAATTGGTTAAAAACTATCAAACCAAGAGCCCTAAGTATGATAAGTGTCCATCACTTGAAGAAGAAACTAAAAAATCAGAAATTAAAATAAAATCACTTGAAAATGAAATTCTGATTTTGAAAGAAAGTAAAAATACTAGGAGGAAAAATTCTATTAAAAATTGCAATCAATTATTGAATGAAAATGAATCTCTCACAATACAAGTCCAACAATTGTCTACAACTTTAGGAAAATTTTCCAAAGGAGAAAGATCGTTAAATATGCTATTAAGGAAACAAACTATTAATACAGATAGACAAGGACTTGGATATAATCAATCTAAAATTGTAAGAAGAAAAATTAATCAAGTTAAATCTGAGTGCACAATCATAATAATTGCTAGTATGGACCCAAACACGTGAAAACCATTTCATTTTGGGTTCCCAAAGGCATGAATATAAAATCCCTTAAAGTCAAACAAATTTGGGTGCCAAAAGGAAGAAATATAAATAGTCTTGGGTCTACACAAACATATTTTTCAAAATCTTTTGCCACTAACAACCATGGACCTATAAAAAAAATAAGTCACAAAAATCTTTTCTCATGTATGTGTGGTGGCAGGCTAAGGAACAACAATAGTGTTATCTGGATTCTTGTTGTTCTAGGTACAAAACATGTGATAAATCAATGTTCCTTAGCCTAGTATAAAGGTGGCAGAATCATAATAGGCAACAACAAAAAATTGTCGCAAAGGTAAACTAGGTAACGGTATATTTATCTTAAATGATATATTAAATGTGAAAAACTACACCATAATCTGAATTAAATCAGCCAGTTATGTGATGAAGAAATGAACTTTGATTTTGATTTTGACTTGTTCAAAATTGTTGGCCAATTACATTTTATGCCGTGAACACTATAAGTATCTCTAGAATCTCTGGACTAATTCGCGTAGATTTGTTTGAACTAATGATGTTGTTTTATTGATTGATGATTATTCTAGAAACACATGGATATATTTGCTTATCTTACTACTTCTGGATCTGACACTATGTTCACTATATGTAAATTTGCATGATTTCAATTCAAATTCAAGAGAATTTCATTTAAAAGTTGTTAAAAATGATTTAAGGTATTTTATTACACACTTCACGTCTGGTCTACAACATCCGACTAATGATATTCTTGAGACAAAGGGAAATTCGGATGCAGATTACACTTGTAATCTAGTTAGTTGAAAAATTACTAGTGGAACGTGATTTGAGACATTCAGTAGTTGCATTGTTTTCAAAGAAAATATATGCATATTTTCATTTCAACTGATTTTCAATTAGTATACATTTTTCTTCTAAAACCCTTCCAGAAAATAGTTTTTTTTCACCTTGTTTCAGATTAGTCACTTTGATTTTATAATTATTTTTGGGTTTGATTTTAGATGAATACATTAACTAATCTGACTCTCTCCTACTTATCGAAAAGATAAATAGTAATTAAAAAAGTGACGAGTGTTGATATTAAACATATATTATAATTTGAGACAGTATATCTAGTAAATTTCCTTAAAAACTTTAAACAAGATTTATAATAACTTTTGATGGGTGAAAATTCCATGACCATCTCTATTGCTATCATATTTCTAACGACCGTCACCCATCAAAATCCAATATAGTATGTCAATATGTAGTGTTTAAATGGGAAATCATTCGGTTTTCATTTTATTATATTTATTGCAATAAAAACATCCATAGTATTAACCCTCATTTAAAATTCATCCTAGTTATGCATGGGTGAGTTACTTGGAATTTTCGATTATGTGCTTTCATGCTCATTTAAAAGTCCTCACGGTTATGCATGTATGGGCACATATCTAAACTGATTATTAAATAGGCAAGTTGATTCTAATCCCA
This sequence comes from Allium cepa, assembly GCA_030765085.1. NCBI lineage: Eukaryota > Viridiplantae > Streptophyta > Magnoliopsida > Asparagales > Amaryllidaceae > Allium > Allium cepa. Next base: position 728,211,341 of record CM060938.1, on the reverse strand, counting down.
TTTAAAAGTCCTCACTATTATGCATGGTTAGAAGAGGCTTGAATTCATTTTTTTTTAATTTTGGAATACTACTAATCTCATTAAAAAGTGCTAATGGTTATGCATGGTTAGTAGATATTCAAATTCCTGATATAAATATGCCACCAATAAACACAGCTAGTGGTTTTACATCATCCCTATCATTCTAAAGTGGAATATGTGCCTAACAAAGTATTTATGATTTATGTTTGATTTTTATTGAAATTTAATATTTATACTCGATTGGTTATTAATGTTGTATTAATGTCTATCACTTTATCTACATTTTTTTCTAACACTATTCCTCTTTTGTTGATAACAAAAAGGGGAGAGAAAATTTATAATTTTGGGAATTAAAGGTCAAATGTTTTATTTTGTATTTTCTATTTCCATCTGGTCCATTTGCATATTTGTATCTTCATGCATATATGAATGGGAGCTTTGTTGTAGAGAGGAAGCATTCAAATAGGGAGAGAAAATTGAATGATCAAATACACTTAATAAATTCAAAATCTTAAATATATGTTTGTTATCATCAAAAGGGGGAGATTGTTGAATATGCTAGTATATGATTTTTGTTTGATGATAATAAACATATACATTTATTTGGATGTATTTTTTATTATACTGTTTTATTTTCACACAATTAAATAAATATTTGCTGAATAAAATAAATAACACAAAAATTAAATTCAAACAGATATTTTATTCAAATAAATTTTTATTACAATTTTGAATAGTGCAAATTTGAGCTCTCATTATATGTACACATTTTTCAATTACATTAAAATTTCAATTACATCACATTTTTCACTATACATACATTTGCACCTCAATACATATCACTCGTTCACTCGTATTTGATCTTCAACTGTTTTTCTATTTGTATCCAACATCTGAATTATCTGCAAAATAAACACTAACGCGGTAACATTAAAAAGGAAATATTTTTGCAGTGTAAAATAAAATGTGTATTTTGAAAATGATATTTACCTCGGTTATTTAGGTTGTTCACCATCATTTATTTTGAATTCATCTACACTAACAACTTGTGATATGCATAGTGTATCATTGTACATGCCACAAGGTCGTGCACATCGATATGTACTTGATAAAACAGCAGGGACAGGTGAGTACAAGGTCAAACCCAATAAAAATCTAGATTCAACTCAAGTACAAATATTCATGTGAAATAAAAATAAAGTCACGATATGAGCACAAAGTCAAATCCAAGCCAAAGTTGGGTTCAACTCAAGTGCACTACAAAAACGTCACAAAATTGTCGAGCATAAGAATTTAAAAACCAACATAAAATAAGCCTCAACCAAAAATTCAATGTACACATGAAAAATACTCAACCATTCTAAATCAAATGAAAACCAGGGATTCATGCATGTGCACCAAAACTGGAAACAAAAGCCCCAAACAAATGAACACAACATCAATGTAACATGTTCAATGAACTGGTCAGAGCAACCTATACCAAACTATAAAGAAACCAAGGCCACGACCAGATTCAAATATACATAAAGCACAGCAAGTAGCATATTGGATACAAGTTCATAAGAAAACAATGTAGCATGGTCAGATATGGAACCGGATACAAATGGTCATGACATTCAGACTCATCAAGATCATTAGGGATGCAACTCAACTCAAACCAGACTACAATTACAAAGAGCAACAAGCATGATGATATACAACAAAGAGAACTGTAACAGCGCATATATACACACATACGTATGTATGTATGTACATATATGGTTATAACACTAATATAAACATATCAAAGCATTCGAGAGGAACAGAGCAGCACAGACTCGAAGAAAAGGAATTCTAGATGAATGCAAATCATTATAATGGAGTTCAACATGAATTGTATACAACTGCAGACTACAAGCAGTATACGTATGCAAAAATGTATCAGAAAATACAAGACCACCAGTGAAAGAGACCAGCTCAACAATCATGTAACATGATCAATATACATGAAGACTCAAATGTATTAAGACTTCAAGCATGCAAATAAAAGGCAGTTTTTCAAATCAATAATCACAAAACGTTCAGATGGAAACATATGAAAGGTTAACAAAGGCAAGGTCAACAAAGCATCCAGGTTTCAAAATGATGTATATTAAAAGTTCCAAATTAACATAAGTTCAACATGCTAAAATATACAAAGGTCGGGTATAAGCATGGATGAACATCGATGCCATAAGTGAACCATACAAGGGACCAGTGAACAGTGAAGTGAAACAAGCACAGACCCAACAACAGTGCATATATAAGCTCAAAGCCAAGTCCAGTATATACATGATGCAACAAATACATACATACATACACATGAGTCAAGTGCGGACCACATGAACACACACATCGAACTAGTCAAAGTTGGATGATAACACATATGATTGAAAAATCAAAAACCAAACAAGTCGTGGGTCAAAAAATTTCAAACTGAGATACTTATATACAGAAAATTGAACAAGTCGAAGCTCAAAATATTATCAAAAATTCAAAGTGGTCGAAGTCAATTTACAGTTACAAAAATCAGGGTAGCCGTGTTTCAAACAAAGTCAATGTCAAGCCAAAATCAAAACTGTGATGACCAAGAAAAAAATCGAACAAGCCAAAATTAAAGCCATGGTGACTAAGGAAGAATCGAAGGAACCGACTTAAGAAAATAAAATGTATCATTTATGTGTATACAAATGAACTAGTCAATATTAATCACAAGTATTCAAAAAAAAATGAACGGTCAAGCTAAAATATCAGACAATTTCAATCGAACAAAAATTTAGGGAATTAAACCCTATAAAACCCATTATCATCATCGTCATATAGATATCGAGTTAAAAAGCATATCAACGAGAGTATCAAAGGAAATGACACACTAGATTTATCGAACTCGCCAAAATTGAAGCAGCCGTTTGCAATTCAAAGAAACAATCGATCGACAAAGCAAGGAATGCTAAATCATCTATCCGATCGAGCAACTGAAGTCGGCGTCTTCAATTTTTCGGAAGCCTTAATTTTCAGAAAGAAAGAGGAACAACGAAGCAACCATTTTCATAGAGCATACGAGCCAAAGAGATAATACAAAAAGGAAAAGGGGATTTATTTTATCACTGTTTATTTTCTTTTGGACCGACTATTTGTTGTTTCGGGTTTAAACTTTTAGGGCTTTTGTTTTATTTTTAAATTGTAATTTTCTTTTCTTTCAAATTCTAGTGTGTTTTTCTAGTCTTGTGACTTGGGGTGAACTACGGTGGTGCAGTTCGAGAATTCGCAACTCAGTGGCTGAGTTCACTGGAAGAAAAATTGCCTTTTATAACGCCAAGTAATAACGCGTTGTTTCATTGTGTTATTATTTATTCTAATTTCTTTTATTTACAGCCTGCCTTTGTTGGGTAATGCTTTCTCTCCCCAAATGTTTCTTTTGTCGCCTTCTTGTCCAATTATTTTTACCCTCCCTCCTCAATTTTTTCCCCTCTTCTATTCTTCCCTCTTTCTCAAACTATTTCATGTCCTCAAACACAAAATAGGCAGATCCCGGTCATCGTCCATATTTGCATGCTTTTAAATAGCAGCCTCCGAGTACGCTTAGACCTAACATTTCATTCTCGTATTTAAATGTATCTTTCTCATTTTAGGGTTCTTGGCCGTCTCCAAGGTTACTTTCACTTTCTTCTATATTTTAGGTATGCTTTGCTTAGTTTAACAATAATTCAATCATCGTCGTTAACAATATTATTGGATACTTTATAGATCTTTCCTCTCGAATATGTTCGCTTTTGATTTGACCCATTGTCGCACTTATTTTATTTTATATTCAACTATCTTTTAAATGAACAGTTTACTTTCAATTTTTTGCTTGTAATTCTTCATCTATTGTATTAATCTGAAAACAGCTGAATATGCATCTATTATATTATAAGCTTAGATTCAACATATAAGCTTTAAATTGTTTAGTTATTTTGATTTTTTTTCATTGTGAATTAATTCTTTTCATTATCGGTGTGAAATCTCGATTAAGGTAAGCAATGGTGCCGCTTTAGCCAAACAGTAGATTATTTGTTGGCTTGAATAAACGGCACATCGTTACTAAGAGAGAGCTGCCTCTTAAGCCTTCTAGCAGAAAAGGGGTAGGATATTTTATCTCCGTTTTATCATCATCTTTTGTTAAAGATTTGCTTTTGTTGTTTGACATTTATTTCTCTACCCAGAAAATTATAAATAAACAAACTCTGATGAGTTTTTAAGCTGGTTGACATTGCTAAATGAAGAATCTTATTTTGTCCAACACAAAAGGCTAATGGTTCATGCTATAGCTTAACGCACATAGCTATGTAACAATTAGAATACAGTTTACCTTCCGAGTCGATTTTTATAAATAAGCTGTAGTTTCAGCCTGAAATAGCCATTGGTAATTTTGAGACTGCAAACTAAAAAGTAGGAGTAAAGCAGCCCACTCTACGTATCCAAATGGTCGATAATAATCTTTTGCAAATAAGTAACCATATTTAAGCATCATCATTTGCAAATAAAAATTAATCGATTAAAGCTGACATAATTGAGAGAAAAGACAAGAAATACATTTTAATAACTTACACTATATGAACACTTTTTTTGATGATGTCATCTCTTTCGCACTTGTTTTGATGAACTGTTAATTGGCTGGTAAGATGATGTTGTCTCTTTTGCACTTATTTTGAAATTTAACAATTATTTATTGTGAATTCAACAAAGACGAGGATACAAGATCTATTCCATCTGTTTGCTAGTACCTTAAAGATCAAAACTTACATCCCTATATTCTAGTAAAGTATGTATAACAGAATCATTTTTTTCTTGCAACTGACTATATAACGCACTATTCAATGTAGCAATTTTAAGGAATGAAATGGGATGGTTTGACGAAGAAGAGAACAATTCAAGTCCCATGGCTGCTCGATTATCCATGGATGCGGCTGATGTGAAATCTGTAGTAGTTGAAAGAATATCAATTATACTTCTGAACACGACTTCATTGCTCACATCTTTTATAGTTGGATTCATCGTGGAGTGGAGGGTTGCATTACTCATATTAGGCACTTTCCCTCTTTTAGTTCTAGCCAAATTAGTACAGGTATCTATCTTCCTTGTGTCTTCTACATTATCCTCCTTCATGCTAGAGAGGCTTCTTAGTCGTTATGCCAAATAGAGTTTATCCCACATACTCAATCTTCTATCGTCCCTATAGTATTGAACAAAAAAATTCAATGTTTGCAATGGTGCTTTTTTGCTAAATGTTTTGTCCAAGTAAGCATATAAATTGACATTAACCTCCAGATTTGATTTACTCTTTTAGTTCTGTAACGACCCGTAAATTTTAATAATTTTATTTGTTTTATTTATAATTTTATTTGTTTATTTATGTATTTAATTGAAATTTTGTGAATTTTTAAACGATAAAATTTTGAAATAAAAATTTAATATTTGAAATGCGTCTAGTTAAACATAGCAACTGGTAAATTATCGTCCGGAAATACGAAAGTTTATTTCGTGCGTAAATTTACTTCAATTTAATCAGTTAAAAAGTGATGAAAACAAAATATTTTCGAAACCTGAATATTTTTACATAGAAAATTTCTAAACCTTCTTCTGAGCAAGACGTCATTTTTCGTTTTTCAAATTCGGACTTCTTTAGCTCCGCCGATCTTATTTTTCTGCATTTCTCTTGCATTTTCCGCCAGTAGAAAATTTCGAATTATTATAATTCAATCGTACCACTAGTATTTGTATACCGTTTTGATCGTCTCGCTATGCTGATCACTATAGTATTTTCAGCTCTGTGTTTTGACGTCCGATGCACAATCGGATATGTGAAACGGTTCACCATACCTGTCTCGTTGTTTTGTTTTCCAACCCCTTTGAATTCTTTGTCCATTCATTTCCACCGTGATAATGATTAGCCACCAACAATTTATATTCCCAACAATTTATATTCCCAACAATTCAGCTTTGGACCTTTGCTTTCCACTGTTTCAATTTATTTATTATTTTAAACTCATAATTTCGGTTCATCTTCGTACTTTCGCTCTGCCTCTATCCTCTCCTCTTTGCCTATTGACTGTGAAATGGAAAATAATAATAAGTGGCGTTCATTTTTGTTTTCAAATCCACCTACCTTGGCACCCCGCTCTTTCATTTCCACCATGCCACGTCCTGTCGTTGGTGTGCTTCGGCCACCCCCTCCTTTCCGTTGCCGAGCAACCACCGCCCCTCCTCCAGCAGTGCGCCTCTCCGACCTATCTCCTCCCATCTTTGCCAAGCTTCCCTTGTACATGCTAACTCCTCATATGCTCGTTCACAACCTCCTGGCCGCAACAACAGGATCCATGCCATCCACCTACCTGAACCGCCTTTCCGTTCACTCCTTAACCTATGCTCGGCCTCTCATGCAAGTTCCACGTCCTCCAACCGAAGTCCACCCCAGCACCTTCTACTTCCACCTACTCGAACCCAAGCCCGACCATCCTCGCCGAACCCAGTCATCTCAGCCTCTGCGTAGACACAAGTTTTCCCCCATGTGCGCAGCTTTGGCTCCACCACCTCCGAGACCACCCATGATCGCCAAACTCCCCATTTGTTCCACTACTAGGTAGCCCTCTTTTCTAGATTTCCTTGTATATCTGTTATAGTTTTGATATTGCGTAATTATATAAGTTATCATTTGTTAGTTATATATATGTTAACTTATTCAAGATTTCCAATTCTGATAGTTATATAAGTTTATATTTGTCTATAATCTATGTTTTTTAGCTGTAAAACTCCACTTCAAATGACCCTTATAATGAATTAGCGGTCTCGCCAAACTTCGAATAATTTATAAAGGGTGAAACTCCTTTACAATAGACATCGATTTACCGGAGATTTCTGTATCCTCAGTTTACGATGCTATATATTACCTGCTATACCTGAATTCTATCTCTCGAGATCGAATGTTGATTATCTCGGAATTCAGCATCGATCTTATTCTTGAAATTACGGTCGACCCAGTTAAGGTTGCCCGTGAATTAAATGAGCTTGTCCATCTCCCGATTTTGTTAATTGAATTATCTTATCTTCTGTTCCAACTTATTATCGAATCAAAATTCTCTTTGATTTGATTTTCATCAAATTTGAATCTTCATACTTATTTTGAAATCCATCCTTGTATCGTCGAGAGAGGGAGTGTATTTGTATTTGTACTAAATGTTTCATATATTGTGTTGTTTGAGTTGTTGACGTTGATTTGGATTTTCGATCGATTCGTCAGATCAACGCTATCGATAGGATTTCCAAAACACTTTAACAGAGCAAACTGACACAATATCATTTTCAAAATCGGTAAATGAAAATTTTTGCATGATTATTTTATATATAAATATAGGTTTTCTGAAATTAAAGTTTCAATGAATTTGTTGTCAGAAATGATAATATTTTATTTCCATTTTGTTTTGTAAACCATTGACTATTGAAAAATAAATGAATGAATTTATAAAACTTGTTTATTATTTGATTTGGAATTTTGTAGTGAATGTAAAATTAGAGTTTGAGAATTTAATTTCCGATAAATTTTGAACTATGGTTTTAAAGTTTTAAAATGTATATTATTTAAAATATTTTCGAATAGAAATGGTTTTCAAAGAATTTTTAATAATTAAATTAGAGCTTTTTTCTTTGTCGCTGGAAAATAATTTCGGTGATGTCGGCCGCATCATCGACATTCATTTTCGAGTTTTGAAGAGAAGAGGCCAATCCTTAGCTTTGCTAAAGTTATGTTTTGGAAATTAAATCGATCTATATTTCTTAAGTATGATTTGATTTATATATATATAGGTATATTATTTTAGATTTAATTTGATTTGATATATATAGTCTATACATAATTATCTCTTAATTGTTAAAGTTGATCGGAAATTAAATTCTTAAAATTTGGGTAAAAGATGATTTCGATTATAAATGCAACCAAATTTTGAGTTAATATTTAAACATGAGCGAATTGAATTAGAAATTTACTTGTATAATACTCAATTGCATTATATATAACTTACCTAAATTTTCAAGAGTTAATTATGCAATTGAATATTATATAATATAAATGATATCAAAGGAATATTTGAATAAATTTGAGTAGTTATAATAAGTGTAAATATACTTAATATATGTGATAGGATATTAAGTAGAATAAATTTAATAATAATTTGGAATAAAGAAGAATTAAATTTGTCAAATAAAGTATGATTATAATAAATGACTAATCAAATTTATGATCTTTGAAATTGTTACTTTAAGAAAATTGGATAATATATAATATTAATTGTCTTTATAAATAAAAATGTGAGTGCGTATAATAAATGTTATTCACTTAAATTTAAAATTATAAAATGTTTATGGAGATAAATAAAATAATTAGTTAATTCAATAATTGATGTGATTAAATAAAATAAAAATTTTGTTTTGAAAGTTAATAAATTGAAATTAAATCAATTTAATGGGGTATTAATTGAATTTAAAGTGAATTTCATTTGAAAGAAACCTTTTGGACCTAACATTTATAAATGAGAAATTAAATCAATTTAATGGAAACCTTGATTTTAAAAATAAATTGTTGATTATAAGTTTATTTGAATTGAATTTATATGATTTGGACCAATTGATTATTATTTTTTTGATTCTATTTTCTTCTGGTTGTTTCTATTCTCCTACCTCCTTCCTTTACGGGGACGAAAAGTTTTGAGTGGGGGAGAATGTAACGACCCGTAAATTTTTAATAATTTTATTTATTTTATTTATAATTTTATTTGTTTATTTACGTATTTAATTGAAATTTTGTGAATTTTAAATGATAAAATTTTAAAATAAAAATTTAATATTTGAAATGCGTCTAGTTAAACATAGCAACTGGTAAATTTTCGTCCGGAAATAGGAAATTTTATTTCGTGCATAAATTTACTTTAATTTAATCAGTTAAAAAGCGATGAAAACAAAATGTTTTCAAAACCTGAATATTTTTACATAGAAAATTTCTAAACCATCTTCTGAGCAAGACGTCATTTTTCGTTTTTCAAAATTCGAACTTCTTTAGCTCCGTCGATCTTATTTTTCTGCGTTTCTCTTGCATTTTCCGCTAGTAGAAAATTTTGAATTTTTACAATTCAATCGTACCACTGGTATTTGTATACCGTTTTGATCGTCTCGCTATGCTGATCACTACAGTATTTTCAGCTCTGTGTTTTGACATCCGGTGCACAACCGGATATGTGAAACGGTTCACCATACCGGTATCGTTGTTTTGTTTTCCAACCCCTTTGAATTCTTTGTCCATTCATTTCCACCGTGATAATGAATAGCCACCAACAATTTATATTCCCAACAATTCATCTTTGGACCTTTGCTTTCCACTGTTTCAATTTATTTATTATTTTAAACTCATAATTTCGGTTCATCTTCATTCTTTCGCTCTGCCTCTATCCTTTCCTCTTTGCCTATTGACTGTGAAATGGAAAATAATAATAAGTGGAGTTCATTTTTGTTTTCAAATCCACCTACCTCTACGCCCCGCTCTTTCATTTCCACCATGCCACGTCCTGCCGCTGGTGTGCTTCGACCACCCCCTCCTTTCCGTTCCCGAGCAACCACCGCCCCGCCTCCAGCAGTGCGCCTCTCCGACCTATCTCCTTTCATCTTTGCCGAGCTTCCCTTGTACATGCTAACTCCTTATATGCTTGTTCACAACCTCATGGCCGCACCAACAGGATCCTTGCCATCCACCTACTTGAACCGCCTTTCCGTTCACTCCTTAACCTATGCTCGGCCTCTCATGCAAGTTCCACGTCCTCCAACTGAAGTCCACCCCAGCACCTTCTACTTCCACCTACTCGAACCCAAGCCCGACCATCCTCGCCGAACCCAGTCATCTCAACCTTTGGGTAGACGCAAGTTTTCACCCTACGTGCGCAGCCTTGGCTCCACCACCTCCGAGACCACCCATGATCACCAAACTCCCCAGTTGTTCCACTACCAGGTAGCCCTCTTTTCTAGATTTCCTCGTATATCTGTTATAGTTTTGATATTGCGTAATTGTATAAGTTATCATTTGTTAGTTATATATATGTTAACTTATTCAAGATTTCCAATTCTGATAGTTATATAAGTTTATATTTGTCTATAGTCTATGTTTTTCAGCTGTAAAAAAATTACATATTATAACAACTTACATTAGTTTATATGTGCCCGTTCACTTGTTTATATATATACACTATGATAAGGAAGTATGTTCAACATATATTATGTTGGAACCATGTTCTGTTTTGTAATTTTTACACACACACATATATATATAATAGTAGTGTTGTATAGTATTTTATTATATGCTAGCTAGTTGGAAGTTATAGTACATTCATTGTGATATATCTGTATTCAGCTTTGACATATCATATTGTATAATAATGTTTTCAAATACACGCATATATATGGTTGGATTTTTTTTAGGCAGCCATATGCGTTTGTTAAATAAATTATGCATATATATGTTTACTTGTATATAATCTATATTATGTTATATTTACGTTTATATTTGTATTTTGAAAAGCATCGAATCATAGTAAGTATATACATGTATATGATTGCAGTAAGTTGTTGTTTACAGTTTTATATACTTCAAGCTTAGTTTGTATATCTATGGTTTATATAAGATTTTGTTTATGTTATATATACATGTGATGTGTTTTATATCTATATAAAGTTTCAAGTGTGCAGCAAGTACAGGTTAGTCTGCCTGTGCATAAGTTTGTTTGATTTCGTGTTTTGTATTTTTGGAAAGAAAAGTTTAAAATATATTATTTTTGTGCTTTCAAAAATATTGAAGATTTTCTGCACGTGCTTTAAAAAAATATTGATCTTTAAATAAAATACGCAGTTCTATATAACATGGGCAACTATTGTATATATATTTTATATAAACAAGTTTATATATAAGTATAAATTTATTGAAATATATGTACAGATTGTAAATAATATATATAGACTGTAAGTATATAAGTTGTAGAAGTTGTTCATATTTTTGATTTGAAACGATACTTTGTATGTTAATACTCTATTATACGTGTTAAATGTAAACAATAACTTTTTCAATTTTATCTATATATATTTTATTTTAATGATCGTCTTAAATTTGATATTAATTTCATAGAAAATAATATATATATATATATTATGTCTCCGTCAAACTGACTCAAATTTGTTCATCGATTTCTACTATCAGCTTTGTCCATCTAATTTATGCCAATTTTTGCTTCGTTTTGAGATTCGTGCCTGGATTCGTAGCCCATTTCTTCTATCTTCTCTAGCCTCGAAAGGTGAGCAATCACTCACGATTAATATTATTTTATTTATTAAATTTGATTTCGATTGAAACGACAATTGAAATATGCTGCTGTTATTTATTGCACCGTTATTTATGTATCAGTTCACCTTTGACATTTGACACCATTATCTGTTATTTACACGATGATAATCCCATTTGATTGATAATTGATTGATTGTTTGTTGTTTATATTGGATGTTAAATTGTAATGTATAAAGTGATAAATATTATGCAATTGAATTTGACGTAGGATAGTTGTAACGACCCGTAAATTTAACTGGTTTTAATAACGTTATTAATTGAAATTTCATGTAATTTTAAACGATAAAATTTTGAAATATAAATTTGATATTTGGAATACGTCTTGTTAAACATAGCAACTGGTAAATTTTCGTCCGAAAATATGAAGTTTACTTTCGTGCGTAAATTTATTTCAATTGAGTCAGTTAAAATTCGATGAAAATAAAATGTTTTCAAAACCCAAATATTTTTGCATAGAAAAATTCTAAACCGTCTTCTGAGCAAGGTGACATTTTTCGTTTTTTCAAATTCGGACTTCTTTAGCTCTGTCGATCTTATTTTTCTGTGTTTTTCATGCGTTTTCCGCTAGTATAAAATTCGAATTTCTATATTTAAATCGTACCACTAATATCTGTATACCGTTTTGATCGTCTCATCGTGCTGATCTCCACCGTATATTCATTTGTGTGTTTTGATGCCCAATTCGCGGCGAAACCGCGATACGGTTTGTCGTATCGGTATCTGTTTTAACTGTTGACTCTTGTGTCTGTTTGAATTTACAATGGTTGATAACCAATAGCCAATTGCTTTTATTACATCCAAAATTCTCATGCCGTGACAGTGTCCAACGTTAAAAAAAACAAGATCTGAGAAATTTTCCTTTTAAAAACATTCGTCTTCACCCAAAACAAGAAAGGGATCTAGCCTCCTCGCAATTACTTTGATTTGCTTCCTGCTCACATAGTCTTACCTCGTCATTTATTCTCGTGGAGTTGCTGCAAAACGAGACACTAAGCCAAGATCTGATTCCTCAAGTGCTGTGCCAAAACCTGAAGCTCAATGTCATAAGGAGATCTGAAGTTGACTAGCTTGCTGTGCTCTACCGAAAAATCACGATGCCTTGAACTTCTTCGAGTCCAACTAATCTGGAATCATTGTGAAGTCTGATCTTGAGTATTGCTTGTCTTTGGAAATCTAAACGTGTTGAACTCGAAAATATTTTCTGGTAGATTTGGAAACGTGTCGACGTCTCTAATGCTCGACTAAAATTTGTTGTCATGCGTGATGTTGCAGAACTCTAATGAGTTGCACCCTGTGATCTAACGAGCTGATGATGAAATGCTATTCTCTTTCTTCTTGAAGAAATGAACCAAGTTTTATTTTGTGAACCAAGTATTCCAAACTTTGTGCGTTGTGTAATGAAATAAGGGAGAAAATGATTGGGTTCCCATTGGAGACGATGATATGGTTTGATACTTGGTTTTTGATGATGATCAAGGTGATGAATTGGTTGTTCTACCATGATGAGTGTTACGAATCTAGTTGACCTTGATGAACGGAGATGATGATGGTTCTTCTGGATAGCAGAGCAGTTTCAGGTTCAGGTACATTTGGAAAGCTAAAATAATAAAATGGAGTTCATAGAGTACAGAGAAGTCAGGAAGAGTGCACATAAGTGCGATCTCTACTGCTATTCTTCCTCAAGCTGATGAGGTTGACGTTCAGCTGCTTGATGAAGATCTGAAAATAAATACATACAGGTCTTGTGGAGCTGGATGTCAGTCTGTTAATACTGCCACTAGCGCTGTGAGGATCACTCATACTGGCTACACAAGATGAGAGATCACAACACAGGCTTTTCCATCAAACTCGAGTCATCGTGCTTTGCTTCGAAATTCATGCTTGCAATTCATAACTCAGCTTCATTGTCTATCCTCTCTAGTCTCAAAAGGTGAGTAATCACTCACCATTAATGTTCTTTATTTATTAAATTGGATTTCAACTGAAACGACAATTGAAATATGCTGTTGTAGTTATTTACACTATTATATATATATGCTATTACCTGTAACCGTTCACCTGTGTCATCTGACACAATTATCTGTTACTTATATGATGATAATCTAGTTTGGTTGATAGATGATTGATTGTTTGATATTGATATTGGACGTTAAAATTTCTAATGTAGGAAGTGATAAAAATATGAAATTGAATTTGACGTAGAATAGTTAGCGATTTGAAATTGATATATATGTTGAAATTAATTAGTTAAATTTGTTTAATATGACCCCTTAATGTTTAATAAATTGACACGTAGAAATAGGGTAAATTACACCTTGAACCAATTAAATGTATGTTGTTTATAGTATGAAATTGAATGATTGATATCAAGTGAAGAACCGTATAAATAATAGTGTAATAATCTTTAGTCTACATGAAATGATAGTGTAGACTCTAGAAATAATTATATTAATTTGCACAAACAACAATGTGAATTAATACAATTATTTCGGGAGTATTTGAATTAATTATTGGATTGTTATTGATTGTTGTTATTGCTTGTTTATTTACATTGACACCATCCCAGTTATCACACTGCAAGTTCCCTTTGCTATGTTTTGATTTTTGAATTGATATGGGATCGGGTTGAAATGATCAATACCCAAATGAATTTGACCTAGGATAGAGAATTAAATAAAACCCGATTGGTCAATAATTTGACAAAGAAAAAAATAAAGATTTATTTGAATAAATAAAAAAATTCGAAATGAAGTTGGAATTTGAATTTTTAATGAAAGGAAATGTAATATGTAATAATCTGAACAAAATATTAATAAAGTAATTTATAAAAGAACGTTGTTTAATTTAAGAAATGATTGAATTAAGCTTTGAAATTATTAAATAATTAAGCTTTGAAATTATTTAATAATTAAGTTTGGAATTATTTAATAATTAAGATTGGAATTATTTAATAATTAGGTTTTGGAATTTAATTGATAATTAAATTTTGAAATTATTAATTAAGTTTTGAAATTATTAAATAATTAAATAAAATTGAATTATTTGAGAATTAAATAAAAATTTGAATTCTTTGATAAGAGAAATTGAACTCTTGAATAAGTGAATTTGAACTACGTTAATAAATGAAATTGGGTTTCTTTATTAATTAAGTTGTGGAAAATTTAAGTAAGTTAATAAGTGAAATTGAACTTCTTGAATATGTGAAATTACGTTTCTTTATTGAGTTTGGAAATTTGTAACTAAGTAAATTATGTGGAATTGAATTTCTTTAACAAGAAATAAAATATGTGATTTATTGAAATTAATGTAAGTCTTGTAATTTAAAGAATTGATTTTACGAATCTAATTTAATCCAATTTGAAGTTTTGATATAATCAAGTTGAACTTAGGTAATTGATTTAATGAATTGGAAATTAAATAGAAATTGTTTTGAATGACAAATTTACTTAATGAATATTGAATGAGATCGACCAATGAATTTAAATTGATTGGAATGTTAAATTATATTACTTTAAATGATTTCGGAATGAAACTTATATACTAACTTGAATAAATATTTGGATTGTTTTAAAAAAAATCGAACTTTAATTATAAGATTTTGAAATGGTAATTTGGAAGTTTTAAAACGTAAATTATGGAAATTGATTTAGAAAGCAAGTGAAATGTTGATTTATAAATTCTAATTGGAATTGAAATTGATTTGGTTTTTGAAATTTATTAAACGACCAATCGGTGTAATAATTATGAAAGTTATTAAAGAGACCGGAATCGGTTATGGACATACTCTCTATCTAAACCGAAAACCACTTTAATAACTATACGCAGAGTGTGATCCAGAATGAAGTGGTTGGAATGATGTACGTCATGATTGAAGAAAGATAACGATAATGGATAGCCTTGACACTTGTATCAAATTGGAAATGACTAAACCAGGAGCCGTGCCGGGCCAAATGGGGTTAGCCACCTCAAGCGAACACACTTCTTCGTAAACTACTCATTACTTGTTATTGATTGGTGCACCCTCGGAATTGGGAGTGTTGTTTCGCGGTGTTGCGATCGTTGCGGCGGTGCGTTTTCACTAGTCCGGATCAGGCAAACGGTAGTTTCACTACTTTGGGTATTGCCTCGTGTGCCTTGTCATACTTGTATCCCTATATACGCGACCACTACGAATTTGTTTTTTGTTATACCTATGGAGTACTCCCTGATATCCCACCAGTTTACGATGAAGTTTACAGTGCTGTATAGACTATAACGCTTATATAAAATGTGTTAAGGGGGATAATGGTAACGCCTTAACACTATTTTGATATTTTATATTACTGATAGACATTATCTATTTAGCATACACTTCTACATAGTAGATAGTTTACCGAATCCTTAGAGGATGGTTATTCCAACGTCCTTTGAGTTATTTGTATTTCAATTGTTATTTCACTTGAGTTGGATTTATTGATATAAGAATGTTAATCCTGACTCAAGTGTTTTGTGTTTTGCTTTACGCTCGGGTCAGACTGAGTGGTTCTGCTTTTGAGACTCACCTTTGGAGTTGGAGCTTCGCTTAGAGATCAAGTTATCTATCCAACTTTCAGATATTCAGTTGATTCCAGTGGTGTATTCCGATTCTTGTATTTGACTATTGTATTCGAGACTTCCGTTGTAACTTATTTAACTCTGTTATATATATAGTAGCTTCATGAACTACTATCTTTTGCTTCCGCTGCATATTATTACTCTGTGTCTGTGACTCTGTGATTATTTTTTACTGTATATGCTCAGATTTGTCAAATTTAAATTAATAATTCGGTATTTTGAATTATTCAAGTCTGACATGTGCGGATGCGAATAGTCCAAAATAGCGGGTCGTTACAGTTGGTATCAGAGCATTTGCTAGCTCTAGGCAAAACTTAGCATATCGGGTAAATGTATTTACAGAATCACTCTCATTCGAGTTTCAATCTCTTCCTTTTGACTCGATTCCTTTGAATTTTGGAACGTTCCCTGCGGTTCCAAAATTCATTCGTGTCCCTCACTATTTGATTTCTCTCAATTTTGGAGCACCCCATAACTCCACTTCGAATGATCTTTATAAGGAATCGACGGTCTCGCCAATCTTCGAATTATTTGTAAATGGGTGAAATTCCTTTATAATAGACATCGATTTACCGAAGATTTCTGTATCCTCAGTTTACGATGCTATCTATTTCCTGCTATACCTGAATTCTATCACTTGAGATCGAATGTTGATTTACCTCGGAATTCAGCATCGATCTTATTCTTGAAGTTACGGTCGACCCGGTTAAGGTTGTCCGTGAATTAAATTACCTTATCCATCTCTCGATTCCGTTAATTGAATTATCTTATCTTCTGTTCCGAACGTATTATCGAATCAAAACTCTCTTTGATTTGATTTCATCAAAATTGAATCTCTATACTTATTTGAAATCCATTCTTATATCGTCAAGCGAGGAAGTGTATTTGTAAATTAATGTTAAACTATTTTATATATTGCGTTGTTTGAGTTGTGGATGTCGATTTGGGTTTTCGATCGATTCGTCTGATCAACGCTATCGATAGGATTTCCAAAACACTTTAACAGAGCAAACCGACACAATATCGTTTTCAAATTTGGTAAACAAAATAAATTTTTGTATAATTATATTATCTATATGAGTATAACTTTCTGAAATTGATTTGTTAACTGAATTGGTTGTTAAAGGATAATATTTAATTTTCATTTGTTGTTTTGTAAACTACTGATTTTATCAACATATAAATAGAGAAAAATTATAAAAAAAATTGGTTTATAAATCAATTTAGAGTTTAAGTGAATTTAAATTGAAATTTGGGAATTTAATCCCCTATAATTTTGAACTACGGTTTTAAAAGTTTAAAATGTATATTATTTAAAATATTTTTGAATAGAAATGGTTTTCAAAGAATTTAAAATTTGAGCTCTTCTCTTTTGACGCTGGAAAATAATTTCGGTGATGACGGCCGCATCAACGACATTTATTTTCGAGTTTCGAAGTGGAGAGACCATTCAGTAGCTTTGCTACTTTTTTGTTCAAAAAAAATGAATTTGATTTGAATTTCTTATGAATGACTCGATTTATAATATATCTTATAGATTTGATTTGAGATATAGTATATAGTTATCTTTAAACGGTTTGAAGATAATTGGAAGTTAAATTCTTAAATTTATGTTAAGGGTGATTTTAATTTCAAATAAAGCCAAAATTTTGAATAAATATTTAAACTTAAGAGAATTGAATTAAAAATTTATTTGTATAATACTCGATTGCATTATATATAACTTACCTAAATTTTTAAAAGTTAACTATGTAATTGAATATTGTACGGTAGAAAATAATATCAAAGGAATTTTTGAATAAATTTGAGTAGTTAGAATAAGTGTGAATATTCCTAATATGAGATAAGATGTATTTTGTGGAATAAATTTAATAATAATTCGAAATAAAGAAGAATTAAATTTGTCGAATAAAGTATGATTATAATAAATGACTATTCAAATTTATGATCTTTGAAATTGTTAATTTAAGAAATTGGTTAATATATAACATAAATTGTCTTTATAAGCAAAATGTGAGTGCGTATAATAAATGTTATTCACTTAAATTTTAATTATAAAATATTTATGGAGATTAATAGAATAATAAGTTAAATAAATAATAGGTGTGATTAATAGAAGAAAATTTATTTTGAAAGTTAATAAATTGAATTAAATCAACTTAAGGGAGTATCTTGAAATAATTGAGTATAAATTGAATTTCATTTGGAAAAAAAAACCTTTCGTACCTAACATTAATAAATGTGAAATCAAATCAATTTAAATGAAAATCTTGAATTTTAAAAAAACAAATTGTTGAATATATAAATTTATTTAAATTGAAATTTATACGGTTTAAATTAATCGTTTATTACGTAATTCAAGTCTATTTTCTTTTGGTTGTTTCTATTCTCATACCTTCTCCCTTTTCGAGGACGAAAAGTTTTGAGTGGGGGAGAGTGTAACGACCCGTAAATTTAACTTGTTTTAGTTATGTTATTAATTGAAATTTCGTGGAATTTTAAACGATAAAATTTTGAAATATGAATTTGATATTTGGAATACGTCTTGTTAAACATAGCAACTGGTAAATTTTCGTCCGAAAATATGTAGTTTATTTTCGTGCGTAAATTTATTTCAATTTAGTCAGTTAAAATTCGATGAAAATAAAATGTTTTCAAAACCCAAATATTTTTACATAGAAAAATTCTAAACCGTCTTCTGAGCAAGGCGCATTTTTCGTTTTTCCAAATTCGGAGTTCTTTAGCTCCGTCGATCTTATTTTTCTGTGTTTTTCATGCATTTTCCGCTAGTATAAAATTCGAATTTCTATATTTAAATCATACCACTAATATCTGTATACCGTTTTGATCGTCTCATCGTGCTGATCTCCACCGTATATTCATTCGTGTGTTTTGATGCCCAATTCGCGTCGAAACCGCAATACGGTTTGTCGTATCGGTATCTGTTTTAACTGTTGACTCTTGTGTCTGTTTGAATTTCCAATGGTTGATAACCAATAGCCAATTGCTTTTATTATTCCAAAATTCTCGTGCCCTGACAGTGTCTCTTTCCAACGTTAAAAAAAAAACAAGATCTGAGAAATTTTCCTTTTAAAAACATTCGTCTTCACCTAAAACAAGATAGGGATCTAGCCTCCTCGCAATTACTTTGATTTGCTTCCTGCTCACACAGTCTTACCTCGTCATTTATTCTCGTGGAGTTGCTGCAAAACGAGACACTAAGCCAAGATCTGATTCCTGAAGTGTTGTGCTAAAACCTGAAGCTCAATGTCGTAAGGAGATCTGAAGTTGACTAGCTTGCCGTGCTCTACCGAAAAATCGCGATGCCTTGAACTTCTTCGAGTCCAACTAATCTGGAAATCATTGCGAAGTCTGATCTTGAGTATTGCTTGTCTTTGGAAATCTAAACGTGTTGAAGTCGAAGATATTTGCAGGTAGATTTGGAAACGTGTCGACGTCTCTAATGCTCGACTAAAATTTGTTGTCATGCGTGATGTTGCAGAACTCTAATGAGTCGCACCGTGTGATCTAACGAGCTGATGATGAAATTCTATTCTCTTTCTGCTTGAAGAAATGAACCAGGTTTTATTTTGTGAACCAAGTATTCCAAACTTTGTGCGTTGTGTAATGAAATGAGGGAGAAAATGATTGGGTTCCCATTGGAGAAGATGATATGGTTTGATACTTGGTTTTTGATGATGATCAAGGTGATGAATTGGTTGTTCTACCATGATGAGTGTTACGAATCTAGTTGACCTTGATGAACGGAGATGATGATGGTTCTTCTGGATAGCGGAGCAGTATAAGTTCAGGTACATTTGGAAAGCTCAAATATGAAAATGGAGTTCATAGAGTACAGAGAAGTCAGGAAGAGTGCACATAAGTGCGATCTCTACTGCTATTCTTCTTCAACCTGATGAGGTTGATGTTCAGCTGCTTGATGAAGATCTGAAAATAAATACATACAGGTCTTGTGGAGCTGGATGTCAGTCTATTAATACTGCCACTAGCGCTGTGAGGATCACTCATACTGGCTACACAAGATGAGAGATCACAACACAGGCTTGTCCATCAAACTCGAGTCATCGTGCTTTGCTTCGAAATTCATGCTTGCAATTCGTAACTCAGCTTCATTGTCTATCCTCTCTAGCCTCGAAAGGTAAGTAATCACTCACGATTAATGTTCTTTATTTATTAAATTGAATTTCAACTGAAACGACAATTGAAATATGCTATTGTAGTTATTTAAACTATTATATATATATGCTATTACCTGTAACCGTTCACCTGTGACATCATACACAATTATCTGTTACTTATATGATGATAATCTAGTTTGGTTGATAGATGATTGATTGTTTGATATTGATATTGGACGTTAAAATTTCTAATGCAGGAAGTGATAAAAATATGAAATTGAATTTGACGTAGAATAGTTAGCGACTTGAAATTGATATATATGTTGAATTTAGTTAGTTAAATTTGTTTAATATGACCCCTTAAATGTTTAATAAATTGACACGTAGAAATAGGGTAAATTACACCTTGAACCAATTAAATGTATGTTGTTTATAGTATGAAATTGAATGATTGATATCAAGTGAAGAACCGTATAAATAATAGTGTAATAATCTTTAGTCTACATTAAATGATAGTGTAGACTCTAGAAATAATTATATTAATTTGCACAAACAACAATGTGAATTAATATAATTATTTCGGGATTATTTGAATTAATTATTGGATTGTTATTGATTGTTGTTATTGCTTGTTTCTTTACTTTGACACTATCCCAGTTATCACACTACAAGTTCCCTTTGCTATGTTTTGATTTTTGAATTGATATGGAATCGGGTTGAAATGATAAATACCCAAATGAATTTGACCTAGGATAGAGAATTAAATAAAACCCGATTGGTCAATAATTTGATAAAGAAAAAAATAAAGATTTATTTGAATAAATAATAAAATTCGAAATGAAGTTGGAATTTGAATTTTTAATGAAAGGAAATGTAATATGTAATAATCTGAACAAAATATTAATAAAGTAATTTATGAAAGAACGTTATTTAATTTAAGAAATGATTGAATTAAGCTTTGAAATTATTAAATAATTAAGCTTTGAAATTATTTAATAATTAAGTTTGGAATTATTTAATAATTAAGATTGGAATTATTTAATAATTAGGTTTTGGAATTTAATTGATAATTAAATTTTGAAATTATTAATTAAGTTTTGAAATTATTAAATAATTAAATAAAATTGAATTATTTGAGAATTAAATAAAAATTTGAATTCTTTGATAAGAGAAATTGAACTCTTGAATAAGTGAATTTGAACTACGTTAATAAATGAAATTGGGTTTCTTTATTAATTAAGTTGTGGAAAATTTAAGTAAGTTAATAAGTGAAATTGAACTTCTTGAATATGTGAAATTAAGTTTCTTTATTGAGTTTGGAAATTTGTAACTAAGTAAATTATGTGGAATTGAATTTCTTTAACAAGAAATAAAATATGTGATTTATTGAAATTAATGTAAGTCTTGTAATTTAAAGAATTGATTTTACGAATCAAATTTAATCCAATTTGAAGTTTTGATATAATCAAGTTGAACTTAGGTAATTGATTTAATGAATTGGAAATTAAATAGAAATTGTTTTGAATGGCAAATTTACTTAATGAATATTGAATGAGTTCGACCGATGAATTTAAATTGATTGGAAAGTTAAATTATATTAATTTAAATGATTTCGGAATGAAACTTATATACGAACTTGAATAAATATTTGGATTGTTTTAAAAAAAATCGAAATTTAATTATAAGATTTTTAAATGGTAATTTGGAAGTTTTAAAACGTAAATTATGGAAATTGATTTAGAAAGACAAGTGAAATGTTGATTTATAAATTCTAATTGGAATTGAAATTGATTCGGTTTTTGAAATTTATTAAACGACCAATCGGTGTAATAATTACGAAAGTTATTAAAGAGACGGGAATCGGTTATGGACATACTCTCTGTATAAACCGAAAACCGCTTTAATAACTATACGCGGAGTGTGATCCAGAATGAAGTGGTTGGAATTTCAAACTTGTGTCAAGGCTTTCGATTATCGTTCTCTTTCTTCAGTCATCACGTACATCATTCCAACCGCTTCATTCTGGATCATCACTCCGCGTATAGTTATTAAAGTGGTTTTCGATTTAGACAGAGAGTATGTCCATAACCGATCCCGGTTTCTTTAATAACTTTCGTAATTATTACACCGATTGGTCGTTTAGTAAATTTCAAACCAAATCAAATTCAATCTCAATTTTAATTCGTAAACCAACATTTCATTTGTGTTTCTAATCAATTTCCAAAACTTACTTTTCAAAACTTCCAAATAACCATTTCAAAGTCTTACAATTCAATTTCAAATTTTATTTAACCGAACAAATATTGATTCAAGTTCGTATATAAGTTTCATTCCGAAATCATTTAAAATAGTTTAATTTCATTCAAATCAATTTAAATTCATTTATCGATTTCATTCAATATTCGCTAAGCTAATTTATCATTTAAACAATTTTCATTTAAATTCCAATTCATTTAAATCGATTACTTAAGTTCACTTTTATTATAACAAAACTTACAAATTTACTTAAATTCGATTTGTCAATCAAATTCTTAAAATTTCAAGTCTTACATTTATTTCAATAAAACGCATTTTTATTTCTTGTTAAAGAAATTCAATTTTCACTTATTTATTGACTTCGTTACAAATTTCAAACTCAATTAAATAAACAACTAAATTTCGCATAATCAAGAAGTTTCAATTTCACTTATTAACTTACTTAAATAATTTTTCCAAAACTTTAATAAAAAAGGAACTCAATTTCATTTATTAATGAAGTTCAAATTTTACTTAATCAAAAGTTCAAATTCTCTTATCAAAGAATTCAATTTTTTATTTTTATTTTATTTTATTCAATTATCAAATAATTCAATCTTATTTAATTATTAAATAATTTCAAACTTAATTATTTATAATTTCAAAACTTCATAATTACAACCTTGATTACAAATTCAGACTTAATTATTAAATCATTTCCACTTAATTATGAATTCAAATTTAATCATCAATCATTTCAACTTAATTATAAATTCGACTTAATAATTTCAAACTTAATTATAATTTCAAATTTAATTATTAAATGATTTCAAACTCAAAAATTTCAAAACTCAATCATTACTAATTCCAAATTATTATTAATAATTTCAAATTTAATTATTAAATAATTAAATTTCAAACAACGTTCTTTCATCAATTACTACGTTAATATTTGTTTCAGATTTCAATCTTTACATTTTCCTTTCATCAAAATTCAAATTCCAGTTTCATTTCAAAACTTATTCTTTATTCGAATAAAATCATTATTTTATTTTTAAATCAAATTATTGACCAATCGGATTTATTAAATTCTCTATCCTAAGTCAAGTTCATTTTTGGGTATTTATCATTTCAACCTGATTCCAATTCCAATTCAAAAATCAAAAATAACAAAGGAAACTTGCAGTGTGATAACAGGGATGGTGTCAAAGTAAATAAACAAGCAATAACAACAATCAATAACAATCCAATAATTAATTCAAATAATCCCGAAATAATCGTATTAATTCGCATTGTTGTTTGTGCGAATTAATATAATTATCTCTAGAATCTACACTATCATTTCATGTAGATTAAAGATTATTATAATATTATTTATACGGTTCTTCACTGTCGTTCATTATTCAATTTTAACTACATCGATTTACACAACATACATTTAAATAGTTCAAAGTGTGATTTACCATATTTCTACGTGTCGATTCATTTAAACATTTAAGGGGTCATCTTATGCAAATGTCATCAAATCAAACTTAACCCATATGTCAAACCTAACTATCCAATGACAATTTCAATTTCAAGTTTATTTATCATTTACAACATTAACAGTTTAACGTTCAATGTCAGCATCACACGATCAATCAAATTATCAATCAAACTAGCTTATTTTGCATACATAACAGATAATAGTTTCAGATGTCACAAGTGAACTGATACACGTCATAACATATATAACAGTGTAATTAACTAACAGCAGCATATTTCAATTGTCGTTTCAATTGAAATCAAATTTAATAAATAAAAGAATATTAATCGTGAGTGATTGCTCACCTTTCGAGACTAGAGAGGACAGAAGATGACATGGATACGAACACAGATACTGACACTGAAATTGAGCTACGATTCCAAGCACGATTCCAAAACAAGCTAGATAGACACGATTCGACGATCCAAGCTGATAATACGAAATCAATGAGAATTAATCGAATAAATTTTGATATTAGCAGAAATATATATACATTATTATCTTATTTATTCCCCATAACCCAATATTTAATTAACTACTTATTTAAAAAAGAACTATATATATAAATATATAATTTAAAACAATTTCTCTAAATAAACCATTGTATTATATTTCATAATCGATGTTTATTATAAAACAACTTATTTACAACATGTATAACTCAAAATCTATATATATATAATAAATTACAAATCATTTATCTGAAAGCATATATATGTATAAAGAAAACAATGTATGTATAGTTATGAAGCGGCATAAAGTGACTCACGCAACCTGTACCATACGTATGCTATACGCATATTAGTTAGCTTGAATATAACTTAATTATATTCCTCTCATATAAAAAGAACTTATAAATAAAATAGATAAACTTACATGCCTTAATCTATGTAAATTTATAATCTATCGTATAGACTACACACGCTAATAAACATAATAGGTTTGAAAACTTGCATTAAACTGTAAAAATAAAACAAGAAAAGCAAAATACGTATACTTTGTATAAACTAGAATTCCTATGCAACAAACAAATCTATATAACTTAACCTTTACACTGTTGTATGTATACCTAAAATAGTGAACAACTGTTGTCTAAAATGTACAAACAATGGTTCCAAGATATAATCAAATATATGTACTCTACAGATCCAATATAAAGCTAATATAATCTATGTAGAACTGAACACTATATACATGTATATCTATGTTGCGGTAAATATATTTTTTTTTTGAGTGGATTCCGTTTCAAAAATAAAATAAAATATCAATTTAGTTTCATTTGAGTTTTGTAAAAGATTTAACCACAATAGATGTATATACGCATCCATTATATACAAACATGTACAAGGAGTAAATCTCATAACTTAAACCTTACTATTAGTAAAATACTTAGTAATTTTAAACCAGTTCAAATAACGTGCATACCCATATGTACACAAATATCTAGATCTATGAACCTTTACGTGGATTTCAGAAGAAGAAAAAATATACATATTAATATACATGAAACAGAGGCAAGCTCGGCTAATCAAGCAAACTATACTCATAGAATTTAACAACACTGATACATACAACAGTTTAAAAACATTACTATATATAATACCTTATGTACACGCACAGAAGGAAGAAAGGGAAGAAGAGGTGACTCTCCCAATATGGCTGACGTTGAAGGGTAGGCGCGCTAGGCTTGCGGCAGCAGGGTGGGCGGAGGGAGATCGGCCGTAGGCTGAGACGTGGAGGTGGGCGAAGAGAGGAGAGAGGAGGAGAGTGTGGAGATGCGGCGGGCGTAGGCGGTTAGGCGCTTCAGGGCGGAGGGGAGAGTTTCGGCTGAGGTGGTATTAGTGCCGTTGGAGTTGGCAATGGCGTTCGGGTTGTTGCGCGCGCATGGGAAGATGGGTGAAGAAGGAGTGGTGGCTGTTGTATTTAAGGTGAAGGTTGAGCAACTTCAAAGTATAAGAGCTCCAGGCAAAAAGAAGATATGTAAACCACAAAATATAAACTTACTTTTTTTTTTAAGGAAACCGAATGGTGACAATGGAAAAGGAAGAGAGAAGGTTTTTGGGATGGTATGCTAGCCCTGGGGATTTGTGGCAGGTAGGAAGAAGATGAATAGCTTTCATATAAATAAATATGTATTGTTTTATTTTAAATATTTCAATTTAAACCAGAGGAATAAATGGACCATCACATAATATTGCAACTGTGGAAATAATGAATGTCATTTGTGTGAATTCTAGGGAGATTAAATGCAAATGGCTATTGGTAATTCTACGGTGGGAAATGAGAAAACATAAAAAACAAAATGGTTCAAATTCACAACCGATACGACTATCTATTCTACGGATTCCGCTGCGAATCAGACTTCAAACACAGAAGTGAATACACCATGGTGACCAGCGTGATGAGACGGTTAAAACGGTATACGGATATCGGTGGTACGATTGAATTAAAAAAAATCGAATTTTTCTACTACGAAAAATGCATAAAAATCGCAGAAAAATAAGATCGACGGAGCCAAAGATGTCCGAATTTGAAAAAACAACAAACTGAAAACTTGCTCAAAAGATGTTTTAGAATTTTTCTATGTAAAAATATTTTGGTTTTGAAAACGTTTTATTTTCATCGCTTTTTAACTGATTAAATTGAAGTAAATTTACGCGCGAAATAAACTTCCATATTTTCGAACGAAAATTTACCAGATGCTATGTGTAATTAGACGTATTTCAAATATCAAATTTATATTTCGAAATTTTATCGTTAAAAATTCCATAAAATCTCAATTAATAACGTTATTAAAACCGACTAAATTTACGGGTTGTTACAAAGAACGATAATGGATAGCCTTGACACTTGTGTCAAATTGGAAATGACTAAACTAGGAGCCGTGTCGGACCAAATGTGGTTAGCCCCCCCGAGCGAACACACTTATTCGTAAACTACTCATTACTTGTTATTGATTGGTGCACCCTCGGAACTGGGTGTGTTGTTTCGCGGTGTTGCGATCGTTGCGGCGGTGCGTTTTCACCAGTCCGAATCAGGCAAACGGTAGTTTCACTACTTTGGGTATTGCCTCATGTGCCTTGTCATACTTGTATCCCTATATACGCGACCACTACGAATTTGTTTTGTGTTATACCTATGGAGTACTCCCTGATATCCCACCAGTTTACAATGGAGTTTACAGTGCTGTATAGAATATAACGCTTATATAGAATGTGTTAAGGGGGATAATGGTAACGCCTTAACACTATTTTGATATTTTATATTACTGATAGACATTATCTATTTAGCGTACACTACTACATAGTAGATAGTTTACCGGATCCTTAGAGGATGGTTATTCCAACGTCCTTTGAGTTTTTTGTATTTCAATTGTTATTTCACTTCAGTTGGATTTATTGATATAAGAATGTTAATCCTGACTCGAGTGTTTTGTGTTTTGCTTTACGCTCGGGTCAGACTGAGTGATTCTGTTTTTGAGACTCACCTTTGGAGTTGGAGCTTCGCTTGGAGATCCAGTTATCTATCCAGCTTTCAGATATTTAGTTGATTCCAGTGGTGTATTCTGATTCTTGTATTTGACTATTGTATGCAAGACTTCTGTTGTAACTTATTTAACTCTATTATATATATAGTAGCTTCATGAACTACTATCTTTTGCTTCCGCTGCATATTATTACTCTGTTTTTGTGACTCTATGATTATTTATTTACTGTTTATGCTCAGTTTTGCCAAATTTAAATTAACAATTCAGTATTTTGAATTATTCAAGTCCGATATGTGCGGATACGAATAGTCCAAAATAGCGGGTCGTTACAATAGTTAAAATTTGAATCGACGTATGTGTTGAACTTGATTAGTTAAATTTTTAAAATATGACCCCTTAAATGTTTAATTATTTGACACGTAGAAATTAATTAATCACCCTTGAACCATTTGATTTTATGTTGTATTAATTGATGAAGTACGAAATTGAATAATGGATGTCAAGTGTTGAAATTGTATAGAATATTAGTGTAATAATCTTTAATCTACATGAAATGATAGTGTAGATTCTAGAAATAATTATATTAATTTGCATAAACAACCAATGTGAATTAATACGATTATTTCGGGATTATTTGAATTAGTTATTGAATTGTTATTGATTGTTGTTTTGCTTGTTTATTTACTTTGACACCATCCCAGTTATCACACTGCAAGTTCCCTTTACTATGCTTTGATTTTTGAATTGAATTGGAATCGGGTTGAAATGATAAATACCCAAATAAACTTTGACCTAGGATAGAGAATTATATAAAACCGATTGGTCAATAATTTGATTTAAAAAGAAAATAAAGATTTTATTTGAGTAAACATTAAGGTTTTGAAATGAAATTGGAGTTTGAAATTTTAATAAAGGAAATTGTTAATATTTAATAATCTGAAACAAAATATTAAGAAAGTAATTGATGAAAGAACGTTGTTTAATTTAAGAAATGATTGAATTAATTTTGAAATTATTTTAATAATTAAGTTTGGAATTATTTAATAACTAAGATTGGAATTATCTAATAATTAGGTTTTGGAATTTATTTAATAAATAAATATTGAAATTATTAATTAAGTTTTGAAATTATTTAATAATTAAATAAAATTGAATTATTTGAGAATTAAATCAAAATTTGTATTCTTTGATAAGAGAAATTGAACTTTTGAATAAGTGAATTTGAACTTCGTTAATAAATGAAATTGGGTTTTTTTAGTTATTAAGTTTTGGAAAATTATTTAAGTAAGTTGATAAGTGAAATTGAACTACTTGAATACGTGAAGTTTAGTTTCTTTATTAACTGAGTTTTGAAATTTGTAACTAAGTAAATAAATAAATGAAATTGAATTTCTTTAACAAGAAATTAAGTGCGTTTTATTGAAACAAATGTAAGGCTTGTAATTTAAAGAATTTGATTTGACGAATTTAACTTAATTAAATTTGTAAGCTTTGATATAATGAAGTTGAACGTAAGTAATTGGTTTAATGAATTGGAAATTAAATGAAAATTGTTTTAATTGATAAATTAGCTTGACGAATATTGAATGAGGTCGATAAATGAATTTAAATTTGATTGGAATGTTGAATTAAATAAATTTAAATAATTTCGGAATGAAGTTATATACGAACTTGAATCAATATTTGAATTGTTAAATAAAAATTGAAATGGAATTATAAGATTTTGGAAATAGTAATTAGGAAGTTTTGAAACGTAAATTTTGGAAATTGATATAGAAAGACTAATGGAATGTTGGTTTACAAATTCTATTGAAATTGAAATTGATTTGGTTTTTAAATATATTAAACGACCAATCGGTGTAGTAATTACGAAGGTTATTAAAGAAACCGGAATCGGTTATGGACATACTCTCTGTCTAAACCGAAAACCACTTTAATAACTATACGCGGAGTGATGATCCAGAATGAAGTGGTTGGAATGATGTACGTGATGACTGAAGAAAGAGAACGATAATGGATAGCCTTGACACTTGTGTCAAATTGGAAATGACTAAAACAGGAGCTATGCCGGGCCAAATGGGGTTAGCCACCTCGAGCGAACACACTTCTTCGTAAACTACTCATTACTAGTTATTGATTGGTGCACCCTCGTACTTTTGGGAGTGTTGTTTCGCGGTGTTGCGATCGTTGCGGCGATGCGTTCTCACCAGTCTGGATCAGGCAAACGGTAGTTTCACTACCTTGGGTATTGCCTTATGTGCCTTATCATAATTATATCCCTATATACGCGACCACAACGAATTTGTTTTGTGTTATACCTATGGAGTACTCCCTGATATCCCACTAGTTTACAGTGGAGTTTACAGTAATGTATAGTCTATAACGCTTATATATAAAAATGTGTTAAGGGGGATAATGGTAACACCTTAACACTATTTTGATATTTATATTACTGATAGGAATTATCTATTTAGCGTACACTACTACATAGTAGATAGTTTAATGGATCCTTAAAGGATGGTTATTAGTTATTGTATCTCAATTGTTATTTCACTTGAGTTGGATTTATTAATATAAAAATGTTAATCCTGACTCGAGTGTTTTGTGTTTTGCTTTACGCTCGGGTCAGACTGAGTGGTTCAGCTTTCGAGACTCACCTTTGGAGTTGGAGCTTCGCCTGGAGATCCAGCTATCTATCCAGCTTTCAGATATTCAGTTGATTCCAGTGATGTATTTTGATGCTTGTATTTGACTACTGTATTCGAAACTTCTTTTGTAACTTATTTAACTTTGTTATATATATGGCAGCTTCATGAACTACTATCTTTTGATTCCGCTGCATATTATTACTCTGTGTCTGTGATTCTGTGATTATTTATTTACTGTATATGTTCAGTTTTGCCAAATTTAAATTAATAATTCGGTATTTTGAATTATTCAAGTCCGACGTGTGCGGATGCGAATAGTCCAAAATAGCGGGTCGTTACAAGTTCAGTCCAAAAGAAGCGGAAGAAGGTTATGTTATGTGTCACATTTGATTGTTAAATGATTTCTCCAGTATAATCACATCGTGTAATCAAAATTGAATCGTTTAGATTGCTAACTGTTTTCAGTTTTATTTTATTACTTGACAGTAAATACAAAATCTTCAAATCTAGAACATGTTTATATGCTAAAACCTAAATTCACATTTAGTGTCATCTGATTGCGGACAATAAGCCGATAGTCGATGTATTATGCTGTAAGCAGTGCATTTTAGGTTTGAAATTGCACACTATGAAAATGAGCTTGCAATGAATATTGGTTTCCCTTACAACGATGCAAGTTATCTTACTTTGTACTTTGAAAAATTGATTTGCATTCTACATGAAAAAAAAAGAAAAAAGAGAGTACTTTTTGTTTCTATTTTATTTGTGTTTTCTTTTATTATTTTGTTCTTTTGTATCCTTGTCTCATTTTATCTAACTTTGCAAAGTGTGGGTCTGACTAATGTCATTCAGGTGTTTTATTTCTCGCGGTCAATAATGCATAACAAAAAACAAGAACTCTTAGTTAATATTTAACCAAGTATTTTCTTATAACTCTATAAAAAAGCATGCATGTCACGTGAATAATGTAGTCAGAGAACCAAGATTTTTCGGTGTTGATACAAAATCAAATATCTGATAAAGTATATTTGATTAAGCTTGTTTTAGTTCAGGTTCATCTATTGTACGCCTTTGATGTGATGAAATACCGAAAGTGGGCAATTTGAAAGCACTATAGCATATGATATCAATAAGTAGGCCTAACGCTAACCATTTGATTGTTTACAACGATGTATTTATGAATGTCTATATATCTTCCAAGTAGTATTGGTATCAGTCAACTTAGTTAGCAGTTCTCAGGACTGAAATATTGTATATGAGTAGTAAAATAATATGAATTAAATGTGTGCCTACCAACCATACAATATGTGGTCAGTCGGTTTAGTGTGATAAGGTTTTTTTTAAGAGAAAAGGTTTGGCATTGTTTCAGTAGTCAAATAACAATAACATAATGGAGTTACAGTGAGTCTGGTAGTGGACTTTAGTCGAGATATTCAGTACTAAATTTATAATCTCTTTAAAAAGTAGCAACTGAGGTAGCACCAGTCTAACGCTTATATCCTGTCAATATCAACTTATGTCGAGAGACGTTTAATTACGAAGCTGACTTGAATTATTCGGTAATTTTTTATAAAGAACGGGTCAGTATAGAAGAGGTTAATGAGGTTGGTTGTACTAGGTTATCAAACTGTCAAACTGAAAAAACTATAACGATCAAATCCATACCTGACAAGGTTTGTAATGTCTTAAATTAAATATATGGAGATATCTGTATATTTAAACATCATAATAGCGAACAATCTTCATTCATCGTTCTGCACATATATCTAGCACATAGGAGCTTGTGAAATTATACACATCCTCAAAGTTCACACAGGTATGTTCTCATGATCTCATGACCCAATTTTTTTCTCAAGTAGATTAATTTCAGCTTAAGCACTACACAATTCTTCTAAAAGACAGAATATGCTTGATTTTGAGTAGCTTTTGGCAATGGGAATGCATGCCGACTTTCCATCAAGTTTATTTTAATAATAAATAGAAAATTGATCAAAAAATCCTAAAAGATGAAATCGACTAATAAATTAGCTCAAAAATCAAACAGAAAATGATTTTCACACTTGGATAAAATCGCTGCTTAGAATTTCAAACTGGCTAAAAGCCTAAGAGTGTATACTGCTTATATTCAGAACTTCATATAATTTGCAGCTACAGGTTTGCAAAAAATAATGGTAGTTCATAATTTGAAATTAAGCGGCTTAGTCGCTAATTCATTCAGATTGTGTTTCACTTTTAATAGTACGGTCAGTTGTAACGACCCCGGATTTTTATATAAATTTAAAATGATAATTAACATCTATTTTTGAAGAAAACGGTGAAATTAATCGATTTAGTGATGTGAGTTTCCCCGAGTTCAAATATATTCCATATAAATCATTTAAATTTTTAATTATTGTATATATATGTATATATTGGATTTGAGATAAAATCTTAAATAAATGGTTTTTAAAATAAATAGAAATAAAAATACAAGACGATAAGTATTTAAGTTGAAAATTAATATGTAAGTCATAAGAAAAGAAAAGAAACGACATTTAAATATGAAACAAAGTTGTAAATAATTATGCAAAATAAATAAAAACAAAAGTATATACATTGACACAAGTATAAAAATAAATAAATTAATTGATTTAAAAATTTATAAAGGATGATAATTTGAGTTATATAAAATATATGTGTACATAGAGAAATGTAAAACAATAATTTTTAAAATAAAATTTATGATAAATATTTAAACTAACAATAGAAACACAAAAGAAATAGAAATATATGTGAGATAAACTATAAACTATAAAGTCAACAAAATAAAGTAAACATATTAAAATAAATAAGTATGGTTAAAATTCAAAACAACACATTAACTAAAATATAGAGTAAACACACAACTAAATTTAAAACGACATAATAAAATAGAAAATTATTTGTAATACAAAGTAAACTAAACAAAATAACAAAACAAAACAAAAGAAAAAGTAACAAATCAAATACAAGAGCTTGTAAATTAAATCAAGCAAGTTATGTTATATAAAAATAGAAATTTATTTAAGTTATTAAAAGCAAAGTAAAAGAATGTAGACGAAAATAAAACAAACAAATAAAATACAAAGGACTAAAACAAAAATACGTTTTCATGAACACTTAAACAAACATATATGCAAAAGCTTGTGAAAGAAAATAAAGTAAAATAAATATCCACAAAACAAAAATAAAAGCAAACCTGAATAAATACAAGCAAATATAGAACTAAATATGTAGGCAATGCAAATAAAGTATACAAGACAATATGTGATGAACTCAATGTTAAAAGCAAACACAAATCAAACAGCATATCTATATAAGTGTATGCATAATGTACTTGTAAGAATTAAAATAAGACGGTTGTTACATTGAAGCATGAAGCATTTAATGCTTTCAAACCAGCCCATACCTATTGTACAAAACTGTTTCCATATATTTATATACATCCGTATTAGCTGATATTCATTCAAAAACAAAACTTAAGCAAGCCAGAAAAAAAGAAATTCAAAACTGAGAACCCAAAGCAAAATCGAGCCTGAGACAACTTCAACTTGAAAGCAGATGTGGATTGAAGTCTGCAGCCTATTTGAAGCTTTAAAACTAATTCAAAACTATCAAAGAAAACAAAATGCCTGTCTCTGTTCTTCTTCTCAGACTTGTGAGTAAACTCCTACCTAAACATACTCTATTTTGTTGTTTATTGATGCTGTGAGTAACATCACTTAAGTTAGGTTTATGAAAATGGTTGCATGATTGATATCTGAAAATATAAATATATGATTGTGTATAAGTATTGTTGTTGTATTCCTGTATGTAAATATATGCATAGCTAATCCCTGTAATACTCTGATCCTTGTTTCAAGCATCAAATAAAATAAAAAAATGTTTTTACAGGCAAAACAAATCTTTGGACTTACTTGTTTTGATTTAGGACTTAAACAAAAATTGTTTCATTTAGCATAGTTAAGTGTCTAAATTACAAGAAAAAAATAAAATATAAAATTTGCGTAACTCTGGAAAATAAGGTGAGCAAATATATTATCTTGAAGTTTAAAACTTGATGATTGATTTGTAGAAAATCTTGGTTTAGCTAGTATCTATTGTAAAGATGAATTCTGTGATGAATTCTGCTTACTGGAAGTTGTATCTTGCTATGTTTTCAACATTTCAAGCTACAGAGCAAATGAAAGCAAATAAATTTAAAACAAAACTCCTTCATATAAATAGTTTAAACTTAGGAATTTAAGTTAAATAAGTAGGTTCGAACTAATGTCAGAGCTTGGAACCTTGTTTGAAGGTTTACAGTGAGTTATAGATATTGGGTATTCATTTTTACAGTAAAAAGGAAACATATGTTAAAATTCAAATAATTTATTTTGTTAATTCGAATTCATATCTTGATTTAACATACCAAAGTAAGATTTTTAAAACAGAAATGATGATTTTTTGATAAGTATACAAGGTGTATTTTATAACTAAACAAGAAATGCTTTTTTGTAAATTTCTAGTGATCCAACAAATTTTATATGTTGAAACTTGTGGTATAGCTAGTTTGATGATTCTCGAGTATAGGAAAAATATTGGAAAATTTTTCTAATGCAAGAGTTTTGGGATCGAACCAAAAGTAGGGTTTGGTCCGAGTTAACTTTTTAGTTCTGTAAAAATTTATTTTTGTTGCCGTGACGTGATCGAGTGGATCATGCTTCGAGGAGGTGGTTGAGGAAGGTCAGGACATGGCGTTGGCGAGGTGGTTCCGCCTCCGGTGGTCAGTGTTGGTGGGGCGAAGCGGTTTTCGTGTGGTTGTTCGAACTACTGGTTCAAGCTGCAGGCGATTTTTTGATTTCGACTTTGGTTCGAAAATCTGGGTTGCGATATTGAGTTGGAAGGAGAATCGTGGTTTGCTGGAGTAGTGTGAGCCACAGGAGGTGCGGCGAGCCACGGTGCACGTGCACGGTGGCGTGGGTGTGTCAGAGAGGGCGTGGGTATGTTTTGCTGTTGTGTTAACTTAACAAAAGAAAAAAAAAGAAGATGAAAGAGCAGGTTGGAGTAGAAAAAAAGAGAAGAGGAAGTGTTACAGGAGGGGCTCGGGTGATTTTGGTGGGTAACTCGAAGCATTTGTCGAGCAAATCATGATGGGGCTCGGGTATAAGGTGGTACAGGTTTCAAAACCTGCTTCTGTTTAAACTTTAAAAAAAAAAATGTTTTGGAAATAAATGATTGAGTTTAAACTCTTTTGAATTTCTTTCAGATGATTGATATTACTTTAACATGAAATCTTAAAAGTAAATTTAAAATGAATGTTTTCAAACTTAAGAAAGTAATAAATAAAATCATTAATAAGAATAAATTATCTTTATAGTTAATGAAATATATTGATTTGTAATTCATAAATGATTAAGTTAATTTGAATGATTAATTATGAAATTGGTTTAAAGGTTAATTTAATTAATATGATTAATTAAGAAAAAAAAAATTTATTAATTAATTAAAATGTTTGATAAATAAATTTATATCAAATGATTTGAAATTAATAAAACAAGATTAGATAATTAATTCATAAGTAATAAATTTACTTGGAAATAAAATTGAATTGATTAGGATTAAACAATTTAAATTAATCCTACTTATAAATGACAATTGAATGTTTGACCTTACTTATGAATTGGTTGTATTGTATAAGATACCTTGAATTGATTATCCTATCTGATTTGTGATATTTTGTACTGTGGATTGAGCTGTGTATGATTCATTCATTTATTTACATTGTATATTATCTGTGAATCTGTGAATGAGCGATAAGCGTTATAGCTATATCGCTTATCAATTATATCTCTATGTTTTAATCTGTGATGATTGAATAATGTTGC
Source organism: Allium cepa (assembly GCA_030765085.1). NCBI lineage: Eukaryota > Viridiplantae > Streptophyta > Magnoliopsida > Asparagales > Amaryllidaceae > Allium > Allium cepa. The sequence continues at coordinate 728,175,377 of CM060938.1, read as the reverse complement.
ACTATTGTGTTAAACCCCGGGACCACACCATACACACACAATTATGGATTTCACGAGGAAATCGATTAAGTCACAGATTTTTGAAATAGTTTAAATTTTGAATTTTTAAATTCAAATGTTTTGGAATTGGAATTGGAATAGAAGTGAAAAGCTTTTGAAATGAAATTTCAAAGATGGAAATTTATTTTGAATAATTAGATTAAGTGTTGGAATTTAAGTACTTTAATTTAAATTTGAATTCAATATTCAAATTGAATTCTGTAATTTGAAACTAGGGATTAACGATATTATACTAGTTATATATGAGTTAAACCATTTTTAAAGTATTATTTTTGGGAATTTGAATTTAACCCAAGGATTTCAACTCGTATAAATGAATCAGATTTCCAAAATGAAAACGGTTGTTTTCAAATGATAAACACTCTTAAATAAGAATTGAGATTCCAGTTAATTAGGGGAATTTCAAGATTGAATGGAGAAATGATTTTCCTAAGTTATGAATGAATTCTTTTTGAAAGCTATGAATTAAATCTGTTTATTTTTAACAGATTTAAATTGATGATTTGTTTAAATCAAATTGAAATGAAATTGTTTTGAAGGCTATAAAGTTAAATCTTTGATTTAAAGATGTAACGAGTTAATCAAATCGAAATGAAAATTGATTTGGAAAATCTGTGAATGAATCTTTTGTTTAAAAGATTAAAATGTGAAAATTGTTTAAACCGTTAAAGGTTGTGAAAATGAATCTTTTTGTTTTAAAGATTAAAATGGTAATTGGATTAAACCATTTGAAAGAAAGTTTTGAATTATTAAGTTGTGACTTAATTGAAATCCCAATATCCATATGTTTTTTGAACTATTTCGCTCACTATTTGGTTTAGCCGGGAAAGGACCTTTGTGTCGTATAACCCATTCCGAATATGTGATACGTCGTTATGAATAGCATTGAAGATCGGTGTTGAAGACCCGGTATTTGCGAGAGCGATAGGATGACCTGTCGATTGACTCTGCACCGAGTTGCTCCGGTATTGAGTTCTCCATATGTGATGGTGAATCCGATCAGGATTGTGAATATCCGGATTGCAAGGACTTCTTTGTAAGTGCCTTCGGTTCTGTTCGAACCCAGAACAGACTTGTATGGATTGTATGTCTGACATTACAAATTGAGATATAAAGCCGATTTCTTTCAAATATATTTCTGTTGGTGGCGGAGAATGTATTCTCTTAGCTTAACACCCTTCTCTGAGACGTACGAGCTCAGAGGTTATGTAGTTGAAGTTATCAGCGATATATTCCCAATTTGGTAATGTGACATGCTGAGTGTTGCTGTAAATGATCATTGTGTTGATTATTTGTGATAGGATCGTTTATTTGATCGTCTATCCTGGTGATCATTTCTATGATCATTTGTTGACCCAAAGCATGACTTTTGTATAAAGTATGTTTTTGTGGACGTGACTTCATCGAGCCTCACACCCCGGAAATGGTCAAAACAGGAAAGATGCGGCAAGGTTATGAGGGGTAGCTCCCTTTAGGGTATGTGCATTTCCTTCTGGATAGAGGTGGTATCATGGTATGGAGCCCAGATATTTAACCTATGTGGTTACTACGAATTTATTACTTTGTGGTTGTTGGTTATCGGGATCCCGTGAGAAAGGTCGTTTACGATCGGGGAATGGCGTGCTCGTGTCAGTAGTTACCCAGTTAGGGGTAACCCGGCCTTATGTTGGCAGAGTTCCGGTTTGGTTCTCGGGAATGTCCATCCAGAGGCATTCTCATGTGGCAATGGGAAGTTCCTTGGCCTGACCATTTGTTGGAAATCCAAAGAAACAATATGATCTTGTACGGATTTAGTTGTAGAACCTATCATTCACTTATGGTGGCGCCCCACTGTTTGGATGGTAGTTATAGTAGGCATAGTTCGAAATGTCTATGTTGGCTAAGATTTATATCTTTACTTTCGAAATGATTTTTACTACACTATGCACTAGTAATAATATCAAATGTTCTTTTTAATGCGTATCAAGCATCTTTGACTATCATAAGGAGAAATCTCCTCCGATTCTGCGTTTGCATTGTGTGTGTGTGCGGGAGGCCTTATGGTAGTCTCATTTTTCAAAAGCATTGCGAATTGACTTTGAAAATCTTTTGTTTAATGTTTTAAAAGATAAACTGTTTTTGTTGCTCACACCAGTCCCACGACTGATCCGGAGTTTATCGTTTCTTTCCTAAACTCTGGGTGCTCATTATATTTCTACACGAGCAGTCTAGAGTTGGGTTTTTTTTTCCAGATAGTTAGATATAGTGGATTATCTGGAGTTAGTTCAGTCTTTGGACCACACCAGTCTTGCTGAGCTTGGTGATATGTTATTGGGGGTTCGAGCTATTGCTGGATTGATTCTTGGAAATGGAGTTACAGTTCTTGGAGTTCTTGCTTGAAGACTATCTTAGAGTTATTTGTTCCGTATGCTAGATGTCATCTATTTTCTTTTCCGCTGCTATTTTATTGTATCATATCTCTGATGTATATTGATATCTATTGGATCATCTGTTGTATCAGATATTGTATCAAAGCTGTATATCAATGTATTATTCTTTTATTCCGCTGTGTTATTTACTTAATGTTGTTATAAGCTCCGGCGAATCGGATTTGAACGGTCGAATCTATGACATTCGAATACGATATGAAGTATGGATGTCGATTTTCAAGCGGGCAAAATCCGAGTCGTTACATCAGTGATATAGTTTGACCACGGTAAAAAGGCTGTATTTCTATATAACAAGCGTGTCATAATGCAATCATTTAATACTCTGTCAGAGCATCAAACAGAGCAATTTCTAGAAAACTCGATCATTTCTAGTGGTGAAATTTCATTTGATACTAGTGCGAACCCGTGCTTCGCATACGGACCGCACTCAACCTCTTATCATCATAGCATGTTTAAATGATTTATATGGTTCATTGATTAAGAAATAGTGATCTTTTTTTATCAATTTTCAAATAAGTTTGCATTTTGTATAAAACTTGTGTATAAATCTTTGAAAATAGTAATGCAGATAGTACCGGTGCTTGATAAACAGTTGCAAAATATCGAGCAAAAATGATTTCAAAGATAAAATTTCCACACAATACACATATAAATTATACACATATAAATTTATTGTGTGCATCAGCTGTTGCTCCATGCATCAGCTGTATTATATGTAACTTCATTTAGTGAGATACATTTATCAATCATTTCCTTTAATACTTGATGTCGTTGATTCCATTTGCTGCTTTGGTAATAACTATATATAAGAGCAGTGCAGGTAACAACATTTGGTTTACACTTGACCATTGATCCAAAAATGCCAAAAGCAACGTTGACATGATTCATGAGAATGCAAGCGTTGATGATGATGCCATAACTGACTATGTCTAGGAGCACATTATGCAGCATCATATTATTGTAGAATGATAAGATTAGAGGATAAACAGATTTATTTCTGTTTTGAACGATTCTTGTGAAAAATATGCTAAATCTAAAACATACATATTTTATGTCTGAATTGTTGGAACTAACAACCATTATTCAACAATATTTATTTTAATGTAAAGAATATCGTTGTATTTCTTTTACAGTCAAAGAAAATTCAATATAATAAGTAGCATATAATTGTATTTAATGCTTTTGAGCTTTGTGGTTCCATTTCTAATTTCATCTAACATTGTTGTTGTATTTTGGTAATGTTGGATTTCACCAAACTTGACTACAATTTGTGAAAGTAGAATAAGAAGTTGGAAATTTTCAAAACAATCAATGACATAGATTAGTTAAAAGAAATAAAGTCAAATAGATCTAATAACTTTAATAATATGAATAATCCGAAAAACTATGATTTTGAAAATTTTATTTTTAGCTATCAACAATGGATATCATTGAAAAGCATATTAAATTTGAGATTTAATAATGAAATCGATTCTTAAATTCAATTAATGTAGAAAAAATTATCACATTTCAAAGTTTGGAATAGAAAGAAATTAAAAACGTGATTGTTAATTTCTCAAAATATGAAGGAGGCATGTGTGCTCTTGAAATCTAACTCAATAATAATATTATAGTATAGATGTTTTTCTAGTTCAAAATAACTTTAATTCTTTCTTATATCTACGTCTAGTTTATTATTACGTTTATTGCTAGCCATTATTTTCATGGTTATTCCTAATTACTCAATTAAATGGTAGGTACACGGTACTGTACGTGGTTTTATTTGTCCTTTAGCTCAATATTTGATTGCATCAGGTTCATCTCCAGGGTAAGATCACCTTTCTTAACCTTCTAAATATAGTAACCATTATCTTGATAATGAAATTTAAAAACAATATCTTGTATTATCAATTATGTGATTGATGCTATGAGGGGTCAGAGTGGAATGCATTGTACTATTATAAATGTTAATAAAGCTTCAATGTAAGCATGTTCCTTTTAAATAACATCTTCTCAACCTTGCCTTGGATTCATTTTTTTGTGAATTTATATACATGGAGATATTGGCCCACCTAATTTGTTTATTTTCTTAATGATCAAGCAAAGACAATCTACCACAAAAAATGAAAGATCAAACCCTACTACAACAGCAACCTTTTAGGAAGAAATAAATCGTACAAATTCACCATCGTGGCTAAAGCTGGCAATGGACCCGATCCTTCTGGATCCACAAGCAGGTATTTTCTCCTGGCCTTTACATTTTAAAAGACCGCAATTTCCAATAACTAGTTTATGATCAATTTGTTTATTTTGTAATCAAGTGACCCTTGAATATTATAATTGTTGGAATCATTTGGCTAGTTAGTTTGTTTTCAAATGTCAAGCATGCTAGTGGATACAAGATCACCTATGAATTGTGATGTAGTAGAGAATTGATCATTTATATCCCAATGATCAGAAAGTCCATGTTTTGTTTTTGTTAGGTCAGACAAGAAGTATTAAACTGGATTTTATTATCTCAAGCTGCATGATAAAAAAAATCATAATTTTGGCGATTGTAATAAATTCTCGACTGCCTATTTTTCTTAATTAGATCTAGAGTTCTCTATAAATGTTTTTCCCCTCTCTGCTGTAATGCTGATCTAGCACCATCTCTTTGCATAGATGCTTGCAATGCAAATTCCTTAAACAATTAGGATACTCACACAATTCATTGGTAAATAGAAACATATTTCTCAACTCGTGGATAGAAAATTGTCTCAGGTGAGCAATAAATAAGATGGTCCCCAACATCTGTGGACAGTTTTTTCATGATATGTTATGTTGTCAAGTGATATGTATTCTGTAAAATAATCACTATAACTAGGTCTTTTCAATGTTAACTTATTTCTCGTTTCCATTTTTTTCACAGGAACAAGACCTGCACATATTGTAACATAATCCAGGTAAAATTCCTCGCTTATGGTTCTCTGTCATATTACCTGAAATAGATGGGCACGAGAATTTAAGAGTTATTACTAACACACACATGTATGCATGCATGTGCATGCTCACATACACAGCCGAATTGGGCCTTGTAAAACTTGTAATAATAATGATAATGAATTAACTAAGTTATAATACTAATACTAATCATGATAATGACGACAACGATAACAACAACACTCATAACGGTAATAACAACAATAAACTGACTAAGTTTATAAAAAATTAACTAAATTCATAATAATTAACTAGGTTTAGAATAATCATAATAATAATAATAATAATAATAATAATAATAATAAAGTATAAAGTATTATCCAAGTTAACTAAGTTTTATAAAAATTAACAAAGTTTATAATAATAAATATAAATAAACTATAAGTTTTACATATATTAACTAAGTTTATAATAATGACGATGATGATGATGGATTATATAATATTAATCAAGTTAATCAATTATTATAAAAATTAACTAAATTTGTATTATAATAATAATAAATTATCTAAGTTTATTTAAAATTAATTTCATAAATTATTTTTTATAAAAAAATTATAGAAATTAACTAAATTTCAACAATTGACTAAGTTTAGAATGATAATAATAATATATAAAATATTAACCAAGTTAACTAAGCTTTATAGAAATTAACTATAACTATAATATAATAATAATAATAATTAACAAAGTTTATTTAAATTAATTTCATTAAACAAGTTTATAAAAATTATCTAAATTTCATAATAATTAACTAAGTTTAGAATAATAATAATAATAAAGTACAAAGTATTAACCAAGTTAACTAAGTTTATGATAATAAAAATAATATTAATATGAATTAACAATAATTTTTATAAATATTAAGTAAGTTTATAATAATGCTGATAATAATAAATTATAAAATATTAACTAAGTTAACTAGGTTTTATAAAATAACTAAATTTATATAATAATAATAATAAATTAACTAGGTTTATTTAAAATTAATTTCATTAATTAAGTTTTATAAAAAATTAAATAAGTTTATAAAAATTAAATAAGTTTATAAAAATTAAATAAGTTTATAATAGTAGTAATAATAATAATAATTAACTAAGTTTATGTAAATTAAAATTAACCAATTTTATAATAATAATAAATTAACTAAGTTTATAAAAAATTAACCATGTTTATTTCAATTAACTAAGTCACCTTAGTTACTGTTTCATTCGATGTAGATATTTCATTTTCCAATTTTATAACGCTAATAGATAACTAAGTCTCGAGTCGAATGCCCTTCGGGTTTTGTCTGCTTGACCGAGAGAAATCAGTAATACATCCATACGAACAGGTGTGATTTCCATTTCTGTCGGGACTACAATCCTACATGATTTCTTTTCTGAACTTGATACCCTCAGTGCTATAGTGCTCATTTCTGTCAGGATTACGGTTAGTACTAATTTCTTTTTCGAACTTGATATCCTCATTTTGTTACATGCTCAATGTGTTTTTGTCTTTGTGTGTTTATAAGCAAAGTGGATTATCTGCTTTTAAGTATTTAGGGTGCTTATGACTGATATCTTGTGATACAAAATTACATAAGAACTTCACTCGAATTTTTGTTTGCATCTCGATCAGTTATCACTTTGTACACAGATCTTGTGGGAAAACTATATGGATGTTTCAACAAAGTCATGAAAAGAATATACTTCAACTCTACATATTTGTATATCTGCCTTCATAATTACAACTAATTTAGTTATTGATAGAAGATAATCACTTGGAGTTAAAGCAGGATTCTCCCATTACTGTCTAATATTCTGACTGATTTTCACACTTTGTCCAGAGTGGATCAAATTTTGCCTTTGCAAAAAGTTCTGCCACCAAAAATTGTTCTGGTAATATACACAATCTCAGTTAGCTACATTTGAGAGTATATGTACTCCTATTACTGTTTAATTAACTCTTTGGTTATCTAGTGTGCAATTGCAGTTTCTTGAGGTTCTATGCCCTTTTGCTTAGCAAATAATGAAAAATCTCACAATTATTTTACACTGAGAACAAAAAACTATGCATATCAAATATCGAGGAGTATTTGGAAGCAAGTTTATCAACAGACCTTACATTTCAGTTGCGTCCAAAAAAGTTAACGTTAAAATATAAAGATACTACCATTGCAAGGTTAGAGGGAGCTCATCTTCTTTAAGCAATGGAGAATATGTACTATTTTCATCCAAGGAGAATTCGGTTTTGAAATCCAGCGAAAAACATGCACAGATATACGCTGGTAGGTATTAGCAGTCCTTTAGGTAATGTTTCTGTTTGGTTATTATCTCCTTTGACTATTGCTGCTTGCTATGTGTTCCTGCATTTTTTCAGCCGTCATTTACAGACAATATGTTCATATAATAAATAGTACTTGCTATGTGTTGTCGGTTCATATTTTAATTTGTCCCAACGCATTTAAATATACGCACTCATAGCCTAAATTGAGAAAGCATTCTTGCTTAATTTTTCATCCCTACCTATTGCTTTATAGTGTTGTCTTGAGTTGTGCCGAAGCCAACTTGTTGCTTTAAAAATGTTCGTTTTTGCTTATATTGTCTGCGCATGTTTCTATTAGCTTAACTTTGCATAGAAATATATATATAAGTTAGAAATGCCTACACATTTTTAGTAACATGGTTTGACTTGACATCACTTTGTACACATATATATAAGCTAGAAATGCCTGCACATGTTTTGGTGGTTGGTGACGCAGTGTTTTGGATATGGATGGTGTTTGGTGGTTGCGTGTGGTTGTGTTATTGTGGTAAGGTAGAAGGGGGAGGTGATGTTTGTGTACAGGGAGTTGTTGTAGTTGGTGAATAAAAATGCTGTCATTTCGTTTACTATCATATGCATACATACTTATCAGTTCTTTATGCACACATACTTATCAGCTCTTTATGCGCACATATTGCACCGTGCTATCTAAAAATCAAATTTCGTCAGTGTTTTATTCATATTCGTTCCTAATGTAAATATTTATCTTATTTACAGGTGTGTGAAAGAAGAAAGATGCGAAAGTTGTGGTCTTCTTTTTAATGCAAACAGCCAAATATGTACTTGTTTTTTTGTCAAACTTTGCTACTATTTTTTGGGATGTGATTAAAACATTTGCTACTATGTTTTAAATTATGTGGCTTAAGCTATAAGATGTAATGTGTATGAATATTTTATATGCTTAATGTAATGTGTTACATCTTTATATTTATTATTTTTTATGATTCTTGTGTTATTTAAATGATTTTATGTTTAAAATGATTATTATTGTGCATTTTAATATTGGTATTTAACGCTGCAGTTCATGAATAGATGCAAAAAATATTTGAATTGTGAAACTAAACCATAGCGGACAAATAGTGCTATTGTGTAATCAATAACAAATATTTGCCGCTATAAGATGTTTAAAATAGCGGATTTTTTGCGCTATCATATTAATAATTTTTATAGCGCTTATTATGCGCTATAAATGGTTCATTGTTTTTAATAACTTGTCATTATACAGCGTTTATTTAACCGCTATTATAGGCTTTAATAACTTTTTTTGGCGCTATCGTAGGGTCTTTTTGTTGTATTGGTTGTGGCAGGTTTTTGAGTGTAGAGTTAGGTTAGTCGATAGCAGGTGTCGTAAGTTTACGTGTGTAAGCGTCCGACTACTTAATTTCTAGTAGAAACCTTGGGGGGCAGCACATATGCATGGTTTTGCCGAAGCTGGGTAAATCTATGTTGTTTTATTTCTGCTTTTAATATTCTAATATTATCTATGCTGCTATTATTTTACTATTATCAATGCTGCAATTATTTTATATATTTCTGCATTTAATTTTTATAATTATTTGTACCACCCTATTCAACCCCCCTCTAAGGTGAAATCGATCCTACAATGTTCCTCTTTGACAAACTGATGATTCCTTGATATATACGTAATTGGAACAACACTAAACTTCAATACCTAATAATATTCGTTATAGGTATCTGTATGGTTGTAGCCGCCTCTTTGTCTATATTTCTGTCTCTCCGCCCACTTATCCTTATGGTGTATCTTTCCTATTTAAACCCGCTCTCTTCTAATTTTTTATCCCCTAATAATTTTTCTGCACTTTTTTTCTAAACTTAGCCCATTGATTTTTCCTTCTCCAAGCCTCATATTCAATATTCTACGTCCTTAAGCTTCCCAAATCACAACTCTTGTTGCCTCTGCATCATTAACCATTCGCACGACTTTCCTCATGCCCTAAATGTCTAGTATGAACTGGAATTCCCTAGGAAATTATCGCTCGTTCAACTATGCTCCCTCATGTAAGCTTCCTAGCTTTTAGACTATTTGAGCTTGCTTGGTTTGTTATTGTTAATGGATAAGAATCTATTTTGACAATTGGTGGTGGTTGCCGTTGTTGTTGCTATTTTGTTTTATGTTCAATTATTTTTGGAGTAGCACTGCCTTGCGATGGTATGTGGTTTCATGTATGCTTTTGTTGGCCATGTCAATTTGGCAGCAAATGTGTGTTATTTCCCTATTTTTCCAAAGCTTGTTTCCCTTTTCTCCTTTCGGTGCAACCCCACAAGGATTGCCTAGTGCAGCAGGTGTGTGTTGCATTGTTGTTAAGTGTTGAGCTAATATGAATATCGTGGAGGACGGTGGCAAGTTAGGGTATGTTGTGCACGTTTCATATTTTGTCTATGGCTTATTATCTGCTTTATTTCGAAACCATGTTTAAGCTTTGCTTCTAATTGGAATGTGAGCATGTGTTAGCTCATGATCTTCATTGAAGGAAAATGTTGCTTTAGAAGCTACTTACTGGATTTTTTCGGTGTCAGTTTTGTTTATTTGTTAATGTCTTTGTTTTTGTAAAAATAGACTAACGCGTGCTGTTGTTATTCATGTTTGTTAACCAACTACACATATCCTTGATGTTAGTTTAATTTATAGTTGAATATACTGGCATGAGCTTGGGATTCCAATTTTGTCGTTTGCTCATGTCATTATGTTCTTATACTTGATATTTTTGAACAAGCGATGCCAAACTTCCATCTAGTAAGTTCTTCCTCAGCTTCAGTTCTTTTTTTTTTTTGCAACTTTAAAATCTTGTGAAAAAGTTATGGCATGCAAGTTTGTGAGGACGGACCTTAATGAGCACTCAATAGTACATGTTATTTTTTTTCTTTTGTTAAAGTTATAGTGGGCTAGTTTCAACACTTTTCATTTATTTCAAACAATATTTCAAGTTAATATTGCTCGCATCAACAATGTTCCAAAATGTGTTTATTGTATTTTTGATTTATTTCATTGATTTTTTAACTTTTACTTTACAGGTAGACAGATATCTTTGATGCAAAAAAGTGTTGCAACAAGTTATGGATTCAAAGTTATTTTTGCTGCTATAACTACATATTATTATGTATTTTTGAATTCCATAATATATACACGAAGAATATTGCATGTTTTGATTATGGAATTCAACATGTTTATTATGAGATGTGCGGTTGGTACAAAATTGGCTATTTATATAATATGTTGATTTTGAAACATGTGTGTTGGTTTTAATTATGTTGGTATACAAATTGAGACTGATGCACAGAGAAATGGAACATGTGCAAGGGAAGATACAAAAGTCTTAAACGATAGCATTTTTAAAGAGCTGTGTAAACTATCAACAGCGTTTTAAAAACGTTGTGATAACTTTCAACAACATTTCATAAACATCTAAAGAGGCTTACAACAATAAAAATGTTGTAAAAGAACACTCATAGCAATGACCAAAACACTGTAAACAGAACTCAGAAAAACTTCACATTGTATTTGTTTAATATAGCACAGAGTTAAACACTATAAAAAACATATCTAGCAAGAGATATCCACTGTAAACTAAATTTGATAGAAAAAAGAATGCTCAAAAAAGTTTTAGATCATTGGCATAAAGACTATAAAATGTATTGATAACATCAACGCAATGCTATAAAAAAAACACCTCTTACAGCGTTTAAGCTATTGTTGTGGCATGTTCCTGACTTATAATGGCATGTAGTTATATATATAGTAGTTAAAAACACTGCTAAAACCTTTATAGCCTTTTTTAAACGCTGTTAAATGTCTACTTTGTTATAGTGTATATGCAGATTGATACAAATATATAAGTAAATTTAAGTATATATATAAGAAATTTGACCAATTATAAATTTAAGCGGTGCTCACCAAATTTCCTAGGTGTTGAACAAGAGCAATTTTAGGGTTTCATACAAGAAAGGGAAATGTCCGAGCAAGAAAATCACAATCGAGTTGGAAATCAGCTTCAAATATAGCGACATAATCACACTGTAAAACATAGTCCTTTATTCCATCATGCAATGCTTCTGCCATGTATTCTCTTTTATTATCCCTGACTACATAATTTACTCCTCAGATTCTCCATTTGTTGCATTCTAAACTCACTTATTCCTGTCACATATAGCAAACGTACTTAGACTAAAATCTACATCTAATATATAAGTTACTTGGCCTTAAATTTTACAATATGAATATGTGGAAAACAATAGAGGTAGAGAGAAGTAGATTGGGAAAGAAACAAAGAAAAACAAGCATTTAGATCTCAGCAAAGTGATGCAAGAGTTGTATCCTAAAGTCTGTTCTAAGTTCATTAGAATATATAAAGTACGAGTGTGTTGTAGGGTAAGTGCACGTATATTCCCTCAGATGTTAATGGATAGGTTTTTTATCATGAAATAAAAATCAAAAATTAAAATCAGCAAGAACCATATTAATGATAGATTGATATAACATGCCAACAAATAGTTTATATAACTATAGCATCCATCTTCATTAATATATTTGTTGGTTATTCAAAATATTCCATCGTCGATTCTTCTTCATGTTTTCAAGATATATGGTTCTCTTCACCAAGTTCACATCGGATATTGTATTTGGAAAATTTTATTTTACCCACCTTTACATTTGAAGTCGCAAAAGTAGAAAAATGATCAAAATTGGATAAATGTTGTGTATGCATTTGTTTAGTTATTGTTAAAGTAGAAAAAGAGAGAGAATTATAATTTTAGAGGAGAATAGACAATTTTTTTTTTATAACTTGCTTTTTGTCTTGTCTACAACTTTTCATTCAACACAACAAAATGACCACATATATATAGTGGTTTACAACCCTTACAAACGGACATAACCTTTTTGAACGGACACCCTTTCACTTCAATAGACATGACTTTTACTTAATAGACACGACTCTTCATTTCAATAGACACGACTTTTCAGTGAACGGACACGACTCTTCACTGAATAGATATGACTTTTCATTCGAATAGACATGACTCTTCATTCGAATAGACATGACTTTTCACATCAGCAGACACAACTCTTAATTTTGGTTTACACCAACAATGCCTCCCCTAAACCAAAATTCCTTCGAACACCTAATGCAGCAACAATTCTTGAGAAAGTAGTCCCTCCAAGCGGCTTTGTGAAGATATCAGCAATTTGTTCTTCACTTCGACAATACTCAAGACTCACTTCTTCTTCACGAACGAGTTCTCGTAGGAAATGGAAACGTAGACGAATATGTTTTGTTCTTCCATGCAAAATAGGATCCTTTGAGACAGAGATAGTAGAACTATTGTCGCAATAAATGATCGTAGGATCTTTTTACTTGAAGCTTAGATTTTCAAGAATTCCTCTTAGCCACAAAGTTTGACATCCTGCTAGAGATGCTGCGATGTACTCCGCTTCGGTGGTAGAAAGTGCCACAACTGGTTGTTTTTTTGAACACCAAGAAATAATTCCACTTCCAAGGTTAAATGCATAACCTGAAGTACTCCTTGAATCATCGATACTTCCACCTAGATCGCTGTCCGTATATCCAACAAGCTTCACAGGCACATGAGCTTCATAGAAAATGCCATAGTCAATAGTTCCTTTAACGTATCGTAAAATTCTTTTTGCAGCTTCCCAATGGTTTGAGAAAGGCTTCTCCATGAATCTGCTAATCAAGCTTACTGCGTACATGATGTCGGGTCTTGTAGCAGTGAGATACATCAAATTTCCAACTAGGCTTCGAAAAATAGTTTGATCCACAAACTTTCCTTCACCATTTTTGCACAATTTCGAACCTGCAACACAAGGAGTTAAAACTGGATTTGCATTCATCATATTGAACTTCTCCAATACTTGAGAAGCATATTTTTCTTGCGAGATAAAAATCCCACATTTTGATTGCTGAACACCTATCCCTAGAAAATGATGTAATTCTCCCAAATCCGTCATCTCGAACTCCTTCATCATTGAATTTTTGAATTCAGATAACATCTTCATATTATCTCCAGTAAAAATCAGATCATCCACGTATAAACTCACGATCATGAAACCTCCTTTTGAATGCTTCTTCATGTAAAGAGTGTGTTCAAAAGGACACCTTTCAAAGCCATTCTTTAAGAAGAAATTGTTGATACGATCATACCATGCACGGGGGGATTGCTTCAGCCCGTATAAAGCTTTCCGCAGCTTATACACCTTTTCCTCTTCGCCCCTCTTCACAAAACCAGGAGGTTGTTGAAGATAAATTTCATCTTGAAGAAAACCATTCAAGAAAGCTGATTTCACATCCATATGCAGCAGCTTCCAGCCATTTTGGGCAGCAAGAGAAATCAATAATCGAATTGTATCAAGTCGAGAGACAGGAGCGAATACCTCATTGAAATCTTCCCCTTCTTTTTGCTTATACCCCTTCGCAACCAAACGTGCTTTGTACTTGTTGATGGAGCCATCAAGATTTGTTTTGGTTTTGAACACCCATTTTACACCAATGGCTGATTTGTGTGAAGGCAATGTGGTAAACTCCCACGTACCATTTTTCTCAATAGACTTGATTTCATCCTTCATTGCATTCACCCATTTTTCTTCCTTTGATGCTTCTTCATAAGTGATTGGATCTTCTCCCGCAAAAAATACAAAATATACATGATCCATAGTGTCAACTTCTTCGGTTGTATCATAGATTTCTCTCAAGGATCGCGTCCTTCTTTCCGCCGTTGGTGGTGAATTTTGCTCCTGCTCAACCCCATTATTTTTAGGCTGTTGTTCTTCAATACCAACATCAGCATCAACACCTTGTTCCAAAGAAGTTTCCTCTTCAAGATTTAGAGTTTGCCATCCAGGTAATTCTGCAAAATCTGAAAAATTATAACAACCATTTTCACCAAAGCGAACATCTCTGCTGTTAATCATCTTCTTCGTCTTCGGATTGTAAAGCTTGTAAGCTTTAGTCCTTTGGCTATAACCAATGAAAATGCCTTTTTCAGATTTGTCGTCGAGCTTCGATCTTAAAGCATCAGGAATATGAGAGTATGCAAGACAACCAAAAGTTTTTAAATGAGCAACATTTGGTTTCTTGCCATACCAAACTTCATTTGGAGTGGAATCCTTTAAGCTCTTCGTTGGTGATCGGTTGATTAAGTAAACGGCACAAGAGACCGCTTCAGCCCAAAAACATGCGGGCAAGTTCTTATTCTTCAACATGCATCTGACCATATTCATTATTGTTCGATTTTTGCGCTCTGCGACTCCGTTTTGTTGAGGTGAGTACCTAGTAGTTAACTCATGGCGGATTCCATGATTTTGGCAGAATTCTTCAAACTGAGAGGACATGTATTCTCCTCCACGGTCACTCCTTAGATTTTTTATTTGATGACCGGAATGTTTTTCAACTTGAAATTTGAACTCTTTGAAGCAAGAGAAGGCATCTGATTTTTCTTTGACACAATAAACCCAAACTTTTCTTGTGTAATCGTCAACAAATAACAAGAAATATCTGCTGCCTCCAAGCGATGGCACTTGCATTGGTCCACAGAGGTCGGTGTGAACAAGCTCCAGAGGTGATTGAGAAATCCACTTCGATTTGGATGGGAAAGATTCACGATGTTGTTTTCCCAATTGACATTCCTCACATGCTTCGTTTATCACTTCAAGTTTAAGCAGCCCTCGGACTATTTCTTTGGTAGACATTTCCTTCAAACTCCGGAAGTTTAAATGGCCAAACCTCTCATGCCATAACTTGGAAACTTCATCATTAGAAGTAGCAATCATGCACGTACTGCTTACGATGTCAAGTTTGATTGGAAATAATTTGTTGGATCCCATCACAATATTTGCCACTTGTTGGTCGTTCTTCTTCATGCTACATTGATCTCCAACGAATCGAAAATCAAATCCTTTCTTCAGCAAGTGACCGACGCTAAGAAGATTGCTACGTATGCCTGGTACATAAAGAACCTCCGACATTTTTTCAACTTTTCCAGCCTTGGTTTTGAAAGAAATTTCGCCAACACCTTGAATTTTGTATGATTTTACATCTCCAATAGTAACCTGACCATCATCAGCTTCCACAAGACTTGAAAATAGATTTTTATTTCCAGTCATATGCCTACTTGCACCACTATCCAAGTACCATACGTTTTCAACATTTCCATCCGAAGCGATCAACAAAGATTCAGATTTTTCTGCTTCATTATGCATAAAACCAGCAACTGGCTTCTTTTCAGGATGTTTCTCCCAACAATCATTTGCTTTATGACCCGGCTTGTGACAGAAATTGCATTCAAAATATGGTTTTTTGCCTTTGTATTTGCCTCGCGCCTTGTTACTTTGGAATGATCGTTTCTCCTCCTTTGATTCTTCAAATTTTCCACTATTCCTGCTGTTACTTTTGCCATGGGATGGGCCTTGAACTTTTATGGATGTGAATTGAGATTTTAAGGCTTGATCTTGAGAAGAATTTGTTTGTTTACTTCTCATCAAGATTCTAGCCTCATGAGCTTCCAGCCTTCCTTGCAAGCCTTCAAGAGAAAGTGAAGCAATATCATTTGATTCCTCAATTGCAACCACAATATGATCGAACTTGATTGGTAGGCTCCGTAGAATTTTTTCAACGGCTCTTTGAGTCTCCACGACTTCTCCGTTTGAAGCCATCTGATTTATGATGGAAGTGAGACGAGTAAAATACTCTGAGATTTTCTCACTATCCTTCATTTCGAGCTTTTCGATTTCAGCTCGTAGTGACTGCAGGCGAACCTTTTTTACTTGATCTTGGCCAGAATACGTTGTATTCAATATTTTCCAAGCCTCCTGAGCATTTGCAACTTTTGAAATTCTCTCATAAACTTGAATTTCAAGTGTCTGGTAGATTTGGAAGAGAGCCTTCCGATCTTTCTGTTTTTTGCTTTTCAGAAGATCTCTTTGGGCAACTGTGAGTTGCGTTTCATCTTCCGGCGCAGCAACACCTTCTTCAACAACTGTCCACAAGTCTTGAGATTCAAGACAGAGCCTCATTAGATTGCTCCAATAATCAAACTTTTCACCATTGAATCGAGGAACAAGAGAGACAAGGTTGTTTGACATTTTTCAACCAAGCTCTGATACCAATTTGTTAAAGTAGAAAAAGAGAGAGAATTATAATTTTAGAGGAGAATAGACAATTTTTTTTTTATAACTTGTTTTTTGTCTTGTCTACAACTTTTCATTCAACACAACAAAATGACCATATATATATAGTGGTTTACAACCCTTACAAACGGACATAACCTTTTTAAACAGACACCCTTTCACTTCAATAGACATGACTTTTACTTAATAGACACGACTCTTCATTTCAATAGACACGACTTTTCAGTGAACGGACACGATTCTTCACTGAATAGATATGACTTTTCATTCGAATAGACATGACTCTTCATTCGAATAAACATGACTTTTCACATCAGCAGACACAACTCTTAATTTTGGTTTACACCAACAGTTATTTGTCCCTTAGTTCTGTGTTATTTGATTTCAATCTGATAATTTAGATCCTTAGGATTTTCTACATTAAATTTCACGGTTGGTATAAACCTGTGCATGTTATTCATGTTACAGTTATAGCATGATGTTTCATTATAAAATTTAGTGCAATATGTGCATCATTATGTTAATTGAGTGGTCCTGCTACGAACCAATGAGTATTGATAGAAGAACATATGATAGAGTTATGACTAGAGCAACTAATGTGTTCTTATTGTTTGACATTACCAAACTAACTTGAGACCATGTATTTAGCAATCCAATTCACTGAGAATGTCACTAATTTATTTAGGTGAAATCAATATACAACCAATGGTTGATAGCAGTCAGACAATTTATTCAATTTATATGATAGCGGTCAGGTTAGCAAAACAGACTAAAAATTAGACTTAAAATGTTAAATATATCCAAAGAAAGTAAGCGACTTGGTATTTCATAATAATAAAACATTTTAGAAGGCTATTTTTAAAGAAGTGTCATGAAAACATGCAAAGGAATAAGTCAATAGAAAGATGGCATTCTCTTTCAGAGATCTGTATATATTTGGGGGATCCTTAAAATTAGGGTAAACAGAAGAAAATAATGCAGAATTAGGATGAGAATTAGTAGGTAAAAGTGTGAATCGTGAGAGCGATATTTATCTTCTTTTTAATTAATTAAAATATACATGGTATGTGCAATGTAAATCTTTTGCACTGATTATGGGTTTTATCTATTTTACCTAGGTTTTCAAAAAAGATAGCTAGAAAACTTCACATACCAACGAGCTATACAAATTAACTGCTGAATTAACCTAGTACCCATAAACATACGTATGTGTATGTATGTGTACACACACATATACACACACACATATATATATGAACCATCAACACAAGATACAAGAAGGTACTTGTTTTACATTTTGTGGATAGTGTAGAGGCGAGAGGCAATTAGTTATCCTTTGTTCATCCAATAATTTATATTACTACATGCTTACCACTATCAATCTGGTACTATTTAATATCAACAGAGATATTTATATTTTGGATCTCAAGTGGGAAATTTATAATATTAAAATGTTTCCCATCTGGTATTTCTCTACCCTATTTTTTTTTAAATGCAATACTTCCACCATTTAGACTAGACAGAACATAATTAGCATAAACCTATCATTACCCATATAAGCTAAAAAATTAAACAGAAAAATGGTTACCTTATTTCTTCGAAGCTATTGAAATAATGATAATTTTTTTTGTCTTAGTCTTTGGCAAGGTGTTCCAACTAATTATTGAGGCAAGTAATTTCCGTTAGTTACTATCACAGAAAGCAGTTTAAATACCACTATCAATCAATTAATGCAATAGCAATAATTTTCTTGAATTTTTGTGCTAAGAAAAATATAATTATTCCAACTTCTTCTTTTTAATAAGAATAATACATACACTTAAAACAGCATCAATAGGGTCATCCAGAACTTGAATATCAACCTGTTTGATGGCCACTCTAGCATACATATTGCCTCAATAGACAGCTTGTATACCTGTGGATACATAGAGATCAACACACAGACGCACGAACACGCACACACATATATGGTACTTATGTCAGCATGCTGTATAAAGTGTGATATGTACTCAAGTTATACCATAGAAAAAATAAAAAAGTCCCTTTAGTATTCATGGTGTTTAGTTATGAACATTTTACCATTTTATGTTAGACCACTAAATCTTGCTGCAATATATCTATATAATGCAAGCATATAAAGATAATTTTAGAATATATAATACAACTAGATAATAATGTTGTAATCTCTAAAATATGAGATTTAGAGCAACGTCAAATACAATATCCATATAAGAATGGAAGATACAAAAAAATTTACATAATTTCATACATACCACTTTCTCTTTGAACATAGGTATTTGCAACATAACTTTTGGATAAGCTGAAGTACCCAATTCCAGATCAAGTCTGATTGACTCCAATATGTTTCTTCTCCGGCTTTAGTTAAAAAATCTTCACGATGAGGCTAACCATTCCAAAATAAACTTTCTCAATCAAAATCATTACTGTCATTATAAGGCATAACAATATAGTCATTCTTAACAATGAAACCACAAAAATGTTTTCCATATTTAACAAACTCAAGTTATTATTACTTTTGTTAATGTTATTACCTTAAGTTAATTTTTTTTAATATTTCTAAACTAGGATAATATTTATCGCATTTTGGTTTCGACAATCTAATCATGTTAAATTTTATAAGAAAATTAATCAACAATGGCCTAACTAAGCGTGATATGTCAGTTTAATAAGCAAGAATGTTATTTACATATTTGGAGACCGAGGTTGCTAAAGCGTTGTTTGAGGCTTGGGCTGAAATTTAAATATTTTGAATGTCTCAGATTGGCCTTTGTAAATTCTGGTTTGAGTCCATCATACCATAATATTTTGGTTTTGATTTGCGAGCATCATACACATAATCTAAAATATTTCTTGTCTTTATCCAAAATAATTGATGTACAATTTGTACCAAAGTGCAAAATACTTCTACAAATAGCAAGAAGAGTCCAAAAAATTACCAATAATCAATCCATCCCTGTTATTTTAGACATCATCAAAATAACTCCCCAAAAATAAATGTAAAGCGTAGAATAACCCAAAATTCTGTATGTTCATAACCAGAAATGTTGCATATATCCATAGCTCGAAACTCTGTTTGTAACTAGGAGTACATTTAGAATAGAACGGATATCACAAACATAAACTTCTCAATCAAACAATTACAAAGCAGTATTATCTCTACCAAACCTCCCTAAATTTTTATGCTTTCCAATTTATATGTTTATCAAAGACACTAATAAACTTTAACGAAAAAAACGTAAAAAAGAACATAAAAATAAGTAAAATTTTTATGTATGGGAAGTTTTTTGCTAAAAGAAAGCAAATATTTGAAAGGAGAAACGAAACGATTCCATGTCAAAAACAAATATTGGTACCAGCACGTGGGGGGACAATGTTAAAGGTGGCGCTTAATATAGCCGGGACAGCGCTTGTGCAGTGATCGCTGAGCTTGCAATTCAGGTCACGATGGTTGATGCGGATCAGGTGCGAGGCAAAGGAGTATTTTCAATTTAGGTTATGAAGGTTGATGCAGATCGGGTTCAGATTGTGGAGGTGGGTGGTGGTTGTGGTGGTGCCGCGCGAATAGAAGTGAGGAAAGGATTGTGAAAATGGGACTAGGTGAAAATAGAGAGAGGGATTAGAAGAGAGGGAAACCATAATTTTGCTACAATGAGAATTTGAGAAGAAAACATTTAAGCCGTGAATGTATGAGTAGGCGGGGACTGAAAATTAAAGAGCGGGCTTTAAAATTAGAAACGAAAATTAGATGGTGGGAATTTATTGGAACAAAATTGGAAAAACGCAGAGGAAAAGTTTAAAACTAAAAATTTTCAAAGGAGGAACTAAAAAACATTATTGAAAATTATTAAATACTACATATATATTATTATTTACATATTATTATTTTACATTATAATTCTAATTAATTAACCGTAATTTAGTGATTATTAAATAATTATAACACAATTGTTAATTATAAATAATAATAATTAATAACTATAAAGTGTTATTTACAAATTATTTAGATAATCGTCGTTTATAGCAAATTATATATTATAAACTATCACTTATAAATTATTAAGTATTGGATCTAATTAGAAATTACTAAATTTTTTAAATTCTATGAACTATTTAGTTCTTTAACTGATTAAAAAAGTTATATCAATGAAAGCTTAGAAATTTAATTTAAATTTTTTTCAAACATTAATCCAAATTTTATGAAGTTTCTTTTTTGCACTTTGTTACACTTCTTCTATTTTTCACTAGACTGATCACGAAAAACATTAAAATATGCGTGATCACTTACAACCTATGAGTATGAAAACTATAAATAATGGTTGTTATATGCTAATATTTACAATAGTCAAGACAAAAAATTTAAGGATGGCGAAAATGGTTTCGATGATAATTTTGCTAACGTCATCCGTGTGGATGGCAATTGGAATGAGTGTGATGATATTGTTAAATTTGGATGATTCAAATATTTGTTAAAGAGGAAAGAAATTGATTAATTGATTCATTCAAATCAATTAATTTGGCTGGTATATGAAAGGATATTTTGAAAGAAACTAATTAATTAGTCAATCAATAACTAGTCAATATATTTGCTATATGAAAAAAGAAAAGATTGCTGATGGAGATTGATTCAAACAAGAAAAATTACGGAAACTAAGATTATTACTATCCATTTACATAGAAATCAAATCATGGATATTCGGAAAGGTTTCAAACATAATCTGTAAATTAATTTTCTTAATCTCTAAGTAACTCCTTCAATAAGTCTATTTAAACGAAGGAAGTTCATCTTCATATATCTGTACAAGCAATTGTGTGGGAGTATCCACCATTATTCTTCCCTCTCTTTTGTACTCTTTTCTTTACTGAAATAAAAGAAGTTGTTGGGTCTCCATGGACGTAGTAAATTCATATCCGAACCACGTTAAATCTTCTGTGTCTCTTATTTCTGCTATTATTTCTGTGAAACTGCATAATTGATTTTTTAAGTTCCATTGGTATCTAAATAGATAATACTAGATCCTGAACAAATAAATCGTTTCCGCTCAAATTAAAACAAAATTCATTATAGTTTGGTATCATAGCTAATGTTATTGTTCTTATTTGGATATTAATGGCTACTTCTAGTAAGTTTGTTGGTAGATCTGATGTCAATTATGGAGTAACACGTTTTGACGGAAAAGGAGATTTTGATACTTAGAAGATGAAGATGGAGGCTGTATTAAAGAAGGAGAAGATTTATAAGATTGTTTCTGCGTCTGAGAAATTGAAAGATATTGATGCAGCTGATTTGAAAGAGATGGAAGATGAAGCTCTCACAACAATTCAGTTGAGCCTTTCAGATGAAGTTCTTAGAGAATTATCTCAGAAGAAGGCGGCGAAGGAACTATGGAATGCATTATCGGATGCATATAAAGACAAGTCTCTCACTAATCGGATTATTCTTCAGCAACAACTCTATTCGTTCAAGATGAAACCTGAAGATGATCTCATGGAGCATGTAGATGCTTTGACGACTTTAGTTATGAACCTGAAGGCAAAGGAAGTTGATATTACTGATGAGGCTCAAGCTGTGATCCTCTTATATTCATTGCCTAAGGAGTATACTGCTTTTGTTAATTCCATGATTTATAGCCGCAGTAAAATTAGCCTGTCTGATGTAAATGTAGGTCTTCATGATGAAGTATTAAGAGGTAGATTGGCGAGCACTAGTTTGGATAGTGATACCGAAGGCTTATTTGTTCAGAGAAGTAGAGGCCAAAGCAGGTCCAAGAAAGGTGAAGGACGGAATTCTTCACGGTCCCAGTCTAGGGGGCCTAAGAATTTGACTTGTCATTGTTATAAGAAACCAGGGCACTTCGTAGCACAATGTCCCAACCTTGAAGGTAGAAGAAAAGATCCAAAGCAAGCCTCAGCTTCTACAGCAGAGAAATCAGATACAGAAAGTGACACTGGTGTATTTACAGCTTCTAGCTCTTCTGGAAAGAGCAACTTATGGCTGATTGATTCTGTCGCATCCTGACACCTGATAGGAACTGCTTTTCCACTTACCGTGAAATTGATGGAGGAGAAGTTCTGATGGGTAATGATGCTTCTTGTCGTATGGTGAGTGTTGGTAGCGTGATGATTAGGATGTTTGATGGTGTTATTCGTACGATCACCAATGTTAGACATGTACCTGATTTGAGGAGGAGCTTGATCTTTGCTGGGGCATTGAGTAGAGTTGGCTTGAAGATTGTAATGGAACGAGAGAAAATGAAGATATCGAAGGGTTCCATGATTTTTATGAGAGGTGTGAGGGCAGGAAATCTTTATCCATCAAAGGGCACTACTGTAATTGGTGAATCAGCTTCTGTTACATCGGTTGATTCAGATTCTTCCAGATTATGGCACTTACGGATGGGTCACATTGGTGAGCGCAACATGGATGAGTTGAGAAAACGAGGATTGATTGATGAGTTCATCATTCAAAACTTGATTTTTGTGAAGAGTGTGTTCTTGGAAAGAAGACGAAGATTTCTTTCAGTATAGGGAAGCATAAAGCAAAAGTTGTCTTGGAGTACGTTCATATATATGTATGGGGTCTCTCCCCTTGTCAGTCTTTAGGTGGAGCCAGATATTTCATTTCATTTATAGATGATTTCTCTCATAAAGTATGGGTGTATTTTCTCCAGTCAAAGAGTGAAACCTTTGCCAAGTTTCGAAAGTGGAAATCTATTGTTGAGAAGCAGTCAGGGAAGAAATTGAAAGTTCTCCGTTCAGATAATGGCGGTGAATTTGTATCATAGGAATTCATCGATTATTGTGAGTTTGAAGGCATTAAGAGGCATTACACTATATCAGGCGACCCCCAGTATAATTGAGTTGCACAAAGGAAAAATCGGACATTATTGGAGAGAACAAGGTGCCTTGGACTGACTGCTAAATTGAAAAAGGGATTTGGGTTGAAGCTTTATCTATGGTGGCTTTCCTCATCAACCGCACACCTTATACTGGCATAGATATAAAAATCGCTGAAGAAGTATGGAAAGGAGAGCCTGTTAGCTATTCATTTCTCAGAGTGTATGGTTGCCCAGCTTATGTGCATGAGAGCAAAGGGAAGCTGGAACCTAGAGCTCGCAAGTGTATTTTTCTAGGTTATAGGAGAGGAGTGAAGGGATATAGGTTGTGATGTCCTATTAGCAAGAAGATCGTTATTAGCAGCCATGTGACTTTTGATGACAAGGCTATGTTGAAGGTGGAGTCTTCCTCATCGGATGACATTGAGAGGACATGTGAAGAATACCAGACACAAAGAAAGTCCTCTGTTGATTCTTTACATAGACGTTCAAACGGTGTTTCTGATGACACCGTGGTTGATGAGGATAATATCGATGTTGATACAGAGGATCAAACTCAAGGTGGAGCCCATTCAGAATCTAGGCCCGTCAGGCAAAGAAGAAAGCCTAAGTGGCTTGATGAGTTTGTTGGATTGAGCATCGAAGATATTAACTTCAATGATATGTCAACATATGCTTTGAATGTTGTCCATGATGAGCCCTGTGACTATAGAGAAGCTATCGCATCAGTTAACAGTTCCAGTTGGTTAGTTGCTATGGAGGAGGAGATTGAATCATTGCAGAGAAATCATACTTGGGATTTGGTGCCTCTTCCCACCGACAAGAGAGCTATTGGATGCAAGTGGATCTATAGAGTGAAAGACGGTGAAAATGGTAATCTTAGATACAAGGTAAGGTTAGTCGCAAAAGGGTATGTTCAGAAGAAGGGGGTAGAGTATCAAGATATCTTTGCTCCAGTGGTTATGCATGCTTCTATTCGTGTTCTTTTGGCATTAGTTGCTCATTATGATATGAAATTAGAGCAACTAGATGTCAAAACTGCATTCTTGCATGGTGATCTAGATGAGGAGATTTATTTAAAACAGCCGGAAGGATTCATTGATAGTAACAGACCAGACTATGTTTGCAAACTCAACAAATCTCTATATGGACTGAAGCAGTCTTCTAGACTATGATTTAAGGGGTTTGATAAGTTTATGCTTTCATAGGGATACTCCAGAAATTTCAAAGATCAGTGTGTTTATTTTAGGAGATGTGATGGTGATATGATTTATTTGTTGTTATATGTTGATTATATGCTGATTGCACCTCAGATTATGGTCAGAATTAAGGTGTTGAAAGTGGAGCGGTAGAGAGTTTGACATGAAGAATTTGGAAAAGGCACAAAGAATATTGGGTATGGAGATAAGCAGGGATAGGAAGCGGAGAGAGTTAAGGCTCACTCAAGCGTAGTACATCGAGAAGGTCCTCGCTCGATTTGTAATGGAGAAAGCCAAACCGGTTGGCACTCCATTAGGCTCTCATTTTAAGTTGTCAAAAGACTTATCTCCCTTATCGGAAGAAGACATGAGGTATATGGCTGATATACCTTATTCTAGTGTTGTTGGTAGTCTTATGTATGCGATGGTATGCACAAGACCAGATTTGACCCATGCAGTGGGTGTTGTGAGTCGATATATGTTTAACCCAGGCAAAGAACATTGGCAAGCTGTGAACTGGATTCTTAGATATCTTCGAGGCACTTCTTCGGTGGGCTTGTTATATGGTGGAGTGGATGGTGACATCTTTCTTACAGGATACTGTGATTCTGATTATGCTGGAGATAGAGATGCTAGGAAGTTAGTGTCGGACTATGTTTTTACACTTGGCATGGGCTCGATTTCATGGAGATCGAAGCTACAATCTATCATAGCTTTATCGATTACCGAAGCAGAGTTGATATCGATTGTGGAAGCAACAAAGGAAGAATTATACTTACTTCAGTTGTAGGATGATCTTTCAATGGTGCAGCGGACAATAGAGCTATTTTCAAACAGTCAGAGTACGATTCATCTTGTAAAAAATCAAGCTTATAGTTCACGGATGAAGCACATTGATGTTAGAGGTTTCTTTCTTATGCTTGAGGAAGAACGAAGCAAGATCAAATTGTTGAAGGTGAGTATTTGGATAATCCTTCAGATATGATGACTAAGTCACTTCCAAAGGACAAGTTTGAGCATTGCTCAAACTTGATCAGTTTGATACCTTTACTTGAGCGCTATGGGGCACTAGACCCAACAACTTCTATGTTAATTGCTCGATGATAAAGTGATGAATAGAGATTGTTATATTTGAATCAAGGTGGAGTGTTAAATTTTAACGATTCAAAAATTTATTAAAGAGGAAAGAAATTGATTAATTGATTCATTCAAATCAATTAATTTGGCTGATATATGGAAGGATATTTTAAAGGAAAATAATTAATTGGTCAATCGATTAATTAGTCAATATATTTGCCATATGAAGAAAGAAAAGACTGCTAATGAAGATTGATTCAAACAAGAAAAATTATGGAAACCAAAATTATTACTCTCCATTTACATAGAAATCAAATCATGGTATTCGGAAAGGTTCCAAAAATAACCTGTAAATTAATTTTCTTAATCTCTAAGTAACTCCTTCATTAAGTCTATTTAAATGAAGTAAGTTCATCTTCATATATCTGTGCAAGCAAGTGTGTGAGAGTATCCACCATTATTCTTCCTTCTCTTTTGTACTCTTTCTTTAGTGAAATAAAAGAAGTTGTTGGGTCTCCGTGGATGTAGGATATTCATATTCGAATCACGTTAAATCTTCTATGTCTCTTATTTCTGCTATTATTTCTGTGAAACTGCATAATTGATTTTTTAAGTTTCATTGGTATCTAAATAGACTACTAGATCCTGAACAAATAAATCACTTCCGCACAAATTAAAACAAAATTCACTACAGATATGTCGATCTCAATGTCGTAGAAGAAGATGTTGTCAGATCTGGACACAAAGTGGGATACCAAAGTGAACTCGGAGTGGGTGCGAGGGAGATGGAGTTTTGGTTTGTTGTGGAGCGAGACAACATCGACGAAGATGAAGAGGGAAGACAGAAGAGGGGCTGGGGTATGGAAGTTAGATGGAGTAATAATTCATCGGAGACTTAAATACATAGAGTAATAATTTTATATCATATGCACTTGATCTACATATAAGCACCAGATCGTTGACCATCATGAAAGGGGACCAAATTCTTTAAAATCTTTCATTTGAAAATTGGCATTTATTACAACTGGTAAACTAAAAACGTTGGAATATGTATCTATTACAACTAGTAAAAAAAGATTTATCAAAATTGGCATCTATTACAACGGACAAAAGAAAATGATTGCAATAGACATCTATTACAATAGGGAAACAGGGAAGAGGTATTGATGAAAATTAGTACATATTACAGTAGGCAAAAAACTGTTGTAATAGTCGTCTACTAGGATGCTAGGATGCATTTTCTAACGCATTTAATAAAAAATACTCATAAATTTGAAATATTTCTATCAAAACTTTAGTAAATCTACTTTCCTATTAAATAAAATTATTGTAAGTGTTATCTAGAAACACTGCTAAAATTATTACGTGAACATAATGTTTAACCAAACACAAGTTTCTCGATTTTGTGTTTTATTTTGAAAAACTTTGAGTATGGTTACGTACTAATAACTGGAAAGTAAAATTAAGTCTACTGGAATACTGCATAAATCTCACTATGTCTAAAATAATCGAAGGTAACAAAACCAGCAGATAAGAGATATTAAAAATTGGCATCTATTACAACAGACAGAAGAAAATAGTTGTAATATGCATCTATTACAACTGGAAAATAGAGATGAAAATTGCTATCTAGTACAACTGACCGTAAACCCTTGTAATATGACTATATTACAACGGGCCAAAAACTGTGTAATAGAATTATATAACAATGGGCTAAAACTGTTGTAATAGAGCTGAAAACTGGTATCTATTATAATGAGCCAAAAACCGTTGTAATAGGGCCATATTACAACGGGCAAGCTAATAATGTTGTAATGGGTGTACTGGATGATGAAAAGTTGCACCTATTACAACGAACGTAAGAAAACCATTGTAAAAGGTTTCTATTACAATGGTTGTTTATAGCCCGCTGTAAAATGGGCATTGTAAAAAGATAGTTTTCTGTAGTGCATTTGGATTTCTTTTATTATTCTAGAGTGAAATGAAGCTCACGATATTATGGATGAGTGGTATTGTGATTATTTTGTACTAGATCACGTTTAGTAGTAAAGAATAACGCTTTGTTTCTAATCAAGATTACAGATTAGGGACTAATAATTATTTCAAAGCAGTATTATATATGTTTGTTGTATGTATCTGTATATATAAATGCATATATGTGCGTGCATACGCGCATGCATGTGCAAAATAAATATATGTTTTTTCATGAAAATTCAACTGGTAATCAATTTAAATCATTCTATAATGGACTAGATAGATTGATTCCATTTTTCTACCTATTTATTTAGCAACCATGTTTGATTTTTGGAAATTTTGATATTTTTGTAATAACATTAATTGACTAATGCTAAGCTCGATCTTGATTAATAAATAATAGTAATTTATAAAATACTAACATATGTAAAATGATATTTAAAGTGAAACAAATATTGTTTTCATTTATACAATTTTCATTAATTAATATGCAAGTAATATATATTGTTGTATGTACAAAAGTTAATTGCTGCTTGTTTTGAAGATATGCAAATTAATTTACCCTCAGAAACCTATGTCAACATGTTGGCATTTGGACTAATACTCAACTTTAAATCTTCTTACTAGAAACTTCTATTTGCCTTTAAATCATCCATTTGCCTTGTACTGTCTTGTTATCATTGTGGCATCTTCGTTGTTAGAAATATTTAAATTCGTTAGTTTCTTATTTTGTTCGTAGTTTATCCGGTCTTCTTTCCGAGGCATTTATGGAACCTAATGAAGGAGGATCAACTCAAGAATGCATTAAGGGGGATGACATTGAAACATTGAGCTGCCCAAACTCAAGATTGTTGGAAGTAAGTAATCTTATGTCCAATAATGGAGTTTTAGCTTCAAGTTCAAATTGGTTAATAAACCCTAATCCGCAAAACAACACTGATAAAAAGGAATTAATAAGTAATGAAAATGTTGCAATTGCTAAAAGTTCTGGACTGAAAGCTATTACATCCGAAGAAGTGAACAATAACAAACATATGCTAGCAGAAAGAGAAAGAAGGGGAGAGATGAAAAGCATGTTTGATGAACTTAATTCACTCATCCCAAATCTTCCTCCTAAGGTATGTATCAATTGAGTTTACTTTTTTTTCTTATTAAATGTAACATATTTCAAAGATATGCAATGTTGTTTTAAAAATAATCGTATGTTACCTCAGAAAAATTGCATTCAACATAATTTTTTTTATTATTATAACAACGAACCTTCATGCTATAAAACTGACTTTCCCAGATCATGCCTTGTGAAATTTGCCTTTACCTATACTGTAATTTTATTAATTAATTAATATAATCTGAAATGTTGATATTGTGTCTAATATAATTTAGTTAATCCTTCAAAGAAGATAATTATCCCTAACTAGATCCAACATATTGATTCATGGATATGCAAAATTTGGATGCAATTCAATCGGGTCTATATATCAAACTAGATCCTGTCAAAACCATACTTGTAATAAACATAGTTAAACGTAAATTATTGTTAAGTTTGAGTGATTTGGATAAGTTAGATTTATATTTATATAACGTTTTCCTTTAAGACTTTTAGTTTGAAACTGATTAAATGTGACGTTTATCGTTTACTATATTATCTCTAACTGTATGACATGGTTGATCTTTATATGGTTCCATCTAGGCTTAATATTACCCATTGAATATTTAATTTCCCTATTTAGGTACTGAATTTGGATTATTATATGTTTAGTCAATAGGAAGATTTATAAGGATGTGTATTTCTTTTTAAAAGATAATAAAATGCTATGATTTATAATAATGTTCATATTATCATATATGAGTGTAAGCATGATATTGCATTATGTACCATGTTACAATTACTTTAGCACGAAAAGAACATCACGGATTTTAGGGGAAAATATCTTAGTAATCAAATTATAAATTACCCTTGGATCCACCTATAAATTTATATATTTCCATCTTTAATGTCATGGTCAAACCCGAACATATTAAGATGTGCAAAATGATTCTGAACCGGGGAAATTTTATCTTACTCAAAAAAATTTCGAAGGGCCCACATATGTTGTGTATTTCTAATAATTTTCCAATTAGAAGGGATAATTGAGGAACTAAGATTTTTAAACCTTTTAGTATAATTTTTTGTATCTCAATAAATTAAAATTTCTAAATCCTATTCCTCTGTATCCTTGAGCATTAACAAGAACGGAACTATTATCATAAAATGATGGAAATAATAATATAACTTCAAATGAAATTAAAATAAGATAGGTTTAATATAATAAATTATAAAATATGCACCAAAAATATTAATTAAAAATTTGAATTTTACTTTGAAATGCCAAGATGTATTTGTCTTTGATTAGCTAATTTTGAATATAATTAATGTCAATATTTATATATTTGACCTAAGGCTTTACCACATGTAACAATTCTTTTATATATTCGAAAAAAACTAAAAAGATTTTTAAATTTATCTTATATATCTGTGGGTAGGGCTATGGTCTCCAACCTTTTGTACATGAATGTTTGTACATTGGACTATACTTGCTTAATTAGCTAGTTATTAGTGTAACGACAATTTCATTTATACCATTTGCACTAAGGATAAGTATAAGATAAAATAATGTATTTGTCTATTTTTATGAGTATGCTTACCTTCTATTTTAAAAATAATAATATAAAGACCTGGATAGTTAACATAAATAAATAAATAAAGTAAAATAAGTTAAAATAATTAATTTTTTCCTATTTTTACTCATGAGTTGTCCATATTACTTCAATCAAATTAATACGATCTCAAACAGATATAGGTAAGATGGACTAATTTTGTAGATCAACTTACATAGTTATTTTTGTCATTTCTTTAAAAATAAGTTAAAGGTAAAAAAACTTAATTATTATTAAGGGGACGTGAAAGAAGTAGTTCAGAGAGATGAATTTACTATTTCAAAAATATTACTTATGCTATAATTTGTGTTAATACAGGCAAATCGGTGTAGCATTGTGGATGAAACGATTAGCTATATAAAATCTTTGGAACAAACCCTCCATCGGCTTGAAAGAAAAAAACAAGAAACAAAGCAAGCAATGGAGAAAAAAGACGCGCCTTATATTGGAAACCCACCTCCCTTGACACCGATGCCCCATGTTTCTAATGCTTTTAGCACTTGGACTTGGGGAAACAATATCACACTCAATGTGAGTGGCACGGAGGCATACCTCAACATTTGTACTTCTAAGAAGAATGGGCTTATGACGAGCATCGCCTCTGTGTTGCAGAATCATCGTATTGAAGTGGTTTCAGCTCAACTCTCTTCTAATAATCTTAACTGCATGTACAATATACATGCTCATGTAAGCTTTTTACTCATCACTTTTAATCTATAAAATGTTTTCTCATAAAATACATGCTTATTATATATATATATATATATATATAATTATTTTAAATTATGTTTGGTTCTTTTCAAAATGAGAATATAACTAACAACTAAATCCCATTACTGGATGTTAGCATCTTCCAATTGTGAAATTTTTATTATACAAATTTCACATACACATGTAAACATGTTTCTCTTTTTTAGGGTATCTAATTTAGTTGATAAACATCGTTAAACATGTCCTAGAAATTACACGAATTCATAAGTTCATTTTTGATTTAAAGATTCGTTAAGACGACAACTATCACAATACACAATTAATTTAGCTCAAATATGGAAATAAAATTTCAATGATTAAGTAATGTATGATTTTTTTTCTTAAGTTTTGGTTTTAGCTTTTAGTTAAAGTCAATTTTTTCATTATAGCTTGATGTTTGCAAAAAAAAGATTAAAATGGGATATGGTTTAAGAAATTTTCCTTTCAAAATAGGGAATTAGAAACATGTATGGTTTTGTTAGTTTTCCACACTTTTTCTCTTTATTGTTTTGTTCATTGTTTTTGTTATCTTTTTTCCTTAAGTGGATTTTTTTTAAAACACAAATTTAGAATAATTGCATTGAGAGTTATGAACTGAATAAAATTTAAGAAATTAATTATTGCATTATGAAGAAAAGTAAAATAAGCACATTCTTATTATTTTGAAAACCGAAACCGCTTATATTGAATATGACATGCTAAACATGTACTTATTTTTATTAATCTTTATAGTATTCAATGTTGGGAACTTCCGTTCAAAATTGTAACACTTCAATGGTTGAAGAGGCATTCAAGAAGGCTGCGGATGAGATCGCTCTCTATGTGAATCAGTTATGAGCTATAGAGTTAGCATATTTTCTTTGAATTCAAAAACAACTTAGCTAACTCATCAAATGCATTTATTTTGATCGAATCCAATGTATGCCTACAAAATGTTATCTTTTATTTCATCATGTGAACTTTGGCTTTATGAAACTTGCTTAATGTTTGATTTTATGCTTGATAAGAATCATCAATTTATTATATGTTCTACTTGTATGCAGTTTTTCTACTATTTGTATTATAATACCATTTTGTTTTTGGTCTTTACTACTTCTAGACTCCTAGTTGACATCCCATAGTAGCAATAAAAGAAAAAACTCCAATTGGCTATAAGGATTCCCTATGCACTACATCTAATATGGTCACCTACAATGCACAAATGGGGCATAGGGGCACCACACACCAATTATTATAGCTATAATATTTCCCCTTAAATTTTTCTATTGATATTACCCTCATCGGTGCGTCCATGACCCAAATGATATTTCCTATGATTTACTGACGCTCCTTGATTATTTGAACCACATAATCTTTCATCGATGCTGCTTAGAATTCATTATGCATCACCGAAGCTTTAATATTTTCTTAAAAAAAGAAATCAACTTTCTGTAAAAAGTTATACTTTGTATATAATCATTTTATAAAATGATTTATTGCCATAATATTTATTTAATTTTGTTTTGAAAAATATATTAAATTTAACACTTTTAAAGGTATTTGGTATTTCATTACCAAATAATTTATCTTTCATGTTTAGACAAATACTACCAAACTAATTACTAAGATTGTTAAGATAAATAAATAGTTTTAATCAATAATACACAGAAAAATGTGGAAGTACAACATAATTCAACATGCAACTTATTCGTAATAATATTTTATGACTAGATAAACAAAAAGGATATTTCAACAATTGAATAAGGAAAATGTTTTTTATGATATTTTAATAGTTCCGGTTTCATGTTCTATTAATAAATATTTTCCTTCAATCACGCTTTCGAACTATTTTGAATTTTTTTAGATATAAGATAGTCAATGAATTAACTATAAATATTTTCGAAAATAGGTTCCATTGAAAATTTAACACAATAGTAGGATTGATTTTTACCAGGTTAGAGGCTAGAATTTGTACCTCTTCATTTTTAAAGTGCACATGTAAATTTTTGCAAAAGTTTCTATTTACATTTAAAGAAAATGTACTTGTGCACAATTAAAATTTGCATGCATAATAAACTAACTAGGTGAAAACCATACCTGTTTTGTTATATTTTTTCAATAATGTCCATTTTCACAATAAGTTCTTTTACAAGCCTATACCTAAAAATATTCCTACTTTATTTTAAGAAACAAAAATACATGGATGACTAAATTGGTAACCAAACCTTGGGTCAGGTAATTTATTGAGCAAGAAAATTTCAAAGAAAGAATCATTCTTTAGTTCCTTTAGCACATGATTTTTTCGTTTATTATATTTTTTATAATTTAATGATATAAAATTAAATATACATATTATATTTTATAAACTAAATAAATAAAACATTAGTAATATCAATAAATATTGGTTTATTATAATATGTTCAAATTTAATCAATAATAACATGTGAATCTATATAACTTCTTGATTTATGTCTTAAATAAACGTGCATGTATATAATGATTACACTGATACATTCCTACGCAGAGCCCGCTCTAGCTTGTGCAAATTAGCCTTAAGCTTAGGCAGCAAAAACCAAAGGGTATCACATATGCATAGGCATACCGATAGAAGAAAAAAATCATCATGACATATACAAATAAAATCATGAGCCATAAAAAAAATAAGGCATCGAACTCCAATTGAATGGTAGAGAGGAAGAATGGTTTTTGCTTCTTAAACTAAGGAAGAAGGAATTATCTTATTCGAGGAAGGTTGTACCTCCCCACCATCGCTAACATCTAAAATCATAGGCAAACACCGTAATATACTCCTGCACGCTAATCTTTGAGATTAAAATCAATATGGAAAAAATGGGTAACCTCATAGTGGAATTTAAATAAAAATATAAATATCTCAAAAATAAACACATGCACCTCAATGAGATATACAACTTCTTATACAGTAAATATACCACTTTTATTTTCCCATACATCAATAATTGTTAAATCTATAAATCAACACAACAACAATGCATTGGAATATTTTAAGTAAACAACCTATAAGCATGGTATGCAACTAGATCCCTTTTCCTTCCCTTTGTAATCACCTGTAAGCCTCAAAAGAAAAGGAAAGAAAAATGTTTAGATATGTTTGGACTGCGCAAATTTATAAACACTCCGACTATAAAGGAAGAAGAGTTATTACATAGAGAAAGACTAGCTATGTATCCTTTCGGGATCA
Source organism: Allium cepa (assembly GCA_030765085.1). Lineage (NCBI taxonomy): Eukaryota > Viridiplantae > Streptophyta > Magnoliopsida > Asparagales > Amaryllidaceae > Allium > Allium cepa. Next base: position 728,140,710 of record CM060938.1, on the reverse strand, counting down.
AGCCCATGTAGTTTAGCTTTTTTCTCTTCTTTTGTGTCATATACTTGTTAGTGTAGGAATGGACTAGTCATAAGTGGGTGAAATAAGTAGATTTCAAAAAAAAAAAAAAATTCTACTTTGGATATATTGGCCTATGAAGTCTAAACAATTTATTAGGTCCAATCTAACATAGTTTTAAATTAGACCTTATGTTATTTAGTTTGTTTAAAAGGAGTTTAAATTTAACGCAAATTAAATAAATTGCAGTGAATTCATCGAATACACACATGCATGTATAGTGCAAGAGCAACATATAAATAGTGTACATGGTCAATTTGTGTATGCATAAGTGCTAGGATTTACACCGCAACAGACACATTCACTCTTTATATATGCCTTTGTTCTCCATAGTTTTTCTTTGAAATATATATATATATATATAATAAAAATTATATATATATATATATAGTATTAAAATTATTTTGACTATTTTACATTTTTTAAATCTAAAATTAACAATTTGAAATATAGTATTATGTAGGAAGGTTTTAAAATTAGAATTAATATTTTACACAAAAATCCCTTTATGAACATTGAATTAGATTAATATACATATATCTATGCACATATAAATAATTACAAACTATATATAAAAATCAAAACAAGTTGAATTTGTAATTTTATTTGTTTTTAAATAAATTTTAGCAAATTGAAAACTAGCTTTAACTTAAGACGAATTCAAAATAAGTTTATGATTTCACACAAAAATCCACTTATGAAATTTGAATTAAAATGATTTTTAAACATATGTAAACAATAACCATATGAATTCACATTCAAGGCCAACATATATATAAAACATATATTCAATTTATCTAAATGATTTCAAGTAATCAACATATGTAGTTGGCTTATGTTTGCATATATAATAAGTTATAGATCATAGTTAAAATTAGTCTCAAATAACAAGTGTATTCCTTTTATTTAAATATTAATTTCCAAAAGAATATCAGGCAATAGATTAGACAACTTTGGCATATATAAATTCATTGTATAATGTTGGGGATCTAAGCTACACAAACAAGATGAACATATAATCAAATGAGATATAGCATATGTGAGATCTTAATAGTATTAACATGATGTATAACATAATTAAATGAGATCATAAGATTACATTACTATTAAGCCAAAAAATCGCACCTTGAATAAAGAATAAAACTCCTAGCTTTGATTGAATCAGCCTATGAGTTCGGCAATAAAATAGAGAAACATAGCACCATCAACTACTTTTATTTTTGTAGAAAATTTTTAGGCTGTGATTCCTAAATTTTTGGTAGCAATTTAGTGGAGAAGAGGAGCAAAAAAACAACCGAATGAATTTGTTTTAAGCAGGTAATAAAGGAGAATAAAGGCAAGAGACCTTTTGTCTTCCTTTAATTACTCCTTTTTCATTTCAAATAACATTTGAATCATATCCTCTTCCCCCTTTAATCGGCAAAGATAGAGGCAAAATGGGCCTTTAAAAACCCCTATATCAATTTAATAACCAATCTATTAAAATCAAATTTAAATATTTTATCGATATCATATATCGATACATGCATACATAACTTATATATATACATACACATTTCATTAAATTAGTGGTATTCAAACATCGAATAAAATATAATAATATAATTAATATTTCATAAATATTTATTAAATTACAATGATTTTAAATTAATTAAATCGTGTATTTTTTTTTAGAATATTCATCATTAGGTTATGCAACTCAAAGGTATAAATTCAGTTAAGGATCAATATCAAACAATTCAAATATTTACATTCATAAATCACCTTAATTAGTGGTGGGAATTTAGCTAATTTATCATTATCAAATTTTTAGGTAAATTCCAAATTCATTATTATAAGCGGCACCCGATAATAATGATTATTTACACTAATTCTCTTCGTTAAAGCTATATCATATTAGGAATTACGAAATTTTATTTTGGTTAAAACTTCAATATCGTTCATATTCAACTTGATTTTTCAAAGACAATGTTGGTTAACATAACTATTATTATTAACTTTATTACTCCGGTAAGAGACTTGGACTTTAAGTTGTCTAAAGTTAACCATGATACAAACATCGTATAACTAAGGAGATAAATATTCCATCGAATAGTGTTTCGCTTCCAATGATTCAACCCTGACCCAACTATTGTTGTTGGATGGAGACCATGACATGATTTAACTATAATCAAAGTGGTTTTGCACATTGAAGTTCAACAACATTCTCTAGTCAAGAGAACTATGCAATATCACCACATTGAATTCTTTGTTTGACCTTAATTATATTAACCAATAGAAAACTCTCGAGCGAGTCATTTCATATTTATCCAATAAAAACCAATACACAACCCCTTAGAGCCTCTAGCAGCCATAAGTAATGCACCACCGAGCTTATGGAGAGCGTTACGTACTCTAGTTTCAATGAATGTATCGATATCCCATCTTAATACATTTCGAGTAGGAAAATTTAAAATAATTTGTTATTACAATTTGATTAACTTCTCGTGATTACAACATGTTGTAATTACTATCACATAACATACAATTTAAGGATTTTTTAATTTGATACACTTAAATTATACAATTATTCAACACATCATAATGTGACAAATATATAATAGAAAGATAAACACCTTTTTTTTCGAATGGGATTTTATTATAGAGTTAATAATGTATATTAAATTAATGAATTGCTCCTAGCGCATACATATAACTTTATCAATCTCTCACTTACATCTAGGGCCAATTATGGAATCTCAATCTTACTCCTTTAATCAGAATGCTTAGAACAGGTCGAGTTAGTCCCTTCATGAATGGATCTGTTATGTTGTCCTCGGTGTCAACTCTTTCAATCATAACCTCCTTCCTACTGAAATTTTCTGTATCAAGTGGAATTTTTAAAGAATGCACATTTCATGTGAATTATGTGTTCTTTCACTATCTGCATTGTAGCATTTTTATCACATAACATTGTCAAAGGTTTTTCAACATTTGGAAACACTCATAGCTCAGCCATAAACTTACGCATCCAAACCACTTCTTTAGCTACTTCATTAAGGGCAATGTACTCAGACTCTATCTTTGAATAAGCTATTGTCTCATGCTTAGAAAATTTTCAACTAATCGCTCCACTTTTAAATGTGAATACATAACCAAACACTGACTTATTGCCATCGATATCACTCTAAAATCTTAATTCTATATACCCTTTCATAAAGAATTCTTCACTCTAATATATTAGGTACTTAAGAATACACTTCATTGCGTCCAATGCTTCTCTCCTGGATTAGACAGATATCGGCTTGCGCATCCTAATGCAAAAGCCGCATAAGGTCTAATGTAACAACATAGAATTTAATCGCTATTTAAATGAATATTGAATTATATTTTTAATAATAAATAAATGGATTTTTATCATCAAGTAAAATTATTATTATAATAACCGATAACAATAAAATTGTTTTGAAAATTTGTTTTCCCATATATATAGTTTATAGAGAAATAGAAAATGTGACCGAAAATTATTTTTTGAAATATTGATTTTTCATTAGTTAAAAGTTATCTAAAATGTCATAACACTATTTTAAAAACATATGCACACACTACAAACTATTTTAACGTGATGAATACATGTGTATATGCACATATATACTTCTCTTTAAAAGTGTACATATATAAGAATAGGAGAAAATATCTAAAAGGAACAGTATATATACACATACATGTAAAAACAACCTTTTGAACAGTTAGTACAGGGGGATATGGCATGAATAGTACATGGTGAGGGAGGGAAGTACATGGTGGGTGGAAATAAAGGAGGAGGAGTGGAGATGCATGCACACACATATATTTAAGCACTTGCATGTTTTCAAATAAATTTCCTATACCTCTCTATACCCCTTAATTCTCATGTTTCTCATTTTACAATCTCCTTCTCTACCTTAAATTTGCTAAAAGCTTAAGCAAACATAACCATGGCCTCTCTTCACAATTTCTAGTTTGAGAAAAAACCACTTCTTTCCACTTAAATCACTTCCATTTCTTGCTAAAAAACTTTTACAAGCTCTACAACACATCTCTTCCAAAATACAAGCACCCAAACCCCAGTAGACTACATAGACGATCCCTATAATCCCCGTGCCGAGCCCAAACTCCACATGGCTGAGCCCATTTAGGTGTTTAAACAACCAATGTTTTTGTAACATCCCCGGATTTTAGCCCAGTCTAATTTGATAATTGAATTAATTTTTGAAACTAATTTGTGAATTAAATAGAGTTTTTCAAAATAAAATAATATTTTAATTACAAATTTAATTGTGGATTAATTTGAAGATTTGAATAAATATATCAAAAGTTTGCAAATAAAATTAATTGATTTGAAATCCAATAGATTATAAATAGAATTTGATTTGGAATTTAAGAATAAGTTTTTATAAATAAATATTGGATATATCAAACTTTGTATTTCAAAGAAAAATATGATATGTGTTTGTTATAAATAAGAATTTGATTTGAACTTTAAAAGAAATAGATGATAAATGGAATATAAAAATACATTTATAAAAAGGTATTTGATTATTTATTCATTTATAAGTACAAATTGATTGTATATTAAATTTTGAATTTGGAAATTTAAAAATATTTTAGAAATAAAATTGGATTTATTGATTTTATATTTCCAAAGGACTAATATATATATATAATTATTTATTTGTAATGAATAACTTTTCAAAGAACTTGTTTTAAATTGTACTAGAACAAAATAGATAAACATATCATATAATTATGATAGAGTAAGGATTTAAAATTAAAAATATACATACGTAAAACATTAAAATGAAAAGAGTTTAAAATAAAAATTATAAATTAAATCAAGACAAGGTTTAAAACACAATTTGTAAATAAATTAAAAAGAAGGTCTTTACATAAATTTATGTGGATTAAACAAGTGTACAAGAATTGAGACATGAATTTTACAAGTGTTAACATGTTTTAACAAGTGGCAAAGAGTAAAATTTTCTTTTAATTAAATTTTATAAACATGCATAAGAAAGAGTTAAAATCAAATTTCTCAAGCTTTTTCAAAACTATAAAACAAATTTAAGAAAACAAAACCTGAAAACCAAATTACTTCATCTCAAAGATAAAATCTGAAGAAAAAAACAGAAAAATGCAAAAGCTAAAAACCAGATTGAAATCTGGAAACCAAGAAAGTTCAAAGGCAAACAACCTGAAGCCTGAATACATTTCAAAATTGATCAAGGCAAACAACAAGTAGTAGGATAATCAAGTTCAAATGCATTCAACAAGATCAAGCATGCGAGTTTAAAAGCATCAGGTTCCAAGAAAACAAGTGTCTGGCCTCTGTTCTTTCATAAAATTGGTGAGAAACTCCCCCTCTACTATTCTGATTGTGTGTGAAAAATATTTGATGTTTGTGACTGAGATTTGTTGCATGGATATAATTGATGCCTATATATAGATGCAAATGCCTATGTTTTCTAAAGATATTCATATATATGTCTTCTCTGTTAAACAACAGGCCCAAACTCATAAACAAATCAGATCCTCTGAATGATCCAATTTTTAACCTTGATTCTTAAAGAGAATAACTAAAAGAATGTAAATCTAATTCTAAAAAAAATTTCAAAAAAATTTCTAGAAGTAATTAACTGGAAGATGAAATATACAGTGAAAACTCAACATATCAAAGAATTCAACTTTCATGATTTATTGTTTTATGTATATAATTTGATTTATCTCCGAAAACTATGAATTTTAAAAATGGAATCAAATTTTTTATTTGGGAAAACCGAGAGAAATTGATGGATGAACAGAAAACACAATTTGATCGATTTCTGACAATCGCGTAATTGTAAAATCTTGGAATTGTTTCTGGAGGTAGATGGAGGAGTATAGATTATGGGAAAAATGTTAAAAAAATTATTTATTGCAAAATTTTTTGGGTCGACATGGAATAAGGGTTTAACGTGCAGTATTTGGTCGGCTTGGTTCTCGTGCTCGTGAGGAGTCAGTAGTGGATCGAGTTCGATGATATTCAGGGAGGTGTTGGCTTGGGGGTTGACGAAGACGTGGCTGGAGGTGGCGATGCTCTTGTGGTCGGGGTTGCGCATGTGAGGCGGTTGTAGGAATTGGGTTTCATTTCCAGGAAATCGAGAATCGCTCGATTTTGATTATGGGGTGATTTTGGTTTTTGGGTTGCTCGAACCAGCTTGGGTGGTCGTGGGTGACGTGCCGGTGGCATCAGCGATGATCGACGAGGGGCGCCGCACTTGTGCACGTATACGTGCAAGTTTGTGTATCTGGGTGAAGATTTTGGGGAAGATGAAGTAGAAACTCGGGGTGGTCTCGAGTTTGTAATCAGGTTAACTCGAAGTCGTACTCGAAGCATTCGCGAGGGTTAACTGAAGTAAAAGTTTAAAATATAACAAAAAAAAAGACAGGAGTGGGAAATTTTTGTCGGGGAGGATTCGAATGTAACTCGAAGTTGAGCTCAGGGTTTTTCGAATTTGGCCCGGGGAAAATTAGTTTGGGGCTCGAGTTGTCGTAATTTGCCAGATTTTAGTAAATTCAAAAGAAGATTTGTTCCAAGGTTTAAATTTGTATTTTTTTTACCAAGTTTCAATTATAAAGCATGAATAAGTTTTAATTTTTAGAAGTCAAATGTTTTAAAATTTGTTTTGGTTTATAAATTATCTTATTGAATCTCTAATGGTTTCAAAATAAAATGATTTCAAGCATTTAATTTAAATGATGATTAAGTGATTGAGAAAGATAAATGGTTTATCTTTGTTTATTAAAGTTTAAGTAACTAAAGTATGAATACTTAATGTAGTTGATAAAGTAAAATTAATTAAGAAGAAATTATTAATTTAAGGAGTAGTTAAAGACTAATTAATTTGTTAAGAGTTAAGTGATTAATGTAAGTAATTAAAGGTAATTACTTACTTAAAAATCTATTAGTTAATGAAAGTAATTTAGGATAATAGATTGATGATTTATGATGGATTAATCAAGTAATAATTATTCAATGAAATTAATTAGTAATTATTAAGGATAATCACTTATTGATTAAAGAATAATTAATTATGTAATTAACTTTAAGGTTAATTTAATTAATGTGATTAATTAAGAATAATTACCTAAGATGATTGATTAATTAATTTATATCAGATGATTTGTAATTGATTAATCAAGATTGGATAATTAATTCATGAGTAATTAATTTAATTGGAAATTAATTGAAATAATTCAAGATTGATACAATTAATTAATCCTAACTATAAATGATTATGGAATGCTTAAATTATTTACGAATATTTGGATTCTATTGGATGATTGAATTGTTCGATATCCCTGATATATGATGCTTTGCGTTATGATTTATTTTGATTTGTGCTGTGATCTGTGATGTAATTTATTTATCTGTGATGTAATTTATTATCTATGATGAACTTATATTATTCATCCATGATCTGTAAAGAAAGATAGGCATTATAGATTATACCGCTTATCGATATTTCTGTGTTTGAATCTGTAATGGTTGATGTTGTTGCACTATTGTGTGTGAAACCCCTGGACCACACTATACACACACAAATATGGATTTCACGAGGAAATTAGTTAAGTCACAGATATTTGATTTTAATATTTTGAAATGGTTTAAAGTTTGAATTTTGAATCCAAATGATTTTGTAAATGAAATTGGGTTAAATTTGGAAGTATGGTCTTGAGAATTTGAATTTAACCCAAGTTTATATTTGAAAGGCCTTAACTCATGCAAATATAATCGGGTTTTCCAAAATGGAAACAAGTGTTTCAAATAATAGTATCTTTTATATAAGGAAAGATTTCCCAAAATTATGATGAAAAGATTTCAAATTTGAAATTGAATGGTTTTGAAAAAGCTATAATTGAATCTTTGTGAAAGATAGTTGAACCCTATTTTGAAATTGAAGAGGATTTTTAAATGGTGTATCTTTTATATATAAAAGATTTGAAACAGGAATTGTTTTGAAAGTAGCTCACTAGAGAAACAGCAACAGGAATTGAGGATCCTCGGTTAAATGCCCCAAAGGACCGGGGGTGGCATATCTTAGGTTTTATTCCTCGAGAAGGGGGTAGCTGGCCTTGTGTTAGAAGAGAGCCGGATAGGTTCTCGGGGCGTCCCACCAGAGGCATACCCATGTGGCAAAGGAAAGTTCCTTGGCCTGACCATTTGTTGGAAAATCCATAGAAACAATACGCGCCCAATACGGTTTTAGTTGTATAACTTACCATGGAATGTGGTGGTAACCTGCTATTGAACATGGTGGCTATAGTAGGCATACGACGAAATGTTGTATGCTGGCTAAGATTAATATTATACTTTCAAAAATGTTTTCCACTATGCACTAATAATAATATCAAATGGTTTTTGCGTATCAAGCATGTTTGACTATCATAAGGAGAAATCTCCTCCAATTCTGCATTTGCATGGTGTATGTGGCGGGAGGCCTTATGGTTGTTTAATTTTTCAAAAAGCATTGCGGATTTCAATTTTAAAAATATTTTGTTTGTTTTTAAAGATAAAATGTTTTCCTTTGCTCATACCAGTCCCATGACTGACCCGGAGTTTATTGTTCCCTTCCTAAACTCTGGGTGCCCACAATTTTCCACACGGGCAGTCTAGAGTTGGGTTTTTCAGATAGTAGATGTAGATATCGATTTGGTAGCTTTTAGATTTCTCTTTGGTATTCTTTGGAGATCTTGGATATTGGAGTCTTTGGATTCACTGGACGAGACTTGCTTATCTTTATGCAATGTGATGGTGGTTCGAGCTAGTGGTTTGGAGTTTTGGCTTTGGAGCATTGGATTGGAGTTGCTGTTTGATATTGGAGTTACCTCTTTTCCTATTCGTTTTCCGCTGTTGTTTATTGTCTCTGATATTCTTGTATCATATTGATATCATTGTTGTATATCATTGGATATTGTATCATTGGAGTTGTATATTCTATTCATTTCTTTTTCTTCCGCTGTGTTGTTATACTTAATGTGTTATAAACTCCGACGAACCAGATTCGACGTTTGGATCTGCAGCATTTGAATATGTGTGTCGTATTCGGTGCCGATTTTCGAAGGTCGAGTAAGGGTCGCTACATTAGGTATCAGAGCTGAAGGTTGAAACTTTAGCTCAGGAGTATAACACATTAAGTAGCTCACTAGAGATAGGGTGAAGTATACCCTAGAATGAGTAATCCTTAAGATATTCGTCTGAATGTCTCAGTAAATTCTCTTACTATCCACTGTTATAAGTATGAGTGCAAGAAGTGGACGAGATATGGGACAGGGGAATACCACTATAAATAGTCAGTATCCTGCAATAGCGAAACAACTTTCTCTATCAATCTTCTTTGATTCGTCTTTTCAATTCTTTGATGATTCCTGTCAACTCTAGGAAAAAGCTTTGATTGTGCATGGGACATAAACTCCAGATGGGTCAGAATTGTTTGCTTTGGTTGCTATGGTTGATAGGTATATTTTGGTTGTTTAAACTAAAAGTTTTGGGATTGTATCCATATATCTGTCTATTCTTTGGTGTATTCCGACTTGAGCTTGGAATCCATACCCAGTGTTTGGGAATTATGTAAGACTAAATTCATTTATTTGTTCTTTTGGGTCTCGATATATTCTACAAATGGTTAGTTACCTCTTTGAACTAACCAATATTCCTGTATATTCGTAGTTCTGGTGACCCGAGTATCTTGATTCGTTCTTGTATCCATTATTGATATTCTGATTTGGGAAGCCAAATGCAGAATAGATATTCAGTTTAATCTGGTGATTCATCTCTCGATCTTTCTATATTTCTTTATGGTCTCCCGACTTTGAAATTTCGATTCTAAGGGGGGAAATCTGTAACATCCTCGGATTTTAGCCCAGTCTAATTTGATAATTGAATTAATTTTTGAAATTAATTTGTGAATTAAATAGAGTTTTTCAAAATAAAATAATATTAATTACAAATTTAATTATGGATTAGTTTGAAGATTTGAATAAATATATCAAAATATGGTAAATAAAATTAATTGATTTGAAATCCAATGGATTATAAATAGAATTTGATTTGGAATTTAAGAATAAGTTTTTATAAATAAATATTGGATATATCAAACTTTATATTTCAAAGATAAATAGGATATGTGTTTGTTATAAATAAGAATTTGATTTGAACTTTAAAAGAAATAGATGATAAATGGAATATAAAAATATTTTATAAAAAGGTATTTGATTATTTATTCATTTATAAGTACAAATTGATTGTATATTAAATTTTGAATTTGGAAATTTAGAAATATTTTAGAAATAAAATTGGATTTATTGATTTTATATTTCCAAAGGACTGATATATATGGATATATATATATATAATTATTTATTTGTAATGAATAACTTTTCAAATCATTTGTTTTAAATTGTATTAAAACAAAATAGATAAACATATCACATAATTATGATAGAGTAAGGATTTAAAATTAAAAATATACATATGTAAAATATTAAAATGAAAAGAGTTTAAAATAAAAATTATAAATTAAATCAAGACAAGGTTTAAAACACAATTTGTAAATAAATTAAAAGAAGGTCTTTACATAAATTTATGTGGATTAAACAAGTGTGCAAGAATTGAGACATGAATTTTACAAGTGTTAACATGTTTTAACCAGTGGCAAAGAGTAAAATTTTCTTTTAATTAAATTTTATAAACATGCATAAGAAAGAGTTAAAATCAGATTTCTCAAGCTTTTTCAAAACTGCAAAACAAATTTGAGAAACCAAAACCTTAAAACCAAATTACTTCATCTCAAAGATAAAATCTGAAGAAAAAAACAAAAAAATGCAAAAGCTAAAAACCAGATTGAAATATGGAAACCAAGAAAGTTCAAAGGCAAACAACCTGAAGCCTGAATACATTTCAAAATTGATCAAGGCAAACAACAAGTAGTAGGATAATCAAGTTCAAATGCATTCAACAAGATCAAGCATGCGAGTTTAAAAGCATCAGGTTCCAAGAAAACAAGTGTCTGGCCTCTGTTCTTTCATAAAATTGGTGAGAAACTCCCCCTCTACTATTCTGATTGTGTGTGGAAAATATTTGATGTTTGTGACTGAGATTTGTTGCATGGATATAATTGATGCCTATATATAGATGCAAATGCCTATGTTTTCTAAAGATATTCATATATATGTCTTCTCTGTTAAACAACAGGCCCAAACTCATAAACAAATCAGATCCTCTGAATGATCCAATTTTTAACCTTGATTCTTAAAGAGAATAACTAAAAGAATGTAAATCTAATTCTAAAAAAAATTTCAAAAAAATTTCTAGAAGTAATTAACTGGAAGATGAAATATACAGTGAAAACTCAACATATCAAAGAATTCAACTTTCATGATTTATTGTTTTATGTATATAATTTGATTTATCTCCGAAAACTATGAATTTTAAAAATGGAATCAAAATTTTTATTTGGGAAAACCGAGAGAAATTGATGGATGAACAGAAAACACAATTTGATCGATTTCTGACAATCGCGTAATTGTAAAATCTTGGAATTGTTTCTGGAGGTAGATGGAGGAGTATAGATTATGGGAAAAATGTTAAAAAAATTATTTATTGCAAAATTTTTTGGGTCGACATGGAATAAGGGTTTAACGTGCAGTATTTGGTCGGCTTGGTTCTCGTGCTCGTGAGGAGTCAGTAGTGGATCGAGTTCGATGATATTCAGGGAGGTGTTGGCTTGGGGGTTGACGAAGACGTGGCTGGAGGTGGCGATGCTCTTGTGGTCGGGGTTGCGCATGTGAGGCGGTTGTAGGAATTGGGTTTCATTTCCAGGAAATCGAGAATCGCTCGATTTTGATTATGGGGTGATTTTGGTTTTTGGGTTGCTCGAACCAGCTTGGGTGGTCGTGGGTGACGTGCCGGTGGCATCAGCGATGATCGACGAGGGGCGCCGCACTTGTGCACGTATACGTGCAAGTTTGTGTATCTGGGTGAAGATTTTGGGGAAGATGAAGTAGAAACTCGGGGTGGTCTCGAGTTTGTAATCAGGTTAACTCGAAGTCGTACTCGAAGCATTCGCGGGGGTTAACTGAAGTAAAAGTTTAAAATATAACAAAAAAAAAAGACAGGAGTGGGAAATTTTTGTCGGGGAGGATTCGAATGTAACTCGAAGTTGAGCTCAGGGTTTTTCGAATTTGGCCCGGGGAAAATTAGTTTGGGGCTCGAGTTGTCGTAATTTGCCAGATTTTAGTAAATTCAAAAGAAGATTTGTTTCAAGGTTTAAATTTGTATTTTTTTTACCAAGTTTCAATTATAAAGCATGAATAAGTTTTAATTTTTAGAAGTCAAATGTTTTAAAATTTGTTTTGGTTTATAAATTATCTTATTGAATCTCTAATGGTTTCAAAATAAAATGATTTCAAGCATTTAATTTAAATGATGATTAAGTGATTGAGAAAGATAAATGGTTTATCTTTGTTTATTAAAGTTTAAGTAACTAAAGTATGAATACTTAATGTAGTTGATAAAGTAAAATTAATTAAGAAGAAATTATTAATTTAAGGAGTAGTTAAAGACTAATTAATTTGTTAAGAGTTAAGTGATTAATGTAAGTAATTAAAGGTAATTACTTACTTAAAAATCTATTAGTTAATGAAAGTAATTTAGGATAATAGATTGATGATTTATGATGGATTAATCAAGTAATAATTATTCAATGAAATTAATTAGTAATTATTAAGGATAATCACTTATTGATTAAAGAATAATTAATTATGTAATTAACTTTAAGGTTAATTTAATTAATGTGATTAATTAAGAATAATTACCTAAGATGATTGATTAATTAATTTATATCAGATGATTTGTAATTGATTAATCAAGATTGGATAATTAATTCATGAGTAATTAATTTAATTGGAAATTAATTGAAATAATTCAAGATTGATACAATTAATTAATCCTAACTATAAATGATTATGGAATGCTTAAATTATTTACGAATATTTGGATTCTATTGGATGATTGAATTGTTCGATATCCCTGATATATGATGCTTTGCGTTATGATTTATTTTGATTTGTGCTGTGATCTGTGATGTAATTTATTTATCTGTGATGTAATTTATTATCTATGATGAACTTATATTATTCATCCATGATCTGTAAAGAAAGATAGGCATTATAGATTATACCGCTTATCGATATTTCTGTGTTTGAATCTGTAATGGTTGATGTTGTTGCACTATTGTGTGTGAAACCCCTGGACCACACTATACACACACAAATATGGATTTCACGAGGAAATTAGTTAAGTCACAGATATTTGATTTTAATATTTTGAAATGGTTTAAAGTTTGAATTTTGAATCCAAATGATTTTGTAAATGAAATTGGGTTAAATTTGGAAGTATGGTCTTGAGAATTTGAATTTAACCCAAGTTTATATTTGAAAGGCCTTAACTCATGCAAATATAATCGGGTTTTCCAAAATGGAAACAAGTGTTTCAAATAATAGTATCTTTTATATAAGGAAAGATTTCCCAAAATTATGATGAAAAGATTTCAAATTTGAAATTGAATGGTTTTGAAAAAGCTATAATTGAATCTTTGTGAAAGATAGTTGAACCCTATTTTGAAATTGAAGAGGATTTTTAAATGGTGTATCTTTTATATATAAAAGATTTGAAACAGGAATTGTTTTGAAAGTTATGAATGAATCTTTGAAAATTGTTTTAAAAGCTATGAAAGGAGTTTTTAATTTAAAGACCGGATGAGTTAATCCAACATGAAATGGAATTGTTTTGAAAGGCTATAAATGAATCTTTGTTAAAGATTGGTGATCCTTGCTTTAAATTGAAAGGGAGTTTTTAAAGATAAATCTTTTGTTTAAAAGATTAAAGTGTGGAAATTATTTAAGCCATTGAAGGTTTTTGAAATAAATCTTTTTAAAAGATTGGAAAAGGTAATTTGTTTTAACCATTTGAATGAAAAGCATTGGATTTTAAGTTGTGACTTAACTGAAATCCCATTATCCATATGTTTTTAAATATTGCGCTCATTATTCGGTTTCGCCGGGAGAGGACCTTGTGTCATATAACCCATTCCGAATAATGATACGACGATATGGATAGCATTTGAAGACCGGTGGTGAAGACATGATGCTTTCGAAAGCGAAAGGATGACCTGTCGAATGTCTCTGCACCGAATGGCCCTGGTATAGAGATTTGAGCACCCATGGTGATGGGGAGTCCGGACGTGATTAGAAATTATCCGGATTGCAAGGGCTTCTTCGAAAGTGCCTTCAGTTCTGTTCGAACCCGGAACAAACTTGTATGGATGTGTGTCTGACATTACACTTTGAGATGTAAAACCGGTTTCTATCAAATACATTTCTGTTTGGTGGCGGAGATTTATTCTCTTAGCTTAACACCCTTCTCTGAGACGTACGAGCTCAGAGGTTATGTAGTTGATGGTTACTAGTGATACATTCCCAATTTGGTAATGTGGCATACGAAGTGCTGTTGATCATTTGTTGATTAAAGCATGACTTTTGTGAAAAGCGTAGCTTTGTGGACGAGACGTCGTCGAGCCTCATACCCCGGAATGGTCGAAACAGGAAGAATGCAGCAAGGTTTCAGGGGTAGCTCCCTTAGGGTATGACCATTCCTTCTAAAAAAGTGTAGTATCATGGTATGGAGCCCAGATACTTACTCATGTGGGCACTGTAGTATGTTATTACTGTGTGATGTTGTTGGTATTGAGGATCCTCGGTTAAATGCCCCAAAGGACCGGGGGTGGCATATCTTAGGTTTTATTCCTCGAGAAGGGGGTAGCTGGCCTTGTGTTAGAAGAGAGCCGGATAGGTTCTCGGGGCGTCCCACCAGAGGCATACCCATGTGGCAAAGGAAAGTTCCTTGGCCTGACCATTTGTTGGAAAATCCATAGAAACAATACGCGCCCAATACGGTTTTAGTTGTATAACTTACCATGGAATGTGGTGGTAACCTGCTATTGAACATGGTGGCTATAGTAGGCATACGACGAAATGTTGTATGCTGGCTAAGATTAATATTATACTTTCAAAAATGTTTTCCACTATGCACTAATAATAATATCAAATGGTTTTTGCGTATCAAGCATGTTTGACTATCATAAGGAGAAATCTCCTCCAATTCTGCATTTGCATGGTGTATGTGGCGGGAGGCCTTATGGTTGTTTAATTTTTCAAAAAGCATTGCGGATTTCAATTTTAAAAATATTTTGTTTGTTTTTAAAGATAAAATGTTTTCCTTTGCTCATACCAGTCCCATGACTGACCCGGAGTTTATTGTTCCCTTCCTAAACTCTGGGTGCCCACAATTTTCCACACGGGCAGTCTAGAGTTGGGTTTTTCAGATAGTAGATGTAGATATCGATTTGGTAGCTTTTAGATTTCTCTTTGGTATTCTTTGGAGATCTTGGATATTGGAGTCTTTGGATTCACTGGACGAGACTTGCTTATCTTTATGCAATGTGATGGTGGTTCGAGCTAGTGGTTTGGAGTTTTGGCTTTGGAGCATTGGATTGGAGTTGCTGTTTGATATTGGAGTTACCTCTTTTCCTATTCGTTTTCCGCTGTTGTTTATTGTCTCTGATATTCTTGTATCATATTGATATCATTGTTGTATATCATTGGATATTGTATCATTGGAGTTGTATATTCTATTCATTTCTTTTTCTTCCGCTGTGTTGTTATACTTAATGTGTTATAAACTCCGACGAACCAGATTCGACGTTTGGATCTGCAGCATTTGAATATGTGTGTCGTATTCGGTGCCGATTTTCGAAGGTCGAGTAAGGGTCGCTACATTAGGTATCAGAGCTGAAGGTTGAAACTTTAGCTCAGGAGTATAACACATTAAGTAGCTCACTAGAGATAGGGTGAAGTATACCCTAGAATGAGTAATCCTTAAGATATTCGTCTGAATGTCTCAGTAAATTCTCTTACTATCCACTGTTATAAGTATGAGTGCAAGAAGTGGACGAGATATGGGACAGGGGAATACCACTATAAATAGTCAGTATCCTGCAATAGCGAAACAACTTTCTCTATCAATCTTCTTTGATTCGTCTTTTCAATTCTTTGATGATTCCTGTCAACTCTAGGAAAAAGCTTTGATTGTGCATGGGACATAAACTCCAGATGGGTCAGAATTGTTTGCTTTGGTTGCTATGGTTGATAGGTATATTTTGGTTGTTTAAACTAAAAGTTTTGGGATTGTATCCATATATCTGTCTATTCTTTGGTGTATTCCGACTTGAGCTTGGAATCCATACCCAGTGTTTGGGAATTATGTAAGACTAAATTCATTTATTTGTTCTTTTGGGTCTCGATATATTCTACAAATGGTTAGTTACCTCTTTGAACTAACCAATATTCCTGTATATTCGTAGTTCTGGTGACCCGAGTATCTTGATTCGTTCTTGTATCCATTATTGATATTCTGATTTGGGAAGCCAAATGCAGAATAGATATTCAGTTTAATCTGGTGATTCATCTCTCGATCTTTCTATATTTCTTTATGGTCTCCCGACTTTGAAATTTCGATTCTAAGGGGGGAAATCTGTAACATCCTCGGATTTTAGCCCAGTCTAATTTGATAATTGAATTAATTTTTGAAATTAATTTGTGAATTAAATAGAGTTTTTCAAAATAAAATAATATTAATTACAAATTTAATTATGGATTAGTTTGAAGATTTGAATAAATATATCAAAATATGGTAAATAAAATTAATTGATTTGAAATCCAATGGATTATAAATAGAATTTGATTTGGAATTTAAGAATAAGTTTTTATAAATAAATATTGGATATATCAAACTTTATATTTCAAAGATAAATAGGATATGTGTTTGTTATAAATAAGAATTTGATTTGAACTTTAAAAGAAATAGATGATAAATGGAATATAAAAATATTTTATAAAAAGGTATTTGATTATTTATTCATTTATAAGTACAAATTGATTGTATATTAAATTTTGAATTTGGAAATTTAGAAATATTTTAGAAATAAAATTGGATTTATTGATTTTATATTTCCAAAGGACTGATATATATGGATATATATATATAATTATTTATTTGTAATGAATAACTTTTCAAATCATTTGTTTTAAATTGTATTAAAACAAAATAGATAAACATATCACATAATTATGATAGAGTAAGGATTTAAAATTAAAAATATACATATGTAAAATATTAAAATGAAAAGAGTTTAAAATAAAAATTATAAATTAAATCAAGACAAGGTTTAAAACACAATTTGTAAATAAATTAAAAGAAGGTCTTTACATAAATTTATGTGGATTAAACAAGTGTGCAAGAATTGAGACATGAATTTTACAAGTGTTAACATGTTTTAACCAGTGGCAAAGAGTAAAATTTTCTTTTAATTAAATTTTATAAACATGCATAAGAAAGAGTTAAAATCAGATTTCTCAAGCTTTTTCAAAACTGCAAAACAAATTTGAGAAACCAAAACCTTAAAACCAAATTACTTCATCTCAAAGATAAAATCTGAAGAAAAAAACAAAAAAATGCAAAAGCTAAAAACCAGATTGAAATATGGAAACCAAGAAAGTTCAAAGGCAAACAACCTGAAGCCTGAATACATTTCAAAATTGATCAAGGCAAACAACAAGTAGTAGGATAATCAAGTTCAAATGCATTCAACAAGATCAAGCATGCGAGTTTAAAAGCATCAGGTTCCAAGAAAACAAGTGTCTGGCCTCTGTTCTTTCATAAAATTGGTGAGAAACTCCCCCTCTACTATTCTGATTGTGTGTGGAAAATATTTGATGTTTGTGACTGAGATTTGTTGCATGGATATAATTGATGCCTATATATAGATGCAAATGCCTATGTTTTCTAAAGATATTCATATATATGTCTTCTCTGTTAAACAACAGGCCCAAACTCATAAACAAATCAGATCCTCTGAATGATCCAATTTTTAACCTTGATTCTTAAAGAGAATAACTAAAAGAATGTAAATCTAATTCTAAAAAAAATTTCAAAAAAATTTCTAGAAGTAATTAACTGGAAGATGAAATATACAGTGAAAACTCAACATATCAAAGAATTCAACTTTCATGATTTATTGTTTTATGTATATAATTTGATTTATCTCCGAAAACTATGAATTTTAAAAATGGAATCAAATTTTTTATTTGGGAAAACCGAGAGAAATTGATGGATGAACAGAAAACACAATTTGATCGATTTCTGACAATCGCGTAATTGTAAAATCTTGGAATTGTTTCTGGAGGTAGATGGAGGAGTATAGATTATGGGAAAAATGTTAAAAAAATTATTTATTGCAAAATTTTTTGGGTCGACATGGAATAAGGGTTTAACGTGCAGTATTTGGTCGGCTTGGTTCTCGTGCTCGTGAGGAGTCAGTAGTGGATCGAGTTCGATGATATTCAGGGAGGTGTTGGCTTGGGGGTTGACGAAGACGTGGCTGGAGGTGGCGATGCTCTTGTGGTCGGGGTTGCGCATGTGAGGCGGTTGTAGGAATTGGGTTTCATTTCCAGGAAATCGAGAATCGCTCGATTTTGATTATGGGGTGATTTTGGTTTTTGGGTTGCTCGAACCAGCTTGGGTGGTCGTGGGTGACGTGCCGGTGGCATCAGCGATGATCGACGAGGGGCGCCGCACTTGTGCACGTATACGTGCAAGTTTGTGTATCTGGGTGAAGATTTTGGGGAAGATGAAGTAGAAACTCGGGGTGGTCTCGAGTTTGTAATCAGGTTAACTCGAAGTCGTACTCGAAGCATTCGCGGGGGTTAACTGAAGTAAAAGTTTAAAATATAACAAAAAAAAAAGACAGGAGTGGGAAATTTTTGTCGGGGAGGATTCGAATGTAACTCGAAGTTGAGCTCAGGGTTTTTCGAATTTGGCCCGGGGAAAATTAGTTTGGGGCTCGAGTTGTCATAATTTGCCAGATTTTAGTAAATTCAAAAGAAGATTTGTTTCAAGGTTTAAATTTGTATTTTTTTTACCAAGTTTCAATTATAAAGCATGAATAAGTTTTAATTTTTAGAAGTCAAATGTTTTAAAATTTGTTTTGGTTTATAAATTATCTTATTGAATCTCTAATGGTTTCAAAATAAAATGATTTCAAGCATTTAATTTAAATGATGATTAAGTGATTGAGAAAGATAAATGGTTTATCTTTGTTTATTAAAGTTTAAGTAACTAAAGTATGAATACTTAATGTAGTTGATAAAGTAAAATTAATTAAGAAGAAATTATTAATTTAAGGAGTAGTTAAAGACTAATTAATTTGTTAAGAGTTAAGTGATTAATGTAAGTAATTAAAGGTAATTACTTACTTAAAAATCTATTAGTTAATGAAAGTAATTTAGGATAATAGATTGATGATTTATGATGGATTAATCAAGTAATAATTATTCAATGAAATTAATTAGTAATTATTAAGGATAATCACTTATTGATTAAAGAATAATTAATTATGTAATTAACTTTAAGGTTAATTTAATTAATGTGATTAATTAAGAATAATTACCTAAGATGATTGATTAATTAATTTATATCAGATGATTTGTAATTGATTAATCAAGATTGGATAATTAATTCATGAGTAATTAATTTAATTGGAAATTAATTGAAATAATTCAAGATTGATACAATTAATTAATCCTAACTATAAATGATTATGGAATGCTTAAATTATTTACGAATATTTGGATTCTATTGGATGATTGAATTGTTCGATATCCCTGATATATGATGCTTTGCGTTATGATTTATTTTGATTTGTGCTGTGATCTGTGATGTAATTTATTTATCTGTGATGTAATTTATTATCTATGATGAACTTATATTATTCATCCATGATCTGTAAAGAAAGATAGGCATTATAGATTATACCGCTTATCGATATTTCTGTGTTTGAATCTGTAATGGTTGATGTTGTTGCACTATTGTGTGTGAAACCCCTGGACCACACTATACACACACAAATATGGATTTCACGAGGAAATTAGTTAAGTCACAGATATTTGATTTTAATATTTTGAAATGGTTTAAAGTTTGAATTTTGAATCCAAATGATTTTGTAAATGAAATTGGGTTAAATTTGGAAGTATGGTCTTGAGAATTTGAATTTAACCCAAGTTTATATTTGAAAGGCCTTAACTCATGCAAATATAATCGGGTTTTCCAAAATGGAAACAAGTGTTTCAAATAATAGTATCTTTTATATAAGGAAAGATTTCCCAAAATTATGATGAAAAGATTTCAAATTTGAAATTGAATGGTTTTGAAAAAGCTATAATTGAATCTTTGTGAAAGATAGTTGAACCCTATTTTGAAATTGAAGAGGATTTTTAAATGGTGTATCTTTTATATATAAAAGATTTGAAACAGGAATTGTTTTGAAAGTTATGAATGAATCTTTGAAAATTGTTTTAAAAGCTATGAAAGGAGTTTTTAATTTAAAGACCGGATGAGTTAATCCAACATGAAATGGAATTGTTTTGAAAGGCTATAAATGAATCTTTGTTAAAGATTGGTGATCCTTGCTTTAAATTGAAAGGGAGTTTTTAAAGATAAATCTTTTGTTTAAAAGATTAAAGTGTGGAAATTATTTAAGCCATTGAAGGTTTTTGAAATAAATCTTTTTAAAAGATTGGAAAAGGTAATTTGTTTTAACCATTTGAATGAAAAGCATTGGATTTTAAGTTGTGACTTAACTGAAATCCCATTATCCATATGTTTTTAAATATTGCGCTCATTATTCGGTTTCGCCGGGAGAGGACCTTGTGTCATATTACCCATTCCGAATAATGATACGACGATATGGATAGCATTTGAAGACCGGTGGTGAAGACATGATGCTTTCGAAAGCGAAAGGATGACCTGTCGAATGTCTCTGCACCGAATGGCCCTGGTATAGAGATTTGAGCACCCATGGTGATGGGGAGTCCGGACGTGATTAGAAATTATCCGGATTGCAAGGGCTTCTTCGAAAGTGCCTTCAGTTCTGTTCGAACCCGGAACAAACTTGTATGGATGTGTGTCTGACATTACACTTTGAGATGTAAAACCGGTTTCTATCAAATACATTTCTGTTTGGTGGCGGAGATTTATTCTCTTAGCTTAACACCCTTCTCTGAGACGTACGAGCTCAGAGGTTATGTAGTTGATGGTTACTAGTGATACATTCCCAATTTGGTAATGTGGCATACGAAGTGCTGTTGATCATTTGTTGATTAAAGCATGACTTTTGTGAAAAGCGTAGCTTTGTGGACGAGACGTCGTCGAGCCTCATACCCCGGAATGGTCGAAACAGGAAGAATGCAGCAAGGTTTCAGGGGTAGCTCCCTTAGGGTATGACCATTCCTTCTAAAAAAGTGTAGTATCATGGTATGGAGCCCAGATACTTACTCATGTGGGCACTGTAGTATGTTATTACTGTGTGATGTTGTTGGTATTGAGGATCCTCGGTTAAATGCCCCAAAGGACCGGGGGTGGCATATCTTAGGTTTTATTCCTCGAGAAGGGGGTAGCTGGCCTTGTGTTAGAAGAGAGCCGGATAGGTTCTCGGGGCGTCCCACCAGAGGCATACCCATGTGGCAAAGGAAAGTTCCTTGGCCTGACCATTTGTTGGAAAATCCATAGAAACAATACGCGCCCAATACGGTTTTAGTTGTATAACTTACCATGGAATGTGGTGGTAACCTGCTATTGAACATGGTGGCTATAGTAGGCATACGACGAAATGTTGTATGCTGGCTAAGATTAATATTATACTTTCAAAAATGTTTTCCACTATGCACTAATAATAATATCAAATGGTTTTTGCGTATCAAGCATGTTTGACTATCATAAGGAGAAATCTCCTCCAATTCTGCATTTGCATGGTGTATGTGGCGGGAGGCCTTATGGTTGTTTAATTTTTCAAAAAGCATTGCGGATTTCAATTTTAAAAATATTTTGTTTGTTTTTAAAGATAAAATGTTTTCCTTTGCTCATACCAGTCCCATGACTGACCCGGAGTTTATTGTTCCCTTCCTAAACTCTGGGTGCCCACAATTTTCCACACGGGCAGTCTAGAGTTGGGTTTTTCAGATAGTAGATGTAGATATCGATTTGGTAGCTTTTAGATTTCTCTTTGGTATTCTTTGGAGATCTTGGATATTGGAGTCTTTGGATTCACTGGACGAGACTTGCTTATCTTTATGCAATGTGATGGTGGTTCGAGCTAGTGGTTTGGAGTTTTGGCTTTGGAGCATTGGATTGGAGTTGCTGTTTGATATTGGAGTTACCTCTTTTCCTATTCGTTTTCCGCTGTTGTTTATTGTCTCTGATATTCTTGTATCATATTGATATCATTGTTGTATATCATTGGATATTGTATCATTGGAGTTGTATATTCTATTCATTTCTTTTTCTTCCGCTGTGTTGTTATACTTAATGTGTTATAAACTCCGACGAACCAGATTCGACGTTTGGATCTGCAGCATTTGAATATGTGTGTCGTATTCGGTGCCGATTTTCGAAGGTCGAGTAAGGGTCGCTACATTAGGTATCAGAGCTGAAGGTTGAAACTTTAGCTCAGGAGTATAACACATTAAGTAGCTCACTAGAGATAGGGTGAAGTATACCCTAGAATGAGTAATCCTTAAGATATTCGTCTGAATGTCTCAGTAAATTCTCTTACTATCCACTGTTATAAGTATGAGTGCAAGAAGTGGACGAGATATGGGACAGGGGAATACCACTATAAATAGTCAGTATCCTGCAATAGCGAAACAACTTTCTCTATCAATCTTCTTTGATTCGTCTTTTCAATTCTTTGATGATTCCTGTCAACTCTAGGAAAAAGCTTTGATTGTGCATGGGACATAAACTCCAGATGGGTCAGAATTGTTTGCTTTGGTTGCTATGGTTGATAGGTATATTTTGGTTGTTTAAACTAAAAGTTTTGGGATTGTATCCATATATCTGTCTATTCTTTGGTGTATTCCGACTTGAGCTTGGAATCCATACCCAGTGTTTGGGAATTATGTAAGACTAAATTCATTTATTTGTTCTTTTGGGTCTCGATATATTCTACAAATGGTTAGTTACCTCTTTGAACTAACCAATATTCCTGTATATTCGTAGTTCTGGTGACCCGAGTATCTTGATTCGTTCTTGTATCCATTATTGATATTCTGATTTGGGAAGCCAAATGCAGAATAGATATTCAGTTTAATCTGGTGATTCATCTCTCGATCTTTCTATATTTCTTTATGGTCTCCCGACTTTGAAATTTCGATTCTAAGGGGGGAAATCTGTAACATCCTCGGATTTTAGCCCAGTCTAATTTGATAATTGAATTAATTTTTGAAATTAATTTGTGAATTAAATAGAGTTTTTCAAAATAAAATAATATTAATTACAAATTTAATTATGGATTAGTTTGAAGATTTGAATAAATATATCAAAATATGGTAAATAAAATTAATTGATTTGAAATCCAATGGATTATAAATAGAATTTGATTTGGAATTTAAGAATAAGTTTTTATAAATAAATATTGGATATATCAAACTTTATATTTCAAAGATAAATAGGATATGTGTTTGTTATAAATAAGAATTTGATTTGAACTTTAAAAGAAATAGATGATAAATGGAATATAAAAATATTTTATAAAAAGGTATTTGATTATTTATTCATTTATAAGTACAAATTGATTGTATATTAAATTTTGAATTTGGAAATTTAGAAATATTTTAGAAATAAAATTGGATTTATTGATTTTATATTTCCAAAGGACTGATATATATGGATATATATATATAATTATTTATTTGTAATGAATAACTTTTCAAATCATTTGTTTTAAATTGTATTAAAACAAAATAGATAAACATATCACATAATTATGATAGAGTAAGGATTTAAAATTAAAAATATACATATGTAAAATATTAAAATGAAAAGAGTTTAAAATAAAAATTATAAATTAAATCAAGACAAGGTTTAAAACACAATTTGTAAATAAATTAAAAGAAGGTCTTTACATAAATTTATGTGGATTAAACAAGTGTGCAAGAATTGAGACATGAATTTTACAAGTGTTAACATGTTTTAACCAGTGGCAAAGAGTAAAATTTTCTTTTAATTAAATTTTATAAACATGCATAAGAAAGAGTTAAAATCAGATTTCTCAAGCTTTTTCAAAACTGCAAAACAAATTTGAGAAACCAAAACCTTAAAACCAAATTACTTCATCTCAAAGATAAAATCTGAAGAAAAAAACAAAAAAATGCAAAAGCTAAAAACCAGATTGAAATCTGGAAACCAAGAAAGTTCAAAGGCAAACAACTTGAAGCTTGAATACATTTCGAAATGGATCAAGGAAAACAGCAAGTAGCAGGATAATCAAGTTCAAATGCATTCAACAAGATCAAGCATGCGAGTTTAAAAGCATCAGGTTCCAGGAAAACAAGTGTCTGGCCTCTGTTCTTTCATAAAATTGGTGAGAAAACTCCCCCTCTACTATTTCGATTGTGTGTGAAAAATATTTGATGTTTGTGACTGAGATTTGTTGCATGGATATAATTGATGCCTATATATATATATATATATATATATATATAGATGCAAGTGCCTATGTTTTCTGAAGATATTCATATATATATATATATATATATATGTCTTCTCTGTTAAACAACAGGCCCAAACTCATGAACAAATCCAGATCCTCTGAATGAATCAATTTTCAACCTTGATTCTTAAAGAGAAAATAATTGAAAGAACGTAAGTCTAATTCTAAAAAAAAATTCAAAATAATTTCTTTAAGTAATTAACTGGAAGATGAAATATACGGTGAAAACTCAACTTATCAAAGAATTCAACTTTCATGATTCAATGTTTTATGTATATAATTTGATTTATCTCCGAAAACTATGAATTTTAAAAATGGAATCAAATTTTTTATTTAGGAAAACCGAGAGAAATTGATGGATGAACAGAAAACACAATTTGATCGATTTCTGACAATCACGTAATTGTAAAACCTTGGAATTGTTTCTGGAGGTAGATGGAGGAGTATAGATTATAGGAAAAATGTTAAAAAAATTATTTATTGCAAAAATTTTTGGGTCGACATGGAATTAGGGTTTAACGTGCAGTATTTGGTCGGCTTGGTTCTCGTGCTCGTGAGGAGTCGGTGGTGGATCGAGTTCGATGATATTCAGGGAGGTGTTGGCTTGGGGGTTGACGAAGACATGGCCGGAGGTGGCGACGCTCCGGTGGTCGGGGTTGCGCATGCGAGGCTGTTGTAGGAATTGGGTTTTGTTTCCAGGAAATTGAGAATAGCTCGATTTTGATTATGGGGTGATTTTGGTTTTTGGGTTGCACGAACCAGCTTGGGTGGTCGTGGGTGACGTGCCAGTGGTATCAGCGATGACCGGCGAGGGGCGCCGCGCTTGTGCAAGTATACGTGCAAGTTTGCGTATCTGGGTGAAGATTTTGGGGAAGAAGAAGTAGAAGCTCAGGGTGGTCTCGAGTTTGTAATCAGGTTAACTCGAAGTCGTACTCGAAGCATCCGCGAGGGTTAATTGAAGTAAAAGTTTAAAATATAACAGAAAAAAAAGACAGGAGTGGGAAATTTTTGTCGGGGAGGATTCGAGTGTAACTCGAAGTTGAGCTTAGGGTTTTTCGAATTTGGCCCGGGGAAAATTAGTTTGGGGCTCGGGTTGTCGTAAGTCGCCAGATTTTAATAAATTCAAAAGAAGATTTGTTCCAAGGTTTAAATTTGAAAAATTTTGTTACCAGGTTTCAATTATAAAGCATGAATAAGTTTTAATTTTTAGAAGTCAAAATGTTTTAAAATTTGTTTTGGTTTATAAATTATCTTATTGAATCTCTAATGGTTTCAAAATAAAATGATTTCAAGCATTTAATTTAAATGATGATTAAGTGATTGAGAAAGATAAATGGTTTATCTTTGTTTATTAAAGTTTTAAGTAACTAAAGTATAAATACTTAATGTAGTTGATAAAGTAAAATTAATTAAGAAGAAATTATTAATTTAAGGAGTAGTTAAAGACTAATTAATTTGTTAAGAGTTAAGTGATTAATGTAAGTAATTAAAGGTAATTACTTACTTAAAAATATATTAGTTAATGCAAGTAATTTAGGATAATAGATTGATGATTTATGATGGATTAATCAAGTAATAATTATTCAATGAAATTAATTAGTAATTATTAAGCATAATCACTTACTGATTAAAGAATAATTAATTATGTAATTAACTTTAAGGTTAATTAATTAATGTGATTAATTAAGAATAATTAATTAATTAAGAATAATTATTTAAGATGATTGATTAATTAATTTATATCAGATGATTTGTAATTGATTAATCAAGATTGGATAATTAATTCATGAGTAATTAATTTAATTGGAAATTAATTGAAATAATTAAGGATTAATACAACTAATTAATCCTGACTATAAATGATTATGGAATGCTTAAATTACTGATGAATATTAGGATTCTATTGGATGATTGAATTGTTTGATATCCCTGATATATGATGCTTTGCGTTATGATTTATCTTGATTTGTGCTGTGATCTATGATGTAATTTATTTATTTGTGATGTAATTTATTATCTACGATGAACTTATATAATTCATCCACGATCTATAAAGAAAGATAGGCGTTATACATTATACTGCTTATCGATATTTCTATGTTTGAATTTGTAATGGTTGATGTGGTTGCACTATTGTGTGTGAAACCCTGGACCGCACTATACACACACAAATATGGATTTCACGAGTAAATTAGTTAAGTCACAAATATTTGAATTTAATATTTTGAAATGGTTTAAAGTTTGAATTTTGAATCCAAATGATTTTGGAAATGAAATTGGGTTAAATTTAAAAGAATGGTTTTGAGAATTTGAATTTAACCCAAGTTTATATTTGAAAGGCCTTAACTCATGCAAATATAATCGGGTTTTCGAAATGGAAACAAGTGATTTCAAATAATAATAGCTTTTATATAAGGAAAGAATTTCCAAAATTATGATGAAAAGATTTCAAATTTGAAATTGAATGGTTTTGAAAAAGCTATAATTGAATCTTTGTGAAAGATAGTTGAACCCTATTTTGAAATTGAAGCGGATTTTTAAATGGTGTATCTTTTATATATAAAAGATTTGAAACGGGAATTGTTTTGAAAAATTATGAATGAATCTTTGAAAATTGTTTTAAAAGCTATGAAACGAGTCTTTAATTTAAAGACCGGATGAGTTAATCCAACTTGAAATGGAATTGTTTTGAAAGGCTAGAAATGAATCTTTGTTAAAGATTGGTGATTCTTGCTTTAAATTGAAAGGGGTTTTTAAAGATAAATATTTTGTTTAAAAGATTAAAGTGTGGAAAGTATTAAGCCATTGAAGGTTTTTGAAATAAATCCTTTTAAAAGATTGGAAATGGTAATTTGTTTTAACCATTTGAATGAAAAGTTTTGGATTTTAAGTCGTGACTTAACTGAAATCCCATCATCCATATGTTTTTAAATATTGCGCTCATTATTCGGTTTAGCCGGGAGAGGACCTTGTGTCATATAACCCATTCCGAATAATGATACGACGATATGGATAGCATTTGAAGACCGGTGGTGAAGACCGGATACTTTCGAAAGTGAAAGGATGACCTGTTGAATGTCTCTGCACCAAATGGCCCCAGTATAGAGATTTGAGCACCCAATGTGATGGGGAGTCCGGACGTGATTAGAAATTATCCAGATTGCAAGGGCTTCTTCGGAAGTGCCTTCGGTTCTATTCGAACCCGGAGCAGACTTGTATGGATGTGTGTCTGACATTACACTTTGAGATGTAAAACCGGTTTCTATCAAATACATTTCTATTTGATGGCGGAGATTTATTCTCTTAGCTTAACACCCTTCTCTGAGACGTACGAGCTCAGAGGTTATGTAGTTGATGGTTACTAGTGATACATTCCCAATTTGGTAACGTGGCATACGAAGTGCTGCTCATCATTTGTCGATCAAAGCATGGCTTTTGTGAAAAGCGTAGCTTCGTGGACGAGACCTCGTCGAGCCTCACACTCCGGAATGGTCGAAACAGGAAGAATGCAGCAAGGTTTCAGGGGTAGCGCCCCTAGGGTATGACCATTCCTTCTGGAAAAGGGTAGTACATGGTATGGAGCCCAGATACTTACTCATGCGGGCACTGTAGTATATTATTATTGTGTGATGTTGTTGGTATTGAGGATCCTCGGTTAAAGGTACCAAAGGACCGGGGGTGGCATATATTAGCTTTTATTCCCCGAGAAGGGGGTAGCCGACCTTGTTTTAGCAGAGAGCCGGGTAGGTTCTCGGGGCGTCCCTCCAGAGGCATACCCATGTGGCAATGGGAAGTTCCTTGGCCTGACCATTTGTTGGAAAATCCAATGAAAGATACACGCCCAGTACGGTTTTAGTTGTATAACCTACCATGGAATGTGGTGGTAACCTGCTATTGAACATGGTAGCTATAGTAGGGATACGACGAAATGTTGTATGCTGGCTAAGATTAATATTATACTTCCAAAAATGTTTTCCACTATGCACTAATAATAATATCACATGGTTTTTGCGTATCAAGCATGTTTGACTATCATAAGGAGAAATCTCCTCCAATTCTGCGTTTGCATGATGTGTGTGGCGGGAGGCCTTATGGTAGTTTCATTTTTCAAAATGCATTACAGATTTCAATTTTAAAAATCTTTTGTTTGTTTTTAAAGATAAAATGTTTTCGTTTGCTCATACCAGTCCCATGACTAACCCGGAGTTTATTGTTCCTTTTCTAAACTCTGGGTGCCCACAATTTTCCACACTGGCAGGCTAGAGTTGGGTTTTTCAAATAGTAGATGTAGACATCGATTCAGTAGCTTTTAGATTTCTCTTTGGTATTCTTTGGAGATCTTGGATATTGGAGTCTTTGGATTCACTAGACGAGACTTGCTTATCTTTATGCAACGTGATGGTGGTTCGAGCTAGTGGTTTGGAGGTTTGGCTTTGGAGCATTGGATTGGATTTGCAGTTTGATATTGGAGTTATCTCTTTTACTATTTGTTTTCCGCTGTTGTTTATTGTCTCTAATATTCTTGTATCATATTGATATCATTGTTGTATATCATTGGATATTGTATCATTGAAGTTGTATATTCTATTCATTTCTTTTTCTTCCGCTGTGTTGTCATACTTAATGTGTTGTAAACTCCGGCGAACCATATTTGACATTTGGATCTGCGACATTTGAATATGTGTGTCGTATTCGGTGCCAATTTTTGAAGGTCGAGTCAGGGTCGTTTCAGTTTTCAAATTTTGCAATATCCTACATTGTTTTCAAGTTTTAGCAAAAGTTCACTTTGAATTTGTAAAGTTTAATGAGTAAAACTCTTGTTTGAAAACAATTTTATTTTGATGAACTATATGTTTTGAAAATATAATGTTGATTGTATTGAGATATCATGCTGTTTTGATGACATATGATTACAAGTTTGGGTTTGAGCTTGGAGTTGTGATTTGGATGTATATGTTCGGATATAGATAAGTGAATGGTTGGTTATGATATGATGGTAGCGTGTTTATGAAACAAAACTAAACGGATGTGATGTGATTGTTGTGAAGTTAGCACCTTGAAAAGTCGCAAAGGACTTGAGATCCGATTTGAAAAAAAACCTGTTTTATAGTTTTTTAATTTAGTAAATGTTTTCCAAGTTTTCACCTTCTGTTTAAGTTTACAAAACCCTTCCATTTGTGTTTCAAACACTTAGTAGCTAAAGTTAAAGTAAGGTTTCCACGTTGAAACCAACTCTAGCGATATGCGCTCATAGCGATAGTCGCTATGGATGTAATTCGAAAAATTTCACGATTTTAAGTTTTAAAGTGCTTTATTTTGGATTGTTTTGAAAACACATTTCAATTTAATCAAGTCAGTCAAAAGTCTAAGTTTTAGTTATTTAATTATTTAAATATTAATTAGGGTAATTATTAATTAATCGCTTAATTAAGTAATTAGGTTAAGTAATTAAAGTTTAAGAAATTATTAACCTAGTAATTATTTTTAATTAAGGAAGCTTTAAATAATGATTAGTTAAGATAAAAGGAAATTAATTTTTATTTAATGAAGTTTATTTACTTTAATTAATTATTTAACCAGAGATAATTATTTAATTTGTTATTATTTAATTAAAGGTTAATTATCCACTTAATTTGGGTTTAATTCTCAAATGAATGTTATTTAATTAAAATTTAATTATAAATAATTTTTAATTTATTAAGGTTTAAACTTCGATTTTCGATTTAATTATGATTAATTAAAGTTAGTTAAGTTTTAGTTATGATTTAGTTAAACCTTATATATTTTAAAGTTTCTTTTAAAACTCTATCGGTTATTTAATTTTAACCAACTTTCTTGTTTAAGTAAATTGTTTTAAAATGAAAAGATTTCTTGTCCATGCTATTAAGTGGCCAAATGAATCAAAGTAGTTGTAATAAAACACTGACACATTTTATTGGAAGTAAGTCGACTTGTACTTATCACAAATCCTACACATCGGGAACATGATGAATAGAAGGGAGTTAATTTCGATAAGCGGGTCATAATAATCTAAACATATGGAATGTACGTTTATATGTAATCTCAAACCCTGATAGTGAAATGGCCCACTATAAACAACTTGACCCTTTTAAATTATTGAATTTTGGTTTGGAGAGACCGGGATTACATAGGAGTTGTTATCCATAATCCACTTTGAACCAACATATGCGTTCAAATTGGAAATAGTAAAGGCAAAGCCCAAGAAGAAGACTTTGAAGTGCAAGGGCTATTTGCTAGTGACCTTGAGGGTGATTTCAAAATGGGTGTAGTGGAGATAGTGCCTTCGGTTCATTCATCTTCTAAATGACTTATATGGATGAATGCTTACGTTGTGTCAGCACCTGGAAGGCAATGTTAGCATTCCAAGTGGCAATGATACAATAAAGGTAAATGTATCCCTACACCTCATCAACCGAGAATAACTAAAACAGGGGAGATGCAGCAAGGCTAGGTGGATCACTCCCATTAGGATAAGTTCAACCCTATCTACAGTACCTACTATCAATTCATGTATGCTTTGGTACCGGTGCTGAAAACCAAATCGAGGGGTAATTTTATTCGGTACTATCAAGTAAGGGTAGGCAGATCTTGTGTTAGTAGGGGTTGATAGGTTCAACCTCGGTACATAAATCAAGAGGTATACTATGATGGGAGGTAGCTCGATAGCCCAATCGTTGTATGGAATCCATTCTCAAGTAAGTTTCATATGAATTTAGTTGTACCCAAGTATATTGGAATGTGAGATCCTAGCATTTCATCCATTTTCTATTTTACTTGAAAATCCTAGACAATATCATTATATCATAGGATTTTTGTATAAAGCGTTTTGATTATCGTAAGGTAAAAAACCATCCGTGTTTTTGTGTGGCATGGTCTTACAAGATACCAATGTATTTAAAGAGATTTAAAGTAATAATTTAGTTGTTAAAGTTTACTCACACCAGACCCGTGTCTGACCTGGAGTTTTATTTTATTTTCCTGAAACTCTTGGGTACTCAAATTTGTATGATTAACTAAGTAATCCAGGTTTCTCATGGAAGCATTTTGATAGAGTTGGAGTAGATGGCTTCACCATTAGCAGTTATTATCTTATTGTGCCATGTTTATGTATGATCCCTGTATTTTTGTATGGGTAGGTAGCTATAACTATTCAGTTGAAGGTTGTAATGTAATGTCTCTGATGTATTATTATTATTATGGGAATGACTACGCAGTATCATATTTTATCTATTATATGTTGTTCTAATTCATGGTGAGATTCTATGATTGTGTAATTTCTTCTTATCTTTCCTTTTCTTTTACCCTTATTGACTCGTTTTTGGATAAGAAAGGCAATTCATTACATTTTGGTATCAGAATTTAGGTTAAGCAAACACATAGGCTTTGGGTAGGGATCAACTTCGAGAGTTGTTTAATGGCAAATTTTCTATCGAGTTAGAAAATCACCGAATTTTTTTGAAATTAAAATAACCGCAAGCGCACGGTGTACTATTGAAGTACGTGGCGAGTACGGGTCGATCCGTAGGGAATTGATGACTTTAAAAATCTATTCAATCAAATTAAACCAATGTTGAAGAGAATGTTAAGCTAGAAAATTAGAAAATTAGCTAACTAACCAAAAGAAAAGAGATGCAAATATAAGAGTTAAATGACAATTTGGAGAATAAGTCCACTCTCTAGATCATGTAGTTCAACATATATGAAATCATGATCTCTCTTTTATGGTCATTAGTGATTTAATTGATGTGCTTATCACAAGTATGACATAATTGTGCTATTGATTAGCCAACATAAGCCATCAAACTATAGCACATCCCTTAAATCACTTACTAACTTTCATGAAACTTGACAAAGAAAATGAAATGAAATCTATTTTAAGTATGGCCTATTAACTATTGATTAGAAATATAGACCATCAAATTTTAATTTCAAATCACTTTCTTTTGTTTGATGAAGAGGCAATTAGTGTTAGTGATTGTTTAAGCATATCTTATTTGGTGTCAACAATATATGCTATCAAAATTTGAAGCAAAAACAACCAGAAAACCATTTCTGTCATCATCATTAAGCACAAAAAGAGAGTATGAATTAACAAATAGTTGAATCTACATAATTAGAGAGCTTCATTATCCCCTAAATTGAAGAGTTTTAGCCTCTCATATTTGTCATTTGATTAACAATTATAGCTTGCAACATGAATGAAAAAGAAAAGGAAAAAGAAAGCAAGGTAAAGAAAAACTAATCTACTTGCATGAAATAAGAGAGATCTACACTACTTGCATAAAAGGAAATGAACATGTAATTAAAAAGAAACAATAATGAACATTGCATAAAATGAAAAGAAAATTACATAAATAAAAATGGCTAAGTAGCCATGAAAAGAGAAAGAGCGCTTTCTTTTATTTTGAGCCTAAACTAATCTAAAGAGAGACTTAGTAAGTGAGGAGGGTTACATGAAACATAAGGGGTATATATACATGTGTTTAACCCTAATTCATATTTTTTGGAAATGTCCAAAATACCCTTAAGAAAGTGTGGAGGCCAAGTAATTATTAACTTCTACTAATCATCATTTAAGTGTACATGAAGCCATTAATTCCATAAGCATGTGCATTAGCCTCGAATTTGTACATTAAGGTGGTGGGCAGGTGGGGTCCTCCATGTTCTTCACTTTGAATTATTTACATCTTCATTCCTTTGTATTCTTTTTGTACATGCATATCTTCTTCATGAAACAACTTGTAATTGAAATCAAATTCCTACAAAATAGCATAGAAATTTCCAATTAAAATTTCTCAATTTAATATATTCCCAAAATGACCATTTTACCCTTGGATGAAGATGAATATGTGACAATTTCAAATAATTTGAATTTTGGTTTAAACAAGTTAAAATACCCAATATGATCATTTATTCAATTTAAATAGATTAAATATGGTGGTAAAAATATGCACATTTACGTGACATCAAGAGTGCATATTTGTAATTTTTATTTTTATGTGTGTATATATATATGATATATGAGCTTGATAGGTTTGATCGTTACCCTTCTTTCAAGATTTACCTCGTCCACATAATCGAAGAATTATATTACTATGTCTGCGTAGTAGGATATAAGTAACAGAGGCAGACGAGGTAGGGCAGTATGTTTCACTATGACTACAAATGGTCGAACCACAAGTCCTGGAGGAGTTTGGATTGCCAATCAGGCAACGCTAGAGTAGCCAAGAGTGAATTTCGCAACCTTATGCAAGGATTACACCATTCTAGGAGGAATTTTTTTTATAGGAACTAAGTCTATCATGGAAGTGCAAGCTTGTTTTGGATTTACAAAAAGATTTTTAAAGGTCTTGTCTTATCAAATGAAGAGAAAAGGTTCTTAGAAGCATGGAAACTGCAAGAGGAAGTAGCTACTTGGTGAGACTCCATTACTACAAATATTCTTGAAGAAGAGATTTTGTGAGCCTGATTTAAAGAAGTTTTTGAGGATTGATTCTTGTTAATAGTAGGAAGGATCGGGATGTATAGGAACTTCAAGGACATGAAACAGGAGGATCTATCTCTAGTAGAATATAAGACGAAGTTCAATGGGCTATCTTGTTTTAGACCAAAAATGATCAACACCCCATTAAAGAAAAACAAGATGTTTGTGTTAGGTATGAGAGAAGAGTACCATGAGAAAATGACTACTCACATTAAAGGTACTTTTGTTGATTTCGTTGATATGGCTCTGAGGTACGAGGTCTTGGAAAAGAACAAAAGCCTACTCCAGTAGCACCGACCGGTGAAAATACTAGTGGTAACTGTTTGCACCAAAATTGGTCACAAACACCGGATTATAGATGAAAGCACCAATTCACAGTCTCAGATCATAGATGGACAAAATGCAGAGGATATAAATATAAAGAACACTCAAAATTTAAAAGGAAAGTAGTAAAAAGACAGGGTTTATAGTCGTTCGGTGTTGTAGCCTACGTCCACTTTGAATGATTTGATGTTTATTGCCGATTGCTAACTGATTGCAATAGTAAATAACTCTAACACTCATGTTACAATGAAGATTCGATAAAGTAACGCGTAGAAGAGTCCAAAAGTCCCTTTTATGTTGGTATTATAGTGCTATTTATAGGTGTAGGTCTGAAATATCTTCCTTTGAATTCGGAATACTCCTTCTCACTCGTAAGTGGGCCCACGTGATCGATCAGGGATCATTTGGGACCGATTGGGATCGCTCCTTATCTCCTTTGTATCGATCAAGATTGTGTCCATTTGGGCTGAGATCAATTACAAACGTTCTTCTGGTGGTATGCAAGCTACGGTGAAAATTTTAAAGCATTTGGACTTAAGGTTTGGGAGTTATAACCGATCCAAAATTCAATTTGCAAGTTAGTTGAGTACTTCGTATCGATCTATGCATACCGATTCCTTTAGTGTTGATGGCCTTTTTGTATCGATTAGTTATGTGGTGATGACGTGAAGCGATGACTTAGGGGAGATTCACATTCCATGCCAAGTGAGCGTTTCCTTTACATGAATTTTCCTTCTTTGTATCCATCGACCGCCAAGCTCTTCATATCAATCAATCATCTAGCTCTTCGTATCGATCCAGGGCCAATGGTTGTATCGATCATTCGACTGATCGATATGAAGTACACGAAAATGGTATCGA
This sequence comes from Allium cepa, assembly GCA_030765085.1. Lineage (NCBI taxonomy): Eukaryota > Viridiplantae > Streptophyta > Magnoliopsida > Asparagales > Amaryllidaceae > Allium > Allium cepa. Next base: position 728,105,244 of record CM060938.1, on the reverse strand, counting down.
TACGAAGCAAGCAGTTTATGGAGCAAACAAACTTAGATCGATCCATGGGTACTTCGTACCAATGCCTGATGTGTAGCTTTGTATCGATCCATGGCTCATTGCTTCATATCGATCATCAGCTGATCGATGCGAAACATGTAGGAGTGTAATCGATATGAAGTGGGTGAACATGGGATGGATCGGAACAAGTACATGGATACGAAGGGAATGAGTTCAAGGCAGATGGATACGAACTTAGATGGATACGAGACGGATCCATGATCCTGAACCAAAGCGATCGCTTCCTTGACCCGAAGTAAATCTATCATTGACTCGAAGCATGATGCTTGATGATCAGAAGTAACTTGTAAATACGCTAATCCATCAAATAACTGAAGCAAGCCCTTCTTCGACCCAACGTAGCCTGGCTGAAAACCCGAATAAGCCCAGGGACTTCTCTAAGCAAACCCCAAGCAACTTGAAACGACTCGTTTTTCGTCGAAACCATATTTTAAGTAACTTGCACTGTTTCTCCATCAACTATGTTATATCCTGGCCTCATGATCATGTTTACTATCCATGGTAATTCATCTTTGGCCATTATGCAGTTAATTGGGTTAAATCTGCTTGTGCGTTACCTTGCCAAAAGACGGGTTAACAATTTGCCCCCCAAAACATGCCTTGTGATAGGAAGATGTGTTTTGTAGTGTCATAAGCTAGATGTTCGTGTCTTGTTTATGACATGTAAAGAGATCATTAATCTTACCTGATTGTGAATAGCGACCGTTCGAGATCGTATGCCATTTGGGGCAATATATGTGATCATTAGAGGTCAGATGCCATTCGAGGCGAATAATGACCATTTTAGGTCGGATGCCGTTTGGGGCGAATTGTGACCGTTCGAGGTCGGGTGCCATTCGAGGCGAATTGTGACCATTCAAGGTCGGGTGCCATTTATGGAAAATTGTGACCATTCAAGTTTGGGTGCCGTTCATGGCGAATTATGACCGTTTGTGGTCAGGTGCCGTTCATGGCGAATTGTGACCGTTCGTGGTCGTGTGCTGTTCACGGTGAATTATGAATGTTCGTAGCGAATTATAACCGTTCGTGGTCACATTTTGGAATTTTTAATATCAAAATTACATTTAAACGAGTCTTATAATAAAATTGTCCAACTAAATCAAGTCCAGATGCACAAAAGAGTAAACAAAAGCAAAACAAAAATGTCAAATGCAAACACCTCCACTATTGCGGTTTATAGTTATCTTAGAGCATGCTTGAGGACCATTCATGATCCCGTACAAGTGAAAGCGACTTAACCGTTGTTAGTGTAGAGTTTGCTACTTATTCATCATTATTCCAATCAATTGATGATAAGCTGATGCCTTGATCCCGAGTCGTTCTCATTTGATGCAGATGGCGGCCACTCCTGTTCCACCATCGCTACTCGCCTTTTCACGTACTACAACAGCATACCGTTCTAGATATGTCCTTCTATCTCATCCCTCAAGTGCCTGCAATTTTTCGTGCTATGGCCTTTAGCTTATGGAATAGGCAGTATTTGTCTGATTTCTTTTCATTATTGGTTGGATCCCTCCTCATAGGCCTACGGTAGGGAACCTGCTCCTTGTGACTTGATATATTCGCTCTAAAGTCTCTCTCGGCTCCGAATAGGAGGTAAATCTTAGCTCCTTTCACGGTCGCCTTGACTCGTCAAGCTATTCTCTACTTTTTGCTTCCCTTTGTCCTTGTTCGAATCTTTCTCGGGCGGATCCCTGCCTTTGACTCATAAACATCAACTTCGTCTCCTTCTTCTCTCTTAGCCGTTGCATCTTCCTGCCGTAGAAACCTCTCTGCCTCATGATAAAACTCTCCCAAGTCATAGGTGGATTCCTTGTCAATGAATTCTTGAATTACATGCCATTAAATATGCCAGACACAACTGCCATCAGAATAATGGATGTTGGCCGATCCACCAATGTCGTCGCTGCATTGAATCGTGCTAGAAAACTCCTCAAAGAATCCCCGATTTTCTGCTTCAGTGTTGTCAAACTCTTCACGTTCTCGAGCCTCGAGATATGAACTCTGAACTGCCTATAAACTTCTCAATCAACTCGGTCCATGTTCCAATGGAGTCGCTTTCTAACTATCCGAACCACAATACTACTATACCTGTCAAATATAATAGGAAACACCGGGCCATGACTTCTTCCGATGCTCCCAGTACCTCCATGTGCCTCATACAACTCGTCAGATGATCTGCAGGATCCATCCTCTAATCATACGTCTTCAGTGTAGGTAGCTTGAATTCAGGTGGGTTCCTGACCTGCCTAATTGCGAGAGCAAAAGGGCTCTTGCTGACATCTTCTAGATCTCTAATCGCTAATCCTCCTCTCATGGCTCGTCTGACAATCTCTACCAATCTGTCACTATCATCAAGTTCTGGTCCTTATCTGTTGCCTCCGACTTGCCCCCGAGTTCATAAGGGGATCTTGAAATATTCCCCTTTAGATGGGCATCCATTCCTCTATCAATGCCAAATTGCATGGTACTTCCTGGTATCCTGCCTGGAATTGGGTCAACATGATCTGAGGGTGTGCCCCTAGCTTGGGGGTTGGTTCTAATGGTCCCGCTTTATCCTGATCATCGTGGCTCTGTGCCCCTGACTTTGGTTCTGGATTCTCTTTGTTCCGGCTGCTTCTTTCTCTCGATTCTGTGCTTCAGCTTGTCCAATATGCCGGAGTAGATTTTACATCATTTCCTCATACCTTTTCAGCATCACTTCCTGCATAGCCTCCATCATCATTCCATTTCATCTTTGGTGATGAAAATTAAAGTCTGATTATCTCCTGAAGAAGCCTACTGACTTCCTTCATGCTGAGTTCTTTCCTCTCTTTGTCTCCTTGTTGATTACTTCATCATAACTTTAGATCCAAGTTCCTAAGCCTTCAAATCCAAAATCAAAGCTTCAAAATCCCTAAGTGCTAGCGTTCTCGGTGAAAGCACCCAAATGTTTGCCCAAAATTGGTCACAAACACCCAATTGCAGATGTAAGCACCAATTCACAGTCTCACATCACAGATAGACAAAATGTAGAGGACATAAATATGAAGAACACTCAAAATTTAAAAGGGAAGCAATAAAAAGATAGGGTTTATAGTGGTTCGGTGTTGTAGCCTACGTCCACTTTGAATTATTTGATGTTTATTGCTGATTGCTAACTAATTACAACAATAAATAACTCAAACAAGAAGTTGCAATAAAGATCTGACAGAGTAATAATGTAGCAAAGTCCAAAAGTCCCTTTTTTGTTGGTATTGGAGTGTTGTTTATAGGCGTATGTTTGAAATATCTACCTTCGAACTCGGCATACTCCTTCTTACACGTGGGTGGGCCTACGTGATCGATCAGGGGTCATTTGTGATCGATTCCCATCTCCTTCGTATCAATCAAGATGGTGTCCATTTGGGCTGAAATAGATCATGAAAATTCTTCTGGTGGTATGCAAGCTACGGTGAAAATTTGATGGCATTTGGACTTAAGATTTGGGAGTTATAATTAATCAAAAATTCAAATTGCAAGTTGGTTGAGTACTTCGTATCGATCTATGCATATCGATTCCTTTCTTATTGATGTCCTTTTCGTATCGATTAGTTATGTGGTGATGACGCAAAGTGATGACTTAGGGAGGATCTACATTTAATGCTGAGCGACCGTTTCCTTTACTTGATTTTGCTTCTTCGTATCCATCGGCGGCCAAGCTCTTTTATTGATCAATATTCTAGCTCTTCGTATCGATCCATAGCCGTGGATTGTACCGATCGTTTGATGGATCGATACAAAGTACACAGAGATAGGATCGATATGAAACAAGCAGTTTATGGAGCAAACAAACTTATATTGATTCCTGAGTACTTTGCACCGATGCCTGGTGTGTAGCTTCGTATCAATCCATGGCTCATTCTTCGTATCGATCAATTGACTGATCGATGTGAAACATGTTGAAGAGGGGTCGATACGAAGTGGGTGAACATGGGATGGATCGGTATGAAGAAAATGGATATGAAGGGAATGGGTTCAAAGCAGATGGATACGAACTTAGATGGATACGAGACTGATCCATAATCTTGACCCAAAGCGATCGCTTCCTTGACCCAAAGTAAATCTATCAATGACTCAAAGCATGATGCTTGGTGACCGGAAGTAACTTGTAAATACGCTAATCCATCAAAGACCCAAAGCAAGCCCTTCTCTGACCCGAAGTAGCCTGCTTAAAAACCCGAAGTAAGCCTAGGGACGACTCAAAGCAAACCCCAAGCAACTTGAAGCGACTCGATTTTCATCAAGACTATATTTTAAGTATCTTGCTCTATTTTTCCATCAAATATGCTATATCCTGGCCTTATGATCAAGTTTATTATCCGTGGTAATTCAGCTTTGACTATTGTGCAGTCAATTGGGTTAAATCCGCATGTACGTTGCCTTGCCAAATGGCTAGTTAACAGTAACAATTCAAATAATAGGTAGCTCAATCTAGGAGAGAATAAGGGGAAAAGTTTAAGAATGTCAGTTGTTACATTTGTTAGAAGAAAGGTCATATTTGAAGGTCCTGTTTGAACCATGAAGATCCTAAGCAGCAAAGTGGACTAATCCCTCCAATGGTCCTAAAGTCACTTTGTTTCAATTGACATTAGCCAGGCCATATGATCAAAGAATATCCACTCATGAAGAAAGTGCAGCTAGATAAGGTGTACATCACTAAGAGTGAACCTTCGACTCCAACGAATGTGAAAGGGAAAGGTCTCCTTTAAGGTACCTTACTGATTAATAGCATTTTTGTTCAAGCATTATTTAATACCGGTGCCTCTCATAGTTTTACCTCTTTAGAATCAGTAGATAAATTTCATCTTATTCCAAGTATTGTAGAAAATCCTATGTGCGTTGTCTAACCCCATAGGTGGTGTAACCCATTTGAAGATTATTTTTAAGAATGTGCCAATTTCCTACCTTTCTCATCACTTTTCTTACGACCTGTATGCCTTAGACTTTAAAGGATTTTATATTATTCTAGGTATTGATTGCTTGTGAAGGTATAGAGAAATCTTAGATTGTGTTGAAATTACCGTATCATTAGAAACTAAGTTGGGAAGGATTGCTACTGTATTATGCAAGAATCATGGTGTTGATATGTGTAGTTGTATGCCCTGGAATCATTCTAGGATGAGTTAAGTTATATGGAATCTATTAAGAATTTTCCAGATATGTTTGAAGAAGTTAATAGCTTACCCATGCACCGAGAGATATAGTTTCGTATTGCTTTAGTCCCTATGCAAGGCCTGTAGTCCATTCCAAGAGTAGGATGGCCTTGAAAGAGTGGAATGAATTAGAAAAGTAAACTAATGACCTATTAAGAAAAGGATTGATCTGAACCATTAATTTAAGTGGGGTATCTGCTGTAGTTTTGCGGCTAAGTCTGATGGATCTTTGAGGTTGTGCGTGGATTATAGGGAGTTAAATAAGCTAATAATTAGGAACAAGTATCCCTCGCCCCGCATCGTTGATCTTTTTGATCAACTTCATGGAGCTGTGGTATTTTCTCAAATGGATCTAGCTACTGGATTTCATCGATTGAGGGTTGCTGAAGATAGTATACCCTTAATTGGATTCAGAGGCCTTGATTATTTCTTTGTGTGGTTGGTTATGCCCTTAGGGCTAACTAATGCACCTGCAAATTCTGTAGACCTCATAAACCGTGTTTTCCGAGACATTCTTAATAAGTTTGTGTTTGTCTTCATCGATGTCATCTTTATCTACTCTAAATCTTAGGAGAAGCATAAACATCATTTAGAAGTGGCATTTGAAACGTTGAGGAGACATGTCCTGAAGGTAAAATTTTCTAAGTTCTAATTTTGAAAATCAGAGGTAAGGTTTATAGGATACATTATTATAGTAGAAGGTATTTCAGTGGATGCGGCGAAGGTTGAAGTTGTTCAGGAATGGAAGCAACCGTGGACTCTTACTGAGGTTTGCAGCTTCTTTGGTTTGGCTGGGTACTGTAGGAGGTTTATTCAAGATTATACTATGATTTTGTAACGACCCAAAATTTTCGAACCCGAAAATTCCAGATAGTTATGGAAAAGAAGAAAGAGATAGAAGAAGAAGAACAGAAACACCAAACATCTCACATTCGCAGCGGATAAAATATAATAATAAATAAGTGAATACAGTTTACAAAAAGAATATTATCTGTCCATTACATTTAATATACATCAGAGTTTCACATTTATACAGTCACTGAAGATATATACAATTATCATGTCTCACATACACGGCAATATAATACAGCGGAAATATTTTACACGCTAAAGCCATCCATCTCGTCTTCGAAGCTCCAGAACGTACCTACCTGGAAATCTGTAATACTCGGTCTGACCCGAGCATTAGATCAAAGTAACACCCGGGTCAGGATGGAAACCAGCGTGAGTAAACCCAACTAATATGTAAAACCAAGTGATCAACTTATATAAACCCGCGGTAACATATATCAATTTATCCAATTCTCAATTTGCTATAGACAACACTTTCTTCACATATAATTTTCTAAGTACCAAACTTAGATAAAATAATCCAATTCACTTAAATCGTTTTATCTCATCGTATTGATTTCACAAATCAATTTATATAAATTCGAAGTGGTTTCGGGTATTTCCCAAATACCCGACTCCGGTCTCTTCGAACTCATGTTATCCTATTCCAAGATATCCAAATGAAAAACACAACATTTCATTTCAGCGCTATCAACTCATTCAAAGCTTCAAATACCAATGAATTATCCATCAACAAAACTTAATCACTTCCAAATTAATTAGATTAATCCCGATTTAATTACTAACCTTATCCACTTAGATTTCTTCATTCAATATTAATTGATTTCAAAACCATTCATTATTCCACCCTTCGTTATTCATCTTAATTAATTATCCTGAGATCAATTGTCTTCCCATTACATTCAAGTAACTAACTTCAATTAATTTCACGATATTAATTTTCCTTAACCAAAATCAATCAGTAATCTTAATTACTTCGTGAATTAATTAACCATTTTAATCACAATAATCCTTGATTACCAATATTAATTTACTTCTCATAAGTCGCTTATTATCAATTTAATTCATCTTAATTATTCAATCTTTAATTATATCGTTAATTATAAAGATTATTGATTTTCAATTATATTTTAATTTATCAAATCTAGATTAATTACAAAAATCCAACCACAATATTAATCATTCTCGATTAATCTCATTCTATAATTAACTATCTCTTTATTTACTTCATTAATAATTTAATTACTTCTTAATTAGTTATCTTAATTAATCTCTTGCATTTATTCCGCAGGTAGTTATATTTTATTTATTACTTTAAGTAATTACTCATTAAGCCGTCCAATGATTATTCTCATTTAATTGAATTAATTATCCATTTAATTACCCTGCTAATTTGATGAATCACAAATCATCAAGTCCTTATCAACGGTAAAATGAAAATATTTTTCCTTATTTAGAACTTAAGTTTAAAAACAAGCTAAAACCCAAATCTTCGAGTCAAACCACCTTTAACTCGAGAACCTTCTAAAACCAAGATCACGTCATCATCAGTAGGACATCCAATCAATTTATTCATCCAACCAATTATTTAAATTTAACCATTGAAATTTTAATAAAATCTATCGGTGTGAGATTTACTCACCTTAGCCCTCTAAAATTTTGCAATCCACTTCATCCAACTAATTACATCAGTGATTATTAATTTATTCCTTCCCCACATAATTTATTATCTCATTACTCCCTAACTATTAATTATTTACCTTCTTTGTTGATTTATAAACCTAATTACTTATTTGTAAATTACTAATTACTAATTACTCAATCACTAATTACAATCCCAATTACTTAATTAATCTTTAACTTATTTTAAAATTTATCAATTCTTAATTATACTTAAGGAAAACATTCAGTTGGTTAAATATTTTACACATTGCTAAATATTTTCCTTTAATCATCGTTATACTGAGGCAAACCCGAATTCCCTGACTATACATATATTGTTTAAGTTTAAAAACAAAGTGCCTTCCACTTCCAAACTCAGATGAACCAAGTTATTCAGATGAATCCAAGAAAAAAAAGAATTTACTCACCTGTAAATCACTGAGCCACTCCCTGTTCGAAAAAAACAAAACCCTAGCCTCGCCGTGCTTGCGAACACGGCCCCCAAAATCCATCCCAAGCCCTAGCTCGCGAACTGCCCCTCCAACTCACGTCGCCTCGAGCGCTTCTAAGAACTGCGTCGCATCACCATCGCGAGTATTGAAGTTGCCTTCTCCCCGAAATCGCCGCGCGACATCCCCTTGATTCATCGCACGGCACGAGGCGATCACTGGTTTCGTTTAGGTTTTTTTTTTTTTTAGAACTGGAAATCGCGATTTGAACTTGGGAGAGGGGATTCGAGTTTTTTTGTTGACATCAAATTGAGGACAGAAGAACATTTAATTGACGAAAACCCTCTGTCGTTATTTCTTTGATGCTGAAAGTGAAAAGAAAACTCGGTCCATACATTGGAAGCCATTATCTAAACCTTTGAACGAAAAGCTTTTGTCTTTTGAACGAGGTTGATTTCCATCTCAGGACTTGAGGAGGACGAAGATGTATATAACTTAAGAATGGCTTTTTGCGTACGCTTCATTACTTATGAAAATATCTCTGACATATGTACATTAAATTTATTATTTTATAAAACTCTCAACCCGTCTCATTAAGCATAACGCGAAATTCCGTACCCCGTATCAGACGTGCCGATAGGTGATTATAAGGTTTTACCCGCATTTCAAACCCAATGGAACATGTTTCGGAGGCTAATTTGATCGTATGCACGAGTTACAGAAGAAAACAATCAATTTTAAATTGAATCGATTAAAATAGTTTCTAAGCGTTTCGAGCTGCCAGGGTCAAACGACAACTCCGATTGCTACGAAAATTTAAATCCGATAATAACTAACTATTACAGATCTAATGGAACTGGGTCCGTCGAATTCCGAGACTGTGCCTCGGAAGGCTATTGTTAAATATTAATTTAAACGATATATTATTAAAATTGAACGAATCACCTTTAATTTAAACTTTAACCATTCAATTATCTTCAGAATCATCCTTATAAATTTTATAAGCCTTCAAATCATTTTAAACAGGCTTCGAAATCCCAGATTCAACAATTTACCCAATTTCAATTATTAAATTCATTTTTTTTAAACCATATAATTCAATGATTTAATTATCAAGTAAATATCGATATCTTAAATTCAAGTTAAAATTAACTTTTAAATATTTTAAAATCACTTAACAATTCTATTTTAAATTGTTGGAAAAATCTGGGTCGTCACATTCCTCCCCCCTTAAAAGAATTTCGTCCCCGAAATTACTAGTTAGGAAGAATGTCCCATACCTGTCAACTTTTTTCCCAAAACCAAACAGTTCTACAACTTAACAATTATCTTTCGTAAAAACCCCCTTTATTATTCTTACTACCTCCCAAACTCTTCCACAATATCAAACGATACCCCTTTTCTCGATCATTTAAATGTCAATTTAAAACCTAATTTTTGAACTATCAAAATTATCTCAAAATTTTCTAACTCCCTAAATTCCCGAATTTTTTTGCCAGTGTCTCCTTTGCGCGGCTAGCTCGGTACTACTACAAAAGGCCTCTACGGGCTCCCAAATTCTAAAAAGAAACAAAAGCCAAGTGGCTACATCAAAAACCCAATCCAATTTCATCCAAAAATTAAATTACATACCTTTTTGTCGGGCAATTTGAATTTATCTGTTGGAACCAAATCCAATTTCTTTTCTGTTTAATACCTGCATATCTCACTTAGCAACAATATCCAATCGTAACCTTATAAATCATTTTATACATCTCTTTACATAAGTTTCATACCCACTTCTATTCAAATTAGTTTTCGCCATTTCATTTGAATTCAATTTATTCCCGATTTCTAATATGGAGTTATATCTTTCATTTAAACCGATTCATATTAGTTTCATTTCCTAGTTTATTTTAAGTTTCCCATTTGAAATTGTTTTGTCGTTAACCAAAATTTTCCAAAAATTTTCTAACTCCCAAAATTTTCGAATTTTTTTGGCATAGTCTCCTTTGTACGGAGGAGCTTTTGCAATTTGACAATAGATATAAATGTATACATCGACCCACACGGTCGGAAAAAGAAAAAACAATTCATATTTCCTATTTTTACTGCGTAGGAGTACCTTATTTAGCAATTTAAGCAAGCAGCTTATAAATTTTAGCAATTAGCATACCCCAAATCTAGCCAAACGGCTCCTCTGTACCTGTACTTACTCAATTTAAATACGTAAGTGTCATACATAGAAAATCTATTAACATTTCACTTACTTTTAATAGCTAAATACAAGCATTACATAAATAACAAGCACCAAACATTTCCAATAAGCAATTTATATGTTTTAAAGCACATCTAATTGTTTCCAACCAAATTTATATGCCTTTTCATTCAATTTTAATGGTTTACACACAATTACTTGCATTCAACTCATTTTAAGCGAAACAATCTCATATTCACTTCAATTGATTCAAAAATCAATTATATCGCTTCCACTAATTCATAACATTTAATTTGATTAAATCTCGCTTACGTTAAACGATAATCATTTCTACGCAATTTGATAATATCCATGTGAATAATTAATTATTTATGTTTTATATCCAATTAAAATGGATTCCAACTCAGTTTTATTTAATTCAGTTCCATTTTAATCTATACACAATCATTTTATTTAGCTCGACACATTCCATGCTTGTGTAATACTAACCATTCCCAAATTAATTTAAACCGAGCTTTTATTCAATGGGCTTTTATCCTTATTCAAAGCCAAGCTTTCATAAATTTCAAACTTAGGTTAATTACTTCAATCTATTTCTACCTCAACTTAAGTTCACTTCCATTAAATTTGATTCTCATCAAATCAAATCCCATTAAATTTAGATAGCCCATCCACTTTAATTTTAAATTTAATTCACCTTCTCAATTTATCAAAGTAATATCCAAGCACCTACTTAACTCATTTATACTCCAAATTAATATGCCACCGAGCTTAAGTTCAGTCTGATAATCTAATTCCAATTAAAGTTTGATTCAATCAGGCTTCATCCATTTATTATATAATCCCAGTAACCCATTTAAATTTTTAATTTACTTATTTAATTAAATTTCGAATTTATTTTATAATACAAGGCCATTCTCAAATTATTTCTATTCACTTGGGTTTTGTTTACAACCCAAACCATTTCTGTTATATTTCACTTTCATTTCATCGACAACACTTCCATAATATCTAAATTTGCTTGCAAACTTCATTAAATATTATTCAAATCACACTTGAATTTTATTTGTAATTCAAACCATCGCTATTTCGATCCAACTCTATTTTATTTTTATTTACATCTCCTCTTACTTAATTCATTATCAAGCCCAAGTCGAATTCTATTCGCAATTCGAATTCATTTCCAATTTCATTATTAACTTACAATCCATTTTATTTAACCGAGTTAAATTTTATTAACATACTCAATCAAGAAATTATTTGTTAATTAGCTTACTTCCAACTTTCAAATCAATATGCGATTTTATTTCAAAAAATCGCTTCATTGAAATTTCCCGAGTCCAATTTTATTTTATAATTCCAGTTTGAAATCCCCTTTTTACTTTAAAATTTAGGAATGCCTTCAAATTCAGACAATACAATTAAAATAGCTTTTTATAAAAATATTTCTTATAACTCGATGTTTCAACCAGTCCATCCTTGTTCTCACAGAAATTCAGTCATACGTTGATCAGGCGTAGGACTGAAAATCTATAAGTACTTGGTAAACCCGTTTTCAACATCCAGTGAAAATACTTGGAAAATAATTTTATTGAAAATATAGAAAACAGTTTTTGAAAATAGAGGAAACATCTTTGCTGAGAATGCTCTGGAAATCATCACCCCATTCCATGGTCACAGTTACATACCAGGGTTACGTTGCAGTCGCAACAAAAGTCCATGTAACTGCAGGCTCTCCGCGGCACTCTCGATTACGCCATGGAACCCACACAACAGATCACAGTTACATCCAGGGTTACGTTGCCGTCGCAGCAAAAGTCCATGTAACTGCAGGCTCTCCGCGGCACTCTGATTTTCGCTGTCGAAATGAAACTTCTCCACTCCTACATAGGTCGCGGTCTACCAAGATAAACTCAAACGCAGACTGTTGGCTCTCAGCGGCACACACGACTTTCGCAATGTTACCATAGGTCGCAGTTACATCCTGGGTTACGTTGCAGTCACAACAAAAGTCCATGTAACTATTGGCTCTCCGCGGTACACACGACTTACGCTATGGTAACTCAACTCATAATCCTCAGGAACTAGTTTTGTCCGGACTCCTCACAGGATCAACTTTAGAACCCCCCCTTGGGGCTCAAGGCAGCACCACCCGGTGGCACTCCTGAGAAGTCCATTCCAAGCGAGCGCCTTTTTCCCCAGAGCTATCATCAAAACACTTTATACTATACGCACATAGTATTTTTTTTTCAAATCATACACCTAGTATGAATTTTATCAAATCTCCTTTACACTAAATCGATTAACCCAAAATCGATTATTCTTCAAACTAGGCTTTCCAAATTCAATATTGATTTTTCCCAAAAATCAAAAGCCTTTCCCAAAATCCTCATAAGATCCTTTATATATATTCAGATATATATATATATATATATATATATATATATAAATGTTTAAAACTTTGGATCCTTACTTTCTTGTATAAAACCCTTTTATACTCCAAACACTCTCAAAAACCATAGAAATATCCAATTTCCATCTTTATTCATTTCATATTTCTCAAAATATTCTTTCAGTTCAAAAGAACCATTTCACATTCCTTATTCACCTTTACATTAATCCCCATTTGGATTATTACTTCAATTCTCATCTCAGTTGGGTATTTTCCAATAACAGTTTGAACTCCGACCAGTTTAGAAAAATAGCCTGAAAATTTTAAAAATAGATAAGTAGTTGAAAAATAATTATTAGTTTAAGTTAGTTTGAAAATAGTTAAATAATTTCAGGAATTTTAGATAATTGTAAAATAGTTGTAAAATAGTAATTAATTCGTAACTTAGTTGAAAATTAGTAATTAGTGTATAAAACAGTTGTAAAATAGGTAAAGAGTTCCAAAAGTAGTGGCAAAACCAGTATAAAATAGTTTAGGTTTTAAAAAGCAAGTTGTATAGTAAATAGATAAGAAAATAGATTTAAAACTATTCATATTAAAACAATTTATATTGAAAATGGTCTAGAGTCAAAACTGTTCACTTCCCCAACAATCCAATTTAAATTTCCACTCTATTTAAATTAACTCAATCCAAATTTAATTAACTCCAATTTCCATTGGACTTGATTCATTCCCAATTCAAATTGAATTGATTCTCAATTCCCTTCCAATTTCAGATCAATTTCCATTTGATCTTTAAACTTACAACCTTAAGTATAATTTTAATTTTACACCTTCTATTTATAATCAATTACATTCACATTTACTTTTAACTTAGAATTTACATTTTATTTAACCAATATATTTTTATTATTCCATAAACATTTAATCAAGATTCTAGAGTTTAAACAAATTTCCAAATTTCAGTATCACCTTAGAATTCAGCTATATCCAAAATTCTTTGGCGAATTCAATTATCCCTTTGAATTTCAAAACCAAACCAAATTCACAAACAATCCCAATTTAAAACAATCTGGTAGTAATTTCTCTTCTAGAAACTCGAAAATGAACATCGATGTTGCTGCAGTCATCACCGACTTTATTTTCCAGTGACCAAAAGAGTTCAATGCTTTTATCTCTCTAAAAACACTTCCAAATATTTTTGATTTCAAATCTCCCAAATTTCAAACACAAAAATATTTTTGAAATAATAGTATTCTTTCTTCAAAACCCTTAGAAACCACTTTCAAACCCAAAGGAATTTTAATTTTTCCCAAAACTCCAAACTCCCAACCCATCAAATTCATATTTAAACATTACTTTGTCTTACTCTATTTCAAATATTCTCTGGAATTCTATTTCAAATTATAATCTCATTTATTTATGAAGTTTATTTCAATTAATAAATTACATTTACAATCTATATTTCAAATTCCTTTTTGATTTTAAACCAATTCCACTTAAATTAAAATCATTACAATTCTATCCAAATCAAATCGGGTTCAATTTGAATGAATTTAATTCCAACTTCAAATTTAAATCATCTCGAATTATATAAATTCGAGTTAAATTCTCAAGGATTGGTTTAACCATTTTAGACCAAATTAACTTTGTTTATTTTAAAGTTTCAAACCATTCTAATTTCCGAGTTCTAATTTTAGAATTTCACTTTTAATTAATTTAATTTAATTTGGTTGTATCTTATATTACTTCGTAACTTAATTCCAATAATTTAACAACCAATCACCTAAATATTTCATTAGAAGAGAATATTGCTTTATATATCAAAATATACTTTTATATAAAATCATTTAAAACCTTTATATAAGAAAATAACAAGTACGCGCTCATATATATACACTCAACCAATTCTAGAGTTCTACGAACTCTATTTAATGAGTAATCCCCACCAGAGCCAAGGTTCTCGCTTAACCTTTCAGCTCTGATACCAAATGTAACGACCCGAAATTTTCGAACCCGAAAGTTCCAGATAGTTATGGAAAAGAAGAAAGAGATAGAAGAAGAAGAACAGAAACACCAAACATCTCACATTCGCAGCGGATAAAATATAATAATAAATAAGTGAATACAGTTTACAAAAAGAATATTATCTGTCCATTACATTTAATATACATCAGAGTTTCATATTTATACAGTCACTGAAGATATATACAATTATCATGTCTCACATACACGGCAATATAATACAGCGGAAATATTTTATACGCTAAAGCCATCCAGCTCGTCTCTTGAGCTCCAGAACGTACCTACCTGAAAATCTGTAATACTCGGTCTGACCCGAGCATTACATCAAAGTAACACCCGGGTCAGGCTGGAAACCAGCGTGAGTAAATCCAACTAATATGTAAAACCAAGTGATCAACTTATATAAACCCGCGGTAACATATATCAATTTATCCAATTCTCAATTTGCTATAGACAACAATTTCTTCACATATAATTTTCTAAGTACCAAACTTAGATAAAATAATCCAATTCACTTAAATCGTTTTATCTTATCGTATTGATTTCACAAATCAATTTATATAAATTCGAAGTGGTTTCGGGTATTTCCCAAATACCCGACTCCGGTCTCTTCGAACTCATGTTATCCTATTCCAAGATATCCAAATGAAAAACACAACATTTCATTTCAGCGCTATCAACTCATTCAAAGCTTCAAATACCAATGAATTATCCATAAACAAAACTTAATCACTTCCAAATTAATTGGATTAATCCCGATTTAATTACTAACCTTATCCACTTAGATTTCTTCATTCAATATTAATTGATTTCAAAACCATTCATTATTCCACCCTTCGTTATTCATCTTAATTAATTATCCTGAGATCAATTGTCTTCCCATTACATTCAAGTAACCAACTTCAATTAATTTCACGATATTAATTTTCCTTAACCAAAATCAATCAGTAATCTTAATTACTTCGTGAATTAATTAACCATTTTAATCACAATAATCCTTGATTACCAATATTAATTTACTTCTCATAAGTCGCTTATTATCAATTTAATTCATCTTAATTATTCAATCTTTAATTATATCGTTAATTATAAAGATTATTGATTTTCAATTATATTTTAATTTATCAAATCTAAATTAATTACAAAAATCCAACCACAATATTAATCATTCTCGATTAATCTCATTCTATAATTAACTATCTCTTTATTTACTTCATTAATAATTTAATTACTTCTTAATTAGTTATCTTAATTAATCTCTTGCATTTATTCCGCAGGTAGTTATATTTTATTTATTACTTTAAGTAATTACTCATTAAGCCGTCCAATGATTATTCTCATTTAATTGAATTAATTATCCATTTAGTTACCCTGCTAATTTGATGAATCACAAATCATCAAGTCCTTATCAACGGTAAAATGAAAATATTTTTCCTTATTTAGAACTTAAGTTTAAAAACAAGCTAAAACCCAAATCTTCGAGTCAAACCACGTTTAACTCGAGAACCTTCTAAAACCAAGATCACGTCATCATCAGTAGGACATCCAATCAATTTATTCGTCCAACCAATTATTTAAATTTAACCATTGAAATTTTAATAAAATCTATCGGTGTGAGATTTACTCACCTTAGCCCTCTAAAATTTTGCAATCCACTTCATCCAACTAATTACATCAGTGATTATTAATTTATTCCTTCCCCACATAATTTATTATCTCATTACTCCCTAACTATTAATTATTTACCTTCTTTGTTGATTTATAAACCTAATTACTTATTTGTAAATTACTAATTACTACTTACTCAATCACTAATTACAATCCCAATTACTTAATTAATCTTTAACTTATTTTAAAATTTATCAATTCTTAATTATACTTAAGGAAAACATTCAGTTGGTTAAATATTTTACACATTGCTAAATATTTTCCTTTAATCATCGTTATACTGAGGCAAACCCGAATTCCCTGACTATACATATATTGTTTAAGTTTAAAAACAAAGTGCCTTCCACTTCCAAACTCAGATGAACCAAGTTATTCAGATGAATCCAAGAAAAAAAAGAATTTACTCACCTGTAAATCACTGAGCCACTCCCTGTTCGAAAAAAACAAAACCCTAGCCTCGCCGTGCTTGCGAACACGGCCCCCAAAATCCATCCCAAGCCCTAGCTCGCGAACTGCCCCTCCAACTCACGTCGCCTCGAGCGCTTCTAAGAACTGCGTCGCATCACCATCGCGAGTATTGAAGTTGCCTTCTCCCCGAAATCGCCGCGCGACATCCCCTTGATTCATCGCACGGCACGAGGCGATCACTGGTTTCGTTTAGGTTTTTTTTTTTTTAGAACTGGAAATCGCGATTTGAACTTGGGAGAGGGGATTCGAGTTTTTTTGTTGACATCAAATTGAGGACAGAAGAACATTTAATTGACGAAAACCCTCTGTCGTTATTTCTTTGATGCTGAAAGTGAAAAGAAAACTCGGTCCATACATTGGAAGCCATTATCTAAACCTTTGAACGAAAAGCTTTTGTCTTTTGAACGAGGTTGATTTCCATCTCAGGACTTGAGGAGGACGAAGATGTATATAACTTAAGAATGGCTTTTTGCGTACGCTTCATTACTTATGAAAATATCTCTGACATATGTACATTAAATTTATTATTTTATAAAACTCTCAACCCGTCTCATTAAGCATAACGCGAAATTCCGTACCCCGTATCAGACGTGCCGATAGGTGATTATAAGGTTTTACCCGCATTTCAAACCCAATGGAACATGTTTCGGAGGCTAATTTGATCGTATGCACGAGTTACAGAAGAAAACAATCAATTTTAAATTGAATCGATTAAAATAGTTTCTAAGCGTTTCGAGCTGCCAGGGTCAAACGACAACTCCGATTGCTACAAAAATTTAAATCCGATAATAACTAACTATTACAGATCTAATGGAACTGGGTCCGTCGAATTCCGAGACTGTGCCTCGGAAGGCTATTGTTAAATATTAATTTAAACGATATATTATTAAAATTGAACGAATCACCTTTAATTTAAACTTTAACCATTCAATTATCTTCAGAATCATCCTTATAAATTTTATAAGCCTTCAAATCATTTTAAACAGGCTTCGAAATCCCAGATTCAACAATTTACCCAATTTCAATTATTAAATTCATTTTTCTAAACCATATAATTCAATGATTTAATTATCAAGTAAATATCGATATCTTAAATTCAAGTTAAAATTAACTTTTAAATATTTTAAAATCACTTAACAATTCTATTTTAAATTGTTGGAAAAATCTGGGTCGTCACAGATTTTCTCCCATTTGACTAAGTAGATTAAAAGGAGGAGAAGTTTGTATGGACTTCAAAGTGTGAATAACCATTTCTAGAATCGAAGAAGAGATTGACCAGTGCACCAGTTTTAGCAATTCCAAATGGAAATAGTGGATTCATGGTTTACACAAATACTTGTGGAGTGGGATAGGTGTTGTTTTGATGTAGCAAGGTAGAGTAACTATGTATGCTAGCATTTAGTCGAAGCCTTATAAGAACAACTATGCTACGCATGACCAGGAGTTGCTGGTTATATTCTTTGCACTGAATATGTGGAGATATTACAAAGAGTAAATTCCTTTCTTTAATTAGGTGAAAATTTTGGGCTCTTCATGGATCATAAATCCCCGAAGTATCTTCTGAGGATCTGAACCAGAGGCAATGGAGGGTTGGAGTTTTTGGTGGCTCATGACTTGGAATTCTTTATAAGCCAAGAAAGGTGGTGGTGGATGCCTTAAGCAGGAATGCTATTTTGACTCTTTTCGAAGTTACCTTATCCTTAAAGAAAGGATTATGAGAAATCAGTAATAACTCAGAATTTCATTCATTCGAAATTCAGATATTTAATTGATTTTAAATATTCACAAGTTAATTTTATATGTTAAATAACTTATATTTCAAATATTTTGATTTAATTAGATAATTAAATTGTTAATTAAATATTTGAAACTGTGTAAATAATTGAAATTAGAATTTAATATGAATCAAAATGAATTATAAAGTTTAATTAAATTCTAGTTGAATTAGAATGGAGTTAGGGGACTTTTAAATTTGATTTAAAAGCGAATTTATTGAAATTGGAAATTTATCGATTTAGTTAACACGTAAAAGTAGTCATTTTTCACACTGCCTCAGATTTTGACAAAACCGGTTTCATTGGATCTGTAATAGTGAATTATTGTAGGATTCCAAATTTCGTGTCAATCGGACTTACGGTTTGCTCGTGGAAGCTGCAAAGCGTAGAAATTATTTAAGTAAATTTTAATTAAAATAATTTGATTCGAACACCTATCTTTCAAATAATGAAATTGGCTCCCGATATATATTACATTGTGTTCAGCTAGGGGTAAAACATTATAAACGCCAAGCGGCATGCTTTGTTAGGAGTTCAGATTTTTTTTTGGTGACTAGTGTTTGGATATTTTTCTATAAAAGGACCCTTGCTCTTCACTTTTTCCAAAACCCTAATTCTCTTAGGGCTATCCGCCACCTAAAAACCAAAGGCTAGAAATTCACCTCGCTCTTCCTCGATTATCTCCATATCCACGCATAATTAATCCGAAACTTCCAACTGCAAATATGTCAAGCTCGTCGAGCTCTACGATATAAAAAGTGATGATCGTAAACTACATGGTGGATCGACAGCAAAGTGGCCTTGAAGAGCCAATGTACGAGCACGAAAGTCGAGAGCAAAAGGGTCGAGCTTCATGATATTGTGGCCATAGGTGGAGTTCGCGTAGGCGCGTTCTTTGGTGGCCCCTGATCTTCGTTCGGTCATCAATTTGAGGTGCGGCATCGAAGGGTTAGCATGCGTGCATTGGGTTTCACAGCTAGGTATAGACGAAGAGGAAGAAAAGAAATCATCGGCCCAAATCTTGTTTCGTAGAAATGTGCGGCTTGGATTCATTTTAGGTTTAAAAAAAGATTTATAAATTATTCATAATTTAATCTGTGCAATCTTCTAAAATGTATAACTTTGTCATACGAGGTCCGTTTTGCACGAAACAAGTTGCATTGGGTTCATTTTGATGTACATCAATCAATGGAGCTAGTTTGGTTTAATTTGGAGTTGCTAGAAAATTTGGGTAAAATTAAACGTTCGTTTAATTTTATTCGAAATAAAACGCTGCAACGTCTATTGGAAGCAAAGTGAGTACCACTCACTCTTTCTGACTTGCTTATATTTGAGTGAGAATAAATTATATTTATGTTGATTAAGTGATATATGATATACTATATATATATTGATTGGTTTGGATATATTCCTGCCTATTAGAGCAGATGAGTTCCTATACGTTCCCACGTATGAGCGGATGACCTATTGTACGCGCGTTTGCCTCAAAGCGGACATTGTACATATATTCTCACATGTATATTTTTTGCAGGTGACATGTTGGAGGGATCCAATTGGATTCCTCACTGTGTTGATTTTTATTTCGAGATATTGTTATACATGCTGTTATCATGTGGTATATGATGTTTGGATGCCGTGATTGATGTGAATCAACTTATTTAGGCTGTTGTAGCATTGGGCCATATTTTGGAATTTTAAAAATATTAAATAAATGATTTCAAATTAAAAAGGAATTCATAGTGATTTGGAAATATATATGTTTTATTAATTTTTGAATTTAAGTGAAGGCTGTTTAAATGATTTTTGAAGTTATATAAGTTTCAATAATAAGTTGTAAATTATTTAAAGAAGAACTTTATTTAAATAGAATCAAAATATGATTTTTGAAATATGAAGTTAACTATTGGGCGAAATAAGTTAAAGTGAGATTGAATTTATTATAAATGGTTTATATATAAGATTTATAAAAAATGAATTTTTATAAATAAAAGTAAAGGAATTATATACGAGTTTTGTAAATGTTAAAATGAAGTACAAATTAATTTTATAAGTAAGTAAGATTTATAAATTTATGAAGTTATAAAATGAATGGATTTGTAAATAAAGAAATTTATAAGTAAGTTAATTTATAATTGGATTTGGTATTTAAATGAGAATATAAATGAGATTGGTTAATAAAGGAATTGTATATATGGAAGTTTTATAAAGTAGAAATGTGTATTATAAACACTGTTTTATAAATGTGAAATCAACTTATTTTAATAATTTAAATACGAAAGTTTATTAAAGGAATTATGTTCATGAGTTTGGACAGTTGATAACCCTTTAAATTAAATGTGCAACGACATGAATTTGGAAAGAGAATCATATTCACAATTTTGGATAGTGAATAATCCTTTAAATAAAATGGATACTTTTTTTGTGATATTATAAAATGAAGTTTGAAAGGTTTGAAATTAAAGTAAATTGTGAATTCAGTTCAAATTAAATAAGTACATGGAAATGTTTTCCAAATAGTGAAATATAGAAATAGTTTTGAAAATATATCTTTGTAAAGATAATTTAAAGTAAATGGTTTGGAAAGGTGATTTAAATAATAAAGAATTATTTAAAAGGGCCTAGTGATTGCTTATGGTGCTAGATAGTTGTTTGTTTTCTTTGATAGTTAAATAACCGACTATCAAATTTGGCCATTTTTGTTCCTCGACTTGATGTGGGAATTATTTAGTCGTACACTTAGTACGTAGCCATTTGTGTAGGCTTGATTATCATTCATGTTGGGAATGTTGATTCGTGTAGTGCGGAGTATTACTCCAATCTATCGAGCTTCCTCCTTGGCCGAAGGATAACAAGTTGAAAGTTGGAGACATAATATGTCTACGAGACTTAGTTTCTATGTGAGGTTAAGAAACACGTTTTCCTTGTTGGTGCGAAGAGACTGGGATCGGTTTATCCGAAAACCACTTTGGACCAATGTATATACATTAGATTGTGCACATTGTGATGATATTGGTATTTAGGATTTTCATAGTGAAGGACTGCTCGTTGATCATTTGGGGTTAAAATTCCAATATACATCCAGTAGCAATAGTCTCTTCATCATGAATATCCAATGCAAGGACTACTCGTTACTAAACTTTGGGATTTCCCGACAGGATATGGTAGGAAAATACCTACGGTTTGTCATGTTCCCGGACAACTTGTATCGATGTGTGATATCCCGGAATTTTAAACAATGTAAAATGTGATAATCTCCTTGATTTAATTAATTAAATTGGCAAAATTGTTATTTTCAAATAATAATAATAATGTGATATTGTTAATATGGATATAAATGGTTTTTAAAATAAACTTATTATTTTCAAATTTAATAAGAGTTGTTTAAATATGTGTGTGTATATATATATTTAAGTTGATTTTAAATAGGATAATTATTTATAAATTTAATAATGTGTTTGTTTAAATATATACCTGTGTTGATTTTAAATTAGATTTTAAATTGGATTTAAATTTGAATCTTTAATGGTAATGACTTTAAAATATTTTGGATTTAAATTATATGGATAAGGTTTTTATTTAAAAATAAGATTTGTTTTATATTATTTTCCTTAAATAATATTATTTATATAAATCTAGAAAAGCATTTATTAATTTAGAAATATACTTATTAGTTACGAAAATTAACTATAAAAGCTTTTAAAATCATTTTAAAATAAATAAAAATAAATAATGATAAGTGTTAGCTTCTTAATCCTTTTTATATACACTAGTATGGATCTGTGCTTCTTAATCCTTTTTATATACACTAGTATGTTCTGTTTGAGCGCAAATCTGTAAAAGGAAAGTAAAGACATTTTTGGAATTTCGAAAAGACGCCGAGTAAATTAGTTTAACGAATTTTCTTTATTAGTAGTAGAGATGTGTAAGGAGTTAAAAATGGTATTGATAAATGTAAGTTGTAATAACAAGTGTCATTTTTATTTTTCATTTTCTTTAATATTAATAAATCCTAAATTTAACACTATATAATCATACATACCCTTTCTTCTATCTCTTTTCTTATCTTTTCATTTCTAAAAACTTAAGAACTCAACCTGTAAAGCAAATTCACAAGTATACAAATCTACAACCCGAGAAAGCTCAACCACTTCACCTCTACAAACCAAAAACACAAACATGTAAACACTCTTCAAACTCAAAAAAAGTCTGTAAAAAATTATCAATCTAGAAATCCTCAATAACAAAGCCTGTAACATTTCTCAAACTCAAATAAAAACCCTGGAAACATTTTTCAACTCAAGTTGAAAACCTATAATCTTCTCTAAAGCCCGTAACCATTTTATATCAAAGCCTGTAACAAGTTTCAAATGCAACCTGAAATCAAACGTCTTAAAGCTTTCAAGTTTCCAGTTTCAAAGAGGTTATGGTTTTCAATTTTTCAAATCAAAGCATTTTAGTTTTAAAGAAATCAAAGCATTCAAAGTTTCAATCCAGTTTTTCAAGCTCTCTGCTTTTTAAAGGTGAGTAAACATTTTAAATTAAAACTTAAGTAGATAAATATCTATTGCATGTGAAAACCTATGTTGATGATTAATTTGCATTTATATATATAAGTAAGCCTCTGTGTATGCATGAAGTGTGCATATCTGTTGATTTTAAACATCTCTGTTCTTAGTTCAAAGCCTATGATTTTGATCAAAATTCAAAATCTTTGCATCTGATCTCTGTTAGACTTTGAAATTCAAACAAAATAGCTTAGTTTAAACATAATCTAAGTAATAAAAATATATACAATTATTTAAGTTTGAAAATATGCTTGCATCTGGAAAATACATTAGCAACCTTACTAATATGATAAAATCAAATGTTGAATTTTATCGATTCAAGTATATATCTTAAATCGTCTCTGGAAGATATGAATTTTAAAAAGAAAATCATGATTTTTAATATTGGATTGGATGAGCAATTCAAAGTTGACTGGAAAATGGTTTTGAGGCTATCTCTGGCGATCAATGGGTAGTGAGGTCTCGGGGTTTCAACTGGAGGTGGAAGGAGTTACGGCGAGCTTAGGAAAAGTGACTAGAGGAGTTCCAGATTGTCGAGGCGAGTTGAGGAGGCGATTTAGGTTTTAAAACCTAATTTTGGTCGAGTCTGGAAATGAGAGTAATGTAGTGTCTCTAGGTGATCGGAGTGCATTGGACCTTCGGTGTTGGTTGCGTGGAAGTCTGGCGAAGCTAAAGACGTGGTGGCGTGATGTCCAGTGATCGGAGACGCGAGTTTGAGGCATTTTCTGATGAAGTTTCTGATTCCAGTTTCAACTGAATAGCTTGATTTCGATTATGATCTTGTGCTTGTGATTTGGGAGTTAGGATCGAAGATGCAGGCGATCGTAAATGTGTGGGAAGTATAGGCGATGGTCGGAGTTTCGCCGTGGATGATGCAGGTTGCACGGTGGTTTTGCTTGTGTCAGTAGGTTGTTGTGGAGGTTGTCTCGAAGGCAGGCTTGTTTAATTGGGATGGGTGTCTCGAGTGGGAACTCGAGTAGTTGGAGAGTGTTTTTCGAGTTCCAGGATTTTAAACTTTAAAAAAAAAATTAGTTCTTTTTTTAAAAAATGAAAGAGAAGAAGAGAAAATCGGGGAGGCTCTCGGGTGATATTCAGGTTCGACCCGAAGCAGGAACTTTAAAACATTTTTCAAAAGTTTTAAAGGTTTTTACATAAAACAAGTTTTCGAATTTAAATAAAGTAAGTTTTAAATTTTGAAATGAATCTTGTTTTTAAAATCTATTCTTTATAAAAATAAACGTTTTTAAGAAATTAATTTGAGAAAATTATGTAAGTGTTTAACTTGAATTTGTTAAGTTAATTTTTAACTTATTTTAAATCTTAATTTAAAAGATTTAATAAAGGAAGATAATTTTTAAAGTTAAATGATTATTTTATTTTAAAAACTTAATTAATGGTTTAATTAAGTAAAGTTAATTTTTAAGATAAAATGTTTTAGTGATAATAAAGTCATTAATAAGATAATGTTTTATCTTAAGATAATTAAGGTTTTTATGATTTGAGATTAATTAAGTTAATTAAGAAAGTTAAGTATAATTAATGGATTTAATTAATTAAGGATAAAGGATTAATTAAGTAATTAATTAAGAATAGTTAATTAATAATTAAGTTTTATTAATTAATAGTTAAGAGATTATTAATCTAAAATTAAAGATCAATTAACGGTTAATTAACTGTTATTAAGGATTGATTAACTGGTAATTAAGAAGTACTTAATTGTAATTAAGTTTTATTAATTGATAATTAAGGCTTATTAACTAATAGTTATAAAATAATTAATTAAAGATTAATTAATTTGTTTATAAGGTAATTAAGGGATGAATTATTCAATTGTAATTAATAAAAGGAATGTGATTAATTTAAGTTAATTAATTTGTGAATTAATTAAAGATAATCACTTGATGATTGATTAAGTATAATTACTTAATGAAATTAATAAGTGTAAATACTTAGTGTAAGTAATTAATGGGTAAGTACTGGATGTAATTAATTAAAAGGAATTACTTAATGTGAAGTCATTAAAGGATAATTACTTAGTAAGAAATAATTAAGGATTAAGTACTTTGTGTAATTAATTAAATGATTAATATAATTAATTAAGGAGTTAATTAACTAAGGTAAGTAATTACAGGATGGTAATTACTATTTATGATTAATTAAAGTTGATCAATGGAAGTGATTAATTAAAGTAATTAATTAAGGATCAATGTAATTAATTATAGTTAATAAACTAATGGAAGTAATTAATTAAGGATCATTTATTAATGTAATTAATTAATAATTAATTAATAAGAGTAATTAAAGGTTAATTACTGTAAATGGTTAAGGATGATTAATTTGTGTAATTAATTAAAGGATAACTACTTTATGTAATTGAAGAATGATTAATCAAGGATGATTAATCAAGATGGATATTTATTGGATGATTAATTAATTAAAAAGGGTTGTAATTAATTAATAGTTGATTAAGCAAAGTTAGGTAATTAATTCTTAAGTAATTAATTTAATTTAAGTTAATTAAATTAATTATAACATGGATTAATAATTGTTGCTTATGGATGATTATTTGAGTAGAATGTCTGAATCGGTTGATATCTATTGGATGATATTCTATGATATTCTGTGATGTGATATTGGATATATCTGTGATAAATGTGTGATATTTATCTGTGATAATGCTGTGTGAATTCAAGTATTGAATTGAATTAAATTGTTTAACTATAAAACAAATTGACCTTTAAGATATGTTTGGGTTTCGATGAGACCGGGATCGGGTATCAGATTTGATCATCCGAAAACCACATCGTTCCAAATTAAACGATAGGTGGTGACATCTCAAACTGAAGATCTAGACGGAGTTTTAGAGTGCAAGGGTTATTGTCCTTAACTCTGAGGGTGATTCCAAAATGAGTGTAACGAGATAATGCCTTCGGTTTCGTTCGAACCCGGAACGAACTTATATGGATTGAATGCTTTCAGAACATCGTCACGAGGACGATGAGCATTCTAAGATAGATGTGTTCTAAAGGTAATCGTAGCCTCAAGCCTCATCAAATGGGAATGGCTAAAACAGGGGAGATGCGGCAAGGCTAAGTGGGTCGCGATCAAGTAGGACGAGGTTTTCCCCTGTCTAGAGGTTCCTTTATTCGGCTTAGTGGGCAGTTGGCGACGGCCAACTGCGGGGTTGTCTTGTTCGGGACTATCCAGTATGAGATGGTTCTGGCTTTGTGTTGCATGTGATTGGGAGGGATCATCGGTGCGGTGATATAGGCCCCGTACTGTGATAGGCGGTACCCTAGTAGCCCTGCCATTGTATTGAAATCCAATCTCCAATAAGTGATCGCGGACTTGAACGTATAACCCACTTTGTGGCTAGTATGCTGTAATTTAATAATGTAACAATTTCAACTATGTGAATATTTATTTGAAAACCCTAGACCTTATTATAATATAACTGAATTTCCTATCAAACGTTTTGGTTAGCGTAAGGTAAAAACTTACCCATGTTTATGTGTGGGGAGTCTTACGTGATACCTTTGTTTTCAAAGGTTTTTAAAGTTAAGCAATTTTTTCCCGTTTACTCACACCAGACCCATGTCTGACCTAGATTTTATTTTCTGTTTTATTATACTCTTGGGTACTCAAATTTTTACGAGTAGCCAAGGGATTCAGGCAAGCTTTGACGAATTCTAAAGGTGGTATGGAGCAGGAGGCTTCAGCGTTGTAGATATGTAGTGGTTCCGCTGTGTTGATCTCCATGTTGATATCTGTGTTGTACCTTGAGTTGTATGATAGATAGATCTTTATAACTGTCTAGTATGTGATGTATAAGTCGCATAACTCTAATGTATATGATATTATGTAATATCTATGTGATTAATATAATTTATTCATTCCACTGTGAGATTCTGATGTTGTTTAGTTCTTTCTTTCTATCTTTTCTCTTTTCTATCCCTTTCTTTCTTAATAATTATTCGTCATTCTATGGCGTAAAAGACGGGTTATCACAGGTGGTATCAAAGCGCTAGGTTGAGTGAATACCTAGGCTTTGGAGTGATTTCTTTCTTGAGAAAGCATACATGTAATTTTGATATATATATATATATATGTATGTGTGTGTGTGTGTGTGTGTGTGTGTGTGTGGTTTACCTATTCGGGTTTTCCAATATGAGTTCTAGAGGTAAGAAGGGTAGTGGTGTGTGTAGCACGACTACCAATGGAAGAAGTCCAAGTGTTGAGGTTGGAAGAGTATCTGTCGAGACTGTAGACCCAATACCGTCTCGAGTAAGCCTTGCAGTATGGTGTAAGGATTTCACCAATCTCTGAAGAAACCTGTTAAGGTTCAGAGTCCATCATTAAAATGCAAGTTTGATCACGCTCGTGTGAGCGGATTTTCGAGAGTTTGGATTTGTCGGTTGAGCAGAAGCGAGTGATGGTATCTTGGCAACTTCAGGAAGAAGCAGCTGCGTGGTGAGACGCAGTGACTATGGATGTTTCGGAAGATATTTTCTTTGGAACAAGTTTAAGGAAGTATGTCTGCATCGGTGATGAGACTAAGTTCAACAGGGTGTTTGTGTTTGGTTTGAGTCCCGAATTTCTTGAGGAGATGTCTGCCCATCTCAAAGCTCTACATGGGATTGGATGATATGGCTTTGAGGATTAAGGAGCTTTGGATAAGAAGTCTTTGGCATATGTGGCCGTGGTGCAGTTGGGTAGTGTTCTGTGTTCCAGCAGGAAGATCTTTTGGCTTTGTTGTTTCCTAGAGGTGGAGTTTAGAAGTAGTAGAGTGGACCTGTTTCTTCGATGGATTGGTTAGATAAGCATAAGCTGTTCTGATTTGTGGAGAACAATATTTTTGGAGTTGAATTGGATAGGATCGCAAAAGTGACTTGCGATAGTTTGAGTGATTCTCTTGGGTAATCTTTTGCATGGGATTGAGGCATCTCTAGAGGATGTAATAGTTATAGAGTTGTTAGATATTTTTCGAATGTTTTTAGGAAAGTCAAAGTTTGTCCGCATTGGAGATTGAGTTCTCTAACGGCTTGGTTCATGGAGCTACCGGTAGTTTGGCTAGGAAGAAGGATGTCTCCTAGGGAGAGGATTTGGTGAAGAGGCTCAGGATTTCGGGGAACTTCTGTGTTTTCTCTTTATGAATTTGTTGAACCTTATTTCCAGGATGTGTCGGACGAGTCTGTGCTCGTGTTCATCAATGGCATTCTCATCTGCTCCGGATTAGAGCTATGCAGTGGAAGCAAGGTGGCAGCTATTCTAGAGTAGAAGCAACCAGAAGTTGTAGTGTTTGGATTAGAGGGTTTCGACAGGAAGTTTTCAGGATCTGTAGGCCAGATTGGCGAGTGCACCTGTTTTATATTTTCCGGATAGGAGAAGTAAGTTTGAAGTCTACTGATGATTGTGAAGTAGAGTTTGTATTTTTGATTTTGGTAAATCTTGATAAGATCGTTCTATTGGGTTATTTTTGATCCAGTTTGTTTCAAGAAGCATCGGCGAAGGTTGAGCCGATCAGGAAGGATGTAGGCAGCCTAGGATCGTTAGAAGAGTTTTTGGATAAGAGACGAAGGAATTTGGAATTTGAAGTTGGAGACTTCGTTGTTGTTAAGGTTTCTCCGGTAAAGGGAGCATTAAGAATTGGTAAGACTGGCAGTCTAGCTCCAAGGTATATTGGATCTTTCCGTGTTCTTGTTAGAATAAGTGTTTTGGCTTATAAGTATTGAATTGCCAGTTTGGAAGACTGGGATTCAAGGTATTTCACGTATATCTGAGGGAGTACGTGTATGGTCCATCTTTGGTTATGGAATCAGCAGTTCAGGAGGATTTGGTAGTTACGTCGGACTTGACTGTGGTCAGATCTCTTATATAGATTGTAGATCTAGTTGTGTAGGAGCTCAGAGCTTAGTGGTGTAACTTGTTGAATTCAGTAGAGCGAGTATCCCAGTATCTGTACGTGGGAAACTCTGTTTAGTTTTAGAAAGCATATCCAGAGTTGTGTCCGGATAGCTAGTATTGTTTGTTTGGATGAAATTGTTTGTTTGGTTGATAGTGTATAGTTGATATTTATGTTTGAATTGCTATAATAAAATGAAACTTTTGGATTATCATTTGTTTTAAACTTTGGGGACGAAATTCTTTTAAGGGGGAAGGCATGTGATATCCCAGAATTTTAAGCAATGTAAAATGTGATAATCTCCTTGATTTAATTAATTAAATTGGCAAAATTGTTATTTTCAAATAATAATAGTAATGTGATATTGTTAATATAGATATAAATGGTTTTTAAAATAGACTTATTATTTTCAAATTTAGTAAGTGTTGTTTAAATGCGTGTGTATATATATATTTAAGTTGATTTTAAATATGATAATTATTTATAAATTTAATAATGTGTTTGTTTAAATATATATTTATGTTGATTTTAAATTAGATTTTAATTTAAATTTAAATTTGAATCTTTATAGATAATAACTTTAAAATATTTTGGATTTAAAATATATGGATAAGATTTTTATTTAAAAATAAGATTTGTTTTAAATTATTTTCCTTAAAGAATTTTATTTATATAAATTTAGAAAAGCATTTATTAATTTAGAAATATACTTAGTATTAGGAAAATTAAATATAAAAGCTTTTAAAATCATTTTAAAATAAATAAAAATAAATAATGACAAGTGTTAGCTTCTTAATCCTTTTTATATACATGTGTAAGGAGTTAAAAATGGTATTGACAAATGTAAGTTGTAATAACAAGTGTCATTTTTATTTTTCATTTTTTTAATATTAATAAATCCTAAATTTAACATTATATAATCATACTTCCCCTTTCCTCTACCTCTTTTCTTATTTTTTCATTTCTAATAACTTAAGAACTCAATCTGTAAAGCAAATTCACAAATATACAAATCTTCAACTAAAGAAAACTCAACCTCTTCAACTCTACAAACCAAAAACACAGACCTGTAAACACTCTTCAAACCTAAAAAAAAGTCCGTAACAAATTATCAATCCAGAAATCCTCAAGAACAAAGTCTGTAACATTTCTCAAACTCAAATAGAAACCCTGAAAACATTTTTCAACTCAAGTTCTACACCTGTAATCTTCTCTAAAGCCTGTAGCCATTTTATATCGAAGCCTATAACAAGTTTCAAATGCAACTGGAAAACAATGGTCTTAAAGCTTTCAAGTTTCCAGTTTCAAAGAGGCCATGGTTTTCAGTTTTTCAAATCAAAGCATTTCAGTTTTAAAGAAATCAAAGCATTCAAAATTTCAATCCAGTTTTTCAAGCTCTGTGCTTTTTAAAGGTGAGTAAACATTTTAAATTAAAACTTAAGTAGATAAATATCTGTTGCATGTGAAGTCCTGTGTTGATGATTGCTTTGCATGTATGTATTTAAGTAAGCCTCTGTGTATGTATGAAGTGTGCATCTCTATTGATTTTAAACACCTCTGTTCTTAATTCAAAGCCTATGATTTTGATCAAAATTCAAAATCTTTGCATCTGATCTCTGTTAGACTTTGAAATTTTAAGAAAATAGCTTAGTTTAAACATAATCTAAGTAATAATAATATGTACATAATATGTACAAGTATTTAAGTTTAAAAATATGCTTACATCTGGAAAATACAGTAGCAACCTTAATAATATGATAGAATCAAATGTTGAATTTTATTGATTCAAGTATATATCTTAAATCGTCTCTGGAAGATATGAATTTTAAAAACAAAATCATGGTTTTTAATATTGGATTGGATGAGCAATTCAAAGTTGATTGGAAAATGGTTTTGAGGCTATCTCTGGCGATCAAGGGGTAGTGAGGTCTTGGGGTTTCAATTGAAGGTGGAAGGAGTTATGGTGAGCTTAGGAAAAATGACTGGAGGAGTTCCAGATCGTCGAGGCGATGTTGAGGAGGTGATTTAGGTTTTAAAACCTAATTTTGGTCAGTCTGAAAATGAGAGTGATGTAGTGTCTCTGGGTGATCGGAGTGCATCGAACCATGGGTGTTGGTTGCGTGGAAGTCTGGCGAAGCTAAAGACGTGGTGGCGCAATGTCTAGTGATCGGAGACGCGAGTTCGAGTCATTTTCTGGTGAAGTTTCTGATTCCAGTTTCACCTGAATAGCTTGATTTCGATTATGAACTTGTGCTTGTGATTTGGGAGTTAGGATCGAAGATGCAGGAAATTGTAGATGTGTGGGAAGTATAGGCAATGGTCGGAGTTTCATCGTGGATGGTGCAGTGTGCACGATGCTTTTGCTTGTGTCAGTAGGTTGTTGTGGAGGTTGTCTCGAAGGAAGGCTCTGGTAATTGGGATGGGTGTCTCGAGTGGGAACTCGAGTAGTTCGAGAGTGTTTTTCGAGTTCCAAGATTTTAAACATTGAAAATAAACTGGGTTCTTTTTTTAAAAATGAAAGAGAAGAAAAGGAACTCGGGGAGGCTCTCGGGTGATATTCGGGTTCGACCCGAAGCGGGAACTTTAAAACAGTTTTCAAAAGTTTTAAAGGTTTTTATATAAAACAAGTTTTCAAATTTAAATAAAGTAAGTTTTAAATTTTGAAATGAATCTTTTTTGTAAATCTATTCTTTATAAAAATAAATGTTTTTAAGAAATTAATTTGAGAAAATTATGTAAGTGTTTAACTTGAATTTGTTAAGTTAGTTTTTAACTTATTTTAAATCTTAATTTAAAAGATGTAATACAGGAAGTTATTTTTTAAAGTTAAACGATTATTTTATTTTAAAACTTAAATTAATGGTTTAATTAAGTAAAGTTAATTTTTAAGATAAAATGTTTTAATGATAATTAAGGCATTAATAAGATAATGTTTTATCTCAAGATAATTAAGGTTTTTATGATTTGAGATTAATTAAGTTAATTAAGAAATTTAGGTAAAATTAATGGATTTAATTAATTAAGGATAAAAGATTAATTAAGTAATTAATTAAGAATAATTAATTATTTTAATTAACTAATGATTATGATTGATTAATTAATGATTAGAAATTAATTAATTTGTAATTAGAAATTACTTAATTAAGTAATTAGAGATTGATTAATTGGTAATTAAGAAGTACTTAATTAAATTTTATTAATTAATAATTAAGTTTTATTAATTAATAATTAAGAGATTATTAATCTAAAATTAAAGGTTAATTAAGGGTTAATTAACTGTTATTAAGGATTGATTAACTGGTAATTAAGAAGTACTTAATTTGTAATTAAGTTTTATTAATTGATAATTAAGGTTTATTAATTAATAGTTAAAGAATAATTAATTAAAGATTAATTAATTTGTTTATAAGGTAATTAAGGGATGAATTACTCAATTGTAATTAATAAAAGGAATGTGATTAATTTAAGTTAATTAATTTGTTAATTAATTGAAGATAATCACTTGATGATTGATTAAGTATAATTACTTAATGAAATTAATAAGTGTAAATACTTAGTGTAAGTAATTAATAGGAAATTACTGGATGTAATTAGTTAAAAGGAATTACTTAATGGGAAGTAATTAAAGGATAATTACTTACTAGAAGTAATTAAGGATTAATTACTTGGTGTAGTTAATTAAAGGATTAATATAATTAATTAAGGAGTTAATTAATCAAGGTAAGTAATTACAGGATGGTAATTACTATTTATGATTAATTAAAGTTGATTAATGGAAGTGATTAATTAAAGTAATTAATTAAGGATCAATGTAATTAATTATAGTTAATAAATTAATGGAAGTAATTAATTAAGGATCATTTATTAACGTAACTAATTAATAATTAGTTAATGAGAGCAATTAAAGGTTAATTACTATAAATGGTTAAGGATAATTAATTTGTGTAATTAATTAAAGGATAATTACTTTATGTAATTGAAGAATAATTAATCACGGATGATTAATTAAGATGGATATTTATTGGACGATTAATTAATTTAAAAGGATTGCAATTAATTAATGGTTGACTAAGCAAAGTTAGGTAATTAATTCTTAAATAATTAATTTGATTTAAGTTAATTAAATTAATTATAATATGGATTAATAATTGTTGCTTATGGATGATTGTTTGAGTAGAATGTCTGAATTGGTTGCTATATATTGGATGATATTCTGTGATGTGATATTGGATATATCTGTGATAAATGTGTGATATTTATCTGTGATAATGTTGTGTGAATTCAAGTATTGAATTGAATTAAATTGTTTAACTTTAAAACAACTTGACCTTTAAGATACGTTTGGATTTCGATGAGACTGGGAGCGGGTATCAGATTTGATCATCCGAAAACCACATAGATCCAAGTTAAACGATAGGTCGTGACTTCTCAAAGTGAATATCGAGATGGAGTTTTAGAGTTCAAGGGTTATTGTCGTTAACTCTGAGGGTGATTCCAAAATGACTGTAACGAGATAATGCTTTCGATTTCGTTCGAACCCGGAACGAACTTGTATGGATTGAATGCTTTCAGAACATCGTCAGGAGGACGATGAGCATTCTAAGATAGATGTATTCTATAAAGTTAATCGTCGCCTCAAGCCTCATCAACCGAGAATGGCTAAAACAGGGGAGGTGTAGCAAGGCTTAGTAGGTCGCGCTCAAGTAGGACGAGATTTTCCCCTGTCTAGAGGTTCCTTTTATTTGGCTTAGTGGGCAGTTGGCGACGACCAACTACGGGGTTGTCTTGTTCGGGACTATCCAGTAAGGAATGGTTCCGGCTTTGTGTTGTAGCGGATCAGGAGGGATCCTCGGTATGGTGATCTAGACCGCGTACTGTGATGGGCGGTACCCCAGTGGCCCTGCCGTTGTATGGAAATCCAATCTCCAATAAGTGATCGCGTACTTGAATGTATAACCCACTTTATGGCTAGTATGTTGGAATTTAATAATGTAACAATTTCAGCTATGTGAATATTTATTTGAAAACCCTAGACCTTATTATAATACCACTGAATTTCCTATCAAACGTTTTGGTTAGTGTAAGGTAAAAACTTACCCATGTTTATGTGTGGGGAGTCTTACGTTATACCTTTGTTTTAACGGTTTTTAAAGTCAAGCAACTTTAGCCGGTTTACTCACACCAGACCCATGTCTGACCTAGAGTTTATTTTCTGTTTTATTAAACTCTTGGGTACTCAAATTTTTACGAGTGGCCAAGGGATTCAGGTTAGCATTAACGAATTCTCGAGGTGATATGGAGCAAGAGGCTTCAACATTGTAGATATATAGTGGTTTCGCTATGTTGATCTCCGTATTGATATCTGTATTGTATCTTGAGTTGTATGATAGACAGATCTTTATAACTGTGTATTATGTGATGTATAAGCCATGTAACTCTAATGTATATGATACTATGTAATATCTATGTGATTAATATAATTTATTCGTTCCGCTGTGATATTCTGATGTTGTTAGTTCTTTCTTTCTATATTTTCTCTTTTCTATCCCTTTCTTTCTTAATGATTATTCGACTTTCTATGGAGTAAAAGATCGGTTATCACAGGACGAGTGTCTGACATTGCATTTATAAGATTACGTATATTGGTTTTTACAAACGTACATTAGTGGTGGCAGAGAAGGCAACTTCTCTTAGCTTAACACCCTCTTAAGACGTACGTGCTCAAGGGTTGTATTTTTGTGGAAGTTAATTAGTAGTCAATGGGAATGGCAATGTGGCATTCAAAGTGATGTGGTATGTGATATGTGAAAGGTAATCGTTACCTCAGGTCTCACCAATCGAAAATCACCGAAATAGGGTTAGATGCGTCAAGGCTACATGGGTCATATCCAATTAACATATGATCATCCCCTTCTAGATATATTTCTTCCCGCTATGGCATTCAGGATATAAATTAATATGGTTTTTATGCTATGAGGGCCCTCAAAAAAGGTCGGTAACAACCGGGGATGATATATTCGGTACTATCTAGTTACAGAGATATGCCGGTCTTGTGTTGGTAGAGGATCCTTTGTGATGTTCCTCGATACATTCCTCTAAAGATGTACTGCGGGAAGGTAGTCCCTTCATCTACTCATTTGTATGGAAATCATACTCCGCTACATGCCTGCCATTTTGATTGTATTACCCAATTTGGGCTATACGCTGGAATTTAATCAATATAACAATTTCGGCTATGATTATTATTATTTGTATACTAGACACTAGTATAATATAACATGATTTGATACGAAAGGTTTTGGGTTATCGTAAGGTAAAAACATGTCCATGTTTATGTGTGAGCGTGTCTTACGAGATACTTTTTTTTTGAAAAGAAAAGTTTGGTAATTTAATAAATTCAGTTGAGTGTGTTTTCTTGCACTGGTTTACCAGATTAATCCCGGTGTTCTTCCCTTCAATGCTTGGGTCAGAACGAGTATATTTTCAGGTTCAGATTGGTGCTTTTAGAGCTTCAACAGGCAAGCTGGAGATCTTCATTTTCGTATACACGTATCAAATTTTCCACTGCTTTGTTATTTAAATTATTGGCAATTGTAAGGACAGGTTACTATAACTATCCAGGCTGATGATTATTGATTGATTATTGAACTCTAATTGATGTATGTATATTCAGTTTCTGTTTTGTAAAGATCATTGATATAGTATTATATATTTTCCACTGCGATGTGAGATTCTATATTATTCCGTTTTGTTTTCTCTTCTCTCTTTCTTCTCTTCACTTCTTCTATCTTCTTTTCTTTCTCATGCCTATGTGTCAGCCTGTATTTTTGGGTTGGACATGTGTGGTTTATTGTCGATTCAAAGGGCATAGATTACTGGTCGTCACATGTGGTATTAGAGCTTAGACTTAGTATATTCCTAGGCTTTGATGTGTACTCAGTATACATAGGGTCAGTAGCGCCCTAGATTGAATTTGAGTGTATTATTTATATAAGCGCGTATTTGTTAGTGATATAAAAATGTTTTGCATTGTGTTTACTTATCCATTGAGCTGTTTATGAATAATGGTTGGTATGTGGGACGCCACGTTATCGATAGGGATTTCTAAACACTTAAACGAGGCAAGTCGACATAGTATTATTTTTAAATTGGGTAAATGGAATAATTTTACCTCGATTATATTTTTTATATAAAGGAATAATTTTTCAGAAATTATTATCATATATAAATTGATTGTTTCATTTTTTGAAAATGTAAATATATATATAAAAGTTAATAAAAGCTGTTTGAATAATCTAAACAAAAACAACAATTGTAAAAGAATAAATTATATAAGCAAATGAATTATAAAGTATAGAATTATATTAGTATGATTTACAATTGTGAAATAATCTCATACATAAGAATTGAAACTAAACTAGTATATTTATAAATGTGAGTTATAAATAAAAAATTAATTTAAACTAAGAATTTGAGAATTTGAATCCCGTTGATTTTGACGGTTGTTTTTCAAAGTTAAAGAGGTTATATTGTTATAAATATAAATAAGATAAATGAATTTGAAAAGAATCTTATATAAGTGAAGTGAATAGTAAAATTATATAAGTATAAGTTTATAAATGTGATTTATAAATATAAAAAGGATATTTAAAAAGAATATAAAACACTGAATTCACTACTGATGCTGGAAAATAATAAGGGTGATGACTGCAGCATCATCAGTATCGTTTTCGAGCTTCTATGTGATGGATTTGCTACCATGGAAAATGGAAAATTTAAGTTTGTTGTGATAAACAAGTTGGAATTTAAAATCCAAATTGAAATTGATAAATATAAGTGAAATTAGTTTCGGACTCATAATATGAAATAAAAAATTTAATTTTAGTAAAGTTAAATAAAGTGAATTAGATTTGAACTGGATTAGATAAGTCATTGAAATGAAAATTAAACTTAAGTGGTAAGTGATTATATAATATGAATTTGGAAGTTTAAATAACTAAGTTGTATAACTTATAAAATGGTAAAATATAAGTAAAACCAAATATTCAAATGGTTAAACAATTTTGATAAGCAAAATAATCTAAATTTGAATAGTGAAATGAAATTTGACTTAAGTAAAAATTAAATAAAATGACTTTAGGGATGAAATTTAAATTAATTCAAAGAGAATGAAATGTTGTGATGAAATTTACCTTAAGTGACGTTGAATGAAGTTGGATTCGATATCAAAATGAATTAATAAAGTGAATTAATGAAATGAAGTAATTAAATGAATGAATTGAATCAGACTAATGATATAAATTAGTAAATAAAACATGGATTGAATGTTTATCAATTGAATGTAAATGAATTGATATGGAATAATGGATGTAAGTGTTAATTCATTAAAAGCTAATGAAATTGGAAATTGAATGAAAATCAATTAGATATCAACCAATTGAAATTAAATGTGTTAAACCAAATTGAATGTAAACAAATTAAATATAAATGTTGAGTGTAAATTAAATTAATTTGGTTATGTTGGATATGCATTGGTTGTTAGATAGATGTTTGATTGAATAGAGATTCATTATATATTAATGGAATTGAATTAATAAAATTGAAAGCTAATAATTGAATTCAAATTAGAAGTAAGTGAATCTAAATAAATTGAATTTGATTTAATGTGGAAGTGAAATAACTTGAATGTAAACTAATTGAATATGAATAGATGAATGTTAGTAAAATCTAATATTAATAAGTCAAATGTGATTAAATTGAAAACTAATTCAAAGAATGTTAATGAGAAATGAATGTATATTGATTTGGTTATGGATTTGTTGGATAGATATTGGTTTGTTGGATGTTAGTTGGATGTTAGTTGTTTGATGGTTGAATTTGTTGCTTTTGATTGCATTTGCTATATTGGTATATATAGTTGTTGTATTAGTATATGTGTATATTGATATTACTTTCCATGTACACATGTTTCTCATTATTTGTTGAGTGTTTAGTAGGTGCGGATGGCTTATGCTTCGCATATGGAGCTAGCTTTTACGCTATATTGGCCATATATACTCGCTGGTAATATATAAGGTACATATATCAAATTACATATCGTACTTTTATTTTTTCCCCTAGGGATGCCTCATCCTCGAAGATGAGACGCATATTTGTGATATATATATATATATATATATATATGTGTATACATCGTTATTATTATTCGGATTAAACCGCGCAAAGGAGGCTATGGCAAAAAATTATGAAATTTAAGGTGTTATAAATATTTTTAGGAAAATTGGAGAAAAAATTTGATATCTAATTTTTTTAGTTTTGAGTTAAAAGTTAAACGATATTAGTTAGTTTTGAAAAGATAACTATAAATGTATTTAAAAACTTAGAGAAGTTTTTTTTACAAGAAGTTTAACTAATGGATTTCGGAAAAACTAAAAGGTTTAAATGAATTTGATATCTAGTTTGAACGAGCTGTTTTTGAAAAATTAATGGAATTTTTGGCTTTTTCTTACTTGATATTTCGAGGACAAAATTCTTTTAAGTAGTGGAGAATGTAACGACCTAGAATTTCAGTCATTCGAAATTAGGATATATAATTGATTTTAAATATTCATAAGTTAATTTTATAAGTTGGATAACTTATATTTCGAATATCTTGATTTAATTAGATAATTAAATTATTAATTTAATATTTGAAATTGTGTAAGTAAATGAAATTTGAATTTAATATGAATGAAAATGAACTATAAAGTTGAATTAAATTCTAATTGAATTAGAATGGAGCTAGGGGACTTTTAAATTTGATTTAAAAGCGAAATTATAAAAATTGGAAATTTATTGATTTAATTAACACGTAAAAATAGTCATTTTCCATTGTCTCGGATTTCGGCGAAACAAGTTTCGTTGGATTCGTAATAGTGAATTATTGTAGGATTTGAAATTTTGTGTCGATCGGACTTACGGTTTGCTCATGCGAAGCTGAAATGTGTAGAAATTTATTTAAGTAAATTTTAATTAAAATAATTTGATTCGAAAACCTATCTTTCAAATATAATGGAATTGGTTCTCGATATATATTCCATTATGTTCAGAATAAGGGTAATATATTATAAATGCCAAGCGACATGCTTCGTTTGGAGTTTGGAAAATTTTCGGGTGAGTAGTGTTTGGATATTTTTCTATAAAAGGAACATTGCTCTTCACTTTGCCAAAACCCTAATTCCCTTACGGCTAGCCGCCACTTAAAAACTAAAGGCCGGAAATTCACCTCGTTCTTCCTCTATTATCTCCACATCCATGCATAATTAGCCGAAACTTCCAACTGCAAAAATGTCGAGCTCTACGATATGAATGGTGATGATCGAAAACTACGCAGTAGATCGACGACAAAGTGACCTTGAACGACCGGTGTTAGAGCACGAAAATCGAGAGCAGGGGGGACGAGCTTCATGATATTGTGGATGTAGGTGTAGTTCGCGTAGGCGCGTTCGTTGCTGGCCCCTGATCTTCGTCTGGTCGTCAATTTGAGGTGTGGCATTGAAGGGTTAGCATGCGTGCATTGGGTTTCCTGGCTAGGTATGAACGAAGAGGAAGAAAAGGAATGGCTAGCCTAAATCTTATTTAGCAGAAACGTGCGTCCTGGATTCCCTTAAGGTTAAAAAATGATTTTTAAATTATTTATAATTTATTTGTGTAATCTTCAAAATTGTATAAATTTGTCATACGAGATCCGTTTCGCACGAAACAAGTTGCATTGGGTTCGTTTTGATGAACACCACGTGATGGATGCTGGTTTGGTTGATTTGGAGCTGCTAGAAATTTTAGGTAAAACTAAATGTTTGTTTAAATTTGTTAGAAATAAAACACTGCAACGTCTATTGGAAGCAATGTGAGTACAACTCACTCTTTCTGAATCACTTATATGTTTATATAAGTGAGCATATATTTTGTTTATGTTGATTGATGATTATTTGGGTAATATATGATATATTATATATATATATTTATTGGTTTGGATATATTCCTTCCAATTGGAGCGTATGAGACCCTATACGTTCTCGTGTATGAGCGGATGAAATTTTGTACGTGCATATGTCTCGAAGTGGACATTGTACTTATTTTCTCATATGTATATTTGTTGTAGGTGACATGTTGGTGGATCCAACTGGATTCCTCGCCAGTGTTGATTTTTATTTACAGATATTATTATATATGCTGTTATCATGTGATATATGATGTTTGGATCCCGTGATTGATGTGAATTATCTTATTTAGTGATGTTGTAGCATTGAGCCATATTTTGGAATTTCAAAAAATATTAAAGTGATGATTTCAAATTAAAAAGGAATTAAAAGTGATTTGAAAATATATATGTTTTATTAATTTTTGAATTTAAGTGAAGGTTGTTTAAATGATTTTTGAAGTTATATAAGTTTTAATAATAAGTTGTGACACCCCACCTCTATAATCACGCTAGCCAAGGACACTACGGAGTAGTGTCGTCAACTAGCGTGGAGAACAAGGCTGTTGAGGAGCGACCATCCATGTAATTGCTTTGTGCGAGCACCGATATGTCAGATAGTATAACATGCATCAAGAAATTTGACATGCCGATACAAACTCAAAGCTACTACACAGTGGCTAAGCGGTCTTCGAAAACAAATATAGAAATAAATATAACATAAATCAGTCACAGATATCCATATCACAAAGGCGAAAATAAATGTGAATATAACATATAGAAGTGTACATCAGAGTAGTGGTCAAATAATATCCACAATATCACAAAAGAATAGATACAAGTGCCACACCAAAGAGTATGTATACATCAAGAAGTCTCTATCTCGAATGTATATTGACAAAAACTACTAAACTAAGTAGTTAGACAAAAGTCAGATAATGATGATCCTAGATAAGGAGTCAAGCAGAAGCACTTGTAGCATCTCGGTCTGACCCGAGTATTATTTAATAAGAAAATAATAAACGGATCAGTCTAGCTATAAATATTAGATAAAAATGAGGTAGAATAAGAGATATGACAAAAACGTATGATAACAATAATGCCATACTATGATAAGCATGCATTTGAAAATCAAACAGAGATTATTCAATATCGCAAGAATCTTCTCATAGATCAAAAAAAGAAAAACCATATTCTTTATTTTTATTCACCAAATCACAAATATTGGCAAACATTTCAATGCCAGTCGTAAAAGTTGTTGAAATATAAATTCACCAATGCACAAATATTGATGAACTCATCAATGTAAATCATTAAAATTGTCGAGACACAAATTCTAGAAATCATCAATTAGAAATCCAGAAATCACAAGAGGGGGAGGCCTATCACAAAACGGGAGCATGAAAACTCGCCAACACGTGTGTCACAAAATGAAATGCTATTCCATGGTTGCTAAGGATTAATTTTGAGCCCAGGCTCCACAAAACGGCCCGAAGACCATGGGTCGCTACCCCACCAATTTTGAGCCGAAGCTCCACAGAAACATGGTTTAGTCTCCCACGCAGACAAAGAGACATCGCACATTGCTAGTCTAAAGCACAAAATGATCATCATCGATCATCAAGAAGTGTCAATTACACTAAGCTAGTAAATAAATGAGTTTAGCTTCATGTCCCATAACCACTGGCTTAACTTAAATATTTACGAACAAATTGTAGATTCCCACTCACAAATTTTCATAAGAGTTTCAATCGAACAAGTCTAAAAATTAACCGACGAAGTAAACGCAAGCATTTCATACAACTTGTTTTACTAAGCCGTTTAATTAGATTTCTCAAACGAATGAAGTAAAGGTTTGTACATACTAATAGATTGGAAAACGGTCTTAAAAGCGAACTTTGTATCAAAAATAGAGTTGAATTCATCTTTGTGAACGGATTTGAATATTTACTACTAGTATTGAAACCTTTGCATTTTAAAGTGACAAGCCACATAAATGATTGTATAAACAATCAATGACAAAAAATTCACATACGAAGACGTGAATTAAACCCAATGAAATCGATACGAAACCCATCAAAATGGATATTTCCAAAAATCCAAAGAAAGAAGTCATCAAAGTCGATAATAGTGATAACAACTAGTCGGATCGACCAAAAATCAATTAACATTGGAGTTTTACCCAAAAGTAGGCAAGTAGGCAGATATGCACAGATCTAGATGTTGGAGGGGTTGATCTAGACGTCTGGTTTTGGTTTCTGGAAATATTTCAGAAAACCAACCAGACGTATGAAATCTCAAATCAGACGTTTGACCTCCTTCCAGACGTCTAAAATTAGCCACTGCCTTTTTTTATTTTTCTGCCGTGTATAATTTTCTCTAGGAGGCAAAACCAGACGTCTGGCATTGGTATCCAGACGTTTGAACTCCTGGTACGGGAAATAATCTGCCTAGGCCATGATGGCTAAAATGATTTCGGGAGTGATCGAACGAGCAATGGTGACTAAGGATTTACGCCAAGCGACAACCCGACCTTATAGGCTCTTCGATGCATCCAAAACAATATATTCAAACATCCTTAGTAGGATTTTCGCAAAATTGGACTTCAAATTGAAAAATAGTAAATCACCAAATCAATTCAAATCAAAAAGCAAATGATCATGAATAGATGTTAGGAATTCATACCTAACCACAAAGATAGATATAGACATAGATGTGAGATAAAAATCTCACCTTTTACACAAAAACAAGGAAGAAGAAGCTTGAAAACAAAGAAGGATCAACCACTCTTCAATCTCAACTCTAAAAGCTCCAATCTAAGATAATAAGCAATATTTCTGAAATTAGGTTATAGAAAATTTCTGAAATTGAGAGAGACTGAGATGGAGAAGAAGAAGGAGATGCTTACCTAAGCTTCTCTTTGAATTTGGAGCTAAAACTTAGATTTGCTAAAGAAACTAGGGCTTAGGATTTTAATTTCCAATCTCCTCCACCATTTTTGCCAAAGCTTGAGCTGTAGGAAATATTATAAAGGAATGAAGAGGAGTGGAATTATAACGACCCGGTGTTTTCAACCATTCGCATCCGCACATGTCGGACTTGAATTGTTCAAAATACCGCGTCGTAAATAAATTTTTGGCAAAACTCAGAATATGCAGTAAATAAATCACAGAATCACAGACACAGATATCAGAAATCTCGCAACAGAATTTAAAATACTTAGTGGTTCATGAAGACACTAAACATCTCAACCAAATAAAATTTACATGGTTTAGAATCTCCGATACAGTTTAAAACATCAATAGAAATCCAAATATTCCAAAGTCTCCATTACATAAATAAGATATAGACTGAAAGATTTTGCTAGCAGCTCGAAAGATCTACAGAATGTCCTAGCTCCGGGAAGAAAACTGAAACTGCAACTCAGGCTGACCCGAGCGTAAAATAAAACATAAACACTCGAGTCAGGACATACATACTTATATAGTGTAAGTTAATTCAAGTGTACTGTAGTATAGAGCAAGTAACTTAAAGGATGCTTGGGACCGCCCATCCTCTAAGGATCCGTTAAACTATTTACTATGTAGTAATATTTCGCTATTATAATAATGTCTATTAGTAAAATAAACTTACTTTTTAATAGCGTTAAGGGGTAACCCATATAGCCCTTAACACAGAATATATTCCCATAGTCTATACAGTACCGTAATCTCCCCCGTACTGGGCGTCGTCAGAGGGCACTCTATAGGTATGGTACAAAATCAAAATCGTATAAGGCTCGCTATGGTAGGTGACACAGCACAACTAGGCAATGCCAGGGTAGATATACCAATTGCTATCCGGACCGATGGAAACGCGCAGCGCGCAACTGCCGCCCACCTCGAACAACACTCCCAAATCAAAGGTGCGCACCAAAACAATCACAAAAGTAATAGAATGGCATACGAAGAAGTGCGTCCGATCAGAGGTGCTACCTCATTAATCCGAGAATCGCTCCTGTTTTAGCCACCTTATGCCAACTCACGGGAGTC
Organism: Allium cepa; assembly: GCA_030765085.1. Classification (NCBI taxonomy): domain Eukaryota; kingdom Viridiplantae; phylum Streptophyta; class Magnoliopsida; order Asparagales; family Amaryllidaceae; genus Allium; species Allium cepa. The sequence goes on along the minus strand of CM060938.1, from coordinate 728,061,067 downwards.
GGGTCCACGTATTTACCTCAAAGGAACCGTCACCACCATCATACTTCATTCTGGAATCTCCACCGCGTACACGGTTGTCAAAGTGGTTTTCGGTATCGACAGAGAGTATGCCAGATATCCGATCCCGGTCTCTTTAACAACCAAGCGTTATTATAACCCGTGGTTACAACCTTTAAAAATGGTATTTATATTTTGAAATCAAAATAAATTTCAAATAACTTCAATATCAAAATATTGTTTTTTTTAAACATTAGTCATTTTATAAAAATACCATTTAAATCTATTCAATTTATTTAGGAATTTATTTCCCCTTTTTACTAAATTTTAAAGTTAAATTCTTCCTTCAAAACCATCCAAAGTCAATTTCTTATTTTTATCAATTACATATTAAATTCCAAAATTTAGGCCTTTTCCCCTAAAGATTGTTTCCATAATTTTAATTTTTAAATAATTCAAAATCCCAGTTTCTGTAGCACTTATGAAATGCTACCTAAAGTCTATAGGTTAAAACAGTTTGTTTATAAAAGACAGCATTTAAGTGCTGAAAATAGACTATTAACTTAACCATCAAGTTTTAAATTCCAATATAACTTTTTATCAATTTTTTTTTTAACTGAAACCTTATTTTTAACAAAATTCAGAAATTCCCAAAATAAGTTATATTCCAAAATTTATTTAAACATTTATTTATTTATTTAACATTTTTAACTCATTCAAAACATTATAAATCTTATAAAAATCCTTTAAATATATTTAAACCAGAATATTATAAACTTCCATTTTAAAATAAATTTAAAATATTTCAGAAAAACATTATATAAACCACGGGTTTGTATATAGTTTTCTAGCCTAGGTCAAGTGATACGGATTTATATCATTTCAATCCGCAATTTACAAAACCCCGGGTTCTATCATTTCAAACCCGCAATCCCAAGTTAACAAATCAAATTTTAAACAATTAAATAATATATATGGATAATAATTGTCGTTCAGGCCTATCATTTCAGCCTATAACGATCTTAATTTACAGGGAACTTGCAGTGATGATTTAACAGTAAATAAGCATTAAATAATATAACTGCAACTATATTACAACAGATAAACAACTGATGAGGTGTCAATTTAAAATAGGGTTTAACATCATACGTTATATTACAGACAGATGACATTTAATAAATACTTTACAAATACACTTGCGATAATTCACAGAAATATAGGTATGTTTGTCTGGTGAGAAATACTCACTTGAATGCTGTAGAAAAATTTGATAAAACAAAAATCCCGAATTAAGAGTATAGAAAGCACGATCAATTCACAGCGGAAGCAACGACTTGATCAAAAATCTAGAAGAAAATCCAAATAAAATCAATACGCGACTTCAATTTACGGTTAAAGCAAATATTTTGAAACAACTGGAACGAATGGAGTAAAAGAAATTTTGGTTCAACTTTTGCTCGACTGCCTCACCCCACATCCCGACCCGAACTTCATAGGCTTGGCAATACTATTTATTATTATATATATATATATATATTCTTTTTTCTTTTTTCCCAACGGCATGTCCAACTTATCTAGTTTGAAAAATATGTATTTACACAAAACTTGCGTCTCTGCCTAATGCAAACTCTCTCTGTTCATAAATACAACACGTCTCTGCCACTTTAATTTCAAAACATTGTCGAATTCAGAAACATAAAAATTTAAATTTTTAACCATTCTTAACTTATAAAATCATATTCCTGCTTCAGAAAAATGTTCATTTGGATACCATTTATCTTATGATTAAATAAAATAAATTTTATAAATAAAATATCCAAATTTACTATGAATCATTTGTAAGTCAGAATTTCCCAATTTTACTTAACTTGTATATATATCTTTCCAAATAACTTCACACTTAATTTAAAAATACCCACTTCCTAAATAAAACTAAATTCTCATTTATTTACTTAACTTAACAATTTTATTTAAAACCCAATTTCAAATTTTCAAGTTAAGTCATAAATGGAAATTTCACCTTTCCATTTGAAAACAACATTTTCAATTATTTACTTACAAAACACATCCGTTCCATAATTTTTTTCCTTTTATAGTTAATATACACTAAATTTTCTTCACAACTTTATTCATTAGACATCAATTCAACTATGATTCAAGTTAAATAAAAGTTATTCCCAAATGTTCCATTTCAACCGTCTTTCATTTTATCAATTCAAAGTACATTATTTATTATACCAAACATATCCATTTTCGGAAATAACTTTTATTAAAATTTCTAGGTTAGATTTCAACTCCATATTAAATCAAATTTAATTATTATGTCATTTATCGTAAATAAAATCTTTAAATTCACTTTAAAACCAATTATTAACTTACAAAAATTTAACTTATAGAAAACAAAACACCTTTTAAATTTTAAACCCTTAAGTCAAATTTTTAGTTAAATTACATAAATTTTATTTCGAAAATACTTAATAATTTTTAGAAAAATATTATAATATATTAACCATGGGCTTGTTCGGGATATAAGCTCGGTTATGAAAACTTAGAGGGAAGTAGCCGAGCAAGGCAAAAGGGAAACAGAGAACAACAAGAAGAAGAAAGGGAAAAACTGGAAGAAGAAAAGAAAAAGTAAAACCATTACCTGATAGAGACTTCAGCACAAAAGAAGAAGAAGACAAATTTAGATGCAATATAAAGTTTTTGTGTGAGGCTTTATATATATATATATATATATATATATATATATATATATAAGAAAACAAGTTAAGAGTTATGAAGGCACGTGAGATCTTCTGAGATGCGAGTTGCACAATAATATATATGGGAGGCTTGCGTGATTATAGGAAAACAGTAATCAAATATAATTTGCTTTGAACTGAATAGGCAAATTCGAATGAAATTTGAAATTCTCCCGGCTATACAAAATTTTGATTTAATGAATTCCTAGAATGATGCGTGAATTTAGGCAAGAGATTGATTCTTAATTTATAAAATTCTTTCTTATGTATTCATGGATAAGACTTGCAAAATATAGGGGACCAAACAAGCAGGCAAGAATGGCAAGTGATAATAAACATTTAGGCAGACCAGAACGTTGCGTGATTTATTATTGCCAGTTATACGAAAATTGATTGTAACATTATATATATTTTTCCAATTAAAAGTTGCGTGCTATTTTTATAGTCTGAGAGATTTATATACAAAGAATCAGCAAGTATTAATTTGCTTTGGATGCTACTTCAAGGACAGATTTGAATGCATGCGTTGATTACTTTCCAGTTTCTTTAGTTTGAACGTTATTTTATATGCGTGATTTATGCTGCCAATTTATGAAAATTTTGATTTCAACATTTTATACCATTTAATAGTTGCGTAATCAGCTATATGAAATTTTGATCTTTATTAAATGAAACGGCAAGAATTGGCAAAGATTTTGGAATGAAAAAGTCATATACAAAAATTAAAACCCAATTGACAACTATGGAAAATGTAACGTTTACTATAAACTACTAACTAATATTTTAATCCATACAGATATAAATATGATTTTTAAAATATGCCAAACCGACGCAATGCAAAACACCTAAATTTATATTAAATAACTTTTTTAGTTTATACGTTTATTACGTTACTTATACCATAAATTTTACGCGTCCTTTAAACGCGAAATCCAACAGTTCATTAGTACACTAATTTTTTTTTACAAAGTTATTACTTACCAAAGTTTTATTGGTTTACATATATTATACATATACAAAATTTATTTTATTAACATTGCGAATTGAGTCGTCTTTTAACAAAGTTAAAAACTTCAAAACTTTTAAAATTTATTTTTAGACCTTTGGAAAAAGATTTACATAATATATATATATATATATATATATACACGGTATTTATTCCCTAAATTTACGCGCCCTTTTTACCGCGTAATTACCCAGTTCATTTATACACCAAAAAAAAAATTCAAAATTCTGACCGTGCTGAGACTCGAACTCGTGACTTGTCGCGAATAGCCCAGATGTCTTAACCACCTAAGCTATTAATGTTTTCTTAATTAAAACTTGATTTTGCTAGAAATTAAGTTATTTACCATCCTCGACAAAAACCCAAATTTCGAAATTAAAGTTAATTCTTAACCATGTCAAAATTTCAGAGATCTTATTATTTAATTAAAAATTTGGTCAATTGTTTTTATTTTTATTTTTAATCACTTTAAAATATAAATTTTTATATAATAAACCCCAAAGTTTTTTTAAAATACAAGTGAAAAATACTTGTTAAAAGTTTGGGCTGTTACACTCTCCCCCACTCAGAACTTTTCGTCCTCGAAAAGGAAGAAGGTAGGGGAATAGAAACAACCTGAAAGGGAACTAAATTGAAACTTAAATTAGAATCATTAATCTAAACAATAAAAATTCAATTTTAAATTAATCATTGATTCCATCTATTTATACTTAAAATTTTAACATTTACTTGTATAATATCCCTACACTTAAAAAAAATCATTCATTTTTTTTTATCCAAATTTTACACAAGGTATTATAACATTCTAATTTAAAATGTTTAATTTTAATCCAAATTTGAAATGGTAATTTAACTTAATTGTTAAAGTAAATTTACCATTTCCCAAACAACTTATTTTGATATTATTTTTCTAAAACCCAAATAAAAAATATCATATTTCCAATCTATATACTTTGAAACCATGGCTTTGAAACATAACCTTTAATATATTACTTTATATACTAAAATAGCTTCTTTAAATTTCACAATAAATTCCCAATACCAATTTGTATCTCCAATTAAACCATTCAAATTCCCATATAATTCAAAGCTTAAATATCCCATATTTCAAAACTTAAATTTTTATAGCTCATATTATTTAGATCTTTAAATATTCCACTATTTCAAAATGGATTCTTTGATAATTTAATATATACCAAATCTAATTCTTATTATTTAAATTTTGAAATGTTTCCTTAATACAGCAAATATTATTTAAGTAAAACCCTTACTTTTATTTGAGTTATTAAAACTCTATATACAATAGAAACTTAAATAGATACTTAACTATATTATATAAAAGAAATCAACTTCATTATTTAGCTTATTTTAAAATTCAAAACAAATTTATACATAGCTAAATTCAAGAAATTTTACTATATATATATATATATCAAAATTTAATATTCATCAATCGTATCCTTTTCAAAACCATATAAATCAAAATATTTATATATATAGACCGACGGTGTCTGTATAAAATTTTCAAACATAATACTCTGAAATTCATAGTTTTAAACCATACTTCTAAAACTTGAATGGTTTGGATAATCAACAGTATATGGAATAAAATAGTTTGCATTTAAAATTACTTTATAAAATAAAATAATTTCTACGACTTACAATTTTATTTCATAAAAAAAAAATTTAAGTCAAAATTCATAAATTTCAAAAACACTTTCAGTTTCAATAACCACTTCAGTTTCAATATTTGCAAACTAGAATATTAGACAATTGGAACTAAGGTTGGAAATTTCTATTCTACCAATTTAAAATTCTATTATTAAGTTTGAATATTTGCATAATAAACCCGTAATCATTTAAGAAAACTCAAATTACTTATAAAGAGAATTTCCTTCAATTTATTTATACTAGATATATTCTTTTAATTTATCTCGAATAAAATCCAGTTATAAATATCATATCTTTAAAATTTTATTTATAAATCTTTTTATATTATATATTATCCAATTACATTGTTAACTTCTGAAAATCAAGGTAAGTTATATTGAAATGAAATTGAGTATTATACAAATAAAACTTTCAAATTCAATTATCTCAAGTTTGAATTACTTATTCAAAATTTTGATTTTTTTTTATATAATTGAAATTATTCCTCAAGATAAAATTCAAGAATTAAATTTCTGATTTCCTTCAACCCATTTAGAGATAAATAAATATGTGTACATAATATGTCAAATCAAATTTAAATCATATATCTATATATGATAAATCAAGTCATATTTTAGAGATTCAAATCAATTAAATTCTCAAGGTAACACTGTAGCCAGACTACAGAATGGTCTTTTCACTTCGAAACTCGAAAATGAATGTCGATGATGTTGTTGTCATCACCGAAATTATTTCCTAGCGACAAAGAGAAGAGCACTAATTTTTAAACCTTTAACATTCTTTGGAAACAAATTTTTATTCGAAAATAATTTAAATAATATATCCTTTCAAAATTTTAAACCCAAGGTTTGAAACTATCGGAAATTGAATTCTCAAGTTCTTGGTTTAAATTCATTTCAATTTCCAAATTAATTTATGACTTTGTTTATATTCAATTATTTATATTAGACAAAACACATGGTTTACAAAACCATAAACAAAATCAAAAACTATTATTTCTTGACAGCTAGTTAGATTAATTATAAAATCCTGAAAATTTATACTTATATATAATATTAGATTTTTCCCAAATATAGGAATAAATTTTCCAAAACAAGGATAGAGATTCAAATTTGATGGACTCAAATCAAAGAGAATTTTGATTTAAAGATAAGTTGGAATTAGAAGATCCGATGATTAAATAACAGAATAAGGAACTAGATAAGTTTACATAAATTGCGGGCAACCTTAACCTGATCAACCGTGACTCAAAGAGTCAGATCGAATGTAGATTTAGCATTCGATCCAAAGAGATAGAGTTCGTAATAACCAAAGATACTAGCATCTAAACCGAGGTTAAATATAAATCTTTGGTGAATCAATGCTAATTGTAAAGGAGTTTCACCCCTTTATTAGAATATTGGCGAGGCCGCCAATTCACTATAAAGATCATCCGAAGTGGAGTTATGGGATACTCCAGAATCGAAAGAAAATGAATAGTGAGGGACACGAATGAATTTCGGAACCGCAGGGAACGTTCCAAAGTTCGAAAAGGAAGAGATTCAAGCTCAAATGAAAGTGATTCTGTAAATCAATTTTACCATACATTCTAAGTTTTGCCTAGAGCCAAAGCTCTGATACCAAACTGTAACGACCCGGTGTTTTCAACCATTCGCATCCGCACATGTTGGACTTGAATTGTTCAAAATACCGCGTCGTAAATAAATTTTTGGCAAAACTCAGAATATGCAGTAAATAAATCACAGAATCACAGACACAGATATCAGAAATCTCGCAGCGGAATTTAAAATACTTAGTGGTTCATGAAGCCACTGAACATCTCAACCAAATAAAATTTTACATGGTTTAGAATCTCCGATACAGTTTAAAACATCAATAGAAATCCAAATATTCCAAAGTCTCCATTACGTAAATAAGATATAGACTGAAATTCAGAAATTCAGAAAAACATTTATTTAACATTTTTAACTCATTCAAAACATTATAAATCTTATAAAAATCCTTTAAATATATTTAAACCAGAATATTATAAACTTCCATTTTAAAATAAATTTAAAATATTTCAGAAAAACATTATATAAACCACGGGTCTGTATATAGTTTGCTAGCCTAGGTCAAGTGATACGGATTTATATCATTTCAATCCGCAATTTACAAAACCCCGGGTTCTATCATTTCAAACCCGCAATCCCAAGTTAACAAATCAAATTTTAAACAATTAAATAATATATATGGATAATAATTGTCGTTCAGGCCTATCATTTCAGCCTATAACGATCTTAATTTACAGGGAACTTGCAGTGATGATTTAACAGTAAATAAGCATTAAATAATATAACTGCAACTATATTACAACAGATAAACAACTGATGAGGTGTCAATTTAAAATAGGGTTTAACATCATACGTTATATTACAGACAGATGACATTTAATAAATACTTTACAAATACACTTGCGATAATTCACAGAAATATAGGTATGTTTGTCTGGTGAGAAATACTCACTTGAATGCTGTAGAAAAATTTGATAAAACAAAAATCCCGAATTAAGAGTATAGAAAGCACGATCAATTCACAGCGGAAGCAACGACTTGATCAAAAATCTAGAAGAAAATCCAAATAAAATCAATACGCGACTTCAATTTACGGTTAAAGCAAATATTTTGAAACAACTGGAACGAATGGAGTAAAAGAAATTTTGGTTCAACTTTTGCTCGACTGCCTCACCCCACATCCCGACCCGAACTTCATAGGCTTGGCAATACTATTTATTATTATATATATATATATATATTCTTTTTTCTTTTTTCCCAACGGCATGTCCAACTTATCTAGTTTGAAAAATATGTATTTACACAAAACTTGCGTCTCTGCCTAATGCAAACTCTCTCTGTTCATAAATACAACACGTCTCTGCCACTTTAATTTCAAAACATTGTCGAATTCAGAAACATAAAAATTTAAATTTTTAACCATTCTTAACTTATAAAATCATATTCCTGCTTCAGAAAAATGTTCATTTGGATACCATTTATCTTATGATTAAATAAAATAAATTTTATAAATAAAATATCCAAATTTACTATGAATCATTTGTAAGTCAGAATTTCCCAATTTTACTTAACTTGTATATATATCTTTCCAAATAACTTCACACTTAATTTAAAAATACCCACTTCCTAAATAAAACTAAATTCTCATTTATTTACTTAACTTAACAATTTTATTTAAAACCCAATTTCAAATTTTCAAGTTAAGTCATAAATGGAAATTTCACCTTTCCATTTGAAAACAACATTTTCAATTATTTACTTACAAAACACATCCGTTCCATAATTTTTTTCCTTTTATAGTTAATATACACTAAATTTTCTTCACAACTTTATTCATTAGACATCAATTCAACTATGATTCAAGTTAAATAAAAGTTATTCCCAAATGTTCCATTTCAACCGTCTTTCATTTTATCAATTCAAAGTACATTATTTATTATACCAAACATATCCATTTTCGGAAATAACTTTTATTAAAATTTCTAGGTTAGATTTCAACTCCATATTAAATCAAATTTAATTATTATGTCATTTATCGTAAATAAAATCTTTAAATTCACTTTAAAACCAATTATTAACTTACAAAAATTTAACTTATAGAAAACAAAACACCTTTTAAATTTTAAACCCTTAAGTCAAATTTTTAGTTAAATTACATAAATTTTATTTCGAAAATACTTAATAATTTTTAGAAAAATATTATAATATATTAACCATGGGCTTGTTCGGGATATAAGCTCGGTTATGAAAACTTAGAGGGAAGTAGCCAAGCAAGGCAAAAGGGAAACAGAGAACAACAAGAAGAAGAAAGGGAAAAACTGGAAGAAGAAAAGAAAAAGTAAAACCATTACCTGATAGAGACTTCAGCACAAAAGAAGAAGAAGACAAATTTAGATGCAATATAAAGTTTTTGTGTGAGGCTTTATATATATATATATATATATATATATATATATATATAAGAAAACAAGTTAAGAGTTATGAAGGCACGTGAGATCTTCTGAGATGCGAGTTGCACAATAATATATATGGGAGGCTTGCGTGATTATAGGAAAACAGTAATCAAATATAATTTGCTTTGAACTGAATAGGCAAATTCGAATGAAATTTGAAATTCTCCCAGCTATACAAAATTTTGATTTAATGAATTCCTAGAATGATGCGTGAATTTAGGCAAGAGATTGATTCTTAATTTATAAAATTCTTTCTTATGTATTCATGGATAAGACTTGCAAAATATAGGGGACCAAACAAGCAGGCAAGAATGGCAAGTGATAATAAACATTTAGGCAGACCAGAACGTTGCGTGATTTATTATTGCCAGTTATACGAAAATTGATTGTAACATTATATATATTTTTCCAATTAAAAGTTGCGTGCTATTTTTATAGTCTGAGAGATTTATATACAAAGAATCAGCAAGTATTAATTTGCTTTGGATGCTACTTCAAGGACAGATTTGAATGCATGCGTTGATTACTTTCCAGTTTCTTTAGTTTGAACGTTATTTTATATGCGTGATTTATGCTGCCAATTTATGAAAATTTTGATTTCAACATTTTATACCATTTAATAGTTGCGTAATCAGCTATATGAAATTTTGATCTTTATTAAATGAAACGGCAAGAATTGGCAAAGATTTTGGAATGAAAAAGTCATATACAAAAATTAAAACCCAATTGACAACTATGGAAAATGTAACGTTTACTATAAACTACTAACTAATATTTTAATCCATACAGATATAAATATGATTTTTAAAATATGCCAAACCGACGCAATGCAAAACACCTAAATTTATATTAAATAACTTTTTTAGTTTATACGTTTATTACGTTACTTATACCATAAATTTTACGCGTCCTTTAAACGCGAAATCCAACAGTTCATTAGTACACTAATTTTTTTTTACAAAGTTATTACTTACCAAAGTTTTATTGGTTTACATATATTATACATATACAAAATTTATTTTATTAACATTGCGAATTGAGTCGTCTTTTAACAAAGTTAAAAACTTCAAAACTTTTAAAATTTATTTTTAGACCTTTGGAAAAAGATTTACATAATATATATATATATATATATATATACACGGTATTTATTCCCTAAATTTACGCGCCCTTTTTACCGCGTAATTACCCAGTTCATTTATACACCAAAAAAAAAATTCAAAATTCTGACCGTGCTGAGACTCGAACTCGTGACTTGTCGCGAATAGCCCAGATGTCTTAACCACCTAAGCTATTAATGTTTTCTTAATTAAAACTTGATTTTGCTAGAAATTAAGTTATTTACCATCCTCGACAAAAACCCAAATTTCGAAATTAAAGTTAATTCTTAACCATGTCAAAATTTCAGAGATCTTATTATTTAATTAAAAATTTGGTCAATTGTTTTTATTTTTATTTTTAATCACTTTAAAATATAAATTTTTATATAATAAACCCCAAAGTTTTTTTAAAATACAAGTGAAAAATACTTGTTAAAAGTTTGGGCTGTTACACTCTCCCCCACTCAGAACTTTTCGTCCTCGAAAAGGAAGAAGGTAGGGGAATAGAAACAACCTGAAAGGGAACTAAATTGAAACTTAAATTAGAATCATTAATCTAAACAATAAAAATTCAATTTTAAATTAATCATTGATTCCATCTATTTATACTTAAAATTTTAACATTTACTTGTATAATATCCCTACACTTAAAAAAAATCATTCATTTTTTTTTTATCCAAATTTTACACAAGGTATTATAACATTCTAATTTAAAATGTTTAATTTTAATCCAAATTTGAAATGGTAATTTAACTTAATTGTTAAAGTAAATTTACCATTTCCCAAACAACTTATTTTGATATTATTTTTCTAAAACCCAAATAAAAAATATCATATTTCCAATCTATATACTTTGAAACCATGGCTTTGAAACATAACCTTTAATATATTACTTTATATACTAAAATAGCTTCTTTAAATTTCACAATAAATTCCCAATACCAATTTGTATCTCCAATTAAACCATTCAAATTCCCATATAATTCAAAGCTTAAATATCCCATATTTCAAAACTTAAATTTTTATAGCTCATATTATTTAGATCTTTAAATATTCCACTATTTCAAAATGGATTCTTTGATAATTTAATATATACCAAATCTAATTCTTATTATTTAAATTTTGAAATGTTTCCTTAATACAGCAAATATTATTTAAGTAAAACCCTTACTTTTATTTGAGTTATTAAAACTCTATATACAATAGAAACTTAAATAGATACTTAACTATATTATATAAAAGAAATCAACTTCATTATTTAGCTTATTTTAAAATTCAAAACAAATTTATACATAGCTAAATTCAAGAAATTTTACTATATATATATATATCAAAATTTAATATTCATCAATCGTATCCTTTTCAAAACCATATAAATCAAAATATTTATATATATAGACCGACGGTGTCTGTATAAAATTTTCAAACATAATACTCTGAAATTCATAGTTTTAAACCATACTTCTAAAACTTGAATGGTTTGGATAATCAACAGTATATGGAATAAAATAGTTTGCATTTAAAATTACTTTATAAAATAAAATAATTTCTACGACTTACAATTTTATTTCATAAAAAAAAATTTAAGTCAAAATTCATAAATTTCAAAAACACTTTCAGTTTCAATAACCACTTCAGTTTCAATATTTGCAAACTTGAATATTAGACAATTGGAACTAAGGTTGGAAATTTCTATTCTACCAATTTAAAATTCTATTATTAAGTTTGAATATTTGCATAATAAACCCGTAATCATTTAAGAAAACTCAAATTACTTATAAAGAGAATTTCCTTCAATTTATTTATACTAGATATATTCTTTTAATTTATCTCGAATAAAATCCAGTTATAAATATCATATCTTTAAAATTTTATTTATAAATCTTTTTATATTGTATATTATCCAATTACATTGTTAACTTCTGAAAATCAAGGTAAGTTATATTGAAATGAAATTGAGTATTATACAAATAAAACTTTCAAATTCAATTATCTCAAGTTTGAATTACTTATTCAAAATTTTGATTTTTTTTTATATAATTGAAATTATTCCTCAAGATAAAATTCAAGAATTAAATTTCTGATTTCCTTCAACCCATTTAGAGATAAATAAATATGTGTACATAATATGTCAAATCAAATTTAAATCATATATCTATATATGATAAATCAAGTCATATTTTAGAGATTCAAATCAATTAAATTCTCAAGGTAACACTGTAGCCAGACTACAGAATGGTCTTTTCACTTCGAAACTCGAAAATGAATGTCGATGATGTTGTTGTCATCACCGAAATTATTTCCTAGCGACAAAGAGAAGAGCACTAATTTTTAAACCTTTAACATTCTTTGGAAACAAATTTTTATTCGAAAATAATTTAAATAATATATCCTTTCAAAATTTTAAACCCAAGGTTTGAAACTATCGGAAATTGAATTCTCAAGTTCTTGGTTTAAATTCATTTCAATTTCCAAATTAATTTATGACTTTGTTTATATTCAATTATTTATATTAGACAAAACACATGGTTTACAAAACCATAAACAAAATCAAAAACTATTATTTCTTGACAGCTAGTTAGATTAATTATAAAATCCTGAAAATTTATACTTATATATAATATTAGATTTTTCCCAAATATAGGAATAAATTTTCCAAAACAAGGATAGAGATTCAAATTTGATGGACTCAAATCAAAGAGAATTTTGATTTAAAGATAAGTTGGAATTAGAAGATCCGATGATTAAATAACAGAATAAGGAACTAGATAAGTTTACATAAATTGCGGGCAACCTTAACCTGATCAACCGTGACTCAAAGAGTCAGATCGAATGTAGATTTAGCATTCGATCCAAAGAGATAGAGTTCGTAATAACCAAAGATACTAGCATCTAAACCGAGGTTAAATATAAATCTTTGGTGAATCAATGCTAATTGTAAAGGAGTTTCACCCCTTTATTAGAATATTGGCGAGGCCGCCAATTCACTATAAAGATCATCCGAAGTGGAGTTATGGGATACTCCAGAATCGAAAGAAAATGAATAGTGAGGGACACGAATGAATTTCGGAACCGCAGGGAACGTTCCAAAGTTCGAAAAGGAAGAGATTCAAGCTCAAATGAAAGTGATTCTGTAAATCAATTTTACCATACATTCTAAGTTTTGCCTAGAGCCAAAGCTCTGATACCAAACTGTAACGACCCGGTGTTTTCAACCATTCGCATCCGCACATGTTGGACTTGAATTGTTCAAAATACCGCGTCGTAAATAAATTTTTGGCAAAACTCAGAATATGCAGTAAATAAATCACAGAATCACAGACACAGATATCAGAAATCTCGCAGCGGAATTTAAAATACTTAGTGGTTCATGAAGCCACTGAACATCTCAACCAAATAAAATTTTACATGGTTTAGAATCTCCGATACAGTTTAAAACATCAATAGAAATCCAAATATTCCAAAGTCTCCATTACGTAAATAAGATATAGACTGAAATTCAGAAATTCAGAAAAACATTTATTTAACATTTTTAACTCATTCAAAACATTATAAATCTTATAAAAATCCTTTAAATATATTTAAACCAGAATATTATAAACTTCCATTTTAAAATAAATTTAAAATATTTCAGAAAAACATTATATAAACCACGGGTCTGTATATAGTTTTCTAGCCTAGGTCAAGTGATACGGATTTATATCATTTCAATCCGCAATTTACAAAACCCCGGGTTCTATCATTTCAAACCCGCAATCCCAAGTTAACAAATCAAATTTTAAACAATTAAATAATATATATGGATAATAATTGTCGTTCAGGCCTATCATTTCAGCCAATAACGATCTCAATTTACAGGGAACTTGCAGTGATGATTTAACAGTAAATAAGCATTAAATAATATAACTGCAACAATATTACAACAGATAAACAACTGATGAGGTGTCAATTTAAAATGGGGTTTAACATCATACGTTATATTACAGACAGATGACATTTAATAAATACTTTACAAATACACTTGCGATAATTCACAGAAATATAGGTATGTTGTCTGGTGAGAAATACTCACCTGAATGCTGTAGAAAAATTTGATAAAACAAAAATCCCGAAATAAGAGTATAGAAAGCACGATCAATTCACAGCGGAAGCAACGACTTGATCAAAAATCTAGAAGAAAATCCAAATAAAACCAATACGCGACTTCAATTTACGGTTAAAGCAAATATTTTGAAACAACTGGAACGAATGGAGTAAAAGAAATTTTGGTTCAACCTTTGCTCGACTGCCTCACCCCACATCCCGACCCCAACTTCATAGGCTTGGCAATACTATTTATTATTATTATTATTTATATATATATATATATATATTTCTTTTTTCTTTTTTCTTTTTTTCCCAACGGCATGTCCAACTTATCTAGTTTGAAAAATATGTATTTACACAAAACTTGCGTCTTTGCCTAATGCAAACTCTCTCTGTTCATAAATACAACACGTCTCTGCCATTTTAATTTCAAAACATTGTCGAATTCAGAAACATAAAAATTTAAATTTTTAACCATTCTTAACTTATAAAATCATATTCCTGCTTCAGAAAAATGTTCATTTGGATACCATTTATCTTATGATTAAATAAAATAAATTTTATAAATAAAATATCCAAATTTACTATGAATCATTTGTAAGTCAGAATTTCCCAATTTTACTTAACTTGTATATATATCTTTCCAAATAACTTTACACTTAATTTAAAAATACCCACTTCCTAAATAAAACTAAATTCTCATTTATTTACTTAACTTAACAATTTTATTTAAAACCCAATTTCAAATTTTCAAGTTAAGTCATAAATGGAAATTTCACCTTTCCATTTGAAAACAACATTTTCAATTATTTACTTACAAAACACATCCGTTCCATAAATTTTTTTTTTCCTTTTATAGTTAATATACACTAAATTTTCTTCACAACTTTATTCATTAGACATCAATTCAACTATGATTCAAGTTAAATAAAAGTTATTCCCAAATGTTCCATTTCAACCGTCTTTCATTTTATCAATTCAAAGTACATTATTTATTATACCAAACATATCCATTTTCATAAATAACTTTTATTAAGATTTCTAGGTTAGATTTCAACTCCATATTAAATCAAATTTAATTATTATGTCATTTATCGTAAATAAAATCTTTAAATTCACTTTAAAACCAATTATTAACTTACAAAAATTTAACTTATAGAAAACAAAACACCTTTTAAATTTTAAAGCCTTATGTCAAATTTTTAGTTAAATTACATAAATTTTATTTCAAAAATACTTAATAATTTTTAGAAAAATATTATAATATATTAACCATGGGCTTGTTCGGGATATAAGCTCGGTTATGAAAACTTAGAGGGAAGTAGCCGAGCAAGGCAAAAGGGAAACAGAGAACAACAAGAAGAAGAAAGGGAAAAACTGGAAGAAGAAAAGAAAAAGTAAAACCATTACCTGATAGAGACTTCAGCACAAAAGAAGAAGAAGGCAAATTTAGATGCAATATAAAGTTTTTGTGTGAGGCTTTATATATATATATATATATATATATATATATATATATATATATATATATATATAAGAAAACAAGTTAAGAGTTATGAAGGCACGTGAGATCATCTGAGATGCGAGTTGCACAATAATATATATGGGAGGCTTGCGTGATTATAGGAAAACAGTAATCAAATATAATTTGCTTTGAACTGAATAGGCAAATTCGAATGAAATTTGAAATTCTCCCAGCTATACAAAATTTTGATTTAATGAATTCCTAGAATGATGCGTGAATTTAGGCAAGAGATTGATTCTTAATTTATAAAATTCTTTCTTATGTATTCATGGATAAGACTTGCGAAATATAGGGGACCAAACAAGCAGGCAAGAATGGCAAGTGATAATAAACATTTAGGCAGACCAGAAAGTTGCGTGATTTATTATTGCCAGTTATACGAAAATTGATTGTAACATTATATATATTTTTCCAATTAAAAGTTGCGTGCTATTTTTATAGTCTGAGAGATTTATATACAAAGAATCAGCAAGTATTAATTTGCTTTGGATGCTACTTCAAGGACAGATTTGAATGCATGCGTTGATTACTTTCCAGTTTCTTTAGTTTGAACGTTATTTTATATGCGTGATTTATGCTGCCAATTTATGAAAATTTTGATTTCAACATTTTATACCATTTAATAGTTGCGTGATCAGCTATATGAAATTTTGATCTTTATTAAATAAAACAGCAAGAATTGGCAAAGATTTTGGAATGAAAAAGTCATATACAAAAATTAAAACCCAATTGACAACTATGGAAAATGTAACGTTTACTATAAACTACTAACTAATATTTTAATCCATACAGATATAAATATGATTTTTAAAATATGCCAAACCGACGCAATGTAAAACACCTAAATTTATATTAAATAACTTTTTTAGTTTATACGTTTATTACGTTACTTATACCATAAATTTTACGCGTCCTTTAAACGCGAAATCCAACAGTTCATTAGTACACTAAATTTTTTTTACAAAGTTATTACTTACCAAAATTTTATTGGTTTACATATATTATACATATACAAAATTCATTTTATTAACATTGCGAATTGAGTCGTCTTTTAACAAAGTTAAAAACTTCAAAACTTTTAAATTTTATTTTTAGACCTTTGGAAAAAGATTTACATCAAATATATATATATATATATATATATATATATATATATATATACGGTATTTATTCCCTAAATTTAGGCGCCCTTTTTACCGCGTAATTACCCAGTTCATTTATACACTAAAAAAAAATTCGAAATTCTGACCGTGCTAAGACTCGAACTCGTGACTTGTCGTGAATAGCCCAGATGTCTTAACCACCTAAGCTATTAATGTTTTCTTAATTAAATCTTGATTTTTCTAGAAATTAAGTTATTTACCATCTTCGACAAAACCCAAATTTCGAAATTAAAGTTAATTCTTAACCATGTCAAAATTTCAGAGATCTTATTATTTAATTAAAAATTTGGTCAATTGTTTTTATTTTTATTTTTAATCACTTTAAAATTTAGATTTTTATATAATAAACCCCAAAGTTTTTTTAAAATACAAGTGAAAAATACTTGTTAAAAGTTTGGGCTGTTACAGGAATGGAGTTGGGTTGATATGTTAAGTTAATGGGCTGAAACCCAATCCCAAAACCCTAAGTGAAAACAGTCAAATTTTAGCTAGGTTCAAACATATCGATGTTTATACTCAAAAAAGGTCGCAAACGCCATTTTGAACTCAATGGAAGTGGTCTCGAGTCCTAATTTGACAGTTTGCAAAAAGTAGCATTTTGGACTATAATCCGACCGACGATCCTATATTTAAATATACAATCGTAAAATATGCGGGTTGTTACAGACTACCTTCCTTAATGAAATTGCATCCTCGCAATATTTAAGAAGAAGATAAAAAGTAACAACCATAAAAGCATATCAACACAAAAGAAATTTGAAATAAGAAGTTCACCTTAAAGAGCATGAGAGAGTAAGTCCGGATGTGTTCGCTCGATGAATTCTCTACATTCCCAAGAGAAATCCTTAGGATTTGAGGACCATTGAACTTTCACAAGAGGGACATCTTTATTTCGAAGGTGTTTTACTTCCGAAGCAATAATATGAATAGGATATTGCTCATAAGTCAAATTAGGCGAAATTTCAATTTCTTCCACAACACCGGGCTCAAGAATAGAATCGGAATCTCGAAGGCATTACCGTAGTTGAGAGACGTGGAATATGTCATGGATAGCATAAAACTGAGCCGGTAATAAAAGGTGATAAGCCACTGAACCAATACGTTCGGTGATGGGAAATGGACCAATATACCAAGGTGCTAATTCTCTAGATCGACTGAAACACACAACACCCTTCATAGGGGAAACACGAACAAACACCAAATCTCCCACAAAAAATTCTAATTTCCTCCTTCGGTCATCGACATAGGATTTTTTCCTATTTTGAGCTTCTTTCATCCTATGACGAATAAGGTCAATCTTTTCTATGGAATCACGAATAAAATCTAAACCTAAAACCAGCTTCTCACCGGCCTCAAGCCAACAAGGAGATCAGCATGGCCTTCTATAGGGTGCCTCGAAAGGTGCTATACCAATACTAGATTGGAAGCTATTATTATAGGAAAACTCAACAACAGAGATATGATCTTTCCAACTTCCACCAAAATCAAGAACACATGCACGAAGAAGATCTTCAATAGTTTGATTTAGACGCTCGGTTTGTCCATCAGACTAAGGATGATAAGCAGTGCTGAAATTAAGCTTCATTACCAAAGCTTTTTGAAGTCTCTTCCAAAATCCACTAGTAAACAATGATCACGATCGCTAACAATGGAAGTAGGGACTCCATGCTATTTAACAACTTCTTTAACAAAGAGCTTGGCCAAAAGAGGTATGGTCCTCTTGGACTGAACGAGAATAAAATGGGCGGATTTTACAAGTCTATCAACTATCACCCATAGGCTATCATGGCCCGAATGAGAATGGGGAAGTCCGTCAATAAAGTCCATGGAGACTTGATCCCACTTCCAAATTGGAATGTCCAAAGGTTGCAATAACCCACCGGGCCTTTGATGCTTGGCCTTAACGAGTTGGCAAGTCATGCAACGCTTAATAAAGTTAGCAATATCAGATTTCATTTCATCCCAATAATAAAGTTGCTTCATATCTGTGACGCCCCACCTCTATACCCACGCTAGCCAAGGACACTACGGTGAAATGCCGTCAACTAGCACGGAGAATAAGGCTGTTAAGGAGCGACCATCTGTATAATTGCTTTGTGCGAGTACCGATATGCCAAATAAAATATAACTTGCATTCTTTCAAGAGGAAATCCGACATACCGATACAAACTCAAGACTAATACACAGTGGCTATAATGTCTTAGGAAACATATATAGAAATAAACAAAACACAAATCAGTCATAGATAATTCATATTACAAAGGCGGAAATAGACATTAATATATATAACACATAAAAGTGTTCATCAGAGTAGTGGTCTAAAAGATCCACAATGACACAAAAGAATAGCAACATGTGCTATACAAAAGAATAAGTACACAACTATGAGTATATATCTCAAATGTATACAACAAAAACTACTAATCTAAGTAGTTAGCCAAAAGTCAGAGTAATGAATCCCTGGGGAGAAGTCAAGCATAAACACCTGTAACATCTCGGTCTGACCCGAGTATTATTTCATAAGAAAATAATAAACGGACCAGTCTTGCTATAAATATCCGATAAAATGATATAGAATAAGAGATATGACATAACATATGATAACTATAAAGCCATACTGTGATAAGTATGCAATTGAAAATCAACAAGAGATTAATCAATATCATAAGAATCTTCTCAAAGATCAAAAGGAATGTCATACTCCTTATTTCATTCACCAAACCACAAATATTGACAACATATAAATGCCAATCATAAAATTGGTGAAACACAAATTCTAGAAATCATCAATAGAAATCCAAAAATCACAAAAAGGGGGAGGCCTATCATAGAACGGGAGCATGAAAACTCACCAACACGTGTATCACAAACGGATGCTATCCCATGGTCGCTAATCATAGGGCCGGTCCAACGACGTAGTACAATATCGGTACGCCCGAGGAACCTGAAACTCGAATAGATCGGAACATCGACGTAGTACAACGATACGTCCAATGAACCGAACTCCATAAAAGAATATGGGTCGTTAGCCCACAAGAATTGAGTCGAAACTCCAAAATAAATAGGTTGTTAGCCTATAATAAAAATGAGACGAAACTCAATAAAACGAGGTACTGTCCCCACGTGGACAAAGAAACATAGCATATTGCTAGTCATAATCACAAAAATGATCATCATCGATCATCAAGAAGTGTCAATTACACTAAGCTAGTAAATATATGAGCTTAGCTTCATGTCCCATAACCACTAGCTTAACTTAAATATTTACGAACAATTTGTAGATCTCCACTAGAAAATTGTCACAAGAGATTTAATCGAACAAGTCCAAGAATTAACCAACGAAGTAAACGCAAGCGTTTCATACCACTTGTTTTACTAAGTCGTTTAACTAGATTTCTCATACGAGTGAGGTAGAGGTTTGTATATACTAATAGATTGGAAAACGGTTTAAGAAACGAGCTTTGTAATAAAATAGTGTTGAAATCATTTTGAAGAAAGGGTTTTGATATTTACTACTAGCATTGAAAACCTTTATATTTTGAAGTGACAAATCACAAAAATGATTGTAGAAACAATCAATCACTAAAATTCACATTCGAAGACGTGAACAAAAATCCAAAGAAATCGATATCAAATCCATCAAAATGGATATTTCGAAAATACCCAAAGAAAATGTCGTCAAAGTCGATAATAAATGATAACAACAAAAGGGAAACAACACGAATCGATTAAAGTTTGGAAATTCAACAAAATAGACAATATAGGTAAAATTGGCAAGTAGGAGCAGGTCGGTCAACCGGACTCCCTGAGTCGGTTGACCAAACCAAAGATGGAAGTGCTCGGGTAGCAGGTCGGTCGACCGAACCCTGAGCTCGGTCGGCCAGAGCCTGAAACCAGCACTTCCAAAACAGAGGCAGGAGTGCTTGGGTAGTAGGTCGGTCGGCCGGCTACAGAGCTCGGTCGGCCAGACCCTGTTGCCAGCACTCCCATGCCTATCTAATGAATGCCAATCCCTTCCGAATTGCAATCGGTCGAGCAACGGCACAAGGATTTACGCCATCGACTACTCGGCCATATAAGCTCTTCGATTCATCACCAAAAACATGATCAAAACATCAAAGTTAGGATTTTTAAAGAATTGAACTCAAAACATTTAAAATTGGAATATTCACCAAATCCATCCAAACCAAAAGCAATTACACAAGAATAAGTGTTAAGAATTCATACCTAACAATCGAAGATAATTATAAGCATAGATGCGAGATAAAAATCTCACCTTTGAACCCAAAAACACAAGATTGAGAAGCTTGAAAACAAAGGAGGATCAACCACTCTTCAGTCCCAACTCAAGAAGCTTGATTCTAAGCTTTAAAAGAAGAACATTCCCAAAGTTAGGTTTAGGAATTTCTGAAATTGATAAGAGAATGAGTTGGAGAAGAAGAAGAGAGGCTTACCAAAGTTTCTTCTATTAGTTTGGAGCTAGAGCTTGATTTGCAAAAGAAAACTAGGGCTTGAGTTTTAATTTCCCATTCCACTCTCCATTGTTATAAAAGCTTGAGTATTAGGAAAATAGAAAAGAAGTAAATGAAGAGGAGAGGGTTGGGACTGAGTTAATAAGTGGGGTTATAGGGCTCAGCCCAAACCAAAGCCCTAAGTGAAAAGTGGCAAAATTCCATTAACCCAAACATATCAAAGTTTATACTTAAAAAGATCGCAAACGGCACTTTGAACTCAAAGACGGTAGTCCCGAGTCCTAATTCGACCGTATGCAAAAAGTAGCTTTTCGAACTATAATCCGACTAACGATGAAATATTTAAATAAAATATTTAAATATTCGAATCGTAAAATATGCGGGTTGTTACAATATCCGCGTACATTTTACTACTAACGGGATGAATGTTAAATTTAGATCGATGAGAATCTTCTAAAATGTCTTTACGAAGATCACTAATGTTTGGTACGAAAAGTTTATCAAACTTTCGAATACCGCCGCGAGAATCAATATCAATGTCTTTCAAACCTTCAATATCAATTTTATCCCTAAAATTTTGGTAAGAAGAGCCAATTCGGGATCTAGCTTTTGAGCATCAAGAATGCGGTCTAAAAGAGAAGGATAAGCCTCAAGGCTACATAAAACGAGAGATGCACATAAGATGGATTCATGATCTCGAATCTCACAAGTGGATAAAGCCTCGAGATCATTCCATTCGGATATCATCATGGAAACAACCGTTTGTTGCTTACGACTAAGGGCATCGACAACACGATTTCCCTTTCCGAGAGTATAAAGAATATCAAGATCATAAGATGCAAGGAACTCGAGCCAACGCTGTTGATGCAAATTAAGTTCCTTTTGAGAAAATAAATATTTCAAAGATTTCTGATTTGTATAAAGAACAAATTTCTCTCCCAAAAGATAATGACGCCAAATTCGAAGGCGAAAACAATAGCCGGGAGCTCTAAATCATGAGTGGCATATCTAGTCTCGGCTAGCTTTCATTGTCTTGAAGCATAAGCAATAACACGTTCTCTTTGCATAAGAACGACACCCAATCCAACATGACTAGCATCGGTATAAACAACAAAATCTTGGTTCCCTTGGGAATCACAAGAATAGGAGCATCGGAAAGGAGTTCTTTTAATTTCTGAAAAGAAGCTTCACATTTGTCCGACCAAATGTATTTTACTTCTTTCTTTGTCAAGCTAGTAAGAGGCACGACAATTTTCGAAAAGTCCTTTATGAACCAACGGTAATAACCCACCAATCCAATAGAGCTATGAATTTCCATCACACTCTCCGGTCTCTTCCAATCTTGAATCGCTTCAATCTTTGAAAGATCCACGAAAATCCCGGATTCAGAAATGATATAACCAAGAAATTTCACACGAGATTGCCAAAAGTGGCACTTAGAAAATTTTGCTTTCAATTGATTGCTCCTAAGAGTTTACAACACAATCCGAAGATGTTTTTCATTCTCTTTCTCGGTTTAGAATAAACAAGAATATCACCTATAAAGATGAGAACAAATCGATCGAGGAAGTCTTTGAAAACTCGATTCATAAGGTCAATGAAATAAGCCAGAGCATTCATTAAACCAAATGGCATAACAAGCCATTCATAAGATCCATAACGTGTAAGGAATGATGTCAAAGGAATGCTATCATCTGTAATACGAAGCTGATGAAAACCGATTGCTAAGTCCAACTATGAAAAGCCTCTAGCACCACTAAGTTGATCAAATAGATCATCAATCCGAGGTAAAGGATATTTATTTTTAATGGTAAGATCATTAAGCTTACGGTAGTCAATGCAAAGCCTAAGTGTACCATTGGATTTCTTCACAAAAATAGCCGAAGCTCCCTAAGGAGAGGAACTAGAATGAATAAATTGCTTCTCTTCCAATTTGGATAATTGTTTGCGCATCTCCTCATTTTCTTTATTGGACATATGATAATGAGGACGAGTAATAGGTAAAGCTCCAGGAATTAGATTAATTCTGAACTCCATTGCTCGCCTTGGTGATAATCCTAAAATGGTCTCAAATATGTCAGAAAATTCACGAACAACGTGAATACGAGAAATGACATCTTCCTCATCATCATCATCATGAGGATTTAAAGAATATAAAGATGTTGTCAAGTTGGAATCTGAACCTTTAAGAACAATAGAAATTTGGTTAACAGATTGAGGGTGTCGAAGATGAATAGTCCGCTCAGGACATAAGATATAGGCTTCATATCGGTTAAGCCAATCCATTTCCAAAATCATTCCAAAGCCTAAGTGACGCATGACATGCAAATCGGCTCAGAAAGAAAAATCACATAAAATAATCTCGACATCTTTACAAAGCAAATAGAGTGTTGCAGATCCACTAACCAGATTCGCAATTCTCAAAGAAGTCATTAAAGCCATAACGCTTAAAGAAAAAGTATCAACAAGTTCTTTTGATATAAAAGAATGGGATGCACCCATATAAAAAAGAACTCAAGTTGGTTGGTCACGAAACATAATAATGCCATCAATGATAGAATGAGAAATACCTTGACCACGATAAGTGTTACTAGGGGCTTGCATAACATTTAGCTTTCCCTCCTTCTTGCTTTGAAGTTTGGTACATACAGATATATAATGAACCGAACTTTTGCAATAGCGACAAGTAAGGGGATTTGAACACTTATTTGCATAATGGTCCTTAGAACCACAATTGTAGCACTGGCCACCGCTAGAAGTAGAAGTCTTTGCTACCGGAGTTGCTTGCTTCCCTTTCTTGTTGGGATAAGGACCTTTTAACTTATTAGGCCTCTTCTTCTTGTTGTTGAAGTTCGGTTTAGCACTCCCAACTTCAACATCACTCTCTTTATCTGCCTCTTAAAGTCGAAGAGCGAGATCAACAAGTTGATCAAAAGAAACTTCCAGCTTCAGAAGTAAAGGCTTTTTAAGATTCTTATTCAAGCCATAGACAAACCTCTGATTTTTCTTCAATGGGGTATTTATATATTCAACCCCGTATTTAGAAAGAGATTTCAAAGATGCGATGTAGTCCGTCACAGAAGATTCACCTTGAACAAGGTCTATGAAACGCCGCGCCAAAGTTTCCTTTTCAGCTTCCGGCACAAATTTTGATTCGAATCTTTCCCGAAATTGCTCCCAAGTAAGATCTGCTTCAATAATTTCAGAAGTCAGAAGCTCATACCAATCTAATGCTCTTTCTTGGAGCATACTAGAAGTCACTTGGACTCGATGAAGATTAATAAGATTCATGCGAGTAAAGATGCGATCGCATGTTCTAAGCCAAGCTTGGACTTCAATAACACTTTCAGAACACTTGAATGTCTTCCCACCCAAGTTGGTATAATCTCGCACAAGCTTGCAAATCCGGATTTTGGGTGAGTAGGCTCTGGAATAGGTCCGATAGCTTGAGCATTCTTTACAAGATCAAGAAGCTGTTGGGCGGACATAAATACTTCATCCCAAGGAGTAGCACTGGATTGACCGATGCTGGGATGGCCTGGTCTAACCATTTCTCTTCTTTAAGAAAGAAAGAAAGAAGAAGAAAAAGTTATTCTCACAATGAATATCAAACAATCATGATTGATAAAACAAGGCATCATAATGGAAATAAGATAGAACGGGTAAATGACTCGAATAAATCCTAAGGCATGACTCCTACGAAAGACTTAGGACAACGATCCTTGCTAGATTATTCTACATTGTTTCGAAGTTTGGCTTTGATACCATCCTATGATGCCCCACCTCTGTACTCACGCTAGCCAAAGACACTACGGAGTAATGCCGTCAACTAGCACGAAGAATAAGGCTGTTGAGGAGCGACCATCCGTGAAATTGCTTTGTGCGAGCACCAATATGTCAGATTGTATAACATGCATCAAGAAATTCGACATGCAGATACAAACTCAAAGCTACTACACAGTGGCTAAGTGGTCTTCGAAAACAAATATAGAAATAAACATAACATAAATCAGTCACAGATATCCATATCACAAAGGCGAAAATAGATATGAATATAACACATAGAAGTGTACATCAGAGTAGTGGTCAAATAAGATCCACAATATCACAAAAGAATAGATACAAGTGCTACAACAAAGAGTATGTATACATCAAGGAGTCTCTATCTCGAATGTATATTGACAAAAACTAGTAAACTAAGTAGTTAGACAAAAGTCAGATAATGATGATCCCAGATAAGGAGTCAAGCAGAAGCACCTGTAACATCTCGGTATGATCCGAGTATTATTTGATAAGAAAATAATTAATGGATCAGTCTAGCTATAAATATTAGATAAAAATGAGATAGAATAAGAGATATGACAAAAACGTATGATAACAATAATGCCATACTATGATAAGTATGCATTTGAAAATCAACCAGAGATTATTCAATATCACAAGAATCTTCTCATAGATCAAAAAAAGAAAACCATATTCTTTATTTTTATTCACCAAGTCACAAATATTGGCAATCATCTCAATGCCAATCGTAAAAGTTGTTGAAACACAAATTCACCAATGCATAAATATTGATGAACTCATCAATGTAAATAACTAAAATTGGTGAGACACAAATTCTAGAAATCATCAATTAGAAATCCAAAAATCACAAGAGGGGGAGGCCTATCGCAAATCGGGAGCATGAAAACTCGCCAACACATGTATCACAAAACGGAACGCTATTTCATGGTTGCTAACCATTAATTTTGAGGTGAGGCTCCACAAAACGGCCCGAAAACCATGGGTCGCTACCCCACCAATTTTGAACCGAAGCTCCACAGAAATGGGGTTTACTCTCCCTCGCAGACAAAAAGACATCGCACTTTGCTAGTCTAACCAAAATGATCATCATCGATCATCAAGAAGTGTCAGTTACACTAAGCTAGTAAATAAATGAGTTTAGCTTCATGTCCCATAACCCCTGGCTTAACTTAAATATTTACGAACAAATTGTAGATTCCCACTTACAAATTATCACAAGAGTTTCAATCGAACAAGTTCAAAAATTAACCGACGAAGTAAACGCAAGCGTTTCATACCACTTGTTTTACTAAGCCGTTTAATTAGATTTCTCAAACGAATGAAGTAAAGGTTTGTATATACTAATAGATTGGAAAAAGGTCTTAAAAGCGAACTTTGTATCAAAAATAGAGTTGAAATCATCTTTGTGAACGTATTTGAATATTTACTACTAGCATTGAAACCTTTGCATTTTAAAGTGATAAGCCACAGAAATGATTGTATAAACAATCAATCACCAAAAATTCACATACGAAGACATGAATTAAACCCAATGAAATCGATACCAAACCCATCAAAATGGATATTCCCTAAAATCCAAAGAAAGAAGTCATCAAAGTCGATAATAGTGATAACAACAAGTCGGATCGACCAAAAATCGATTAACATGGGAATTTTACTCAAAATTAGGCAAATAAACAGATATGCACAGATCCAGACGTTTGAGGGGTTGATCTAGACGTCTGGTTTTGGTTTCTGGAAATATTCCAGAAAACCAACCAGATGTCTGAAATCTCAAATCAGACGTCTGACCTCCTTTCAGACGTCTGAAATTAGTCACTGTCCTTTTTCTTATTTTTCTGCCATGTATAATTTTCTCCAGGAGGAAAAACCAAACGTCTAGCATTGGTATCCAAACGTCTGAACTCTTGGTAAGGGCAATAATTTGCCTAGGCCATGATGGCCAAAGCGATTTCAGGAGCGATCGAGCAGGAACAGAGACTAAGGATTTACGCCAAGCGACAACATGACCTTACAGGCTCTTCGATGCATCCCAAACAACATATCCAAGCATCCTTAGTAGGATTTTCACAAAATTGGACTTCAAATCCAAAAATTAGTAAATCACCAAATCAATTCAAATCAAAAGAAAATGATCATGAATAGATGTTAGGAATTCATACCCAATCACAAAGATAAATATAGACATAGATGTGAGATAAAATTTCACCTTTTACACAAAATAAGGAAGAAGGAGCTTGGAAACAAAGGAGGATCAACCACTCTTCAATCTCAACTCTAAAAGCTCCAATATAAGATAAAAATCAATATTTCCAAATTAGGTTATAGGATATTTCTGAAATTGGAGAGAGTGAGATGAAGAAGAAGAAGGAGATGCTTACCTAAGCTTCTCTTTGAATTTGGAGCTAAAACTTGGATTTGCTAAATAAACTAGGGCTTAGGATTTAAATTTCCAATCTCCTCCACCATTTTTGCTAAAGCTTGAGTTTTAGGAAATATTATGAAGGAATGAAGAGGAGTGGAGTGGAGTTGGGTTGATATGTTAGGTTAATGGGCAAAAACCCAATCCCAAAACCCTGAGCGGAAAGGTCTTAATTTTAGCTAGCTCCAAACATGTCTATGTTTATACACAAAAAGGTCGCAAATGCCATTTTGAACTCAATGGAAGTGGTCTCGAGTCCTAATTTGACAGTTTGCAAAAAGTAGCATTTCAGACTATAATCCGACTAACGATGCTATATTTAAATAAAATGTTTAAATATACAATCGTAAAATATGCAGGTTGTTACAGACTCCCCTCCTTAAAGAAATTGCATCCTCGCAATATTCAAGAAGAAGATAAAAAGTAACAACCATAAAAGCATATTAACGCAAAAGAAACTTGAAATAAGAAGTTCACCTTAAAGAGTAGATAGAGTAAGTCCGGATGTGTTCGCTCGATGAATTCTCTAGATTCCCAAGAGCAATCCTTAGGATTTGAGGACCATTGAACTTTCACAAGAAAGACATCTTTATTTCGAAGACGTTTTACTTCCGAAGCAATAATATGAATAGGATGTTGCTCATAAGTCAAATTAGGCGAAACATCAATTTCTTCCACAACATCGGGCTCAAGAATAGAATCAGAATCTTGAAGGCATTTCCATGATTGAGAGTCGTGGAATACGTCATGAATAGTAGAAAATTGAGCCGGTAATAAAAGGCGATAAGCCACGGAACCAATATGTTCGGTGATGGGAAATGGACCAATATGCCGAGGTGCTAATTTTCCCGATTGACTGAAATGCACAACACCCTTCATAGGGGAAACATGAATAAACACAAAATCTTCCACAGAAAATTCTAATTTCCTCCTGCGGTTATCGGCATAGGATTTTTGCCTGCTTTGAGCTTCTTTCATCCTATGACGAATAAGGTCAATTTTTTCTGTGGAATGATGAATAAAATCTGGACCTAAAACCAGCTTCTCACCGGCCTCAAGCCAACAAGAAGGAGATCGACATGGCCTTCCATAGAGTACCTCGAAAGGCGCCATACCAATACTAGATTGGAAGCTATTATTATAGGAAAACTTAACAAGAGAGATACAATCTTCCCAACTTCAACCAAAATCAAGAACACATGCACGAAGAAGATCTTCAAGAGTTTGATTCACACGCTTGGTTTGTCCATCAGACCGAGGATGATAGCGGTGCTGAAATTAAGCTTCGTTTCCAAAGCTTTTTGAAGACTCTTCCAAAATCCACTAGTAAACAATGGATCACAATCGCTAACAATGGAAGTATGGACTCCATGCAATTTAACAACTTATTTAATAAAGAGCTTGGCCAAAAGAGATACGGTCCGCTTGGATCGAACGGGAATAAAATGGGCGGATTTTGTAATTCTATCAACTCTCACCCATAGGCTATCATGGCCCGAACGAAAACGGGGAAGTCCGTCAATAAAGTCCATGGAGACTTGATCCCACTTCAAAATTGGAATGTCCAAAGGTTTCACTAACCCACCTGGCCTTTGATGCTCGACCTTAACGAGTTGGCAAGTCATGCAATGCTTAATGAAGTTGGCAATATCAGATTCCATTCCATCCTAATAATAAAGTCGCTTTATACCCGCGTACATTTTACTACTACCAGGATGAATGGTAAATTTAGATCGATGAGAATCTTCTAAAATGTCTTTACGAAGATCACTAATGTTTGGTACGCCAAGTCTAGCAAACTTTCGAATACCGCCACGAGAATCAATATCAAAGTCTTTCAAACCTTCAATATCAATTTTATCTCTAAAATTTTGGCTAAGAAGAGCCAATCGGGATCTAGCTTTTGAGCATCAAGAATGCGGTCTAAAAGAGAAGGATGAGCCTCAAGGCTACATAAAACGAGAGATGCACATAAATTAGATTCATGATCTTGAATCTCACAAGTGGATAAAGTCTCGAGATCATTTCATTCGGATATCATCATGGAAACAACCGCTTGTTGCTTACGACTTGTAAATGAATTGATTCACTTAGAAAAACTGATTAGTATTGTAGTGTGTGTATTGTCATTTAAGAAAGTGATTGTTTTAGTCCAAAATTATTAGTATGATAAAAATCTTATTCAATTTCAAATGCGGATATTTCGAATATTTTTGAATATTCGAAAATTTTCGCTTTTTATTTTCGAATACGGATATTTTCGGATATCCAAAAAATATTCGCGGCTGCCGATACGGATGTTAATTATCAGATATTCGTGGATATTGGATGCGGATTCAGACGCGGATTTAAATTTTCGGATGTGGATATGGTACAGCCATATCCACATCCGTTTGCATCCATTGATAGCCTTAGTATTCTGGATTTTGGTGGATCATAGAAGGACCATCTACATTTAGTTGAGTTCTCTTATAAGAATAGTTTCTAAGCGAGCCTTGGAATGATTCCTTATGAATCCCTATATGGAAGACTGTACAAGTTACCAGCATGTTGGGTTGAGATGAGAGATAGACTAGTGCCTGGATTGGACATAATTCGAGAGGCTACAGAAAAAGTTGTCGTGATTAAGAAAAGAATGAAGGTAGCCCAAGATCTCCAAAAGAGTCATGTGGATAAGAGGCGAAGAGATTTGGAGACTGTGGTTGGAGACTTGTATTCGTAAAGATTTCTCTAATAAGAGGAGCTTTTAGATTTGGAAAAGCTGAAAATTAGCTCCAAGATATGTCGGACCTTTCCGCATTCTTAAGAGAATCAGATCACTTGCTTATAGGATCGAGTTGCAAATGAGATTGGTAGGTGTTCATAATGTGTTCCACGTGTCTCATTTGAGAAAATATGTTCATGACCCATCTTTGCCATCGATTCAAGAGGAGATAGAACCGAACCTAATAGTGGTTAGACATCCAATTTATGCTATGGATCGGGGTGAAAAGTGATTGTGTAACAAAGTGGTGCGACTAGTGAAGATTCAATGGAGTGAGGATGCAAGAGACTGCACTTGGGCAAATGTGGATTGTATGAAAGAAGCCTATTCCAAGTTGCTGTTAGGATAGCTAGTTGTAGGTTGTATGTATAGTGTATGTTTGTTTACTATGGATGTTTAGCACATGCCTTTGCATGTGTTTATGATATGAATATATAGCTTTTTGCATAGTTTGAATTACTTCCTTTTTTCTAGTTTTGGGATAAAATTGCTTTAGGGATGAGAGTGTAACAACCCAGAA
The DNA here is from genome assembly GCA_030765085.1 of Allium cepa. Taxonomy (NCBI): domain Eukaryota; kingdom Viridiplantae; phylum Streptophyta; class Magnoliopsida; order Asparagales; family Amaryllidaceae; genus Allium; species Allium cepa. Next base: position 728,029,787 of record CM060938.1, on the reverse strand, counting down.
TTTAATCGCTATTTAAATGAATATTTAATTATATTTTTAAATAATAAATAAATGGATTTTTACTAACAAATACAACTATTTTAACTAATAACTAATAATGATAAAATCATTTTCAAAATATTTTACCAGTATATATGTAAAAAGAGAAATAGGAAATGCGACCAGAAATTATTTTCCGAAATATTGATTTATCATTAGTTAAAAGTTATCTAAAATGTCGTAAACACATATGCATACACTACAAACTATTTTGACAATACATGTGTACGTGCATGGATATACTTTGCTTTAAAAGTGTATGTATATAAGAATAAGAGAAAATATTTATAAAGAATAGAGTGTATATATACATATAAACATAACTTTTTCAGGGCATAGTACTTGGGGTTATGGCATGAATAGTGCATGATGAGGGGGGAAGTGCATGGTGGAAAGAAATGAAAAGGGAGTGTAACACCCCATCTCTATACCCATACTATCCAAGAGTATTAAAGAGTAACCTCTCAGATAATACAAAGAATGAGGCTGTAAGGGGTACACCCGAGAATATTCCCTTGGACTAACATCGGTATGTGTTAAAACATCAAATATAAAACCCATCAAAACATACATAATGTTACAAAAAAATAAACATGTATGCTTCCACGATAGAATACTACATAACATAGTACTTTATAAAGAACACAAAATCAATCACAGAGATAACATATAATATATACAATAATGTTTGAAGAATATAATATGACTCAAATATTAGCTATTTCAGTGTAATGATATACATTTAATATATATACAATTTAGTGGCTAAGTGTATGATGAATAAATGTCATTTAAATATCATATAACATCATAATATGTCTTCTTTAAGCCCAATAAAACACAAGCTGGTCATGTCATCCTTAGACCTAAAATGTCTCGGACTGACCCGAATATTATAAAATAACACATAGGTTAGACTGTGTCTAATCAAGGATTATAAATAGGAATAATAGTGTGTACAAGAAATAAAAATATGATATTAAAATCAAAGATACTCAAATTGTCAACTAGCATGTCAAGTTAGAAAAAAATGTATAGAGATGCATGTTTGAAATATCAATACGATACTACAGATATTTATCAAGACATCACGTCTCTTAAATAACTTGATTCTATATAAAGCAATCAAAACCAACATTAAAGATGTCATCACCTATATAGAAATACAACGGATCGAAAAAGAACAAAATTAATACAAATGGGTGAATCATACATATCCAGAAATCAATAACAAATCCAAAATAACCAGTAATGGGACATCCGCAAGTGAAGTTAGGCAATAATGAAAAAATGCCCACTATCTCTCTTAATATCATATTTTAATATGAGTATCAAACTAATAAGAAAGATATGAGCCAACTCATGATAATGTTGCAATGTGAAAAATCATACATTTTGACCCACATCCTTTGGAGAGACAAAACTCTCGACTGAAAAGTCCTAAGAGATAGAAACAACAAAATCAATAATTAATAGGTCGTCTGCTTGAGAAGGAAATGGAGTTAATCATACTCTGGACACAGTCCCAGATATAATCTCATATATACATAATATATGTCTATCTACTACCCACATACATTGACATACATCCACATAGACCGAAACTAGACGTAAGACTAATAGCATGTATGCTTGCTCTAAGAGCCACACGTGGTCCATATGACATGACTGCTACAGTCATCGGTTACCATTACCTCTCCCCTGTTGGTATCATGACAATGAACCATCATAGGCTCGACAGCATGTAGCCTCTTTGGCCATGACTACCGACATATGCCCCTATGGTAACTGAGTGCTACCCTATGCGACATAAGGGGCAACCAACTTTCTATCTTATGATGCACATCGAATACCATAAATGACGACGGTGTTGCGGATCTTGGGCGCGACTCCACAATCAGTCTGCTAGAGTGGATACTGGCCAATCCGGTTCACTCCTACAGATAAAAGGAGTTGGACAAATATAGATAGACATATAATATACACAACTATGTAGCTAATAGTAGCATCCATACGTGCAGTGAGTTGCCTACACAAATCACATACCCTCGTATGAGTGTCATCCAGGAGCAATGAAAAACTGAATATATAACACAACGGCTTCCCACACCACCATGTGTTACTAGTCCATTTATTCAGCACTCATATATCACACTTCTATGTAACGAGTCTAAAGAATAATCAGAATAGTGTTACCGAATGTCCCATACCATACAGTATCACTAAATCGTTTATTCTAATATCTCGTGACACGAAACAAATTCCAATAAATCAAATAGAAAGGATGTCATCCCCGTGTCATATTAAAGTCTTAATATAAACTATCTTAATGGTAAATCACTCATATCACCAAAATAAGTACAAAGGAAGGAAGGAATCAGAAATCAGAAACAAAAATAAAATAGATTAACCAAATAAATTTAAATGAATGAATCAATACTTAATAAAAAATTATTTAAAACCTATGATGTTATAACAAAATAAACTAAGAGATATATAATAATAAATACTAAATTAACTAAATAATTAACTAAGCTTGAATACAAAAATGCTCTATACGATAAAAGAACTGTAAAATCTGAATAGTAATAAAAATGGATTATTTAGTAAAATTATATATATATATATATAATAAATCATTCAAAACATATAATCTTAATGTTCATATTTAGCACTTAAAAAAATGCACAACTAATTAAAATAAAATATAACAATACCCGGCATGAAATAGAGAACTTAAACGCAATTTTCGGCTTTATAAATACATGTAGTTCACATATTTAGTAATAAAATACCATCACACAACAAATATACAACTGATCAAGATCGTAAACATGCATACGAAACCAAGGAGCAAACAAATTCAACAGCCAAAAGTAATTCAAACACATGCATAAAATATAGAGCATAGCCACCAACCTAAATACATACACAAACACACGTACAACCTTATCAGATGATATGCAGACTCTCTCCTTTACCTAAACACATGCACGCTAAGATGAATGCACAACCTACAGACACATACACACTCAAAACCAGATTGAATATACAAGCAAATAGAAATCACAAATGGGTTAAGGGTAAGTAAACTAATGACACATACAGGAAGACAAAGTTTCATTTTGGCAAAATAAGAATGCACATGCTCCAACCAAACAACACTAACATGTAAATATATTCATTCTCAACACACATTAAATTAAGACAAACACATACACTTGCTCTATCACTCACGAATGGACTTACCTATGCAATCAACACACATACATATAAGCTCAACATATATATACATACAACAGACACACATTCTCTACACCCAACACACACACCAGAAAAAAATCAGCATCTACCCTAATTCAACATGGTTGCATATGCATAGGTACCACTCAATCAGTACCATGCTAAACTAAAAACAGAGCATTACGAGATATAGAGTAGGAAACACGCACACATATATTTATATACACACAAATACATATTGAAACAAGATGAGCCTAGATTAGGGCATAAGATATTGAGTGACACTCAACTGAGTGTTGTGAGCTTCACTCTTCTCCTATCTTTCTCCAACTACACGCATGCATCCGAAACTACAGCACCGTACTGAACGGAAATTGGACCACAGGTGCAAAATGATATCGAGGACCATATATTTGAATTTGAGAATTTTCAATGATTTATATTATTATTATTTATTTTTGAAATGATAAATTTTTGTGGGTTTTAACTTCCTAGAGAAGAAAAAATGGGCAGAGGAGACTTGCGTGAGAGTTTTTGAGGAGATAAGAAAAATATGGAAAATTGTTTTGGCCTTGGATTTATGAGTGCTTATGCTTTGAATAGTTGGACTATGCTAAAGTAAATAAATGTATATATATTTTCTTATTTCATACAAACTAAATTTCTATTTAATTCATATGTAAATACAGATTCCTATTTAACAACCGTTTCGCTATCGAATTAATAATATTATAGTTCAAATGCGTTTTTTTTATAAAATATTATTATTATTTTACAATTTTAGGTTACTTAAATTTTCAAATGTTATATATTATTTTTACAATTTAAATTCTTTTTCAAGTAATTTTCAAAAAAAAATTATTACTCAGTTTGATTAAATGAAATATTACAATTAACTTTAATTAATTACTACTTAAACATCAGGTTGTTACATGAAGGGAGGAGTAGAGATGCAAGCACACATACATATTTCATTTAAGTACTTGTATATTTTTATATAAATTTCCTAAGCCTGTATATAATCCTTAACTCCCATGTTTCTCATTTTACAATCTCCTCCTCTACTTTAAATTTCCTAAATTCTTATGAAAACATACCCATGTCTTCTCTTCATATTTTCTAGTTGGAGAAAAAATCACTTCTTTCCATTTAAATCACTTCCACTTCTTGCTAAAACACTTCTACAAGCTCTACAACACCTCTCTTCCAAATTACAAGCCCCCAAACCCAACTAGCCTATATATGATTGAGCCCTACAAGTCCCAGGCCAAGTCCAAACTTCACATGGTCGAACCTATTTAGGTGGTCAAAGAACCAAAGTTTTCAATTTTTGCAAGATCCTATGTTGTTTTCAAGTTATAGAAAAAGTTTCCATGAATAAGTAAAGCTTCGGTGAGTAAAGCTCTTATTTTTTTGAAAAAGAAAACAACTTGATTTTGATGAACTATAGTTGTGAAAATACTGTTTTGATTGTGTTGAGATATCATGCTATTTTGATGACATATGTTTACAAGTTTAGGTTTGAGCTTGGATTTTTAATTTGGATATTAAATGATATGTTTGGATATGGATATGTGAATGGTTGGTTATTATACGATGGTAGTGTGTTTATGAAACAAAACTAAGAATATGTGATGTGATTGTTGTGTAGTTAACACCTTGAAAAGTCGAAAAGGACTTGAGATCCGATTTGAATTTTTTTATATATTTTTTTAATTTAGTAAATGTTTTCTCAGTTTTCACCTTTTCTTTAAGTTTTCAAAACTCTTCTATTTGTGTTTCAAACAAGTAGTAGGAAGAGTTAAAATGAGATTTCCACCTAAAAATCAGTACTAGCGAAATACGCTCATAGCGATGGTATCTATGGATGCAGTTCGGAAAATTTCACGATTTTAAGTTTTAAAGTGTTTTCTTTCGGATTGTTTTGGAAGTCATTTCAAATTAATTAAGTCAAAATTTTATGTTTTAGTTATTTAATAATTTAATTATTTATCAATTAGGGTAAATATTATTTAATTGATTAATTAAATAATTAGGTTAAGTAATTAGAGTTAAAAAATTATTAACTAAGTAATTATTATCAGTTAAGGAAGTTTTAAATAATGATTAATTAAGATAAAAGAAAATTAATTTCTATTTAATCAAGTTTATTTACGTTGATTAATTATTTAATCAGAGTTCATTATTTAATTAATTATTATTTAATTAGAGTTCGTTATTTAATTAATTATTACTTAATTAAAGTTCGTTATTTAATTAATTATTATTTAATTAATTATTATTTAATTAAAGGTTACTAAATTTTGATTTTCTTCTTAAATGAATGTTAATTAGTTAAAGTTTAATTAGAAATAATTTTTAATTAATAAGGTTTAAGGTATGATTTCTGATTTATTTCAGATTAATTGAAGTTTAGTTAAGTTTTAAACTTATGATTTAATTAAAATTTATTTATTTTAAAGTTTCTTTCAAACCCTTATCGGTTCTTTTTTTAACCAACATTCTTGTTTAAGTAAATTGTTTTAAAAACAAAAGATCTCTTATCCATGCTATTAACTAGCCAAATTAATTGAAGTAGTTGTAATAAAATGTTGACATTTTATTGGAAGTAAGTTGACTTGTACTTATCATAAATCCCACACTTCAAAAACATGATGAATATAAGGGAGTTAATTTTGATAAGCAGGTCATAATAATCTAAGCATATGGAACGTATGTCCATATGTAAATCTTATACCCTGATAGTGGAATTGTTCACTACAAATAACTTGACCCTTTTATATTATCAGACATTGGTTTGGAGAGACAGGGATCAAAAGGAATTGTTATCCAAAAACCACTTTGAACCAACGTGAGCGTTCGAATTGAAAATAGCAAAGGCAAGGTCCAAGTAGAAGACTTTGAAATGCAAAGGCTATTTCCTACTAACCCTAAGGGTGATTCCAAAAAGTGTGTAGTGCAGATAGTGCCATTCATCTCCTGAACGACTTGTATGGATGAATGTTGATATTGTGTCAACCTTTGGAAGGCAATGTCAGCATTCCAAGTGCCAATGCTATAATAAAGGTAAACGTGGCCTCAGCCCTCATCAACCGGGAATGACCAAAATAAGGGAGATGTAGCAAGGGTAGGTGGGTGACTCCCATTAGGGTAGGGTCATCCCTATCTAGAGTTTATACTATCAACTCATGTATGCTTCGGTACGGTTGCTGATCTGAACCAAAGGTTGATCTTATTTGGTACTATCCAGTAAAGGGTAGGCCGGTCTTGTATTGGAAAGGGTCGATAGGCTCAACCTTGATACATAAATCTAGAGGTGTACTGTGGTGGGTAGTATCCCAATAGCCAAGTCATTGTATGGAATCCATTCTCAAATACGTGCCATATGGATTTAGTTGTACAAGTATATTGGAATGTGAGATGCAAGCAATTCAACTATGATATATTTTACTTGAAAACCTTGTACATTATCATAATATCACTAGATTTCTATATAAAGTATTTTGGCTATCGTAAGGTAAAAACCCATCTATGTTTATATGCGCCGTGGTCTTACGAGGTACCCGTGAATTCCAAGAGTTTTAAAGTAATAATTCAGTTATTAAATTTTACTCATACCAGATCCATTTATGACCCGAAGTTTTATTTTCTTTTTGAAAATTCTTGGGTACTCAAATTTGTACAAGTAGCTAGGTGATCAGATTTCTCAAGGGATCATTTTGAAGGAGCTGGAGAAGGTGGCTTCACTGTTAGCTAGCTATTATCTTATTCTGTTGTGTTTATGTATTATCTATGTATTTTTGTATGGGAAGGTAGCTATAATTGTCCAGTTGAAGTTTGTAATATAATGTCTCTAATGCATTATTATTATGGGAATGACAATGTAGTATCCTATGTTATCTATTATATGTTATTCTTATTTATGGTGAGTTTCTGTGATTGTGTAGTTTATCATTCCTTTTCTTCTACCCTTAATGACTCATCTTTCGGAGAAAGAAAGGCGGTTCATTACATCTAGTACATAGAATGGCTATGGATGCATAAAGTATCCTCTTCAAATTCTCTTTCTCCTCATCATGATGAGCGTACTTCTTAAAATGGATTATTCTAGATTGCATCATAACAGTTCCATATTTAGAATTCCCCATACTGAACCTTTTTAGCATGGCATCTATGTACATGGACTAGGATAATCCAAGTAACTTTTGGATCTATCTTTTTAGATCTTAATATTGAGTATATAGGTTGCTTATCAAGAATCCTTCATGAAGAAGTTTATGGACAATCATGCTTTCAATGACTGCAATAATGCAATGTCCTTGCCAATCAGAAGTAAACCCTTGACATGTAGAACTAAAAAAACTACAGCACTCACTTGTATATTCTAGTGTATCCATGCTTCCTCCATGCGATGATAAAAACCAAACTGTTTAATCAATCTATCAGAGCACATATTTCAACTCCTTAAAGCAAAACATAAATTGATCTTAACAATTTGTATGCCATTTTCTCGCTCCCACTGACCTCGAAACATTTAATCTGCGACATGTGAATGAACTCTTGTATATTATCATTTAGAAATGTCATTTTTCATCTATTTTCCATATTTTTTCATAGAGCACAGCGATGGCAAGAGATATCCGAATGGACTTAAGTATGGCTACAAGAGAAAACGTCTGGTCCTAATCCAAACCTTGAAACAGACGAAACCCTTCTTCAACTAGCCTTGATTTGTAGGTCTTTCTTCCTCTTTATGTACATTCAGCATTTTCCCAAAAACCTATTGTAGTCTATAGGTTTTATCCCTTAGGCTGTGCCAAATTCCATACATTTTTATCATACGTGGAATCCATCATGGATTTCTTGGCATCAAACCAAAGTGCAAAGTCTTTAATCCGCTACTTGTTGGAATGAGAGAGAAGTGTCGTCTTCTGAGACGTAGTTATATTTCTCACCAGAAAATCATAGTATCTCTCTAGTGTATGGATTTCCCTATTAAACCTGCTAATAGGTTGAGTGTTATTGTATAATTATGGGTTTGATTTTTCTACTAGTTCAACCTCCGTATTAATTTCTTAGATCTCATTCAAGTCGACAACTTTGTTATTAATTTCTTCATATAGAAATTACTTTTCTAGAAAGGCAGCACGTGAGAAACAATAAACTTTTGTTTCCTAATGTCATAGAGGATCTATCCAATGGAATTCTTAGGATATCCTATAAGTTTATGCAAAGCCAATCTTGCCTCAAATTTATTTGGGCTAATGTTCTAAATGTAGCCTAGATAACCCCACTCCTTCAAATGCTTGAGGTGCGGTATCTTCCCTTGTTCAATTTCATATGGTGTCTTAGGCACATATTTGAGAGTGAATAGGACCGTATAATATGGATAAACAGTAATACAGAGTATAGATAGTAAATAACGTGGAATATAAATGCAGTAAGTAAAATGACACCAGAGATTCTATACTGGTTCGGAGCACCGTCCTACGTCCAGTCCCAGACTAACTTCTGGCTTTAACTAACAATACCCTCACTAAACCCGAGGGAATAGGTAAACAACACCTGAGCAGCAGAACATGATTTTTTCCTCAGCAGCAGAAGAGGACTTTCCCTTGCCTGAGCAGTAGAACAGGACTTTAACAAAGTATAAATGTAGTTGACTTAATGTGTTCTTGATAACACTGATTTGTCTATTAAGATTACAAACTTCCTATAATCAATTCCTCAAGAATATAAAGAGTGTGTGAAGACTTGAAAGGAAGAATATTGCTAAGAATCAAGGTATATGTAATATAATTCAAAGATTCAAAGCAATGAGGAGTATGAATGCACTAGAATAATCACAAGAGAGAATATAGAGAATTAGAATCAGAAATTGGTGATTATGAAGTGAGTGATAACTCCTATATATAATTTTCAGAGAGATGCAACTCTTAGTGAAGAGTTTTGTAACGACCCGCCTTTTTGGACAATTTAAATCGACGATCAAATACACATGTCGATTCTAAACCATTCAAAAGGGCATATAGTTATTGGGATAAATAAGAAAAGAAAAGAAAGAGAAATAAAGGAAATGAAACAACACAGAATCTCGCAGCGGAACGATAAAATATAATAGTCAAAAAAACAGTTCATGAAGCTGTTTACTATACTTTGACAATTATTTATACAACATTTATCAGAGTTATACATATACAATAGAACAATTAAAATAATGCAGCAGATAGCATGATGCAAGGGTAATAATAGTAATAGGATACCAAATCTTCGTCTTCATCCTCCAGAATAGATCTTCAAAAATCTGAAAAACTCAGGACTGACCCGAGCGTAATGAAAAGACAAAACACTCGAGTCAGGACTAAAATATCCTTATGAAAGTTAAATCAATCGTAAATAAATATGAGTGTAACGGCGTCAGAGATGTTTGCGGGGTTTGACATCTCATATCCAATGTCAACATGCGTGCAATAACTCAAGAGATGTTACGGGATTTTCCATCTCTTAAGGATCCGTTAAACTATCTACTATGTAGTAATGTACGCTAAGTAGATAATGCCTATCAGTAATATAAAGTATCAAAATAGCATTAAGGCGTTACCATAATTCCCATTAACACATTTTTATAATGCCATAGTCTATACAGCACCGTAAGCCCCACCGTAAACTGGTGGTTATCAGAGGGTACCCCATAGGTATAACACAAAACATAACGTAGTGGTCGCGAATAGGATTATCAGTATGACAAGGTACATGAGGCGATACCAACTAGGATACTAGTAGTTGCGTGATCCGGACTGATGTTGAGCATAGCCAGCAGCTACCCCAACACCGCGAAACAACACTCCCAAATCAAGGGTGCACCCAAATCGCATCACAAATGTAATAGAAATGGTATCGAAGAAGCGTGTCCACTATAGGTGGCGAACCTCAATGGCCCGGCGCGGCTCCTGTTTTAGTCATGTCAGGGGTTATCCAATAATCGTTCTCTTTCTTCAGTCAACGCGTTCACCAAACCATCCACTTCATTCTGGATCAACACTCTGCGTATAATAGTTATTAAAGTGGTGTTCGGTATCGACAGAGAGTATGTCCATATCCGATCCCGGTCTTTGTAATAACTACGTATTATTACACCGTTGGCTCTTTTACATTTCAAATCGATTCATAATTGATATCAAAATATCATATTCGCTTCAAGAATCAAATCCAGTTCAAATATCATCGTATCTATTCAAATGTAAGATTCCGTTTCAAAAATCATTTTTCGCATCAATATCTCATTTCGATTTCAAAATCATTTCGAAATTCAATTTAGGTTGCAACTTCATTTAACTCAATTCGTATTTAAATTCAAGGTTTAAATATAGACATTTCACCTTATTAACCAGCTTGAAATTTTTAGAAAATAGTTTAAGTAGTTTAAAATTAGTTTAAATAATTAAAATAGTTAAAATACTTAAAAGCTTTAAAATGGATTTAAAATAGATAAATTAGTTTAAATAATTTAAATTGGGTTAAGTAGATTAAAAATAGATTAAAATAGTTTAAGTATTCAAAATGGTTTATATAACAGTGTAATTTGGAAAACAAATTAAAACAGCTTCAAAACTAATCCGTTTCAATTATAACTTCCCCATTCAAATAAATTTCAATTTCCAATTTACCGATTCAATTTCGATTTCAATCCAATCAATGTCAACTTTGACTTCAAATTTATTCAATTTTACATTCACCTTCAACTTATTCAATTCCAATGTATATCGATTTTTAGCTTGATTTTTCAAAATATCAATTTTTAACACTTAACAAAATTTTCCTTCAATATTCAAATTTAAATCCCACTTACAAATATGATTCAATTTCAAGCTCAATTTCAAATATCATTTTATATCGCTTTTACTTAGTAATATTCAAAGCTCGAATTAAGGTTCAATCTTTTAAAACGAATACATTTTCGAAATTCAATCATAACCCAATTTTAAATTTCAAGTCTCAACTTAAATCATTTAACAACTTCTTTTAACCAAAATCTATTTCAACATTCCAAACTCAATTTTTCGATAAATTCTATTTCTATAAATTGATTTCTATTTATAACTTTTAAATCAAAACATTTAACAAAATTTCAAATCGAAGATTTTAAAAATTATTAATTTAGCCAATTCGGTGTCCGTATATAATTTTCTATCCTATGGCCAAGTGATTATTTATTTAATTTAAATGTCAGGAATGAATATATATTACTTAAACCAAATCGCAGTTTCATATGTATGCATAACAGGATATATAAGCAAATAAACATCCAAACATTAAAATATCAACCAATAGCATCCATCAAAATATATCATCCAATAGACAATACAATTCAAGGCAATTTCATAATTATCAATGTCGGGAAATTTAATCGCAATTCAATTTCAATTTCAATTTAACTGTCAAATTTAATTTTCAACGTTTAATTCGAATGACAATCTATATGACAATTAAATTCTATCAAACAATGAGAAATAAAATTCATATCACTTCATAATATCAAATTTAACTAGCATAAAGATATTCAGTACGTTGTGAGCGTTATAATACACTCACCTTGATTTTACGATTTTAAATCAAATCGAACGACGTTCGATTTAACTCAAATTTTTCTCTAGCTCCAAACGATTCCAATCCAGCTCCATAGCGTAGTGCTCGTCCATACGATTCCAACGCAAAAAGTTTCGTCGAATTCCGATCTCGTATGAACAAGTTATACACGTTTAAAGTTTGTACAAATTTTAATATAATTAAATTTACAAATTTTATTTATTTTTCAAACCCTATCATCAGGGCCGTTGATTCTTGCCTTCACAATCTGGACCGCACACGCATTTCTTCCCCAAGCCGTGAAAATTGCGTTCATCCCTAACCCATCTGCCGCCCCTTTGCTCGAATTTACGCCACCTCCTCGATCGACTAGACGTCGATCAACCACCACCAAACGACAGCCCCAGCCAAGCCCTACCTTCGGCTACATCATCAAGGAGCTCGGCTCCATCTAAGCACAGAAAAACATGCACGAAACGTGGCCGTTTGAGCTTGATTTTCTGGCGATCTACCGCATCGATTTCCATCATAGCCGTTGGAGTTGGAGATCGCTTCGAGCCTCACGTTTTCTTAGTTGATACTTTTCTCAAATTGTTTGTGGATTTGAAGAGATCGAAGGGAGAAGATTAGTAAATTTTGGCCATTAAATTATCAGCGGCGGCCGGCTATAGAAGAAACCCTATGTTTCTTTTTTTTTAATTTGTGATAAAAGGGGCTATTTATAGGAACGACGAATACTATTCATTCGGCTTTTCCAAATTCCAAATTTCGTGCGGTAACTGACGTTTCTAGGGTTTATCCCGCGTTCCGGACACAATGGAACAGGTTTCATAAGCTATTTCCATCGTATGCGCGAGTTATGGAAATAAACGATCGATTTTAAATTAAACTGATTAAACGACTTTCTATGCGTTTTGGCTCGCCCCGGACAAACGTTAAATCCGATTGACACGAAATTTGAAATCTTACAATAATATCACATTACGGTTCCGGTGAAACTAGTTTCGTCGAAATCCGAGACAGTTTGAAAAATGGCTATTTTAACTCGACAAATTAATATTAAAACAATTTCAAAGCGTTTCGAGCTGCCACGGTCAAACGACAACTCCGATTGCTACGAAATTTGAAATCCGATAATAACTAACTATTACAGATCCAATGGAACTAGTTTCGTTCAATTCTGAGACTGTTCAAAATTTGGCTATTTTCCAGTCGACAATTAAATATTAAAATACTCAATTTTCACAAATTTACTTTTAATTCGATTTTAAAAGTTCTACAACATTATTCTAACTTTAATATGATAAAATAAAATTTTACAAATCATTTTTAATCATATTAAACCCGTTATTCAATTATCCAATAAATTCCAATTTTAAAATCTTATTAACTCTATTATAATCCCAATATAACTTACATTCACTTTGAAAACCAATTTGAATCATACTAAATCAAATTTCAATTATTCACTCTATTTTCATATATTAAATTTCAATATCAAATTAATCATATCAAATTCGAAATTTACTTATTCAAACATTTGTAATATTAAATTTAAACAAATTTGATTATTCTTCAATCACTATCTTTTGAGATATTCAAAACGAACTTAAAATTTAACCTTTGAAACGAATTAAAATATAGAACAACCATTTCCATTATACGGTTCTTCAATTCCCATTATTAAATTATTCAATAAATTCCAAATATTAAATTTAAACAATTTCGCTTATCCAATAATTCATTATCTTTTGAAATATTGGAATTGAACTTATAAGATTCAATCCTTTAAAACCAATTCACAATTTTAGAACCTTATTTTCATTTTACAGTTATTCTATTTTTCAATAAGTTTTAAATATTTAATTTAAACAATTTACATGTTCAATATTCAATATTTGATTTAAAATAGATTTTACTTATCAATCAATTACTCTATCATACCCAATGGATTCAACATTTATTATTATTCCAAATGACTTACAATTTTTTTCTAACACTAAAACACGAAATCTTATTAAATTAGCTATTTTAATTATCGAAAATTTACGGGTCGTTACACTCTCCCCCACTCAAAACTTTCCGTCCCCGAAAAGGGAAAAGAAGGGAAAAGGAACTAAGTACAGAATTCAACCTTAGGTATATTTATCTCAAAGTTACCAACCCATAAAACAATGAAATTCCATTTATAAAGTCATAACTACGCTTCCACTAAGTTTCTCCAAACGGCTTTCTGACTTAAAAGGTTAGTTATCAAAGCAAGTTATAAATAATTTTCAAAACTTGAAAAATTTTCTAACACCCGGATTTACGGAAAATTTCGGCAGAGTCTCCATTGCGCGGCTCGATCGGTACAACTACAAAACGCCTCTACGGGCCCCAAACCAACAAAAGAAAATCAAAAGCCAAGTGGCTCATCAAAAATCACCAAATCCAATGACAAAATATACATGTACCTTATATTTTATTTAGCGAGCATATACGACTAATATAGCGCGAAAGCGAGCTCCAAATGCGAAGCAAGCGCAATCCGCACCTACTAAACACTCAACAAACAATGAGAATCATGCTTATATGAAAATAGTATCAATATACATCATATAGCAACACAAAAACTACATGTGCCAACATAGCAAATGCAACGAAACAACAAATGCAACCATCAATCAAGTATCATCCAACAAATCCATAACAAATCAATATAAATTCACTTCTCATTAATATTTATTGACTTGGATTTCAATTTTAATCATAGTTGATTCATTAACGTTGGATTTTACTAACATTCATTCTCAATTCAATTAGTTAACATTCACTAATTTATATTTACATTAGTTCACTTCCAATTTGAATCAAATTAAATTCTATTTAAATTCATTTAACTTCCAATTTGATTTCATTGATTTATAGCTTTCAATTTCATTAACACTTAATGAATTATATACAATCAACTAACAATCATATAACAACCAAATCATACCCAACATAACCAAATTATTAATTTCATCTTCAATTTGGTTTATCTTTTTCAATTCCAATTGATTCTTAGCCACACCAAATTCTTTTGTTTACATTTACTTCATATTCAGTTTCAGTTAATAACCAGTTTATTTGCGGAACATTTTATTAACCATCACTTTAATTTATAGTCATTCCATAAAAGTCTAACTTCTTATATATGGCTTTCTTAGTTTATAGTTATCTCAAAAGTTACAAATTTATCTTCACATATTTGGCATCTTAAATTTCCAATATTAACTTTAATTAAGTCCGTAAGCCGTACATATATCATCCGTGAGCAATATCAAATCTAATCGCTTACTCGATCACACAATTTCCCTTCCAAACTAGTATCGTTCACACGACTCTCTAGTGCGGACTCATATTTGGTTCCTTGATTGGAAACTGTTACTCTCCTTGCATAGCCATATACTATGATAGAGAATTCCAAAATCAAATTAAAAATCCATATCTAGGGTTCGCCGTCGAAAATCGAGTGAAAAATCCTAACTTGGATCTATATAAATCATCTCGAAATTTTGTGCTCGAATTTGGATCAAATCGTTATGCGAATAAAATAATATACGTACAATCTCAGGTATTACCTTCCAATGGATTTTTATCCAATTTATCTATACTAAATAATTTTTATTGACTTCTATATTTTTTTTCCACTTAATTACTCACAATCCATTATTCAGTTCGTATATTCATTTCTTTACATAGCATATTCTTTAACATTATCTTTTCTTAAACATCATATCAAAGAATTTGCTTACTCAAGTTCATTTTAAGCATCCTATATAATTTAATTAAATTCAATTTCATTTTCCAATTGATTCTTAGCTATACCATTTGGTTTCATTTACTTCAATTTCATAATTTTAGTTAATAAAAAATTTATTTATGGAACATTTTATTAACCAGCACTTTAGTTTATTGATCATCCTATAAAAGTCTAACTTCTCATATATGACTTTTCTTATTTTACGGTTATCTCAAAGTTACAAATTCAAAATTTTTCTCTATGCAATTTATATTTATTTCCTATAACCAATTTACAAAAGATATTATACAATTCATTTGCCTTCTTTCTTAAGCTCACTTACTTGTTCCATTTATCCATTCATCATTTCATGTTATATTTAAGTATATAACATTTTATCACAACCAAAATTTTCATTTATATACATTTTAATTCCTTTTTAGTTTTCCCTACTTGTATATTTCAATTATTTTAAGGTTCTAATTTAGTTGTACAATATCTCATTACATATCCAAAACATCATTTCAACTTCTTAATATTTGGTAAGTCATATTATATGTCATTAGAATGCAAATTTGGTATTATACAAATTTATAGAATTTTATTTTACTAATCTAGAATGTTCACAAATTTAATTTATTTAAATTCTCTTTACCTTTTGACTTTAAAATTTTCCCAAACAATAGCTTAGATATCTTAATCCTCTTATTTTATAAACTTTGGTTATTCACATTTCATTCAAATAATTTGAAAATTACTAATTAACATAACTTAGAATTTTAAATGCCCGGTTCCTGTCAAATTGTTTGAAATAAACATATACACTTATATCTTTAATATATCAAATCATACCTTTGGAGTTTAAACCAAAATCCATTTACCCAAAATAATTTCGAAGAAAAACAAAGCTTCTTAGAAGTCTCCCCCACTTTGAGACTCGAAAATGAACGTCGATGATGCTGCGCAGTCATCACCGAAATTATTTTCCAGCGACATAAGAGAGGAATAATGAATTCATTCTTTCCTTTAAAATCCTTTCAAAATATTTCCATAAACAATTTCCAACTAATATTACTATATATTTCTTCCAAACTTTGAAAACCATTTTCAAGATCTCCGGGTCTTAAATTCAATATTTTCCAATTTAAATCCATTTTAATTCATATGTCACCTTTATAAACCATTCTTATAGGATTTTACTTTCTTGAAATATTCCACAAGTTGTTTTATCATGGTTTATTTTGTAATAAACCTTATTTATTAAAATGCAATATCCAATTAATCATAACAATCAATATTATCGTTTCCAACAACCAAATAAGATAGATAGATCACAATAATTTTGAAAATAAATTCTTTATATACAAATTTAACTAGGGCAAATTATTTCATTTACCCAATTTCAAAACAATACTATGTCGAATTTGTTCTGTTCGAGTGTTTAGAGATCCCTATCAATGACGTTAATTACTCGTATTGACCAGAATCCATAAGCCACTCAACAAATCAACCGACGCAATATAAAACATTTTATATCACTAACGAATACGCTCTCTCATATATATGTTCACTCAGCGACTCATCATAGGGTATTACTACCCTATTTATAAAGAGTCAGACCCCACAAAGCTAAGGTTATCGCTAAACCAAAGCTTTGATACCAACTGTAACGACCCGCCTTTTTGGACAATTTAAGTCGACAATCAAATACACATGTCGATTCCAAACCATTCAAAAGGGCAGATAGTTATTGGGGTAAATAAGAAAAGAAAAGAAAGAGAAATAAAGGAAATGAAACAACACAGAATCTCGCAGCGGAACGATAATAGTCAAATAAACAGTTCATGAAGCTGTTTACTATACTTTAACAATTATTTATACAACATTTATCAGAGTTATACATATACAACAGAATAATTAAAATAATGCAGCAGATAGCATGATGCAAGGGTAATAATAGTAATAGTATACCAAATCTTCGTCTTCATCCTCCAGAATAGATCTTCAAAAATCTGAAAAACTCAGGACTGACCCGAGCGTAATGAAAAGACAAAACACTCGAGTCAGGACTAAAATATCCTTGTGAAAGTTAAATCAATCGTAAATAAATATGAGTGTAACGGCGTCAGAGATGTTTGCGGGGTTTGACATCTCATATCCAGTGTCAACGTGCGTGCAATAACTCAAGAGATATTACGGGATTTTCCATCTCTTAAGGATCAGTTAAACTATCTACTATGTAGTAATGTACGCTAAGTAGATAATGCCTATCAGTAATATAAAGTATCAAAATAGCGTTAAGGCGTTACCATAATCCCCCTTAACACATTTTTATAATGCCACAGTCTATACAGCACCGTAAGCCCCACCGTAAACTGGTGGTTATCAGAGGGTACCCCATAGGTATAACACAAAACATAACGCAATGGTCGCGAATAGGATAATCAGTATGACAAGGAACATGAGGCGATACCAACTAGGATACTAGTAGTTGCATGATCCGGACTTATGTTGAGCATAGCCAGCAGCTACCCCAACACCGCGAAACAACACTCCCAAATCAAGGGGTGCACCCAAATCGCATCACAAATGTAATAGAAATGGTATCGAAGAAGCGTGTCCGCTAGAGGTGGCGAACCTCAATGGCCAGGCGCGGCTCCTATTTTAGTCATGTCAGGGGTCATCCAATAATCGTTCTCTTTCTTCAGTCAACGCGTTCACCAAACCATCCACTTTATTCTGGATCAACACTCCGCGTATAATAGTTATTAAAGTTGCGTTCGGTATCGACAGAGAGTATGTCCATATCCGATCCCGGTCTCTTTAGTAACTACGTATTATTACACCGTTGGCTCTTTTACATTTCAAATCGATTCATAATTGATATCAAAATATCATATTCGCTTCAAGAATCAAATCCAGTTCAAATATCATCGTATCTATTCAAATGTAAGATTCCGTTTCAAAAATCATTTTTCGCATCAATATCTCATTTCGATTTCAAAATCATTTCGAAATTCAATTTAGGTTGCAACTTCATTTAACTCAATTCGTATTCAAATTTAAGGTTTAAATATAAACATTTCACCTTATTAACCAGCTTGAAATTTTTAGAAAATAGTTTAAGTAGTTTAAAAGTAGTTTAAATAATTAAAATAGTTAAAATAGTTAAAATCTTTATAATGGATTTAAAATAGATAAATTAGTTTAAATAATTTAAATTGGGTTAAGTAGATTAAAAATAGATTAAAATAGTTTAAGTATTCAAAATGGTTTATATAACAGAGTAATTTGGAAAACAAATTAAAACAGCTTCAAAACCAATCCGTTTCAATTATAACTTCCTAATTCAAATAAATTTCAGTTTCCAATTTACCGATTCAATTTCGATTTCAATTCAATCAATGTCAACTTTGACTTCAAATTTATTCAATTTTACATTCACCTTCAACTTATTCAATTCCAATGTACATCGATTTTTAGCTTGATTTTTCAAAATATCAATTTTTAACACTTAACAAAATTTTCCTTCAATATTCAAATTTAAATCCCACTTACAAATATGATTCAATTTCAAGCTCAATTTCAAATATCATTTTATATCGCTTTTACTTAGTAATATTCAAAGCTCGAATTAAGGTTCAATCTTTTAAAACGAATACATTTTCGAAATTCAATCATAACCCAATTTTAAATTTCAAGTCTCAACTTAAATCATTTAACAACTTCTTTTAACCAAAATCTATTTCAACATTCCAAACTCAATTTTTCGATAAATTCGATTTCTATAAATTGATTTCTATTTATAACTTTTAAATCAAAACATTTAACTAAATTTCAAATCGACGATTTTAAAAATTATTAATTTAGCCAATTCGGTGTCCGTATATAATTTTCTATCCTATGGCCAAGTGATTATTTATTTCAATTAAATGTCAGGGATGAATATATTACTTAAATCAAATCACAGTTTCATATGTATGCATAACAGGATATATATAAGCAAATAAACATCCAAACATTTAAATATCAACCAATAGCATCCATCGAAATACATCATCCAATAGACAATACAATTCATGGCAATTTCATAGTTATCAATGTCGGGAAATTTAATCGCAATTCAATTTCAATTTCAATTTAACTGTCAAATTTAATTTTCAACGATTAATTCGAATGACAATCTATATGACAATTAAATTCTATCAAACAATGAGAAATAAAATTCATATCACTTCATAATATCAAATTTAACTAGCATAAAGATATTCAGTACGTTGTGAGCGTTATAAAACACTCACCTTGATTTTACGATTTTAAATCAAATCGAACGACGTTCGATTTAACCCAAAATTTTCTCTAGCTCCAAACGATTCCAATCCAGCTCCATAGCGTAGTGCTCGTCCATACGATTCCAATGCAAAAAGTTTCGTCGAATTCCGACCTCGTATGAACAAGTTATACACGTTTAAAGTTTGTACAAATTTTAATATAATTAAATTTACAAATTTTATTTATTTTTCAAACCCTATCATCAGGGCCGTTGATTCTTGCCTTCACAATCTGGACCGCACGCGCATTTCTTCCCCAAGCCGTGAAAACTGCGTTCATCCCTAACCCATCAACCGCCCCTTTGCTCGAATTTACGCCACCTCCTCGATCGACTAGACGTCGATCAACCACCACCAAACGACAGCCCCAGCCAAGCCCCACCTTCGGCTACATCATCAAGGAGCTCGGCCCCATCTAGGCACAGAAAAACGTGCATGAAACGTGGCCTTTTGAGCTTGATTTTCTGGCGATCTACCGCATCGATTTCCATCATAGCCGTTGGAGTTGGAGATCGCTTCGAGCCTCATGTTTTCTTAGTTGATACTTTTCTCAAATTGTTCGTGGATTTGAAGAGATCGAAGGGAGAAGATCAGTAAATTTCGGCCATTAAATTATACGCGGCGGCCGGCTATAGAAGAAACCCTAGGTTTTTTTTTAATTTGTGATAAAAGGGGCTATTTATAGGAACGACGAATACTATTCATTCAGCTTTTCCAAACTTCGAATTTCGCACGGTAACTGACGTTTCTAGGGTTTATCCCGCGTTCCGGACACTATGGAATAGGTTTCGGAAGCTAATTCCATCGTATGTGCGAGTTATGGAAATAAACGATTGATTTTAAATTAAACCGATTAAACGACTTTCTATACGTTTTGGCTCGCCCCGGACAAACGTTAAATCCGATTGACACGAAATTTGAAATCTTACAATAATATCACATTACGGATCCGATGAAACTGGTTTCGTCGAAATCCGAGACAGTTTGAAAAATGGCTATTTTAACTCGGCAAATTAATATTAAAACAATTTCAACGCGTTTCGAGCTGCCACGGTCAAACGACAACTCCAATTGCTACGAAAATTGGAATCCGATAATAACTAACTATTACGGATCCAATGGAACTAGTTTCGTCCAATTCTGAGAATGTTCAAAATTTGGCTATTTTCCAGTCGACAATTAAATATTAAAATACTCAATTTTCACAAATTTACTATTAATTCGATTTTAAAAGTTCTACAACATCATTCTAACTTTAATATGATAAAATAAAATTTTACAAATCATTTTTAATCATATTAAACCCGTTGTTCAATTATCCAATAAATTCCAATTTTAAAATCTTATTAACTCTATTATAATCCCAATATAACTTACATTCACTTTGAAAACCAATTTGAATCATATTAAATCAAATTTCAATTATTCACTCTATTTTCATATATTAAATTTCAATATCAAATTAATCATATCAAATTCGAAATTTACTTATTCAAACATTTGTAATATTAAATTTAAACAAATTTGATTATTTTTAAATCACTATCTTTTGAGATATTCAAAACGAACTTAAAATTTAACCTTTGAAACGAATTAAAATTATAGAACAACCATTTCCATTATACGGTTCTTCAATTCCCATTATTAAATTATTCAATAAATTCCAAATATTAAATTTAAACAATTTCTCTTATCCAATAATTCATTTTCTTTTGAAATATTGGAATTGAACTTATAAGATTCAATCCTTTAAAACCAATTCACAATTTTAGAACCCTATTTTCATTTTACAGTTATTCAATTTTTCAATAAGTTTTAAATATTTAATTTAAACAATTTACCTGTTTAATATTCAATATTTGATTTAAAATAGATTTTACTTATCAATCAATTACTCTATTATACCCAATGGATTCAACATTTATTATTATTCCAAATGACTTACAATTTTTTTCTAACACTAAAACACGAAATCTTATTAAATTAGCTATTTTAATTATCGAAAATATACGGGTCGTTACAAGTTTCAACCAAGAGAGACATCTATTCGGGCAATGCATCCCTTCATGGAAGAAGATTTCCATTCAGAAATTTTGCAGTTGAAGCCGGTTCAGTCGACTGGTATATTGGGTCAGTTGACTGGTGTTTGAATATTTAAAAATATTTTCCGTTTCAAAAAATATAAACAGTGTTCGCTGCTGTGCGTATGCATAGTCAGTCGACTGGCAAGAACAGTCAGTCGACTGGCTGTGCATAAATTGCACAGTGAACTCTGTTCGTAAAGAAAAATTTAAAAATTGAAAAATTGAGGATTGATTTTAACATATGTCTAAGATTCAACATCTATAATAGTTACTTTAAGCCTAGAGATCCTCTGCTATCTTCTTTTTGTCATGTATGAATGCAAGTTCTTCTTTAGCTTCTGAACTGTCTTGTCATGAATCAAAACTAGTAATTCAACATTCTTCCCCTTTTTGATTGATGACAACCTGTATATATGTTGAAGAGAAAATATTTCTCCCCCTGAATGTGTGATATCTTTTTCCTGCATCAAATATGTTAGTGCACATACTTTTTCTCCCCCTTTGTCATCGACAAAAAGGAGATACAGCAAATAGAAAATATAAAAGAAAAGTGCAGAAATAAATAAAAGAGAGACTATTTAGTACAAGTCTCAATAAATAAATAAGTTGCAAGTTTTAATATGTTTAAATTGTCAATAGAGTTATAAATAATTCATGTCCAACTTACTTATGAAAAGAACCTACTCATATCCCTATGGTGTAGGCTCCTTTCCGGGTCTAGAAGTTCCATGAGCACCACTTCCTATGCCACTAGTATCACTACTAGTATGCTCTTCGGAAGTTGACCATGTAAATCTTGGTTCTGGACGTTTACCGTGTGCCATTGAAGAAGCGGTTGTGGAAGACAAACATGAAATTGCATCCTATAGGGTAGAAAAGAATCCTTTTACTTTGTCCAATTTTTATCTACTTTCTTTAAATGAGATCCTAGTATTTGTTGATTTCTAGAATGGATCTCGACGGATTCTCGCAAACTAGCTGATTGTGCAAGACGAATATCGTCATCTTCTTCGGGATGAGAGGTTTGTTCTTGAATAATTGGTCCGCCTGATTGATGTTGATGTTGCTGACGCCATTCTACATAGGAGGTAAATGTCGGAGGAGCTGACGGTAGTTTCATGAGGCTTATTGTGCGAATGTTGATAACTCCAACGGAAGAATATTTGGATTCCGGTTGAGGTGTTCCCACATTTAAAAGCAATCGCATTATATGTTCACAAAAATAAATTGTTCTCATGTTACCGTTGTTGAAGGAGAGAAACTCATCCAATTTCGTCGTAACCAATTTACTTGAATTCCTCCCCATACCGCATAAAGCTTTGAAATTTTCTGGGTAAATAAGTTCATATGACCCTGTTCTTGAAAGTAAACTCCGCATTAAAGCTTTGTGAAGAATTCTAGCTTTTGGTCGAAGGAGAATAGATTTTTGTTATGTCATATTATCCCTCATAAACATATGGCTAATCCGATCTTTTTGTCGAATATTACATTCGACATCATCTAGTGGAATGCCATGATTGGGAGTTTGAATTATGTGTGCCATTCGATCTAAGGAGAAGAATACTTCTTGACCACACACTAAACTCCAAACATAATCATCCCTATTCGATGGACGTTGATGAGGAAGATTTTAATTAGCATAGAATAATTTTACCATAAGGTGGCTGATCTTGTGAGAATTGGCATTCAAGTTGTGACGACCCGCCCTTCTACCACCAGAAATACGTATCATCAATAAGAAAGAAAGGGATAGAAATGGAAAAGAAAGAGAGATAAAGAAAGAACAACAATCACGGAATCTCACAGCGGAATGGAATAAAATATAATACATCACATAACAATTACATAGTTTACATATATCAGAGTTATACAATATTATACAATTGACAATTTTATATACATATGTCACTACATATATCTCAAAATACAACATATCCTAACTAACACAGCGGAACTGGATAGATATCTACATATGTCTGGGCTCCTGCTCCAAGCTCCTCCAGAACTCAACAATCCAAGAACCTATCACTTAGCTACTCGTAAAAATTTGAGTACCCAAGAGTTTATGAAAACACAAAATATAAACTCCGGGTCAGACATGGGTCTGGTATGAGTAAACGGTTTAAATTGTTTAACTTTGAAAACATTTGAAAATAAAGGTATCACGTAAGACTCTCCACAAATAAATACGGGTAAGTTTTTACCTTACGCTAACCAAAACATTTCATAGGAAATTCTGTGATATTATAATAGTGTCTAGGGTTTTCAAGTAAATAGAAAATAGCCGAAATTGTTACATTATTAAATTCCAGCTACTAGCCACAAAAGTGGGCAATACAATCAAAACCGTTGGCACTTATTGGAAAATGGATTACATACAATGGCAGGGCTACTGAGGTACCGCCCTTCACAGTACGGGGCCTAGATCACCGTACCGAGGAGTACGCCCGCTCCCCTACAACACAAGGCCGGAACCATTCCTTACTGAACAGTCCCGAACAAGATAAACCCCGCAGTTGGCGCGACCAACCGCTCACTAAGCCGAATAAAAAGGGACATCTAGACAGGGTAAATATCTTGTCCTGCTTGGGCATGACCTACCTAACCTTGCTGCATCTCCCTTGTTTTAGCCATTCCCGGTAGATGAGGCTTGAGGTTACGATTACCTTTAGAGAACAAATTTTCTTAGAATGCTCATCGCCCGCCTGACGATGTGCTGAAAGCATTCAATCCATACAAGTTCGTTCCGGGTTCGAACGAAACCGAAGGCATTATCTTGTTACACTCATTTTGGAATCACCCTCAGAGTTAACGACGACACCCTTGCATTTTGAATCTTCATCTTCACATCAGATTCACAACCTATCGTTAATTTGGATCGATGTGGTTTTCGGATGTCCAAATATGGAAACCCGATCCCGGTCTCATCGAAATCCAAAACGTGTCTTTTAGGGCCAAGTTGTTTTAAAGTTTTAAAAACAATTCAATTATCCATATACACACAGATAGATAATTCACAATATCACAATAGATAATCAATATTATCACCATAAACAGATAGGCAATATTATCATCACACAGATAATTCATATTATTATCATACTACAGTCAAACATACATTTCACACTGCATCATTTATCTTATACTAGAAATTTCAAACCATTCAAGGCAAATAATATCATCCATCCATACATAGTAACCATATCAACTATAATTAATTTAAAATGAATTAAATTAATTACTTGCATCTCTAATTAATTTAAAGTAAATTAAATTAATTACTACACTATTATAAACCTTGCTTATATAACAATTAACCAATTATCAATCAATTAATAAATTAATCCCACTTGATCAATTAACATTTAATTTTATTCAAGTAATCATCTTTTAATTATTTTCACAAATTAATTATCTTATCCAAATATAGAAATAAACCTTCAATTACAAACATTACATTACTTCTTAATTACACTAATTAATTACTCTTTAATCTTTTAATATTAATTACCTTTATCAATGATTACTAATTACATTTAAAATTCATTATCCTGTATTAAATTAATTACCTTAAGTAATTAATCTTCAATTAAACTATATTTATTAATCACCCCTGATTAATACTATTCAGTAATCAACCACTTTTAATTACTCTTATCACATCACTTAATTACTCCCCAACTGATTTCCTTTAATCAATCGCTTGATTAATTGCACAAAGTAATTATACTCAAATTACTTTCACTATTAAATCATCCTCAGTCAATTTCATCCAGTCATTTCATTGATTACTTCTTCAAGTAATTACACTTATCATACGATCAATAATTAATTAATTAAACTTAATTAATTACACAAATAATTTATCTTGAACTTCAGTTTTTACAATAAGTAAGTAATTCCCTAATTACTTAATTACTTAATTAATTTATTTCATGCTATTTAATTTATCACTTCTTCATCAATTTGTTTAACCTTAATTACTTAAATAGCTTTTGCTTAATCATTAGTTGAGAACCTTAATTATAAATCAAATAACTTGATTTATCCAATTATTAATTTATTGATTTATTCATTTGTCATTTCTTAATTCTTAGTTAAATCACTTGATTAATTAACTATTAATTGTTCATTAATTTACCTATGTAGTAAATTATACTTTATTAATTACTTAATCAATCCATTGATCCATCACTAGTTACAGTTTAAAAAGTAATTATTTTATTTACTTCCCGAAATCATCAATTAAGATTAAAATTTCAACATAATTAACATTTCAATATTAGAAACCCTCATTAAATTAGGAAATCAATTATGTTGGCTAACTACACTTAATTTTTAATAAACTTAATATTTAATTAAAATAATACTGGGTTAAAATAATAATTAAGAGTTAAACACTTTAAAGCATTGATTAAAATAATTAACTTGTGTCTAAACTTTGGCTCTAAACTGTCAAACATCTCAAGAAACAGTGTTTGCAGTTTGTAAAGAAACTATTTGGTAAACTTGCTTTTTAAACCGAAAACAAAACTGCAGGTATGAAGGAAACCCGAGGTTTCCTTAACAAATCTCGAGTTGTACTTCTGGTAAATCACAAAATCACCCGAGACTTCCTGTACATCCTTCCTCTTCTTCTTCTTCTTTTTTATTTTTTTAATTTAAGTTTTAAAACTACGCCATAAGCTACAGCACCAGGGCCTAACTCACGCACCTCAACCCTCATCACGAACCCGAAGAAAACACCCAAAATGCTCGAGCACGACTCGAGGCACACGCAAACGACAATGCTGACACCAACTTTCGCCGTACACATGCACGACGGCCGGCAAGGTCCTGGCGATCCTCCAAGGTCATCAACAGGTCGCAAATCGCCCCAAAGTAAGGAATCACAACCCAAAACACCCTCAGAAAACTCGAATCGAAATTCAACAGTGCCAACCCAAAAACAGCACTTATACCCATTCAATAGAATCACCTCGCATCCACCGTTCAAGTCACCGGAGTCGCCAAAATTTTGACCACATCTCGACAACACGACCTTCGTCCATCCTCCAGAAATTCACGGCACTCGATCGCGAAAAGCAGTAGTTCTCGACCAATTACTGACAGGATCAAAACCGTGCACTCAAACCCTAGTTTGAGTTTGTTGGACCCACTCTTGAGTTCGAAAAATTATTTATCATTTTTCCCAGCATCATACATGTTCATACCAACTTCACAACAATTTTCCACAATTTAAATTGCATTGATAACAAGAAATTAGTGAAAATGCAATTTTTGTTCATTTATAAACTGTACTTTAAATATAAACTTAAAAATCTAGATTTTTGTTTTAAAATCATAATTTGTAATAAGAATTCAACATATAATCTTGAATTCATGTTTCACAAAAATCAATTTTCTTCATGCTATCATTTGATACCTATAAACTAATATTACAGTAATTATGTTTTTCTACAAAGTTCAATCAGCTTTTTAGAAATCAAATTTTAAGTTTAACATCTTGATTAGGTGAAAAATTTAAAGCTTATAATAATCTGGAGAGTGCAAGTCGAATTTGAAGAAAACTATCACAACCTGAATCAGTCAACAAAGGTGAACAGAGCATCACAGCATATATACAAACTGAAACATATATATATATATAATCCAGGATATCAAACAATCTTTAACTATTTCAAAATAGCTTAAACTTAAAGTTTCTTGTTTATTCACCAAAAACAAACTGTTGAACAGAGCCTGCAGTTCCATCTGTTCTTATGAGTTTAAACTTGGGCTTTGCTTCTTTTATGTTTTCTCTTTATATTTGTTTTTCTTCAAGTATACTTATGTTACTGATCCAACTAAATATAAGATGAATACCTATATATATAGAAGTTAAGAAGTTATGTATGTATGGAAAAAGTTTTAACCAGGTTAGGAGTTATCTGCTAGTACACTATTCAGTTTTTGTTTTATCAGGCAAGCTTTTTTTTCCTTATTATGGGGCTGTTATGATACAACATTAAATGCTAATGTACCTAATGTCTACCTTAATCCTATTAGTACACAAAATTTTCATTACTTGCTTTACCAAAATCATTTGCAGGTTACATATATATTCAAGCCTGTTATTATATTTTTTTTAATACTTACCTCACTGCTATTCAATTATGTTGATCAGATTTCATTACTGCAAAATAAAGATTTGCATATTATAAATGAACACAAAGATGTGCTCGTACAGAAGAGCATTAATTGTTGTGTTGCTTAATCTGTTTACATAATTATGTTGTACTGTGAAGACATGGTATGCATTTGTATGAGCTATGTACTTCAGCAAGTAGCTTGCATAAGAAGACAAGTTATTTGATTGCTCTGCTATGAAATACTATATTTATAAAAATTTGTCTTCTTGCTTGTATTTTAACATACCTGTGTTTGTCAGGTTCCTTCATACTTAAAGACACTTTATGAATGAGGATTATTTCCTTTGCAAACATTTGTTTTATTATTTTATACCTTATGTTTAGATTTATAAGTGAAGATATTGTGTAAAAATAATGTTTTTATGAATTGTTTGCTTGAATAATGAATATGTTTGGGTCAGAATTATTTTTACTTTGGTTTACTTGTGAAAATAATTTGTTTTATTGTTTCTAACTTGAATAATATATATATATATATATATATATATATATGGTTGTTGTTGATTTGTGTATGAAAATATTTCGTTTACATAAGTTATACATAAAAGTTTGAGTTTGGTTTTATATTACATTTGATTTTGTTTTACTTTATACTTTGTGTTTTATACCTTGTTCTTATTTTAGCTTTGTTTAAAATTTTTTATTTATGTTGTATGCAATCTTGACCAATTAATTCTTATGTTAAATTTTACATTTGTATTTTATATTTGACTATCAATGTTCAAGTTATATTCAAATGATCTTCTTACTTATATATTCATTTCTGTTTGTACTTTACTATCACTTATTTAAATTAAGTTATATACACATATTTGATTTATATTTTACATTTATATTTTATTTTGTTAGAATTAGGTTATAAATTTAAACATTATCATCTATATGTTTGTTTCCAAATGTAAACAAAGTACAGTATTTTAATTCAATTATGTAAAGTAAATATTATTAAGAGCTTTTATCTAAATTTCCAGGATCGAATTTCCTTTTTTTAAAAAAAATACAAATTTATATAAACAAATAGAAATTATTTCCAAAATCATATTCATTTGAAAATACTCAGTTCACATTTTATTTTATCAGATTAAATATTTATTAAAATAAACAGGGTCAAAATTCAGGGTCGTTACATTCCTCCCCCCTTAAAAGAATTTCGTCCCCGAAATTTAAAACAAAGGTAATTTAAAAGCTGTTATACCAACCATTCACACATATATATCATTCATACAATAGCAAAAAATCAAACAGTCATCCTAACAAGCAACACTAGTTATCCGAATACAAATCCGGATAAACTTCCCTAGAACTATCCAGAGTCTCCCAGGTGCAATCACTGAGATTCTCGCTCCACTGCACTCGACAAGCCTCACTACTTACTCCCGAGTTGCCTCTCATCCTGACAACAATCCGAACAGGATTGCTGACTACAGTCAAACTCCGCTTGACTTCCAAATCTCCCTAAACTAGTGGTTCTACAATTAATGATGATCCTGAATAAAATTCCTAGATGAGATGCATGGGATACATTATGAATTCCAGACATCCGTTCTGGCAATCCAATCCTATAAGATACAACACCAATCCAAGTTGAATTTTATATTTAACTCAAGGTCTCAGTCTCCCATTCATTTTAATTTACAATCAAATTTATTAATTCACCATCCAACTTTACTTGACCAATTTCAATTTCATTTACATACTTAATTTACTAATTTGTTTCAAATTAGTTCATTTCTACTTCCAATTCAATATTTGATTTCATCACAAAATCACTTCATTATAGTTCTTGAGTTTACTTCTAGTTTGTAATTCCGGGTTAAAAGTCTATTTCATTTCCCAAGTACAAAATAATTTTATTTTGGCTTATAATTCCGCTTTTTAAACTTTATGAACCACAAATTTGTCTATTCTCCACTCCTACATCCATTTACTCTTAATCACATTCATTATCACTTTAAACTCAAGATCTTACCTGTATTAAACAAGTATACTTTTTATTTCAAGCATTTAAATTCTTCTGATAAACCATCAGAGTTCATTTATACAAATTTAATCTTTTTATCCAACTATTTTTATTTGAATAAAGATTTCATTCAACTTAAAATATTCAAGCATTTAACTTTTTCCCAATAAACTCAATTCACTTAATACAGTCAACCTTACCCAATTTGAACTTCCTTTTCATATTTGAAACTTCACATAAAAAAATATCTTCCCACTTATTAAGTTCAAAAACTTTCACTTTGGGTATCATATCTCATTCCAAATTGAAAACTCAATATTTAGAGTTTGTTTCAAACTACCTTTGATACTATGTATATCCACATATATACATATTAATTTCTTCTACATACCAAGTTACACTTTAAAATTTTAAATCACCTTTGGTTTTTAATTTAAAACAAATTCCTTTAAATTTTCAAATAACTCTTTGTTCGAAATAGGATCATTTCATTCAAATGCATTAAATTAATTACGTCACTAATTAATTCTAATTAATCACATTCGGTAATTAACTTATTTATTAATTACCTTCATTTAGTAATTGTCCTTTAAATTACTTGCCTCTAGTTACTTCATTAAGTAACTTCCTCTTAATTCAAGCTTTTACTAAATAAACTCTCATTTTACTTGAAGCTACGCTTCTATAAAGTTTAATCTTAGGTTAATTTATTTTTTTCAATTTCACACTTAACTTTATTTCCAATTTATTTGATACTCGCACGATCAAATTCCATTTATTTCAATTAGTCATTCTCATAATCTATTTGAACTTCAAATTTCCATATCCAATTCATCCGAATTAGCCCACTTCCATTTCCAATTCTTCATTGGATTTTATTTCAATCTTAAATTTTAAATTCAATTATTAAGCTTAAGTTAATCTCAATCAAAATTTTATTTCTATTAAATTTCCCAATCCAATTCATTCACACTCTAAATTTGATGTACTTCATCAATCATTTTTTTTTATCATTAGTTAAATTCCAAAATTAAATTAAACTTTCAAATTAATCAAAAATAAATTCTCATTTTTAACTTCATTTTTAATTTTAATTCCAAATTCAATCTCATACTTCCCTTGGTTATATAAACCATTGTAAATTTTTATAATCTTATTTGTCTATAACACTATCACCCAAACCCTTTAATTATAATAACTTACAAATTTTTTTTATATCAAAATATATTTTGGATGAAATTATTTAATTCACCCACTTTTGAAAACAATATCATGTCGAATTGTTCTATTCAAGTGTTTAGAAACCCTTTCGGTACAGTTGTGCAGACTGCACTGACGAAGGTTCATATACCACTCAATAAATCAATCAACATAATATAAAATCATTTTATATTCACTAATAAGTACGCACTCATATCTATTATTACCTCAGACTCATCCTAGAGTACTACCGACTCTATCTCTAATGAGAAATCTCCACCAGAGCCAAGGTTCTCACTTAACCTTTCAGCTCTGGTACCAACTGTGACGACCCGCCCTTCTACCACCAGAAAGACGTATCATCAATAAGAAAGAAAGGGATAGAAATAGAAAATAAAGAGAGAGAAAGAAAGAACAACAATCACGGAATCTCACAACGGAATGGAATAAAATATAATACATCACATAACAATTACATAGTTTACATATATCAGAGTTATACAATATTATACACTTGACAATTTTATATACATCTGTCACTACATATATCTCAAAATACAACATATCCTAACTAACACAGCGAAACTAGATAGATATCTACATACGTCTGGGCTCCTGCTCCAAGCTCCTCCAGAACTCAACAATCCAAGAACCTATCACTTGGCTACTCGTAAAAATTTGAGTACCCAAGAGTTTATGAAAACACAAAATATAAACTCCGGGTTAGATATGAGTCTGGTATGAGTAAACGGTTTAAATTGTTTAACTTTGAAAACATTTGAAAATAAAGGTATCACGTAAGACTCCCCACAAATAAATACGGGTAAGTTTTTACCTTACGCTAACCAAAACATTTCATAGGAAATTCTGTGACATTATAATAGTGTCTAAGGTTTTCAAGTATACAGAAAATAGCCGAAATTGTTACATTATTAAATTCCAGCTACTAGCCACAAAAGTGGGTAATACAATCAAAACCGTTGACACTTATTGGAAAATGGATTCCATACAATGGCAGGGCTACTGGGGTACCGCCCGTCACAGTACGGGGCCTAGATCACCGTACTGAGGGGTACGCCCGCTCCCCTACAACACAAGGCCGGAACCATTCCTTACTGAACAGTCCCGAACAAGATAAACCCCGCAGTTGGCGCGACCAACCGCTCACTAAGCCGAATAAAAAGGGACATCTAGACAGGGGAAATATCTTGTCCTGCTTGGGCATGACCCACCTAACCTTGCCGCATCTCCCCTGTTTTAGCCATTCCTGGTTGATGAGGCTTGAGGTTACGATTACCTTTAGAGAACAAATTTTCTTAGAATGCTCATCGCCCGCATGACGATGTGCTGAAAGCATTCAATCCATACAAGTTCGTTCCGGGTTCGAACGAAACCGAAGGCATTATCTTGTTACACTCATTTCGGAATCACCCTCAGAGTTAACGACGACAGCCTTTGCATTTTGAATCTTCATCTTCACATCAGATTCACGACCTATCGTTAATTTGGATCGATGTGGTTTTCGGATGTCCACATATGGAAACCCGATCCCGGTCTCATCGAAATCCAAAACGTGTCTTTTAGGGCCAAGTTGTTTTAAAGTTTTAAAAAAAATTCAATTATCCATATACACACAGATAGATAATTCACAATATCACAATAGATAATCAACATTATCACCATAAACAGATAGGCAATATTATCATCACACAGATAATTCATATTATTATCATACTACAGTCAAACATACATTTCACACTGCATCATTTATCTTATACTAGAAATTTCAAACCATTCAAGGTAAATAATATCATCCATCCATACATAGTAATCATATCAACTATAATTAATTTAAAATGAATCAAATTAATTACTTGCATCTCTAATTAATTTAAAGTAAATTAAATTAATTACTACACTACTATAAATCTTGCTTATATAACAATTAACCAATTATCAATCAATTAATAAATTAGTCCCACTTGATCAATTAACATTTAATTTTATTCAAGTAATCATCTTTTAATTATTTTCACAAATTAATTATCTTATCCAAATATAGAAATAAACCTTCAATTACAAACATTACATTACTTCTTAATTACACTAATTAATTACTCTTTAATCTTTTAATATTAATTAGCTTTATCAATGATTACTAATTACATTTAAAATTCATTATCCTGTATTAAATTAATTACCTTAAGTAATTAATCTTCAATTAAACTATATTTATTAATCACCCCTGATTAATACTATTCAGCAATCAACCACTTTTAATTACTCTTATCACATCACTTAATTACTCCCCAACTGATTTCCTTTAATCAATCCCTTGATTAATTGCACAAAGTAATTAAACTCAAATTACTTTCACTATTAAATCATCCTCAGTCAATTTCATCCAGTCATTTCATTCATTACTTCTTCAAGTAATTTTACTTATCGTACCATCAATAATTAATTAATTAAACTTAATTAATTACACAAATAATTTATCTTGAACTTCAGTTATTACAATAAGTAAGTAATTCCCTAATTACTTAATTACTTAATTAATTTATTTCATGCTATTTAATTTATCACTTCTTCATCAATTTGTTTAACCTTAATTACTTAAATAGCTTTTCCTTAATCATTAGTTGAGAACCTTAATTATAAATCAAATAACTTGATTTATCCAATCATTAATTTATTTATTTATTCATTAATCATTTCTTAATTCTTAGTTAAATCACTTGATTAATTAACTATTAATTGTTCATTAATTTACCTAAGTAGTAAATTATACTTTATTAATTACTTAATCAATCCGTTGATCCATCACCAGTTACAGTTTAAAAAGTAATTATTTTATTTACTTTCCGGAATCATCAATTAAGATTAAAATTTCAACATAATTAACATTTCAATATTAGAAACCCTCATTAAATTAGGAAATCAATTATGTTGGCTAACTACACTTAATTGTTAATAAACTTAATATTTAATTAAAATAATACTGGGTTAAAATAATAATTAAGAGTTAAACACTTTAAAGCATTGATTAAAATAATTAACTTGTGTCTAAACTTTGGCTCTAAACTGTCAAACATCTCAAGAAATAGTGTTTGCAGTTTGTAAAGAAACTATTTGGTAAACTTGCTTTTTAAACCGAAAACAAAACTGCAGGTATGAAGGAAACCCGAGATTTCCTTAACAAATCTCGAGTTGTACTTCGGGTAAATCACAAAATCATCCGAGACTTCCTGTACGTCCTTCCTCTTCTTTTTTTTTTTTAATTTTTTTAATTTAAGTTTTAAAACTACGCCATAAGCTACAGCACCAGGGCCTAACTCACGCACCTCAACCCTCGTCACGAACCCGAAGAAAACACCCAAAATGCTCGATCACGACTCGAGGCACACGCAAACGACAACGCTGCCACCAACTTTCGCCGTACACATGCACGGCGGCCGGCAAGGTCCTGGCGATCCTCCAAGGTCATCAACAGGTCGCAAATCGCCCCAAAGTAAGGAATCACAACCCAAAACACCCTCAGAAAACTCGAATCGAAATTCAACAGTGCCAACCCAAAAACAGCACTTACACCCATCCAATAGAATCACCTCGCGTCCACCGTTCAAGCCACCGGAGTCGCCAAAATTTTGAACACATCTCGACAACACGACCTTCGTCCATCCTCCAGAAATTCACGGCACTCGATCGCGAAAAGCAGTAGCTCTCGACCAATTACTGACAGGATCAAAACCGTGCACTCAAACCCTAGTTTGAGTTCGTTCGACCCACTCTTGAGTTCAAAAAATTGTTTATCATTTTTCCCAGCATCATACATGTTCATACCAACTTCACAACAATTTTCAACAATTTAAATTGCATTGATAACAAGAAATTAGTGAAAATGCAATTTTTGTTCATTTATAAACTGTACTTTAAATATAAACTTAAAAATCTAGATTTTTGTTTTAAAAATCATAATTTGTAATAAGAATTCAACATATAATCTTGAATTCATGTTTTACAAAAATCAATTTTTTTCATGCTATCATTTGGTACCTGTAAACTAATATTACAGTAATTATGTTTTTCTACAAAGTTCAATCATCTTTTTAGAAATCAAATTTTAAGTTTAACATCTTGATTAGGTGAAAAGTTTAAAGCTTATAATAATCTGGAGAGTGCAAGTCGAATTTGAAGAAAACTATCACAACCTGAATCAGTCAACAAAGGTGAACAGAGCATCACCGCATATATACAAACTGAAACATATATATATAATCCAGGATATCAAACAATCTTGAACTACTTCAAAATAACTTAAACTTAAAGTTTCTTGTTTGCTCACCAAAAACAAACTATTGAACAGAGCCTGCAGTTCCATCTGTTCTTATGAGTTTAAACTTGGGCTTTGCTTCTTTTATGTTTTCTCTTTATATTTTTTTCTTCAAGTATATTATGTTACTGATCCAACTAAATATAAGATGAATACCTATATATATAGAAGATAAGAAGTTATGTATGTATAGAAAAAGTTTTAACCAGGTTAGGAGTTATCTGCTAGTACACTATTCAGTTTTTGCTTTATCAGGCAAGCTTTTTTTTTTCTTATTATGGGGCTGATATGATACAACATTAAATGCTAATGTACCTAATGTCTACCTTAATCCTACTCACCAAAATCATTTGCAGG
The DNA here is from genome assembly GCA_030765085.1 of Allium cepa. Classification (NCBI taxonomy): domain Eukaryota; kingdom Viridiplantae; phylum Streptophyta; class Magnoliopsida; order Asparagales; family Amaryllidaceae; genus Allium; species Allium cepa. The sequence goes on along the minus strand of CM060938.1, from coordinate 727,993,697 downwards.
TTACATATATATTCAAGCCTGTTATTATATTTTTTTTTATACCTATCTCACTGCTATTCAATTATGTTGATCAGATTTCATTACTGCAAAATAAAGATTTGCATATTATAAATGAACACAAAGATGTGCTTGAATAGAAGAGAATTAATTGTTGTGTTGCTTAATCTGTTTACATAATTATGTTGTACTGTGAAGACATGGTATTCATTTGTATGAGCTGTGTACTTCAGCAAGTAGCTTGCATAAGAAGACAAGTTATTTTATTGCTCTGCTATGAAATACTATATTTATAAAAATTTGTCTTCTTGCTTGTATTTTAACATACCTGTGTTTGTCAGGTTCCTTCATACTTACAGACACTTTATGAATGAGGGTTATTTCCTTTGCAAACATTTGTTTTATTATTTTATACCTTATGTTTAGATTTATAAGTGAAGATATTGTGTAAAAATAATGTTTTTACGAATTGTTTGCTTGAATAATGAATATGTTTAGGTCAGAATTATTTTTACTTTGGTTTACTTGTGAAAATAATTTGTTTTATTGTTTCTAACTTGAATGATATATATTTGGTTGTTGTTGATTTGTGTATGAAAATATTTCGTTTACATAAGTTATACATAAAAGTTTGAGTTTGGTTTTATATTACATTTGATTTTGTTTTACTTTATACTTTGTGTTTTTACCTTGTTCTTATTTTAGCTTTGTTTACAAATTTTTATTTATGTTGTATGCAATCTTGACCAATTAATTCTTATGTTAAATTTTACATTTGTATTTTATATTTGACTATCAGTGTTCAAGTTATATTCAAATGATCTTCTTACTTATATATTCATTTCTATTTGTACTTTACTATCACTTATTTAAATTAAGTTATATACACATATTTGATTTATATTTTACATTTATATTTTACATTTATATTTTATTTTGTTAGAATTAGGTTATAAATTTAAACATTATCATCTATATGTATATTTCCAAATGTAGACAAAGTACAGTATTTTAATTCAATTATGTAAAGTAAATATTATTAAGAGCTTTTATCTAAATTTCCAGGATCAAATTTCCTTTTTAAAAAAAATACAAATTTATATAAACAAATAGCAATTATTTCCAAAATATATTCATTTGAAAATACTCAGTTCACATTTTATTTAATCAGATTAAATATTTATTAAAATAAATAGGGTCAAAATTCAGGGTCGTTACACAAGTCAAGTAGAGATTCCAATCCGTATCGACAAATAAGTTCTTGTAAACCATAAGCCGCGAAATCGCTGTAGACCATGAATGAACCTTCAAAGATCCTTGAGTTTTTCATTTTATGCCATCTTGTTACAGCTACATCATTGTATAGCCATTGTGCAATTTGGGCATCGGCAGGATCGACGGAAGCAGAGCCTTGTCTTTGACGTTTTGGAGGAGCCATTTGATTGAGTTTTTAGTGAAAAAATTGAGTGTAATTGGGAATTTAGGGTTTTGGGCGAAATAGATTCGGGTGAAAACTGAGAAGAGTAAAGTGAAATTTGGGAAAAAGGTAAGTAAATAGGGAAGGTAGAGACAGTTTCCACACAGCCAGTCGACTGGTAAAAGCATTCAGTCGACTGGTGTACTGTAATTTGCCAAAATTTTAAACAGCCAATCGACTGAACGTGTTAGGTCAGTCGACTGACTGGTTTCCCGAGAGTTTTGAGACCCTGCATTCAGTCGACTGGCGTTTAATTTCAGTCAACTGACTGGAATTAAAAATTGCAGTGAAGCCGAGAAAACAAAATGTTATAAAGAAGAAAATATATAATTGAAATACAAATAATCAGGAACAATAATATACAAGAAATGATAATTATTTTGGAGTTTTTGGAGAGGATTCTTGTGGTTCAATCTTGGTATTCTCAACAAGAGGTTGCAAAGGAGACCAATAATTTTGGCGTCCCATGAGTTGGGAGATGCCGGAGGTTGAGTTGGAGATTGTTCCCAGTTATTCCAGCCGGATGAATTTGCCTGACGGGATGTTGAAGGTTGAACAACATCATGCTTAGATGATTTTCCACAAAACTTAAGTGCAATAGATTCTATAAGGCTAAGACGATTTGAATTCATCCGTTGTTCGTAAAACATTTCCCTCTGTAAATTGACTTGTTCCTGCTGGTAGTGATGGATTTCATCAATTTTTGTTTTTGTTTTTGGAGAAAGAAACAGCGATCTTCGAGACTCCTTTGGTTTTGGTGAAAATCCGGTGTGATATCTTCCTGGATCATGAATAGGGGTAGGAGTTGGCAATGATGGTGTCGAGCTGCTGGATGAATTATAGTTATTGGAGGAGGTTGGAGTAGCAAAGGATAATTTTGAGTTTGAGGAATAATGAGAGTATTGAGAGGCCATTGATGAGAGGATTTAATTTGTAAAGATTTTTTTTAAATAATTTGTAATGATGATTAATAACCGAGAAGGGTGCAGTTTATATAGTTGAATATGAGCTTAGAATGAATGGTTATAGACCTTCAATAGTTTATAACCAGAGATAAAAAATAAAAAAATTGTGGGTGAGAATAATTGAAGGATATATGGTTAAGAATGTATGAAACGTATGACTCAGCAGTAAATGCAATCATAACATAACTGGTAAGCTATGGAGCTACCAGCTAGGAGACCCAGGTTCAAGTCCCGGTGGCTGTGTTATTTTGTTTTTTGAACGAAAATATTCAGAATAAATATAACCAATCATCTACATGAAACAAGAAAAAATAATAGCTCAAATGGTAAGAAGCATTTGAAAACATAGGAGTGGTTATGAGTTCAAGTCTTGCTAGAGTCATAAAAATTTTATTTTTGTTTTGATAAACATACATACATACATACATACATACATATATATAATTTTATAAATTTTTAAAAGAAATAATACCAAGCTCTCGTCTTAAATTAACAAAAGTATTTTCATTTAAAGGTTTTGTAAATATATCTACCAATTGTTTATCAGAGGAAACAAATTCTAGATTTATCAAATTCTTTTCAATATTATCACGAAGAAAATGATGACGAATGTCAATGTGTTTTGTTCGTGAGTGATTAACAGGATTTTTAGATAAATTATTAGCACTAGAATTATCACAGTAAATAGTTGATTTAGTTAAATTAAAACCAAAACCTTGTAGTGTTTGTTGCATGTATATAACTTGAGCACATGTCAGAGCGGTAGAAATATATTCTGCTTCACATGTCGATAATGAAACACAGTTTTGTTTCTTACTAAACCAAGATATAAGAGATCGTCCAATAAAATGACAAGTCCCGCTTTCACTTTTTCTATCTGTCCGGCTTCCTCTAAAATCAGCATCCATATATGATACCAATTCAAAAGGACATTCCTTTGGATAAAATAGTCCAAAGTCCTTGGTTTTATTAAGATGCCGTAATATGTGTTTCACTGATCGTAAATGTGATTCTTTGGGATCGGCTTGAAGTCGTGCACACAAACATAAACTCATCATTATGTCAGGTCTACTAGCTGTTAAATATAGTAATGATCCAATCATACTTCGATATAATTTTTGGGCAATACTTTTTCCATTTTCATCTTTATCAAGATGTATGGTTGTACTCATAGGAGTTGGTTTGGTAGAAGTATTTTCCATACCAAAGCGTTTAATTAGATTGTTACAATATTTTTCTTGATTAATAAAAATACCATTTTCTAGTTGTTTTATTTGTAAACCAAGAAAATAATTTAACTCACCCATATGTGACATTTCAAATTCATTTGTCATTATCTTAGAAAATTCTTGACAAAGGTTTTCATTTGTACAGCCAAAAATTATATCATCAACATATATTTGGATAATTAAAATATCATGCTTATTTCTTTTAATAAAAAGAGTTTGATCAACCTTTCCAATTTCAAAACCATAATTTATTAAATAACTTTTAAGACGATCGTACCAAGCACGAGGTGCTTGTTTCAAACCGTATAAAGCCTTTTTGAGTTTATAGACATGGTCAGGAAATTGTTCATGTATAAATAATGGAGGTTGTTCAACATAAACATTTTCTTTTATAAAACCAATTAAAAAAGCACTTTTGACATCCATTTGATATAATTTAATGTTATGAAAACATGCAAATGCTAGTAAGATTCGTATTGCTTCTAGTCTAGAGACTGGAGCAAACATTTCTTCATAGTCAATTCCTTCCTCTTGATTATAACCTTGAGCAACTAATCTAGCTTTATTTCTAGTAATATTTCCTTGTTCATCTGCTTTATTTTTGAAAACCCATTTTGTACCAATAACTGATTGATCATTAGGTCGTGGAACTAAATCCCAAACGTCATTTCTTTCGAATTGGTTTAGTTCTTCTTGCATAGCGATTAACCAGTTTTCATCAGTAGATGCTTCTTTAATATTTTTAGGTTCAATATGAGAAAGAAAAGCTACATAACCCATTTGATTTAATTGACTTCTTGTCCTAACAGATGAATTTAGTTCTCCAATAACATTAATAGAAGGATGATCTCTTAATACTCTAGGTGGAGATCTTAATTCATTGTTATTGTGAGCAATGTTTTCATTAATTTCAAAAGCTGTAGTTTCTGTATTTGTGGTATTATCAGGGAAATCTTCATCATCTATTATACTTGGAGTTGGCTTAAAATTCTCATCAAAAGATACATAAAGAGTTTCTTCGATGATATTTGTTCTTTTATTATAAATTCGATAAGCTTTGCTACGATCCGAATATCCTAAAAAGATTCCTTCATCGGATTTTGGATCAAATTTACCAAGCTGATCTTTTGTGTTTAAAATAAAACATTTCGAACCAAAAACTTTAAAATAGGAAATATTTGGTTTTCGTCCATTTAGAAGTTCATAAGGAGTATTCTTTATTAGTGGTCGAATAGAAACACGATTCAAAACATAACAAGCTGTTGCAATTGCTTCAGCCCAAAAATGTTTTGGTAATGTACTTCCATTTAACAAAGTCCTTGCACATTCTTGTAAGGTTCTTTTTTTACGTTCTACAACCCCATTTTGTTATGGAGTTCTAGGAAACAAAAAATTATGGAATATTCCTTTTTTGTTACAGAAATGTTCAAAGGCTTCGTTTTCGAATTCACCTCCATGATCACTTCTTATGTTTTCAATTTTCAAACCTTAAAATTTTGAATTCTTTTGAAAAACGATTTGAAATTATCAAAAGTATACTTTTATTTTTCATAAAAATAGTCCAAGTATATCTAGAAAAATCATCAACAATTACAAACACGTATCCACTTTGATTAATGGATTGTACTTGAGTTGGTCCAAATAAATCCATATGCAGTAATTCAAGTGGTTATAAGGTTGAAATAACCTTTTTAGATTTAAAAGATGATTTAGTTAATTTTCCTAACTGACATGCATCACAAATAAGATCTATTTTAAAATTCATTTTTGGTAAACCTTTTACTAAATCATTTTTAGAAAGCTTATTTATAGTTTGGAAATTAATATGACAAAATCGTTTGTGCCATAACCAAGGATCATTTTCTTTGGCTATTAAACACATATTTGAATTATGTTTTATTTTCATATTCAGAACATAGATATTTCTGTCTCTATTTCCTTCAAAGATAAGATTTTGAATTTGATTAAAAATACTACATTTGTTTTTAGAAAAAATGATTTTGAATCCTTTGTCACACAATTGGCTGATACTAAGTAAATTATGTTTTAAATTTTTGACAAGTAAAACATATGAAATAAGAGGTAAATTTGAAATACCATTGTTGCTCACATCGCCTTTGCTGATGATATATCCTTTAGAGTTGTCTCCAAATGTGACGGAGTCTCCCTCTGTGTAAATAATATTTGATAGCATATCTTTGTCTCCTGTCATATGTTTTGAGCAACCACTGTTGAGTATCCATTTTCCTCTTTTCTTGGGTGGGACCTACAAAAAATATAATGTAATATTGGTACCCACCTTTTTAATAGGGCCTTAAGAGTTAAATCTTAGGAAACCAAACCTAAGAGGGCTTAGTATCCCATTTAAAAATATAATCTTTATTTTTATGAACAGTTTGTAAAAAGGTGTTTATATATTTCTTTCTAATCAAACTGTTGTTTGTTTTAGGAACCCAAACTTTCATGCTTTTTGAGTAAGAATTCCTTTTTGTCTGAACTGTAGTAGGATTAATATTTCTCCTAATTTTCTTTTTAGATGAAGCTGTTGTTTTCTTAACATATCCTAACCCTTTCTTACTTGACACAGATTGAGAGTTATCAATAATTTTCGATAATGTTTCTCTTCCTTTATTAAAATTCGAAACATTTTTGGTGATGCTTTCTAACTTAGTTTTGAGACTAGTATTATCCAATTCAATCAATTTTATTTTTGTTTTTAGTTCATGATTTTCAAAAACAAGAGCATCATTTTTCTCTTTTTGAGTTTCAATTTCTTGACTCAAAAGAGTGAGTTGAGAATTGATATAGAGAATGATTCTTGTAATTTTTCAAGTTCTTCCTCTAATATTTTCTTCTCATCTTTAATCATATCTCTTTCGAATTCTGCTTTGTTCTGATATTCACGAGTCTCCTTATATTTTCTTTTGAGATTTTTTAGAGTATCAACTAGCTCCGAATTTATCTCGATCATATCATCAAAAGTAAAATCACTAACCTCGTTTTCAGTAGCCATGAAGTAGACATTTGCTTGCTCGTTTTCACTGTCACTACTGCTTTTTGATGAAGAAGTGTCTGAATCATCCCATGTTACTTAGAATGCTTTCTTTTTCTTGTCTTTTATTCCTTTGAAATATTTCTTCTTTAATTCTGGGCATTCCTTCTGAATATGACCTTTCTTTTGACAATTGAAACATTCTAGAACTGAGGATGATGGTTTGTTTGGAAAATTCCTTTTTCCATTATTTTTGTTATTTTTCGGAATTTCAAGAACTTTTTGAAATTTTTGGCAATAAAAGCTAGATCTTCTTCGTACGAATTTTCATCTTTTTCTTCTTCAGCATGAAAAGCTATGTTCTTTTTATCTTGTTCTTGTACTCGTTTTGCCTGCAAATTCACTTCATAGGACATTAGATTTCCTATTAACTCTTCAGGTTTTATGGTAGAGAGGTCATTAGCTTCTTCAATAGCCAAGACTTTTCTTTCCCATTCATCCGTTAAAGAGTTTAGGATTTTTGATACAATATCAAAATCAGTGTACTTTTCTCCTAATCCTAATAGTGAATGATAGATATCTTGAAATCTAGAGTACATATCATTGATGGATTCATCTTGTTTCATTCTAAAGTTTTGAAACTGATTTTTGAGCATGGAGATTTTGCTTTGTTTGACCTTGTTAGTTCCTTCATGAGTGATTTTAAGCGTTCTTCATATTTCATAAGCAGTTTGACACATGCTAACACGATTAAATTCATTTCTATCTAGTGCACAGAATAACATGTTCATAGCTTTAGCATTGGCAGTAACATCTAGTTTTTGTGTGTTTGACCAAGTGGAATATTCTCTAGTAGGAAGAGTGTATTCATTTTGTGTGATATTCCATGATTCAAAACTATTTGATTGCATATAGATTCTCATACGAGTAGACCAATAATTATAGTTTAAACCATTAAAGAATGGAGGTCGTGCAGTGGATTGACCTTCAATAAAACTAGTGTTAGTGACAGTGTTAGTGGTAGTGCTGGTGTTATTTTCCATATTAGTAAGATATTAGATAACTTTGTAACGGTTATAAGATGCCTTGCTCTGATACCAAAGGAGAGTGAATAGGATCGTATAATATGGATAAACAGTAATATAGAGTATAGATAGTAAATAACGTGGAATATAAATGCAGTAAGTAAAATGACACCAGAGATTTTATACTGGTTTGGAGCATCGTCCTACGTCCAGTCCCAGACTAACTTTTGGCTTTAACTAACAATACCCTCACTTAACCCGGAGGAATAGGTAAACAACACCCGAGCAGCAGAACAGGATTTTTGCCTCAGCAGCAGAAGAGGACTTTCCCTTGCCTGAGCAGCAGAACAAGACTTTAACAAGGTATAAATGTGGTTGACTTAATGTGTTCTTGATAACACTGATTTTTCTATTAAGATTACAAACTTCCTATAATCAATTCCTCAAGAATATAAAGAGTATGTGAAGATTTGAAAGGAAGAATATTGCTAAGAATCAAGGTATATGTAATATAATTCAAAGATTCAAAGCAATGGAGAGTATGAATGCACTAGAATAATCACAAGAGAGAATATAGAGAATTAGAATCAGAAATTGGTGATTATGAAGTGAGTGATAACTCCTATAAATAATTTTCAGAGAGATGCAACTCTTAGTGAAGAGTTTCAACCAAGAGAGACATCTATTCGTGCAATGCATCCCTTCATGGAAGAAGATGTCCATTCAGAAATTTTGCAGTTGAAGCCGGTTCAGTCGACTGGTATATTGGGTCAGTCGACTGGTGTTTGAATATTTAAAAATATTTGCCATTTCAAAAAATATAAACAGTGTTCACTGCTGTGCATATGCACAATCAGTCGACTGGCAAGAACAGTCAGTCGACTGGCTGTGCATAAATTGCACAGTGAACTCTATTTGTAAAGAAAAATTTAAAAATTGAAAAATTGAGGATTGATTTTAACATATGTCTAAGACTCAACATCTATAATAGTTACTTTAAGCCTAGAGATAACGTAGAGATCCTCTGTTGTCTTCTTTTTGTCATGTATGAATGCAAATTCTTCTTTAGCTTCTGAACTGTCTTGTCATGAATCAAAACTAGTAATTCAACAATATTTAGTAGGTATCGATTCAATATATGCACTTAGATTTCCAACACATATCCCAAATTGGAAAGAGGTAAATGAACCTTACTCATCATGCTACAAACAAAACTAGTAGGGTTGAATTCGTTCTATCGGAAAAAATATTGTGTTGAGGAGTATAGCTTGGAGTGGCCTAATAATCCTATTATGTTTTAAGTACTATTGGAGTTCATGTCTAATGTACTCACCTCTTTGATCTAATCGAAGTACTTTGGTTTTATTGATCATCTAATTTTTTACCTTGGTCTTTTACTCATTAAATTTCTCACGGACATAAGATTTATAATTCATAAGATATACATATCGTAGTCTTGAAAAATAGTTAGTAAAAGTTACAAAGTATGTTGAATTAATCTTTATCCCTATAGACATTAGACCACATACATCAGTATGTACGAGCCCTAAAAGTTCATTAACTATTTCATTGCATCCACTATAGGGGTGCTTGTCATTTTTCCTTTAGAACATAACTCACGGTCGATAAATGATTCATAGTGAAGTAACGGCAGAAAACCTTCGGATTTCAGCCTGTGTTTCTTTTGTAATGAACTAGCCTACAATGGCACAAAAACTATTATTAATTTTAATAAAAGATTTATTAGCAATATATATATATATATCACTTAATTAAGCATGTAAATGCTATTATCTACAGTATCATTGCAAATATTTTTTCCATCAAGCATAATATTGATTATACCATCTTTATAACGAATACAAAAACCTATTTCAAACCACATATAAATGGATAAAATACCTAAGTGTGGCTTTTGCATAATCAAATACACTAGGCAAAGGCAACTGATTGTGTCCAGCCGCGGTTGCAATTACAATAGATCCATCAACAACTTGAAGCTTCATTTTACCCTTTACTACATGTTATCGATATAAAATCCATATAATGAATTACAGATATAAGTTTCAAATCCAATATCTGAAACCGAAGACATTTTATTGATTACAAAACAAATTTGAATCATAAACATATTTCGAGGAGTGGAAGAAGCAGTTTCCCTCTTTTTTATTACCATATTCAAATAGTCTAGACAATTACATTTCCAAATCCCTTCTTTTGACAATTGTGTTATTAATCCAAAAAGTGGTAGCACCCATGATGCCACGTGTAACGAGCCAAAAACCAATTTGTAACACATGTTAAATCATGAGTAACCATAACTTAGTTGATGAAATCTTACGATGACAAGAAATCAAGAGTTTAACCGTGATTCATGGTGTAGCACAAGATGATGCCATTTTGAAATGGTTCTATAATGCCCATGGAGTTTTGATGTATATACTCAAAAGCCCAAGTGATATGTTCAAGGGAAGGATAGCTTAAGTAGCTAATACATGTAATAATCCATTAAGTATGTTAATGAACTGAGTAATAAATTCTCATGGTTCACAATCCATCGTCCATATATAATAGGCAAAATAGAGATTATACATACAAACCCTAGTTTAGACCGAAGATCATGTGACTTTTGTAAATTCAAGATGAAATTTAGGGCCCAAAGAGCTTCATATGCGAAGATTCAAGTCTGGTAGTAGTCAAAGGGAGAGAATGTAACGACCCGTATTTTACGTGTTGATATATCGTAGAATTATTAGGTCGTTAGTGTTGTTTAGGTCATCCATAGCTTAAGTCGTGGGAAGCTTGGGTCGTGTGACCGAGTTAAGGTGGTGACCGACCTACAGATAAGTCGTAGACGACTTAGGAGGGTGCACGAGTTAAAGGTTAGCAACCTGGTGGTGTTAAGTGATAGGTCGTGCACGAGTTAAGTGAGAGGTCGTGTACGAGTTACGAGTTAAGAGATGACCGAGTTTAGTGTTTACGACCTAAGGTAGATAGGTCGGTAGAGCGACCTAAGGTAGATAGGTCGGTTGAGCGACCTAAGATAGTTAGCGACCTAGGGTTAACGACCTAACAGTTACGAGTTATGATTTCTGACCGACCTAAGTATGGACCGACCTAAGGAAGTTAGGTCGTAGACGAGTTATGGCCTAGTAGTTAAGTCATCATGTTTTAGGTCGTAGCATAGTTAGGTCGGTAGGTTAGTTAGGTCGTTAGACGACCTAAGGAAGGCCGCTATGAGTTGTTAGGTCGTAACTCGTGTTGCTCGATAGGTCGTGACTAGGTTAGGTCGTATAGAGGCTTATGTGTTAGGTCGTAAGCTTTTAAGTCGGCAGCTAGGTAGGTCGTGTAAGTGCATGTGTGTGCTAAGTCGGCCCTGTTTGTTAGGTCGCATAGGAGTTAGGTCGTGAGATCTTGTGTGTTTGGATAAGTCGTAGGTCGTATGCCGTGTACCCAGTTAAGCCGTTGTGTCATGAGTCGGCAGGGTCTTAGGTCGTAGGTCATTGGTTCGAGTTAAGGAAGGCGGCTGTGTTTTAGGTTGCATGTACTATTGAGACTAAGGTCGTAAAGGACCTAAGTTAGGTCGGGGATCTTTAGGTCGGCAACGACCTAAAACTGGGCGACGACCTAAGGGTGAAATCAGCCTATAAATAGAGGAGTTTGGCTCACTTTTTGGCACCGGTTTTTGAAGCGACGAAGTGCTGCCATTTTGGAAACTCGACTACAACATTTTCTTCACTTCTTTCTCTACTTCAATCTTGTGCTAACATCCGTCAAGATCGAAGATCAAGATCGAAGATTGAAGAGCCAAAGTTGAAGATCTTCATCCGACGAAGCTAGATTTCACCATTTCAAGTGAGATTTCGACGAATCGAGCTTGAATCCTTGCTGTCCAGATCTTTAGTTGATAGTTGTTGAAGTGTTTGGGTGATTCGGTGAGTGGTAGTTATCTCTCACGCGGACCCAAAGGAGTATATTGGATTGGTGGCTTGTTTGAGTGTTAAAGTTAGAGATTTCATGCATTTTTCTTAGTTCCAAGACTAGATTCATTACTTTTGAAGATGTTTACCTATGCAAGTTCAATTAACAAGTTATAGAGACAAAACCCATGTTTTATATTTGATAGATCTATGCTAAAATCCATGATTTCATATATGTTAGACTTATGCTCATTTATTTACGAAATTGCCATTATAGTTGATATTGCTTGATTAGATCTTGTTTGAATGCTTGATTGTTTGGATGTATGATTGATTTGATTGTCTCGAGTTAGCTTGTAGTTGATTTGGGACAAGATGGTTGAAGATGATTCAAAAGCTAAGTGGAAAGGCTCTTGAATGGTGAAAGCTGCTGTGGCAGATGAAGCGGATGATGAAGCTCATATGGATGGGTTCGAGGACTTTGCTATAGTTAGAGGAAGCGAAGTATGATGACTAAATGGACTTTGCCATGATATGTTGAGGCGAAGTATGATGATGAGACGGACTTTGCTAAGATGCGTTGGAGCAAAGCATGATGTGGAAGCCTTGGTTTAATCCAGACGGGATCATCCCAAGCATGTTGATTACTCGATGATGCGGTTCGAGTTGGTGGATAATGGTGGGCTCGAGAGGTGCTTGAGCTATAATGGGAATAGTCGTCGAGGAGGATGACTAGAAGGCTGAGATCTTATCGTTATTGAAGGTTCTAGCAAGCTCAAAGCAAGAGTACGTTGGGTAGATCCGTTATACCCAAGCGCGGGTCATGATGACGTGCTAGTACTCTGGGTAGATCCGTTATACCTAGGCATGGGTCACGGTGACGTGCGGAGTTATGTCTAGAACCGGGGTTGCCATTAGCCCTTGACGGATGGTTGAAAGATGAGTTGGTCATTCAATTAACGATAAAATCAAGGCAATGATAACAGTGATAGCCAGAGTCATGGATGTTTGGTTGTATCATCATTCGGTCTCAAGAGCGGTGTTTTCTGAGTGCTTATCTGATCTTGGTTTAGGACTTGGGGGTTTGTATTTGGAAAACATCGACCTTGACTCGAGTGATTATTGCTTTACTTTAATTATCTGCTTTGCTATGCTTGCTTCTCCTTAGTGTGTGTCTGGGGGCTATCACTGTAGAAAGAGGTGGAGTGGGATGATTTGGGTTCCTATTCCTTTTATCCTTTATGTTCCTTTGGTATGTTTGATAGTTGATTTACTGCTCACTAAGACTGTTGTCTGACTCAAGGTTTTATGTTCAACTCTTATTACCTTGGGCTGTTCATCCATGTTGGGATGGGCAGACTAGGTAGCAGGTGACAGGTGCTGTTATTGGAGATCCATGCTGATGATGATGAAGATGAGCAGGAGGCTTTTGCATATTATTTTCTTATTATATGTACTGGGTGTTCCGCTGCTGTATTTTTCTTTGAGTGCTTTGTAGTGAGGCTTGATGTATTGACTTTTCAGATGCTTGTATCAAACTATTACGAAGTCTATATGATGATTTTCTGTTATGGAGCTTCACTATATATTTCTCTATTGTATTTTTATCCCTGCGCTGTGAGTTATACGATAGATTCTGTGATGTTTATCCTACCCTTGACGGTCACCCATGGCTGCCTGGCACACCTTCAGCGCACTATTCCCTTGTTTCCGTGCGGGAGTCATGGGCGGTCGTCACATTTGGTATCAGAGCTTTGGTTAATCGATTTTAGCCAACGCTCGCCGACGTAACTACGTAAGAGAGACGTAATTGTATTTTGATGGATGATTACTATACATAATATAGTAGTTAGAAGGATTTGAACTCCTTATGCAGTTGTTTCTCAAGGTGTTCTTATCATTCTTTTTACAGATATTAAGGATGAGTCGAGGCGAGAGACAAGCTGCTAGGAAAAGCCGTGCTACTGGGGAAGCTACTGATTATGGAGCTTTGTTTGAAGCTATGATGACTTCTATCATGAGAAGGATACTAGCTCCAGGGCCAACAGTGGATGTTGGAGTTCAAGTTCAAGCCCCAAGACCGGTGGATTTTGCTAAGCTTTGTAAGGACTACACTGCTCTTGGAGGGAAGGTTTTCTTGGGGACGGAATCGACCATTGAAGTCCAAAGATGGATAGATGCTTGTAGGAGGATCTTTGGAGATTTGGGAATTGAGGATGCGAATAAAAGGAAGCTTGCATCAAGACAGCTTCAAGGACGAGCTGCTGATTGGTGGAACTCTATCACCATAGATACTCCAGAGGAAGAGATTACTTGGGTGCAGTTCCAAGCTAGATTTGAAGCTAAGTTCATTTCTACGGCTCAGAAATCTGTTTTGTTTAAGAAGTTTGTTGAGCTCAAGCAAGGTGGAAGATCAGTTCTTGAGTATGTTTCTGAGTTCGAAGCTTTGTCCAAGTATGCTCGGTCGTATATTGAATCTTCTTATCAGAAGAATGAGAAGTTTGTAACAGGCTTGGATAGTTATCTGGGAAGGCAGTTGGTGGATCATCTGGATGATCCATTTGAGAAGCTGGTGGAGAAAGCTCTCAGGCATGAGAGTTTGTTTCCTAAGGAAGTATCTGTTGTTGCTGTGACCAAGGAGGAGTCTAAACCACAGCAGGGTGGAAACAAGAAGAGGAAGCAGCAACAGCAGAAGGGTAAGGATGGTCAGAAGAAGATGAAGGGGGAAAAGACCTGCTATAATTGTCGGCAGAAGGGCCATCTCTCCAAGGATTGCAAGAATCCGAAGGTGTTGTTGAAGTGCTACAACTGTGATAAGCTGGGGCACATTAAGAAGAACTATCCGGAACCGATAAAGGACAGGCAGGTTGTGCAAGCTTATGCTTTGGGGGCTGTCCCGTCATCTTCGAAAGCTCCTACTGCTGAAGAGAAGGGGAAGAGTGTGGTGGTTCAAGGTACTCTTTCCATTTGTGGTGTTCCAGTTAGAGTGTTATTTGATACTGGAGCGTCTCATTCCTTTGTTTGTAATGATCTTGTAAGCCGGTTGGGTTTGGACCGGATATTGTTGATAGACCATTGGTAGTGACTAATCCAGTTGGGGGTTCGTCTTGTTTAAGTATGCTATGCCGTGGTCTAGTTATATCGAGTCATGATTGCTCTTTTGTTTGTGATTGCTTTGTTCTGAACTTTGCGGGGTTCGGAATTATTTTGGGTATGGACTGGCTTAGGAAGTATGCGGCAAAGGTTGATTGTGAGAGATTGGAGGTGACAGTCGAGAATGTGGAGGGGCGAAAGGTTGTGATACGATGTAAGCATGAAGAAGGCGTCTTCATGAGCTTCATGTATTCGCTGGTTGTTCCACGGGATGGACTGTCATCGATGCCAATCGTGAATGGATTCGAGGATGTCTTTGATGAGGTCAAAGGGTTACCGCCGCATAGGGAGATCGAGTTTCGTATCGAACTAGTTGAGGGAGCCAGACCTGTTGTGATGCCTCTTAGGCGGATGGCGCCTATGGAACAGCAAGAGTTGAAGGTGCAGGTTGATGACCTTTTACGGAAAGGATTCATTCGGCGTAGTGTATCCGAATGGGGTGCACCAGTTGTGTTCGCAAGCAAAGCGGATGGATCGTTGAGTTTGTGTGTGGATTATCGTGAGCTGAATAAGGTAACTAAGAAGAACAAGTATCCATTGCCGAGAATAGATGACTTGTTTGATCAGCTTCACGAAGCTAAGGTGTTTTCTCAAATGGATTTGGCAATGGGATTTCACCAGTTGAGAGTGGCGAAGGATAGTGTGCCGAAGACTGCTTTCAGGACACCATCCGGTTTCTATGAGTGGCTGGTAATGCCATTTGGATTGACTAATGCACCAGCATATTTTGTGGATCTTATGAATAGAGTATTCAGAGATCAGTTGAATAAGTTCGTGCTTGTGTTCGTGGATGATATTCTGATTTATTCCAGAACTGAAGAAGAGCACAAGACACATTTGCGGATTGTTTTGGAAATCTTGCGGAAACATCAGCTGAAGGCTAAGTTTTCGAAGTGTCACTTCTGGAAGAGTGAAGTGAGGTTCTTAGGCCATGTTATTTCTGGAAATGGAATAGCGGTTGATCCCGCTAAGGTGGCAGCAATCCAGGATTGGATTAGACCTAAGAATGCATCTGATGTGAGAAGTTTTCTTGGATTAGCAGGATATTATCGTCGATTTATCAAAGACTTTTCCAAGATAGCTGCACCGTTAACAGGATTGACGAAGAAGAACCAAGTGTTCAGTTGGGATGCTAAGTGTGAGCAAGCTTTCGGAATCCTGAAAGAGCGACTGACGAGTGCTCCTGTTTTGACTATTCCAAGTGGGAATGATGAGATGGTGGTTTACACCGATGCATGTGGTACTGGACTTGGAGCAGTGCTAATGCAGAAGGATAAAGTTGTTGCGTATGCAAGTCGACAACTGAAGCCGCATGAAAGGAATTACCCGACTCATGATTTGGAGTTAGCGGCGATTGTTTTTGCTCTGAAGATGTGGAGACATTATCTATTGGGAGTTCGATTTGAGTTGTTTACAGATCATAAGTCGTTGAAGTATCTTTTCTCCCAGAAGGATTTGAATCTTCGGCAGCAACGATGGCTAGAGTTTTTAGCATCATATGATTTCGGTATAGCCTATACTCCGGGAAAAGGTAACGCAGTAGCTGATGCGTTGAGTCGAAGACATGCAGGATTGGGAGCCATGTTTTCAGAATGGAAGAGTCTCGAGTATTTGGCTGGATTTGACTTCAGGCCTAGATGTGAATTGGAACCTGAAATGTTGGCAAACTTATCTATAAGACCCACTTTAGTGGAAAGAATTGGCAAGAGCCAAAAGCGAGACGATAAGCTTGTCAAGATTATCCATGATTTGGAATCTGGATTGGACCTAGAGAAGGATAAAGGATTCGAGGTCGATCGAGAGGGTTGGCTTCAAAAACAAGGACGACTAGTTGTTCCCGATATAGATGAATTGAGAGATGAAGTTCTAAGGGAAAGTCATCACTCGAAGTTGACAATTCATCCAGGTGGAAATAAGATGTATCAGGACATGAAAAGAACCTATTACTGGGAAGGTATGAAGAAGGATATTGGAAATTTTATTTCTAAATGCCTGAACTGTCAGTTGGTAAAAGCTGAACAGAAGAAGCCAAGTGGATTGCTTCAGCCATTAGAAGTTCCTACGTGGAAGTGGAAGCAAATATCGATGGATTTTATCGATGGTTTACCTAGAACCAGAACGGGAAATGATGGGATTTGGGCCATTGTAGATCGATTGACCAAGAGTGCAAGATTCATTCCTGTTCGATCAACTAGGACTGCATCGAAGTTGGCTGAATTGTATGTTAAGTGGATAGTTCGATTCCATGCTATTCCGAAGAGTATAGTGAGCGATCGAGACTCATTGTTCACTAGTGGATTTTGGAAGAGCTTCCAGGAAGTTTTGGGAACCGAGTTGTGTTTGAGTACAGCTTATCATCCCCAAACAGATGGTCAGACTGAGAGAGTCAACTGAGTTTTGGAAGATCTCTTGAGAGCATGTGTTTTGGATTTCGGAGGATCATGGGAAGATCATCTTCATTTGGTGGAATTTGCGTATAATAACAGTTACCAGTCAAGTATTGGTATGGCACCATATGAAGCCTTGTATGGAAGACCGTGTAACTCTCCGACATGCTGGTTGGAAGCTGGAGAAAAGTTGATACTTGGGCCAGAGATGATTCGTCAGACTTCGGATTGTATAGAGATCATTCGACAACGAATGAAGGCAGCCCAGGACCGTCAGAAAAGTTATGTAGATAAGCGTCGAAAAGATTTGGAATTCGACGTAGGTGATATGGTTTTTGTGAAGATTTCTCCTCTAAAGAATGTTATTCGATTCGGGAAGAAAGGAAAGTTGACTCCGAGATTTGTTGGACCATTCCCGATTATCGGGCGAATTGGAAAGCTCGCTTATAGATTGGAGTTACCGGAAAAGATGGCGGGTGTGCACAATGTTTTTCATGTATCTTATCTACGGAAGTATGTGCACGACTCGAATACAGTGGTTTCTGCTGATAGCTGTGAAGACTTGGAGGTTGATCCAGTGATTACGAGACCTCGTAAGCCGTTTCGTGTTGTTGAAACCGACACGAAACAGCTTAGGAGGAAGACGATTATGTTGCTCAAGATACAATGGAGTGATGATGTTAACGACTGTACATGGGAGGAGGAAGAGAGGATGAAGGCAGCTCATCCTGAACTCTTCGAGGTATGGCCCTAAGGTGTTGTGACATCTCATGAATTTGTAGCTTGTTCTAGTTTTAGAATTCTGCATGCTAGGCTAGTAATTGGATGCATGGTTTGTTGATTGCTATGGATGGTAGGCATGCAGAATAGTTTAGGTTGCTCTTGTTTGCTTGGAATTTCGGGGGCGAAATTCCTAAGGGGGAGAGAATGTAACGACCCGTATTTTACGTGTTGATATATCGTAGAATTATTAGGTCGTTAGTGTTGTTTAGGTCATCCATAGCTTAATTCGTGGGAAGCTTGGGTCGTGTGACCGAGTTAAGGTGGTGACCAACCTATAGATAAGTCGTAGACGACTTAAGGAGGGTGCACGAGTTAAGGGTTCGCAACCTGGTGGTGTTAAGTGATAGGTTGTGCACGAGTTAAGTGAGAGGTCGTGTACGAGTTACGAGTTAAGAGATGACCGAGTTTAGTGTTTACGACCTAAGGTAGATAGGTCGGTAGAGCGACCTAAGATAGATAGGTCGGTTGAGCGACCTAAGATAGTTAGCGACCTAGGGTTAACGACCTAACAGTTACGAGTTATGATTTCTGACCGACTTAAGTATGGACCGACCTAAGGAAGTTAGGTCGTAGACGAGTTATGGCCTAGTAGTTAAGTCATCATGTTTTAGGTCGTAGCATAGTTAGGTCGGTAGGTTAGTTAGGTCGTTAGACGACCTAAGGAAGGCCGCTATGAGTTGTTAGGTCGTAACTCGTGTTGCTCGATAGGTCGTGACTAGGTTAGGTCGTATAGAGGCTTATGTGTTAGGTCGTAAGCTTTTAAGTCGGCAGCTAGGTAGGTCGTGTAAGTGCATGTGTGTGCTAAGTCGGCCCTGTTTGTTAGGTCGCATAGGAGTTAGGTCGTGAGATCTTGTGTGTTTGGATAAGTCGAAGGTCGTATGCCGTGTACCCAGTTAAGCCGTTGTGTCATGAGTCGGCAGGGTCTTAGGTCGTAGGTCGTTGGTTCGAGTTAAGGAAGGCGGCTGTGTTTTAGGTTGCATGTACTATTGAGACTTAGGTCGTAAACGACCTAAGTTAGGTCGGGGATCTTTAGGTCGGCAACGACCTAAAACTGGGCGACGACCTAAGGGTGAAATCAGCCTATAAATAGAGGAGTTTGGCTCACTTTTTGGCACCGGTTTTTGAAGCGACGAAGTGCTGCCATTTTGGAAACTCGACTACAACATTTTCTTCACTTCTTTCTCTACTTCAATCTTGTGCTAACATCCGTCAAGATCGAAGATCAAGATCGAAGATTGAAGAGCCAAAGTTGAAGATCTTCATCCGACGAAGCTAGATTTCACCATTTCAAGCGAGATTTCGACGAATTGAGCTTGAATCCTTGCTATCCAGATCTTTAGTTGATAGTTGTTGAAGTGTTTGGGTGATTCGGTGAGTAGTAGTTATCTCTCACGCGGACCCAAAGGAGTATATTGGATTGGTGGCTTGTTTGAGTGTTAAAGTTAGAGATTTCATGCATTTTTCTTAGTTCCAAGACTAGATTCATTACTTTTGAAGATGTTTACCTATGCAAGTTCAATTAACAAGTTATAGAGACAAAACCCATGTTTTATATTTGATAGATCTATGCTAAAATCCATGATTTCATATATGTTAGACTTATGCTCATTTATTTACGAAATTGCCATTATAGTTGATATTGCTTGATTAGATCTTGTTTGAATGCTTGATTGTTTGGATGTATGATTGATTTGATTGTCTCGAGTTAGCTTGTAGTTGATTTGGGACAAGATGGTTGAAGATGATTCAAAAGCTAAGTGGAAAGGCTCTTGAATGGTGAAAGCTGCTGTGGCAGATGAAGCGGATGATGAAGCTCATATGGATGGGTTCGAGGACTTTGCTATAGTTAGAGGAAGCGAAGTATGATGACTAAATGGACTTTGCCATGATATGTTGAGGCGAAGTATGATGATGAGACGGACTTTGCTAAGATGCGTTGGAGCAAAGCATGATGTGGAAGCCTTGGTTTAATCCAGACGGGATCATCCCAAGCATGTTGATTACTCGATGATGCGGTTCGAGTTGGTGGATAATGGTGGGCTCGAGAGGTGCTTGAGCTATAATGGGAATAGTCGTCGAGGAGGATGACTAGAAGGCTGAGATCTTATCGTTATTGAAGGTTCTAGCAAGCTCAAAGCAAGAGTACGTTGGGTAGATCCGTTATACCCAGGCGCGGGTCATGATGACGTGCTAGTACTCTGGGTAGATCCGTTATACCTAGGCATGGGTCACGGTGACGTGCGGAGTTATGTCTAGAACCGGGGTTGCCATTAGCCCTTGACGGATGGTTGAAAGATGAGTTGGTCATTCAATTAACGATAAAATCAAGGCAATGATAACAGTGATAGCCAGAGTCATGGATGTTTGGTTGTATCATCATTCGGTCTCAAGAGCGGTGTTTTCTAAGTGCTTATCTGATCTTGGTTTAGGCCTTGGGGGTTTGTATTTGGAAAACATCGACCTTGACTCGAGTGATTATTGCTTTACTTTAATTATCTGCTTTGCTATGCTTGCTTCTCCTTAGTGTGTGTCTGGGGGCTATCACTGTAGAAAGAGGTGGAGTGGGATGATTTGGGTTCCTATTCCTTTTATCCTTTATGTTCCTTTGGTATGTTTGATAGTTGATTTACTGCTCACTAAGACTGTTGTCTGACTCAAGGTTTTATGTTCAACTCTTATTACCTTGGGCTGTTCATCCATGTTGGGATGGGCAGACTAGGTAGCAGGTGACAGGTGCTGTTATTGGAGATCCATGCTGATGATGATGAAGATGAGCAGGAGGCTTTTGCATATTATTTTCTTATTATATGTACTGGGTGTTCCGCTGCTGTATTTTTCTTTGAGTGCTTTGTAGTGAGGCTTGATGTATTGACTTTTCAGATGCTTGTATCAAACTATTACAAAGTCTATATGATGATTTTCTGTTATGGAGCTTCACTATATATTTCTCTATTGTATTTTTATCCCTGCGCTGTGAGTTATACGATAGATTCTGCGATGTTTATCCTACCCTTGACGGTCACCCATGGCTGCCTGGCACACCTTCAGCGCACTATTCCCTTGTTTCCGTGCGGGATTCATGGGCGGTCGTCACACATAATCAAGGCATATGGGTAAAATAGGCTATGTCGATATTGTCCATGTCTTTGGTCATATAAAATTGCAAGGTTTACAATCAATTAATGATTTTTCCAATTGATTTAGGGTTGCAATTTGATTTAAGAAAAGAGAAAAGAAACGATCACCCTCCTTCATACCCATATGTCTGTATTTATAGGGGTTGAGAGAAGCGGCTAGTTGCCATGTGTCCATGCGTCATGCTTGATCTTCGGCATTAACCATTTTGATGGCATGTGGCACTATGTTTCATTTAGATGATCTTCGGTATCAAGGTTCATCTATATAGTGCCCAACATTATGCCTTTTTTGACAATCTATAGCATCCATTTGCATATAGGTCAACTATGGCATCATTAAGGCATGACATCGGTAAAAATGGTATTGATAATTTGTGGCATTGATGGTAGGCGACAATGATAACAAGCGTTAATGATAATTGGCAGCATTGACTACAGGTGGCATTGATAAAAGGCGGCATTGATAATAGACAACAATGAAGAGAAATGACATTGTCTTAGAGGCAACATTAACCAGAGGCGACATTAATAAGATGGTTTATTGGTGATAAGCGACATTAAAGAGATAAGAAGGAAGCGAGATTGAAGAGATGCGGTATCAACCTGAGGCGATATCAAACATATGTAATATCAACTCTATCTTCATGGGTAAAGTGCAATATTGATAGAATGTTCCATCAATGAGCTTTGACAAAATGACCTACGTTTTCGTTCCTCAGATGTGGATACTAATACATGCTTCGTAGTTATGTGTTGAGAATCTAAGAACTAGAAAGATAGATTATTTTGGGTGAAAGAAAAAAAAAGAAAAGATAGAACAAGAGCTAACACGTGATGAATATATATAATATATAAATTATCTTTTACAAAAGATATTAATCTTTTATTAGTCGTACAACATCTGAGTCTAACCTATCATCAGCCTAGATAGTTGTAACATCTTGTCCTTACAAATGTTGATAACCAAAACTAATAAAACACAGTGAAAATAAAATATGGAAATATGGACATCCAACTCGACTCCTGAAGCTCCAAATCATCCAAAGCTGACTTTGGAAAAACACTTGAGTCTGACACGAGTATGATAAGAAAATAACACTCAGACCAGTCTGGTAAACCAGCATGGGAAACTAAAATTACAAGGAATTATTATATCTTATATACCCTTTAAAACAAAAGGTGTTTCATAATACCATGCCGCACATAAACATAGATGGCCTTTTACCTTTCTTAACCAAACCATTTTATAGAGAAATCAAGTGATATTATAATAATTTCTAAGGTTTTAAATAAATTATGGAATATAACTAGAATGCTTATATCTCACATTTTAGCATAATTGTGCACTACTAAGTCCAAATGACACTTACTTGAGGATGAATTCCATACAACAACAAGGCAACTTGGGTACCGCCTGCTACAATACACCTCTAGAAAAATATGCCGAGGGCATCACATAGACCCTCTACAAATCAGGACCGGCCTACCCCATACTAGATAGTACAGATTCTTTCCTCATCCTAGTTTATTTGTAACCTATTCTCGACAGCTCTCATGCACAACCAAATCCATTAGTATATATCTAGAAATGTGATGACAATACCCTAACGGGTGCGTCCCACATAGACCTAAAACATATCCTCTATTTTAGTTATTCCCGTTTGTTAATGTTAGAGGCTACGTTTTAACTTTACCTAGAAATTTCCATTTGGAATTCCAATACTACCCTCCAAGTAGCAATGCAATGCCAAGATTCGCCCATACAAGTTGTTCGAAATATAAAGAACCAAAGGCACTAATTCTACTACATCCATTTTGGAATCACCCTCAGGATTAGTACCAAGTAGCCTTTGCACTTCAAAGTGCTTTGGCTTTGATTCCATCATCTTTAAGTTGCTTCAAATTTAAACCCTTGAGTTTGTTCGAAGTGGTTTTCGGATAATTCATACTAATCTGATCTCGGTCCCATCGAACCAACACTCGATAGTTTTCGATAAACTGAACATTGGTTCTTTCAGAAATATTCAAACAATATGTAGAGGCAAAGGAAATCCCCTAACTGTTAAAGTGGACATGTCTCCTTATCATTTATCCTAGAGGAACACAAAAGAATGCGGTAACATCAAAAAAGATAACTATAATTTATAATTCCTAAATTTTCCCTAGATCTTTATAGAGTTAAAAATTTGTCAAGATTAGATAGTTGGTTATTTAACTATCAAATAAACAAACAAATTAAACATAAGTCTACTTTCACATAGGATCCATCAAGCCTCTTTAATTAATCTTCCATTAATTAGCTACTTCAATTATTTACCAAAATATTTATATACTTATCTCATTGGTATAAGTATATTCTCACACCATTTTCTTTTATATACTTAAAATCTTTTACCATATGCTTATAAAATGATACAAGAATATTCAAAAGACATTTAAGAAAGATTTCTTATTTTTAAAATCATATTAAATGGATTAAAAAACAATGTCATTCAAAAACAAGTTTTACATTAAATCCAAACCCTTATCCTTCGGTGTTAGGTATGGAAAATGTTTCCATACCGCCATGAGTTAGAAGAATTATTTGTAAATTTCATAAACTTGATCTTCATAAGCAATCCAATTCATAACACATTAAAGTTTTGTAAACCCAAAACTTCATTTCCAAAATTCCAAGATCTCATACCAATTTATCTTTAATGATACCTTATTTAAAAGTAATTCTCCTTATAAAACGATTTATTATTTTAATTTTTTTTTATTTAATAAATTTATTACCTTTAAAATCTCGCTAAGAAATAATTAATTAAGTTTTAAAAACATCATTAGTAAGTAATTAATTAACTTTAAAACACCATAATGAATGATTTATAGGTTAATCGCTTCTAGATAAATGATAAATTAACATAAACCACTACTAATAAATAATACATACAAACATTATTATTAAATAATTTACTAGCTTAAAATATCATTAATGAAAAACTTTAAAACAACTTAAATAAAATAATTGATTAAATTTTAAAACAACTTTAGTAAATATAATTAAATAACTTTCAAATTTAAACATCACCAAAAGATAATTAGTTAACTTTAAAATATTATAGTTAAAATAATTTTATCTTAACTATATAAATATAGGAAATACTTTACTTTAAAATAACTTGAAGTCAGGGTAAATCCAAATCCCTTTTTTTTCAAAATTTGGAAAAAGGCTCAGCGACTACACTAAAAATACTTTACTTCAAAATAATTTAAATATAAGAAGACCGCTCAACCAAACTCGAACAATAGCCGCTCCCTCCACTTCCAGACCCTACTTCCATTACCATCGAACCCTACATTATTGCCACACCTCTAGGTCTAAGCTTGGCCTCCGTGGCACTCCTCTATGCCATCGCCATCTTGCTAAAGTTGAACCCAAACAATGGAACCCAAAACCCTAAATCGAACTCTTTTGGCCACCACCGACCGTCACACGACCTCTAACTGTCACCAAGATTTGACATGATCCCATCCTCCTCCTAGTGTCGTCGGCTCCATCTTAAACCTTTAGATCCTTGAAATTTAATAAATAGCTTAAACCCAATGATCTCTTGGCCACGACAACAACTCACCCTCTGAAATCATGAGACTCCGCCTAAAAATCACGATTTACAGATACGAACATGGTTATACGCTCAATTCGTTGTTTAGTGTTTGACAGAAAGCTAACTCCATTGGACCATTTACCATAGTCGACCTCTATATCTCACACCACTTGACAAAGTGTGACGACCCGCCCTTCTACTACCAGAAAGACGTATCATCCATAAGAAAGAAAGGGATTAGAAAATAGAAAAGACAGAGAAGAAAGAACAACAACATCAGGATCTCACAGCGGAATGGAACAAAATATAATATATCACATAAATATTACAAAATTTTACATATATCATAGCTATACAGATCATACAACACATACTAGACAGTTATAAACACATGTCTAGTTAACCTAAGTCAATATACAATACAGATAAATAGCTCAGAGATATCAACACAGCGGAACACCATATATATATATATATATATATATATATATATATATATATATATATATATATATCTACAACGTAGAAGCCTCCTGCTCCATTGCTCCTCCAGAATTCGTCAAATCTAACCCGAATCCCTTGGCTACCCGTAAAAATTTGGGTACCCGAGAGTTTATGAAAAACAAAAATAAACTCCGGGTCAGACATGGGTCTGGTATGAGTAAACGGTTTAAGGTTGTTTAACTTTGAAAAACATTTGAAAATAAAGGTATCACGTAAGACTTCCCACAAATAAATACGGGTAAGTTTTTACCTTACGCTAACCAAAACATTTCATAGGAAATCCAGTGATATTATAATAGTGTCTAGGGTTTTCAAGTAAATAGAAAATAACCGAAATTGTTACATGATTAAATTCCAGCTACTAGCCACAAAAGTGGGTAATACAAAACAAAACCGTAGGGTCTCATAGGGAAAATGGATTTCCAACAATGGCAGGGCTACTGGGGTACCGCCCGTCACAGTACGGGGCCTAGATCACCGTACCAAGGATTACTCCCTTCATCCCCTGCAACACAAGGTCGGAACCATTCCTTACTGAACAGTCCCGAACAAGATAAACCCCGTGGTTGGCGCGACCAACCACTCACTAAGCCGAAATATAAAAGGGACATCTAGACAAGGGAAATATCTTGTCCTGCTTGGGCATGACCCACCTAACCTTGCTGCATCTCCCCTGTTTTAGCCATTCCCGGTTGATGAGGCTTGAGGCTGCGATTACCTTTATTGAACATATCTTAGAATGCTCATCCTCCGCCTGACGATGTGCTGAAAGCATTCAATCCATACAAGTTCGTTCCGGGTTCGAACGAAACCGAAGGCATTATCTCGTCACACTCATTTTGGAATCACCCTCAGAGTCAACGAGGATAACCCTTACATTCTGAAACACCATCTCGATCTTCATTTCAGGATTCACGACCTAACGTTTAAATTGGATCGATGTGGTTTTCGGAGAATCAAAGTTGATTCTTCCGATCCCGGTCTCATCGAATCCAACCGCCATTTTAAGGGCCAAGTTGTCTAATTAACTTACAGTTTAAATAATTCAAATTCAACAATTGAATTAACATAGCATTTATCACAGATAAAACATATACAAGCATCACAGATATAACACAGCATATCACAGACTAACATAGAATATCATCACATAAATATTACAATCAGATATTCAATCATAACGGTCCATAAGCAGTCACCTTTAAGCTTATTTGAAGTTAATTAATTACATAAGAGTTAACCACTTAACTCTGTTTAATTAATCATTAATTATCAATCAATTACTTATTTCAAATTGTCTTAATGATTTCTTAATCAGCTATTAAATCCTAATCACATTCTATTTCACACTATTAATTACTTCCTTACTCAAGTGATTTAACTTTTATTACTTATTTAACTGCTCCCTGATCATTAATTAATAACTTTATTATTTTTTTATTTATAAAAACTTAATTATTCAGTTATTATTTGCTAACAACTTAATTAATCAATAATTAATTCTTAACCAAGTTTCTTAATTAATTAACTATTAATTCATAATTAAGTCACTTGTTTAATTAATTTCATATTTACCCCTTTCCATAATTATCGATCTCTGATTAAAATTTTAAAGTAATTACTCTCGGTCAACTTTCAAAAATAATTAATTTTTCATCTTAATTAACGTATTAAAAAAAATCAATTATCCTTAACCTAAAAAATCAATTTATTTTAACTACGCAACTCAAATGTTAATTTACTTGTACTTAACTTAGATTAATTGCCTAATTTAAAAGATAATTAAGTGTTTTTAAAAAAACTAGTTACGAAATAAATAAAGTCATAATCTAAAATCTTCTAAATATTTCAAATCTATGGAAAAATCTTAATTAACTATAACACTATTGAAAAACTGCATTTTGCAAAAAGAACACGAGTCGCCCCTTTCTTAAACTCGAGTATTACTTCGAGTAACCCCCCATATTACCGAGACCTTCCCGTTACTCCTTCTCCCTTCTCTTATCCATTTCTACAGGTAGTTCATTTTTAAACTTAAGTTAAAAAAAAAATCAGTCTTCAGCAAAACTAACCATGCACGAACGAGACGAACTCGGAGGGAAGCCCATAATCATACGAGCATAACCCGAAGAAAGAACACAGCCATGGTCTGACACGCAAACCCAACTTCAACGCCACCGTGCACGTGCACGGTGGTTAGCCGCACCTCCAGCGGCCCTCGCTAACACCCACAAACCCCAATTCCTTTCCGCACCCACAATCGAAACCTAGGAATACGAAATAAGGTCAAAAACAAAAAAATCACCAGAAACTTGCACATGCAACAGCAGCACTTCACCGAAAAACCACCACATCCTGCACCCTAGAACGCCAGAGACTAAACCGCTCCATCGACGCCAAGTTCTGACCCTCAGCAACTCCCTCCTCGAAGCACAGAAAGCTCGATAACACTATGATGCCGAAATCGAAAATTTTCAGAGTACAGGAACTTTGAACAAGAAACCCTATTTTATGTTCATTCGATTACTTTATGAATTAGAAAAATTATTTAACATTTTCCCCAACATTACGAATATACAAACTTGCTTCACGACAGATTTCTCTGATTTTTGTTGATTGGATTTTCTGGAATCGAGAAATTTGCAAATTACCTTCATCTGAAAACTGCTCTCTACATATTGATCTAAAAATCCTTGTTTTTGTTTTGAAAATCTTTAATCTCATTAAGGATTCAAAATAAAATTTTGAATTAGCTTCTGGTACTACTTGAAATTATCAATGAATTTACTTGGTTACCTGTAAAACCATATCACAGTACCATCCGTTCACAAAAATGTTTATAACAGTTTACAAGACTAGTTTTAGCTGCAATACTTGGTTTGATTGAAAAAATTTAAATCACAACATAGTTTAGGAGCAAATAATTTTAAGTTTCATTCAAATATTCACCCTGTATTCATTTAACAGGGAAGCATATGCAAGTCACAGAATCATATACAAATGTAAAACATGTACCAAAGAATCACTCAATCATCATAAGGGTTTGATTTAACTGAAAGTTTTAAGAATTTTGTTCACTCACCAAAATACTGTTGAGACTTGAAACAAAGGATGGTTGGATGATGCAAGAAATAGCAGTTGAAGTTTTGAGTTCCTGCAACTTTCTTTTGCTTTCTGAATTCTGTTTGAACTTGATAATATGAAATTTGTTCATACTTCTTTGCTCTTTTTTTTCCAGGGCTTTACTTTATAAGTTTTAATAATTGAACTAAATGATATAAACAGATAGAATAAATGAACATACATTTATATAACTTTGAACTTAATGCCTTCTTGAGCAAGCTTTAACTTAATATAATATTTGCTTTATTTGTAATTGTACTAAGACCTGAGATGCTTCAACAATTTCGGCTGGAAGATGTTCTTTAGACAGAAAAGTGGGCTAATTAATTGCTTATGTTTTTTACTTATGCTAGCATTATCAATGCTTACTGACACATACAATATACATAAAGATATTTGCAGTTTTTGTTTGTACTGTTATGTTTATATGCTGTGAATTCTTGGCTTACTTATACATATAAAGTTTGCAAGTTTTCAATTTGTCTTCATACTTATGATGTTTTAGCTGTACATAAATATTGTATGCAGACATAATATATTTGCAGGCCAAAAGCTTGTGTGAGAAGCTTTGTGTATAACATTTGTCCTCTTTTAGCTTATCTGGTTTATATACATATGGTTGTAATTATTATTCTCTTTATTATTATTTTTTTATTTCCTAGCTTGAAATAATTATATACATTGTGCTGTTTTATAGTTTAGTTTTTGTATAAATATGTTTGTTTTTATCTGGTATTATTCTAGCCTACTAATTTATAAACATATTTGTCAGGTTTATTTTTTTTTATGGTTTTGTTTTCATTTTATACTTTGACTATCCATAGTAAATTATGTTCAATATGATTTACTTACATCTATTTAAACTTATTTCTATTTGTATTTTTAACTATCAAGTATTAGGTTATATTCATGTGTTTAGCTTATATTTAAAATTTATATTTAAAATTTGTAGAATTAGATTTTTATTTAAACATTATCATCCAAATATCTTTATTAATTTAAAATAAGAGAAAGCATTCTATTTTAATTACATAAGATAACTTCTATTACAAATATTATTGAGATATTTTATTTCAAATTTTCATCTCACATCTCATTTTAAAATACCAATGCATATAAACAAATGGCAGTAATTACCAAAATCATATTCATTTTAAAATGAACAGTTCACATTTTATTTAATTAGATTAAACATTTACTAAAATAACCGGGCCGAAATCCAGGGCCGTTACATTCCTTCCCCCTTAAAAGAATTTCGTCCCCGAAATTTAAAACAATAGTTAATTTAAAAGCTATTATTCCAATCATACAAACATACATATCATTCATATACTAACAAACAACCAAACAATCTATCCTAACTAACAACACTAGTTATCCGAACATGAATCTGGATAAGTCTTCCTATATTTATTCAGAGTTGTCTCTTGATGATTAACAATCCGAACCGGATTTATGTCCATAGTTAAATTCGGTTCAATTTCCAAATTCTTGAATTACTGGTTAAACAACTAATGATGAATCATAAACAAATTCCTCTAATGGGATATATGGAATACACAATAAATTGCAGATTTCCATTCTAGCAATTCAATTCTGAAATCTACAGTATTAATTATTTTTTTTCTTCCAAATTTAAGTGACCCCTTTACAGAATCTCAATATTTATTCAACCAAGCCCGTACGATGTACATATACTATTCGTACGCAATATCATATCCGACCGCTCGCTCGATCACACAATTTCATTTCCGAACTAATATCGTCCACCCAACTTTCCAGTACGGACTCAGAACAGGTTTCTTGATCAGAAACTGTCATTCTCCTTGCATAGTCACAACTATGATAGCGAATTTCAAGAATCAATCAAAATCCAAATCCATGGTTCGTCGTCGAAAATCGAGTGAAAAATCCTAACTCGGATCGATATAACCATCTCGAAATTCTGTGCTCGAATCTGGATCAAATTGTTATGCGAATAAATTAATACACGTTCATCCTACGTATTTATATCCATTGGTTATCAACTATATCAATTTTCTTTTATTCACATTATTCTGATCCTATCCACTTGGAATAATTTTCTCAGTATCAATTTTACTTAAGAATTTCACTACTCATTTCTTAAGTTTAATATAAGCATAATATATACTCCTATATTATTACTCTACCACTTTAGCCTTTATATTTTATTATTTAAATCTGAATTACCAATTCCATATGAATTCAATTTTCTTAACTCTGAATATTGAACTTTTATTGACTATCTCCATTTATAACTGATTCATATTATTATTTTTAAATTAGTTTCATTCATTAGTTTACTTTAAATTTTCAATTTGAAATTGTTTTGTTGCTAATTTTTTTTTATATATAGTTTTCAAATTCTGAAAAGCTTTGACATATTCTCCATTACATATTTCCATAAGCACATATGTAAGGTTCCAATGCTCAATACAATTAACTTCAATCAATTCTCAAACCATTCCCTTTTAATTAAAGTGATTTACACTTGCTTGCTTAGACATATAATCCATTTGAGCAAAACAACTCATATTCAAAATCATCCTATTTTGCTTCCAATAGTTCATAGAATTTTATCTAATCTTGTTTACTTCAAACATCCCATTTTCTTATGCAATTTAACAATATCATTGTGAATAAATAATCACTTAATCTTTATAACAAATTTTAAATTGATTCCAATCCCCATTTAAATTATTCACAATCTTCACATTGCATTTTCTTCCATTTCAATCAGGTTTGATTCCAAACCATTTTATTAAACACAACAACCAATGTTTTAAATAATCATTTCACAATTTACTTAAGTCATTATTTACTTCAAATTGTTTCACTCAATAACTTAAGTTTATTCTATTCCACCAATTTCCATTCAAATCTTTGATTTGATTTTCCTTTAATCAAATCCTAATTATTTACTAATTAGTTTATTCTTTTATCCTTTTTTTAAAATTTTAATTTACATTAACAATTCATTATTGAATTTATTCAGAATAAGATTATTCAATTTATACTTGAATTAGATTTGTTTACAACTCACACCATTTCTATTTAAATCCAATTCAATACTTCGATTTACATTTACTCATTTACATAAGAATTTTATTTCATTCAATATTATTTATAACTCGATTGAATTCATTCAAACTCAGTTTTATTTCAAATCAACTTCAGTTAAATTTATCTACTTACCATTCTTTTAAATTTATTTCTCACTATATGAGTTCAAAGCTTATTTGTTTTCTTAAAAGTTTATATCACTCATTTGGGTCATTTCATCTTATAACCACAATTTCAGACTATATATATATAGCTCTTACTATCTTAAGGTATAAATTTTCATTTCCCCATTTACAATCATTTTACCTTCAAATTTTTATATCTAATTAAGTTCATTTTGAACTTCAATTCCATTTAGCTTACCTCAGGTTAAACTCAAGTACATTTTCTTCACTTTTATTTCCTTAAATTAAACTTTTAACTTCTGGATTGAAATTCCCAATTTCATCTTATTAATATCAACTTAACTTTATAAGTTCAACAGTTAATTTATTTAAACCTCCCACATTATCTAAATAGAATCTCTTAGAATTCAATTTCCCGGTTTTTATTTTCAAAACCATTTTGAAATGATAACTACATATACCCACTTGGTATATCAAATCAAATTTCCAAATCCCAAACACTTGTTTTCACCAAAACAAATTTTCTCTCTTTTAAAAATTTCTAAAACAACTTGTATACCCAACAAGCCCAAACAATATCCTGATAGAAATCCATCACTTTAGAAACTCGAAAATGAATACTAATGGTGTGGCCATCATCATCAGGATTATTTTCCAGCGACTGAAGTGAGTTCAGTGCTTTCTTATTTCCACAAATTTTCCCAAATAATTTCCATTCAACAATATTTTTCAAAACAATATTCCAAGAAAATCATTCAAACATTCCCAAGATTTTAAATTCCCAAATTCCTTTGTTTAAATTCATTTAAACACCTTTCAAATTTCCGGGACTTAAATTCCGGTTTAGTCAAATTTTAGTTATATTCCCTTTTATTTAAAATCATTTTTAAATAATTTTATTTGGTTATAAACCACTCACATTTAAATTTTTATTTGATTGTACTATTTACATTCAAACATCCAAGTATATATAGTTATGAAAATATTTATTTTATATCAAAATATAATTTTGGGTAAAATTATTTCATTTACCCTACCTTTAAAACAATACTGTGTCGAATTGCTCTATTTAAGTGTTTAGGAACCCCTTCGATACAGTTTTCGAGGCTGTGCCGACGATGGTTCATATACCACTCAATAAATCAATCAACGCAATATAAAACAACTTTATATTCACTAACAAATACGTGCTCATATCTATTAATATTCTCAAACTCATTTTAGAGTTCTACTGACTATATTTTATGAGTAATTTCTACCAGAGCCAAGGTTATCACCAACCTATGCTCTGATACCAACTGTGACGACCCGCCCTTCTACTACCAGAAAGACGTATCATCCATAAGAAAGAAAGGGATGAGAAAATAGAAAAGACAGAGAAGAAAGAACAACAACATCAGGATCTCACAGCGTAATGGAACAAAATATAATATATCACATAACTATTACAAAATTTTACATATATTAGAGCTATACAGATCATACAACACATACTAGACAGTTATAAACACCTGTCTAGTTAACCCAAGTCAATATACAATACAGATAAATAGCTCAGAGATATCAACACAGCGGAACACCATATATATATATATATCTACAATGTAGAAGCCTCCTGCTCCATTGCTCCTCCAGAATTCGTCAAATCTAACCTGAATCCCTTGGCTACCCGTAAAAATTTGGGTACCCGAGAGTTTATGAAAAACAAAAATAAACTTCAGGTCAGACATGGGTCTGGTATGAGTAAACGGTTTAAGGTTGTTTAACTTTGAAAAACATTTGAAAATAAAGGTATCACGTAAGAATTGCCACAAATAAATACGGGTAAGTTTTTACCTTACGCTAACCAAAACATTTCATAGGAAATCCAGTGATATTATAATAGTGTCTAGGGTTTTCAAGTAAATAGAAAATAGCCGAAATTGTTACATGATTAAATTCCAGCTACTAGCCACAAAAGTGGGTAATACAAAACAAAACCGTAGGGTCTCGTAGGGAAAATAGATTTCCAACAATGGCAGGGCTACTGGGGTACCGCCCGTCACAGTACGGGGCCTAGATCACCGTACCGAGGATTACTCCCTTCATCCCCTGCAACACAAGGCCGGAACCATTCCTTACTGAACAGTCCCGAAAAAGATAAACCCCGTGGTTGGCGCGACCAACCACTCACTAAGCCAAAATATAAAAGGGACATCTAGACAAGGGAAATATCTTGTCCTGCTTGGGCACGACCCACCTAACCTTGCTGCATCTCCCCTGTTTTAGCCATTCCCGGTTGATGAGGCTTGAGGCTGCGATTACCTTTATTGAACATATCTTAGAATGCTCATCGTCCGCCTGACGATGTGTTGAAAGCATTCAATCCATACAAGTTCGTTCCGTGTTCGAACGAAACCGAAGGCATTATCTCGTCACATTCATTTTGGAATCACCCTCAGAGTCAACGACGATAACCCTTGCATTCTGAAACACCATGTCGATTTTCATTTCAAGATTCACGACCTAACGTTTAAATTGGATCGATGTGGTTTTCGGAGAATCAAAGTTGATTCTTCCGATCCCGGTCTCATCGAATCCAACCGCCATTTTAAGGGCCAAGTTGTCTAATTAACTTACAGTTTAAATAATTTAAATTCAACAATTGAATTAACATAGCATTTATCACAGATAAAACATATACAAGCATCACAGATATAACACAGCATATCAAAGACTAACATAGAATATCATCACATAAATATTACAATCAGATATTCAATCATAACGGTCCATAAGCAGTCACCTTTAAGCTTATTTGAAGTTAATTAATTACATAAGAGTTAACCACTTAACTCTGTTTAATTAATCATTAATTATCAATCAATTACTTATTTCAAATTGTCTTAATGATTTCTTAATCAGCTATTAAATCCTAATCAAATTCTATTTCACACTATTAATTACTTCCTTACTCAAGTGATTTAACTTTTATTACTTATTTAACTGCTCCCTGATCATTAATTAATAACTTTATTATTTTTATATTTACAAAAACTTAATTATTCAGTTATTATCCGCTAACAACTTAATTAATCAATAATTAATTCTTAATCAAGTTTCTTAATTAATTAACTATTAATTCATAATTAAGTCACTTGTTTAATTAATTTCATATTTACCCCTTTCCATAATTATCGATCTCTGATTAAAATTTTAAAGTAATTACTCTCGGTCACCTTTCAAAAATAATTAATTATTCATCTTAATTAACGTATTAAAAAAAAATCAATTTTCCTTACCTGAAAAATCAATTTATTTTAACTCCACAACTCAAATGTTAATTTATTTGTACTTAACTTAGATTAATTGCCTAATTTAAAAGATAATTAAGTGTTTTTAAAAAAACTAGTTACGAAATAAACAAAGTCATAATCTAAAATCTTCTCAATATTTCAAATTTATGGAAAAAGCTTAATTAACTATAACACTATTGAAAAACTGCATTTTGCAAAAAGAACCCAAGTCGCCCCTTTCTTAAACTCGAGTATTACTTCGAGTAACCCCCCCATATTACCGAGACCTTCCCGTTGCTCCTTCTTCTCCCTTCTCTTATCCATTTCTACAGGTAGTTCAGTTTTAAACTTAAGTTAAAAAAAAAATCAAACTTTAGCAAAACTAACCACACACGAACGAGACGAACTCGGAGGGAAGCCCATAATCATACGAGCATAACCCGAAGAAAGAACACAGCCATGCTCTGACACGCAAACCCAACTTCAACGCCACCGTGCACGTGCACGGTGGTTAGCCGCACCTCCAGCGGCCCTCGCCAACACCCACAAACCCCAATTCCTTTCCTCACCCACAATCGAAATCTAGGAATACGAAATAAGGTCAAAAACAAAAAAATCAACAGAAACTTGCACACGCAACAACAACACTTCACCGAAAAACCACCACATCCTGCACCCCACAATGCCAGAGACTAAATCGCTCCATCGACGCCAAGTTCTGACCCTCAGCAACTCCCTCCTCGAAGCACAGAAAGCTCGATAACACTATGATGCCGAAATCGAAAATTTTCAGAGTACAGGAACTTTGAACAAAAAACCCTATTTTATGTTCATTCGATTACTTTATGAATTAGAAAAATTATTTAACATTTTTCCCAACATTACGAATATACAAACTTGCTTCACGACAGATTTCTCTGATTTTTGTTGATTGGATTTTCTGGAATTGAGAAATTTGCAAATTACCTTCATCTGAAAACTGCTCTCTACATATTGATCTAAAAATCCTTGTTTTTGTTTTGAAAATCTTCAATCTCATTAAGGATTCAAATAAAATTTTGAATTAGCTTCTGGTACTACTTGAAATTATCAATGAATTTACTTGGTTACCTGTAAAACCATATCACAGTACCATCCGTTCACAAAAATGTTTATAACAGTTTACAAGACTAGTTTTAGCTGCAATACTTGGTTTGATTGAAAAAATTTAAATCACAACATAGTTTAGGAGCAAATAACTTTAAGTTTCATTCAAATATTCACCCTGTATTCATTTAACAAGGAAGCATATGCAAGTCACAGAATCATATACAAATGTAAAACATATACCACAGAATCACTCAATCATCATAAGGGTTTGATTTAACTGAAAGTTTTAAGAATTTTGTTTACTCACCAAAATACTGTTGAGACTTGAAACAGAGGATGGTTGGATGATGCAAGAAATAGCAGTTGAAGTTTTGAGTTCCTGCAACTTTCTTTTGCTTTCTGAATTCTGTTTGAACTTGATAATATGAAATTTGTTCATACTTCTTTGCTCTTTTTTTTTCCAGGGCTTTACTTTATAGGTTTTAATAACTGAACTAAATGATATAAACAGATAGAATAAATGAACATACATTTGTATAACTTTGAACTTAATGCCTTCTTGAGCAAGCTTTAACTAAATATAATATTTTCTTTATTTGTAATTGTACTAAGACATGAGATGCTTCAACAATTTCGACTGGAAGATGTTCTTTAGACAGAAAAGTGGGCTAATTAATTGCTTATGTTTTTTACTTATGCTAACATAATCAATGCTTGCTGACACATACAATATACATAAAGATATTTGCAGTTTTTGTTTGTACTGTTATGTTTATATGCTGTGAATTCTTGGCTTACTTATACATATAAGGTTTGCAAGTTTTCAATTTGTCTTCATACTTATGATGTTTTAGCTGTACATAAATATTGTATGCAGACATAATATATTTGCAGGCCAAAAGCTTGTGTGAGAAGCTTTGTGTAAAACATTTGTCCTCTTTTAGCTTATCTGGTTTATATACATATGGTTGTAATTATTATTCTCTTTATTATTATTTTTTTAATTCCTAGCTTGAAATAATTATATACATTGTGTTGTTTTATAAGTTTAGTTTTTGCATAAATATGTTTGTTTTTATCTGGTATTATTCTAGCCTACTAATTTATAAACATATTTGTCAGGT
Source organism: Allium cepa (assembly GCA_030765085.1). Classification (NCBI taxonomy): domain Eukaryota; kingdom Viridiplantae; phylum Streptophyta; class Magnoliopsida; order Asparagales; family Amaryllidaceae; genus Allium; species Allium cepa. The sequence goes on along the minus strand of CM060938.1, from coordinate 727,956,718 downwards.
TTATTTTTTTTATGGTTTTGTTTACATTTTATACTTTGACTATCCATAGTAAATTATGTTCAATATGATTTACTTACATCTATTTAAACTTATTTCTATTTGTATTTTTAACTATCAAGTATTAGGTTATATTCAAGCGTTTAGCTTATATTTAAAATTTATATTTAAAATTTGTAGAATTAGATTTTTATTTAAACATTATCATCCAAATATCTTTATTAATTTAAAATAAGAGAAAGCATTCTATTTTAATTACATAAGATAACTTCTATTACAAATATTATTGAGATATTTTATTTCAAATTTTCATCTCACATCTCATTTTAAAATACCAATGCATATAAACAAATGGCAGTAATTACCAAAATCATATTCATTTTAAAATGAACAGTTCACATTTTATTTAATTAGATTAAACATTTATTAAGATAACCGGGCCGAAATCCAGGGCCTTACACAAAGAAAACCCGACTGTTTAAAAAAAACTAGACAACTAACCCTACAATTTTATAGTTGAATTTTTTTGGATAATTCTTAATGGGTTTGGAGATAGTGATTTTAGAATCCATAACGGGAATGTTTACTTCAATTTTTCAAAGAATAGAGAAGGGAAGAGATGTAATAGTAACTCTATTTGTATGTATGGTATTAACATAAGCATATTCCTTCATTCTAAGCTAATATAAATCAAGATAATTTTTTTTAAATTAATTACTTAAATAAGAGATTCAAAAGATAATCACAACTCAAGTTACCAATAAATTTGCACAGCAGTCCTACCCCAAAATATTTAAACAAGAGTTGAATATCTCACCTTCCGTATGGCTTAAAAAGCCTTAATTTTGTTATCTTCAGTGAGATAAGGATTCACGGGCTAAAATATGAGATTTTTTTTTCAAAATAATAAAAGAAAAGGCAAAAAAGTGCAGTTACGAAGACAAATTGAAAATGAAGGACAGAAAGAAAATGAGGTAAATATTTATTTTTGTAAATGCCAATACAAATGACCATAATGTCCTTATTTCTAATTTTGAACTTTCACGACATTTCAAAAAGTCATCTGCATGGAAATATGTTGGGGTTTGGGGTAATCCTTATACTTTGCTAAGTTACACGATTGAGGAATCTCTTCCTTTCAAACCCATCATTTAATATTTGAAATTTAAATACATTTTTCATTATTAATTCCTTATTATTATTTTATTTACAAATTTTCAAAATAAAATGTTTAAAACATGTAAGTATTGTTTTACTTTATACGAGCGTGCTACAACTTCTAATAGCTTGTGGTTTGCTAAAAAATTGAAAATCCAAAATGCGTCGAACTAGCTATTTATGTAAATAGAACCAAAAAATGAATTTTATACCATTAGTTATAAATTTAAAAGGAGAGTTATTTAATTATTAGGACCATTTGTGATGACCCACATTTCGGAAGGTTTAAATCGACAATAATCCACACGTGTCCGACTTAAACAATCCAGAAAATATATAATCAGTAGGGTTGTGATGTCCCGAAAATTTAGGAAATAATTATTTAATAATTTCATTAATAATTATTTTAAAATGCGAAATATTGATCTAATAATTTAATTCAAACAGGAATTTTCTTTTGAAGATTAATAATTATTTAGTTTGTTAAATGATATCCTTTTCAAATGTTAAAAATATTTAAGTAATAAATTTATCTTTCTATGCTGATTTAAAAATATTTTATTTATAATGTATAAATGTTTATACATTGTGAATAGAGGATTTGGTTTTAATTTTAATTTATATTAAATAAAGGATATTTTCTAATTATTATATAAATGTATAATTTGTAAATTGATTTAAGCTAATTTAAATTAGTTTTGTAAACTTTTCAAAAGTTTGTTTTAAAAATCTTTCTTATATCTTTATAGAAAAGTAAATAAGTATTTATTTTGTTCATAAAAATAAATATAGTTTAAATTTTATTTTCATAATAAAAGTTTGTTTTTGTTTTATTTTAAAAATTGGTTTTCTTTGAAATAAGATCTAATTCATTCTTGTTAAAGTATAACATTTAGTTTGAAACCTTTTGAAATAAAATGAATTCAACACTTCTTTTCTTCTTAAATTCTTTTCTTTTGAAATTTAGTTTTAAAAGAATATTATTTTGAAAAATAATTAAGCAAACATTTAAAATGTATAGTTTTAAAAAGAAGTTTATAAGTAGACATGTAATTATTTTCAAGGCTAATTGTAATAAAATATTTAAAACATGCTAAAAACAAATTTGAAATGGTTTAAGATAAATTTAAATACATTTACAAATTTAGAATTGCTTTTTATATTAGAAATGTATATGTGTTAAATTCTTAAACTATAAAATGGACACTTAAAACATTTAACATAATAAGTTAACAAGTGGAAAGCAAATTTATTTTTAAAATTTAATTTTATTGATAAGAGAAACATAACAAAAGCATTTGGTTAAAACCTTTATCTTCAATCAAAAGAAAATCTGAAAACCAGATTTTAGTAAATCTGAAAATCAAAAGAAAATCTGAAAATCCAAAATCCAATTTCTAACTCAGGATTCAAGAATCAAAATACAAATCAGATTTCAGTAAATCAAAAACCTTAAACAAATGCAAATCAAAATCTACAAACCAATCTTCAATCAAATCTGCAAATAACAAACTACAAATCTGCATGCAATATTTCAACTTCTAGCTGGAGTTCAACCTCAATTTAAAATCTGAGCAATGAAGTTTTGGGTCTGCATGCAACCTTCATCAACAAGAAAAGTAATTTCTGTAATCAAATGCAAGTCAGGATCAACATGCATTTCAATATGCAGTTTCTGGAAAATGAAATCTGCATTTATTGTGCTCTGCATCTTCTTAAATCAGGTGAGTAAACTTCTTATTTTAAAAACAGTTTCTTTTAAATAAAAATTATATAAATTTCCTGAATGAAAGTATTAGTTCACATTAATTAAAAAATCTGGGTGATTGAAACTGCCCTGTTATTTATTTATTGTGAGAACCTCAATGCAACAAGTTAAATCTATCTATTGGATGTGAATATGTAAGATTTGGTATGCTTGTATGATTTTATTGTGATCAAAAAAATGTGTGAATATTTATATGTATGGGATTACAGTAATCCTAATTTACAGTTTTCTGTTTTAAATTAAGTTTAATAGAAAAACTTTATCTACTTGTTAAATTTCTGTTAGGAATTAATATGAGCTAACAAATAATGCTGTTTAATAATAAATTATGCCCTTAAATCATAATTTAGTTGTTTGGAAATCTATTACTTTTGAAACAAAAACCCCATTTTTAAAGTAACTGTAGGATTTGCAATTCTGTTTGAACAGGATTAGTAATTTTGGAATTTATTTGTTATGCTAGTTAATGTTAGGTGTTAAGATGCTTTATGTTAGTGGAGTATTGATGTGAGAATGGAGGAGATTTTGGTGATGGATGACCAGAGAGAGAGACAGGTGGTATGGATTAGGTTTTCCAGGTTTTCAAACCACTGTCATGCAGTGTTGCAGTTCTTTGTTTACTCACATGCTCTCTGTTGCTTCAAGTTATTTGAGGTTTTGGGAATTTGTAGAGGGAGTGTAGAGGTAGCTTTATCCAAGGTCGCGTCGACGATGTTGGTCGGAGGCGAGCTAATGGGCTGTTGACAGGTTTTGATAGGGTTTGTGGTTATGTTTCAGGTTGTTTGATCAATCTGAAATTTTGGAAATTTGAGTTGCTATGGAGATTAGGGGATTGTATCTATGTTAGGGGATGGTAAGTGACTTGTAGGAGTGGGTTAGTGTGGCTGGAGTTGGCCAAGGTGATGGTGCATATGCACCGTACAGGTTGGGTGTCTGGTGAACTTAATTGGATGTGCAGGGTATTTTACTCGAAGTAATCCTCGGGTAAACTAAGCAGTGACTCGAAGCAAGGGGTTGGGAAACTCGAAGTAAATAGTTGGGTTTCTCGGTTAAGTTGGTTACAGGTTTAAAACCTGAGAGATTTTGCAGTTTTGAATTTTTAATGAATTCATATTTTTAAGTTGAAACTTGATTCAAGTATAACTTGAATCTGAATTCAAATGTAGTTTTGAGTTCAAGTTTTTTTTTTAAAAATGAAAATCTTAAATTTAAACAAGATGTAAATACGGGTTTAAGTCAAGATTAAAACGGTTTTCAGGTTTATCTTTTAAACCTAGATTTCTGATTCAAATAGTTTTTGTAAGTTTTTAAATTTTGAACAAATTTAAATGATTAAGCAAAATTTAAATTGTTTCGAAATTAAGTTAAAAACAGTTTCAAGTTTACTTTGGAATCCAGTTTAGATTACAAAACAGTTTGTAAATTTAAAAAAAAAAATATGAATGAACATATTCAAATGTTTTAAAAATAGATTTTGAAAATGAAATTTGATTTCAAGTAAGTTTTAAAACTTGAAAGAATTTATTTCCTTCAGTATTTGAATTAAAATATGAAGTGTTTAATTTAAATATGAAAGTTGAAATAATCATTTTATTTTTCAAAGATTAATTTATGTTAATCAAGTAAATTTATTTTAAACCTTCTTATATTTTTAAGTAATGTTCTTTAACATTCATTTTATTTAAGGGTTTATAATTATTTAATTTGGATTAATGTTTAAATGATTAAACATTTTGAATCTTTAAATTTTTAAATGAATTGGAATTTGAATTTAATTTAGAAATGTATTGTTTTAATACATTTTGAATGTAAATGAGTCATTTGATAAGTAATTTAAATTATTTTGAAAATATTTAAGATAATTAAGGATTTACTTAATTATTTGATTTTAAATAATGGTTTAGATTAATTTTTAATTAAAAATGATTTGTTAATAATTAATCTAATTCAAAATTTTCTTAAGTATGTAATTATTGAAATGTCGTTAATTAATTAATAGTGATAATTATCTAAGGATAATGTAGTAATTAATTAATGTAATTAATTTTGATAATTAACTAGATTAATTAATTGAATATAATTAATTGTAATTTGCTAAGTATAATTAATTGTTAAAGTAATTAAGTAAATTAATTACTTATTGTAATTAATTTTGATATATGATTTAATTAAGTTAATTAATTTAGTTTAATTAATGTTAATAAATCATTTGATGATTTTAAGAGTGTAATTACTAAATGTAATTAATTGAGCAGGATTACTTAGGGAAGTAATAATGATAACTACTGGAATGTAATTAGTAATTTGGATAATTACTTTTGTAATTAATTAAGGAATTAATTAATGATTAATTATTGGTTAATTAATTTATAAATAAGTAATTAAAGATAGTTAATTACTAAATTTAATATTAATCAAGGTGATTAATAATTAGATTAATTACTAAATGTAATTAATTTTAATTAAATAATTTATTTAAATATTAGAGATCATTAATTATTATAATTAATGATGTAATTAAGGATTGTTTAACTAAATATTAATTAATTAAGTGATTAATTAATTGTAATTAGTTAAGGATAAAATATAATTAATTATAATTAATTAATAAATGAGTAATTAAATGTTAATTACTTATGATTAAGGTTAATTAATTTGTGAAATTAATTAAAGACTAATTACTCATTGTAACAGTGAATGATTAATCAATGATATTTAATCAAGTTAAATACTTAGTGAAAGATTTATTAATTGGGTTAATAAATTAAAGGATATTAAGCAGGATTTTAATGAGTAATTAATTTAATTTATTTTAAATCAATTAAAGATGGTTGTAATTAATTTAATTCATTTTAAATTAATTATAATTGATGGTTAATAAATCATTGCTTATGGATGTTATTGATTGAATGGTTGTGATCTCAGTAATGAGATGAGTCGTATCTATATGATATGAATGCTTGGTTTAAGTATGATGGTTTGTGATGGATTATTTAGTTGAGATGATTATCTATTTGTTGATGATATAGATTATCTGTTTATGATATGAATGTGATTATCTATTGTGAGATATAGTTTATCTATATGTGTGAATTAGATAATAATGAAATGAGTTATTTGTTTAAAACCCTTAAGTATAACTTGGACATTAAGATGGCGTTGGTTTCGATGAGACCGGGACCGGGATCGGGTTTCCATATTTGGATATCCGAAAACCACATCGATTCCAATTAAACGTTAGGTCGTTAATCGAAGTGGAGCAAGTGAAGACTCGAGGTGTAAGGGCTATACGTCAGTATAGCTCTGTGGGTGATTCCATAATGAGTTGATGGAATAGTACTTATAGATTCGAGATGGTGATTTAGAGTGCAAGGGTTATCGTCGTTAACTCTGAGGGTGATTCCAATACGAGTGTAACGAGATAATGCCTTCGGTTTCGTTCGAACCCGGAACGAACTTGTATGGATTGAATGCTTTCAGAACATCGTCAGGTGGACGATGAGCATTCTAAGATTGATGTGTCCTATAAAGGTAATCGTAGCCTCAAGCCTCATCAACCGGAAATGGCTAAAACAGGGGAGGTGCAGCAAAGCTTCGTGGGTAGCTCCCACTGGAGAGCAAGATTTATCCCTGCCTAGAGGTCCCTTTATATTCGGTTGTGTGGCAGTTGGCGACGGCCAATCTGCGGGGTGGTCTTGTTCGGAACTGTTCAGTAAGGAATGGTTCCGGCTTTGTGTTGCAGGGGAGCGGGCGTACTCCTCGGTACGGTGATCTAGGCCACGTAGTGTGACGGGCGGTACCCCAGTAGCCCTGCCATTGTTGGAAACCCATTTTCCCTACGAGACCCTACGGTTTTGATTGTATTACCCACTTTGGTGGCTAGTAGCTGGAATTTAATAAATGTAACAGTTTCGGCTATTTCTTATTTATTTGAAAACCCTAGACACTATTATAATATCACTGGATTTCCTATCAAAATGTTTTGGTTAGCGTAAGGTAAAAACTTTTCCATGTTTATGTGTGGGAAGTCTTACGTGATACCTTTTGTTTTCAAAGGATTTTCTAAAAGTTAAGCAACTTTTATCCCCGTTTACTCACAACAGACCCCTATCTGACCTGAGTGTTTATTTTCTGTTTTATTAAACTCTTAAGTACTCATATTATGTATGAGTAGTCAAGTGATTCATGATTGCTTTGACGAGTTTCTGGAGGAGATAATGGAGCAGGAGGCTTCAGCGTGTAGATATATTTAGTGGTTCCACTGTGTTTGAGTTGTATCTGTTTTCTCTGAGATACTTGAATTGTAATTGCTAGACAGATGTTTATAACTAGCTAGTTTGTGTTGTATTAGCTGTTTAACTCTGATGTATATGATACTATGTAAAGTTTTATGTGATATATTATAATTTATTCGTTCCGCTGTGAGATTCTGATGTTGTCTGTTTCTTTCTTTCCTTTCTTTTCTCTTTTCTATCCCTTTCTTTCTTCTTAGCGATGTGACTTCCTGGTGTTTGGAAGTTGGGTCGTTACATTATGGTATCAGAGCTCTAGGTTGAGCGAATACATAGACTCTGGAGTGGTGTCTATCTTGAGAGAGCATATTTGTGATTTTGAATATATATATTTATTTATTTCTGCCTATTTGTTAGGTTACCTGTTCAGATTTTCCAATAAGTAATAAAGGTAGATAGGGTAGTGGTCTCTGTAACACAACTACCAATGGTTGGAGTTCAAGTGTTTGAGGTTGGAAGTGATCTGCTAGGGCAGTGTTGGGCATCTTGAGTAGTTTTGCAGTTTGATGTTAGGGATTGCACTAATCTTTGAAGGAAATCTTTTCAAGATTCGGAGTTTATTTTGGATTGTAAGCTTGGTTGCACTCGTGTGAGTGGATTTTCTTGAGTCTGGATCAGTTGGGCGTACATAAGCCAGAAATGGTATCTTGGAAACTTCAGGGAGGAGTTCTGTCTGTATTTGAGTTTGAGACTCAGTTTGGCAGAGTATTTTGAGCCTAGTTTGGGAGCGAGTTTCGTGAGAGGTATCTGTCTATCTGGAAGGATCTATTGTGAAGAGGCTGGTGTAGCTTTGAGGTTCGATGAGCTTTTGGATAAGGAAGTTTTTGGTAGCAGTAGCAGCAGTGAGTGGCCTGTTCTTCGACGGTTCAGAAATCTCTGTGATTTTTCTGTCAGTAGGCCGGGCAGATGGTGGAGCTTGTCCATTTCTTCTGGAAGCTCAGTTGGGAGTGATGTTAGTGGTTAAGAGGTAGACCGCTAGTTCTTCCTTTGATTTGAAGGTTTTAGCTGTTCTGTTTGTTGAAGTGAGAACGATTTCTTGGGATCTGAACTGAGTGGGATCGCAAAAGTGACTTGCGATGGTTCGGAAGTTCTCTAAGTGAGCTTTGTTTGGATGAAGCATCTCTAGAGGATGTTTGAGTTATCGAAGTGGTTTGAGATTTTCTAGGTATCTTCGAAGGAATCAAGATTTGCATCCGCATCGAGAGTTTGAGTTCTGTTCCGACTTGATTCTTGGAGCTTTACCGGTGGTTCAGCATTGTAGGAGGTTCTTTGAGAAAGTGATCTGTTTAAGTTGGTAGGATTTTTTGGATCCAGCTTTCTGGTTGAATTTTTGCTGTGTGTTGTGACTGAATCGGATAGGTCACTGAGATTTATGGAATTTGATGAACAATATTCCGGGATAAGTTGATCAAGTTTATACTTGTGTTCATCAACAACATTCTTGAATCAGAGTTGCGCAGTGGAAGCATGGTGGCAGCTATTCCAGAATAGGAGCACCCGATTCTATGGGAATTTGAGTTTTGTCTTGGATCAAAGGATTTCTACAGGAAATTTATTTTGGATCTGAAGGCTTGGATGTCTTGTGCATTTTTTCTGTTTTCAGAATAAGAGTAGTTTGTCCGAAGACTTCTGATATATGTAGTAGAGTTTGTGTAGTGGATTTTAATTGTTCTAGGAAGTTGTAGGCAAACCAGGATCGATATGAGAGATTTGTGGATATGAGTATTGGATCTTTCTGTTTTCTCATGAGAGCGAAGTGTTTGGTCTACAGGATTGAATTTCCAGTTTGGATGGCTGGAATTTGTTTTTTTCATGTATCTCTGAGGGAGTACGTGTATGGTTTATCTCTGGTTTTAGAATCAGTAGTTCTGTGAGATTTGAAAGTTGATCAGGACTTGTCTTTGGTTTAGTATCCTGTTTAGATTTGTAGATCTAGATATATAGGAGCTCTAGATCTGAGTGGTGCAGCTAGTTTAGATTCTGTAGGGCGAGTTTCCCAGTGTTTATACCTGGGAAACTCTAGGGAATTCTATTTAGAATTTTGTCTAGATAATTAGAATTGTTTGTTTGAATTGGTTGCTATGGTTGCTAGTATTTGGTTGATAGAATATGTTTTCTCTTTTAAAATATTAAAATCTGTATGGGATTATTAAATTACCTTTGCTTTTAAATTTCGGGGACGAAATTCTTTTAAGGGGGAAGGAATGCGATGTCCCGGAAATTTAGGCAATAATTATTTAATAATTTCATTAATAATTATTTTAAAATGTGAAATATTGATTTAATAATTTAATTCAAATAGGAATTTTCTTTTGAAGATGAATAATTATTTAGTTTGTTAAATGATATTCTTTTCAAATGTTAAAAATATTTAAGTAATAAATTTATCTTTCTATGCTGATTTAAAAATATTTTATTTATAATGTATAAATGTTTATACATTGTGAATAGAGGATTTGGTTTTAATTTTAATTTATATTAAATAAAGGATATTTTCTAATTATTATATAAATGTATAATTTGTAAATTGATTTAAACTAATTTAAATTAGTATTGTAAACTTTTCAAAAGTTTGTTTTAAAAATCTTTCTTATATCTTTATAGAAAAGTAAATAAGTATTTATTTTGTTCATAAAAATAAATATAGTTTAAATTTTATTTTTATAATAAAAGTTTGTTTTGTTTTATTTTAAAAATTATTTTTCTTTGAAATAAGATCTAATTCATTCTTGTTAAAGTATAACATTTAGTTTGAAACCTTTTGAAATAAAATGAATTCAACACTTCTTTTCTTCTTAAATTCTTTTCTTTTGAAATTTAGTTTTAAAAGAATATTATTTTGAAAAATAATTAAGCAAACATTTAAAATGTATAGTTTTAAAAAGAAGTTTATAAGTAGACATGTAATTATTTTCAAGGCTAATTGTAATAAAATATTTAAAACATGCTAAAACCAAATTTGAAATAGTTTAAGATAAATTTAAATGCATTTACAAATTTAGAATTGCTTTTTATATTAGAAATGTATATGTGTTAAATTCTTAAACTATAAAATGGACACTTGTAAAACATTTAACATAATAAGTTAACAAGTGGCAAGCTAATTTATTTTTAAAATTTAATTTTATTGATAAGAGAAACATAACAAAAGCATTTGGTTAAAACCATTATCTTCAATCAAAAGAAAATCTGAAAACCAGATTTCAGTAAATCTGAAAATCAAAAGAAAATCTGAAAATCCAAAATCTAATTTCTAACTCAGGATTCAAGAATCAAAATACAAATCAGATTTCAATAAATCAAAAACCTCAAACAAATGCAAATCAAAATCTGCAAACCAATCTTCAATCAAATCTGCAAATAACAAACTACAAATCTGCATGCAATATTTCAACTTCTAGCTGGAGTTCAACCTCAATTTAAAATCTGAGCAATGAAGTTTGGGGTTTGCATGCAATCTTCATCAACAAGAAAAGTAATTTCTGTAATCAAATGCAAGCTAGGATCAACATGCATTTCAATATGCAGTTTCTAGAAAATGAAATCTGCATTTATTGTGCTCTGCATCTTCTTAAATCAGGTGAGTAAAATTCTTATTTTAAAAATAGTTTCTTTTAAATCAAAATTATACAAATTTCCTGAATGAAAGTATTAGTTCACATTAATTAAAAAATCTGGGTGATTGAAACTGCCCTGTTATTTATTTATTTATTTATTTATTGTGAGAACCTCAATGCAAGAAGTTAAATCTATCTGTTGCATGTGAATATGTAAGATTTGGTATGCTTTTATGATTTTATTGTGATCAATAAAATGTGTGAATATTTATATGTGTGGGATTACAGTAATCCTAATTTACAGTTTTTTGTTTTAAAATAAGTTTAATAGAAAAACTTTATTTACTTGTTAAATTTCTGTTAGGAATTAATATGAGCAAACAAATAATGCTGTTTAATAATAAATTATGCCCTTAAATCATAATTTAGTTGTTTGGAAATCTATTACTTCTAAAACAAAAAACCCATTTTTAAAGTAGCTGTAGGATTTGCAATTCTGTTTGAATAGGATTAGTAATTTTGGAATTTATCTGTTAGGCTAGTTAATGTTAGGTGTTAAGATGCTTCATGTTAGTGGAGTATTGATGTGAGAATGGAGGAGATTTTGGTGATGGATGATCAGAGAGAGAGACAGGTGGTATGGATTGGGTTTTCTAGGTTTTCAAACCACTATCATGCGGTGTTGCAGTTCTTTATTTACTCACATGCTCTCTGTTGCTTCGAGTTATTTGAGGTTTTGGGAATATGTAGAGGGAGTGTAGAGGTAGCTTTATCCAAGGTCGCGTCAACGATGGTGGTCGGAGGCGAGCTAATGGGCTGTTGACAGGTTTTGATAGAGTTTGTGGTTGTGTTTCAGGTTGTTTGATCAACCTGAAATTTTGGAAATTTGAGTTGCAATGGAGATTAGGGGATTGTATCTATGTTAGGGGATGGTAAGTGACTTGTAGGAGTGGGTTAGCGTGGCTGGAGTTGGCCAAGGTGACGGTGCATATGCACCGTACAGGTTGGGTGTCTGGTGAATTTAATTGGATGTGCAGGGTATTTTACTCGAAGTAATCCTCGGGTAAACTAAGCAGTGACTCGAAGCAAGGGGTTGGGAAACTCGAAGTAAATAGTTGGGTTTCTCGGGTAAGTGGGTTACAGGTTTAAAACCTGAGAGATTTTGCAGTTTTGAATTTTTAATGAATTCATATTTTTAAGTTGGAACTTGATTCAAGTATAACTTGAATCTGAATTCAAATGTAGTTTTGAGTTCAAGGTTTTCTTTTTTTAAAATGAAAATCTTAAATTTAAACAAGATGTAAATATGGGTTTAAGTCAAGATTAAAACAGTTTTCATGTTTATCTTTTAAACCCATATTTTTGATTCAAATAGTTTTTGTAAGTTTTTAAATTTTGAACAAATTTAAACGATTAAGCAAAATTTAAATTGTTTTGAAATTAAGTTAAAAATAGTTTCAAGTTCACTTTGGAATCCAGTTTAGATTTCAAAACAGTTTGTAAATTTAAAAAAAAAAATATGAATGAAAATATTCAAATGTTTTAAAAATAGATTTTGAAAATGAAATTTGATTTCAAGTAAGTTTTAAAACTTGAAAGAATTTATTTCCTTTAGTATTTGAATTAAAATATGAAGTGTTTAATTTAAATATGAAAGTTGAAATAATCATTTTATTTTTCAAAGATTAATTTATTTTAATCAAGTAAATTTATTTTAAACTTTCTTATATTTTAAGTAATGTTCTTTAACATTCATTTTATTTAAGGGTTTATAATTATTTAATTTGGATTAATGTTTAAATGATTAAACATTTTGAATCTTTAAATTTTTAAATGAATTGGAATTTGAATTTAATTTAGAAATGTATTGTTTTAATACATTTTGAATGTAAATGAGTCATTTGATAAGTAATTTAAATTATTTTGAAAATATTTAAGATAATTAAGGATTTACTTAATTATTTGATTTTAAATAATGGTTTGGATTAATTTTTAATTAAAAATGATTTATTAATAATTAATCTAATTCAAAATTTTCTTAAGTATGTAATTATTGCAATGTTGTTAATTAATTAATAGTGATAATTATCTAAGGATAATGTAGTAATTAATTAATGTAATTAATTTTGATAATTAACTAGATTAATTAAGTGAATATAATTAGTTGTAATTTTTTAAGTATAATTAATTGTTAAAGTAATTAAGGAAATTAATTACTTATTGTAATTAATTTTGATATATGATTTAATTAAGTTAATTAATTTAGTTTAATTAATTTTAATAAATCATTTGATCATTTTAAGAGTGTAATTACTAAATGTAATTAATGGAGCAGGAATACTTAGGGAAGTAATAATGATAATTACTGGAATGTAATTAGTAATTTGGATAATTACTTTTGTAATTAATTAAGGAATTAATTAATGATTAATTATTGGTTAATTAATTTATAAATAAGTAATTAAATATAGTTAATTACTAAATTTAATATTAATCAAGGTGATTAATAATTAGATTAATTACTAAAAGTAATTAATTTTAATTAAATAATTTATTTAAATATTAGAGATCATTAATTATTATAATTAATGATGTGATTAAGGATTGTCTAATTAAGTATTAATTAATTAAGTGATTAATTAATTAAGTGATTAATTAATTGTAATTAATTAAGGATAAAATATAATTAATTATAATTAATTAATAAATGAGTGATTAAATGTTAATTACTTATGATTAAGGTTAATTAATTTGTGAAATTAATTAAAGACTAATTACTCATTGTAATAGTGAATGATTAATCAATGATATTTAATCAAGTTAAATACTTAGTGAAAGATTTATTAACTGGGTTAATAAATTAAAGGATATTAAGCAGGATTTTAATGAGTAATTAATTAAATTTATTTTAAATTAATTAAATATGGTTGTAATTAATTTAATTCATTTTAAATTAATTATAATTGATGGTTAATAAATCATTGCTTATGGATGTTATTGATTGAATGGTTGTGATCTCAGTAATGAGATGAGTCGTATCTATATGATATGAATGCTTGGTTTAAGTATGATGGTTTGTGATGGATTATTTAGTTGAGATGATTATCTGTTTGTTGATGATACAGATTATCGGTTTATGATATGAATGTGATTATCTATTGTGAGATATAGTTTATCTATCTGTGTGAATTAGATAATAATGAAATGAGTTATTTGTTTAAAACCCTTAAGTATAACTTGGACATTAAGATGGCGTTGGTTTCGATGAGACCGGGATCGGGTTTCCATATTTGGATATCCGAAAACCACATAGATTCCAATTAAACGTTAGGTCGTTAATCGAAGTGGAGCAAGTGAAGACTCGAGGTGTAAGGGCTATACGTCAGTATAACTCTGTGGGTGATTCCATAATGAGTTGACGGAATAGTACTTATAGATTCGAGATGGTGATTTAGAGTGCAAGGGTTATCGTCGTTAACTCTGAGGGTGATTCCAATACGAGTGTAACGAGATAATGCCTTCGGTTTCATTCGAACCCGGAACGAACTTGTATGGATTGAATGCTTTCAGAACATCGTCAGGTGGACGATGAGCATTCTAAGATTGATGTGTCCTATAAAGGTAATCGTAGCCTCAAGCCTCATCAACCGGGAATGGCTAAAACAGGGGAGGTGCAGCAAAGCTTTGTGGGTAGCTTCCACTAGAGAGCAAGATTTATCCCTGTCTAGAGGTCCCTTTATATTCGGTTGTGTGGCAGTTGGCGACGGCCAATCTGCGGGGTGGTCTTGTTCGGAACTGTTCAGTAAGGAATGGTTCCGGCTTTGTGTTGTAGGGGAGCGGGCGTACTCCTCGGTACGGTGATCTAGGCCACGCACTGCGACGGGCGGTACCCCAGTAGCCCTGCCATTGTTGGAAACCCATTTTCCCTACGAGACCCTACGGTTTTGATTATATTACCCACTTTTGCGGCTAGTAGCTGGAATTTAATAGATGTAACAATTTCGGCTATTTCTTATTTATTTGAAAACCCTAGACACTATTATAATATCACTGGATTTCCTATCAAAATGTTTTGGTCAGCGTAAGGTAAAAACTTTTCCATGTTTATGTGTGGGAAGTCTTACGTGATACCTTTTGTTTTCAAAGGATTTTCTAAAAGTTAAGCAACTTTTATCCCCGTTTACTCACACCAGACCCCTGTCTGACCTGAGTGTTTATTTTCTGTTTTATTAAACTCTTAGGTATTCATATTATGTATCAGTAGTCAAGTGATTCAGGATTGCTTTGACGAGTTTCTGGAGGAGATAATGGAGCAGGAGGCTTCAGCGTGTAGATATATTTAGTGGTTCCACTGTGTTTGAGTTGTATCTGTTTTCTCTGAGATACTTGAATTGTAATTGCTAGACAGATGTTTATAACTGTCTAGTTTGTGTTGTATTAGCTGTTTAACTCTGATGTATATGATACTATGTAAAGTTTTATGTGATATATTATAATTTATTCGTTCCGCTGTGAGATTCTGATGTTGTCTGTTTTTTTCTTTCCTTTCTTTTCTCTTTTCTATCCCTTTCTTTCTTCTTAGCGGTGCGACTTCCTGGAGTTTGGAAGTTGGGTCGTTACAAGGGTTAACTTAGAAAAAGAAGAAAAATAAGGAGAAAACAAACACAAAATCTCGTAGCAGAACGATAAAATATAATAATCAAATAAACAGTTCACGAAGCTGTTTACTTTGCATTTGATTATAATTTATACAACATTTATCAGTGTTATATATACAATGGAACAAAGAAAATAATGTGGCGGAACAAACAGTAAATGGAATAATACTAGTAATAACACCAAATCTTCGTCTTTGTCCTCGAAAGAATAATCTTCGATAAGCTGAAAAACTTAGGACTGACTGGAGCGTAATGAAAAGACAAAACACTCGAGTCAGGACTAAAATATCCTTATGCAAGTCAAATCGATATCGCATATAACATAAGTGTGATAACGTCAGAGATGTCTACCAGATTCACATCTCCTGTCCAGTGTATACATGCGCGCAATAACTCAAGAGATGTTATGGGATTTTCCATCTCTTAAGGATCCTTCAAAATATTTGTATGTAATAGAATATGCTACATATATAATGTCTAATCAATAAAATAAATATTTTTCTTAGCGTTAAGGCTTTACATTAATCACCCTTTACGGTTATAAGCATTGTCGTACAGTTTGCATTTGACACCACCATTAGAATGTCGGTAGTCAGGGATGCGCCGTGGCATGACAACACAAAGCCAAAATCATACGGGTCTCGTATAGGGATAAAAGTATGACAAGTCACATGAGGAAATGCCCAAGGTAGGATACTACCAGTTTACCCTTATCGACTGGTGGTATCGCATCATAGCTATGATTGACCACCACGTCCAACACTCCCACAAAATCAGAGGGTGCGCACCAATCAATCAAAATGTAAATGATGGTAATATGAAGAAGTGTGTTCACTCGGGATAGCTAACCCGCTTGGCCGGTACGGCTCGGTTTTTAGTCATTTCAAATTGGGACAAGTGCTTGGCAAATCCATCATCGTTCTCTTTCTCCAATCCGGCAAACGATGCCAAATCCAATCACTTCATTCTGGATCATCACTCCACATACACAGTTGTTGAAGTGGTTCCGGTATCGACAAAGAGTATGTCTATATCCGGCCCCGGTCTCTTTAACAACCAAACGTCGTTTTACATACCGGTTAGTACTTTTACATTTTGAAAACATCGTATTTGATTTCAAAATATCACATTCGCTTCAAAATCAATTTCATTTCGAAATCATAATTTTTACTCAAAATATACAATTTCAATTCATAATCGTATCGTCTTGATGTCTCGATTTCGCTTCTAAAATTGTTTTGAATTTCAATTTAGGTTATAACATCATTTAACCCAATTGGTATTTAAATCCAAGGTTTAAATATAAATATTTCACCCTATTGACCAGCTTGAAATTTTAGAAAATAGTTTGAATAGTTTTAAAATAGTTTAAATAATTCCAATAGTTAAAAATAGTGTAAATGGTTAAAATAGTTAAAAATAGTTTAAATGGTTAAAATAGTTTAAGTATTAAAATTGTTTATATACTAAAGTCAAATCCAAAATAATTTGAATCTTAAAAAAATATAGATTTAAATAGCTTATATCAAAATAATTTTATTGCAAATAGCTTCATAGTCAAACCGATTCAATTCCAACTTACCAATTCAAATTAATTTCAATTTCCATTCAGTCAATTCACTTTCGATTTCAATTCAAATAAATTTCAACTTCGATTTCAAATTAATTCAATTTCACCTTCAATTCCAATTGACTTCAATTTAAAAAAAGCATTCCAATTCCAAATTAAAACCATTTCAATTTATCAATTCCAATTTTGATTTTCAAAACATCGATCCAAAAATACTTAAATCAAATTTACCTTCAATACCCAATTTGAAATCCAGATTTTCAAATATAATTCAATTCCAAGCTCAATTTTGGAATAGCGTTTTATATCACTTTTACTTCGTAAAATACAAAGTTTGAATAAAAATCCAATCTTTTAAAACAATCCAATTTCCCAATTTCAAATCTTATTTCGATTATAACATCATAATCTCAACTTGAATTATTTAACCAATTTCGATTACCAAAATTTGAGCTCAAGTTTGAAATGAATTCGATTCCTTTAAACTCAATTTTATTTCTTTAAATCCAAATCATTTTAATAATTTCAAGCAAAAAATTAAAAATCATTTAATTTAACCAATCCTGTGTCCATATATAATTTTTTATCCTATGGCCAAGTGATCAGTTATTCAATGTAATTTCAAGGATGGATATATGCCATTTCAATCCAAAATAAATGTCATAGGTATATACAATGACATCCAATGTCATAGGTGTTTTCAACTTATTTCTTAATTTATTCGAAATAATTCAATTTACAATTTTATACAATGTAAATAATTTACCACATGATAACAGGATATATAAAGATAAATAAACATCCAATCATCCAAATATCAATCAATTGGCATCCATCACAATCAATCATCCAAACAGACAATATAGTTCACAATAATTTCATAGCTATTAATATCAAGTATATTGGGCAATTCAATTACAATTTCAAATTTAACTATTAATTTTAATTTCTATAGTTAATTCAAATGACAATTTAGAGGACAATTTATCAAACAACCATCAATAAATTTGTTTAACTTCAGAATTTCAAATATAGCTAGCATAAAAATATTTTAAAGCATTATAAAACACTCACCTTGAGTTTTCAATTTTAGATAAAATTGAACATTTGATTTGACCTA
The DNA here is from genome assembly GCA_030765085.1 of Allium cepa. Classification (NCBI taxonomy): domain Eukaryota; kingdom Viridiplantae; phylum Streptophyta; class Magnoliopsida; order Asparagales; family Amaryllidaceae; genus Allium; species Allium cepa. The sequence goes on along the minus strand of CM060938.1, from coordinate 727,938,598 downwards.
AAATTTTAGTTAGCTCCAAACTTCTCCAAATTAGTTCCACAATGTAGTACTCATCGCCACGATTCCATCACTGCTTCTTTCGTCCAATTTTGACCTCGTATGTGAGAAATATACAATTTTTAAGTTCATTAATTAATTATATAATTAATTTAAATCACTAAATTGATTTTTTATCAAATCCCAATACCAATATCACTATAGCCAAGCCCAACTAACACCTTTCTTCCCCAACTCCTATTTCCTCCTGCATGCATAGGAAAGCACTTACATGGCCTTGCACACATGCACTGATACGACATCCCGCAACACGAAACGCAAATCCGACAACGTCGACAAGCATCTCTTCCTGTTCTCCACCAACTCGACCACACATATTTGAGATTGGCACCACCATATAAAACGTGAACTAAATCTCCCCTTTGATCGTACAAATAGCTGTGACTCCTTATGGTGAACCGCTCGTCATGAAAATCGCCGCTGAGATTCTATTTTCCATAACGAGTTCGAATCAAAGCTCCATGGATCGAATCGAGCACTGAATCGTACAAAAACTCGAATCCTATTTCAAAAGCTGTTCGCCCTTCACTGTCGACCTTCCCCGATGATGTCGTACCCTACAATCCATATAGTAGATTGACATACTCGACCAAATATGAATTTTAAAATTGGTTTTACATTTTTTTGTGGAGCAGATTTGCAGAATTTTATTTTTATTGTTTTCATTGCTCTTTTCTTTACTTCCTGTGCGTGAAATGCTTAAATAGGAGAAAAGGGATGTGTGTAATAAAAGAAATAGGTAGGATCAAATCATAGGGTGGCTGATTGGATAGAATATACAGCTGTGATTGACTTACAACAATTTAAAATATTATTCAATTACAAATATCTCGTTTAAAACAGCTTAAAATTTCAAACTCCTATTGTAACGACCTGCCTTATTGGACGGTGTAAATCGATGATAAATGACACACGTCAGACTCAAACCACTCAAAAGGTCAGATTATTATGGGGTAAATAAGAAAAAAATAGAATCTCGTAGCGGAATGACAAAATATAATAATCAAATAAATAGTTCATGAAGCTGTTTTTCAAATAACATTTGATTATATTTATACAGTACAGAATCAAAGATTACAGACAATCAGAATAAACAAATAAATGCAGCGGAACAACATGATTCAGTGGAATAAATATAATAAATAGTAATAGTACAAATCTTCGTCTTCATCCTCCAGAAATAAGGTCTTCAACCCTGAAAATGCTCTGGCTGACGGGAGCGAATTGAAAAGACAAAACACTCGGGTCAGAACTAAAAATCTTACGTAAGTTAAAACAATGGCAAATATGAGTGCGACGGCGTCAGACATGTTTACGAGGTTTGACATCTCCTATTCAGTGTCCAATGTGAGTGCAATAATTTAAGAGATGTTAGGGATTTATATCTCCTAAGGATCCGTTAAACTATCTACTATGTAGTACAATACGCTATTTTAATATATATCTACAGTAAAGTAAAGTATTAAAATAGCGTTACCCATATCCCTCTTAACACGTTTTATATAATGCCGCAGTCTATACAGATACTGTAAACTCCACCCGCACGTGGGTTATCAAGGAGCACTCCGTAGGTACGACACGAAACAAACTCGTAAATGGCGCAATAGGGCATGTGACACGACACTCGAGGCAATGCCAGGATAGATAAACCAATCGCACTCCCGGACTAGTGTAACGCATAGCAGCTACTACCGCCCACCTCGGAACACACTCCCAAATCAAAATCAAGAGCGGCCACCAAATTAATCACAAAGTAAGAATATAGTATCGAAGAAATGTGCCTGATCGGAGGAATGATCTTACTTGGCCCGGTATAGCTCCTGTTTTAACCACATCAAGCTGACTCACGGGAGTCAGGGTCACATAAATTCCACATACAGAATCGTTTGTCAAATCATCCTACTTCATTTCTGGAATCTCCACCATGTATATAGTTGTTAAAGTGGTTTCCGGTATTGACAGAGAGTATGATAATATCCGATCCCGGTCTCTTTAACAACCAAACGCTTATTTCCCACCGGATGGTTCTTTTACATTTCAAAAGTCAATTCACAATTTACATCAAAATATCATATTCAATTTCAAATCGTATCTCACTTTTAGAATCATATTCACTTTGAATTATTGTTAAGTTATGTCAATTAATTCTTCGTTTCAAAATCAATCTTGTTCACTCAAATATGTCATTTCATGAAAGGTATAAATTCCAAACTTCAACTTAGGTTATTACATCATTTAACCATATTCGCTTTAAATCAAGGATTTGAATATAAAGGCCTCAACTTTACACGTCTGAAATTTAGAATTAGTTTAGATGGTTTTAAAATAGAAATAGTTTAAGATAGCTTTTAAATAGAGTAAAACAAATTAATATAGTTTAAAATAGGTTAAAATAGATTAATATTGTTTATATAGATTAAAATAGATTTAAATAGACTTAAAATAGATTAGATAGTTTAAAATCGATTAAATAGATTAAAATAGGTTAAAATACATTAAATAGATTTAAATCTGATCAGAATAGATTAAAATACTTTAAATGGATTTAAAATAGGTTTAAAATAAATAAAATGCTTTACATAGATATAAAACGGTTTAAAGTAATTAGAATAGATAAATTTAGTTTAAAGGTTGAAAATCTTAATAATATAAATTTTAAAGAACATTTTACTATTTATATTTAGAAAATAAATTTGAAATTTAACATCAAATTTAACCATTTATTCCATTTCAACCAATCGGGACCATATCCAAATTTCAATCACTTTTTATTTCAATCAAAACCTAATATTACGTCTTGAAATCAAATTTAGCTATTTCAATTCCAATAGATTTCAAAGCTACAAATTTTCAATGTTTAACAATCAACTTCGAAAATGTCATTTATACTTCAAATATCACTTTAGAATTTCAATTAAAATCCTTCAAGAAATTCATTTAAAACAATTCAATTTATCAATCAAATCCTATTTCAAAATATCATTTAAATGGATTCAAAATTTAAAGATTTAAAATTAACCAATCTGGTGTCCGTATATAATTTTATACCCTATGGTTAAGTGATATGGATATTTATCATTTTAATCCGCAATTTACAATTTTACGATTATATATTATTTCAAATCGCAATCCAGAATTAAACAAAAATCCATAAAATCGCTCGAATCCATCATTTCAACCCATAAGGATTTTTCCCTAATCTACAGATCTTTCGGGTATGTATCATTTCAACCCATATGGAACTTGCAATATTACAACAATATAAAATACAACATCTAGTCATCCAATATCAACAATCAAACATATAACACAATAATCATCCAAATAAATCAATAAACATTAATAGATAAATGATAGACAACATAAATTAAAAATTCAATATTAAATTAAATGATGATTTATTGCAATAAAAGTCAAATTTAAACAGAATGAAAATTTAACATATCGAACAGCAATCAATAAATTTCTAATCACATCATAAATTTAATTTAAATAACATAAGATAATTTAAAAGTCGTAAGCGGGTTAAAATACACAACTTAGATTTGAAATCGATTTGAAATCCAAATTTGGGCCCAAATTTGAACAGTCTCAGAATTCGTCTAAACGATCGTCAAAATTTTCGGAATTCCGATACGATCCCAATGGAGAAAATCTCATGTGAATCCAAGCTCTTATGCATAAGTTATTAACGTTAGAAGATTATAAAATTTGGACTTCGGATCTTTCTTCGAATCGCCGCCTCAATTACCCAGCGCTTGCCTTTTATTTTTTGGCAAAATGACTCGAGGCTCAAGTCATTTTTCTCCTGACCCGAAGGCGCTCTAAGATTTTCACCTCTGGAACTTGAAGAGTGCCCTGATCCGCCTTGTTTATCCTCGATCACTCTTTGACCCCAAGTCGTTGTAGGGTTTTCTCCTTTGAAACTCAAAACAAACCTCTTCCCGACTCGAAGTAAACTTGGAGCAAACATTTTTTTTTCGGTTTTTTTTTGAAATTAGGTTTTGGAATTTGGGAATTAGGTTGAGGAGGAGGAAGAAGATGTACGTACAGAAATTAAATTATGAGAAACAACTAGGGTTTATCACCGCCTATATATAGGCAGGGTTGGATCGAAACGACTACGCCACCCAAAAAGCCCGTTTTGACCCCAAAACGAAAATATGTCATCCCATATATCAAAATGGATGTTTTCGTTAATTTTAAATTCAATGGAATAGGTTTGAAGTCCTAATTTTATCATATGAAGAAGTTAGCTTTTAAAATCAGCTTATTTCAATTGGATTCAATTTAAATTGATCTCTACGCGCTTCGAGCCCGCACGATCAAACGTCATGTTCGATCGCTACGAAACTTTAAATCCTACAATAATTCATCGTTACAGATCCGATGAAACTAGTTTCGTAAAAATCTAAGTCAGTGGCCAAAATGGCTATTTTCTCGTTAATTAAATAAATTAATATTAAATTAATTAATCACTTTTTAATTCAATATTTATCAACTAACCAATTTTCATCTTTTTGTTAGGAAATCAATTTTACAGTTTTGATGACAACAACTATAAAATGGAAATCGAATATGCAAATGTATTTCTATATACAGGTACTAGCTAGAGAAAAATCACTAGAAAGGTAAGAACAAGGCTCAAAGAATGTTACAAGAGACTATAAGTCGATAGGATCAAAGAAGCAACAAGAAAGATGCACAAAACAGACATGTACAAGTTTCAGACATTTGGGTGCATAAGCCAGACGTCCGGGAAAGTCCTCTGGAACGGCAAAACAGACAGGACCACACGTCTGGTAGATGCACTCATTCGTCTGAAAATCTACTACGTACAAAAAATATATATAGTATCAAACGTCTGATACAAATACGAGACGTCTAATTTTGAAATCGGAATTTAAATTCAAACTTCAACTGCCACATTCGAATAGACATCTCTGCTTCTCTTTGCTGCAACTCTTCATCATCACCAGATGCAACTATAGAGCACTTGTTAATGGATGCAACTACTCAAGGAACCTCTCTACAACTATATATATCATCAAGAATCAAAGAGAACACTCGCCTTACGTACTTGCGCCCTCTATTTACATACTTTGTTATATTCTTGATATCTAGCAATCTATACTTGTATTTCACTCTTCCATATATTCAGATCCTCACAATCAATATTCTCTAGCTATATATCGGAAGCATTTGTACTTATTAGTCAATATCAGTGTTAGACAACACATATTTGACAAGAATAATTTATTATAACCAAGCCTTTTCCTCCAGGCGAAGCGAGGGTATTTGATAGTCGAATTCCGAAAGGGAGCTTCGAAACTGGACGTAGGATGGGAGGTCCGAACCAGTATAAAATCCTGGTGTGCTTATTCTATATTTACCTAGATTAAAATAGTTTTAGTTGCATCATATATTTTGTCACATATACTTGCATATACACTACACGATCCACCATATAGACTTACAATTGGTATTAGAGCAAGGTTAGATCAAGTACAGTAACACGTTTTTGAATCACTATAAAATGGAAAGTATTTTTCAAGAAGGTCAATCCACAGCATGACCCCCACTTTTAATTGGTTCTAACTATGCATATTGGTCAACACGTATGAGAATTTTCAAAGAAGCTAATGGATTAGAAATTTGGCCAGCCACTCTCAATAAATATGAAGCACCTGACACTACTATGAACACATGGACTGAATCACAAAAAACCGCAGCTTCTAATAATGTTGAAGCTATGAATTTTCTATTTTGTTCACTAGATAAGAATGAATTTTCACATGTCATGTTATGTAACACTGCATTTGATATTTGGCATAGCTTACAAGTTACACACGAGGGCAAAAACAAAGTTAAACAAACTAAGATTTTAATTTTACAAAATCAATTTTCATCATTTAAAATGAAACAAAATGAGTCTATAGTAGACATGTACTCTAGATTTCAAATCATTCAACACTACTTAATGGCTCTTGGAGTCAAATTCATAAATTTTGACTTAGTATCTAGAATACTCAATTCTTTAACTCCAGAGTGGGAAAGAAAAGTATTAGCTATCGAAGAAGCTAATGATCTCTCAGAACTCTTAGTTGAAGAATTGATAGAAAATTTAACGTCCTATGACCTTAGTTTGCAGGCACGAAAAGAAAAAAATTCGGAAAAAAAACATAACATTCCCAACAACAAATGAAGACCCTGACTTAGACGAAGAAGAAATTGAATTTATTGCCCAAAAACTACAACAAATTCAAGAAGTTTAGGAAAATGACTAAATTCAGAAAGGAGGAAAACCAAGCTCAACAAACCAAACATCAATCAAATGCTATGAATGTGACCAATCTGGACATATGAAGAAAGACTGTCCCAAGCTCAGCAATGATAAAAAGAAGAACAAATTTGAAAAATTCAAAAAGAACAAAGCTTCCAAAGTAACGTGGGATGACTCAGATTCTTCATCATCATCAGACATTGATAACGATAGTGATGAAGAACAAGCTAATGTGTGCTTTATGGCACAAACTGATGAGGCATGTCTCGAACTTAGTTATGATCAATTATTAGAACTTAGCATGGAATTAGATGATAAATTTAGACAAATTAAAAAATTGAACAAAGAACATATAGCCAAAATAAATAGATTAGAACTTGAAGTAGAAATGTTAAACCATGAATTTTAGAAGAGGAATTAGAATTATCCCAAGGAAAAACTAAAAATAGTTTGTCAAAAATGAGACTATTTCTATTGATTTTGATAAAAGTAAATTAGAAAAGGATAACTTGTTAAAAGAAAATGTCAACTTGAAGAGTAGTATTGAAATATTTAAAATTTAAAATTAAAAGAAAAATTAGATAAAATTACAAACAATGTTTCAAAATTTAATAAAGGAAAACAAGATTTGGAAAATCTTATCAAAAATTCAAAATATCAGATAATAGAAATGGAAAAGGATTTAAAAATATCCCTAAACAAAAAGAGACTGATATTAAGAAATATAGTTGTATTTGTAAAAAGTCTAAAAAATAACCTAAGTTTAATACGAATACCAGAAATATAAAAATTTGGATTCCTAAGACAAATAATAATTTAATTAGACACAAACATATTAATAATTTTTTAGAAAATGCAGTCTACAATAAAAATTATATTCGTAGAGGTACAAATCTTTCTTGGGTATGGCTAACTACCCCTCCTAACGTCTAGGACCCTAACAAAGTATAAGGGTACGAATTAAATCATCTTTTATTTTTCAGGTACCCAAAATAAAAAATAAAAAGAAATGGATACTTGATAGTGGATGCTCCAAGCATATGTCCGGTAATTCAAAAATGTAATCAAATATAACATACATCGACGGCGGAACGGTAACTTTTGGAGATAACTTAACAGGATGCGTCGTGGGCATTAGAGAAGTCCCAACTCTGGTATTTCTTACTCTCCTTTTATTACAAATGTTTTGTTAGTAGAAAATCTAAAACACAACCTACTTAGTATTAGTCAATTATGCGATAAAGGTTTTCCAATCAATTTCAAAAAGATAGATGTAATATTTTCGATAATAATAAACAAATTATATTTGAGGGTTTTAGTAACAAAAATATTTATGTCTTAAACATGAATATAAATAGAAGTTCCAACTTGTGTTCAACCGCCAAACATGACGATCCATGGTTGTGGCATAAACGAATTTGTCATATTAATTTTAAATATACTAATAAATTAGCAAAATATGAGCTACTTAGAGGTTTACCTAAAAAAGTTACAAAGTAGAAAATTTATGTGACGATTGTCAAATTGGAAAACTAAAGAAAAGCACTTTTAAATCTAAAAATAATATTTCAACAAAACAACCATTAGAATTATTACATTCAGATTTATTTAGTCCAACTCAAGTACGATCTATAAATCACAAAATATATGTTTTCGTAATAGTTGATAATTTTTCAAGATATACATGGACTTTTTTTTAAAACATAAAAGTGACACCTTTGGTATGTTTAAAATTTTTGCTAAAAGAATTAAAACACAAATGGATTTAAAAATTAAGAATATTCGAAGTGATCACGGTGGAGAATTCAAAAATGATCTTTTTACTAATTTTTGTAATAAAAAAGGTATAAGTCATAAATGTTTTCCTCGCACACCTCAACAGAATGGTGTAGTAGAAAGAAAATCGTTCATTATAAGAATGTGCACGAACACTATTAAATAGTAGTGGTTTACCAAAACATTTTTGGGCTAAAGCTATTGCAACAACTTGTTATGTTTTGAATCGAGTAACTATACGACCTATAACTAAACAAACTTGTTTTGAAATATTTTTTGGAAGAAAATCTAAAGTATTGTGACGATCCGAAATTTTTGGATATTTGAAATCGGAATATTTAATTGATTTTAAATATTTAGAAGTTAATTTGTAACTTGAATTTCAAATATAACTATTAATTTGGGTAATTTAATTATTAAATTAAATAATTGGAAATTGGGTAAAATATGAAATCTGGAATTTTAAGCCCGTCGAAAATAATTTGAAGGCTTGTAAAATTTATATTTACAATACTTAAGAGAATAGAAGTGTTGAAATCAAATTTAAAAATGGTTTGTTAAGATTTGAAATTTATACCGTTTAAATTGAATTTAAAAATAGCCTCCCGAGGCGCAGTCTCGGAATTTGATGAAACCAGTTCCATTGGATCCGTAATATTTTATTATTATCGGACTTCAATTTTTGTAGTTTTTGGAGTTGTTGTGTGAGCATACTCTACATAAACGCGTTGAAATTTACAACAAAAATTCAATTTAAATTTTATATGTATATTATCACATAAGCAAGCTCACCAGCCAAAATCTTTCCTGAGCAAGCCGACTTCCTTTCATATCCATGTCCCCTCTTTTAACAACAGCACGCAACCCTTTTTGTTTAAAGATAGAATCGAGCTCCTTCTTTCAAAATAGAAATCAAAATTCAGAAAAGAAAAATGGCGGATGCCTGAAACCCTTTTCCTTCTTAACGAATTATTTTCGTTCTTCTTCCTTTTAAGTTCCTCCGTGTTTCTCTTTTCCTATTTAAACTCACGCTTCCTCACAAAGATTTAAATCTCATTGAAGCTATATATATAAAAAAAGAATAGGGCGCGCGAGCATCTGGAATCATGGCCGTGAGGTTCGCGTTTGAATCAGGGCACGAGCCGAGGCAATCTCGAAGTCGCGATCGCTCAGGAGAGCGGGGATTGCTGAGGCAATTTGGGGCTAGGGCTTGGGGCTCTTGGCGATTCGGCGGCGCGACTTTAAGCTGAGGCACGCGGTGATCTGGAAGGGCACGGTGGACGCGATTTTTTTTCGAGTGAGGTGATCGGCCAGAGCTCGTTCGATCCTTTCTAGTGATGTGTCGATTTAAAATGTTAATTAGGAGATCAACTTAAATCCATTTTTAGTTGAAACGATAACATATATATATATATATATATATATATATGATTTTTATGTTTTTGATTTAGTAAAATATATATATGATTATTAGAGGAGAGGTTTTACAGTAAAAGAATTTAGGCCTGTCAAGCAGTTTTAAATTCAATAATTAGTTAATTAAATCTATGGGAATTAATTGTTCAACAGACATTAACAAACCGTATAAATATTTATGCAAGGTCAGAATCTAAAAAGAAGCAAGCCGGATTGGAATGGGTGGCAAACAAATTAAAGGTGAGTTAATCTCACTCATCTGGTATGATTTAAATTTAAATAATTAAATTTAAATAATTGGTTGGATGGTTGAATTGATTTGATGTGCTATATTATAGTATATAATATATCTTGGAATGATTGATTTTCCCGCATTTTATAGCGGATGAAACCCTATGCGCAACATAATGGCACATGATTTTATATAAATCCCATATACCGCCATATTCCACCTCGAAGTGGAATTGGTATTTTATATTGTGCTAACGTCTGTTGATGCAGGGAAACAGGTTGGAGGGATCCAACAAGATTCCTCAAAATTATTTAGAATTGTTTGATATTCTGTATTATGGATATTTGATATTCTGTGATGAATATTGTTGTTAATTGGAAATATTGATTTCTATGATTTGCTTGAATATATTTCGGTGTGCTGAGTTATCGAAATATATAGAATTGGATTTTTGAAAAGAAAATAAAAGAGTGAATTTTAAGTAAAAATAATTATAGTGAATTCGAAAAAATTAAGAATGAATTGAAAAGGAATGGAAATGAAATTAAAATACTAATAACTAATTTCGAGTATGGAGGAAAAAAAGATTTCGAATAAAACAGAAATTAATGAAATGTAAACTTAAGTGATATCAATTAAAGGAATAAAAATTTATTTTAAAATTTAAAGTTTAAATTTATTTTAAAGAATTAAGAAGTAATTTGAGAAATCTAAAATGGGTATTTTCAGTTAAAAGTATTTCAAATCATAATTATGGAATAAAATCTGAAATTTATGGATTTGGACTTAAAGGGAGTAAATACGAAATCAATTTGGAAATTGATTCAAGTGTTTGGAAATTTAAAGGAGAATGTGACTGTAGAATTTATAAATTGGGTTTATAAAAGCAAAGTAAAATATATCAGAGGATGTTTGGGAAGAATAAGTTCAAGGTGGAAATTTATTAAAGGAATGAGAAAATTTGTTTAAAAATAAATAGTGATTTATTTTTAAAGGTTGTGAAGAGAAGTATATTTCCCAGGATAGCCAAGTACGTTTTCAAAGTAAATTTTAAAATATAAGATAAAAGTTTAATGTTGTTTTAAAAAGCATGTTTTAGAAAATTTATTATTTTTGAATGTGTAAAATTTTAAAGTAAATATTTTTCAAACCTATTATTGTAATAATTATTTAAAGGTGACTTAGTGTTTTGTTTTAAAAAGTGGAAACCTAGTTTTATATTTATAAAGTAACCTTATTTTCAAATATTCATATAGTATGTGTTTTAATAAATTATTGAAGTAGTTTTTAACTTAAATGTTTTAAAGTATATTTCAAAGTAAAGCGTTTTAAATTATTTTTAAAATCTAAAGTTTTATGCTTGGTGATTTCTGTGGAAATAGAAAATACTTGGAATTTATTCTGAGAAAGGAAGGTAGTTTGAAACTATTTTCAAAAGGGTTTGAAAAGTGGAAATTTATCTTGTGAAGATATTTTTAGGATTAATAAATAATTTGGGAAATTATTTATGGTTGAAGGTTGTTTGTGAATGTAAATGGATAGTTAAATCACCGACTATCAATATTGGCCAAATGCGCTGATCGTTTCGAAGAGACCAGGATCAAGATTAATTTCTCGAAAACCACTTTGATCCGGTTTGTACGTTTCGTGGGAAACGTGTTCGGAGTCAAAGATGGAGCAGTGAAGTGCAAGGGCTAGTCGCTACTAATCCTAAGGATATTTCTAAAATGGATGTAGTAGGAATAGTGCCTTCGGTTCCGTTCGAACCCGGGACGGACTTGTATGGATGAATGCTTTCGGAAAATCGTCAGGTGGACGATGAGCATTCTAAGGGATATGTTCTATAAAGGTAACGCTTAGCCTCAAACCTCATCAACCGGGAATGACTGAAAATCAGGGGTTATGCAGCAAGGCTTCGTGGGTAGCACCCACTTGAGAGTAAGGTTATCCCTGTCTAGATGTCCCTTTTATTTCGGCTTAGTGGCAATTGCTGATCCCAACCACGGGGTGATCTTACTCGGAACTGTCCAGTAAGGGATGGTTCCAGTCTTATGTTGCAGGGGAGCGGGCGTACTCCTCGGTACGATGATCTAGGCCACGTACTGTGACAGGTAGTACCCCAGTGCCTAGTCATTAGTTGGAAATCCAATCTCCCTACGAGCCTTGTACGAGTTTTGTTTGTATTACCCACTCCGTGGCTAGTAGCTGGAATTTATTCATGTAACATTTTCTGCTATTTTATAAGTATTTGTATATAGACCCTATTATAATATCAGAGGATTTCTATAAAAATTGTTTTAGCTATCGTAAGGTAAAAGCCCAACATGTTTATTTGTGGCGTGGTCTTACGAGATGCTTTTGTTTTCAAAGGATTTTAAAACTTAATAATCAATTGAGTGTGATTTTCTCACGCTGGCATTCCAGACCAACTCAGGTGTTATTTAACTATAATGCTCGGGTCAGACCGAGTATTATAGGATACAGGATATGATGCTGTGGAGCTCAGGAGACGAGCTTGATGACGATACGTACTCTCGTACTTGTTTATATATATTCCTTGTGATGTTTAGTTGTGTACTCATTTGTATGAGGGTAGGTTATGATTACTGCCAATTGTGTGTTTTGTGATTGATGCACTCTGATAATGTAATGTATAATAGATATATATTTGTTTTTGTGTAAAGATCATTTATTATCTATTATATTTTATTCCGCCGCGATGGTTTGATTCTGCTGTTGTTTTCTATTTTCTCTTCTTCTACCTCTTCTTCTTTAACCCAAAATGGTTCGTATTTCTGTTCAACATGACTTGATTGATGTAGATTAGTATCGACTCAAGGGGTGTGGATTTGCAGGTCGTTGCAGTTGGTATCAGAGCTTAGGTTGGTGATAACCTTGGCTCTGCTGGGAATTACTCATTGAAATAGAGTCAATTGTACTCTAGACTGAGTTTGAGCGTATTAATAGATATGAGCGCGTATTTGTTAGTGAATATAAAATGATTTTATATTATGTTGATCGGTTTATTGAGTAGTTTATGGATTCTGGTCAATACGAGTAATTAACGTTATTGATAGGGATCTCTAAACACTTGAATAGAACAACTTGACATTGTATTGTTTTAAAGTAGGGTAAATGAAATAATTTTACCTAAATTATTTTTGTATATAAAAGATATAATTTTTCTAAAGTATTATAGTATTTGGATGCTTGATTGTTAAGGAATGATAATATCAAATTAACACTATTGTGTAAAAATTAAATAAGAAATTGAAAACTTATAACCAAAGTTGAAGAATAAATTTATATAACAAAATGGAATTTGAAATATAGATTATAAATGTAATTTATAAATCGAAATAAACTCCATATACAAATGAGATTTGTAAATGTAAACTGTAATGGTGATTATAATTTTGAAATAGAATTCCAGAGAAACATTTGAAATTGAAATGAGATAAAATTCCAGAGAATATTTGAATATAGATTTAAAGGAATTGCAATTTGGAATTTTTGGATTTTTTTTTAAATTCCTTTGGGTTTGAAAACGGTTTAATAAAGGTTTGGAGGAATAATAGTATTATTTTGGAAATATTTTGAGTTGTATTTGAAACCTTGTGAGATTTGGAAATTAAAAATATTTGAAATGTTGTTAAAGAGATAAAAGCACTAAACTCTTCCGGTCGTTGGAAAATAATTCCGATGATGATCGCGACATCATCGGTGTTCATTTTCGAGTTACCAAAAGAGGAATTGCTACCTGAATATTTTAAATTGGAATTGTTTGCGAACTGGGTTAGGTTTTGAAATTCAAAGGGATAACTGAATTTGCCAAAGGATTTTGGATGTAGTTGATTTCAAAAGTGATTTTGAAATTTTGGGAAATTTTTTAAACTCTGTAATCTTATTTTAAATGTTTATGGAATAATAAAAATATATTGGCTAAATAAAAATGAATAATTCCGAGTTAAAGGTAAAATGTGAATGGAATTGATTATAAATGGATAAAAGAATGGATATAAATAAGTTTGCGACTCATAAAATTTAGAAGTGGAATAAATAAGCCAAAATAAATTTGTTTTGTATTTTGGGAAATGAATAAAATCCAATACATAAAATATAAAATAGATTGAACTCCAGTAAAATAGTTAAAGTGGTTTTTGAAATAAAAAATCAAATATTGGATATAAAATTGGAATAAACCAATAGATAATTAATTAGTTAATGAAATTGGAAATGAACTTGAGTATAAATGAATTCAGCTTGGATTGTTGGTGAATTAAATGTAACTGGGAGTGTAGTCGAATAAAATAGAGTTGGATTATAACAATGATGGATTGAATTGGTGGATTAAAAATCCAAGTAGGCATAAATTTAAAACTTTCCTTGTTATTGATAGGAATAATTTCAGAATGAATTAAGTATGGAAATTTGAAGTCTAAAGAAATGACTGAATAAACTAATTTAATTAAATTAGTAAATGAGATTGGTTTGATAATTGAAAATCAAATTAAGGATTTAAATTGGGAAGTGCTTATAAAAACAAAATATAACTTGAGTATTGAAGTTGAAATATCTTGAAGGAAATAAATAACTGAAGTAATATTTGGATAAAAGGCCCGACTTAGGAAAAATTGAGAAATGATTGTGTCGAGTTTAATGAAATGAAATGCCAGTTGAATACCAATTTGATGTGACAGATGTTTGGCTTGTAAATATATTATGTAATGAGTTCGTTTGGATTAAATGATTTGAATGTAAGAAATGGAGTGTAAGCCATTTAAATGGAACAAAATAAGAATGAATTAAGTGAGATGGCGGGTGAATGGGTTGAAAGCATTTAAATTTGTGTCGAAACCTTATAAATTTACTTATGGGCAGCGTTTAGTGCATATTGCTTGTGTTGTACATGTGTTTAGCTGTTGAAATTAATTGAAATGTTAATAAACTTTGTATATTCGTCACTTACATGTTTAATTAAGAAAGTAAAAGTATAGGGAAGCCGCGTGGCTGGATTTGGTTGCGCTTATTGCTAAAATAAATAAGCCGTTTGCTTAAAATGCTAAATAAGGTACGCCTACGCAATACAAATACGAAATATAAACTGTTTTTCTATTTTCCGACCGTGTGGGTCGATGTACATATATTTATATCTCTTATCAAATTGCAAAAGCTCCTCCGTACAAAGGAGACTGCCAAAAATTTCCGAAAATTTTGGGAGTTAGAAATTTATTTTTTAAAAAATTTTCACTAACAATATATGATTTAAAATCGGCAAGCAATTAGATTTGAAACTTACTATTGAAATCTAATTTAACATTTGTGCAAGGTAAAAGCGAAGAAAAGTTTGAAGAAATTAAAGAAATAAAAGTTTGAAAACAACTTTTATTTGAGATATAAAAACAAATTAGTAAGTGGAATTAATTTAAGGAACGATTTATCGAATACTGTTTGAAATGAGATGAAATGAACTCAATATTTTGAATTGGAAGGTGAATTAAACTCAAGTAAAATTGAAAATGAAATTTGGATAAAAGATGAGAATAAAAGTATTAAGGTTTGAAATTAATTTGCAAATTGAAGCAAATTGAATTTATTTGGAATTGGAATCCAAATTGATTAAAAAAAGCTGGAAGTTGTGACAAGGGAAAGTGAGAATAAGTGAATAACAATCAAAATAAATGTGAATAAAAAAGAAATTGATATAATTGATAATCAATTGGGGCAAATGCGTAGGACGTACGTATATTATTTATTCACATAGCTATTTGATCCAGATTCGCGCACAGAATTTCAAGATAATTTTATCGATCCGAGTTAGAATTTTTTACTCGATTTTCGATGGCGAGCCTGGATATGGAATTTTGATTGATTCTGGAAATTCTCTATCATAGTTATGACTATGCAAGGAGAAGGATGGTTTCTGATCAAGAAACCAGATCTGAGTCCGCACTAGGAAGTCGGGTGGACGATATTAGTTCGGAAGTGAAATTGTGTGATCGAGTGAGCGATCGGATTTGGTATTGCGTACGAATGATATATGTGCATCGTACGGGCTTAAGTAAAGCAGATATTGAAATTTTGAAAAGGAGTCAAACAAATGATTTTGAATGTTGTGATTGGATAGTATTCTATGTAGGATATGAAGGTATGAAAAAGGGAAAGGAAAAATTGGTTTTGATTTCCGAAGATAAATTTGAATTGCCCGACTAAAAAGGTATGTGTTTAAATTTCTGTATGAAATTTGATTGGGTTTTTGGATCTAGCCACTTGGCCTTTTATTTTCTTTTTGAGATTTAGGGGCCGTAGAGCCATTTCGAAGTTGTACCGAGCTAGCCGCGCAAAGGAGACGCTGACGAAATTTTTCAGAATTTAGGGAGTTAGAAAATTTTTGAGAAAATTTTGATAATTCAAAATTTGGTTTGAAATTTAAATTTGAATGATTTAGCAAATAATATTGTTTAAAAACTAATGGAGAGTTTGGGAAGTTAGTAAGAATGGTAATGGGTCTTTATAAAAGATAGTTGGTTAGATGTTGAACAAATTGGTTTTGGAAAAGAGTAAATGGGTATTTGACCATTCTTCCTAGTAATTTCGTGGAGGAAATTCTTTTAAGGGGGAGGAGTGTGACGATCCGAATTTTTTGGATATTTGAAATCATAATATTTAAATGATTTTAAATATTTAGAAGTTAATTTGTAACTTGAATTTCAAATATCACTATTTATTTGGATAATTTAATTATTAAATTAAATAATTGGAAATTGGGTAAAATATGAAATCTGGAATTTTAAGCCTGTCGAAAATAATTTGAAGGCTAGTAAAATTTATATTTATAATACTGAAGAGAATAGAAGTGGTGAAATCAAATTTAAAAATGGTTTGTTAAGTTTTGAAATTTATACCTTTTAAATTGAATTTAAAAATAGCCTTCCGAGGCGTAGTCTCAGAATTTGATGAAACCAGTTCCATTGGATCCGTAATATTTTATTATTATCGGATTTCAATTTTCGTAGTTTTTGGAGTTGTTGTGTGAACATACTCTACATAAACGCGTTGAAATTTACAACGAAAATTCAATTTAAATTTTATATGTATATTATCACATAAGCATCCTCACCAGCCGAAATCTTTCCTGAGCAAGCCGACTTCCTTTCATATCCGTGTCCCCTCTTTTAACAACAGCACGCAACCCTTTTTGTTAAAAGATAGAATCGAGCTCCTTCTTTCAAAACAGAAATCGAAATTCAGAAAAGAAAAATGGCGGATGCCTAAAACGCTTTTCCTTCTTAACGAATTATTTTCGTTCTTCTTCCTTTTAAGTTCCTCTGTGTTTCTCTTTTCCTATTCAAAGTCATGCTTCCTCACAAAGATTTAAATCTCGTTCGAAGCTATATAAAAAAAAAGAATAGGGCGCGCGAGCATCTGGAATCGTGGCCGCGAGGTTCGCGTTTGAATCATGGCACGAGCCGAGGCAATCTCGAAGTCGCGATCGCTCAGGAGAGCGGCGATTGCTGAGGAAATTTGTGGCTAGGGCATCGGGCTCTTGGCGATTCGGCGGCGCGAGTTTAAGCTGAGGCACGTGGTGATCTGGAAGGGCACGGTGGACGCGATTTTTTTCGAGTGAGGTGATCGGCCAGAGCTTGTTCGATCCTTTCAGGTGATGTGTCGATTTAAATTGTTAATTAGGAGATCAACTTAAATCCATTTTTAGTTGAAACGATAACAGGAAAGGAATATAGGTGTAAATTTATGTTTTTGATTTAGTAAAATATATATATAATTTTTAGAGGAGAGGTTTTACAGTAAAAGAATTTGGACCTGTCAAGCAGTTTTAAATTTAATAATTAGTTAATTAAATCTATGGGAATTAATTGTTCAATTTATTCAGACATTAACAAACCATACAAATATTTATGCAAGGTCAGAATCTAAAAAGAAGCAAGCCGGATTGGTATGGGCGGCAAACAAATTAATGGTGAGTTAATCTCACTCATCTGGTATGATTTAAATTTAAATAATTAAATTTAAATAATTGGTTGGATGGTTGAATTGATTTGATGTGCTATATTATAGTATATAATATATCTCAGAATGATTGATTTTCCCGCATTTTATAGCGGATGAGACCCTATGCGTCGCATAATAGCAGATGATTTTGTATAAATCCCATATACCGCGATATTCCACCTCGAAGTGGAATTGGTATTTTATATTGTGCTAACGTCTGTTGATGCAGGGAAACAGGTTGGAGGGATCCAACAGGATTCCTCAAAATTATTTAGAATTGTTTGATATTCTGTGTTATGGATATTTGATATTCTGTGATGAATATTATTGTTAATTGGAAATATTGATTGCTATGATTTGCTTGAATATATTTCGGTGTGCTGAGCTATCGAAATATATAGAATTGGATTTTTTAAAAGAAAATAAAAGAGTGAATTTTAAGTAAAATAATTATAGTGAATTCGAATAAATTAAGCCTGAATTGAAAAAAATGGAAATGAAATTAAAATACTAATAAATAATTTCGAGTATAGAGGAAAAAAAGATTTCGGATAAAACAAAAATTAATGAAATGTAAACTTAAGTGATATCAATTAAAGGAATAAAGATTTATTTTAAAATTTAAAGTTTAAATTTATTTAAAAGAATAAAGAAGTAATTTGAGAAATCTAAAATTGGTATTTTTCAGTTAAAAGTATTTCAAATCAGAATTAAGGAATATAATCTGAAATTTGTGGATTTGGACTTAAAGGGAGTAAATTGGAATTCAATTTGGAAATTGATTCAAGTATTTGGAAATTTAAAGGAGAATGTGACTGTAGAATTTATAAACTAGGCTTATAAAAGCAAAGTAAAATATATCAGAGGATATTTGGGAGGAATAAGTTTCAAGGTGGATATTTATTAAAGGAATGAGAAAATTTGTTTAAAAATAAATAGTGATTTATTTTTAAAGGTTGTGAAGAGAAGTATATTACCCTGGATAGCCAAGTACGTTTTCAAAGTAAATTTTAAAATATAAGATAAAAGTTTAACGTTGTTTTAAAAAGCATGTTTTATAAAATTTATTATTTCCGAATGTGTAAAATTTTAAAGTAAATATTTTTCAAATCTATTATCGTAATTGTTGGGCGAATTCTCACCCAGAAGATCTTGAGACAACGAAGCGTCTGTTTCACCCGGGTTCGCAGTCACCACTTCATTCAGCATGACCGGCCTCTTTACCATTCGACAATGCAAGCCATAGCTCATTCGACATGAATAACCTCCAGTTCATTCACCAAGGCCAAGGAACACTCGGCACTCACGCATGAAGCTTCATTCGGCAGCACGAGCACAAGTCCATTCGGCATGGAAGCTCCATTCGGCAGCACGAGCCATGTCCATCCGGCATGACCAGCCCCTTTCCATTCGGCATAGCCGGTCCATGTCCCGCCGAATACCACCACCGGACCACACTATTGCCGAACCACCTTCCCATCACATCTCCACCGGACCAACTCCAATACCCTACCACCAAACCAACCACGACCGAATCAACTCCACTGCCACTCCAACACTACCACCGAATCAAGGCTTCAGCAATCCACTTCACACACCACCATCACCAGTCCAAGCTCTACCGAATGAAGCCTCGCCGAACCAGAAGTGCCAGGCCAAATTGCTTCAGCCCGGGCCCACCAGCAGTTATATACTTCCAAGACCCCTGCCCCCTACCTCATTCTATAAATAGAGGGGCAGGGGTACAACAATGGCAGACAAGTTTGAGAGCTCAAGCAAGGAAGGAACTTTCAAACTACTTTCATACACTTGTATACAACGCATTGTACTTGTAACCTGAAAGAAAGAAGATAATAACATATAAAGTGGACGTAGGCACATTCTGGCCGAACCACTATAAATCTGTGTGTCTTTTACATTTCAGCCCCTACTTTTCTCATATTTACATACTCATCTAAAATCATTGAAAATTACATATAATCAACTAAATAATACGACTTGGAGGTGTTTGTCCATTTTTTGTGCAAACATTTTTGGTGCTTTCACTGAGAGCTGAACTCAAACTTCATCTTCTCCCACTCAACCTTTTTCCTAACGACATCACTCGTTGCTTAGAAATCATGCCTTCCAAACAGAGAAGGGATGTTAACAAAGGAAAGAACATCGCAACTAGCAGCCTTCCAGATCCAGCAATCACAGATCAGCCCACTTCAACAGCAGTACCAGATGAAAATCAGGAAAATCCAACTGGTCCCGCAACGGAACAACCAATCACTAGGGCAGATCTGGACAGGGTTGTGGCTGAAGTAACTAACCGCTTCACATCCCAACAAGAAACTTTGGTGGACCAACTCATGACACGCTTAAGGGACGCTGAAGAGTCCAACCGCAACACTGAATCATGGGGTGAATCCCAATCCGGAGGATCCCGGAGGCAACAAAGGTCTTCACTCTTCGAACAAGCTATCAACAGGAAAAACGATGATAGGGGCCGCGCCCGGACTCAGCCCGAATTCCGACTCGAGGAAGCCCTTGGAACCGAACCTAGCGGGGGAGGCACCAGGCGAGGGTCGGATGTAGCTGAGCCAGTCATGCCACCTAATCATAGAAACCCCGCTGAACGGAGCCGAGCTAGAACCCAGCCCGAAGTTGACCCCATGGATGTG
Source organism: Allium cepa (assembly GCA_030765085.1). Classification (NCBI taxonomy): domain Eukaryota; kingdom Viridiplantae; phylum Streptophyta; class Magnoliopsida; order Asparagales; family Amaryllidaceae; genus Allium; species Allium cepa. The sequence continues at coordinate 727,918,158 of CM060938.1, read as the reverse complement.
CTCGAAACAGAACCCCACAGGGGAAGATCAAGGCAGGGGGCAACTGTAGCTGGTCCTAGCGTGCATCCAAGCAGCCAAAGACAACCACTGGATAATGCTAGAGGTGATAGACTGTACCATCCCTACAGGTCATCTGGGCGAGATAGATCCCGCAGGGAAGAACCGAGCTCATTTTTGTCCGCTCCAAGTTCTGACGAGCGGATGGCACGATTATTCAGAGAATGTGTCCAACGGGAGCAAAGGGACCGGGGAATAGGCGCTAGGGTCACCAGTCCCTTTACCCGAAATATCGAAACTGCCATCACTCCCCGGGAATGGAAAATGCCAACCATGGAACCTTACAAAGGAACTTCCGACCCCATCGTACACCTGCAGAGATACACCCAGCATATGCTCATGAGTGGAGCAACAGAAGGAGTATTATGTAAATGCTTTCCGCTATTCCTATCAGATCTAGCTACCTCCTGGTTCTGCCATCTACCCCAAGGATCCATCAACTCATGGGAGATGTTAAAAGAAAGGTTTATTAGCCAGTTCCGCATCCATGTGGAACAACCCAGGGATGCTTATTCTCTATCCAATGTCAAACAGAAAACCGGAGAGACGCTACAACAATATCTAACACGGTTCAACGCCGCAGCGGCAGCAGTTCAAGATGCCGATGAAAAACTCACTCTAATGGCCCTCTGTAGTGGTGTGCATCCAGACACCAAGTTTGCCAGAAGATTAACTAAGGAAAAACCAGTTACCTTGCCCGATTTCTTCCATGAAGCTGGAAAGTATATGAGACTTGAAGACGCTGCTACGGAGAGGCAGCCAGGGCAACAAGGCAAGATAATTCAGGACAAGGTTCCCACTGCAGCTAAGGACGCTCGAAGAAATGAATCTAGAGACAATGCTGGGGGCAGAAAGGGTGAGAAGCGCCAATATCGACCAGGGCCAAGATTTGACTCCTACACTCCTTTGAATGAAACAATCGAAAACATCTACCTAGCCACTCAGGGCGAACTCGGATACAAGCGCCCCCCGCACAAGAAAGAATCAGATAACGCACTCAAGTCCGGAAAGTTCTGTCGCTTCCACGAATCCCACGGACATGACACCAATGAATGCCACCATCTTCGGGACTTGATCGAAGAACACATTAGAAGAAGAAGACTGGAACGTTATGTGAAAAGTCAGAACAGGACTCCAACTCCTGCCAATGAGAACTCAAAGCAACCCCTCCCAGAAGTAGGCGGAGGGAGTCGCAACAATCACAACACCAGTGGCTCTAGTCAAGAGAAGATAGTGGTCCTTACCATCTCAGGAGGACCACACATTGCCGACAGAAGTTGGGCAGAGATGGAAAGGTACGGCAAGTCGCTTAGAAATGCCGAAGGATACGTTAACTCCGTCACAGAAGAACGCCAACCGAAACGAAAAGAGAGCGACGACATCATATTCAGTAGACGCGATTTGGAAGGAAGACAGTACCCACATATGGATCCTATGGTCATCTCTGCCTGGTTCGGCCCTGCTAAAGTTTTTCGGATTCTAATAGACACGGGAAGCTCCGTAAACATCTTGTTCAAACATGCTTTCGACAAAATGAAGTTATCAATGAAGGATGTGTCTCCCTGCGACAAACCACTGCACGGTTTCACTGGAGATGCAAAAATGCCCCTCGGGCAACTTGACCTCTTCGTCGAAATAGGAAGTCATCCCCGCTCCGTGGTGCGAAAACAAACGTTCGTGCTAATAGAGAACCACTCGGCTTACAACGCCTTCTTGGGGAGACCAGCCTTGTCTGACTTCCAAATTGTCCTAGCCCCCTGGTGCCTGAAGATGAAATTCCCGACAGACAACGGAATAGGAGAAGTAGAAGGAGATCAAGACGCTGCCCGAGACTGCTATGTAACTGAGCTTCGCAACAACCGCAGAAAGAATAAAGGAAAAGATGCAGAGACTACTCTCTGCATGAAAAGCTTGGAGGCATAGCAACTAAAGAAAGCCCCTCCTCTTCGATACACAAGCGATCCCTTCAATGAACTAGACCCCCGGGATAAAGAGGAGGAGGCTACCGCCGAGCCTGCAGAGGCTATGGAATTCGTATCTGTAGATAAGCACGATTCAAGTAAACTATTAAAAATCGGATCTCAGCTGAAAACGGAATTAAAGGGTCAACTCATTGACTTTCTCCGCCACAACTTAGATGTATTTGCGTGGACCCACGCCGATATGACAGGAATCTCTCCAGACGTAGCGTGCCACATGTTGAACATCGATCCCACCAAGGTACCAGTAAAGCAGAAAAAGAGGAGCATGGGGGCAGAGCGATCAGCAGCCCTTGATGAGGAAGTAAAAAATCTACTTGCTAATGACTTCATACGGGAAGCCATCTACCCAGAATGGATCGCTAACCCAGTGCTAGTAAAAAAGGCCAATGGAAAGTGGCGAACATGTATTGACTTCTCCAATCTGAATGACGCTTGCCCGAAAGACTGCTTCCCACTTCCCCGAATTGACCAACTCGTGGACAGCACAGCTGGGCACGAACTCCTATCTTTTATGGATGCATACTCCGGATATAACCAGATCCCCATGCACGCTCCCGATCAGGACCACACTAGCTTCATCACCGACCGCGGATTATATTGTTACAAAGTCATGCCTTTTGGACTCAAAAATGCTGGAGCTACCTATCAACGCCTCGTCAACAAAATGTTCGCAGAACTGATAGGACGTACTATGGAAGTATATGTGGATGACATGTTGGTGAAGTCCAGGAAAGCCAACGACCATGTAAGCCATCTGGACGATATGTTTCGGGTACTTCGCCGATATGGAATGAAGCTGAATCCTCTAAAATGCTCCTTCGGAGTATCATCGGGAAAATTCTTAGGATTCATCGTCCACGCCAGAGGAATCGAAGCAAACCCTGAACAAATCCGAGCTTTAAAAGAAATAAGGATACCTTCCACTCGGAAAGAAATGCAGAGCCTAAACGGAAAGGTGGCCGCCCTAAGCAGATTCATTTCCAAGGCAACTGACAAGTGTGTCCCTTTCTTCGAAGCACTCAAGAAAGACAAAGGGAGGTTCGAGTGGACCGACGAATGCTTAAAAGCCTTCCTCAACCTAATCGAACACCTTCAGAGACCACCAGTACTCTCAACTCCAAATGAAGGTGAAGTGTTATACCTATACCTCGCTGTATCATCTCATGCTCTAAGCGCCGCCTTGGTAAGAGAAGAAGACCGCACACAACGTCCGGTTTACTTTGTAAGCAAGAGATTTACGGGGGCAGAAGCCAGATATCCTAAACTTGAGAAGTTAGCATATTGTTTATTGATCGCGTCACGGAAACTGCGACACTACTTCCAGTCTCACTCCATCAGGGTTCTAACCGATCAACCACTAAGACAAGTGCTCCATCGTCCTGACACTTCTGGGCGACTCCTCAAATGGTGCATCGAACTAAGTCAGTATGATATCACCTACCATCCCCGCACCGCTATCAAAGGACAAGCCATGGCTGATTTCATTGCCGAATTCACTACCAACGAAGGCAAGGAACAATCCGAAGTAGCAAAAAACATCAAGTGGAACCTCTTTGTAGACGGAGCATCGAACGAACAAGGCTCGGGGGCAGGTATTGTGATCGTCACCCCCAGGGGAAGAAAGTTGTACTATGCATTAAGATTGGAGTTCACGGCCACTAACAACGATGCTGAATATGAAGCAGTAATAGCGGGATTGGAACTGGCCCTAGAAATTGGGATCAATTCCTTATGTATTCATAGTGATTCTCAGCTTATCGTAAACCAGGTACTAGGAGAATTCCAGACTCGAGGAGAACGGCTCACAGCATACCTAAAGAAAACCAGACTGCTGCTCGATCGATTGGACCATTATCTAATCAAACACATTCCTCGAGAAGAAAACCAAGAGGCAGATGAACTTGCAAAGCAAGCTAGTATGAAGGACAGCACCATTCCCGGAGCACTAGTAATCTCAAGGCAGCTAGCCCCGAGTTTCGAACAAGCGAATCTGATAACTGCAATCGAAGAAGGAACCTGGATGACTCCTATCCGGAAATATTTGCAAGATGGCATACTACCCGACAGGCGTGACGAAGCCAAGAAGATCTTGAGGAAAGTTCCCCACTACACAATGCAAGAAGGCATCCTCTACCGGCGTGGTTTCTCTAGCCCCCTATTAAGATGCGTCGCCGGAAGGGAAGCCAAGGAGATATTAACAAACATCCATCAGGGAGGATGCGGAGATCACACTGGAGGACAGACTTTGGCAAGAAAGATACTCCGATATGGATATTACTGGCCCACACTAAACAAAGATGCCCTAGACTTCGTTAAGAAATGCGACAGATGTCAGAAGTTCGCCAAGATCCCTCGACTACCCACAAACGAAATTACTCAAATGACCAGCCCTTGGCCCTTTGCCGTATGGGGAATTGACTTAATTGGCGAACTGCCAACGGGCCGAGGCGGAGCCAAATATGCTATAGTGGCAGTCGATTATTTCACCAAATGGGTGGAAGCGGAACCTTTAAATAAAATATCTTCAGCAAAAGTTATCAACTTCTTGATCAAAAACATTCTGTGCAGGTATGGAGTCCCCCTCAAAATCGTATCAGACAACGGACTCCAATTTGACAGCGAAGAATTTGCCGACTGGTGCCAAGAGCATGGAATTCATAAAAGCTTCTCATCAGTAGCTTACCCTCAGGCAAACGGACAAGTTGAAGCTGTCAACAAAATTCTCAAAACCCTAATCAAGAAGAAACTTGAAAAGTCAAAAGGCGCTTGGGTGGACGAACTTCCTACGGCACTATGGGCATACCGCACATCTTTCAGAACATCAACGGGACATACTCCTTTCTCTTTGGCATATGGATCGGAGGCAATGCTCCCAGTTGAGACTATTGTGCCTTCCCACCGTAGGATCCACTACAACCCAGAAGAAAACGAAGAACTCCTCCTCATGTCTTTGGATCTGATTGAGGAAAGGAGAAACGATGCAGCACTCAAAGCAGCAGCTCACAAACAAAAAGTGGCAGCACTATACAATTCCAAAGTCAAGCATCGCAGCTTACAAGAAGGAGATCTTGTCCTCAGGCGAATCTTTCCGCGCCCCGGGGCACTGGACCCCATCTGGGACGGACCATATGTAATTCACAAAGATCTCCACAACGGAGCTTACATTTTGTCAACAGTGGACGGAGAGGTGTTCCAGAGGGCATGGAACATCCGACACCTCCGTCGATACTTTTCTTAACTTGTACTGCCCATATGAAGTGAATTAACAAAGAGAATCAGTGGACGTAGGCATTTTCGTGCCGAACCACTTTAAAAAATCTTGTCTCTTTTTAACTTGTTCCTTTATGTCTTGGCTACTTGTTAAGCGTTATCCCTTTCTGTTGAACAAAATTCTATGGCATCTCCACTCAAGACGCACCGCGGCCTCATCTGGACTAGGCCTAACAGGTACGCTACGATTCTATGCACTCGCCAATGAGACTCTTTTGCCCCGGCATCCCTCTGCTGCGGGTTAACTCATTGCGCGCCTGCCCTCAAAGCCAACTGTAATGAGCCGATTATAAGTCATCATAAAGGCCGACTATAGCCGATGGCAGCTCATTACGGCGTTCGGCTCGTCGGTAACTGTGAACCTACTTTAAGCCCCAACATAAGGTGTGGCCAGCCAGGGGTAGTTCACGGCCAACGGCACCCACGCTAGCCGGCCACGGTAAATCGAATAATACCCACGATTACGGACCATAATGGTTCGGGTAGTTACCGTGCGCGATCTCGGCTCCGATGTGTCTTAAGTGCGGCTGTGGTAAAAAAGAAAACTCCCCGCGGAGGCGTAAGATGGGTGACAAATGTCTCCAAGACCCACAGCTAGGGAAAGTGACTACAAAACCCGTTTGCCACGAACTTAAGCACATCGACGGCCTTCCGTGACTGGAAGTTTTACTTTTACTATATTTCCATTTCATTTAAATATTTTTCTCCTATCCTGTATAACAAACTCTAAAGTACAGGAAACCAAATAGGAAGCATTCACTCATGAGGCTCTAAGCCTGCGTACTGGGTGGCAGGGTGCTCAGCTATACCCGTGAACAGTTACACGAGACACTCAAAGCTACCGCCTGCGAATAAAACATGAAGGGCGGTACTCTCTTTTCTTGCACATAAATGCGTAACTATAGCTTATTCATACACTGACACTGCAACACGTGAAATTATATTTCAAGCAAAAAACTTAGCATCAAACACAACTAGAATCACAGGCATATACATAGCTATACTTCTCCAACAACGTATCTAGATAATCACAGCACAACAAGATAGTGATAACGTATTAACATAAAGAGATCAACACGTATTATAGAACTACACAAAGGCTGTCTGATGTCACAACATAACTACATGAAATTATTCGTCACAAATAATATTATTACAACACTTGAATTTTTTAGACTGACATAAACAGTGAAAAAAAAAAAGAAACAAAAGGATGGCGGATGCATCCACACTCCGTCACCAACTCCCCCAGCCTACTTAGCCGCAGGATCAGGGCCCCCAGCATGTGGATCTGAAGTCCCACCTGTCCGAATCAGAAGAGGAATTCATTAAATGAACGATCAAGTTATGAAAACACGGAAGGAAAAGAAAGGGAAAAGAATAACTCACCAGCACCCGCCGCTTGATCCTCATCATCCAGCTGTACACCCGCTTCCTCTGCAGCAAGCAGCCGCATCCCCCCCTTCACCGCCGCTTGCTCCTCCTTGGAGAACTGAGCGGTAACCGCACTCAAGTTGAAAGCCTCTCCGCCTTTCTTACCCGCATTAACCCTGGCCTCCTCCAAAGCTTGAAGATATACCTTGGCCATGACCCGAGGATAGTCGTCCATCCAAGACAAGCCACCCTCCTTCCAAGTTTGGAAGTACATGTCCTGCAGCATCTCATCCATCATCCCCTCGTTCTCCTCAAACTCCCTCACCCGGGCTTCAGAAGCTTGCAGCTTGGCAACGGCGGCATCCCTCTCTGATTGGTACCTTAAGCAGTCAGCCTGGAACTTCCTCCTCATTTCCTCCTCCTTCAACTTGAGGGACCTCCTCATCTCCTCCATCTCCTCCTTCAACTCGGCCTGGGCCATCTCCGCAGCCTCGAGCCTCCCGGACAACTCCTCTACCCGCTCGAGATCCGCATTTCGAACCTCATCCACCGTTGTAATAGCCATGTTAATCCGCTCCCTGCAGGTGACCTCCATTTTCCGTAACTCCGCCCTACTTGCCTTCTCCATGGTCTCTTTCAGACGCTGGGAAGCTTCCTCATGCTGGGAGATCTGGATGGCTTGGTCGGCAAGCTGCTTGGCCTGATCGGCAACCTTTAGCCTTAACCGAATGTTAGCACTCCCAATCTCCTCCCCGGCCTTGACCAATCGAGCATGATGCTCCATTAACTTCTTAGTCTCTTCGGCCACCCGATCAATATTAGCCTTGGCCTCGTCCCCCATAGTAACTACTCGGGTAGTAAGCAGATCAAGATCTAGGGACTTGGCCTCATCCAGCACTCTTACCATGGGGTTGCGGGGAAGAAGGTGCTCGCCCGTGGCCTCATCAAATGAAATGTCTTGAGAGCTTGGGTCTAAATCGGGATGACCGGAAAAGGGGTCACGAGGCACGGGGTGAGGCATATCGGGACGCCTTATGCGAAGGATAGTAGGACTCTTGGAAGGAGGAGGAGGGGGGCCGGGCTCCATGCTCTCCTCCGTAGTATCAAGAGGAGGCTGAGTAGGAGGAGGCTGAATAGGAAGCTGCGAAGCAGAAGAAGACTCAAATAGGGAACGGCTCCGCTTCCTTTTCTGAATACTCTCTTCAATGACCCCGAGAAGAGGACGATACCTAACCACGTCCCCAGTACGACCAGTGGGAGGCTTCGCAGAAGCCCTTCTCGACTTGAAGTGTTCGAGGCGGTGTCGAATATCTGAAGTTTTAACCACCTGGCCTGCCCCTGGGATAACGAACGAGTGTTACGAACATACAATAATCCGCAGTTCATGAAAATGTGCTAAGTTAAAAAGAAAGAAAAGTGAGAAGACACATCTATTATACAAACCCGGCGGAGGAGTGGGATACTGCAATAAGTCCTGGATCTCATTCCAGGACGGAAGTGAACCGTAAAAAATTTCTAAGTCCCTATCGAAAATGGAATCGGCAGAAGACAAAAGTTCACCTTGCATCGCCGGGGTCACCCTAGCTGAGGAACCCTTAGAGGATGGGTCAGTGCTAACCACAGCTTTGCCGGTTTCCTCTGCCTTCTCCGTTTCCTTCTCTGTTTCCGACTCCCCCTCTGACTCCCCGAAGGCCCGACGGAGAGCCTCATCCAGTTCGAGGTCCTGCTCAGAGGTTAGAGCAGCAACACCGCTACCACCCTGACCATCGCCATCTCCTCCACCCTCCGACCCTTCTCCAACTTCACCTCCTTCCTCCTCTTCTACACCTTCCTCCTCCGGGACATCCGGGCAAGTACTTGGAGAAGGGCCATCGGACTCCTTGAGCTTCTTGCCTCCTACGACTGGACGTTGTGCAAAGGGCTTCCTCTTGCCACCCTTCGCTGTCACCCCACCTTTAGGCTGGGCAGCCTTCTCTTCTGCCGTGTCCCTCTGTTTGACTACGGACTGATGTGGGAGGATCAAATTATACGACAAGAGCCTGGCATTCCTAATCAGATAAGCAGCCGATCTGTCTCTCCCGGAAATAGCTTCAATTTCTGCTGCCATCCGAACCAAGCGATCATCTTCCACAACCGCAAAACCACCTGTCGCTAGCAAGAAATAAAAGCGCATAAGAGAGTGAATTACAGCCAAGACAGGAATTATGAGTAGAGTTTTTACTTACATCCGGAGGTAAATCGGCGAATAGAGACGGAGTCATCCCTGACAAAGAACCATTCCTTCTTGAACATGCTATACTTCGAGTATAAATCCAAAACAGGCTTGAAGGAAACGGCTGACTCCAAGCTAATATATGGGGACCCCTTCCTGTACCCCCTCAGATTGTACAGATATCGTATTTCCCGGTTGGAGGGGGCGCGCCCATATCTCTTCTGGAAGATAGCATATAAGCATACCAGAATGGCATAAGAGTTGGGCTGAAGCTGGAATGGAGCCACCTTCAGATAAGTGACGAAGCTTAGTATCCAGGCGTTGATTGGAGGAATAGCCCCGCACATGCAATGGTACCGGCTATAAGCGAAGTACCCCTCAGGGGGATCATATGGCATGACCCCTTCCCCCGGTAACAACATAAGAGCCCTGTCTATCCCAAAGGAACGGGATATAACGTCAAGTTGCTCCTCCTTTAAGGAGCTTGGGAAGCAGTCAGGGGGAGAGTTCAAAAGTTCCTGTGGACCACATCCGTCCACTAGAGACTTCGGAATAGGTCGGTGTTGCCCGGATCCTGATTGGACTGGGGGCGAGGAAGAAGAAGGCTCTCCTGTGCCTCTAGACTTCTTTCTGTCTGATCGTGTTTCCGCTTTGCGAGACATTTTCTGCAGCACAAGAAAAACCTAATATTAGAACAAGGAAAATAGAAAAGTAAACAAACAAGTGCGTGCAAGTGTGGAATTTCATTCGCAAGCTGAAGTCTTCCAGATCACAAGTTCATTCGGTTTCCATGTTCATTCGGCTTCCAAGTTCATTCGGTTTCCAAGTTCATTCGGTTTCCAAGTTCATTCGGTTTCAACCCCATTCGGTTTTCATCTCATTCGGCTCCAAGGCAGTAGTCCCATTCGGTGAAGCAAGGACATACGTGTGTATTCGGTAATAAGTATATACCTGGTTCGGTATAAGGTTGGTTCGGCAAACACTTGATTCGGCAATGGAGTGATTCGGCTCTACTCGTTCGGTAAAGAAAAACAAGGGGGGTACGGCCTCTATATATAGGCAAACTCACAACCACCGAACCAGATGTCTCGCCCAACCGGACCAATGATACCGGACCACCAGAAGCCGGATGAGAATAGCCGGACCAACCAAGAACCGAATGGAACCCTCTATCTACCGTCCAAGACCAGGAACTGGGGGCACGCAGGGCGCTTCACTCAGATAAGTACCGAACTCCAGAACTAACTAATAAAATAAGATTATGACAACGATGAATAAGTCGTAAAACTCCCACTAGCATGAATTAAATCGTTCACACGTGTACGCGACCACGAATGGTCCATAGGCACGCTCTGAATGGTCATTAACCCTATCATCGTGGGAATTTACACTTTGACACGTCTTTTTAAACTCATAGGTGAGACGGATAGTTGACTCTGATAATTACGAAATGGCTAAGCTACTTACACATGTACGGGATCACGAACGATCCCTAGGCATGCCCTGAGCTGGCGATAAACCACCTTGACAAACGATCCAGGGAATCACTCTAACGTGAACCTGGCATCGATAATGCAAAGCCCCCTCGGGGCACACCAACTCGCCTCGAACGGCGCAATTCACTTCATCCCGAACGTTTCGACCACGAACGGTCATCGTTTGAAATCATACTAAAACTGTAAATCCCTTTGCAGGACCTCAACAGGATATGAACATCCAGCCCATGACATTACAAAACACGCCTTCTTGCCGCAGGGAAACAAAGCGCGACACATGCAAGCACGTGCCCCACTTTGGGGGGCAAATGTTGGGCGAATTCTCACCCAGAAGATCTTGAGACAACGAAGCGTCTGTTTCACCCGGGTTCGCAGTCACCACTTCATTCAGCATGACCGGCCTCTTTACCATTCGACAATGCAAGCCATAGCTCATTCGACATGAATAACCTCCAGTTCATTCACCAAGGCCAAGGAACACTCGGCACTCACGCATGAAGCTTCATTCGGCAGCACGAGCACAAGTCCATTCGGCATGGAAGCTCCATTCGGCAGCACGAGCCATGTCCATCCGGCATGACCAGCCCCTTTCCATTCGGCATAGCCGGTCCATGTCCCGCCGAATACCACCACCGGACCACACTATTGCCGAACCACCTTCCCATCACATCTCCACCGGACCAACTCCAATACCCTACCACCAAACCAACCACGACCGAATCAACTCCACTGCCACTCCAACACTACCACCGAATCAAGGCTTCAGCAATCCACTTCACACACCACCATCACCAGTCCAAGCTCTACCGAATGAAGCCTCGCCGAACCAGAAGTGCCAGGCCAAATTGCTTCAGCCCGGGCCCACCAGCAGTTATATACTTCCAAGACCCCTGCCCCCTACCTCATTCTATAAATAGAGGGGCAGGGGTACAACAATGGCAGACAAGTTTGAGAGCTCAAGCAAGGAAGGAACTTTCAAACTACTTTCATACACTTGTATACAACGCATTGTACTTGTAACCTGAAAGAAAGAAGATAATAACATATAAAGTGGACGTAGGCACATTCTGGCCGAACCACTATAAATCTGTGTGTCTTTTACATTTCAGCCCCTACTTTTCTCATATTTACATACTCATCTAAAATCATTGAAAATTACATATAATCAACTAAATAATACGACTTGGAGGTGTTTGTCCATTTTTTGTGCAAACAGTAATAATTATTTAAAGGTGACTTAGTGTTTTGTTTTAAAAGGTGGAAACCTAGTTTTATATTTATAAAGTAACCTTATTTTCAAATATTTGTATAGTATGTGTTTTAATAAATTATTGAAGTAGTTTTTAACTTAAATGTTTTAAAGTATATTTCAAAGTAAAGCATTTTAAATTATTTTTAAAATCTAAAGTTTTATGCTTGGTGATTTCAATGGAAATAGAAAATACTTGGAATTTATTCTGAGAAAGGAAGGTAGTTTGAAACTGTTTTCAAAAGGGTTTGAAAAGTGAAAATTTATCTTATGAAGATATTTTTGGGATTAATAAATAATTTGGGAAATTATTTATGGTTGAAGATTGTTTGTGAATGTAAATTGATAGTTAAATCACCGACTATCAATATTGGCCAAATGCGCTGATCGTTTCGAAGAGACCGAGATCGAGATTAATTTCTCGAAAACCACTTCGATCTGATTTGTACGTTTCGTGGGAAACGAGTTCGGAGTCGAAGATGGAGCAGTGAACTGCAAGGGCTAGTCGCTACTAATCCTGAGGATATTTCCATAATGGATGTAGTAGGAATAGTGCCTTCGGTTCCGTTCGAACCCGGGACGGACTTGTATGGATGAATGCTTTCGGAACATCGTCAGGTGGACGGTGAGCATTCTTAGGGATATGTTCTATAAAGGTAATGCTTAGCCTCAAGCCTCATCAACCGGGAATGACTGAAAATCAGGGGTTATGCAGCAAGGCTTCGTGGGTTGCCTCCACTTGAGAGTAAGGTCATCCCTGTCTAGATGTCCCTTTTATTTCTTCTTAGTGGGCAGTTGTTGATCCCAACCGCGGGGTGATCTTAGTCGAAACTGTCCAGTAAGGGATGGTTCCAGTCTTGTGTTGCAGGGGAGCGGGCGTACTCCTCGGTACAATTATCTAGGCCATGTACTGTGACAGGTGGTACCTCAGTGCATAGTCATTAGTTGGAATCCCTACGAGCCTTGTACGAGTTTTGTTTGTATTACCCACTCCGTGGCTAGTAGCTGGAATTATTCATGTAACAATTTCTGCTATTTTATAAGTATTTGTATATAGACCATATTATAATATCAGAGGATTTCTATAAAAAATGTTTTAGCTATCGTAAGGTAAAAACCCGACATGTTTATTGGTGGCGTGGTCTTACGAGATGCTTTTGTTTTCAAAGGATTTTAAAACTTAATAATCAATTGAGTGTGATTTTCTCACGCTGGTATTCCAGACTGACTCAGGTGTTATTTAACTATAATGCTCAGGTCAGACCGAGTATTATAGGATACAGGATATGATGCTGTGGAGCTCAAGAGACGAGCTGGATGACGAAACGTACTCCCGTACTTGTTTATATATATTCTGTTGTGATGTTTAGTTGTGTACTCAGTTGTATGAGGGAAGGTTATGATTATTGCCAATTGTGTGTTTTGTGATTGATGCACTCCGATAATGTAATGTATAACAGATATATATTTGTGTTTGTGTAAAGATCATTTATTATCTATTATATTTTATTCCGCTGCGATGGTTAGATTCTGCTGTTGTTTTATGTTTTCTCTTCTTCTACCTCTTCTTCTTTAACCCAAAATGGTTCGTATTTCTGTTCAACTTGAGTTGATTGATGTAGATTAGTATCGGCTCAAGGGGTATGGATTTGCGGGTCGTTACAAGTATCATACTTTAAAACTTTTTGATCAAAATGTTTTATATTTTATACGAAAGATAATTTAGGAAATTTGACCCGAAAGCCGATGAAGGATTCTTTGTTGGATATTCGGATCGTAGCAAGGCATATAGAATCTTTAATAAACGAAATAACACAATTGAAGAAAGTTTACATGTTTCGTTTGATGAAAATCTTCTAAACCATCATACTAATGACGATGAAGAAATAATTCCAATAACAAATACAATAAATTCTTTTAATAATGAGACAAATGCGCGAAATAATACTTTAGTATCATCTCCTAGAATTCTTAAGGATCATCCAAAAGATAATATCAATGGAGATCTCAATTCAAGAGTAACTAGAAATCAACTTAACCAAATAAGCCATATAACATTTTTGTCAAATTTTGAACCAAAAAATTGTAAAGAAACATCAAAAGATAACTTTTGGATAATGGCTATTCAAGAAGAATTAAATCAATTTGAACGTAATAATGTTTAGGAATTAGTACCAAGTCTAGAAAATCAATCGGTTATAGGAAAAAAAATGGGTATTTAAAAAAAGCGGATGAAAACGGAAATATAGTTAGAAATAAAGCACGTTGCTCAAGGTTATAATCAAGAAGAAGGTATCGACTATGATGAAACCTTTGCTCCAGTAGCGAGACTTGAGGCCATACGTACGTTACTTGCTTTTGCAAATCATCACAATTTTAAACTATTTGAAATGGATGGTTTTATTCATCAAGAAAAATATTGTAACGATCTATTACGTCATTATGAAATGGATAAAACTTAAAACAAAGCAACACCGAAGAGTACTAGTGTTCACTTGGAAAAAGGTGATAACGGAAAAGATTTCGATGAAAAATTATATCATAGTATGATTGGCTCCTTACTCTATTTGATGGCTAGTCGACTCGACATTATGATGAGTGCATGTCTTTGTGCTCGATTTCAAGCAAAACCAAAAGAATCTCACCAAAGAGTTGTTAAACGTATCTTACGATATCTATCTAGTACTAAAGATTACAGTTTCTTTTACCCTAAGGGATCATCGTTTGAACTAGGGTCATATAGTGATGCGAATTTCGATGGATGTAAAACAGATCATAAGAGTACTAGTGGAACTTGTCACTTTATCGGACAATCACTAGTTTCATGGTTTAGCGAAAAGCAAAACTGTGTCTCCTTATCTACTTGCGAAGCCAATTATATTTCAGCAGCTCTAGCATGTGCACAAGTGATATACATGCAACAAACACTTACGAATTTTAGAAAAGTTATCAATAAATCACCAATACATTGCGATAACACGAGTGCAATAAATCTATAAAAAAACCCTTTAAATCACTTACGTACTAAACATATAAATATACGACATAATTTTTTACGTGACAATGTAGAAAAGGGAATTATTACATTAGAATACGTAAATACCGAAAATCAAATAGTAGATATTTTCAAAAACTACTAAAGGAACAAACTTTTGTTAAACTGCGACGCGATTTAGGAATATGCTCTCTTAATGATCTTCTAAACTAATAACCACATCTTCATTTATTTATGTTTAGCTAGAAGTTTTTTGTCCACAAATTTAAAATGATAATTCCTTTACCTTAAATTTTTTAGGTGGTTGGTTTACCTATAAATAATTTTTGAAATTATATATAAATCTTTACACAACAAGAAGTAAAGAATATATACATTTCATATTTTTTACAACAGAAAATATAATCATGTCTTTTGAAAATTCTCATCTATCCTTTACGACACCTATTACGGATAGCTCAGCGGATGCACCTCAATACCTACCTACCCCTACGCCAAATCAGGAACCGACGTATAGGTGGTCCTCCTATCACACGGGATTCACTCCCGATAACAAGAAGTCCAAAGGATCTCTGTTTGTTTCTCCTAACACCAAGGAGAAAATTGATGAGATACATCACTATCAAAAGCAATAAATAGATCTACGACGAGAATTATATTTCGAACAAAAAGTCACGGCGCAACGACTAAGTTTTCTAGAGTAAGTAGCGATAAAATTTTGTAATTCACGGAAGAAGGATGTACATGAACCACTTTCGATTCCTTGCAGTTCTTTGGATCCCTCATCCTCGTATCGTACATCTTTAGATCCTTCACTAAGGCATTTCTCTGGTTCCTCGAAAACCCACGAACGAGGAAATATGTGGTCCCCACTCAAGCCATGGAGGGATGACAAGTCTGAAGATTGCAAAACTTCATCATCATCTAAATAGATTAAGTTATTTTCATTGTGTTTGTATCTACTTATATTTGTAATTCTGTTTCACAAAAATAATACTATATTTTAAAAAAAAGGTCGAAAAATAAGCAACACCCTTCAAAATTAGGATTTTTTTAGAAAAATTGGTCATTTCAGAAGTCTGAACATTGCCCTTAGACGTTTGACACTCTGATATCACACAAATTTAACACCATCGTGCATATGTTAGACGTCTGATATAACCTTCAAGACGTCTGAAAATTGTCTCTACTTATTAAAAATATAGATACCAGATTATTTCACAAGTCCGAACTATGAACTAGCCGTCTGAATAAAGTCTCTGCCACCATATTATAAAAATTCGATCTATTTCAGATGTCTAATATTTAAACCAGATGTTTAAGAAAACTATCTGTCATTCAAAAATGAAAATTCGTTCTATTCCAGACGTTTGATAATATAAACAGACGTATGAAAAATCTCTCTAACTATCAAATTTACAACTCAACCAAATCCAGACGTCTACCACAATATTCCAGACGTCTGATTCTATTTACCGTTTTAAACCTAGGTTAAATCAGACATTTGATTTACCTTCCAGACAACTGAAATTCAATCGACCCATTTATACCTCTAGATAATGTCTATTTTTTAGCCTTCTTACTTCGTTTCATTTTATTTCTACTGCAATCTCGATTTTTTGCTTCTCAAAAATCTTTTCTCTTCCAAACTTGATCAAATTTGATGGCTCCTAAAACAAAAAATCCAAAAATCTCTAAGTGAAAACAAGACCAAGCAACTTCCTCAAATCCTCAAGTTTGCTCAGATGATCAAATTGAACGATGGATGAATCAAGTGCCTCATTCACTCAAGGGATATGAGGATATTCAAAAGAAGAAATTCCACACAGGCCCATTTTACAACTTACTCAAGTTCCCAATGTACGATTTAGATGAAATGTGTGAAAGTGTCGGTTTAGAAACTTTGATATCTTTCGATCCCAATAACATCCAAATTGATTAGTTGGCTATATTTCTCTTCTACGCTAATTTTTGGATAGGAAAGCGGTTTGGAACACTGAAAACAAGGATAACTGGTTATGGTCCAGTGTTTATGGAAACATAATTAGGCTCACTCCTGGAATGATCGGCAGAACTCTCGGATGTTCCGACTCCGGAGAAGATTTATAGTGTATTATCGATATGCGTCTCAAGCCTAGAGACAATATAACACGTCAAATGTGGGAAAATGAAACGCCAGAATTCACATCCAAATATCTACGACCTAAGGCAAGACTTTTAACTCGAATGATTATCAACACTATCATTCCTCGTCTTGGTAGTCATAAACAGATAACATAATAAGAGCACAAGGTATTGTATGCTATATTCAGCGGAACAAGCGTAAATAGGGCTAAATTTATATTTGACTAGATCAAACATTTTTGGACTCGATCACGCCCATCGATTATCTACCCCACTTACATCATGAGACATCTACGTGCTCACAATATTGCCTTCTATTTATCCACTTTTTAAGAAATTTGTCCGAAATATGCTTCCACGAAAATTTTCTCACCAATGCACCTACCAAAAATCCTCTGGAGTTTATATCATTTGAAGAGTGGACACAACATCATCAAGCCAGACAAGCCGGGCCTCCACCTCAACTACACCCTGAACCATCAGAAGAGGTGGAACAACATCGCGAAACTACTACTCCTCCTGCACCATTTGATTATACGTGCCACGATGATATTTTGGAGACTCGAACAGGGACGAATCCAAATGAAAGTATTCGAGACCACAGTCTTCAAAATCAGCATATCTTATCTCGAAATCAAAAAGTTTTGGCTAAGCACATTGAAGTTTTGAAACATCTTTTGCTACACGCCTGGCCACTGTTAAACATCACTTTCAACTATATTATCGATTCTCAAAGAGGTTCTTCAAAGGGTTCGTGGCCCTACACCGCCTTTAGAAGATTGGCCAACCCCAATACCTTCTCCTCCTTCAAAACATTCCAAACTTTTTAAGGGGAATGAACCTCTAGAGCAAGCTCGGTCATCTCCTACAAAGCAACCTAGTTCTTCCAAAAATGAAGATAATGGAGATGATCAAAAGAAAGCTTCCCCAAAAGACTTATAGATTTTTAGGACTCCATCTTATGTAAAATTGTTAAAAATTTATGAATGTACTCGATTAATGTAATTAATGAAATTTCTCTTTTGGTGTGTTATTTCTGTATATATCTTTGCCTTACAACAATTGGTCGATTTTTTATAATTTCTACATTTAAAAAGTTAGATATCCTTTTTGATAATGCCAAAGGGGGAGGAATAATAAAGATCACAATAAATTATGGAAAGCATATATTCAGGGGGAGATTTATAAAATTATAAGTACATTATATAGTTGTCATCATCAAAAAAGGGGAGATTGTTAGGAAATCAAATCTAGGGTTTCGATGACAACAACTATACAATGGAAATCAAATATGCACATATATATATATATATATATATATATATATATATACATATATATATTTCTATATATAGGTACTTGCTATAGCAACATCACTAGAAAGACAAGAACAAGGCTCAAGGAAAGTTACAAGAGACTACAAGTCAGTAGGATCAACGAAGTAACAAGAAAGATGCACAAAACAGACATGTACAAGTTTCAGACGTCTGGGTGCATAAGCCAGACATCCGAAAGAGTCCTTTGGAACAACAAAACATATATGACCATACATCAGAAAATCTACAATGCACAAAAAATATATAATATCAGACGCCTGATACAAATACGAGACGTCTGATTTCGGACTCGGAATATATATTCAAACTTCAACTTCCACATTCGAATAGACATCTCTGTTTCTCTTCCTTGCAACTCTTCATCATCAACACAAGCAACTATAGAGCACTTGTTAATGGATGAAACTACTCAAGGAACCTCTCTACAACTATATATATCATCAAGAACCAAAGAGAACACTCACCTTACTTACTTGCGCTCTCTACTTACATACTCTGTTTTATTCTTGACTCTAGCAATATATACTTGTATTTCACCCTTCCATATATTCAGTTCTTCACAGTCAATAAACACTAGATATATTGGAAGCATTTGTACTTATTAGTCAATATCCATGTTATAGAACACATATTTGACATGTAAAATTTATCGTAACCAACCCTATTCCTCCGGGAGAAGCGAGGGTACTTGATAGTCGAATTCAAAAGGGGAGCTTCAGGACTGGACGTAGGACGGGAAGTCCAAACCAGTATAAAATCCTGGTGTGCTTATTCTATATTTACCTAGATTAATATTGTTTTCGTTGCATCATATATTTTGTCACATATACTTGCATATACATTACACGATCCACCCTGTAAACTTACAAAAAAAATATATAGTATCAGACGTTTGATAGAAATACCAGATGTCAGATTTCGAACTCGAAATTTAAATTCAAACTTCAACTGCCATATTCGAATAGACATCTCTGCTTCTCTTCGTTTGCAACTCTTCATCATCAACAGAAGCAAATATAGAGCACTTGTTAATGGATGTAACTACTCAAGGAACCTCTCTACAACTATATATATCATCAAAAATCAAAGAGAACACTTACCTTACTTGCGCTCTCTACGTGCATACTCTACTATATTCTTGATCTCTAGCAATCTATACTTGTATTTCACTCTTCCATATATTCAGTTCTTCACGGTCAATACTCTCTAGATATATATTGGAAGCATTTGTACTTATTGGTCAATATTCGTGTTATAGAACACATATTTGACAAGAACAATTTATTGTAAACAAGCCTATTCCTCCAGGCGAAGCAAGGATATTTGATAGTCGAATCCCAAAGGGGACCATCGGGACGCGACATAGGACAGGAGGTCCAAACCAGTATAAAATCCTGGTGTGCTTATTCTATATTTCCTAGATTAATATTTTTTTAGTTGCATCATATATTTGTCACATATTCTTGCATATACACTACATGATCCACCCTGTAGACTTACAATTGGTATCAGAGCAAGGTTAGATCAAAATACAGTATCACGTTTTAGAATAACTATAATATGGAAAGTATTTTTCAAGAAGGTCGATCCACAGCACGACCCCCACTTTTTAATGGTTCTAACTATGCATATTGGTCAACACGTATGAGAACTTTTATGGAAGCTAATGGACTAGAAATTTGGTCAGCCACTCAAAATAAATATAAGCACCTGACACTGCACGGACTGATGCACAAAAAACCACATCTTCTAATAATGCCAAAGCTATGAATGTTCTATTTTGTTCACTAGATAAGAATAATTTTCATGTATCATGTTATGTAACACTGCATTTGATATTTGGCATACCTTACAAGTTACACACGAAGGCACAAACAAAGTTAAAGGAACTAAGATTTCAATTTTAGAAAATCAATTTTCATCATTTAAAATGGAACAAAATGAATCTATAGTAGACATGCTCTAGATTTCAAACCATTCAGCATGACTTAATGGCTCTTAGAGTCAATTCACAAAATTTGACTTAGTATCTAGAATACTCAATTCTTTAACTCTAGAGTGGGAAAGAAAAGTATTAGCTATCGAAGAAGCTAATGATCTCTCAGCACTCTTAGTTGAAGAATTGATAAGAAATTTAATGTCCTATGAAGCTAATTTGCAGGCACGAAAAGAACAAAAATTTGGAAAAGAAGAACATAGCATTCCCAGCAACAAGTGAAGACTCCGACTTAGACAACGAAGAAATTGTATCTATTGCCAAAAATTACAACAAATTCAAGAAGTTTAGGAAAATTACTAAATTTCAAAAAGGAGGAAAATCAAGCTCAACAAATCAAACATCAATCAAATGCTATGAATGTAACCAATTTGGACATATGAAGAAAGACTGTCCCAAGCTCAACAATGATAAAAAGAAAAACAAATTTGAAAAATTCAAAAAGAAGAAATCTTTCAAAGTAACATGGGATGACTCCGATTCTTCATCATCATCAGAAAGTGATAGCGATAATGATTGATGAGGTATGTTCCGAACATAGTTATGATGAATTTTTAGAACTTAGCATGGAATTAGATGCTAAATTTAGACAAATTAAAAAATTGAACAAATAAAATATAGCCAAAATAAATAGATTAGAACTTGAAGTAGGAATGTTAAAAGATGAAAAAATTATTTTAGAAGAAGAAATAGAATTATCTCAAGAAAAAATTAAAAATAGTTTGGTTGAAAGTGAGACTATTGCTATTGATTTTGATAAAACTAAATTAGAAAAGGATAACATGTTAAAAGAAAATGTCAACTTAAAGAGTAATATTGAAATATTGAAAATTGAAAATTTAGAATTAAAAGAAAAATTAGATAAAATTACAAATAATGTTTCAAAATTTAATAAAGGAAAACAAGATTTGGAAAATCTGATCAAAACTTCAAAACCATGAGGTAATAGAAATGGAATAGGATTTAAAAATATTCCTAAACAAAGAAGGAATTATATCGAGAAATATAGTTGTATTTATAAAAAGACTAAAAGTTCACCTAAGTCTAATACGAATATCAGAAATATAAAAATTTAGATTCCCAAGACAAATAATAATTTGATTAGACAAAACCATAATAATAATTTTTTAGCAAATGTAGTCTATAATAAAAATTATATTCATAAAGGTACCAAACCTTCTTGGGTATGGCTACCTACCCCTCCTAAAATCTAGGACCCTAACAAAATATATGGGTACCAATTAAATCATCTTTTATTTTGTAGGCACCCAAAATAAAAAAGAAAGTGAAATGGATACTTGATAGTGGATGCTCCAAGCATATGACTGGAAATTCAAAAATGTTATCAAATATAACATACATCGATGGTGGAATGGTAACTTTTGGAGATAACTCAAAAGGATACATATGAATATAAAGGTTTTCAAATCAATTTCGAAAAAGATAGATGTAATATTTTCGATAATAACAAACAACTTATATTTGAGGGTTTAGAAACAAAAATATTTATGTGTTAAAAATGAATATAAATAGAAATTCAAATTTGTGTTTAACCGCCAAACATGACGATCCATGGTTGTGGCATAAACGATTTTGTCATATTAATTTTAAATATATTAATAAATTAGCAAAATATGAGCTAGTTAGAGGTTTACCTAAAATAAATTACAAAGTAGAAAATTTATGTGATGATTGTCAAATTGGAAAACCAAAGAAAAGCTCTTTTAAATCTAAAAATAATATTTCCACAAAACAACCATTAGAATTATTACATCTAGATTTATTTGGTCCAACTAAAGTGCGATCTATAAATCACAAAAAATATGTTTTCGTAATAGTTGATGATTTTCAAGATATACATGGACTTTATTTTTAAAACATAACAGTGACACCTTTGGTATGTTTAAAATGTTTTCTAAAAAAATTAAACATAAAAGGATTTAAAAATTAAGAATATTCGATGTGATCACGGTGGAGAATTCGAAAATGATCTTTTTACTAATTTTTGTAATAAAAAAGGTATAGGTTAGTTTTTATTTTCCTCGCACTCCTCAACAGAATGGTATAGTCGAAAGAAAAAATCGTACGTTACAAGAATGTGCACGAATAAATAGTAATGGTTTACCAAAACATTTTTGGGCTGAAGCTATTGCCACAGCTTGTGATGTTTTGGATCGTGTAACTATACGACCTATGACAAAACAAACTTGTTTTGAAATATTTTTTAGAAGAAAACCTAAAGTATCATACTTTAAAACTTTTTGATCAAAATGTTTTGTATTAAATACAAAAGATAATTTAGGAAAATTTGACCCGAAGGACAGTGAAGGAATCTTTGTTGGATATTAGGATCGTAGTAAGACATAGAATCTTTAATAAACGAAGCAACACAATTGAAGAAAGTTTACATGTTTCGTTTGATGAAAATATTCTTAACCATCATACTAATGCGATGATGAAATAATTCCAATAACAAATACAACCAATTCTTTGAATAATGAGACAATACGCAAAATAAAACATTAGATCATCTCCTAGAATTCTTGAGGATCATCCACAAGATAATATCAATGGAGATCTCAATTCTAGAGTAACCAGAAATCAACTTAACCAAATAAGTCATATAGCATTTGTGTCAAATTTTGAACCAAAAATTTATAAAGAAGCTTCAAATTATAACTTTTGGATAATAGCTTTGCAAGAAAAATTAAATCAATTTGAACGTAATAATGTTTGGGAATTAGTACCAAGGCCAGAAATTAATCGGTTGTAGGAACAAAATGGGTATTTAAAAACAAAGCAGATGATAATGGAAATATAGTTAGGAATAAAGCACGTTTAGTTGCTCAAGGTTATAATCAAGAAGAAGGTATCGACTACAACGAAACCTTTGCTCCAGCAGCGAGACTCGAGGCCATACGAGCATTACTCGCTTCTGCAAATCATCATAATTTTAAACTATTTCAAATGGATGTCAAAAGTGCTTTTTTAATTGGTTTTATTAAAGAAAACATATATGTTGAACTACCTCCTTTATTTGTTCACGAAAAATATCCCGACCATGTTTTTAAAGTACAAAAAGCCTTATATGGTTTAACACAAGCCCTCCGTGCCTGGTACGAATGTCTTAAAAATCATTTAGTTACATCTGGTTTTCAAATAGGTAAAATCGATTCAACTTTATTTATTAAACGAGAAAATAATGATATTTAGTTGTACAAATTTACGTAGATGATATCATTTTTGGTTCAACAAAGAAAAATCTTTGTAATCAATTCTCAAATATTATGAAAAATGAATTTGAAATATTTCACATGGGAGAATTAAATTTCTTCTTAGGTTTACAAACAAAACAACTTGAAATGGTATTTTTATTCATCAAGAAAATTATTGTAACGATCTATTACATCGTTTTGAAATGGATAAAACTTCAAGCAAACCAACACCGATGAGTACTAGTGTTCTCATGGAAAAAGATGTTAAATGAAAAGATTCCGATGAAAAATTATATCGTAGTATGATTGGCTCCTTACTCTATTTGACGGCTTGTCGACCCGACATTATGATGAGCGTATGTCTTTATGCCTAATTTCAAGCAAAACTAAAAGAATCTCACCAAAGAGCTGTTAAACGTATCTTACGATATCTATCTAATACTAGAGATTAAGATTTGTTTTACCCTAAGGGAACATCTTTGAACTAGCGTCATATAGTGATGCGGATTTCGGTAGATGTAAAGCAGATCGTAAGAGTACAAGTGGAACATGTCACTTTATCGAACAATCATTAGTTTCATTGTTTAGCAAAAAGCAAAATTGTGTCTTCTTATCTACTTGCGAAGCCGAATATATTTTAGCAACTCTAGCATGTGCACCAGTGATATATATGCAACAAACACTTACGGATTTTGGCAAAGTTATCAATAAATCACCAATGCGATAACACGAGTGTAATAAATCTATCAAAAAACCCTGTAAATCACTCGCGTACTAAACATATAGATATACAACATCATTTTTTATGTGATAATGTAGAAAAGGGAACTATTACACTAGAATACGTAAATGCCGAGAATCAAATAGCAGATATTTTGACAAAACCAATAAACGAACAAACTTTTGTTGAACTATGACGCGATTTAGGAATATGCTCTATTAATGATCTTCTAAACTAATAACCACATCTTCATGTATTCTATGTTTAGCTAAAAGTTTTTTCTATCCACAAATTAAAATTGATAACTCATTCACCTTAAATCTTTTAGGTGGTTGGTTTTGAAAATTACCTATAAATAATTTTTGAAATTATATATAAATTTTTACACAACAAGAAGTAAAGAATATATAGATTTCATATTTTTTACAACATAAAACATAATCATGTTTTCTAAAATTCTCATCTATCCTTCTCGGCACTTACAACGGATAGCTCAGCAGATACACCTCAATGCCTTCTTACCCCTACACCAAATCAAGAAGTCCAAATGAGCTCTATTTGTTTCTCCTAACACAAAGGAGAAAATTGATGAGATACATCACTATCAAAAGAAAAAAATAGATCTACAACGAGAATTATATTTTGAACAAAAAGTCACGGCGTGATGACTAAGTTTTCTAGAGCAAGTAGCGATAAAATTTTGTAATTCACGGAAGAAGGATGTACATGAACCACTTCCGATTCCTTGCAGTTCTTTGGATCCCTCATCCTCGTATCATACACCTTTGGATCCTTCACTAAGGCAATTCACTGGTTCCTCGAGAACCCACAAACATGGAAATATATGGTCTCCACTCAAGCCATGGAGGGATGACAAGTCTGAAGATCGCAAAACTCATCGCCATTAAAATATATTAAATTATTTTCATTGTATTTGTATCTATGTATATTTGTAATCTTGTTTCACAAAAATAATACTAATTTTTAAAAAAAATCAAAAAATAAGAAATACCCTCCAAAATTAGGCTAATTTTAGAAAAAATTGGTCATTTTGGAGATCTAAACATTGCCTTCAGAAGTTTGACACTCTGATATCGCAAATTTTTTACAACATCGTGCATATGTCGGACATCTGATCTAACCTTCCAAACGTTTGAAAATTGTCTCTGCTTACTAAAAAATAGATACCAATCTATTTCAGACGTCTGAACTATGAAACAAACGTCTGAATAAAGTCTCTGCCACCATATTATAAAAATTTGATCTATTTCAGACGTCTAATATTTAAATCAAACGTCTGAAAAAACTTTCTATCATTCAGAAATGAAAATTCGATCTATTCCAGACGTCTAATAATACAAACAGACGTTTGAAAAATCTCTCTAACTATCAAATTTTACAACTCGACCAAATCCAAATGTCTACCACAGCATACCAAACGTCTAATTCTGTTTACTGTTTTAAAACTAGGTTAAATCAGATGTCTGATTTAACTTTCAGACGTTTGAAATTCAATCGACACAATTATATGCCCAGATAACTTCTATTTTATTCACCTTTCTTACTACGTTTTATTTTATTTCTACTGCAATCTCGATTTTTTGCTTCTAAACATCCTCTCTCTTCCAAACTTGATCGAATTTGATGGCTCCTAAAACAAAAAATCCTAAAATCTCCAAGCGAAAACAGGACCAAGCAACTTCCTCAAACACTCAAGTTGTCTTAGATGGTCAAATTGAACGATGGATGAATCGAGTACCTCATTCACTCAAGAGATATGAGGATATTCAGAAGAAGAAACTCCACACATGTCCATTTTATAACTTACTCATGTTCCCAATGTACGATTTAGATGAAATATGTGAAAATGCTGGTTTAGAACTTTCATATCTTTCAATTCCAATAACATCCAAATTGATTAGTTGGCTATATTTATCTTCTACGCTAATTTGGATAGCACATCGTTTTGGAACACTGAAAACAAGGGTAATTTATTATGGTCTAGTATTTATGGCAACACAATTAGGCTCACTCCTGGAATCATCGGCAGAACTCTTGGATGCTCTGACTTCGGAGAAGATCATATAGTATTCCTGATATGCGTCACAAACCAAGAGAAAATATAACGAATCAAATATGGGAAAATGAAATGCCAAAATTCGCATCCAAATATCTACGACCTAAGGCAAGACTCCTAACTCGAATGAGTATCAACACTATCATTCCTCGTCTTGGTAGTCATGAATAGATAACGGAATTAGAGCACAAGGCCCTGTATGCAAAATTCAATGGAACAATGGTAAATTGGGCTAAATTTATATTTTACTAGTTCAAACATTTTTGGACTTGATCACGTCCGTCGATTATCTACCCCACATGTATCATGAGACTTCTATGTGCTCACAACATCCCCTCCTATTTATCCACTTTTGAACAAATTTCTTTGAAATATGCTTCCACGAAATTTTATCACTAATGCACCTACCGGAAAATCCTTCGGAGTTTATATCATTTGAAGAGTGGACGCAACGTCGTCATGCAAGACAAGCCGGGCCTCCACCTCAACCACATCCTGAACCATCACAAGAGGTGGAACAACATCGCGAAACTACTCCTCCTCCCCTGTAGTATTTGATTATACGTGCCACGATGAGATTTTGGAGACTTAATAAAAAGATGAATCCAACTAAAAGTATTCGAGACATCACTCTTCAAAATCAGCATATCTTATCTCGAAATCAAAAAAATTTGGCTAAGCGCATTGACGGTTTTGAAACATCTTTTGCTACACACCCGACGACAGTTGAAACTTCACTTTCAACTTTATTATCGGTTCTCAAAGAGGTTCTTCAAAGGGTTGTGGCCCTACACCACTTTTCCGAAGATTAGCCAACCTAGTACCTTTTCCTCCTTCGAAACATTCCAAACTTTTTGAGGAGAACGAACCTCTAGAACAAGCTCCGACATCACCTACAAAGAAACCAAGTTCTTCCAAAAATGAAGATAAAGAAGATGATCAAGAGAAAGCTTCCCCAAGAGGCTCTTTGATTTTTAGGACTCTATCTTATGTAAAATTGTTAAAAATCTATGAATATACTCGATTAATGTAATTAATGAAATTTCTCTTTGGGTGTGTTTTTTCTGTATATATCTTTGTCTTACAACTATTGGTCGATATTTAATAATTTCTACATAAAAAGTTAGATATCCTTTTTGATAATGCCAAAGGGGGAGAAATAATGGACAACACATATTCGGGGGAGATTTATAAAATTATAAGTACATCGTATAGTTGTCATCATCAAAAGGGGGGAGATTGTTAGAAAATAAAACCTACGGCTTCGATGACAACAACTACACAATGGAAATTGAATATGCACATATATTTATATATACATGTACTTGCTAGAGAAACATCACTAGAAGGACAAGAACAAGGCTCAAAGAATGTTACAAGAGACTACAAGTCAACAGGATCAAAGAAGCAACAAGAAAGATGCATAAAACAGACATGTACAAGTTTCAAACGTCTAGATGCACAAGCCAGATGTTTGGAAAAGTCCTCTGAAACGACAAAACAGATAGGATCAGACATATGGTAGATGCACTTAGACGTTTGAAAATCTACTATGTACAAAAAAATAGCATTAGACGTTTGATACAAATACCTGACGCCTGATTTCGAACTCAAAATTTAAATTCAAACTTCAACTACCACATTCGAATATACATCTCTGCTTCTCTTCACTGCGACTCTTCATCATCAACAGAAGCAACTATAGAGCACTTGTTAATGGATGCAAGTACTCAAGGAACCTCTCTATAACTATATTTATCATCAAGAATCAAAGAGAACACACACCTTACTTACTTGCGCTCTCTACTTACATACTCTATTATATTCTTGATCTCTAGCAATCTATACTTGTATTTCACTCTTCCATATATTTGGATCTTCACAGTCAGTACTCTCTAGATATATATTGGAAGCATTTGTACTTATTAGTCAATATCCGTGTTCTAGAACACATATTTGACAAGAACAATTTATTGTAACCAAGCCTATTCCTTCGGAAGAAGCGAGGGTATTTAATAGTCGAATTCCAAAGGGGAGCTTCGGGACAGGACAGAAGGTCCAAACCAGTATAAAATCCTGGTGTGCTTATTCTATATTTACCTAGATCAATATTTTTTTAGTTGCAACATATATTTTGTCACATATACTTGCATATACACTACACAATTCACCCTGTAGACATGTAACATTGAAAGTCTACGAGGTGGATTGTGTAGTGTATATGCAAGTATATGTGACAAAATATATGATGCAACTAAAATAATATTAATCTAGGTAAATATAAAATAAGCATACCAGGATTTTATACAGGTTTGGACCACCCGTCCTACGTCCAGTCGCGAAGCTCCCCTTCGAAATTCGACTATCAAATACCCTCGCTTCGCCCGGAGGAATAGGCTTGGTTACAATAAATTATTCTTGTCAAATATGTTTTCTATAACACGGATATTGACTAATAAGTACAAATGCTTCCAATATATATCTAGAGAGTATTGACTATGAAGAACTGAATATATTGAAGAGTGAAATACAAATATAGATTTCTAAAGATCAAGAATATAACAGAGTATGTAAGCAGAGAGTGCAACTAAGTAAGATGTGTGTTCTCTTTGATGCTTGACGATATATATAGTTGTAAAGAGGTTCCTTAAGTAGTTGCATCCATTAACAAGTTCTCTATATTTACTTCTATTGATGATGAAGAGTTGCAGCGAAGAGAAGCAGAGAT
Source organism: Allium cepa (assembly GCA_030765085.1). Lineage (NCBI taxonomy): Eukaryota > Viridiplantae > Streptophyta > Magnoliopsida > Asparagales > Amaryllidaceae > Allium > Allium cepa. The sequence goes on along the minus strand of CM060938.1, from coordinate 727,889,325 downwards.
GTCTATTCGAATGTGGCAGTTGAAGTTTGAATTTTAATTCCACGTTCGAAATCAGACGTCTGGTATTTGTATCAGACATCTGATACTATATTTTTTTATACATAGTAGAATTTCAGACGTCTGAGTACATCTACCAGATGTCTGGTCCTGTCTGTTTTGTTATTCCAAAGGACTTTTCCAAACGTCTGGCTTGTGAACCCAGACGTCTGAAACTTGTGCATGTCTGTTTTGTGCATCTTTCTTGTTGTTTCTTTGATCCTATCGACTTGTAGTCTCTTGTAACATTCTTTGAGGCTCGTTCTTGTCTTTCTAGTTATGTTGCTCTAGCAAGTACCTGTATGTATGGAAATATATATGCATATTCGATTTTCATTGTATAGTTGTTGTCTTCGAAACAGTAAATTTGATTTCCTAACAATCCCCCCTTTTTGATGATGACAACTCTACAATGTACTTATAATTTTATAAATCTCCCCCTGAATATGTGCTTTCCATAATTTATTATGATCTTTATTATTTCTCCTCTGGAATTATCCAAAAGGATGTCTAACTTTTTAAATGTAGAAATTATTAAATGTCGACTAATCGTTGTAAGACAAAGATATATACAGAAATAACATACCAAAAGAGAAATTTCATTAGTTACATTAATCGAGTACATTCATAGATTATTATCAAATTTACATAAGATGGAGTTCTAAAAATCTATGAGTCTTTTGGGGAAGCTTTCTCTTGAACATCTCCTTTATCTTCATTTTTGGAAGAGCTAGGTTGCTTTGCAGGAGATGTCGGAGCTTGTTTTAGAGGTTCTCTCTCCTCAAAAGGTTTGGAATATTTCGAAGGAGGAGAAGGCACTAGGGTTGGCCAATCTTCTGAAGGTGATGTAGAGCCACGAACCCTTTGAAGAACCTCTTTCAGAACCGATAATAAAGGTGAAAGTGATGTTTCAATTGTAGATAGGCGTGTACCGAAAGATGTTTCGAAACTGTTAATGCGCTTAGCCAAAACTCTTTGATTTTGAGGTAAAATATGCTGATTTTGACGAGTGAGATATCAAATACTTTCATTTGGCTTCGTCTCTGTTCGAGTCTTCAAAATATCATCGTGGCGCGTATAATCAAATGGCGCAGGAGGAGGAGTAGCTTCGCAATGTTGTTCCACCTCTTGTGATGGTTTAGGGTGTGGTTGAGGCCCAACTTGTCTGTCATGACGACGTTCCATCCACTCTTGAAATGATACAAACTCCGGAGGATTTTTCGGTAGGTGCATTAGTGAGAAAAATTTCGTGGAAGCATATTTCGAAGAAATTTCTTCAAAAGTGCATAAATAGGAGGGGATGTTGTGAGAACGTTGAAGTCTCATAATGCATGCGGGGTAGATAATCAATGGGCATGATCGAGTCCAAAAATGTTTGAGCTCGTTATATATAAATTTTGCCCAATTTACCCTTGTTTCATTAAATATAGCATACAGGGCTTTGTGCTCTAATTCCGTTATCTTTTCATGACCACCAAGACGAGGAATGATAGTGTTCATAGTCATTTGAGTTAGAAGTCTCGCCTTAGGTCGTAGATATTTGGGTGCGAATATTGGCATTTCATCTTCCCACATTTGATATGTTATATTGTCTCTTGGTTTGATACGCATATCGGGAATACTATATAGATCTTCTCCGGAGTCGGAGCATCCGAGAGTTCTACCAATGATTCCTGGAGTGAGACTAATTGTGTTGCCATAAACACTAGACCATAACCAATTATCCTCGTTTTTAGTGTTCCAAACCGCTTGCTATCCAAATCAGCGTAGAAGAGAAATATAGCAAACTGATCAATTTGGATTTTATTGGGATTGAAAGATATCAAAGTTTCTTAACCGACATTTTCATACATTTCATCTAAATCAAACATTAGGAACTTGGGGAAGTTATAAAATGGACCTGTGTGGAGTTCCTGCTTCTGAATATCCTCATATCTTTTAAGTGAACGAGGTACTTGATTCATCCATCGTTCAATTTGATCAAATGAGCAAACTTGAGGGTTTGAGGAAGTTGCTTGGTCTTGTTTTCGCTTAGAGATTTTAGGATTTTTTAGGAGCCATCAAATTCAATCAAGTTTGGAAGAGAGAGGATTTTTGAGAAGCAAAAAATCGAGATTGCAGTAGAAATAAAATAAAATGAAGTAAGAAAGGTATAAAAAAATAGACATTATCTAGGTGTATAAATGTGTGGATTGGATTTTAGACATCTGGAAGTTAAATCAAAAGTCTGATTTAACCTAGTTTTAAAACAGTAAATAGAATTAGACGTCTGGTTTGTTGTGGTAGACGTCTGGTATTGGTCGAGTTGTAAAATTGATAGTCAGAGAGATTTTTCCGACGTCTGTTTGTATTATCAGACGTCTGCAATACATCGAATTTTCATTTCTGAGTGACAGATAGTTTTCTCATACGTCTGGTTTAAATATTAGACGTATGAAATAGATCGAATTTTTATAATATGGTGGTAGAGACTTTATTCAGACGTCTGGTTCATAATACATATGTTTGAAATAGTTTGCTATTAATTTTTCAATCAGTAGAGACAATTTTCAGACGTCTAGAAGGTTATATCAGACGTCAGACATATGCACGATGGGGTAAAATTTGTGTGATATCAGTGTCAGACGTCTGAGGGCAATCAGCCGTTTGAAATGACCAATTTTTTTAAAATAGCCTAATTTTAATGGGTGTTGCTTATTTTTCGACCTTTTTTTAAAAAAATATAGTATTATTTTTGTGAAACAAAGTTACAATTATACGTCGATACTAATACAATGAAAATAATTTTATCTATTTAGATGGCGATGAAGTTTTGCGATCTTCGAACTTGTCATCCCTCCATGGCTTGAGTGGAGACAATATATTTCCACGTTCATGGGTTCTCGGGGAACCAGAGAATCGCCTTGGTGAAGGATCCAAAGGTGTACGATACGAGGATGAGGGATCCAAAGAACTACAAGGAATCGGAAGTGGTTCATGTACATCCTTCTTCCGTGAATTACAAAATTTTATCGCTACTTGCTCCAGAAAACATAGTCGTCGCACTGTGTCTTTTTGTTTAAAATATTATTCTCATTGTAGATCTATTTGTTGCTTTTGATAGTTATGTATCTCATCAATTTTCTCCTAGGTGTTAGGAGAAACAAATAGAGCTCGTTTGGACTTCTTGTTATCGGGAGTGAATCCCGTGTGATAGGAGGACCACCTATACGTGGTTCCTGGTTTGGTGTAGGGGTAGGAAGGCGTTGGGGTGTATCACTGAGCTATTTGTTATAGGTGTCGAGAAGGATAGATGAGAATTTTCAGAAGACATGATTATACTTTCTATTGTAAAAAATATGAAATCTATATATTCTTTACTTCTTGTTGTGTAAAAAATTATATATAATTTCAAAAATTATTTGTAGGTAATTTTCAGAAGCCAACCACCTAAAAAATTTAAGGTGAAGGAGTTATCCGTTTTAATTTGAAGATAAAAAACTTTTAGCTAAACATAGAATAAATGAAGATGTGGTTATTAGTTTATAAGATCATTAATAGAGCATATTCCTAAATTGCGTCACAGTTTAACAAAAGTTTGTTCGTTTAGTGGTTTTGTGAAAGTATCTACTATTTGATTCTCCGTATTTACGAATTGTAATGTAATAGTTCCCTTTTCTACATTGTCACGTAAAAATGATGTCGTATATCTATATGTTTAGTACACGAGTGATTTAAAGGATTTTTTGATTGATTTATTGCACTCGTGTTATCGCAATATATTGGTGATTTATTGATAACTCTGCCGAAATCCGTAAGTGTTTGTTGCATGTATATCACTTGTGCACATGCTAGAGCTACTGAAATATATTCAGCTTCGCAAGTAGATAAGGAGACACAATTTTGCTTTTTGCTAAACGATGAAACTAATGATTGTCCGATAAAGTGACATGTTACACTAGTACTCTTACGATCTGTTTAAAATCCACCGAAATCCGCATCACTATATGAAACTAGTTTAAACGATGATCCCTTAGGGTAAAACAAACCGTAATCTTTAGTACTAGATAGATATTGTAAGATACGTTTAACAACTTTTTGGTGAGCTTCTTTTGGTTTTTCTTGAAATCGGGCATAAAGACATACACTTATCATAATGTCGGGTCGATTAGCCGTCAAATAGAGTAAGGAGCCAATCATACTACAATATAATTTTTCATCGAAATCTTTTCCATTATCATCTTTTTCCAAGTGAACACTAGTACTCATCGGTGTTGGTTTGCATGAAGTTTTATCCATTTCAAAACGACGTAATAGATGTTACAATATTTTTCTTGATGAATAAAAATACCATTTCTTAGTTGTTTTATTTGTAAACCTGAGAAGAAATTTAATTCTCCCATGTGAGACATTTCAAATTCGTTTTTCATAGTATTTGAGACTTAATTACAAAGATTTTCGTTAGTTGAACCAAAAATAATATCATCTACGTAAATTTGTACAACAAAAATATCGTTATTTTCTTGTTTAATAAATAAAGTTTATCGATTTTACTTATTTGAAAACTAGATGTAATTAAATGATTTTTAAGACGTTCGTACCAGGCTGGGGGGCTTGTTTTAAACCATATAAGGCATTTTGTAATTTAAAAACGTGATTGGGATATTTTTCGTGAACAAATAATGGAGTTTGTTCAATATATATGTTTTCTTTAATAAAACCATTTAAAAAAGCACTTTTAACATCCATTTGAAATAGTTTAAAATTGTGATGATTTGTAAAAGCGAGTAATGTACATATGGCCTCAAGTCTTGCTACTGGAGCAAAGGTTTCGTCATAGTCGATACTTTCTTCTTGATTATAACCTTGAGCAACTAAACGTGCTTTTTTTCTAACTATATTTCCACTTTCATCTGCTTTGTTTTTAAATACCCATTTTGTTCCTATAACCGAGCGATTTTCTGGTCTTGGTACTAATTCCCAAACATTATTAAGTTCAAATTGATTTAATTCTTCTTACATAGCTATTGTCCTTCGAAGCTTCTTTATAATTTTTTGGTTCAAAATTTGACACAAATGCTATATGACTTATTTGGTTAAGTTGATTTCTAGTTACTCTAGAATTGAGATCTCTAATGATATTATCTTTTGGTTGATCCTGAAGAATTCTAGGAGATGATACTAAAGTATTATTTTGCGCATTTGTCTCATTATTAAAAGAATTTGCTGTATTTGTTATTGAAATTATTTCTTCATCGTCATTAGTATGATGGTTAAGAAGATTTTCATCAAACGTAACATGTAAACTTTCTTCAATTGTGTTATTTCGTTTATTAAAGATTCTATATGCCTTGCTACGATTCGAATATCCAACAAAGATTCCTTCATCGGCCTTCGGGTCAAATTTTCCTAAATTATCTTTTGTATTTAATATAAAACATTTTGATCTAAAAGTTTTAAAGTATGATACTTTAGGTTTTCTTCCAAAAAATATTTCAAAACAAGTTTTTTTAGTCATAGGTCGTATAGTTATTCGATTCAAAACATAATAAGCTGTGGCAATAGCTTCATCCCAAAAACGTTTTGACAAACAACTACTATTTAATAATATTCGCGCACATTCTTGCAATGTACGATTTTTTCTTTCTACTACACCATTCTGCGTGTGTGGAAAAAAATTATGACTTATACCTTTTTTATTACAAAAAGTAGTAAAAAGATCATTTTCTAATTCTCCACCGTGATCATTTCGAATATTCTTAATTTTCAAATCCATTTGTGTTTCAATTCTTTTAGAAATTTTTTTAAACATACCAAAGGTGTCACTTTTATGTTTTAAAAATAAAGTCCATGTATATCTTGAAAAATCATCAACTATCACGAAAACATATTTGTTGTGATTTATAGATCTTACTTGAGTTGGCCAAATAAATCTAAATGTAACAATTCCAATAGTTGTTTTGTACAAATATTATTTTTAGATTTAAGAGAGCATTTCTTTAGTTTTCCAATTTGACAATCGTTACATAAATTTTCTACTTTGTAATTTAATTTAGGTAAACCTCTAACTAGCTCATATTTTGCTAATTTATTAATATATCTAAAATTAATATGACAAAATCGTTTATGCCACAACAATGGATCATCATGTTTGGCGGTTAAACATAAATTTGAATTTCTATTTATATTCATGTTTAAGACATAAATAATTTTGTTTCTAAAACCCTCAAATATAAGTTGTTTGTTATTATCGAAAATATACATCTATCTTTTTCAAAATTGATTTGAAAACCTTTATCGCATAATTGACTAATGCTAAGTAGGTTTTGTTTTAGATTTCTACTAAAAAAACATATTTAACAATAGGATAGTTAGAAAATACCAGAATTGATGACTTTTCCAATGCCCACAACGTATCCTTTTGAGTTATCTCCAAAAGTTACCTTTGCACCATCGATGTATGTTATATGTGATAACATTTTTGGATTTTCGATCATATGCTTGGAGCATCCACTATCAAGTATCCATTTCTCCTTATTTTTTATTTTGGGTACTTGCAAAATAAAAGACGATTTAATTGATACCTATATACTTTGTTAGGGTCCTAGATGTTAAGAGGGGTAGGTAGCCATACCCAAGAAAGTGCTTTTTTAAATGGTTTTATTAAAGAAAACGTATATGTTGAACAACCTCCATTATTTGTTCACGAAAAATATCCCAACCATGTTTTTAAATTACAAAAAGCCTTATATGGTTTAAAACAAATTTCCCGTGGCTGGTACGAACGTCTTAAAAATCATTTAATTACATCTAGTTTTCAAATAGGTAAAATTGATACAACTTTATTTATTAAACAAGAAAACAAAGATATTTTAGTTGTACAAATTTACTTAGACGATATTATTTTTGGTTCAACTAACGAAAATCTTTGTAATCAATTCTCAAATATTATGAAAATTGAATATGAAATGTCTGACATAGAAGAATTAAATTTCTTCTTAGGTTTACAAATAAAACAACTTGAAAATGGTATTTTTATTCATCAAGAAAAATATTGTAACGATCTATTAGGTCGTTTTGAAATGGATAAAACTTCAAGCAAACTAACGCAGATGAGTACTAATGTTCACTTGGAAAAAGATGACAACGGAAAAGATTTCGATGAAAAATTATATCGTAGTATGATTGGCTCCTTACTCTATTTGACGGCTAGTCGACCCGACATTATGATGAGTGTATGTCTTTATGCCCGATTTAAAGCAAAACCAAAAGAATCTCACTAAAGAGCTGTTAAACGTATCTTACGATATCTATATAGTACTAGAGATTATAGTTTGTTTTACGCTAAGGGAACATCGTTTGAACTAGTTTCATACAGTGATGCAGATTTTGGTGGATGTAAAACAGATCATAAGAGTACTAGTGGAACATGTCACTTTTTCGGACAATCATTAGTTTCATGGTTTAGCAAAAAGCTAAATTGTGTCTCCTTATATACATGCAAAGCCAAATATATTTCAGCAGCTCTAGCATGTGCACACGTGATATACATGCAACAAACACTTACGGATTTTGGGAAAAGTTATAAATAAATCACCAATATATTGCAATAACACGAGTGCAATAAATATATCAAAAAATCCTGTAAATCACTCGCATACTAAACATATATGTATACGACATCATTTTTTATGTGACAATGTAGAAAAGGGAACTATTACATTTGAATATATAAACACCGAGAATAAAATAGAAGATATTTTCACAAATCCACTAAACGAACAAACTTTTGTTAAACTGCGACGCGATTTAGGAATATGCTATAATAATGATCTTCTAAACTAATAACCACATCTTCATTTATTCTATGTTTAACTAAAAGTTTTTTTATCCACGAATTAAAATTGATAACTCCTTCACCTTAAATTTTTTAGGTGGTTGGTTTCTGAAAATTACCTATAAATAATTGTTGAAATTATATACAAATTTTTACCCAACAAGAAGTAAAGAATATATAGATTTCATATTTTTTACAACAAAAAATATAATCATGTCTTATATAAATTCTCATCTATCCTTCTCGACACCTACAACGGATAGCTCAGTGGATACACCTCAATGCCTTGCTACCCCTACACTAAATTAGGAACCAATGTATAGGTGGTCATCCTATCACATGGGATTCACTCCCAAGAACAAGAAGTCCAAACGAGCTCTATTTGTTTATCCTAACACCAAGGAGAAAATTGATGAGATACATCACTATTAAAAGCAGCAAATAGATCTACAATAAGAATTATAGTTTGAACAAAAAGTCACGGCGTGACGACTAAGTTTTTTGGAGCAACTAGTGATAAAATGTTGTAATTCATGGAAGAAGGATGTACATGAACCACTTCAGATTCCTTGCATTTCTTTGGATCCCTCATCCTGTATCGTAAACCTTTGGATCCTTCATTAAGGCGATTCTTTGGTTCCCCGAGAACCCACGAACGTGGAAATATATGGTCTCGAATCAAGCCATGGAGGGATGACAAGTCTGAAGATCGCAAACCTCCATCGCCACCTAAATAGATTACGATATTTTCATTGCATTAGTATCTACGTATTTTTGTAATTTTGTTTCACAAAAATAATACTATATTTTAAAAAATAATAGAAGGTCGAAAAATAAGCAACACCCTTCAAAATTAGGCTATTTTTAGAAAAATTGGTCATTTCAGACGTCTCAACATTTCCCTCAAACGTTTGACGCTCTGATATCACACAAATTTTACACCATTGTGCATATGTCAGACGTCTGATATAACCTTCTAGACATCTGAAAATTGACTCTGCTTACTAAAAAATAGATACCAGACTATTTCAGATGTCTGAAGTATGAACCAGAAGTCTGAATAAAGTCTCTGCCACCATATTATGAAATTCGATCTATTTCAGACTTCTAATATTTAAACTAGACGTCTGAGAGAACTTTCTGTCATTCAGAAATGAAAATTTGATCTATTCCAGACGTCTAATAATATAAACAGACATTTAAAAATTTCTCTGACTGTCAAATTTTACAACTCGACCAAATCCAGACGTCTACCACAACAAACCAGACTTCTAATTCTATTTACTATTTTGAAACTAGGGTAAATTAGACGTCTGATTTACCTTCCAGATGTCTGAAATTCAATCGACACATTTATACACCTATTTCTACTGCAATCTCAATTTTTTCCTTCTCAAAAATCCTCTCTCTTCCAAACTTGATCGAATTTCATGTGAGACGACCCGACTTTCTACCACCAGAAAATCGCATCATCTTTAAGAAAAAAAAAAAGATAGAAAAGAGAAAAGAAAGAGAAGAGAAGAAGAAACAACATCAGAACGAATAAATTATATTAATAACATAAATATTACATAGTTTTCAACAAATATCAGAGTTACACAGATATACAACATATACTAGACAGTTATAAATACCTGTCTAGTTATACAACTAAATACAACAACTCAGAGAAAACTACACAGTGGAATACTATATATATCTACACGCGGAAGCCTCCTGCTCCATTGCTCCTCCATACTTCGTCAAAGCAAACCTGAATTCCCTTGGCTATTCGTAAAAATTTGAGTACCCAAGAGTTTATGAAAAACAAAAATAAACTCCGGGTCAGACATGGGTTTGGTGTGAGTAACAGGTTAAAGTTGCTTAACTTTAAAAAAACTTTGGAAAGAAAGGTATCACGTAAGACTTCCCACACATAAACATGGAAAAGTTTTTAACTTACGCTAACCAAAACATTTGATAGGAAATCCGGTGATATTACAATAGTGTCTAGGGTTTTCAAATAAATAAGAAATAGCTGAAATTTTTACATTTATTAAATTCCAGTTACTAGCCACAAAAGTGGGTAATACAATCAAATCCGTTGGCACTTATTGGATTTTGGATACCATACAATGGCAGGGCTACTGGGGTACCGCCCGTCACAGTACGTGGCCTAGATCAACGTACCGAGGATCACTCCCAACACCCTGCAACACAAAGTCAGACCCATTCCTTACTGAATAGTTCCGAACAAGATAACCCCGTGGTTTTAGCTAGCAACCACCCACACAGCCGAATATAAAGGGACTTCTAGACAGGGATCAATCTTGCTCTCCAGTGGGTGCGACCCACGAAGCTTTGCTGCACCTCCCCTGTTTTAGCCACTCCCGCTTGATGAGGCTTGAGGCTACGATTACCTTTATAGGACATGTCACTTAGAATGCTCATCGTCCACCTGACGATGTTCTGAAAGCATTCAATCCATACAAGTTCGTTCTGGGTTCGAACGAAACCGAAGGCATTACCTCGTTACACTCATTTTGGAATCACCCTTAGAGTTAACGACAATAACCCTTGCACTCTGATTCACCATCTCGAATCTATAAGAACTAATTCCGTCAACTCATTACGGAATCACCCACAGAGTTATACTGACTCATAGTCCTTACACCTCGAGTCTTCACAAAGCTCCACTTTGATTCACGACCTAACGTTATTTGGAATCGATGTGGTTTTCAGATATCCAAATATGGAAACCCGATCCCGGTCTCATCGAAATCCAAAGCGTGTCTTTTAGGTCCAAGTTGTTTTAAAGGTTTTAAAACAATTCAATTACAGTATCTATATACACACAGATAGATAATTCACAATCAAAATTGATAATCCATATTATCAAATAACAGGTAATCCACATTATCAATATCATAGTAGATAATCCATATATCACTATTACAATAGATAACCTATGTTATTATCACAATACAATCAAACATCCATATCACACAATATTATTTATCTCATTACTGAGATCACAAAGCATCCAAGACAATCAAGTTCAACCATTCATCCATAAGCAATGATTTTACTCATACCATAATATAATTAATTTAAAATGAATTAAATTAATTCTCTACCTCAAATTAATTTAAAATGAATTAAATTAATTCCTTCATCTTTAATTAATTTAAAATGAATTAAATTAATTCCTTCATCTTTAATTAATTTAAAATAAATTAAATTAATTATTTCATCAAATTATAACTTGCTTACTCAACCATTTAATTGATTTCAATCAATTAATCAATCATTCAAAATAAATTACCTTAATTAATCACTCTTGATTAATTACTCTTAATTACATTCAAGCAATTATCCTAAATTAATTTCACAAATTAATTATCCTCAAAGAAAACAGTAATTAACCTTTAATTACTTCAATTAATTAATTAATCATAATTAATTACATTAATCCTTAATTAATTAATTAATTACCTTTAATTACCTATTATTGATTAATTAATCATAATTAATCATTTTTAATTACATCATTAATTAAAATAATTAATGATCCTTAGTTATTTCTTAAATTAATTACCCTAAGTAATTAACTAACTTAATTACTATATTAAACCAAATTAATTATCCTTAAATCAATTTCTTAATTAATTATTTGATTAATTACTAAATAATTAATCCAAATTATCTCATACTTAAACATCTCCACTTAATTCCAATCATGTAATTATTAATTAATTAATTAACTAAGTAAATTTCCAAATCATTAATTACATAAAGTAATTATCTATAAAACTCAAGTGTTTATAATTAATTAAACGTAATTAACTAAAAATAAACAATCATATTAAACTAAATCAATTACATTAAATAATAAATTCCCTAATTACTTTTAGTAATTATACTCAAATCATTCATAATTGATTATTATTAAATTAATTAATCTAATTAATTATAAAAATTAACTACATTAATTAATTGTTAAATAATCATGGTTAATAACTTTCATTAACCATTCCCTAATTAATTATAAAGTAATTAACTTAAATTAATTACCAATTAAATTATCTTTAGTCATTCGTTAATTAAAGTTAATTATTAAATTAATTAACCTTAATTTAAAACTTAATTACATAATTATAATTCATTCATCATTAATTAAAAATTTAATTAATGATCATAATTCCAAATTGATTAATCATTAAGCAATTATTAATTCCAAATTTAATTAATTAATTAAATTAATTAATTAATCTTAATCACCTTATTAATTAATTCTAAAACATAAATCTTAATTTAATTTTCAAAAAAAAACATAACTTAATTATGTTAAAACAATATTATTTAAAACAAGGTGCTTTTTGAACTCCTTTGAAATTTTCATTTTAAATACAAGTTTAAATTAAAAGTAATTTAAACTTATCAAAGTTTGAAAATTTTAAAACTTATTTAAGTTTCCAATCAAAACAAAAGTTTGTCTTAAAAATGAAATCATAAAAATTTGAAGTTAAATTCATTTCAAAATTTTGGAAATTCAATTCATTCTTAGTTTAAACTTTCAAATTTAAATCTTCTTTTTAAATTTAAAAACTGGAGTTCAGATTTAAGCTTAGATTTCCAGTTTTTAAAATTTATCTTTAAATCTTACTTCACATTTTAAAAACTTCATTATTGAAAAGTTTCAACTATTTTACCTAAAATAAAATAGTTAATTAAGTTAAAATTTTAAACTTTTATTTTATTTTAAAAAGTGGGATTTAAATTCAAATCAGAAATTCAACTTGAATTTGAAGTTAAACTTAAACCTTACCTTAACACAAAACTACAGATTTTAAAATAAATTTAAAACCCAGATTTAAAGGAAACAGGTTTCTGAAACCTGGAGACTACAGGTCCACCCCGAGAAATCTGAATTCTACTTCGAGTCTTATGCTTCTCTACTCCGAGTTTAAAAACCATTTACTTCGAGCAAATACAAAGATCCACCCTGCAACACCCCCAAACCAAAACTACCAAACATCAGTGCACCGTGCACATGCGCGATGCCGTTGATCACCTCCGGCCACCACCGGGGGTCTCCGCACATCCATCATCACTAAACATCTCCTCAAGATCATCAGATCGTGCTCAAATTTCGAAATTGAATTCAAGAGCTAAAACCCAAACCTAGCAGCACTGTAACCACAACCCACACCAACCTGGCAAAGCCCCAATTACGATGCTCCGACCATCAGAAGATCCATTACTCCAGCCTCGACTTTGCTTACGACCAACCTTCCATCTCCCAAAATCTAGAGACACTCGATTCACTGTAGGAACTGAGATTGATCGAACTACCAATCTTAGACAAACTAGGGTTACAGAAAAGATCTTGCCACCACTGACTCCTCGATGGAAAGCATCAACATATAGTATTTTTCCTATCAACTACGATCAATCCTCCATCATTACCCAAAGCCCCGACCTCTCCAAACACTTGAATCACCAGAAAAGCCCTGATTTCTATTTCCAGTTTAGACAAGAACTAGACACCCATTCCTAAATTAAAAATCTTGGTTTTAATTTTAAAATTCATGTTTTTAAGTGTGGTTTCAGATCCTAACCCTGAATCAATAAATTGTGATATTTAAATTTTTACTCATTTTTAAAAACTTGATCAGTAAATTGAGTTTCTAGAGATAATATCAGTTATTTTAACTTCAGTAGATTTCTAAACTAAATTTTATGATTGCACATCAGGTTTGACCTAAAACTTAAGTTTAAACAGAGATTAAATTAAAAGATTTTTGATTTTTAAATCAAATCTTTGAACCTAAGAACTATAAACAGAGAAGACTCAGGTAATACAAGCATGCATACCAAACATTCAGAGATACAACCATATAAATACACAACCATACATATGAATGTGCTTAATACAATATTTAACACAGAGATTAACATGCAACCATTATTCATACTTAAGTTTAAAAGAGAATGTGATGTTACTCACCTTTTATTGAATGCAGACCCCCTGTTGATCATTTGAATTTTGCAGAAATAAAATATGCAGAGTCCCTATTTTGACTTCCTTTTCATATGTTTTCCATGACACTAAGATGCTTGCATGCAGGTAGATGATGCATTTGCCAATTCCCATATGCATGCAGATGCTCAACATCCCGTATTTTAAAAACAGAATGCAGAAAAATCAGTGTGCAGGCTTCATTTGATATTTAGGAAATGCAGAATTTTGGTAAACAGAGGTTGATTTAATTTTGTATAAGAAGTGAGATATGCAGGTTTTACTTTGATTTGAGGAAATGCGGATTGATGGATTTGTACAGGGTTTTGATCAATTTGTATGTGTAGATGGAAGATTTGAATATGCAGGGTTTCTGAATTTTTAATATGAAAATGAATTTGATCTTAGAAGTTTTGAAGATTTCTTTGATTAAGGAAAATAAAAATGAAATATGAATGAAGATGTAATCTTAACTAATGTATTTCAGTTTTAAGGAAATAGAAGAAAAATTAAAACTAATTTTTAACACTTGTACAAATGTTAGACACATGTGAACACATGTTTTTCTTTAAGATAATTAGTACTAATTACTATTTAATGTGTATGTTAGCCTAAGTTAATATGTTAGTTTATATTTAAACATGTGTATAAATTTATAAATGAAAACAAACCATGTTTACAAAACTTACACAAATAAAAATTAAAACAATTAAACAATTTAAAATTTATACTTTGAACTTTGATTCAAACTAAATTCAAGAATCAATTATTTTCAAAGCAAGTTATGAATATAAATTCAATTTGAAATAACAACTTGCAAATTTTATTCAAACTCTCTTTATAAAGACAATACAATATCAATATTGTTTTTATAAATATCTTTTTGTTAAATTAAAATCATTTTACAAGAAATTATATTTTTATCAATAAAATATCCATTTTATTAAGCCATGAAACCATTTTGTTTAATTTATTGTAAATTTAAAACTCAAGCTAATTTAATTTAAACATTTAATATTTTTCTATTCAATTTTAAAATCATATATTTATTTATGAAATAGTTATTAAAAACTTAATACTAATTAAAATCAAAATTTTCAATTTATAATGTATATATTAGAATTTTAAAACATGGTTCATTAAACCAAAATCATTTATTTAACTTTGAAAAACTTAAATATTAAATAAAACAAAATTTCCAAATTATTAAAACTAGAAAATATGCTTTACTTATTAAATTAAAACAATACCAATCAATTTAAAAATATAAACCATATATTTGTATTATAAATAGAAATCAATTTATTATATTTAAAAGATAAATTAATTAATTTAAATAATTATTGAAGAAGATTATTAAATTTATTTGAATAATTATTAACATAATATCAATATCAATTTAATTTTAACTACAGATTATTAAATTGATATTGTTAAAAATTACGGGATATTACAATCCATCCCCCTTAAAAGAATTCCGTCCTCGAAATTTAAAACAAAGGTAATATAATAATCTCACTAAATTTAAAATTAAACACAAGCATATATCAAACATATGCTAACAACCAAAACAATCAATCCAACCAATCGAACAAATCTAATATCCAGATAAAATTCTGGATAAAATTTCATCGAGTTTCCCCAGGTATATATGTATATACTGAGATACTTGCTCTAGAGAACCCAAACAATCAATACTATGAAGCTATAAAAGCTCCTATACAACTATATCTATAACACTAGACAAGATATCAGACTACAACGAGTCTGACTCAACAACCAAAACTCCAGAATTGCTGGTTCCACAACCAGAGATAGATCATACACGTACTCCCTCAGAGATACGTGAAACTCATCGAATCCTGGCAATTCAAACCTATAGATCAATCACTTATCTCCAAGATCACAGAAAAGATCCAAAACACTTCAGAGCAAACTTCTCAGACTTACCCAAACTTATAGCTCCTTTTGATCAGAGAAAACTTATCCAAAATTAAATCTCCGACTTCAGAATCCAAATTCCTCCGACTCTTATCCACAAAACTCTTCAGACGATCCTGGGCTGTCTACAGCCTTAACTGATCAGCTCAACCTACGCTGATGCTTCTAGAAACAAACTAGACCAATAAACTCAACAAAATGATCTCCTCAAGATCAACCAAAACCAAGATCTCAAACTCCACTCTTAACATCAGAAGACAACAACTTCTTCTGTCCAGCAAAGAAAAGCAGATACACTTCCAAACTGCTTCCGCTGCTCAACTCTGATCCGACAAAGAAGAGGATGCTGAAGAAGAACGCAAGCATAACAGGACAACACACCCAGAGATATGATTCAACAAATCCATAAGAAACTCAAAAATTCCTCCAAAACTCCGAGCTGCTACACCAACTCAATCTCCTGGAACCATTCTTCTATAAAGCTGAACTACCGGTACTACTCCTGGAATCCTAGACGATAAGAAAGCTCAATCTCCAGATGCGAATCAAACTCCGACTTCCTGAAGATATTCAAAAAAACTCAGATAACGCAAGAGAACACTCAAACAATCGCAAGTCACTTTTGCGAACCACCCAAACCAAATCCAAGAAAACCTGTTCTTCCTTAACCAAATAGAACAACTTATACTTAACTAGCCAACCCATCGAAGAAATAGGCCCACTCAACTGCTTCTGAACTCCACTTCAGAAAAATTGCTAAGCCAAGAGATCTCTTCCCAACACCGAGAACACTCCAAACTGCACTGGTTCCACAGATGCCAAAGAATTCCAAAACAAAGCTCTTCGAGAAACTCAAACTGACCATAGCCACAACACTGAAGCAGACTTACTTCCTTAACTTGTTCCAAAGAAAACATCTTCGGGAACATCCATAGTCACTGCATCTCATCATGTAGCTACTACTTCCTGAGGTATCAAAATACCATCACTTACTTCTGCTCAATCAATAGATCCAAACTCTACTCATCCATCTTCAGAAATAAACTCCGAACCTTCACAGGTTTCCTTCAGAGATCAATGAAGTTCTTCATCACTACAGAACTCACTCGTGACGGTATTAGGTCTACAGTCTCAACAAATAGACTTCCAACCTCAGACATTCAAACTCCAACCAATGGTAGTAATCGTGTTACACACACTACTACCCCATCTACCTTTATAATTTATATTGGAAAACCTGAACAGGTAACCCAACAGATAGGTAGAAATAAATAAATAAATATATATATTAAAAATTACAAATACGCTCTCTCAAGAAAGACACCACTACAGAGCCTAGGTATTCAGTCAACCTAATGCTCTGATACCAAGCTGAGACGACCCGACTTTCTACCACCATAAAATCGCATCATCTTTAAGAAAGAAAGGGATAGAAAAGAGAAAAGAAAGAGAAGAGAAGAAGAAACAACATCATAATCTAAACAGCGGAACGAATAAATTATATTAATAACATAAATATTACATAGTTTACAACAAATATCAGAGTTACACAGATATACAACACATACCAGACAGTTATAAATACCTGTCTAGTTATACAACTCAATACAACAACTCAGAGAAAACTACATAGCGGAATACTATATATGTCTACACGCGGATACCTCCTGCTCCATTGCTCCTCTATAATTCGTCAAAGCAAACCTGAATTCCCTTGGCTACTCGTAAAAATTTGAGTACCCAAGAGTTTATGAAAAACAAAAATAAACTCCGGGTCAGACATGGGTCTGGTGCGGGTAACAGGTTAAAGTTGCTTAACTTTAAAAAAACTTTTGAAAAGAAAGGTATCACGTAAGACTTCCCACACATAAACATGGAAATTTTTTTACCTTACGCTAACCAAAACATTTGATAGGAAATCCGGTGATATTATAATAGTGTCTAGGGTTTTCAAATAAATAAGAAATAGCCGAAATTGTTACATTTATTAAATTCCAGCTACTAGACACAAAAGTGGGTAATACAATCAAAACCGTTGGCACTTACTGGATTTTGGATTCCATACAATGGCAGGGCTACTGGGGTACCGCCCGTCACAGTACGTGGCCTAGATCAACGTACCGAGGATCACTCCCGACCTCCTGCAACACAAAGCCGGACCCATTCCTTACTGAATAGTTCCGAACAAGATAACCTCGTGGTTGTAGCTAGCAACCACCCACACAGCCGAATATAAAGGAACTTCTAGACAGGGATCAATCTTGCTCTCCAGTGGGTGCGACCTACAAAGCTTTGCTGCACCTCCCCTGTTTTAGCCATTCCCGGTTGATGAGGCTTGAGGCTACGATTACCTTTATAGGACATATCACTTAGAATGCTCATCGTCCACCTGACGATGTTCTGAAAGCATTCAATCCATACAAGTTCGTTTCGGGTTCGAATGAAAACGAAGGCATTACCTCGTTACACTCATTTTGGAATCACCATCAGAGTTAACGACAATAACCCTTGCACTCTGATTCACCATCTCGAATCTATAAGAACTAATTCCGTCAACTCATTACGGAATCGCCCACAGAGTTATACTGACTCATAGTCCTTACACTTCGAGTCTTCACAAAGCTCCACTTTGATTCACGACCTAACGTTATTTGGAATCGATGTGGTTTTCAGATATCCAAATATGGAAACCCGATCCCGGTCTCATCGAAATCCAAAGCGTGTCTTTTAGGTCCAAGTTGTTTTAAAGGTTTTAAAACAATTCAATTACAGTATCTATATACACACAGATAGATAATTCACAATCAAAATTGATAATCCATATTATCAAATAACAGGTAATCCACATTATCAATATCATAGTAGATAATCCATATATCACTATTACAATAGATAACCTATGTTATTATCACAATACAATCAAACATCCATATCACACAATATTATTTATCTCATTACTGAGATCACAAAGCATCCAAGACAATCAAGTTCAACCATTCATCCATAAGCAATGATTTACTCATACCATAATATAATTAATTTAAAATGAATTAAATTAATTCTCTACCTCAAATTAATTTAAAATGAATTAAATTAATTCCTTCATCTTTAATTAATTTAAAATAAAATAAATTAATTACTTCATCAAATTATAACTTGCTTACTCAACCATTTAATTGATTTCAATCAATTAATCAATCGTTCAAAATAAATTACCTTAATTAATCACTCTTGATTAATTACTCTTAATTACATTCAAGCAATTATCCTTAATTAATTTCACAAATTAATTATCCTCAAACAAAACAGTAATTAACCTTTAATTACTTCAATTAATTAATTAATCATACTTAATTACATTAATCCTTAATTAATTAATTAATTAATTACCTTTAATTACCTATTATAGATTAATTAATCATAATTAATCATTTTTAATTACATCATTAATTAAAATAATTAATGATCCTTAATTATTTCTTAAATTAATTACCCTAAGTAATTAACTAACTTAATTACTATATTAAACCAAATTAATTATCCTTAAGTTAATTTCTTAATTAATTATTTGATTAATTACTAAATAATTAATCCAAATTATCTCATACTTAAACATCTCCACTTAATTGCAATCATCTAATAATTAACTAATTACTTAACTGAGTAAATTTCCAAATCATTAATTACATAAAGTAATTATCTATAAAACTCAAGTGTTTATAATTAATTAAACTTAATTAACTAAAAATAAACAATCATATTAAACTAAATTAATTACATTAAATAATTAATTCCCTAATTACTTTTAGTAATTATACTCAAATCATTCACAATTGATTATTATTAAATTAATTAATCTAATTAATTATAAAAATTAACTACATTAATTAGTTGTTAAATAATCATGGTTAATAACTTTCATTAACCATTCTCTAATTAATTATAAATTAATTAACTTAATTAATTACCAATTAAATTATCTTTAATCATTTATTAATTAAAGTTAATTATTAAATTAATTAACCTTATTTTAAAACTTAATTACATAATTATTATTCATTCATCATTAATTAAAAATTTAATTAATGATCTTTATTCCAAATTGATTAATCATTAATCAATTATTAATTCCAAATTTAATTAATTAATTAATTAATCTTAATCACCTTATTAATTAATTCTAAAACATAAATCTTAATTTATTTTCAAAAAAAAAAACATAACTTAATTTTGTTAAAATAATATTATTTAAAACAAGGTGCTTTTTGAACTCCTTTTAAATTTTCATTTTAAATACAAGTTTAAATTAAAAGTAATTTAAACTTATCAAAGTTTGAAAAATTTTAAAACTTATTTAAATTTCAAATCAAAACAAAAGTTTGTCTTAAAAATGAAATCATAAAAATTTGAAGTTAAATTTATTTCAAAATTTTGGAAATTCAATTCATTCTTAGTTTAAACTTTCAAATTTAAATCATCTTTTTAAATTTAAAACTGGAGTTCAGGTTTAAGCTTAGATTTCCAGTTTTTGAAATTTATCTTTAAATCTTACTTCACATTTTAATAACTTCATTATTGAAAAGTTTCAACTATTTTACCCAAAATAAAATAGTTAATTAAGTTAGATTTTTAAACTTGTATTTTATTTTAAAAAGTGGGATTTAAATTCAAATAAGAAATTCAACTTGAATTTGAAGTTAAACTTAAACCTTACCTTAACACAAAACTACAGATTTTAAAATAAATTTAAAACCCAGATTTAAAGGAAACAGGTTTCTGAAACCTGGAGACTACAGGTCCACCCCGAGAAATCTTAATTCTACTTCGAGTCATATGCTTCTCTGCTCCGAGTTTAAAAACCATTTACTTCGAGCAAATACAAAGATCTACCCTGCAACACCCCCAAACCAAAACTACCAAACATCAGTGCACCGTGCACATGCACGGTGCCGTTGATCACCTCCGGCCACCACCGGGGGTCTCCTCACATCCATCATCACTTAAACATCACCTCAAGATCATCAGATCGTGCTCAAATTTCGAAATTGAATTCAAGAGCTAAAACCCAAACCTGGCAACACTGTAACCACAACCCATACCAACCTGGCAACACCCCAATTACGAAGCTCCGACCATCAGAAGGTCCATTACTCCGGCCTCGACTTTGCTTACGACCAACCTTCCATCTCCCAAAATCTAGAGACACTCGATTCACTGTAGGAACTGAGATTGATCGAACTACCAATCTTAGATAAACTAGGGTTACAGAAAAGATCTTGCCACCACTGACTCCTCGATGGAAAGCATCAACATCTAGTATTTTTCCTATCAACTACAATCAATCCTCCATCATTACCCAAAGCCCCGACCTCTCCAAACACTTGAATCACCAAAAAAGCCCTGATTTCTATTTCCAGTTTAGACAAGAACTGGACACCCATTCCTAAATTAAAAATCTTGGTTTTAGTTTTAAATTTCATGTTTTTAAGTGTGGTTTCAGATCCTAACCCTGAATCAATAAATTGTGATATTTAAATTTTTACTTATTTTTAAAAACTTGATCAGTAAATTGAGTTTCTAGAGATAATATCAGTTATTTTAACTTCAGTAGATTTCTAAACTAAAGTTTATGATTACACAATCAGGTTTGACCTAAAACTTAAGTTAAACAGAGATTAAATTAAAAGATTTTTGATTTTTAAATCAAATCTTTGAACCTAAGAACTATAAACAGAGAAGACTCAGGTAATACAAGCATGCATACCAAACATTCGGAGATACAACCATATAAATACACAACCATACATATGAATGTGCTTAATACAATATTTAACACAGATATTAACATGCAACCATTATTCATACTTAAGTTTAAAAGAGAATGTGATGTTACTCACCTTTTATTGAATGCGGACCCCCTGTTGATCATTTGAATTTTGCAGAAATAAAATATGCAGAGTCCCTGTTTTGACTTCCTTTTCATATGTTTTCCATGACTAAGATGCTTGCATGCAGGTAGATGATGCAGTTGCCAATTCCCATATGCATTCAGATGCTCAACATCCCAGATTTTAAAAACAGAATGCAAAAAAATCAGTGTGCAGGCTTCATTTGATATTTAGGAAATGCAGAATTTTGGTAAACAGAGGTTGATTTGATTTTGTATAAGAAGTGAGATATGCAGGTTTTACTTTGATTTGAGGAAATGCAGATTGATGGATTTGTACAGGGTTTTGATAAATTTGTATATGTAGATGGAAGATTTGAATATGCAGGGTTTCTGAATTTTTAATATGAAAATGAATTTGATCTTAGAAGTTTTGAAGATTTCTTTGATTAAGGAAAATAAAAATGAAATATGAATGAAGATGTAATCGTAACTAATGTATTTCAGTTTTAAGGAAATAAAAGAAAAATTAAAACTAATTTTTAACACTTGTACAAATGTTAGACACATGTCAACTTGTTATATTAATTTTTAAACATATGTTAAATGAATGCAACACATGTTTTTCTTTAAGATAATTAGTACTATTTACAATTTAATGTGTATGTTAGCCTAAGTTAATATGTTAGTTTATATTTAAACATGTGTATAAATTTATAAATGAAAACAAACCATGTTTACAAAACTTACACAAATAAAAATTAAAACAATTAAACAATTTAAAATTTATACTTTGAACTTAGATTCAAACTAAATTCAAGAATCAATTATTTTCAAATCAAGTTATGAATATAAATTCAATTTGAAATAACAGCTTGCAAATTTTATTCAAACTCTATTTATAAAGACAATACAATATCAATATTGTTTTTATGAATATCTTTTTTATTAACTTAAAATCATTTTACAAGAAATTATATTTTTATCAATAGAATATCCATTTTATTAAGCCATGAAACCATTTTGTTGAATTTATTGTAAATTTAAAACTCAAGCTAATTTAATTTAAACATTTAGTATTTTTCTATTCAATTTTAAAATCATATATTTATTTATGAAATAGTTATTAAAAACTCAATACTAATTAAAATCAAAATTTTCAATTTATAATGTATATATTAGAATTTTAAAACATGGTTCATTAAACCAA
The DNA here is from genome assembly GCA_030765085.1 of Allium cepa. Classification (NCBI taxonomy): domain Eukaryota; kingdom Viridiplantae; phylum Streptophyta; class Magnoliopsida; order Asparagales; family Amaryllidaceae; genus Allium; species Allium cepa. The sequence continues at coordinate 727,866,434 of CM060938.1, read as the reverse complement.
AATCATTTATTTAACTTTGAAAAACTTAAATATTAAATAAAACAAAATTTCCAAATTATTAAAACTAGAAAATATGCTTTACTTATTAAAATTAAAACAATACCAATCTATTTAAAAATATAAACCATATATTTATATTATAAATCGAAATCAATTTATTATTTTTAAAAGATAAATTAACCAATTTAAATAATTATTGAAGAAGATTATTAAATTTATTTGAATAATTATTAACAGAATATCAATATCAATTTAATTTTAACTGTAACGACCCAGAATTTTTATTAATTAAAATTTGAATATTTAATTTATTTTAAATATTAATAAGTGAATTTATAAGTCGAATAAATTTTTATTTGAATTATTGGATTTAATTGGATTTTTAAATCGATAATTTAATATGTTAAATTATGGAAATAATTGAAATCGAGTTAAATATGATTGAAAATGATTTTTAAAATTTTATTTTAATCATATTGAAGTTAGAAAGATATTTTAGAACTTTTAAAATCGAATTAAAAGTTAATTTGTGAAAATTGAATATTTTAATATTTAATCGACTAGTGAAAATAGTCAATTTTTGAACAGTCTCAGAATTGAACGAAACCAGTTCCATTGGATCCCTAATAGTTATTTATTACCGGATTTCAAATTTCGTGTCAATCGGAGTTATCGTTTGATCATGGCAGCTCGAAACGCATCGATTTATTTTTAATTTAAATTTGACGAGTGAAAATAGCCATTTTTCAAAAAGTCTCGGATTTCGACGAAACCAGTTTCATCGGATCCGTAATGTGATATTATTGTAAGGTTTCAAATTTCAAGTCAATTGGATTTACCGTTTGTCCGTTACAAATTAAAATGCCAAGAAATCGACTTAAATCGGTTTAATTCAAATTGAGCGTTTACAGCCATAACTCGCATAGATGTCCGAATTAGCTTTCGAAACCTATTCCATTGTGTCCGGAACGCGGGATAAACCTTAGAAACGCTGGTTACGGCGCGTAAATCGAAGTTCGGAATTTCCGGATGAATAGTGTTCGATTTTCTTCTATAAATAGAGACCCTTGCCTTCATTAATTTAAAAAAAATAAAAATAAAACAAAACCCTAATTCATCACACAGCCTCCACATACCAAACCCACGGCCAGAATTTTCCCACCTTCCTCCCTCGATTTCTCCAAATCCGTCGACAATTAGCCTTAGGTTTCAACTAACAAATTGAAGAGGACATCAAGATCTACAAGTTCAACGGTGGAGATCATGTTTGGAGCGACGATGGGGGAGATATGGAGCCGCGTGCGTGGGCCGTTCCTCCTCGTGTTGCGCGCAACCTAGGCGACCGAGCATGGAGAGGTTAGGGCCGAACATAGTGAAAGTGGAGGGCTTCGACATGGAGCAAGTTGATCGACCTAAAGTTGAGCGATGTGGCAACGACATGTAACCCTAATTATCTAAGATGGGTTCAAGTGTGTCGGCCTTTGTCTGTAGATAGAACGTGGGAGAAGGTGAAGTGGATGGACGGTCTTGATGTTGCAGGCTTGAGATCCTATGGCCCAAATGGATGTGGGTTTAGAAAATTCTAGTTTTGTTGAAATTTATATATACAAAATCGTGTACAATCTTTAAAAATGCATAACTTTTTCATACGAGGTCAAAAAAAATGCAAACTCAGTTGCGTTGGAATCGTATGGACGAGCACTACGCGATGAAATTGGATTGGAGTCGTTTGGAGTTAGTGAGAATTTTGGGTAAAATTAAACGTCCGTTTAATTTTATTCGAAATAAATCGCTAAAACGGAATTTAAAATCAAGGTGAGAATTTCTCACTCAGTCGAATCAGTTTCGATTTTATTTTAAATAGCTAGATTTAAAATATTTGAATGCATGTTTGAATGATGATTGATATCTATTGATTGTTAAAATAGACATTATACGCCGTTAGTAAGCGGATGTTATTTATTAAAAACATATACCGCGAATATTTCATAAACAGTGAAATTGGTATTATAAATAATATCAATATATATATATTGGCATATGTATATATTGGAGTTATTGATTTCCCGCAATTTTTTGTTTAGCGGATGAGACCCTATTGCGCCGTTATTAAGCGGATAATATTTAAATCCCATATACCGCGATAATTTCGTACTGGAGCGAAATTGGTATTGTGCTAATGTTTGTGAGTGCAGGAAAACAGGTTGGAGGGATCCAACAGGATTCCTCAACAGTATTTATTTGATTTCAGATATTTTGATATTTGATGGATTATCATATTGATATATGATATCGTTGTTGTCGTGATTGACTATTTGGTGTGTAGCATCATTGGACCCAGATTTTGGGATTTTAAAATGATTTTAAAGTGATTTTAGAAAGTATACGTTTTATAAAATAATTTTGGAATTGATCCATTTTAAATAAATAAACGTTATAATTTTTAATGTTATAAAAATTATGATTTTTGAGAAATATAGTTAAAACTGATTTTTGAGAATACGATGCTATTGATTTTATAAAATAGTTTAATCGGGATTTTAGAATTCATTGTGAAAAGTTTAAATGTAGGATTTATAAAATTTAATTATTTTATGAATCAAAAAAATGGTGAAATTATAAAGGAGATTAAATATGTTTTAAAAGGATAATATAAATTGATTTATATTAAGAGATTTATAAATGGATATTTATAAATTGAAATATGGACATTATAAAACGAGTTTTTATAAGTGTTTGAATGAAGTGAAAATGAATTTCATAATTGAATGGAATTTATAGAATTTTATACGGTGAAGTTATAAATGGAATTTTATAAGCAGTAGGTTTATAAAATTTATTAAGTTATTAAAATAATGATTTTGGATAAATGAATGAATCTTATAAGTTATAAGATTTATAATTTGGGAAGTTAAAAAGAACGATTTTGTAAAATAATCGTTTTATAAGTATTTAACTTATAATATGAACTTTTAGCTTATAATTGAGTTATAAACTGGAATAGGTTAATAAAAGAATTTATAAAAAGGAAGTTTTTATAAATAAATAGAAATGGAATTTATAAACGTTGTTTTATAAATTCGCAAAAGACTTATTTTGCTAAGTAAATGGTTATAACTTATTTATGGAGTTATATTCACATTTTTGAATAGTGAATAATCCTTTGAATTAAAATGAATAAAAGGATGAAATGGTTAACGTAGTATATTCACGTTTTTGAATAGTGAATAATATGTTAAAGAAATTGTTTTGAATGTGATATTTTAAACAGAATTAAAACGATCTAACGATGTTTTAAATTGTGTTGAGATTCGAAACCATAGATTTCAACATTGATTGTTGAAATAAACGTTTTCGAGAAATAGAAGGAAATAGTGGACTATAACACTGTTGTTATAGTAAATGATTTCCGAAAGGAAATGTTTTGCATAGTATTGGGATTTATATATCTATTTTAATTTCGAATCCCTATACTAGTGATTTTGTGTTGTCGTAACGATGTTTTACGCAACATTCGTTTTGGCCCAAATAAATATGTTTATGAGAATGATTTCCTTATAGAATGAAATATATACTTAATCTCGATTGAAGTATATTGAATATTTTCTAAGTGTTGAAAATAAATAAAATTTGTGAATTACTTATGAATAAATAAGTACGGAAATGTTTTCCAATATAAGGTGAATATTTTGAGAATTTATCTTTTTGAAGATAAATTGAAATGGATAATTGAAACATATATGCATGAATATTTTGGAATGTAAATTCACTATTGAATTTATAAAAGAAAGTGGAATTTGTTTAAGAATAAATATTGATTTATTTTTGAAGTGTGAAATTTTATATCTTGTAAAGATATTTTGGAAAATAAATAATTTGGAAAATTATTTGCAAACTGGTGATGTTGTGCATATCAATTGATAGTTCAATAACCGACTATCAATATTTCCCTTTGAATGGGTAATTGATGTGATTTGTTTGAATGTGAATGCTACACTTATTTTTGAATAAGCGCTCACTATTCGGGTTAACCGGGAAAGGACCATGGGGTCGTATAACCCATTCCGAATATGTGATACGTCGTTGTGAATTGCATTGAAGATCGGTGTTGAAGACCCGGTATTTGCAAGAGCGATAGGATGACCTGTCGATTTACTCTGCACCGAGTAGCTACGGTATAGAGTTCTCCATATGTGATGGTGAATCCGATCAGGATTGTGAATATCCGGATTGCAAGGACTTCTTTGTAAGTGCCTTCGGTTTTGTTCGAGCCCGGAACAGACTTGTGTGGATAGTATGTCTGACATTACAAGTTGAGATATAAAGCCGATTTCTTTCAAATATATTTCTGTTTTGGTGGCGGAGAATTTATTCTTTTAGCTTAACACCCTTCTCTGAGACGTACGAGCTCAGAGGTTATATAGTTGAAGTTATCAGCGATATATTCCCAATTTGGTAATGTGACATGCTGAGTGTTGCTGTAAATGATCATTGTGTTGATTATTGTGATAGGATCATTTATTTGATCGTTTATCTTGGTGATCATTGTGTTGATCATTTGTTGACCCAAAGCATGGCTTTTGTATAAAGTATGTTTTTGTGGACGTGACTTCGTCGAGCCTCACACCCCGGAAATGGTCAAAACAGGAAAGATGCGGCAAGGTTATGAGGGGTAGCTCCCTTTAGGGTATGTACATTTCCTTCTGGATAGAGGTGGTATCATGGTATGGAGCCCAGATATTTAACCTATGTGGTTACTACGAATTTATTACTTTGTGGTTGTTGGTTATCGGGATCCCGTGAGAAAGGTCGTTTACGATCGGGGAATGGCGTGCTCGTGTCAGTAGTTACCCAGTTAGGGGTAACCCGGCCTTGTGTTGGCAGAGTTCCGGTTTGGTTCTCGGGGATGTCTTTCCAGAGGCATTCTCATGTGGCAATGGGAAGTTCCTTGGCCTGACCATTTGTTGGAAATCCAAAGAAACAATACGAAACTTGTACGGTATTAGTTGTAGAACCTATCATTCACTTATGGTGTCGCAACACTGTTTGGATGGTAGCTATAGTAGGCATAGTTCGAAATGTCTATGTTGGCTAAGATTTATATTCTACTTTCGAAATGAATTTTCCCTACACTATGCACTAGTAATAATATCAAATGTTATTTTTAAATGCGTATCAAGCATCTTTGACTATCATAAGGAGAAATCTCCTCCGATTCTGCGTTTGCATTGTGTGTGTGTGCGGGAGGCCTTATGGTAGTCTCATTTTTAAAAGCATTGCGAATTGAAATAAAAATATTCCCCTGTTTTGATTTTAAGATAAATAAACTGTTTTGAGTTCTCACACCAGTCTTGTTAAGCTTTGGGCTATGTGATGGGGGGTTCTCGCTTCGCGGTTAGGTGGCGAACGGGAGACTCTTACTCCCACACATCCTCTTTTAGGGGGTTGGTTAGGTGTAACCTGAGACAGTCGAGAGGCTGGCCGTAAAAGCAAGGTCTGGGGTACCAGTGTAAGCCCCGGTGGGGCTGAGATGGTTGAAAAGCCTACCGGTTGTGACCGCTGACGGTACGTTCTTTACATTTGGTATCAGAGCTTATGGTTAAGCGACAACCATGGTTCTGTTGGGTATTACTCATTAGAGATAGAGTTAGTAGTGCTCTAGATTGAGTTTGAGTGTAATAATAGCTATGAGAGCGTATTTGTTAGTGAATATAAAATTGTTTTATATTGTGATGATTGGTTTATTGAGTGGTATATGAACTTTCGTCAGCGTGGTCCGCAAGACTATGCCGAAGGGGTTTCTAAACACTTGAATAGAACAATTCGACACAATATTGTTTTAAATTGGGTAAATGAAATAATTTTACCTTGAGTATATTTTATATATGAAGGAATAATTTTTCAGAATTATTAAAGTATATAAGTTGATTGTTTAGTTGTTTGAATAATCTAAATAAGGGAATAATTGTATAAGCAAAAGAATTATAAGAATTGAATTTTAATTAAAGTGATTTACAATTGTGAAATAAACTTATATATATAAGAAGTGAAACTATATGAATATAAATTGTAAATAAAAATGAATGTGAACTACAGTTATGTAAATGAAATTCAACTTTGTAATTGAATAGAATGAATGAATTAAATGTTAATCAATTAAATGTGAATAATTGATATGAAATAATGAACGTAAGTGAAATTCATTAAAATCTAATGTTATTTGAAGTTGAATAAAAAAATCAATTAATTAAACCAATTGTAAGCAAAGGAATTTGGTTGTAATTGATATGCATTGATTGTTATATGGTTATTAGTTAGTTGATTGTATATAATTCATTAAGTGTTAATGAAATGGAAAGCTAAAGTAAATAAATTTGAATAGAATTGAATTTGAATTGGAAGTGAACCAACTTGAATATGAATTAGTGAATATAAACTAATTGAGAATGAATGTTAATAAAAACATCAACTGTGAATGAATCAAATGTGATTTAAATTGAAAACCCAATTCATTGAATATGAATGAATAATTATTGGTTATGAATGTTAGTTGGTTGATGTTTGCATTTGTTGCTTTTGTTTACATTTGCTATGTTGACATGTATAGTTATTATGTTGCTATATGATGTATATTGATACTATTGTCTATATGCATGTTCTCATGTTGTTTGTTGAGTAATTAGTAGGTGCGGATCGCGTTTGCTTCGCATTTGGAGCTCGCTTTCGCGCTATATTAGCCGTATATGCTCGCTAATAAAATATAAGGTACATATCTCGGATTACATATCGTACTTTTACACTTTTTCCCTTCGGGATGCCTCATTACTTGATGAGATGTATATTTGTGATATATATACTGTCATTTTTTATCGGATCGAGCCGCGCAAAGGAGACTATGGCGAATTTTTCCGAAAATTTAAGGCGTTAGAAAAAATTTGAGAAAAATTGGAAAATTTTGAAAACTTTAAACTTTGATTTGAAGTTGAAAGTTAAACAATAGTAATTGTTTTTGAAAAGATAACTAAGTATGATTTGAAAACTTAGTAAGTTATTATAAGAAATTTAACTATGGATTTATGGAAAATTAATAGATTCTGTAACTTTTCTTACTTGTAATTTCGAGGACGAAATTCTTTTAAGGGGGAAGATTGTAACGACCCAGAATTTTTATTAATTAAAATTTGAATATTTAATTTATTTTAAATATTAATAAGTGAATTTATAAGTCGAATAAATTTTTATTTGAATTATTGGATTTAATTGGATTTTTAAATCGATAATTTAATATGTTAAATTATGGAAATAATTGAAATCGAGTTAAATATGATTGAAAATGATTTGTAAAATTTTATTTTAATCATATTGAAGTTAGAAAGATATTTTAGAACTTTTAAAATCGAATTAAAAGTTAATTTGTGAAAATTGAATATTTTAATATTTAATCGACTAGTGAAAATAGTCAATTTTTGAACAGTCTCAGAATTGAACGAAACCAGTTCCATAGGATCCGTAATAGTTAGTTATTACCGGATTTCAAATTTCGTGTCAATCGGAGTTATCGTTTGATCGTGGCAGCTCGAAACGCATCGATTTATTTTTAATTTAAATTTGACGAGTGAAAATAGCCATTTTTTAAAAGTCTCGGATTTCGACGAAACTAGTTTCATCGGATCCGTAATGTGATATTATTGTAAGGTTTCAAATTTCAAGTCAATTGGATTTACCGTTTGTCCGTTACAAATTAAAACGCCTAGAAATCGACTTAAATCGGTTTAATTCAAATTGAGCGTTTACAGCCATAACTCGCACAGATGTCCGAATTAGCTTTCGAAACCTATTCCACTGTGTCCGGAACGCGGGATAAACCTTAGAAACGCTGGTTACGGCGCGTAAATCGGGGTTCGGAATTTCCGGATGAATAGTGTTCGATTTTCTTCTATAAATAGAGACCCTTGCCTTCATTAATTTAAAAAAATGAAAAATAAAACAAAACCCTAATTCATCACGCAGCCGCCACATACCAAACCCACGGCCAGAATTTTCCCACCTTCCTCCCTCGATTTCTCCAAATCCGTCGACAATTAGCCTTAGGTTTCAACTAACAAATTGAAGAGGACATCAAGATCTACAAGTTCAACGGTGGAGATCGTGTTTGGAGCGACGATGGGGGAGATATGGAGCCGCATGCGTGGGCCGTTCCTCCTCGTGTTGCGCGCAACCTAGGCGACCGAGCATGGAGAGGTTAGGGCCGAACATAGTGAAAGTGGAGGGCTTCGACATGGAGCAAGTTGATCGACCTAAAGTTGAGCGATGTGGCAACGGCATGTAACCCTAATTATCTAAGATGGGTTCAAGTGTGTCGGCCTTTGTCTGTAGATAGAACGTGGGAGAAGGTGAAGTGGATGGACGGTCTTGATGTTGCAGGCTTGAGATCCTATGGCCCAAATGGATGTGGGTTTAGAAAATTCTAGTTTTGTTGAAATTTATATATACAAAATCGTGTACAATCTTTAAAAATGCATAACTTTTTCATACGAGGTCAAAAAAAATGCAAACTCAGTTGCGTTGGAATCGTATGGACGAGCACTACGCGATGAAATTGGATTGGAGTCGTTTGGAGTTAGTGAGAATTTTGGGTAAAATTAAACGTCCGTTTAATTTTATTCGAAATAAATCGCTAAAACGGAATTTAAAATCAAGGTGAGAATTTCTCACTCAGTCGAATCAGTTTCGATTTTATTTTAAATAGCTAGATTTAAAATATTTGAATGCATGTTTGAATGATGATTGATATCTATTGATTGTTAAAATAGACATTATACGCCATTAGTAAGCGGATGTTATTTATTAAAAACATATACCGCGAATATTTCATAAACAGTGAAATTGGTATTATAAATAATATCAATATATATATATATTGGCATATGTATATATTGGAGTTATTGATTTCCCGCAATTTTTTGTTTAGCGGATGAGACCCTATTGCGCCGTTATTAAGCGGATAATATTTAAATCCCATATACCGCGATAATTTCGTACTGGAGCGAAATTGGTATTGTGCTAATGTTTGTGAGTGCAGGAAAACAGGTTGGAGGGATCCAACAGGATTCCTCAACAGTATTTATTTGATTTCAGATATTTTGATATTTGATGGATTATCATATTGATATATGATATCGTTGTTGTCGTGATTGACTATTTGGTGTGTAGCATCATTGGACCCAGATTTTGGGATTTTAAAATGATTTTAAAGTGATTTTAGAAAGTATACGTTTTATAAAATAATTTTGGAATTGATCCATTTTAAATAAATAAACGTTATAATTTTTAATGTTATAAAAATTATGATTTTTGAGAAATATAGTTAAAACTGATTTTTGAGAATACGATGCTATTGATTTTATAAAATAGTTTAATCGGGATTTTAGAATTCATTGTGAAAAGTTTAAATATAGGATTTATAAAATTTAATTATTTTATGAATCAAAAAAAATGGTGAAATTATAAAGGAGATTAAATATGTTTTAAAAGGATAATATAAATTGATTTATATTAAGAGATTTATAAATGGATATTTATAAATTGAAATATGGACATTATAAAACGAGTTTTTATAAGTGTTTGAATGAAGTGAAAATGAATTTCATAATTGAATGGAATTTATAGAATTTTATACGGTGAAGTTATAAATGGAATTTTATAAGCAGTAGGTTTATAAAATTTATTAAGTTATTAAAATAATGATTTTGGATAAATGAATGAATCTTATAAGTTATAAGATTTATAATTTGGGAAGTTAAAAAGAACGATTTTGTAAAATAATCGTTTTATAAGTATTTAACTTATAATATGAACTTTTAGTTTATAATTGAGTTATAAACTGGAATAGGTTAATAAAAGAATTTATAAAAAGGAAGTTTTTATAAATAAATAGAAATGGAATTTATAAACGTTGTTTTATAAATTCGAAAAAGACTTATTTTGATAAGTAAATGGTTATAACTTATTTATGGAGTTATATTCACATTTTTGAATAGTGAATAATCCTTTGAATTAAAATGAATAAAAGGATGAAATGGTTAACGTAGTATATTCACGTTTTTGAATAGTGAATAATATGTTAAAGAAATTGTTTTGAATGTGATATTTTAAACAGAATTAAAACGATCTAACGATGTTTTAAATTGTGTTGAGATTCGAAACCATAGATTTCAACATTGATTGTTGAAATAGACGTTTTCGAGAAATAGAAGGAAATAGTGGACTATAACACTGTTGTTAAAGTAAATGATTTCCGAAAGGAAATGTTTTGCATAGTATTGGGATTTATATATCTATTTTAATTTCGAATCCCTATACTAGTGATTTTGGGTTGTCGTAACGATGTTTTACGCAACATTCGTTTTGGCCCAAATAAATATGTTTATGAGAATGATTTCCTTATAGAATGAAATATATACTTAATCTCGATTGAAGTATATTGAATATTTTCTAAGTGTTGAAAATAAATAAAATTTGTGAATTACTTATGAATAAATAAGTACGGAAATGTTTTCCAATATAAGGTGAATATTTTGAGAATTTATCTTTTTGAAGATAAATTGAAATGGATAATTGAAACATATATGCATGAATATTTTGGAATGTAAATTCACTATTGAATTTATAAAAGAAAGTGGAATTTGTTTAAGAATAAATATTGATTTATTTTTGAAGTGTGAAATTTTATATCTTGTAAAGATATTTTGGAAAATAAATAATTTGGAAAATTATTTGGAAACTGGTGATGTTGTGCATATCAATTGATAGTTCAATAACCGACTATCAATATTTCCCTTTGAATGGGTAATTGATGTGATTTGTTTGAATGTGAATGCTACACTTATTTTTTGAATAAGCGCTCACTATTCGGGTTAACCGGGAAAGGACCATGGGATCGTATAACCCATTCCGAATATGTGATACGTCGTTGTGAATTGCATTGAAGATCGGTGTTGAAGACCCGGTATTTGCAAGAGCGATAGGATGACCTGTCGATTTACTCTACACCGAGTAGCTACGGTATAGAGTTCTCCATATGTGATGGTGAATCCGATCAGGATTGTGAATATCCGGATTGCAAGGACTTCTTTGTAAGTGCCTTCGGTTTTGTTCGAGCCCGGAACAGACTTGTATAGATAGTATGTCTGACATTACAAGTTGAGATATAAAGCCGATTTCTTTCAAATATATTTCTGTTGGTGGCGGAGAATTTATTCTTTTAGCTTAACACCCTTCTCTGAGACGTACGAGCTCAGAGGTTATATAGTTGAAGTTATCAGCGATATATTCCCAATTTGGTAATGTGACATGCTGAGTGTTGCTGTAAATGATCATTGTGTTGATTATTGTGATAGGATCGTTTATTTGATCGTCTATCTTGGTGATCATTGTGTTGATCATTTGTTGACCCAAAGCATAGCTTTTGTATAAAGTATGTTTTTGTGGACGTGACTTCGTCGAGCCTCACACCCCGGAAATGGTCAAAACAGGAAAGATGCGGCAAGGTTATGAGGGGTAGCTCCCTTTAGGGTATGTACATTTCCTTCTGGATAGAGGTGGTATCATGGTATGGAGCCCAGATATTTAACCTATGTGGTTACTACGAATTTATTACTTTGTGGTTGTTGGTTATCGGGATCCCGTGAGAAAGGTCGTTTACGATCGGGGAATGGCGTGCTCGTGTCAGTAGTTACCCAGTTAAGGGTAACCCGGCCTTGTGTTGGCAGAGTTCCGGTTTGGTTCTCGGGGATGTCTTTCCAGAGGCATTCTCATGTGGCAATGGGAAGTTCCTTGGCCTGACCATTTGTTGGAAATCCAAAGAAACAATACGAAACTTGTACGGTATTAGTTGTAGAACCTATCATTCACTTATGGTGTCGCAACACTGTTTGGATGGTAGCTATAGTAGGCATAGTTCGAAATGTCTATGTTGGCTAAGATTTATATTCTACTTTCGAAATGAATTTTCCCTACACTATGCACTAGTAATAATATCAAATGTTATTTTTAAATGCGTATCAAGCATCTTTGACTATCATAAGGAGAAATCTCCTCCGATTCTGCGTTTGCATTGTGTGTGTGTGCGGGAGGCCTTATGGTAGTCTCATTTTTAAAAGCATTGCGAATTGAAATAAAAATATTCCTCTATTTTGATTTTAAGATAAATAAACTGTTTTGAGTTCTCACACCAGTCACATGACTGACTTGGAGTTTATTGTTTTCCTTCCTAAACTCTGGGTGCCCACCAATTTCTACACGGGCAGTTAAGAGTTAGGTTTATCAGGATATTCTGGATATTTAGGAATTGCTGGAGGCAAGATGGATGGCATGGCGTATTACTAGTTTATATAGTATTTCTTTTTTCGCTGCACTGTTTGTTGTTGTTGTTGTACACTCTGATGATATGATGTAATGAAATGTGATGTAATGTAATAACTGATATAGTTCTTTGTTTAAAGATTATTCATTTATTATTATATGTTGTTCCGCTGCGAATTGTGAGATTCTGATGTGATTCTGTTGTTTTCTATTCCGTTCTATTCTCTTTTCTTTCTATTTTAAAAAAAAATCTTCTATGTTCTTTTCCCTCCATCTTCTACCTTATCTATTATCTTCTTTTCTTCTCTTCTTTTTCTTTCCTTTTCTTTTCTTAAATATTTCTTAAACCCCTAAGGGTTCGTATTTTCGTTCATCTTGTATATATAAAGGAGATTAGTGTCTATTCAAGGAGTACGGATTTACGGGTCGTTACATTAACTACAGATTATTAAATTGATATTGTTAAAAAATCCGGGATATTACATGATGGCTCCTAAAACAAAAAATCCTAAAATCTCTAAGCAAATACAAGAGCATGCAACTTCCTCAAACCCCCAAGTTTGCTCAGATGATCAAATTGAACGGTGGATGAGTCAAGTACCTCATTCACTCAAGAGATATGAGGATATTCAGAAGAAGAAACTCCATACAGGTCCATTTTATAACTTAGTCAAGTTCCCAATGCATGATTTAGATGAAATGTGTGAAAATGCTGGTTTAAAAACTTTGATATCTTTCAATCCCAATAACATCCAAATTGATCAGTTAGCTATATTTCTCTTCTACGCTAATTTGGATAGCTCAGCGGTTTGGAACACTGAAAACGAGGATAATTGGTTATGGTCTGGTGTTTATGGCAACACAATTAGGCTCACTTCAGGAATGATCGACAGAACTCTTGGATGCTTCGACTCTGGAGAAGATCAATTTAGTATTCTCGACATGCGTCTCAAACCAAGAGGTAGTATAACACACCAAATGTGGGAAGATGAAATTCCAAAATTCGCATCCAAATATCTATGACTTAAGGCGAGATTTCTTACTCGAATGATTATCAACATTATCATTCCTCGTCTTGGTAGTCATGAACAGATAACGGAATTAGAGCACAAGGCCCTGTATGCTATATTCAGCGGAACAAGGGTGAATTGGGCTAAATTTATATTTGACGAGCTCAAACATTTTTGGACTCGATCACACCCATAGATTGTGTACCCCACATACATCATGAGACTTCTTCGTACTCACAAAATCCCCTCCTACTTATCCACTTTTGAAGAAATTTCTCCGAAATATGCTTCCACGAAATTTTTCTCACTAATGCACCTACCGAAAAATCCTCTAGATTTCATATCATTTGAAGAGTGGAAGCAACATCGTCAATCCAGACAAGCCGGGCCTCCACCTCAAACACATCCTGAACCATGACAAGAGGTGGAACAACATCGCGAAACTACAACTCCTCCTCCTGCACCACTTGATTATACGTGCCATTATGAGATTTTGGAGACTCGAACTATAACAACCCGCGTATTTATCGATTGTATATTTAAATATTTTATTTGAATATTTCATCTTTAGTCGAATTATGGTCCGAAAAGCTACTTTTTGCAAAGAGTCGAATTGGGACTCAGACCAGTTCCATTGAGTTCAAAATGTCGTTTGCGACCTTTTTGAGTATAAACTTCGATATATTTGGGGATAGTAGAATTTTGCTACTTTTCACTTAGGGCTTTGGGTTGGGTTTTGGACCATTAACCCCACTTATACTCTAGCTCAGTCCACCTCTCCTCTTCACTTCATTCTTATTTTCATAACACTCAAGCTTCATCAAAAATGGAGAGAGGAATGGGAAATTAAAACTCCAAGCCCTAGTTCATTTGCAAAATCCAAGCTCTAGCTCCAAATTCTAAGAGAAGCCATTGGTAAACCTTCTCTTCATCTTCTCCAACTCTTTCCTTCTTCGATTTCAGAAATTTCCTAAACCTAACTTAGGAAATATTTCTCTTTTAAGCTTAGATTCAAGCTTCTTGTGTTGAGATTGAAGTGTGGTTGATCTTTCCTTGTCTTCAAGCTTCTCCTTTATTGATTTTGTGAAAAGGTGATATTTTTATCGCACATCTATGATTATATCTATCTTTGATTGTTGGTTATGAATTCCTAACACTTATTCATGTGCGCTTGCTTTTGGTTTGGATTGAATTGGTGAATATCCAAATTTTTAGTGTTTTGGGTTCAAATCTTTAAAGATCCTAACATTGATGTTTGAACATGTTTTTGGTGATGCATCGAGGAGCCAATAGGACCGGGTAGCCGATCGGCGTAATCACTTAGTGTCCGTGCTCGACCGGTTGCGATTTGGGAGAGTTTGCACTTCAATTAATAGGGAAGAAAAATGTAGGGCATTAGGTTCGGCCGACCGACCTCTCTAAGCCGGTCGACCGAAGCTGAGGCCGAAACATTCTGGCCTATTTTCGGTCGACCAACTCAGTGGTTCAGTCAACCGACCTGCTCCTATTTCCCTGTTTGCCTATTCATGCTCGTTTTGCTTTGTCTTTCCTACTGTTAATCAATTCTTCTTCTCCGATTAGTTGTTATCACCTTTGTCAACTTTGACAACTTCTATTTTTGGAATTTTTGGGTATTTCCACTTTGATGGATTCGGTATTGATTTCTTTGGATTTTATTCACGTCTTCGTATGTGAATTTTTATGATTGATTGTTTCTACAATCACTTCTATGATTTGTCACTTTAAAAATAAAGGTTTTAATACTAGTAGTAAATATCAAAACCCTTTCTTCAAAATGATTTCAACACTATTTTATTACGAAGCTCGTTTCTTAAACCGTTTCCAATCTATTAGTATATACAAACCTTTACCTCACTCGTATGAGAAATCTAATTAAACGGCTTAGTAAAACAAGTGGTATGAAACGCTTGCGTTTACTTCATCGGTTAATTCTTGGACTTGTTCGATTGAATCTCTTGCGACAATTTTCTAGTGGAGATGTACAATTTGTTCGTAAATATTTAAGTTAAGCTAGTGGTTATGGGACATGAAGCTAAGCTCATATATTTACTAGCTTAGTGTAATTGACACTTCTTGATGATCGATGATGATCATTTTATGGTTTAGACTAGCAATGTGCGATGTCTCTTTGTCCATGTGGAGGACTGTTCTTCATTTTATCGAGCTTCGTCTCATTTCTCGCATGGGTCATACCTATTTAGGTGCGTCGATGTTTATTTACACATGGGTCATATCTATTTAGGTGCGTCGATGTTTGTTTACTTCATGGAGCAATCGGTTCAATAAGTCGGGGCATGGGGCATATCTTTTTAGGTGCGTCGATGTCCGTCTATGCATGGGACGTATCTTTCTAGGTGCGTCGATGTTCGACTTTGCATGGGGTGTATCTTTCTAGGTGCATCGATGTTAGACATTACATGGGGCGTATCTTTCTAGGTACGTCGATACTTATTTATGCATGGGGCGTATCTTTCTAGGTACGTCGATGCTTATTTATGCATGGGGTGTATCTTTCTAGGTGCATCGATGCTAGACATTACATGGGGCGTATCTATTTAGGTGCGTCGATGTTTGTCTTTGCATGGGTCGTGCCTTTCTAGGTGCGTCGATGTTTGACTGTGCATGGGGCGTCTCTATTTAGGTGCGTCGATGTTCGGTATATGGAATAACGTTCCGTTTTGTGATACACGTGTTGGTGAGTTTTCATGCTCCCGTTCTAGTGACAGGCCTCTCTCCCCCTTTTTTGTTATTTCTGTATTTCTATTGATGATTTCTAGAATTCGTGCTTCACAAATTATCATGATTTTCATTAATAAGTTGTATCAACTATTGTGCATTAGTGAATTTGTGTGTCATTAACTTTTTGTGAATATAAATATAGAGTATGACATTCCTTTTTATCTTTGAGAAGATTCTTGTGATATTGATTAATCTCTTGTCGATTTTCAATTACATATTTGTCACAGCATGGCAATGTGATTATTATACGTTTTGTCATATCTCTAATTCTATATCATTTCATCTGATATTTATAGTTAGACTGATCCGTTTATTATTTTTTTGTTAAATAATACTCCTGTCAGATCAAGATGTTGCAGGTGCTTCCACTTGACTCCACTTCGGGGGATTACTATTCTGACTTTTGGCTAACTACTCTAGATTTGTAGTTTTCGTTGCATACATTTGAGATATAGACTCATAGTTGTGTACTTATTCTTTTGTGCCGCACTTGTGACTATTCTTTTGTGATATTGTGGTTCTTGTTAGACCACTACTCTGATGAACACTTTTATGTGTTATATATATATTCATATCTGTTTCCTCCTTTGTGATATGAATTATCTGTGGCTGATTTGTGTTATGTTTATTTCTATATTTGTTTTCGAAGATATTATAGCTACTGTGTAGTAGCTTTGAATTTGTGTCGGCATGTCGGATTTCCTATAGAAACGAAATGCAAGTTATATTTTATCTGGCATATCGATGCTCGCACAAAGCAATTACACGGATGGTCGCTCCTCAATAGCCTTATTCTCCGTGCTAGTTGACGGCACTACACCGTAGTGTCCTTGGCTAGCGTGGGTATAGAGGTGGGGCGTCACACGAACAGAGACCAATCCAAATGAAAATATTCAAGACCTCACTCTTCAAAATCAGCATATCTTATCTCAACATCAAAAAGTTTTGGCTAAGCGCATTGACAATTTTGAAACATCTTTTGCTACATGCCTGGCCATAGTTGAAACATCACTTTCAACTGTATTATAGGTTCTCAAAGAGGTTCTTAAAAAGGGTTCGTGTCCCTACACCACCTTCTGAAGATTGGCCAACCCTATACCTTATCCTCCTTTGAAACATTCCAAACTTTTTAAGGAGAACAAACCTCTAGCACAAGCTTCGACATCTCCTACAAAGCAACATAATTCTTCCAAAAATGAAGATAAAGGAGATGATCAAGAGAAAGCTTCCCCAAAAGACTCATAGATTTGTAGGATTCCATCTTATGTAAAATTGTTAAAAAATTCTATGAACGTACTCGATTAATGTAATTAATGAAATTTCTCTTTTGGTGTGTATATATCTCTGTCTTACAATGATTGGCCGATATTGAATAATTTCTATATTTAAAAAGTTATATAACCTTATTGATAATGCCAAAGGGTCAGAAATAATGAAGATCACAATAAGCTATGAAAAGCACATATTCAGGGTGAGATTTATAGAATTATATATAAGTACATTGTATAGTTGTCATCATCAAAAAAGAAGAGATTGTTAGGAAATCAAATCTACGGTTTCGATGACAACAACTATACAATGGAAATCGAATATGCATATACAATTCTATATATACAGGCACTTGCTAGAGAAACATCACTAGAGAGAAGAACATGGCTCAAAGAATGTTACAAGAGACCACAAGTCGATAGGATCAAAGAAGCAACAAGAAAGATGCACAAAAAAGACATGTATAAGTTTTAGACGTCAGGGTGCACAAGCCGGACGTCTGGAAAAGTCCTCTGGAATGACAAAACAGACAGGACCAAACGTCTGGTAGATGCACTCAGACGTCTAAAAGTCCACTATGTATAAAAAATATATAGTATAAGACGTCTGATAAAGATACCAGTTGTCTGATTTCGAACTTACAATTTAAATTCAAACTTCAACTGCCACATTCGAATAGACATCTCTACTTCTCTTCGTCGCAACTCTTCATAATCAATAGAAGCAACTATAGAGCACTTAGTAATGGATGCAACTACTCAAGGAACTTCTCTACAACTATATATATCATCAAGAATCAAAGAGAACACTCACCTTACTTACTTGCGCTCTCTACTTACATGCTCTGTTATATTCTCGATCTCTAGCAATCTATACTTGTATTTCACTCTTCCATATATTCAGATCTTCACAGCCAATACTCTCTAGACATATATTGAAAGCATTTGTAGTTATTAGTCAATATCCGTATTATAGAACATATATTTGACAAGAATAATTTATTGTAACCCAACCTATTCCTCTGGGCGAAGCGAGGGCATTTGATAGTCGAATTCCGAAGGAGTGGACGTAGGACAGGAGGTCTGAACCAGTATAAAATCCTAGTGCGCTTATTTTATATTTACTAAGACTAATATTGTTATAGTTGCATTATGTCACATATACTTGCATATACACTACACGATCCACCCTGTAGACTTACACCTTTTCGATTACTTAGACATTTACAATAATTTAAAACAGGTTTACATAAAATTTCAGTGTTGGTTATTACAATAATTACAATGCTCAATTTCAAACGTAATTAAATCCAATTACTTATAATTTAATTCCAATAAATTGATCTAATTTAGTTTCAATCTTTTTATCAATTAATTATTAGTCTATAGACATAGTTAACATTTGTTTACATCTTATTACACAAATATTCTATAATTATCATCTTTTACCTTATTAGTTGCAGTATTTTAATAATACTGAACCTTTGTTGACTTTGAAATTAATAATAATTTAAAATCCTAAACTTCATTTTCTTGGTTTTATTTTTAATACTAAATCAATTTATTGCCTTTTGAGTGAAACTGACATTTCTATACATTTTATTACGTTCCCAATCTGCAGTTATTGTACAAACTCACATAATGTAACATTTATTTGCAATTGATTAATTAATTTGGTAACAAATAACAATTGTCACATTTTCTACATTTAACCACATTCGTACGTCTATTATTTACAGAAAAATGTTATAACACCTTACATAATGCTAATTCTATCCAATTACCTTTTATTACACATTATTTCATTAATTAATACAACCTTTAGTTTATCAACTACTCTTTTAATCCAATTATCAATGAATACACATATTGTTACAATTAATTTACAATCTATAATCAATTATAGCTTTTTAATCATTTTAATTAATTGGAATTACATTCAAAGCCATTATCAATTACCTTAAATTAATTCAATTTCATTTCATTCCAGTTATATTCTTATTATAAAGTCACAAATTTTTATCTCTCCTAAAATTAAATCACAAAACTCTATTAAATCAACAAATTTTAATTATCAAAAATTACGGGTCGTTACACTCTCCTTCACTCAAAACTTTTTGTCCTCGAAAAGGAAAAAAAAGGGAAAAGAAGTTAATATATCTTATTCAAAATATTAGATTTACAAACAATTAATTTACATAATTAAATAATTTTAATAAAATATATCAATTTATAACAATTAAATCCTTTATACTCTAGTTAATACAAGTTTAAAATCATTTCACATAATTTTTCTAAGTCAAAAATTCGCTGAAAATTTCGGCAGAGTCTCCTTTGTACGGAGAGGTCCGGGGAAAGCAATAATATCAATAATAACAATATATATCATTTTTTTTAAATAATATATTCCAAACAACGGAAAAAATAGTATAATATTGCTAGAAAACCGTAATCCGAGAACGTACCTATTTGTCGGGAAAACAACGCTTATTTTGTGAAACCAAAAGCAGTAGTAATTGCTTCCATAACCTGTATTTCACTTATATAACCCAAGTGAGTTAATAATTATATAAAAGAGAAATATTTAAGTTGTTTCAATAAATAACAAAACAAATCAATGCAACATAACAACAATCACTTGGAAACAAACATACAATCATCACAAGGAATCGAAGGAATCAACCATTCATCCATATTAATCAAACAAATGGTTGGTTCGGGTTTAGACATCTTTAATGACATAGAATGACAAATGAACTACTAAGTACCATCTACTCAACAGTCTTAGTTAAAAATCAACAGATTATTCATACATACAGACAATTAGAAGTATCCTCTCCCAAACAACCCATAGGCCAAACAAACAACAAAATCCAAACATTATTTAAGTTCATTTTTACATATTTCCTTTCCTATCATTTATTGCCTGTCTATTTTCATTCATCCAGTGACTATTTTCTTTATTTTACTTTTATTTCTTACAAAATCCACTTCACATTCATTCATATAATACTTAATTTCATTTATTTACATATTTTATTTACATTTTCTTATATATGTTATCTACATTTTCTTACGTATGTTATTTACATTTTCTTACATATGTTACTTATACACAAATTTTAAACATATGTAAATCAATACTTAAAGTACTACATAGGTTTCTTTGTAAATCAATTCACATTCATTCATTACTTACGACATCCATTTTTTTCTTCATTCATAACGTAAATTTCTTTTCATTGCTTTACATTCATTTCTTACATGAGTTATTTCATTCAATTGTTTATAACAATAAATGAATTCATTATTCAAGTATTACACACGTTTTATTGTATTTTAGTTTACATTTATTAATTCATATACTTGATTTCCATTAGCTAAGCATATTTATTTGTACATATGTTCATACTTAAGTTTCTTACCTTTTTTTATCATTTAACTTTCTTCTCTTTTTCATATAATTTTTATTTCCATTTATTTACATTCATTATTACTTACAATAGTTATTCATTGCTTAAATAAGTTATCTTTATTTCTCTTATTAATTATACATTATTAGGTAAATTTCTTTACACTTCCACTTTACCATTTATTGATTTTTTCCTTTCACATTCATTTTTCCATATATATAGTGTTGTTGGATATTAAATCCATTTTTATGTTATTTCAATGTTTTCTGAAGTTATAATCATTTTTCTTACATTATTCACTTCTTTTACACCTAATTTGTAGCGTTTACCATTAACTTAAGTTTTAAAGAAATTTATAACATTAAAATTCTTATTTATATAAAAAAATTCCATTAATCACTTTCATTTACTGAAATTTTACTTGTATAATATTCCATTACATATTTTTATTAACATCTCAACTTTTAATAATTCGGTAAGTTATACATATGCTTTTAAGAATGCAATAAAAGGTTACACAAGTTTTCTCTTTTTTATTTGGCTAACAAAAATGTTCAATAGTAACCATTTCTTATTTTCATTTTTTGAAGTTTACCTTATTAATATAATCAAGATTCCATTTATTACAATAATTTCAATTTCTAATTTACCAAAACTTAAGAACCAAACAACCGGGTTTCATTTCAATCAATTTAAAAGAATACGTTTAATCATATCATTTATGTATATTAAATCATATTTGGAATATAAAAAAAGTCAAGATTAATTTATCAAAACAGTTGCGTAGTAAAATTTACTATACTGTCTTCCCACTTTGAAACCTAAAAATGAACGTCGATGATGCATACACTCATCACCGTAATTATTTTCCAACGACAGAGAGGAGAGTACATAACTATTTCCTTTAAAAGTTCCTTAAAACTTTCTTTCAAATCATATTAAAATATTTGTATCAAAAAATACATCCAAATGATACTAATATTATATTCCAAAATCCTTTGAAATAAATTTTCAAAAATCCCGGAACTTAAGTTCTAAAATTTCCAATTAATATTTATTTTATTTACAATCTCATTTCAACCACTGTCTATAAATTTCACTACCTAACAAACAAATATATTACAACCAAGTATATCATTTATAAAATTTATTGTTTTATAAACAAAAATATATAATATGCAGAATTAATTAATATACCTATATTTCAAAACGAATATTGTGTCGGTCTGTCTTATTAAGTGTTTGGATATCCCTATCGATGTTATAGCGTCCTATGCACTAACCAGAATTTATAAATACATAACGAAATAAATTAACATAATACAAAACCCTTTATAATGCTAACAAATACGCTCTCTCATATATACACTCAATGACTCATTCTAGGGTATTACTACCCTATTTCTAAAGAGTCAGACCGCACAAAGCTAAGGTTATCGCTAAACCAAAGCTCTGATACCAACTGTAACGACATGTCTTTTTGGACGGTTCAAGTCGTCGATAAACCACACATGTCAGACTCAAACCATTCAAACGGGTAGTTATGGGGTAAATAAGAAAACTAATAAATACAAAATCTCGCAGTGGAACGACAAAATATAATAATCAAATAAACAGTTCATCAAGCTATTTTACAAATAACATTTGATTATAGTTATACAATATAGAATCATAGATTACAGACAACCAGGATAAATAAATAAACAAATGCAGCAGAACAACATGATGTAGTGGAAAAAGTATTATAAATAGTAATAGTACAAATCTTCATCTTCGTCCTTCAGAAATAAGATCGTCAACCCTAAAAATGCCCAGGCCGACCCGAGCGAATTGAAAAGACAAAACACTCGAGTTAGAACTACAAATCTTATGTAAGTTAAATCAACGATAAATATGAGTGCGGCGGCGTCAGAGATGTTTATGGGGTTTGACACTCCTATCTAGTGTCCAACTTGAGTGCAATAACTTAAGAGATATTCGGGATTTACATCTCTTAAGGATCCCTTAATCTATCTACTATGTAGTACAATACGCTATTATAATATTCCTATAGTAAAGTAAAGTATTAAAATAGCGTTAAGGCGTTACCCATATCCACCTTAACACATTTTGTATAATTCCGTAGTTTCTGCAGATATTGTAAAATCCACCCGTAGGTGGGCTATTAGGGAGCACTCCATAAGCATGACACAAAAAAAACTCGTAGAAGGCGCGATAGGGCATGTGACATTACACTCGAGGCAATGCCAGGGTAGATATGCCAATTGCTCTCCCCGACTAGTGGCAACACATAGCAGCTACTACCGCCCACCTCGAAACACACTACCAAATCAAAATCAAGGGTAGCCACCAAATCAATTACGAAGTAAGAATGTAACATCATAGCTCTTGTTTTAGCCACGTCAAGTTGACTCACAGGAGTCAAGGTCACATAAATACCTCATACAGAATCGTTCGTCAAACCATCCTACTTTATTTTTGGAATCTCCACCACGTACACAGTTGTTAAAGTGGTTTTCGGTTTTGGCAGAGAGTAGGACAATATCCGATTCCGGTCTCTTTAATAACCAAATGCTTATTTCACGTCGGATGGTTCTTTTACATTTCAAAAGTCAATTCACAATTTATATCAAAATATCATATTCAATTTCAAATCGTATCTCACTTTCAAAATCATATTCACTTCGAAATTATTGATAAGTTATGTCAATTAATTCTTCATTTCAAAATCAATCTTATTCGCTCAAATATGTCTTTTCACAAAAGGTATAAATTCCAAACTCCAACTTAGGTTATTACATCATTTGACCATATTCGCTTCAAATCAAGGATTTGAATATAAATACTCCAACTTTACATGTCTGAAATTTGGAAATTGTTTAGATGGTTTTAAAATAGAAATAGTTTAAGATAGCTTTTAAATAGATTAAAATAGATTAATATAGTTTAAAATAGATTAAAATAGATTAGTATTGAAATAGATTTAAAAAGTTTTAAATAGACTTAAAATAGATTAGATAGTTTAAGATAGATTACATAGATTAAAATGTTTAATAATCAATTTCGAAAATTTCATTCATACTTCAAAAATCACTTTAGAGTTTCAATTTAAATCCTTCAAGAAATTCATTTAAAACAATTTAATTTATCAATCAAATTCTATTTCAAAATATCGTTTAACTTGATTCAAAATTTAAAGATTTATATCATTTAATTTAACCAATCTGGTGTCCGTATATAATTTTCTGCCCTATGGTCAAGTGATACGGATATTTATCATTTCAATCTGCAATTTACGATTTTATGGTTATATATCATTTCAAACCGTAATACCGATTTAAATAAAAATCCATAAAAAATCGCTCGAGTCTATCATTTCAACCCATAATGATTTTTTCCTAATCTATAAACTGTTCGGGTATGTATCATTTCAACCCATAAGGAACTTGCAATATTATTACAATATAAAATACAACATCCAGTCATCCAATATCAACAATCAAACACATATCACAATCATCATCAAAATCAATCAGTAAACAACAATCGATAACTGATAATCAATACAGGTATTGAATTGACAAACTAAAAATTCAGTATTAAATTAAACGATGATTTATTGCAATAAAAGTCAAATTTAACCAGAATGAAAATTTAACATACCAAATAGCAATCAATAAATTTCTAATCACATCAAAAATTTAATTTAACTAACATAAGATAATTTAGAAGTTGTGAGTGGGTTAAAACACACACCTTTGATTTCAAATCGATTTGAAATCCAAATTAGGACCCAAATTTGAACAGTCTCAGAATTCATCCAAACTTGCATCAAAATGTCCAGAATTCCGATCCGATCTCAATGGAGAAAATCGTGCGTGAATCCGAGCTCGTATGCAAAAGTTGTTAACGTTAAAAGATTGGAAAATTTCGACTTCGGGTCTAACTTCGAGTCGCCCCTCAATTACCTGGTGCTTGCTCTGAGTTTTCTCCTCTAAAACACGAAGTAAATGTAACAACTCTAGTTTCGAGAAATACCTATAAATATTAAATTATAACGATAGTTATGATTTAATATTGTAAATTAAATTAAAATTAGAGATTTTATATTGTTTGTTTGGAATAAACAATAAATTTTGGAACTAAAATGAGAAAAATAAAGTTTGAAACTTTATTTTTTTTTGTTTAGGTTGATAATGAATGGAAAATGGTTTTTATTTAGAGAAAATGCAATAATTACATTAATTATTGCCAATTACTTCTTTTAATAATTTTTGAAAAAGAAGTATGAGATTTTAAAGGTTGTTTATTTAAATAAAAAGAGGGAAATCAGTTTAAAAATATGTTTTGGCTATAAATAATGTTTTAAAATGGTTTGAAATATTTTAGTTAGTGAGAAAATAAATTTTTTGGAATTTTATAAGTTAAAAATGTAGACTTTTACATTTATTTGCTGAAAATTGTGTTATTGTGAAATAAAGGATTTTAATGATAAAAATGTTTTAAAAATATAAATTTATATTTATATTTGGTTGAAAATGTTTTATCTTATAAGTATACAAGTTTACATATTTTTCTTGAGCAAAAATATGAAAAATAATGCATCTTTTCTTTGTGTATATGTGACATAGGTTCATATTTTAGTTAAGTGTGAATTAATTAACCTTAACCTTTTTATTTTTTTTTATTTTTGTGTTCATTATCCCATTAGTGTTCCTTAACCTGATTAAGGATGTACGAAAATAGAAATCAACCTGTATATGTATTTCTACTATCATTTTCTTCTTCCACCAGTAAAGAGAAAATAGAGCCCACATCTTCTTTCTCGACAAAAATTGCAAAATCTCCAATTTTATCAAAATATTTGCTGTAAATTTGCCAAATTAAGTCAATTTAGTCAGGTAATCAATCACTAAACCAAATTACTTTATCAAATTCCAATTTTTGAAGAAGTTTGATTGTATGTAAATGAAGATTTGTGTTTACATGCATGTAGAACTCCATTTTTCGGTTGTTGATGCCCTTTTTGAAGCCAAAGCTTGCTTCTTTCCGCTGAATTGATCTTGTAGATCTTCTATATTGTAAGGTGAGTGATAAACTCGCAAAATTTATCTGAAGCAAAGCTTCAAAAATCAGAACCTGGGCTTTTGGAATCGTTTTTTGTTGATAGTTTTCTTTTCTGCGAATCTAATTTGGGTTGCTTCTTTGCATGCTTATATCTTTTGATTCCGGCAACAAAATGCTATAAGATTTCTTACACTTGGTAGCTTGCATGTTGAACTTCATTTCTGCAAATTTTGGTTGAAGAATATTATCATTTGAATGTTTGAAAATAGTGGTAAAAAATCAACTCAAAAGCACATTTTTGCCTGTAGAAATTGTTTGCTGAGTTGCTGCAAACATGGTCCGAGTCCATGCTTGAGATAGCATAACTTTTTCATTTCTTACTGAAATTCATCGATTATTTTTTCTGAAAGATAAAGTTTTCTATTATAATCGTACCAAATATCAAGTCATTTCGACCTGTATAGCTTATAGAAATACGCTGCCGAACTTTGACTCGGAGCAAGTTTTTTCCCAGATTTTTACAGTGAAAACACTGTTTGGGTTCAACTTTGAGACATCATAACTTTCTTATAACTTGTCTAAATTGCATGATTCTTTATGCAGTTTAAATTATATTTGTTGAAACTTATGCGTGCCAAATTTCAAGTCATTTCGACCTATGTAGCTTATAGAAATATGTTGCCGAACTTTGACTAGAAGCATGTTTTTGCCAGATTTTTACAGTGGAAGCACTGTCTGGGTTCAACTTTGAGACATCATAACTTTCTCATTACTTAATCAAATTGTGTGATTCTTTTTCCAGATTAAGATGTGAGTGTTATATTTTATTCATGCCAAATTTCAGGTCATAAAGACCTACGTAGCTTATAGAAAATATGTTGCTGAACTTTGATTCGGAACTTGTTTTTGCCCAGATTTTTGTAGTGAAAACACTGATTGGGTTTAACTTTGCGACATCATAACTTTATCATAGCTTGTTCAAACTTCGTGATTCTTTTTCCAGCTTTATGCATGATTGTTAAAATATATTCCTACCATTTTTCAGCTTAATAAGAGGTCGTTTGGTCCTCTGTTTTGGGCCTATAATTTGAACCCAACATGGTTTTCAGGCCTGGGCACATTTTTGGTTTTTGAACTGTTGCAATCATAGCCTGTGTCCATGTTTGAGACAGTGTAACTTTTTCATTTTCTGTCGGAATTCAATTATTCTTTTTTATTTGAAATATGAAGTTTTATAATTTGTGCATACCAATTTTTAGTTCAATCAAAGGTCGTTCGACTACCTGTTTTTTGTCCGAAAGTGGAACCCAAAGAAGGTTTCAGACCTGCGTATTATTTTGCCCAATGTTTTTATGTTCTTCTTCCGTCCGATTTTTGACTTCTACTTCTTGTTTTTGTGATATGTTTGAAGTGTTGCTAAGGCTATGATCATTATCAGTAGGCTATCCAAGTTTTGATGAATTTGAAATTCAAATTTGAATTGAGTTTGAACGACAGTTTTGAGCGATTTCTTTGATTTGGAGCACATGTTTTTCCAAACAATTTTGAAATAATTTTTAAAATAAATTGGCATTTAAAATAATTATTATGTAATAATTTTATATTATTTTACGCTACAAAAATCTATTTATTCTCTATAATAAGGGAATTTTCAAATATCGTCTTCAAAAATTGATTTCGGAAAATGGTTTTAAAAGCTTGTTTTCTCGAACAAATTTTTTATATATAAAATACACATTTGTGCACTATTCGAGTGAATGAGAAGGAGAATTAAATGATATGGTAAAACATGTGGTATGGGGCACGTGCGTTTATCTTATCGGTTAATTCCTAACTTGTTCGTTTGATTGTTTTGAGCTTTGATTCGAGTTTACCGAAGAGATGTGGTAAACTTTTTACTGCTTTGAGTGTAAAATTTACTAGCTGATTGTAAACCGTTTAGTGCGAACGTGTGGTATGAAACACACGTTAACACTGTTCGGCTTCCTATTTGAGAGTTTGTGACACATTTGCCATTGCGGCTTATTGCCAGTACTGGACCTTCCGGTCATTTCCATTGCGGCGTTTGCCTTTGCGGTGTATTTATCCTCGAGACATTTACCATTGCGGCGTTTTCCATTACGGCATATTTTCCATTGTGGCATATTTTCCATTGTGGCGTATTTGTCATTGTGACGTATTTGCCTTCGGACATGGTACCATATTTGAGATCAGTACTTGGCAGGCTTCGGCCAAAAGCACGTGCAAATTTTGAGATGTTTTCATTGATTTCCCTAGTGTGTCGCCTTTTTCATGGTTGGCCATTCGAGCCATTATATATATATATATATATATATATATATATATATATATAGCAATTACTTTATGGGAATTTGAGTTGTCTACACTGGCGATATTTGAGATTTTCCTTTTGGCGTTATTATTGAGATTTGCTTACTGGCGTTATTACATAAGATTGTCTTTTCGCATTTATTTTGAATTATATTCTCCTATGTTGGAGAGTTATATTTGATTGTCTTGTGGTGTATTTTTGAGATGGAGATTTCTTTAAGTTTACCGATATGGCGGGTTTTGTGATTTCTCCTTTTTAGGAGTTGTATTTTCCCTAAACCACTATTCATGATTTATGATATGCCGATGATACGAGACTTGCTATATTCAGTGTTTTATGGATTGTTTTATCTCGTTTGAGATTATATGTTTGTGTAAGTGATATCATCTCATCACTTAAAGTAACCATACCATACATTTACTCATGCTTATACTCAGTGTTGTTCCTTCTTATTTAAGAAGAACATTGCCGTTATTCTTATGTATTTATTACTGCTTATCCTCTTACCCTGATATGTTTGGCTAGATAGACCCGTATAATTTATACTCGAGTCACACCGAGGTGTTTTAGGTTAGGTGCCTTTGGACTTAGCCTATTCTGCTTCCGCATGGACTTTTTTCCGCTATTTCCTTTTTGATATAGTTTTTGAGTAGTCCTTTTATAGCTACTCTGATATGTATATTCTTTTGACTCGTGTCGTATTGTGGTCATCATACCACATATGTGATGTATCATATGTATACTCTGTGATGTATTTGTGCATGTGTGTGTATATATATATATGATTATCTATTATTCTGTGATGTGTTTAACATTTAAGTTGTTATATTTTTTCTGGTGGATCCGATAGCCACCTGTAGTTTTGTATTAAATATTTATTGGATATGTCGATCCATTTGAGTTAGGAAAAAAAGAATATAGAGCACTAATCGACATATTCAATAGATATTTAAGATAAAACAATAGATGGTCGCTCCTAACCAGCCCTATTCTTTGCATTAGCAAATTGTATTTCCCCGTAATACTCTTTGTTAATATGGGTCTCGAGGAGGGCGTCACAGCTAGGTATCAGAGCTGAGTTCAGAACAACATATGATAAACACGGAACAAAAGCATATATTACGATACATCCAAGTACAGTACGAGTGTATGAATCCCTTACTCATCATGTCCTCTATCTTTTAGTGTAGATTGAAGTTTGGGATATGTCTAGGAATATTTTTATTCCGTAGTATTCCAAAAATAGAACCGATGGCATCTTGTCTTAAGAGTAATCCTATTCGTGATTGTTTTGTTCGAGTCCTCGTCGATACGGGTGCTTGACACTCATCCATATCAGAGGAATTTGTTGATGCTTTTTGATGTTCTTATCTTGTGATTTCTTTAAGAATTGCGAATCCTATTAATGTTATCATAATATTTGGTATGATGTTTGAGGATTTTGGGGTTGTTCCTTGTAGCATATCTTTTTGTGTGAATTAGGACACTATTTCTATCTAAAGTTTGGAATGATTTGAGATGGAGTGGCTGCGTATTATCATACTGCATTTTGTGATTCAAAGGATTTTATTTTTAAGTATCCTAATTTTGGTTGATTTTTTTTCTTTTTCTTCGGAATGTTAACGATGATTCTAATGTATCAGTATTCACTCTTGAGTTTAAAGATGTTGATGATATATCTCGAATTCCAATCATTGTGATTCCGTTGTTTTCTGTGATTCCATTTCTGGTATGACACCAAATCGGGCAATTGAATATTGTATTGACTTCATTCCCAGCTCTTAAGCTTCCGGTCATCCTCCCATGGGGATGTCCACTAGGGAAATGAGGTGATTCATTGAATTTATTTGATATTGTCATTCTTGCCTCCTTTTGAGATATCCTCTTTAGGTACTCAATCGTTGATATACTTTGTAAATTACTTCACTCGAAGTAATGATATGTTGTTAGTGTTCTCCTTCTCATTAGAGAAGATATCTTAACCTTACTCTTATATCTCATTTCCCTCTTTTTAGTCTATTGTGTGGTTCTAGGGTCATTCCTCAGCTTGACCTTACATCGATATTTCATGAGCTATGAGACACAGAGGATAGCGTTACTCTTATCGCATTCCACACTCGTTACGAGTCTTGTGAGTGGTTCGTTATACCGTCTGGAATAATGAACACTCCAGACTATTCCTTCAGTCTTGTGAATCGTGTATTCTGGGAATATCTCGATGAGTCCGTCTTGTGTCTTTGATTTTGAGAATAAGTTATAATTAAATTTTCAAATCTTTCAAACTGAAGATAAGTTTTTGAGAGAAATTGGATTTTGCTTTTGGGAAAAACAAAGAATATTTTGAGTATCACATATGAGGTATTTATTTTTAAAGAAAATTAATTTTGTGTTGGGTTGTCCATCTAGTTCTTTAAGAATTCTGGTTGATGCGTTTGGCCCACGTTATCGATAGGATTTTCCTTGACGCTATGATGAGACTGTCAGACACGGTAAATTGAGTTTTAATAAGTAAAGTTTGAAAATAATTAATATAGTGGAGTATTAATTTTTTATTTTAAATTTTTAATGAAACCATTGAACCATAGTGAGTGTTAGATGAGTGGCAGGGCAGTTTTGATCATGTGATCAATTTGGCAGCCAATCGATGAGGTCCGTGACGCCCCACCTCTATACCCACGCTAGCCAAGAACACTACGGTGTAATGCTGTCAACTAGCACGGAGAATAAGGCTGTTGAGGAGCGAGATAGCCAAAAGTGTATACAACAAAATAAACTACTAATCTAAGTAGTTAGCCAAAAGTCAGAGAAATCAATTCCAAGTGAGAAGTCAAGCTGAAGCACCTGTAACATCTCGGTCTGACCCGAGTATTATTTAATAAGAAAATAATAAATGGATCAGTCTAGCTATAAATATCAGATGAAGCGATATAGAATAAGAGATATGACTAAACACATAATAATCACAATGCCAAGCTGTGATATATATAAATAATTGAAAATCAACAAGAGATTAATCAATATCACAAAAATCTACTCAAGGATCAAAAGGAATGTCATACCCTTTATTTCGTTCACCAAACCATAAATATTGATGATTATATCAATATCAATCACAAAAGTCAATGACACACAAATTCACCAATGCACAAATATTGATAAAACTTATTAATGAAAATCATGAAAATTGGAGAAACACAAATTCTAGAAATCATCTCAAGAAATCCAGAAATCACAAAAAGGGGGAAGGCCTATCACAAACAGGAGCATAAATCTCACTAACACGTGTATCACAAACGGAACGCTAATTCCATGGTTGCTAACCATCACAAATTGAGCCGAAGCTCCACAAACGGCCCGAAGACCATGGGTTGCTACCCCACCAATTTGAGTCGAAACTCCACAAAACGGGGTTTAGTCTCCCTCACAGACAAAGAGACATCGCACATTGCTAGTCTAAATCATAAAGATGATCGTCATGATCAACAAGAAGTGTCATTTACACTAAGCTAGTAAATATACGAGTTTAGCTTCATGTCCCATAACCACTTGCTTAACTTAAATATTTACGAACAAACTGTAGATCTCCACTAGAAAATTGTCACAAGAGATTCAATCGAACAAGTCCAAGAATTAACCGACGAAGTAAACGCAAGCATTTCATACCACTCGTTTTACTAGGTCGTTTAATTAGATTTCTCATACGAGTGAGGTAAAGGCTTGTATATACTAATAGATTGGAAACGGTTTAAGAAACGAGCTTTGTAATAAAATAGTGTTGAAATCGTTTTGATGAAAGAATTTTGATATTTACTACTAGTATAGAAAACCTTTATATTTTTAAAGTGACAAATCAGAAAGAAGATTGTTAGAACAATCAATCACTAAAATTCACATTCGAAGACGTGAATAAAATTCAAAGAAATCGATACCGAATCCATCGAAATGGATATTCCCACAAATCACGAAGAAGATGTCATCAAAGTCGATAATAAGTGATAATAACAAAAGGGAATCAACACGAATCGATTAAAGTTGGAATTCTCAAGCAAATAGGCAAAAAGAGTGCAGATTCAGACGTCTGAAATCAAGGATTCAGACGTCTGAATCTGGAAAATAAATATTTTCCAAAGACAGAATTCAGACGTCTGAATCCTTGAATTCAGACGTCTGAAATAGGCACTTTTTAGCCTATTTCCTTTCTGGTTCCAAATGACCCAATTCAGACGTCTGAAATATAGATTCAGACGTCTGAATACTAGGGAATAAATATTCCCAGTATAATATTCAGACGTCTGAATCTAACGTTTCAGACGTCTGAATCAAAGGTTCAGGGGATTCCCTGAACCTAGGCAAAAAATGGCCAAACGAATATCGAAAACGATCGAACAAGCAAATGACGACTAAGGATTTATGCCACGCGACAACCCAGCCTTAACGACTCTTCAGTACGCCTCAAATATCAATGTCCAAATATCCATAATAGGATTTTCAAAGATTTTGATTCCAAAACACCAAAAATTGGAATATACACCAAATTAATCCAAACCAAAATCAATTGCACAAGAATAAGTGTTAGGAATTCATACCTAACAATCGAAGATAATTATAGACTAAGATGTGAGATAAAAATCTCACTTTTGAACCCAAACGATTGAAGAAGAAGCTTGAAAGCAAAGGAGAATCAACCACTCTTCAAATCCAACTCAAGAAGCTTGATTCTAAGCTTTAAAAGAAGAACGTTCCCAAAGTTAGGTTTAGGAATTTTTGAAATTGATAAGAGAATGAGTTGGGGAAGAAGAAGAGAAGCTTACCAATTGGTTTTTCTATTAGTTTGGAGCTAGAGTTTGATTTGCAAAAGAAAACTAGGGCTTGGAGTTTTAATTTCCTCTTCCACTCTCCATTAATATAAAAGCTTGAGTAAAAGTAAAATAGAAATGAAGAAATGAAGTAATGAAGAGGAGAGGGGGTTGGGACTGAGTTAGTAAGAGGGTTCAGCCCAAACTAAAGCCCTAAGTGAAAAAGTAGCAAAAAATCAACTTGCTCCAAACATACCAAAGCTTATACTCAAAAAGGTCGCAAACGGCATTTTAAACTCAATGGGAGTGGTCCCGAGTCCTAATTCGACCGTATGCAAGAAGTAGCTTTTCGGACTAAATTCCGAGTATTGATAAAATATTTAAATAAAATATTTAAATATAAAAATCGATAAATATGCGGGTTGTTACAGACTCCCCTCCTTAAAGAAATTGCGTCCTCGCAATATTAAAGAAGAAAATATAAAGGAACAACCATAAAAGCATATTCAACACACAAAAAATAATTCGAAATAAGAAATTCACCTCAAAGAGCACGGGAAAGTAAGTCCGGATGTGATCGCTCGATGAACTCTCTAGATTCCCAAGAACAATCCTTAGGATTTGAAGACCATTGAACTTTCACAAGCGGAACATCTTTATTTCGAAGTCGTTTGACTTCCGAAGCAATAATTCAAATAGGATGCTGCTCATAAGTTAAATTAGGTGAAACTTCAATCTCTTCCACAACACCGGGCTCAAGAATAGAATCGGAATCTCGAAGACATTTCCGTAATTGAGAAACGTGAAACACGTCATGAATAGCAGAAAACTGAGCCGGTAATGTAAGGCGATAAGCCATGGAACCAATACGTTCAGTGATAGGAAATGGCCCAATATATCGAGGCGCTAACTTTCCCGATTGACTGAAACGTACAACACCTTTCATAGGTGAAACACGAATGAACACAAGATCTCCCACAGAAAATTCTAACTTCCTTCTTTGATTATCGGCATAGGATTTTTGTCTACTCTGGGCTTCTTTCATCCTGTGACGAATAAAATCAATCTTTTCTGTGGAATCACGAATAAAATCTGGACCTAAAACCAGCTTCTCACCGGCCTCAAGCCAACAAGAAGGAGATCGACATGGCCTTCCATAGAATGCCTCGAAAGGTGCCATACCAATACTAGATTGGAAGCTATTATTATAGGAAAATTCAACAAGTGAAATATGATCTTCCCAACTTCCACCAAAATCAAGCACACAAGCACGAAGAAGATCTTCAAGAGTTTGATTCACACGCTCAGTTTGTCCATCGGACTGGGGTGATAAGCGGTGCTAAAATTAAGCTTCGTTCCCAAAGCTTTTTGAAGACTCTTCCAAAATCCACTAGTAAACAATGAATCACAATCACTAACAATAGAAGTAGGAACTCCATGTAATTTAACAATCTCTTTAACAAAGAGTTTAGCCAAAAGAGGAACGGTTCTAGGGGTATAAAGAATATCAAGATCATAAGCCACAAGAAATTCGAGCCAACGTTGTTGACGCAAATTAAGTTCTTTTTGAGAAAATAGATACTTCAAGGACTTATGATCGACATAAAGAACAAATTTCGCTCCTAAAAGATAATGACGCCAAATCCGAAGAGCAAAAACAATAGCTGCGAGTTCTAAATCATATGTGGCATATCTAGTCTCGGCTGGCTTTAATTGCCTTGAAGCATAAGCAATAACATGTTCTTTTTGCATAAGAATGGTACCCAAACCAATGCCACTAGCATCGGTATAAATAACGAAATCTTGATTCCCCTCGGGAATAACAAGAATAGGAGCATCAGAAAGGAGTTCCTTTAGTTTCTGAAAAGAAGTTTCACAT
Organism: Allium cepa; assembly: GCA_030765085.1. Lineage (NCBI taxonomy): Eukaryota > Viridiplantae > Streptophyta > Magnoliopsida > Asparagales > Amaryllidaceae > Allium > Allium cepa. The sequence continues at coordinate 727,831,546 of CM060938.1, read as the reverse complement.
TTGTCCGACCAAATGTATTTAACATCTTTCTTTGTTAAGCTAGTGAGAGGCACGACAATCTTAGAAAAGTCCTTGATAAAACGGCGGTAATAACCTGCCAATCCAAGGAAACTACGAATCTCTGTCACACTCTCCGGTCTCTTCCAATCTTGAATCGCTTCAATCTTTGAAGGATCCACGGAAATTCCAGATTCGAAAATAATATGACCGAGAAACTTCACACGAGATTGCCAAAAGTAGCATTTAGAAAACTTTGCTTTTAATTGATTACTCCTAAGAGTTTCCAATACAATCCGAAGATGCTTTTCATGCTCCTCCTCGGTTTTTGAATACACAAGAATATCATCAATAAAGATGAGAACAAACCGGTCGAGGAAGTCTTTGAAAACTCTATTCATAAGGTCAACGAAATAAGCCGGAGCATTCGTTAGACCAAATGGCATAACGAGCCATTCATAAGATCCATAACGAGTACGGAACGATGTTAAAGGAATGCTATCCTCTGCAATACGAAGCTGATGAAAACCAGTAGCTAAGTCTAATTGTGAAAAGACTCTAGCACCACTAAGTTGATCGAATAGATCATCAATCCGAGGTAAAGGATTTTTATTTTTGATAGTAAGATCATTAAGCTTGCGGTAGTCAACACAAAGCCTAAGTGTACCATCGGATTTCTTCACAAAAATAGCTGAAGCTCCCCAAGGCGAGGAACTAGAGCGAATAAATTGCTTCATCTCCAATTTTGATAATTGTTTACGCATCTCTTCATTTTCTTTATTGGACATACGATAAGGAGGACGAGTAATTGGTTGAGCTCCAGGGATAAGATTAATTCTGAACTCAATTGCTCGTTTAGGTGGTAATCCTAAAACTGGCTCAAATATGTCGAAAAATTCACGAACAACGTGAATAAGAGAAATTATATCTTCCTCATCATCATTATCGTCATCATGAGGATTTAAAGAATATAAAGATGCAACCAAGCTGGAATCCGAATCTTTAAGATTAATAGAAATCTGCTTTACAGATTGAGGATGTCGAAGATGAATAGTCCGCTCAGGACATAGGATATGAACTTCATAACGGTTAAGCCAATCCATTCCCAAAATCATTCCAAAGCCTAAATAGCGCATAACATGCAAATCGGCTCGGAAAGAAAAATCACACAAAATAATCTCGACATCTTTGCACAATAAACTGATTGTTGCGGATCCACCAACCGAATTCGCAATTCTCAAAGAAGTCATTAAACACAAAACATCCAAAGAAAAAGTATCAACAAGTTCTTTTGATATAAAAGAATGGGACACACCCGTATCAGAAAGAACTCGAATAGGATGATCACGAAATAAAATAATGCCATCAAGGATAGAATAAGAAATACCTTGACCACGAGATGTGTTGCCAGGGGCTTGAGCAATATTTAACTTTCCCTCCTTCCTGCCCTGAAGCTTGGGGCATGAAGATATAACATGACCGGGACCCCTGCAGTAGCGACAAGAGAGAGACTTTGGGCACTTGTTCGCGTAATGGTCCTTCAAACCACAATTATAGCATTCCCCATGACCAAAGGAAGATGTCTTTGCCACTGGGGTTGCTTGCTTCCCTTTCTTATTGGGATAAGGGCCTTTGAATTTACTGGGCCTTTTCTTGTTGTTGTTGAAGCTTGGTTTGGAACCCACCACTTCAACATCATTCTTCCTATCCGCCTCTTCAAGACGAAGAGCGATATCAATGAGTTGGTCGAAAGAAACTTCTAATTTTAGAAGTAATGGCTTCTTGAGACTTTTGTTTAAGCCATAGACAAATCTTTGGTTCTTCTTCAATGGGGTGTTGATGTATTCAACCCCATATTTGGAGAGAGATTCAAAAGACGTGACATAATCTGCCACGGAAGATTCACCTTGAACAAGGTCTATGAAACGCCGAGCCAATGTCACTTTCTCTGCTTCTGGCACGAATTTTAATTCGAAGCGTTCCCGGAATTGCTTCCAGGTGAGATCCGCTTCATCAATCTCAGAAATAAGAAGTTCATACCAGTCCAATGCTCTTTCTTGGAGCATACTAGACGCCACCTGAACTCGGTGAAGATCAATGAGGTTCATGCGAGAAAAGATTCGATCGCATGTCCTTAACCAAGCCTCGACTTCAATAATAGTTTCAAAACCTTTAAATGGCTTCCCACCCAGGTTGATGTAATCATTGCACAAACGTGCAAACCCAGATTTAGGGTGAGTAGGTTTCGGATTAGAACCAACTGCTTGAGCATTCGTGACAAGGTCAAGAAGTTGTTGGGTAGTCAAAAAAACTACATCTTGGGGTGGAACACTAGATGGTCCAGCTCTGGGACGACCAAGTCTAACCATTTCTCTTCCTTAAGAAAGAAGGAAGGAAGAAGAAAAAGGTTATTCACAAAATGAATATCAAGCAATCTTGATAGATAAAACAAGGAATCATAAAGAAAATAGGATAAATCGGTACGAAGACTCGAATAAAATCCAAAAGCACGACTCCTAAGATGGACTTAGGACTATGATCCTTGTTAAATTATTCTACATTGTTTCGAAGTTTGGCTCCAATACCAAGCTGTGATGCCCCACCTCTCTACCCACGCTAGCCAAGAACACTCTGGTGTAATGCTGTCAACTAGCACGGAGAATAAGGCTGTTGAGGAGCGACCAACCGTGTAATTGCTTTACGCGAGCACCGATATGTCAGATAGTATAACATGCATTTTATTTCAAGAGGAAATCCGACATACCGATACAAACACAAAGCTACTACACAGTGGCTATAATAATCTTTGGAAATAAATATAGAAATAAGCATAACACAAATCAGTCACAGATAATTCATATCACAAAGGCGAAAGAAGATATGAATATATAACTAACACATGAAAGTGTATATCAGAGTAGTGGTCAAAAGATCCACAATAATACAAAAGAATAGCAACACGTGCTATAGAAAAGAATACAACTATGAGTCCATATCTCAAGTGTATACAACAAAATAAACTACTAATCTAAGTAGTTAGCCAAAAGTCAGAGAAATCAATTCCAAGTGAGAAGTCAAGCTGAAGCACCTGTAACATCTCGGTCTGACCCGAGTATTATTTAATAAGAAAATAATAAATGGACCAGTCTAGCTATAAATATCAGATGAAGCGATATAGAATAAGAGATATGACTAAACACATAATAATCACAATGCCAAGCTGTGATATATATAAATAATTGAAAATCAACAAGAGATTAATCAATATCACAAAAATCTACTCAAGGATCAAAAGGAATGTCATACCCTTTATTTCGTTCACCAAACCATAAATATTGATGATTATATCAATATCAATCACAAAAGTCAATGACACACAAATTCACCAATGCACAAATATTGATAAAACTTATCAATGAAAATCATGAAAATTGGTGAAACAAAAATTCTAGAAATCATCTCAAGAAATCCAGAAATCACAAAAAGGGGGAAGGCCTATCACAAACGGGAGCATAAACCTCACCAACATGTGTATCACAAAAGGAACGCTAATTCCATGGTTGCTAACCATCACAAATTGAGCCGAAGCTCCACAAACGGCCCGAAGACCATGGGTTGCTACCCTACCAATTTGAGTCGAAACTCCACAAAACGGGGTTTAGTCTCCCTCGCAGACAAAGAGACATCGCACATTGCTAGTCTAAATCACAAAGATGATCGTCATGATCAACGAGAAGTGTCAATTACACTAAGCAAGTAAATATATGAGTTTAGCTTCATGTCCCATAACCACTTGCTTAACTTAAATATTTACGAACAAACTGTAGATCTCCACTAGAAAATTGTCACAAGAGATTCAATCGAACAAGTCCAAGAATTAACCGACGAAGTAAACGCAAGCGTTTCATACCACTCGTTTTACTAGATCGTTTAATTAGATTTCTCATACGAGTGAGGTAAAGGCTTGTATATACTAATAGATTGGAAAACGGTTTAAGAAACGAGCTTTGTAATAAAATAGTGTTGAAATCGTTTTGATGAAAGAATTTTGATATTTACTACTAGTATAGAAAACCTTTATATTTTTAAAGTGACAAATCACAAAGAAGATTGTAAGAACAATCAATCACTAAAATTCACGTTCAAAGACGTGAATAAAATCCAAAGAAATCGATACCGAATCCATCGAAATGGATATTCCCACAAATCACGAAGAAGATGTCATCAAAGTCGACAATAAGTGATAATAACAAAAGGGAATCAACACGAATCGATTAAAGTTGGAATTCTCAAGCAAATAGGCAAATAGGCAAAAAGAGTGCAGATTCAGACGTCTGAAATCAAGGATTCAGACGTCTGAATCTGGAAAATAAATATTTTCCAAAGACAGAATTCAGACGTCTGAATCCTTGAATTCAGACGTCTGAAATAGACACTTTTTAGCCTATTTCCTTTCTGGTTCCAAATGACCCAATTCAGACGTCTGAAATATAGATTCAGACGTCTGAATACTAGGGAATAAAAATTCCCAGTATAATATTCAGACGTCTGAATCTAACGTTTCAGACGTCTGAATCAAAGGTTCAGGGCATTCCCTGAACCTAGGCCAAAAATGGCCAAACGAATATCAGAAACGATCGAACGAGCAAATGAGGACTAAGGATTTATGCCACGCGACAACCCAGCCTTAACGACTCTTCGATACGCCTAAAATATCAATGTCCAAATATCCATAATAGGATTTTCATAGATTTTGATTCCAAAACACCAAAAATTGGAATATACACCAAATCAATCCAAACCAAAATCAATTGCACAAGAATAAGTGTTAGGAATTCATACCTAACAATCGAAGATAATTATAGACTAAGATGTGAGATAAAAATCTCACCTTTGAACCCAAACGATTGAAGAAGAAGCTTGAAAGCAAAGGAGAATCAACCACTCTTCAAATCCAACTCAAGAAGCTTGATTCTAAGCTTTAAAAGAAGAACATTCCCAAAGTTAGGTTTAGGAATTTCTGAAATTGATAAGAGAATGAGTTGGGGAAGAAGAAGAGAAGCTTACCAATTGGTTCTTCTATTAGTTTGGAGCTAGAGTTTGATTTGCAAAAGAAAACTAGGGCTTGGAGTTTTAATTTCCTCTTCCACTCTCCATTAATATAAAAGCTTGAGTAAAAGGAAAATAGAAATGAAGAAATGAAGTAATGAAGATGAGAGGGGGTTGGGACTGAGTTAGTAAGAGGGTTCAGCCCAAACTAAAGCCCTAAGTGAAAAAGTAGCAAAAAATCAACTTACTCCAAACATACCCAAGCTTATACTCAAAAAGTTTGCAAATGGCATTTTAAACTCAATGGGAGTGGTCCCGTGTCCTAATTTGACCGTATGCAAAAAGTAGCTTTTCGGACTAAATTCCGAGTATCGATAAAATATTTAAATATAAAAATCGATAAATGTGCGGGTTGTTACAAGGTCATTCACTATAAATCAATGGCGAGGCAATATGTTGCGACCCGACTTCCTATCTCTAGGAAGACGCATCGCTAATGAAGAAAGAAAGGGATAGAAGAAGAAAAGAAGGAGAAGAAAGAAACACAACAACAACAGAGAACTCACAGCAGAACGAATGAAATATATATATCACATAAAATATTACATAGTATCATATTACATCAGAGTACACAACTTATACAACACATATTAGACAGTTATAAACATCTGTCTAACTATACAACTCAAGTACAACAGATACGGATACCAAACAACACAACGGAACCATAATATGTCTACACGTGGAAGCCTCCTGTTCCATATCTCCTCTAGAATTCGTCAAGCTAACCCGAATCACTTGACTACTCATACATAATATGAGTACCCAAGAGTTTGATAAAACAAAAAATAAACACTCGGGTCAGACAGGGGTCTGGTGTGAGTAAGCGGTTTAAAATTGCTTAACTTTAGAAAAACCTTTGAAAAGAAAGGTATCACGTAAGACTTCCCGCACATAAACATGGAAAAGCTTTTACCTTACGCTAACCAAAACATTTGATAGGAAATCTAGTGATATTATAATAGTGTCTAGGGTTTTCAAATAAATAAGAAATAGCCGAAATTGTTACATTGATTAAATTCAAGCTACTAGCCACAAAAGTGGGTAATACAAACAAAACCTTAGGGTCTTGTAGGAAGAATGAGTTTCCATCAATGGCAGGGCTACTGGGGTACCGCCCGTCACAGTACATGGCCTAGATCAACGTACCGAGGAGCCATCCTAACTCCCCTGCAACACAAGGCCAGGACCATTCCTTACTGAACAGTCCCGAACAAGACCACCCAGTGGTTGGCGCGACCAACCACACACTAAGCCAAAATAGAAAGGGACCTCTAGACAGGGGTAAATCTCGTCCTACTTGGGCATGACCCACTTAACCTTGTTGCACCACCCCTGCTTTAGCCATTTCCGGTTGATGAGACTTGAGGCTGCGATTACCTTTATAGAACAAATCTATCTTAGAATGCTCATCGTCCACCTGACGATGTTCTGAAAGCATTCAATCCATACAAGTTCGTTCCGGGTTCGAACGAAACCAAAGGCACTATCTCGTTCCACTCATATTGGAATCACCCTCAGAGTCAACGACCATAGCCCTTGCACTCTAAATCACCATCTTGAACCTATAAGTATTATTCTGTCAAACTCATTACGGAATCACTCGCAGAGTTAAACTGACGTATAGTTCTTACACCTCTAGTCTTAACTTGCTCCACTTGTATTTACGACCTAACATTTAATTGGAATCGATGTGGTTTTCGGATATCCAAATATGGAAACCCGATCCCGGTCTCACCGAAACCAAATGCCATTTTAATCTCCAAGTTGTTTAAGGGTTTAAACAGTTAAACTTATATTCAGGATGATATAAACACATAGATGAATCACATTATCACAATAGATAATTCATATCAAACATTCATCTCACAAAGCAGCATATTACATAACAGAGATATCCAAATCATCCACAGTATCAACCAATCACCCAATATCAATCATCCAATATCAATTGATCATCCAATATCAATCACCAAATATCAATCAATCATTCAATAACAGAATTGATTAACTTTTAAATCAATTGGATTACCTAAATCCTTCTTTATTAATTTATTCCAAATAAATTAATTAATCATCTCTAATGATCTTCTTTAATTAATCTTCCTTGATTAATTATCTTTAATTACATTCAAGTGATTATCCTTAGCCACATACAGTAATTAACCTTTAATTACTATCATTAATTACAATAATTAATGATCTTTCATTTGCTTCCATTAATTAATTAATTATAATTAATTACATTAAATCTCAATTAGTTACAATTAATTAATCACACTTAAATAATTACTTTTATTAATCAACCTTGATTAACCCAGTATATTAACTAATGATCCTTATTAATTAATAAATTCTTAAATAAATTAAATAATTAACTTGTAATTAATCATATCATTTAAAAAGTAATTAACAACTTGTAATTACTTATCTTAATTAATTAACTTCTTAATTAATTACATTAACCCTTTGATTAATTAATCTAATTAATTAATCTTTAATTACCTCATTAAGTAATTATTAATCAATTAAATTAATAAATAAATCCTTAATTAATCACTTTATTAATTAATTACATTTTAATTAATTACCCTTGGTAATTAATCTTAAATTAATCACATTCATTAATTAATTAATCACATTAATTAATAACATTAATTAATTAACTAAATTAACTAAGTAATTAACCTTTAATTACTTACACAAGTAATTATCTCTAATTACTTTTATTAATAAATCTTGATAACCCTCTTAATTAATTACTTAACAAATAATTACTTTCATCATTAAATAATTCTTAGCTCATTAATTAATTACTTCATAATTAATTAACTTCAAAACAATTCATTTAATCAATCCGTAGATTAATAATATCAAGTGATTATCCATTAATCACTTTAATTACTCCCATGAGTAATTTCCTCTAATTACTTCAAAAGTAATTACCATTCTTAATTACATTCAATAATTAACCATTAATTAGTTCATTAAGTAATTACACTTAATTAATCCATAATTAAGTGATTATTAAAAATTAAATAAACAATTAACTAATTATTTAAAATTAATTAAATAATTAATTAACTTCTTATATTTCAAAATCCTTAATTAATTAAGAAAACATTAATCTTAATTAAACTTTACTTATTAACAAATCATATTTAATTATGTATTCTAAAATTCATATCAAAATAATTTAACATTATTCATCTTCATAAATAAGTTATTTGAAATTAATCAAATTTAGTAACTTTAAAAACAAATTATTCTATTGGTTTGCAAAATCATAACTATAACCTTATTTTGAAAATAAGAAATTTAGAAACAAATTTCGAAATTAAAAACACTTTAAACATCTAATTTAATCTAATTTATTTCAAATAAAATTTAAAAACTTTAGTTTTAAATCATTACTTACAATTTTAACTTAAACTTTGATTTAATATTTAAATTCAAAATATTCTTTAAATTGAACTTCAAACTTTAATTAGATAATTACTTATAAAGAAATCATCTTTACACAATTTAAATTTGAAATAAATTCAATTTACATTTTTAAAAGGTTTGATTAACATTTTTTTTTCAAGAACAAGTCCTTAAATTGCAAACAAATTTCCTTTATAAAAACTTTGAACTCGATTTTATTCAACAGAAGGTTTTAAGTTTGCAGCTTTCATTATTACAGTACTTAACAAATACAAACAACCCATGAGTTCTAACATAGGAGCCCCTCGTACCTACCCCGAAGACACCCCAACTCCACCATTACTTCGAGACCAACCCGAAGAAAACGCGAGCACAAACTCGAGCGAAACTCGTCTTCCCCAAAGCTTCAAAATACCCAATGTACACGATATAACGCATGCACGTATCCCAACACCTCCGGCCAATCCAGATCGTCGCGATATTCGCCGACGGTCACAATGTCACTCGCGAACCTAAATCCAACAATTCGAACGCGAGTCAAAATTTGACCATACCAACTCGAAACTACAGCTGATACCACCCCCAAAACTACCCACGGCCGACGAACCATGACGAAGACTAACTTCGCCATCCTCACCATCGAACACCACTTCCACGAGCTTCGTCTCTCTACCATCGCGGTCACTTCATGTTCAACATTCCAGTCACAAAACCCATAATATAAAGCGAGCAAAGAAACAGGCTAAAACCCTAAAACGATTAAATTCGAACAAATCGAACATTGGAAAAATTCAATTAGATTTTTCCCCTAATCAACAACCCATAAACAAGCTTCAACCAAAATTTCAAACCAAATTATAGCATGGATAATCGGCAATCACCAAAAAACCCAAAACATTCAAACCTAGAATTCACGATAAATACCCAATTAAAAATTACAAATTGCATATCTAAATTCGTGATTTATTATCACGATTACATGCATGTAATTCAATTTTGAATTTAAGATAGTTAATTTTTAACAAATATTCAAGTTTCATTGTTAATTCTTTTTTAATAATCATTTGTTTCATTTTAAGTTATGAAACTATTTTTAAAATTAACTACAAACGATGACAAACAACTTCTATTCAATCATCAATGGCAAATGATGATTGTTAGTGGAAGATTTAAATTTTTCAATGATGATCCAGGTCGGGGAAATAACAGATAAATAAAGTGACTGTATATATATACAGATCACTACACATATACATATAAATCTATCAATCCAATAATGTAAAAACTGAAAATTTTCCTTGCAACATCAATATATATCAACACATGCATTAGAGTCCAAATCAATTTTAACTATTTTTAAATAATTTACTCACCTCAAATATTACAAAGCAGTTTTCAGGCTTTGAACAACTTTAATTTGAAAAAGACTGTGCTCTAATCTTGCTAGCTGATGAAATTAAACCCATGCATGCTTACTGATTGATTGTTTTAAAAGATTGAACAGATCTTGATCTTCCTTTTGACATGCAGGTTGAACTTGCAGAAGATATGATGTTGCAGGTTTGTAAATCTGAAGTTGCAGGTTGAATTCCATTTTAAAATTGCAAAAGATTTAAATTCCCCTTTGAAATGCAGGTTGGATTTGCAGTTTTTTTAAAAAAAATGCAGATTTGGTCATTGCTTCAGATTTGCTTTTTAGTTTAAATCTCAGATTTGATTTCAGATTTGAGAAAGTAAAGAAAAATAAACAAAGAAAAAGTGTTATGATTAAATAAAATTAAAGAAACTAAATTTAAAAAAAAGACACTTGTTATTTAAGTTTTTACACTTGTCATTTTAATTATCTTAATAGGTGTACATGTGTTATTAAGAGGATTAACAAGTTTACACATGTATTCTCAAGTATTTTTTATTAATTTTCATTTAATTTAAAATGTAATATAAACTTACTTATCTAATTCTCTTATGTATATTTAAAGAAATATTCTAAAACTAGTTATAATATAAATATACATCTTATACATATATTTTTAAAATCTAAAACATTTATACATATACATTTATAACCATTTAAATTTAAGCATTTTAAAATGAAAACAAAACTTTTATAAAATCCCCTTTAAACTATCATATCTTAAAGATAAACAATCATCTTATATTTGAAAATAATTTAATTAATTCTAAATTAACTTTTGAAAATATAAATTAAACAAAGCTTTAAATCACAATTCATACATATAATTTATTAATGGATTAAATTAAATTTCAAAACAATATCAAATTATAACATATACATACATATATATTACAATTTGAAAATTTATCTTTATTTGAAACAAAAGATATTCTATTCACAATATATATCAAATATATATATTATAAATAGAAATAAAATTTATTAGCTTTGAAAAATAGATCTTATCAACTTTAAATTGTTAAAAGACATTGATCAAAATTACCAGATTATATATTTATTAACCATTAAAAAAATTAAATTTACCAATTTAAATTAAAATTATAAAGAAAAATTATCAAACCAATTAAATTATTAATACAGATTATTAAATTGATATTGCCTAAAATTCCGGGTCGTTACAATCCTCCCCCCTTAAAAGAATTTCGTCCCCGAAATTTAAAAGCAAAGGTAATTTAATAACCCAGCAAAGATTTCAATTTCAAACTGCAAAGCATTCCTATCAACCAATTACTAACAACCATAGCAATCAATCAAACAAACAAACCTAACTAATTATCCTGACACAAATCAGAATAAATCTCTAATACTATTTGGAGTTTCCCAGGTATAAATCACTGGGAGACTCGCTCTACAAAAGATCAACTAACTATAGCACAAAAATCCAGAGCTTCTCTCATCTCTAGATCCTTCAATCTGAACAGAACATCAGACCATACCCAAGTCCAGCACAACCTCCAAATCCAACTGAACAACAGATTCAACAACCAACAATGAATCGTACACGTACTCCCTCAGAGATACGTGAAATACAATGAATTCCTGCTATCCAAACTGGCAATTCAATGTTATCCTATCAAAACACAGATAAGAAATCTCAAATGCCTCAGAACTAGCCATCCAATCTTATCCAATTACTATTCTCTAAACAAGAGAAATCTTAACAACAATGAAGTCTCCAACTTCGAATTCCAAACTCCTTATCTCATATCTGTATAACTCAACAGACAATCCTGGGCTGCCAATCTTCTTCCAGATCAGCTCATCCTATGTCGATGCTTCCAGAAACAACTAGACCAAAACAAACTAGTTCCTGGATCCTATCTGTTAACCCAGTTTCCTCTACGAGATAAGGATCTACGACTTAAGGCCTCTACGAGTTAAGGAGTCTACGAGATAAGGATCTACGACTTAACGCCTCTACGAGTTAAGGAGTCTACGAGATAAGGATCTACGACTTAAGGCCTTCACAACCTAAGAACATTACGGCCTAACGACCTAAGGTCTGCACAATCTTACTAGTTAAGGATGGCACGACTTAAGGAAGTTTACGACTTAAGAAATTACAACCTAAATGGCCCAAGGGAGTAACGGTCCAACAACCTAAAGGGACTATGACTTAACGACTCAAGGGACGAGGAGTTAAGACGACTACACCTAAGTCATGACGGACTTACGACCTTTGCTAGGTCGTTCACGACCTAAGGTTACAGAGGCAAATTCAATACTGCACCATGATCCGTTAACTCCAGTTAAGCCACAAGCCGAGAATCAGTTTAGGTCGGTCACGACCTACGACCTATGGTAAGTCGTACACGACTTAAGACTACGAAGTTAAGGTTCAATGCCGCATCGCTTATGAGAGGACCGGTTGACTCATTTGCGACTTAGGACTTGTGATATATCCAGGGTTCAGCAAGGATGCCTTTAAGAAGTCTCGACCCAGCATTTAAGTGGCAACTGACCCACGACTTAGTTTAAGTCGTCCATGACCCAACTTAGGTCGGTTACGACTTAGGACTTGGTAATGTTTCCTGCCTAGAATTCTCTATAAATATATTGCCATATCCAACTTTCAAAGGACTTTTGGCTCATTTTCTTCAAACACCGTTACTCTGCTGCATTCCAAACCAATCCAATCCAACACTTGAAGCTCTCAAGACATTAAGAACGCTACAAACAACTTCAAGAAGAGATCACATACATCCAACATGGATTCGAAAACTCTCATCTTCATCGAAGTTTAAGCTACTTGTTCTAAGTCTCTTGTAATTCAAAGTGTATTGTATTTGGGAAGAATTGTATCAGCTTGTAACGAGATTATTAATAAAAGTACTTAAAGTGGACGTAGGCTATACCCTTAAGCCGAACCACTATAAAATTGTTGTTGTTTACCGCTTTTCTGCTATTATCTGCTTGTAATCTGTCCCCGAGTCGTCGGGTGGTGCTTTCACAACTGCAACTCATACACCGGGGTGTTAGCGTTCAAATTTTAGCGTTAACATTTTTGGTGCTTTCACTGAGAATCGAACTCAGGCAAGTTATCATCATTGCTTCACAGAGGTTTGTAGAGAGAATTTCCCTGAAAACCAGAAGTCTATCCGAGATAATGGCTCCTGGAAGGAAGAGTAGATCTGTCAGATCTGGGAATATTCAAGAGGGAACCTCCGCTTCTCCTGTACCTAATCAACCCACTACGTCTGCTGGGGTTACGAAAGCGGAATTGGATGCTGTAATATTAGGGCTGAACCAGCAGATAAACGCCCAGAATGCACAATTAGAGGCTCAGAGTGCCCAAAATGCTCTAATTCTGAATAAGTTGAATGATTTGCTCGGGGCAAACAATCAACCGGCTGGTAATGGAAGGAATTATGCTGGCAACATTAATGATGCTAATGAAAGGAATGCTCCAGAAAGGGCTTCCAGTCCCTTTGAGCAAACGCTTCCTGAAGTTGGTGGATCTGGAACTCGACATGATGAGGAGTATCTTTCTGGAATGGTCCGGCAAATCATGAAAGAAAGTATGCAAAGGGTTGAAGATGTGAAAGAATGGGGTTTCGCCCCAAGTAAAACTCCATTTACTGAGAAAATCTTAAAGGCGGAATTTCCAAGGAAGTTTGTCCCTCCAACTATCCCAGCTTACAAAGGGACAAGTGACCTGAACGAATTCTTATATAAATATGATTGGCACATGACAGGTGCCAGAGCCTCTGACGAGATAAAGTGCCGATATTTCCCCGTGTACCTTGAGGGTGTGGCTCTACTGTGGTTCACCAAGTTGCCAGTCCGATCTATTGATCAGTTTTCAGACTTGACCCGAAAATTCAAGGAGCAGTTCAGACTATATGCTTCAAAGGCCAAGGACATCATGTCATTGTCAAGTATAGAACAGAATCCCGGTGAATCTATCAGATCTTTCTTGAACCGCTTTAATATAGCGCTGGCAGAGGTGGACAATGCTGAACCGCGAATGATATTGACTTATCTGATGAGGGCTGTTGATAAGTCGAGCGAATTTGGGAAATGGCTAAACATGAAGGAGCCAACCTCCATCGAAAAGTTCTACAAAAAGGCAGATGAATTCATACGCCTGGAAAGCCGTCCTGTACCGGTGAAGGCAGTGTCGGAAAAAGCTGAAGACAACACTGTTGCTCCACGCAAGAATGAATCTGTAGGGCAAAAAAGGGAAAATAACAATGGGAAGAAACAGAGTAATCTGAAAAAGCCCCGATCCTTCAAGCCATCAGAGTATACTCCTTTATCAGATACGCCGGAGCATATCTACCTTGCCATTAAAGATTCTGTTGACCTCCCTAAACCTATCCCTTTGAGGACCGGAAAAAAGGCTATACAAAGTGGGAAGTTCTGCCGCTTCCATAATCAACCCGGTCATGAGACCGATGAATGCCGCCAGTTGAAAAATCTGATTGAAGAATTGCTAAGAGAAAACAAGCTGCAGCAATTCGTGAAAAAGAATAGCAGCAATCCTGCATCGTCAAGTCAGGGACAACAGGCTCCTGTTCATCAGCCTAGGATAGGTGAGAAAGCTACGGGGCATGAATCTGGAAGGCCCATTATCAATGTCATTACAGGAGGACCTCACCCAGCTGGCAGGAGCTGGGGTGAGATGGAGAGATATACCAGGGCTTTGAAATATGTTCCAGCCGAAGAAGACGTCTTTGTTTTAGAAGACACTACGCCCCTGAAACAACAAAAAACTTTCAGTGATGATATTATTTTCAGAGCCAGAGATTCCTCAGGTATCGAAGCTCCTACCCTAGATCCCTTGGTCATCTCAGCTGGTATTGGACCGGCCATTGTCAGAAGAGTTCTCATTGACTGCGGAGCATCATGTAATATCCTCTTCAAGAAGACATTCGACCAAATGAAAATCCCTATGGTCGATGTACAAGCCTCATCGCAGAAGATCGCTGGCTTCACCGGGGAGCCAAAGCAACCAATAGGAACCATCGATCTGCTTGTAGAACTTAGGGAAGGAGAAAGGAAAGTAGTCCGCAAGCAAACATTTGTGATTGTCGATGAATTTTCTGCTTATAATGCTTTCCTTGGCCGTCCAACGCTCGCAGCGTTCAAAGCTATCCTAGCCCCGTGGTGCCTCACTATTAAATTCCCTACAGACAATGGAGTAGGAGTTATAAAAGGGGATCAAAATGCTGCGCGAGAATGCTATTTGACAGAGTTGCAAGAGTCAAGAAAAAGGGAAATGGGAAAGGATGCGGCCACCCCGGTCCGCATCAAAGAGCCAGCCTTGTAGCAATTACGGGGCGGACCCTGCACTGGCGAGCATAGCGGGGCACGGAAAGAGATGGATCCCAGAAAAGCCAGTGCAGGGGAGAATAGAGTAGTGCCGGTTGAAACGACGGTACCGGTACCTGTTGACCCGAATGACCCAAATAAGGTGTTGAATGTGGGTTCACAGCTTAATGTGTCAATTCAGAATATCTTGATATCTTTCCTGAAAGCAAATCTGGATGTCTTCGCTTGGACTCATGCTGATATGTGTGGAATATCTCCAGAAGTTGCAGTACACGCTCTGAATATTGACCCAAAATTTACACCAGTAAAACAGAAAAGAAGAACCCAAGGTCCAGAAAGGTCAGCAGCATTAAAAGAGGAAATTGATCGACTCATGGAAAATAACTTCATCAAAGAATCTACATATCCGAATTGGGTTTCAAATCCTGTGCTGGTTAAGAAAGCTAATGGAAAATGGAGAGTGTGCATCGATTTTTCAGATCTGAACAAGGCCTGCCCCAAAGATTGCTTTCCTTTACCCAGGATCGATCAACTGGTAGATGGAACAGCGGGACATGAATTGTTATCTTTCATGGATGCCTACTCCGGATATAACCAGATCATGATGCATGAACCGGATCAGGAGGACACGAGCTTTATCACCGATGTTGGTCTTTATTGCTACAGAGTTATGCCCTTCGGATTGAAGAATGCAGGGGCAACCTACCAAAGACTTGTTAATGCTATGTTCAAACCGCAATTGGGCAAAACTATGGAAGTCTACGTCGACGACATGTTAGTAAAGTCTAAGAAAGCAGCGGATCACATTGAACACTTGGCAGAAATGTTCGCAGTCCTCCGTAAATACAGAATGAAGCTTAACCCTCTGAAATGCACGTTTGGGGTCGAGTCCGGAAAGTTCTTAGTGTTTATCGTCAGCGCTAGGGGCATTGAGGCTAGTCCAGCTCAAATTACTGCCTTGAAAGAAATCAAAGCTCCTAGAACAAAGAAGGAATTGCAAAGTCTCAATGGAAAAATTGCCGCCTTGAGTCGGTTCATTTCCAAAGCCACAGATAAATGCATCCCATTCTTTGACGCCTTAAAGAAAGGAAAGAAAAACTTCGATTGGACTCCCGAATGCCAAAAAGCCTTTGATGAATTGATTCGCCATATGGAGACGCCTCCAATACTTTCTAGGCCTGGCGATGGCGAGGATCTTCTTATATACTTGGCAGTATCATCTCACGCTTTAAGTGCAGCGCTGATACGGGAAGACAAAAGGATTCAACATCCAGTTTACTATATCAGCAAAAGACTCACTGGGGCAGAGATGAATTACTCTAAGTTGGAAAAACTCGCCTATTGCTTACTAATTGCGTCTAGGAAATTGAGGCAATATTTTCAAGCTCATCCTATCAGAGTCCTCACTGATCAACCTTTAAAGCAAGTCCTGTTTCGCCCTGAAACTTCGGGTCGTCTTCTAAAGTGGAATATTGAACTCAGTCAGTATGACATCACTTATCATCTCCGGAAAGCAATCAATGGACAAGCTTTAGCGGATTTCATTGCAGAATTTACAGATAAGGGTAACAGTGAGGAAGAAACGTTCGACAATTCCCCTATCCAGTGGAAGTTATATGTCGATGGTGCAAGAAATGATTACTGTTCTGGAGCTGGAGTTGTACTTGAGACTCCTGAAGGTCGGTCATTGTGCTATGCACTAAGATTGGAATTTCCTTCAACAAACAATGAAGCAGAATATGAAGCTCTTATCGCAGGACTGAAAATCGCTAAAGAACTAAACATACGAGCGTTACAGATCTTTAGTGATTCTCAGCTTATTGTATGCCAAGTCAAGAAGGAATTTCAAACGAAAGGGGGAAACCTGCCCGCTTACTTGTCAAAGGCTTGGGAACTTCTGTGTGAGCTCGATCACTATTCAATAAGCCACATTCCTCGGGAAGAGAATATGAAGGCAAATTCCCTCACAAAGTATTCAAGTTCTGGTGAAGCTCAACTATTGGGATTGGTCCCCGTAGAAGTCCTTTCAGCACCAAGTATAGACGAGATGGATATTGACTGGATTATGAATGTATCTCAAGAACAAGAGTCATGGATGACTCCAATACTGGACTACCTACTCAGAGGTTCTCTGCCAGAAAATTCGATAGAGAGACGGAAGCTACTAAGGAAAGCCTCTCGCTATGTTATTCAGGATGGCCGATTATACAGACGGGGATTCTCAATACCATTGCTTCGATGTGTATCCAGGGAAGAGTCCAAAACAATCCTAGCTGAGGTACATGGAGGAGAATGTGGTGATCATTCAGGTGGTCAAACATTAGCAAAGAAAATTCTCCGATATGGATATTTTTGGCCAGAAATTAATCATGATGCTGCAAGCTATTCCCGAAAGTGTGACAGATGCCAGAGATTTGCCAAAATTCCTAGAGCGCCTTCAACTGAACTCACACAAATGGCCAGTCCATGGCCATTTGCAATTTGGGGAATGGATCTCATTGGGCCGCTACCGACTGCCAAATCAGGGATTAAATATGCTATTGTTGCAGTTGATTATTTTACTAAATGGGCAGAAGCTGAACCATTGGCTACTATCACCTCTAAGAAGATGATAAGTTTCGTGACCAAGAATATCATTTGCAGGTATGGTGTGCCTCAGAAAATAATCACAGACAATGGTACTCAGTTTGAAAGCGAGGAATTCCAAGATTTTTGCAGGCGATTCAAAATCCAGAAAAGCTTTTCAGCAGTTGCTCATCCGCAGGCAAACGGGCAAGTGGAAGCAGTAACAAGATCATCAAATCAACCATCAAAAAGCAACTTGAAAAAGCAAAAGGTGGTTGGGTCGATAAGCTACCACTTGCACTATGGGCATACAGAACCACTCACAAAACTGCGACTGGACACACTCCTTTCTCATTAGCATACGGATCGGAAGCAATGATCCCGGTAGAAACAGAGGTTCCTTCACACAGAAGGATCCATTTCAACCAAGCAGAGAACGAAAGGCTACAGCTTGAAGCGCTAGACTTCCTTGATGAAAAAAGAGATGTGGCTAATCTCAGAATTGCAGCTCATCAGCAAAGAATAGCCAGACATTTTAATTCCAAAGTTCGCCAACGCAGCTTTGAGATTGGAGACCTAGTCCTGAAGAGAATTATGACAGCGACAGGTGTGTTTGGGCCAAATTGGGAAGGACCGTATGTAATAGGTCAGAAGCTTCTTGACGGCACATTCAAACTCACTACTGTTGATGGAGATCAAATTCCAAGGGCATGGAACAACAACCATTTGCGTCCATACTTTACTTGAAAATTTTGTTGAAATATTATAAAAAGAATTATGAATGTATGATTCTTGTAATTGAAAGCAATTGTAAAACTGATGCAAGTAAATAATGAAAGAATATAAAGTGGATGTAGGCCCAATTTCCTGGCCGAACCACTATAAATCTTGTGTTCCTTATTATTATTACATGTTTGCTTTATTTGCGATATGAAAAGTACATAGAATGTATTGCTGAAATGTCGATTTAAATTTTTGCAGACAGTGGAAGTGAAACTTGCACATAAAAAGACCGAGTGATTCTCGCCAAATTTCAAGTCACAAAAGCCCCGAATTCAAATCCTAGATAGGAAGTACTTCAATTGAACGGCCTATGATTTCGACAGAAACGGGTCTTTGCTAATAAATTGAGATCGTTTGAACAAACAAACGTCCAATTAAGAAGCTAGTGCTCGTCCTCACGAAATTGCCTGACAATGAAGCGCACTTCCTTGGATTAAACAAGTTACTTAAAAAAAAAAAGGAGGCAGAGGATCATTGAAAAGGCATAAGCAAGTGAACAGAGGAACAACCAAAGCCATCATCGGCAGCACAAGTCCTCTTCGGAGACACAACTCTTCGGAGGATAAAAGACCTCTAATGGGTCATACGCCACAAAAAAGAAAGTTCTCTACTCAACAAAAAAGATTGGAGGAGTCATGACCCTCCAACCATGAGAGAGTAACTTCCAGGCGATGAAAACCCTCTCTGAGGCACATTTCACCAGGAGTTGAAGTGTTATGACCGCTCTTCGAGATTTCACTTCACCAGAGTTGAAATGCAAACAAAAATAAAAGCCCTCTTCGGAGGCCCATTTCACCAGGAGTTGAAGTGTTATGACCGCTCTTCGAGATTTCACTTCACCAGAGTTGAAATGTAAACAAAATAAAAGCCCTCTTCGGAGGCACATTTCGCCAGGAGTTGAAGTGTAACAACCGCTCTTCGGAATTTCACTTCACCAAAGTTGAAATGCAGGGACAAAATAAAGACCTTCCTAAAAGCCCACGTTTCACCGAGATTGAAATAAAACTTCCAAGTGTTGAAACGTGAAAAGGCTTTCTTCGAAGGCACAACTCATTGGAGGTACACGTTTCACCAAGATTGAAATAAAACTTGCATGTGTTGAAACGTGAAAAATCCCTCCTTAGAGGTACAACCCCCTCCCGGGGACACAATCAAGAAGAAAGACCTCTTCGGAAGCCCACGTTTCACCAAGATTGAAATAAAACTTCCAAGTGTTGAAACGTGAAAAGGCTTTCTTCAAAGGCACAACTCTTTGGAGGTACACGTTTCACCGAGATTGAAATAAAACTTCCAAGTGTTGAAACGTGAAAAATCCCTCCTCAGAGGTACAACTTTGTATATATATATATATAAAAAAAAAAAGTTAAAGTGCCCTTCAGAGGTCCGCTTTACCACATAGAAGAATTCACTTGGTAAAATATGCACATAAGTAAAAGAAAAAAGCGATTTCTTCGAACGACAAAGCGTAGAAACTTATACGAAGGGAGTTGTACTCTACAAAAATTTTCTTTAAAAAGAATAAAATAATTATTCTTTAGCAAATAAGAGTACAAGTCCCCTCGAAGTATAAAATATTGCAGCAAGCTTAAGGTATGGGGGCAACATGGTATAATGGTATAGCTGCATCAGTAAAGTAATACCCAAACAACATACCATAAGCCCGCTGCAATATCATATAAATAAACTTGTGCAAAAATGAATAATAAATGCATTCAAACAGAAGTCTGTACAAACAAAGGATCATTTTATTCAATTGAAATGCAGGTACAGGTTTCAAAATAAAGAAAAGCGGGGGCCGGTACCCGCACAATTCTCGACCAGTACATACAAAAGGCAAAAAGCTAAAATGTTCACTTCTTTTTACTACCTTTGGACCCTTTTCCCGGCCGAATGATTAGCTTTTCAGGCCGGTCAGTTGGCACAAGGGAAGAAGGAGGGGTAGGTGCAGCTGGTCCAACTTCTGGCTCCCCTTCAGTAACAGTGATTATCTTCCCCCTCCTCTTTGACGTTCCGTGCTTTTTCCTCCTCTTTGAGGAAGACTCACTTCCCGGAGTGGCAAGTTTAGACAAAGTTATGTCATCAGAAGGGGTCCGCTCCGGAGATATCTCACCTCCCTCAAGTCCCTCGTCTCTATGCTCTTGCGAAGCGATGGGATCGTCTAAACCGTGAAGGGCTTCTATTTGTTCCTCTTGCGACCCGGGCTGAGAAGCAGAAGGAGGAGCCACCTGGAGATACGGAGGAGGGATAACCGGAGGAGGAGAAATCTGAGCGGTGCTTGATACTTTCTCTGTAGAAGAAAAGAGGTTAAAGTCAGTAAAGAGAGGAGATGAAGGCTCATCAAGGTTGAGAAAATAGTCAAGGAGCTCATTAAACCCATGTGAAATAAATGAGCAATCCACTTGAGCGAAATTTACAGCGGAATTACCTGCAGAAGTTGTCTTTATTACATCAATTTCATAGTCCGGGGCTTCAGCACTCTCTTGCGATTCATCTGTAACTTGAGTAATTTTGGCCCCGGTATCAGTTTGAGCAGGGATCGGTACATAAGAGCTAGAGCCAATAATGCCAGCATCGGCCGAAGTTGAAGGAGGGACAGGAACAGTCAAATTTGTTTCTTTTTCTTGATGCTCTTCCCCCACTATTTCAACCCGCGATCTGGCGAGTTGCTCCTTCCCTCTGGCAAGGGCTGCGCGAGCCTCAAAGTCTAAGTAGTGCACCTCCAACTCCTCTTCAGTGTACCCGGCCCCTTTAAACATATCTAGTGCGGCCTCCCACACTTCGGCCAGGGTAATCTCATACTTGGGGCCCAGGAATGCAAGACTGCCACGCCCTAATATACATTGCAAGTAGAAATCAAATAGTGTCGAGCCAATATCAGCTTTGGTAGCTTCATGGGCCTCTTCAGCTGTAATTCTACCCGCAACAGCCTCATCCCGCTCTCTCTCGACTTTGGATAACTGGGCTTTCAATTTTTCAATCTCTGCAGCCTTAAGGCCAGTTTGTCCTCGTAACTGAGTAATATCAGTACGGTTGCCCTCTATAATATGCTCCAACTCATCAGCCTTGGCCTCAGCATCCCTTTGCGCGGCATGAGCATCCCGCACCTGTTGAAGAAGCACACTCTCCCATTGAGAATAAGAAGTGGAAGAAGTAGCAAGCTCCTCTTTAAGTTTCCCAACTTCTGCCTCAAGTTTCTCATTATAATCGACGATACTCCTCATTTCTGCATCATGTTGTTTAAGGATCTTTTGCCATTCAGTTTTGTCGTTCTCCACGGTAAGCATAGCTTCGAGATTGGCCCTATTCACCCTTTGGAGCTCATCAACGAGTTTCTGCCAAGATGACATCCTCTCAATATCGGTTCTGACTGCATCAAGGTTCCGTAGCATAGCACTTTTATCTATGGGAACCAGATCGAGGTCAAAGCGAACTCCTTTTAAACACCAATTAGGAAATCGGCGTTGAAGAGTGGCTGGACCGGGTCCAACTTGGTAAGACGGCCTATTGATGATTGCTTAGATATCAGTAGGGGAAGGGGCAGGAGATTGAGAAGAAGTAGGAGCAGTAATCTTCTCTGAAGGCACAGGCATTGGCTCCTCAATAACTTTGGCTCGTTTGCTCGAGTCATCAGTTGTGTGACTCTTCCCTCTATCATCATGAGATTTGCGTTTAAGGGAGTCACTCTCTCTGTGGGAGGAATCATGTCGACTATCTGGTCTTCCAAAGCGTTCTTCATAATCACGTCTTTCCCGAGCCTTCCGGGCTGCCCTTTCTTCATCAGTCTCTCTATGAACAGGAGGATAGGATTGATAGCCATACTGGCTGCGTTTCCCATATCGCTGAAAGTCATCATAGTACGAGCTGCCTCGCCTCATTGGTAAACCTAAAATTTAAAAAGAAGAAATAAAACTTGAGAATCCTTCAAACGTTAAAAAAAAAAAAGAGAGCATAAAAGTGCCAGGAATTCTAAGTGTGTGTGATGTGCAAACTACGCGCATCAATCTACGAACCACTCTTTAATTGGGGAGTAGTTGTGGGTGTAATAGATAGCGTCAACTCTTGAATCGACGGCGACTGTTGCAAAGTAGAAGTAGCTTCAACTACTGAAGAAGAAATCCCGGCAGTGATAGGATCTTCTTTAAAGATCTCTTGTGAAGTAGCAAAAAGGTCGCTCAGTCCTTCGAAAGTATCGTCCCTGCTCTGCTTGACAGGACTGGATTTCTCAGCTTTTTCACCAGATTCTTGTGAATGATGGGAAGATCCCTGAGGCTCTTCTTCCTCGATAACCGAGGCAAGTTTGTCAGATGGCCCCGCAGCATCAACAGAAGTGGAACACTTCACTAGCGAAGCCTCAGGAGCAGGTCCTTTAGATATGGATGTGCTAGTAGAAACTGAGGCATCCAACACTCTAGCTAGGGAGTCTGGAATTTCATGAGGACGCGTAGAACGAGAAGTATGCAAAAGTCCGTACTGATGCAAAAATTCATCTTTCAACAGAAATTGAATATCTCTCTCCTCAACCGGCACGGCCTTAAGCCTCTCAAAAGTCGACTTGTGACTGGGATTCCTAGAGGGAGGAGGCAGCGTTGAAAATAAAAAGAAGCAGAGTTAACACTTAGCAGGTCAGTCTCACAAAGGCCAGATAACAAACGAAGCAAGAATGGGTGATCTTACTTCCTTCCCTCCACAGAGCATAAAACCCCGGGGGCCAACGAACGAAGAAGAACTGGGTTAGAAACCCGTGAGCAGTGTCAGGAAGGCCAACAATTAATTTGCGGTTTCGGGCGCTTCTCACAACAGTAATAGAAGGATGATCTTTGGTCCGGGTAAAGGAGCATAAGTAACAAATTTCATCAAAGCTCGGAAGTCGATCAAGTGTTCTCCTAAATAGCACACACAACCCCATTAGAATGGCGTAGCCATTGGGGTGTAGTTGGGATGGAGCAATGGCCAATTGATGCAGAAGTTGTTGGAAAAAGTCATTGAAAGGAGGAACGCCCCCACTTAGGCACATTTGTCGGTTAACTGTCACAAAGCCAGAAGGTGCTATGTCAGCAGTGTTACTTCTCTCAGGAAGAATGGCATCTGATTCAGCAATGCCAAACTGAGCACACAGCTCGCGAAAAACTTTATATGATAGTGTAGTAGGAACTCTTTCGGGAGGATTAACTAGTGGAGCTGGAAGAACAGTTGCCTCTCCCGTCTGAACTGTTGCATCTTCTTCCTGAGAAGTCATTCTACACAAGCAACTGGATATTCAAATATGAAGGTGCATGTTTCCTAAAAGTGTGAAGTGTCGTGCAAAACTGATAAAAATAACAAGTAAATATAACTGGAATTAAACTGGTCGACGATTGATCGACTATGGTAATTTCAGAACTTGTTAATTTAAAGTTCAAGCATAATATTAGTGCAGGCTGGTCAGTTTCAATTGACTATTTCAGTGTTGCTTTAATATTCTACTTGAAATCGATAGCACTTCGTTCACACAATTTATTTAAGTTAATTATCTGTTATTAACTAATCTGTCATTTGATGTGGGCGGTCGATGGCAGTATATTCGTCCCAATTTTCTGTAAATATCATATTAAACAGATTGTTAACCCACAAGTTAAAGTAATCTGTAAAAGAATGCAGCAAAGTTCAACAGTTCAAAATCCATGCAACAGTTCAAGGTCTAAGCAGAGTTTAAAAATGCAAGTGCTGAGTCGTAGACGGCTCAAGAGTTAAGTCATAAACGACTCAAGTGATAACTCGGCAACAACTTAAGTGCTAACTCGTCTACGAGTTAAGAATTTTTCCTTCGGGTTAAGTTAAGTCGTTGGTTCTCTGGTTGACTCGTCCACGACCTAAAGGATTATGAGGAGAGACAGGATAGGTCGCTTCACTTTTGAGTCGTTGATGCCTTGAGTCGGTAGTCCTTTGAATCGTGAGTCATAAGAGAGAGACAAGACTTCAAGTCAGAAAGATACGAATTCTTCTAAGTCTTAACTCAGTTACGACCTAAAACTCTTGCCTCAACTAGTCGAATAACCTTATCTCCACTCCTAAACCCATAAACCGTCTCACCCCTAAACCGATGAACCCACTAACTATTATCTCGTCTTCTCCAAACCCCTAACAGCCTAAAAAATAAAATAAATAAATAAATATAATATATTGAAACCCATTATCTTCTCCTCGCGAATTATCCAAAACCTAATCAAACTTCCTCGAGCTCACCAGCAATCGATCGTGGCAACAATCGTGATGAAGCGTGGTATAAGGAACTAGATTAAAGTTGTCAATGAGGAGTCCAGATTCGTAAGTTAATGGCTATCGCGGAATCAAATGAACTGCGGATTTACTTACGCGATGCGATGATGAGGATTATAGGGACTGAATCAACGATAGGATGAACTGGTTGAATTTGTTTCCGAAAGCTCGAGGACGTGTTAATGGCAGAAATAGCTCAGGGGTAAGTAATGAGAAGAAGGAAATAGGAGGAACGACCCAAGCATTTTATACCTCAGGGAAGTGGAACTCGAATCGACACACCCGGGTTATGATGAGTCGAAGCACACGACTTACGACTTAAGGCATGTGCTTCGAGGGGCAAGTGTTAACCCAGTTTCCTCTACGAGTTAAGGAGTCTACGAGATAAGGATCTACGACTTAAGGCCTCTACGAGTTAAGGAGTCTACGAGATAAGGATCTACGACTTAACGCCTCTACGAGTTAAGGAGTCTACGAGATAAGGATCTACGACTTAAGGCCTTCACAACCTAAGAACATTACGGCCTAACGACCTAAGGTCTGCACAATCTTACTAGTTAAGGATGGCACGACTTAAGGAAGTTTACGACTTAAGAAATTACAACCTAAATGACCCAAGGGAGTAACGGTCCAACAACCTAAAGGGACTATGACTTAACGACTCAAGGGACGAGGAGTTAAGACGACTACACCTAAGTCGTGACGGACTTACGACCTTTGCTATGTCGTTCACGACCTAAGGTTACAGAGGCAAATTCAATACTGCACCATGATCCGTTAACTCCAGTTAAGTCACAAGCCGAGAATCAGTTTAGGTCGGTCACGACCTACGACCTATGGTAAGTCGTACACGACTTAAGACTACGAAGTTAAGGTTCAATGCCGCATCGCTTATGAGAGGACCGGTTGACTCATTTGCGACTTAGGACTTGTGATATATCCAGGGTTCAGCAAGGATGCCTTTAAGAAGTCTCGACCCAGCATTTAAGTGGCAACTGACCCACGACTTAGTTTAAGTCGTCCACGACCCAACTTAGGTCGGTTACGACTTAGGACTTGGTAATGTTTCCTGCCTAGAATTCTCTATAAATATATTGCCATATCCAACTTTCAAAGGACTTTTGGCTCATTTTCTTCAAACACCGTTACTCTGCTGCATTCCAAACCAATCCAATCCAACACTTGAAGCTCTCAAGACATTAAGAACGCTACAAACAACTTCAAGAAGAGATCACATACATCCAACATGGATTCGAAAACTCTCATCTTCATCGAAGTTTAAGCTACTTGTTCTAAGTCTCTTGTAATTCAAAGTGTATTGTATTTGGGAAGAATTGTATCAGCTTGTAACGAGATTATTAATAAAAGTACTTAAAGTGGGCGTAGGCTATACCCTTAAGCCGAACCACTATAAAATTGTTGTTGTTTACCGCTTTTCTGCTATTATCTGCTTGTAATCTGTCCCCGAGTCGTCGGGTGGTGCTTTCACAACTGCAACTCATACACCGGGGTGTTAGCGTTCAAATTTTAGCGTGAACACTATCCAAAAGAAAAGTCTTCCAAAATTCTTCGAAATCCAGAACACAAGCTCTACTTCCCAAGAAATAGAAAACTGAATTTGCTTCCTTCCTTGCATAGCTGCTACCTCGCTTCCGCTGCACAACTCTGATTCTAAAATAGATGAGAATACTATTGATGAACACAAATACAACTTATCCAATATATCCGGGAAACTTTGTTCATCAAATCCATATAATCTTAGTGACCCATCTTACTCGGTCACACAACCTTATAACAGTAATCCAACTCAAAACTAGATCTGACCAATCCAAATTCCAAAAATTTTCCGAGCTGCTACACCAACTCTTCTACTAGGCTAATTACAAAAATCACTTCTGGAATCCAAAACAATATGGAACTCAACTCCAGATTGTAGGATCTAGATTAACCCTAGAGGGGGGAGGGGTGAATAGGGTTATAGAAAATTTTCTCGATTTAAACACAGAAACAAACTGCAGAAATAAATATGCTGAAAAGTAAATCACACACAAAATTTACCCAGCTTCGGCAACCCCTGCCTACTGCTGCATTCCCAGATTTCTACTAGAATTAAACAGTCTCCTGCTTACAAACACTCCAACAGACTCGCAAACCCTGCTCCCGCTTACAAACACTCTAATAGACTCGCACCCCCTGCTCCCGCCTATAGAGTTTTGCAAACTCGCAAACCCTTTGCTCTCGCCAATAGAGTTTTGCAAACTCGCACACCCTGCTCACTGAACTAATTCTAACTAGACAATCTGACACTACCTACAACCTAGGTGGTGATTTACCAATACTTGATTCGAAAAGAAAATTTAAAACAAACTTAAAAACAATTTTAAACTTAAACCCCCAATTAAGTATAAACTAAAGCCTTTTTTATAAACAAGGCCGGCCCTTTTGTTTTGCCCGTTCCTTTTCCTTTTGCCTTGTTAAGAGATAATGTTGGCTCTGTACGATCTGAATTAGGGCTTTGTTCCCTTGCAAAAATTAGGGCTTTCTTCGATTCTCTGGTTTGTGTCGCGCTTGCTCGCGGCTTCTCCGATGATCAACTCTCTGGCTTGTGTTGCTCTTGCTCGTTCGCAGCTGCTCCTTTGATCGAGTTCACTATTGCTTCGGTATGTAATTTCCTATTTGTGCTTTTATGATTTCTCGTATTCGAACTCGATGCCGATGATGAATTTGTTGTTTGGTATTTATATGGATTCGAGACACTTGAATTTGCTCGTATCAATTCGATACTTTCCAAAAAATTTCTTTCCTGATATAGTTTCGACTTGTTACTCACGGCCTTGATTTTCAATCGTTCGATTTTTACTTGATTGATATGGCAAAAACTTTCCTCTTTTACTTTGTGACTTTTTTAAAGATACGAATTTGATTTTTGATAGTACACTGTCATGAATTCGAATTCTTTGGCATCGACTTCATTTCACTTGGACTTTGGCACTTGACTTTAAATTTGTTTTCGTGAATTTCTCTGTACTGTTGAACTTCGTTCATTTGTAGTCTTCGTCTCTGACCATCTTCTCTGGTCGCCACTTGAACATTGCATTGTTGTTCACTGAGTCTTGACAGTCAAGTTGCACACTTGTGTCATATATGTGTACTGTGTCTTTGAGTAGCTAAACTTGTTATACTTAAGTTGTTTGGTTGCTTTGTGTAGTTGATTCAGTCTTCATGCACTGATGCATTTGGAGTTGGTCTTGTTGCAGTTGCTATGCAGTTGCTATGCCTTGTACTTGTAGTCTTGGCCATGTTGGTTTAGTTGCATTGTAGTTGCATTCACTTGAGTCTGTTGCATTTGTTTGCTTGTACTGTCCACTGCCCTTGCGTTGCTCACCATGTTGCATACATGTTTTTATGCTTCATGTTGATTCCATTTTTGCTGCGTCATTCCTCTGCCTGTACTTAGTGTTCTGGTCATTGATGTTCTCGTTCAAAACTACTGTGTCACTGTTTGTTCACCTTGATTCTGCATTACTTGTAGCTTGTTGTACATATGAACTTGCATTGCTTCGAGTTGTATTTACACCACTTTTTGTTGCATTCATGTACACTGTCATTGCTATATTAAGATCACTGTAGTTTTCATTGTGTTGCACATTTGTGGTCTTCATTTGCACACTACTGATTTGTCTGACCTGAATTTGATTCATTTGAACTTGTTGTTGCCAGTTTGCCTTGTATCACTGCATCCATTCTGGTTGGTCTGACCTATGATATGTTGTAGCATGGTCATTGCTTGCATGAGTTACTTGCATTGGTGCATTGTCTTACTGAACTTGATTCTGTGTTTGGTCACTGATGCATGCATGAATTGAACTTTTGACTTGGTCATCTTGTACTTTTGGATGCACTTGTCTGATTGTCTGGACAATTGTTTTATCACTTTGGCTTCACTGAGTTTGTTGTGCACTTGCTTGAGTTTCACTATCATACTTGGTCGTGCTGTAGTCTTCACGCATATTGCTGTGATTGTAGTTTGCATTATGTTGGTCTGGCTTGAACTTGATATTGTTGAACCTGTTAGTCGAGCTTGCATACTTCATGCTTGCACTGTTCATTTATGTTGCAGCTGGTCTTTGCATCCATTCATGTTGATTTTTGAAATTTCACTTGCGTTTAATCCAGTTTCAAAACTTGGGTTTGACCTTGAGCTTGTGTCGTGATTTTAAATATATTGCACGTGAGTTGAACCCGGCTTTACATTTGGGTTTGACTTGTGCTCACCTGTCCCTGTAGCATTATCAAGTGTATATCGATGTGCACTGCCTTGTGGCATGTACAGTGATACACTGTGCATGTCACATTGTTCGCGTATGATGAATTCAAATGTGAATGATGACGAACAACCCAAATAACTGAGGCAAATCATATTTTCAAAAATCATATTTCATTTTATATTGCAAAAATATTTCTTTTTCAATTTTACTGCGTTAGTGAATATTTTTGCAGATTTCTCAGATGCTGGATTATAACTGGAATGAAATTGAAGATAAACTACGAGTGTGAGTGATATGTAGTGAGGCATTTATGTAAATTGAATTGTGATGTAATTACAATCAAAATTGTATATGTATAGTGAGAGCTTGAATTTGTACTATTCAAAAATGTAATAAATATTTGTTTGAATAAAATTTCTGTTTGAATTCAAATTCTGTGTATTTAATTTTATTCAGCAAATATTTATTTAATCTATGAAAAATAAAATAGTGCATTAACAAATACATTTAAACGAATGTATATATGTTTATTATCATCAAACAAAAATCATATAAGCGCATATTCAAACAATCTCCCCTTTTTGATGATAACAAACATATATTTAAGATTTTGACTGTGTTAAATGTATCTGATCAATGATATGCTCTAATGGCTCCCCCTATTTAAATGCTTCCTCTCTACATGATGCTCCCCCTACATATATGCATATAAATAGAATATAAATTATTTGACCTTTGCTTGATTCTATTTGACAAAATCTTAACTTTTCTCTCCCCCTTTTGTTATTTGCAAAAGAATAATAGTGTTAGAGAAAATAGGGATAAAGTGATCAATATTAATCCAACATTAAAACTCAATTTGAATATAAATATTAAACTTCAATAAAAATCAAACAAAAACCATAACTACCCTTGTTAGGCGCATATTCCACTTTTAATGATGTTCTAATATAAAATCGTACAATTGTATCAACTTGTGGTACATTTATATCAGGAATTGGATATCTACTAATCATGCATAACCGTTAGGACTTTTAAATGAGATTAGTAGTATTCCAATTTAATTTTTAAAAAATGAAATCAAGTACCTTCTAACCACGCATGACCGTGAGGACTTTTAAATGGGATTAGAATCAACTTGTCTATTTAATCAATTAATTTTGATATGCGTTCCATACATGCATAACCGTAAGGACTTTTAAATGAGCATGGAAGCACATAATCAAAAATCCAAGTAGTTCACCCATGCATAACCGTGAGGACTTTTAAATGAGAGTGAATACTTTGGATATTTATTTATTTTCAGAAAAAAATATGAAATGAAAAACAAATGATCCCTGATTATAGTACCACATATCGACAAACTATATTTAAGATTTGATAAACAATGGTCGATAGAAATATGGTAGATATAGAAATGGCCATGGAATCTTTACCCAACAAAAAGTTTTATAACTCTTGTTTGAATTTCTAAAGAAATTTTTCTAAAATATACTCTCTCGAGTAATGTATGAAAAATATCAATTCTCATCACTTTTTCCAATTACTATTTATCTTTTCGATAATTATTAGGGAGTTAGACCAGTTAAAATTGTCATTTAAAATCAAATAAAAATGACTAATCCGAAAATATGGTCAAAAATGATTTTCTCGAGGGGGTTATATGAGAAAATTTTCTGCTATTTGAAATTTATTTGAAATGAAAAATATGCAGATATTTTCTTTGAAAAACGATGCAGTTACTAAATGTCTCAAAAATCACGTTCAACTAGTAATTTTTCTATCAACTAGATTACCAGTGTAATCTGCATCTGAATTTCTTTTTCACTCAAAACATCACTAATTAAATTTGATAGACCAGACCATGAAGTGTGTATAAAAACTCAAACAGCATTTTAAATGGCATTCTCTTGAATTTTATTCAAACAAATATATATGAAGTAAATCCAAGAATCTAGAGAATATAATTGGCCAACTATGTTGAACAAGTCAGAATCAAAATCATCATCTTTACAGCATCTCAATATTGGCTGATTTCATTTAGAATACGGTGCAGATTATCACATTTAATATATCGATCAAATAAATATACCTTCACCTGCTTTACCTTTATGATAATTTTCGTGATTGCCCATTGTGATTCTTTCACCTTTGTACTAGGCTAAGGAACTTTGCTTTGTTACCCGTTGTGTTTCTGGAACAGCCAAAATCCAGAGAACACTGTTGTTGTTCCTTAGCCTGTCACCATACTTACACGATGAAAGATTTTTGTGACCTATTTATAGGTCCATGATTGTTAGTGGCTGAAGCATTGTGAATAAACAATCCTTTTGGAAGCCAAACTTGTTTAGTCCTTTTATTCTTGTTCCAATAGACATGAAATTTGTTTGTAGAATTCTTAGGAACCCAAACTTGTATAAATTTTGTGTTCTTGTTCCTATGACTACAATTTTCATGATTCTCAAAGCTATTCTTAAGTCTTGATAATTCTGAATCTAAAATTTTACATTTTTCACAGTCTAGGTTTTGAATATTTTCAAGTTCAGTTTCTAACCTAAAATTTTCACGGGCAAGTTCTCTCCTATCAGATTTCAGTTTTTCAACTTTAGATTCAAGAGTATCAACTACTTTAGTAAGATCTAGACACATAAAAACAAGTTCTTTATAAGAGTAGTCACCTTCCTCACTAGATTCCTTTGAACTTGCTTCTGAATTTGTTTTTTCCATAAGACACAAGTTAGCCTCCTCTGAGCTATTATTCGAAACTTCCTCTCCTTCCTTATCATCCCAAGTTGCTGCATAGGCCTTCTTTTTCTTTTTCTTTCCTTTGTTGTTTTTGAGAAGTGGGCATTCTTGTTTGAAGTGGCCAAGCTTGTTGCAGTTAAAGCAAGTTGGTTCATTATCGGAATTGTCATAATCTTTTGGCCTATGACCACTTGTTTTCTTCTTGCGTGGCTTGAATCTTGACCATTTTCTAAGATTATTGACAGCCATTGCAAGCTCTTCAATTGGATCTTCTTCTTCTTCATCGCTTTCTTCTTTGCTCTTTAAGGCAATCGTCTTCTTCTTTGGTTCGGAGTTGTTGCGTTCCCCCTTTTCTTTTAGCTCAAGCTCATATGTCATCAAGTTGCCAATCAACTCCTCCATGCTTAGTTTACTCAGATCTTTCGATTCTTGTATTGCCGTGACTTTTGCCTCGAAGTTCATCGGTAAGACTCGTAGTACCTTCCTCACAAGCTCTACCTCAGTGAATACTTTCCCAAGCGCTCTAGCGTTGTACACCAAAGTTGAAAAGCGTCCAAACATGTCCTTTATGCTCTCGCCTTTGTCCATCACAAAATTCTCGTATTCATTGCTGAATAAGGCTAGACGAGACTCCTTGACTTGAGAAGTTCCTTCACGTGTCACCTCCAAGGTATGCCAAATTTCCTGTGCAGTTTTACAAAAATTCATTCTTATCAAGAGCACAGATCAAAGTATTCATGGCTTTAGCATTTGTAGTTTTTAATCTCTTATCGTTAGCATCCCACCTATCCTTAGGTTTAGGAATCTCAGTATCACCAACGGTTATAGTGGGAGATTTATAGCCAGTTTCAATAATATCCCAAACATCATAATCAACAGAACTAAGATAAATGCCCATCCTAACTTTCCAATAAGCATAATCATTCCCATTAAACATGGGTGGCCTAACAATAGATTGCCCTCAGAAAAAGCATTATTTGATGGATTCATGTCTCTAGAGTTAAAGAAAAATACCGTGCTCTAATACCACTTGTAGGATCTAGATTAACCCTAGAGGGGGGGTGTAAATAGGGTTATAGCAAATTTTCTCGATTTAAACACAGAAACAAACTGCAGAAATAAATATGCTGAAAAGTAAATCACACACAAAATTTACCCAGCTTCGGCAACCCCTGCCTACTGATGCATTCCCAGATTTCTATTAGAATTAAACAGTCTCCCGCTTACAAACACTCTAACAGACTCGCAAACCCTGCTCCCGCTTACAAGCACTCTAATAGACTCGCACCCCCTGCTCCCGCCTATAGAGTTTTGCAAACTCGCAAACCCTTTCCTCCCGCCTATAGAGTTTTGCAAACTCGCACACCCTGCTCACTGAACTAATTCTAACTAGACAATCTGACACTACCTACAACCTAGGTGGTGATTTACCAATACTTGATTCGAAAAGAAAATTTAAAACAAACTTAAAAACAATTTTAAACTTAAACCCCCAATTAAGTATAAACTAAAGCCTTCTTTTATAAACAAGGCCGGCCCTTTTGTTTTGCCCGTTCCTTTTTCCTTGTGAAGAGATAATGTCGGCTCTATACGATCTAAATTAGGGCTCTGTTCCCTTGCAAAAATTAGGGCTTTCTTCGATTCTCTGGTTTGTGCCGCGCTTGCTCGCGGCTTCTCTGATGATCAACCCTCTGGCTTGTGTTGCTCTTGCTTGTTCGCAGCTGCTCCTTTGATCGAGTTCACTGTTGCTTCGGTATGTAATTTCCTATTTGTGCTTTTATGATTTCTCGTATTCGAACTCGATGCCGATGATGAATTTGTTGCTTGGTATTTATTTGAATTCGAGACACTTGAATTTGCTCGTATCAATTCGATACTTTCCAAATTTTTTCTTTCCTGATATAGTTTCGACTTGTTACTCATGGCCTTGATTTTCAAATGTTCGATTTTTACTTGATTGATATGACAAAAACTTTCCTCTTTTACTTTGTGACTTTTTCAAAGATACAAATTTGATTTTTGATAGTACACTGTCATGAATTCGAATTCTCTGGCATCAACTTCATTTCACTTGGACTTTGGCACTTGACTTTAAATTTGTTTTCGTGAATTTCTCTGTACTGTTGAACTTCGTTCATCTTGTAGTCTTCGTCTCTGACCATCTTCTCTGGTCTCAACTTGAACATTGCATTGTTGTTCACTGAGTCTTGACAGTCAAGTTGCACACTTGTGTCATATATGTGTACTGTGTATTTGAGTAGCTAAACTTGTTATACTTAAGTTGTTTGGTTGCTTTGTGTAGTTGATTCAGTCTTCATGCACTAATGCATTTGGAGTTGGTCTTGCTGCAGTTGCTATACAGTTGCTATGCCATGTACTTGTAGTCTTGGCCATGTTGGTTTAGTTGCATTGTAGTTGCATTCACTTGAGTCTGTTGCATTTGTTTGCTTGTATTGTCCACTGCCCTTGTGTTGCTCACCATGTTGCATACATGTTTTTATGCTTCATGTTGATTCCATTTTTGCCATGTCATTCCTCTGCCTGTACTTAGTGTTCTGGTCATTGATGTTCTCGTTCAAAACTACTGTACACTGTCATTGCTATATTGAGATCACCGTAGTTTTCATTGTGTTGCGCATTTGTGGTCTTCATTGCACGCTACTGATTTGTCTGACCTGAATTTGATTCATTTGAACTTGTTGTTGCCAGTTTGCCTTGTATCACTGCATCCATTCTGGTTAGTCTGACCTATGATATCTTGTAGCCTGGTCATTGCTTGCATGAGTTACTTGCATTGGTGCATTGTCTTACTGAACTTGATTCTGTGTTTGGTCACTGGTGCATGCATGAATTGAACTTTTGACTTGGCCATCTTGTACTTCTGGATGCACTTGTCTGATTGTCTGGACAATTGTTTTATCACTTTGGCTTCACTGAGTTTGTTGTGCACTTGCTTGAGTTTCACTGTCATACTTGGTCGTGCTGTAGTCTTCAAGCATATTGTTGTGATTGTAGTTTGCATTATGTTGGTCTGGCTTGAACTTGATATTGTTGAACCTGTTAGTCGAGCTTGCATACTTCATGCTTGCACTGTTCATTTATGTTGCAGCTGGTCTTTGTATCCATTCATGTTGATTTTTGAAATTTCACTTGCGTTGAATCCAGTTTCAAAACTTGGGTTTGACCTTGTGTTTGTGTCATGATTTTAAATATATTGCACGTGAGTTGAACCAGGCTTTACATTTGGGTTTGACCTGTGCTCACCTGTCCCTGTAGCATTATCAAGTGTATATCGATGTGCACGGCCTTGTGGCATGTACAGTGATACACTGTGCATGTCACATTGTTCGTGTATGATGAATTCAAATGTGAATGATGACGAACAACCCAAATAACTGAGGCAAATCATATTTTCAAAAATCATATTTCATTTTATATTGCAAAAATATTTCTTTTTCAATTTTACCGTGTTAGTGAATATTTTTGCAGATTTCTCAGATGCTGGATTATAACTGGAATGAAATTGAAGATAAACTACGAGTGTGAGTGATATGTAGTTAGGCATTTATGTAAATTGAATTGTGATGTAATTACAATCAAAATTGTATATGTATAGTGAGAGCTTGAATTTGTACTATTCAATAATGTAATAAATATTGAATAAAATTTCTGTTTGAATTCAAATTCTGTGTATTTAATTCTATTCAGCAAATATTTATTTAATCTATGAAAAATAAAATAGTACATTAACATATACATTTAAACGAATGTATATATGTTTATTATCATCAAACAAAAATCATATAAGCGCATATTCAAACACAGATGCAGACAAATTTCTGATTACATCAGTAGCTCCTACTTCCACATGAGAACCCTCAGTCTCAAACAAAAGATTGCCCAAGAAAAATTCCCAAACAAATCGCAAGTCACTTTTGCGATCCTACCTAATTCGGATTCCAAAAAAACCGTCCTCTCTTTACCAATTAGAACAGCTTTAAGCTTTTCCAAACAAGGTTAACCCTTCAAGAAAACTTTCACCAACTGCCCGAACTGCTGATAGAAGAACCACAAAGATTCCTAAACCATCGAAGAAATGAGCCACACTGCTGCTTCCAAACTCTACCTCGATGATACTGCAAAACTAGAAGACCTTCTTGACAGCACACCGATCACTTCGAGTTGCATTGATACCACAGCTAACCAAAGACTTCTAATCCAAAAGCTTCTCGAAAACCAAAACGATCAACAAACCACACAATGGACCTTCGAGATGGCAGACAACCTCTCAAGAAATTCGGGCTCCAAACCAAGCATCAATATCTCGCTCTCCTTAAGGAATGACAAAAGACCATACCGAAGCGAAACAACTCATAAACCTTAGTCTCATATTCTAAAACATACAACCTCCTTGCTAAAGATCTAGATAACTTCCGCATAGGCGAATCTTCCCTACGGCAGGTAAAGACTGCTCCTCAACTACTTCTAAAACTGGCTCAAAAGAAAACATCTTAGAAAATATCCATGGATACTGCATCTCATAACGCAGTTATCAAGATATCATTACTTACTTCTGCACTTTCGACAGATCCGAACTTACACTTCCAAGATAAACTCCGTATCTTTTAAAAAGATTTCCTTCGGATACCAGAGAAATCCTTATTTCAAACTACAAATCTCACTCGAGACGGTATTAGGTCTACAGTCTCGACAAATATACTTCCAACCTCAAAATATGGACCTCTTCCATTAGTGGTAGTCGTGTTACACACACACCACTACTCCATCTACCTATAAAACTTATGTTGGAAAATCCGAACAGATAACCAACAGATAAGATATATATATATATATATATATATAGTTATATATAAAAATACAAGTACGCTCTCTCAAGAAAGAGACCACTCCAGAGCCTAGGTATTCACTCAACCTAATGCTCCGATACCAAAATGTAGCGACTCGACTTCCTATCACCAGGAACACACATCGCTAATGAAGAAAGAAAGGGATAGAAGAAGAAAAGAACGAGAAGTAAGAAACACAACAAAAACAGAGAACTCATAGCGGAACGAATGAAAAATAATATATCACATAAAATATTACATAGTATCGTATTACATCAAAGTACACAACTTATACAACACATATTAGACAGTTATAAACATCTGTCTAACTATACAACTCAAGTACAACAGATACAGATACCAAACAACACAGCGGAACCATAATATATCTACATGTGGAAGCCTCATGCTCCATATCTCCTCTAGAATTCGTCAAGCTAACCTGAATCACTTGACTACTCATACATAATATGAGTACCCAAGAGTTTAATAAAACAGAAAATAAACACTCGAGTCAGACAAGGGTCTGGTGTGAGTAAACGGTTTAAAATTGCTTAACTTTAGAAAAATCTTTAAAAAGAAAGGTATCACGTAAGACTTCCCACACATAAACATGGAAAAGTTTTTACCTTACGCTAACCAAAACATTTGATAGGAAATCCAGTGATATTATAATAGTGTCTAGGGTTTTCAAATAAATAAGAAATAGCCGAAATTGTTACATTCATTAAATTCCAGCTACTAGCCACAAAAGTGGGTAATACAAACAAAACCGTAGGGTCTCGTAGGAAGAATGGGTTTCCATCAATGGCAGGGCTACTGGGGTACCGTCCGTCACAGTACGCGGCCTAGATCAACGTACCGAGGAGCCACCCTAACTCCCCTGCAACACAAGGCCAGGACCATTCCTTACTGAACAGTCCCGAACATGACCACCCCGTGGTTGGCGCGACCAACCACACACTAAGCCGAAATAGAAAAGGACCTCTAGACATGGGTAAATCTCGTCCTACTTGGTCATGACCCACATAACCTTGCTGCACCTCCCCTGTTTTAGCCATTCCCGATTGATGAGGCTTGAGATTGCGATTACCTTTATAGAACACATCTATCTTAGAATGCTCATCGTCCACCTGACGATGTTCTAAAAGCATTCAATCCATACAAGTTCGTTCCGGGTTCGAACGAAACCGAAGGCACTATCTCGTTGCACTCATATTGGAATCACCCTCAGAGTCAAGACCATAGCCCTTGCACTCTAAATCACCATCTCGAACCTATAAGTACTATTCCGTCAAACTCATTACAGAATCACCCACAGAGTTAAACTGACGTATAGTTCTTACACCTCGAGTCTTCACTTGCTCCACTTGGATTCACGACCTAATGTTTAATTAGAATCGATGTGGTTTTCGGATATCCAAATATGGAAACCCGATCCCGGTCTCATCGAAACCAAATGCCATTTTAATGTCCTAGTTGTTTAAGGGTTTAAACAGTTAAACTTATATTCAGGATGATATAAACAGATATATGAATCACATTATCACAATAGATAATTCATATCAAACATTCATCTCACAAAGCAGCATATCACATAACAGAGATATCCAAATCATCCAGTATCAACCAATCACCCAATATCAATCATCCAATATCAATTGATCATCCAATATCAATCACCAAATATCAATCAATCATTCAACAGCAGAATTGATTAACTTTTAAATCAATTGGATTACCTAAATCTTTCTTTATTAATTTATTCCAAATAAATTAATTAATCATCTCTAATGATCTTCTTTAATTTATCTTCCTTGGTTAATTATCTTTAATTACATTCAAGTAATTATCCTTAGCCATATATAGTAATTAACCTTTACTTACTATCATTAATTACAATAATTAATGATCCTTCATTTGCTTCCACTAATTAATTAATTATAATTAATTACATTAAACCTCAATTAATTACAATTAATTAATCACACTTAAATAATTACTTTTATTAATCAACCTTGATTAACTCAATATATTAACTAATGATCCTTATTAATTAATAAATTCTTAAATAAATTAAATAATTAACTTGTAATTAATCATCTCATTTAAATAGTAATTAACAACTTGTAATTACTTATCTTAATTAATTAACTTCTTAATTAATTATATTAACCCTTTGATTAATTAATCTAATTAATTAATCTTTAATTACCTCATTAAGTAATTATTAATCAATTAAATTAATAAATAAACCCTTAATTAATTACTTTATTAATTAATTACATTTTAATTAATTACCCTTGGTGATTAATCTTAAATTAATCACATTCATTCATTACTTAATCACATTAATTAATCACATTAATTAATTAACTAAATTAACTAAGTAATTAACCTTTAATTACTTACGTAAGTAATTATCTACTTTCATTAATAAATCTTGATTACCCTCTTAATTAATTACTTAACAAATAATTACTTCCATCATTAAATAATTCTTAACTCATTAATTAATTACTGCATAATTAATTAACTTCAAAACAATCCAATTAATCAATTCCTAGATTAATAATATCAAGTGATTATCCATTAATCACTTTAATTACTCCCATGAGTAATTTCCTCTAATTACTTCAAAAGCAATTACCATTCTTAATTACATTCAGTAATTAACCATTAATTACTTCATTAAGTAATTACACTTAATTAATCCATAATTAAGTGATTATTAAAAATTAAATAAACAATTAACTAATTATTTAAAATTAAATAAATAATTAATTAACTTCTTATATTTGAAAATCCTTAATTAATTAAGAAAACATTAATCTTAATTAAACTTTACTTATCAACAAACCATTTTTAATTATGTATTCTAAAATTCATATCAAAATAATTTTTTATTATTTATCTTCATAAATAAGTTATTTGAAATTAATCAAATTTAGTAACTTTAAAAACAAATTATTCTATTGGTTTGCAAAATCATAACTATAACCTTATTTTGAAAATAAGAAATTTAGAAACAAATTTCGAAATTAAAAACACTTTAAACATCTAATTTAATCTAATTTATTTCAAATAAAATTTAAAAACTTTAGTTTTAAATCATTACTTACAATTTTAACTTAAACTTTGATTTAATATTTAAATTCAAAACATTCTTTAAATTGAACTTCAAAATTTAATTAGATAATTACTTATAAAGAAATCATCTTTACACAATTCAAATTTGAAATAAATTCAATTTACACTTTTAAAAGGTTTGATTAACATTTTTTTTCAAGAACAAGTCCTTAAATTGTAAACAAATTTCCTTTATAAAAACTTTGAAATCGATTTTATTCAACAGTAGGTTTTAAGTTTGCAGCTTTCATTATTACAGTACTTAACAAATACAAACAACCCAACACTCGAGTTCGAACATAGGAACCCCTCATACCTACCCTGAAGACACCCCAACCCCAACTCTACTTCGAGACCAACCCGAAGAAAACGAGAGCACAAACCCGAGCGAAGCTCGTATTCCCCAAAGCTTCAAAATACCCAGTGTAAACGACATAACACGTGCACGTATCCCAACATCTCCGGCCAATCCAGGTCGTCGCGATCTTTGTCGACGGTCACAATGTCACTCACGAACCTAAATCCAAACCCAGATCCAACAATTCGAACGCGAGTCAAAATTTGACCATATCAACTCGAAACTGTAGCTGATACCACCACCAAAACTACCCACGGCCGACGAACCATGGCGACGACTAACTTCACCATCCTCACCATCGAAAACCACTTCCACGAGCATAGTCTCTCCACCATCGCGGTCACTTTCGGTTCAACATTCCAGTCACAAAACCCACAACATCAAGCCGAGCAAAGAAACAGGCTAAAACCCTAAAACGATTAAATTCGAACAAATCGAACATTGGAAAAATTCAATTAGATTTTTCCCCTAATCAACAACCCATAAACAAGCTTCAACCAAAATTTCAAACAAAATTATAGCATGGATAATCAGCAATCACCATAAACTCCCAAAACATTCAAACCCAAAATTTATGATAAATACCCAGTTAAAAATTAAAATTGCATATCTAAATTCATGATTTATTATCATGATTACATGCATGTAATTCAATTTTGAATTTAAGATAGTTAATTTTTAACAAATATTCAAGTTTCACTGTTAATTCTTTTTTAATAATTATTTATTTCATTTTAAATTATGAAACTATTTTTAAACTTAACAAAAAACGATTACAAACAACTTCTATTCAATCATCAATGTCAAATGATGATTGTTAGTGGAAGATTTAAATTTTTTTCAATGATGATCTAGGTCAAGGAAGTAACAAATAAATAAAGTGACTGTACATATATATACAGATAACTACACATATACATATAAATCTATCAATCCAATAATGTGAAAACTGAAAATTTTCCATGCAACATCAATATAGATCAACACATGCATTAGAGTCCAAATCAATTTAGACTGTTTTTAAATAATTTACTCTCCTCAAATATTGCAGAGCAGTTTTCAGGCTTTGAACAACTTTAATTTGAAAAAGACCGTGCTCTGATCTTGCTAGCTGATGAAATTAAACCCATGCATGCTCACAGATTGATTGTTTTAAAAGATTGAACAGATCTTGATCTTCCTTTTGACATGCAGGTTGAACTTGCAGAAGATATGATGTTGCAGGTTTGTAAATTTGAAGTTGAAGGTTGATTTCCATTTTAAAATTGCAAAATATTTGAATTCCCCTTTGAAATGCAGGTTGGATTTGCAGTTTTTAAAAAAAATGCAGATTTGATCATTGCTTCAGATTTGCTTTTTAGTTTAAATCTCAGATTTGATTTCAGATTTGAGAAAGTAAATTTCTGGTTTTAGTTAAGAAAAATAAACAAAGAAAAAGTGTTATGATTAATTAAAATTAAAGAAACTAAAATTTAAAAAAAAGAAGACAATTGTTATTTAAGTTTTTACACTTGTCATTTTAATTAGCTTAATAGGTTTACATGTGTTATTAAGGGGATTAACATGTTTACACATGTATTCTTAAGTGTTTTTTTTATTAATTTTCATTTAATTTAAAATGTAATATAAACTTACTTATCTAATTCTCTTAATAAATATAATTTACATATGTATATTTAAAGTAATATTCTAAAACTAGTTATAATATAAATATACATCTTATACATATATTTTTAAAATCTAAAACATTTATGCATATACATTTATAACTATTTAAATTTAAGCATTTTAAAAAGAAAACAAAACTTTGTTTAAATCCCCTTTAAACTATCATATTTTAAAAATAAACAATCATCTTATATTTGAAAACAATTGAATTAATTCTAAATTAACCTTTGAAAATATAAATTAAACAAGCTTTAAATCACAATTCATACATATAATTTATTAATGGATTAAATTAAATTTCAAAACAATATCAAATTATAACATATACATACATATATATTACAATTTGAAAATCTATCTTTATTTAAAACAATAGATATTCTATTCACAATATATATCAAATATATATATTATAAATAGAAATAAAATTTATTAGCTTTGAAAAATAAACTTATCAACTTTAAATTGTTAAAAGACATTGATCAAAATTACCAGATTATATATTTATTAATCATTAAAAAAAATTAAATTTATTAATTTAAATTAAAATTATAAAGAAAAATTATCAAACCAATTAAATTATTTACACATATTATTAAATTGATATTGCCTAAAATTTCGAGTCGTTACACAATACCTCATATTATTTGAAGTTGAGAAATTAATATGGTAATCTGGGTAAGTAAATGTGAATAATTCTAATTAAGGTGATGTCTTAATTAGAGGAAAATACCATTTGATGCTTTGATTAATAAAATGATGTATTTAAGGTAAAAGAATACTTTGATTTGAAAATTTTAAATATTAATTGAATAGTTTAGTATAATTTATTAATGATGACTATAAAATTTGTTTTGACACTTAGTTAATTGAGTAATAGTAGAGGATAGATATAAAACTCTATCTTAAGAGAAAATAAAGAAGTGTTTATTTAGAATATTTAGTATAAATTTGTGAGCTAGTTTTTGTTTTAAACTTAAATGTTATTAAAACTTGTGGGTTTGAAATTGCAAAATTCTTTTGAAAACAAGTTGGAATTAATTATCAACTTTAATTAGTTTTACGTTGATAATTAGATGGAAAATTAATTTTTGTGACAAGTGGAAATGTGAATTTATATTGTTTTGATAAATGAACAATTCATGTAGTATAATCATTTTAAATGTGAGAATAATTTTAATCTTTATATATATCCCAAAAATTTATTTTGGTGGATAATCAATAATCATCTCTTGATAATGAAAGAGATTAGTTATCTCTTCCAAAATGAGTTTTCATAGTAAATTGTTTTAATGCTAGATTTTGGAAAGTAATGAAAGTATTTCCACTTAATGAATTATTTTTTATGATTACATAAAGTCGATCATAATTTTGTATGTCTTCGCTTGTCGGGGAAAAGGAAGATCATTTAATAAATGATATAGAAAAAGCTTGTTTGAAAATGTAGTTTGAGATTAAAATGGTTTGGGAAAATTAAAAAAATAAATAAATTGATTTTAAAAGATGAAATTTTGGTTGGAAAAGTACTGTACTAAAACAACGCTAACTTGAGGTTTATAACTTCAAATGAGTTCATTCTTTTTGTCAATGAAAGAGTTATTAGTAAGCTATAAAGTTTCCTTTTACCACTTTGGAAGTATTTGCTTTTTTTTAGTTTAAAATGGGTTTGAAAGTGGATACACATTTCTGTCCTATTATGAAATTTTCTAAAATTTAAGATGAAAGTAAATTTAGCATAACTTTCAAAATTTAAATCCGATTTGGAAGATATTTATATTTCTAGAAAGCTTAAACTTGGTAGAACAACTTTTATTTTATAAAAAATTTCAGATTTTGTTGTTTTCTTTGTCAAAACATGCCATCTTTACAACAAGTCTGAAATGCAATTAACCTATTTCCCCTTAAT
Source organism: Allium cepa (assembly GCA_030765085.1). Lineage (NCBI taxonomy): Eukaryota > Viridiplantae > Streptophyta > Magnoliopsida > Asparagales > Amaryllidaceae > Allium > Allium cepa. Next base: position 727,787,739 of record CM060938.1, on the reverse strand, counting down.
AATTAAATATAGTACTTCTTATTTATGAACATGAAGAGTAATGAATTTAAAAATCTAAGTAAGAAGCTTTGGAAATTTTCAAGTGTTGAAAATTGAGAATTATAAATCTCGAGGATAATTGGTTGGAATTTTTTTAGAATATTTGACTTGTGAGAGACAGTTTAAAAATCTATTCCTTGAGTTTTAACTTTCCTTTGTGCAATTAATTTACGACTTGCATTCATGTAGACGTATGAGTTTGGTGGTATTGGAGGAAAACCACCTATCTCTTATTGGGTTTTCTTTCCGTAATAGTTGTCAATCTAATATCGATGTGGCTCCCTTCATAGCGTTATACGAAAAGTCGCATCGGTTATCATCTTATGGGTTGACGTTTGGGATAAAGTTGTGACTAAATCCCGACTATGTTCGTCAAGCTTCTTAGGAATCGATCTCACCCGATTTATCTATTGCATAACATCTTATCTGTGTTTTGTTTCGAACGTGAAACGCCTTCGAAATAGGGATGTATTGTTCGTAGAAAATTCAATGGTCCGAAATCCCAGTAATTCCACTTGGAAAACCATAGAATCAATCGAGCATTCTTATCTTGGTTTTCTATCATTCATGTGCTGAGGGTGAGAAATTTTAAATTCGAGCTTATCTATTTTCCTTTGTTTGATGAAATTAATAAGTTGAGTACAAATTCTCCTCTAGAAATTGCGAGGATCCAATTTTGTTAAAGTGGGAGTTTGTAACAACCCTAGTTTCGGAGATTACCTATAAATGTTAAATTATAACGGTAGTTATGATTTAATATTGTAAATTAAATTGAAATTGGAGATTTTATATTGTTTATTTGGAATAAACAATAAATTTTGAACTAAAATGAGAAAAATAAAGTTTGGAACTTTATTTTATTTTTTTGGGTTGATAATGAATGGAAAATAATTTTTATTTAGAGAAAATGCAATAGTTACATTAATTATTGCCAATTCCTTCTTTTAAAGGTTTTCTAATTAAATAAAAAGAGGGAAATCAATTTAAAAATAAGTTTTGGCTATAAAAAATATTTTGAAATGGTTTGAGATATTTATTAAGTGAGAAAATAAATTTCGTGGAATTTTAGAAGTTAAAAATGTAGACTTTTACATTTATTTGGTGAAAATTGTGTTATTGTGAAATAAAGGATTTTAATAAGGAAAATGTCTTAAAAATATAAATTTATCTTTTTATTTGGTAGAAAATGTTTTATCTTATAAGTGTACAAGTTTACATATTTTTCTTGAGCAAAAATAAGAAGAAAAATGCATCTTTGTTTTTGTATATTTGACATAGGTTCATATTTTAGTTAAGTGTGAATTAATTAACCTCAACCTTTTTATTTTCTTTTGTTTTTGGGTCCATTAGCCCAGTACTGTTCCTTAGCCTGATTAAGGAGAGAAAATAGAAATCAACCTGTACGTACATTTATACTATCATTTTCTTCTTCCACTAGTAAATAGAAAATAGAACCCACTTCTTCTTTCTGAACAAAAATTCCAAAATCTCCAACTTTATCTAAATTTTTGTTGTAAATTTGCTAAATTAAGTCAATTTAGTCAGGTAGTCAATCTCTAAACAAAATTACTTTATCAAATTCCAATTTTTGAAGAAGTTTGATTGTATGTAAATGAAGATTTGTGTTTGCATGCATGTAGAACTCCATTTTCCGGTTGAAGCCCTTTTTGAAGACAAAGCTTGCTTCTTTCTGCTAAATTGATCTTATAGCTCTTCTATATGTTAAGGTGAGTGATAAACTCCCAATTTCCAGCTTAATCAAAGCTTCAAAAATCAAAATCTGAGCTTTTGTAATCGTTTTTTTGTTGATAGTTTTCTTTTCTGCGAATCTAGTTTGGGTTGCTTCTTTGCATGCTGATATATTTTGATTCTGGCAATGAAATGCTGCAGAATTTCTTGCACTTGGTAGGTTACAAGTTGAACTTCATTTTTGCAAATTTTGGTTGAAAAATATTGTCATTTTTATGTTGAAAACAGTGGTATAAAATCAACTCGAAAGTAGATTTTTGCCAATAGAAATTGTTTGCTGAGTTGCTGTAAACATGGCCTAAGTTCATGTTTGAGGCACATCCTATTCATTTCTTATTGAAATTTAGCGATACTTTTTTTTGAAAGATAAAGTTTTCTATTATGAGCATAGCAAATATCAGGTCATTTCGACCTATATAGCTCATAGAAATATGCTGCCGAACTTTGACTCGGAGCATGTTTTTGCTTGGATTTTTAGAGTGAAAACACTGTCTGGGTTCAACTTTAAGACATCATAATTTTCTCATACCTTGTCCAAATTAAATGATCTTTATGCAGTTTAAATTATAAATGTTAAAATTTATGTATGCCAAATTTCAAGTCATTTCGACCTATGTAGCTTATAGAAATATGCTGTCGAACTTTGACTCGGAGCATGTTTTTTCAGATTTTTATAGTGGAAACACTGCCTGGTTTCAACTTTGAGACATCATACCTTTCTCATAACTTATTCAAATTGTGTGATTCTTCTTCCAGATTAAGATGTGAGTGTTATATTTTATTCGTACCAAATTCGGGTCGTAACGACATATGTAGCTTATAGAAATATGTTGCCGAACTTTGGCTCGGAGCATGTTTTTGCCCAGATTTTTACAGTGAAAACACTACCTCGGTTCAACTTTGTGACATCATAACTTTATCATAGCTAGTTCAAATATCGTAATTCTTTTTCCAGTTATAAATATGAGTGTTAAAATATATGTCTTCCATTTTTCAGCTCAATAAGAGGTCGTTTGATCCTCTTTTTCAGGCCTGTAATTTGAACCGAAGATGGTTTTCAAGCCTGAGCACATTTTTGGTTTTTGAACTGTTGCAAACATGGTATGTGTCCATATTTGAGATAGTGTAACTTTTTTATTTTCTGTTGGAATTCATTAATTCTTTTTTGGTTTGAAAGAAGAAGTTTTACACTTTGTGCATACTAATTTTTAGTTTAATCAAAGGTCGTTCGACCACCTGTTTTATGTCCGAAATCGGAACCCCGAGAAGATCCCCGAGAAGATCTCAGACATGCGTATTATTTTGCCCAAGCGTTTATGTTCTTTTTCTGTCTGAATTTTGATTTATACATCTTTTTGTGATATTTCTGAAATGTTTTGAGGCCTATGATGCCTATCAATAGGTTACCCCAGTTTTGATGAATTCGAAATTCAAATTTGAATTGAATTTGATTGACACTTTTGAGCGATTTTTCTTATTTGAAGCACAGATTTTTCCAAACAATTTTGAAATAAATTGGCATTTAAAAAAATTATTATGTAATATTTTTAAATTATTTTATGCTACAAAAAATATATTTATTCTCTATAATAAGGGAATTTTCAAATATCGTCTTCAAAAATTGATTTCGAAAAATGGTTTAAAAGCTTGTTTTCTCAAATAAATTATTTTATATATAAAATACACATTTTTTCACTATTCGAGAGAATGAGGAGGAGAATTAAACGATTTGGTAAAACACGTGGTATGGGACGCGTGCGTTTATCTTATTGGTTAATTCCTAACTTGTTCGTTTGATCGATTTGACCTTCAAGTCGAGTTTACCGATAAGATGAGGTAAACATTTTACTGATTTGAGTGCGAAAATTACTAGCAGTTAGTAAACTGTTTGGTGTGAACGAGTGATATGGGACAGACATTAACAATCTCCATGTTCCTATCCGAGAGTTTGTCACAAATTTGCCATTGCGGCATATTGCCGTTACTGGACCTTCGGGTCATTTCCATTCCATTGTTTGACTTTGCGGTGTATTTGTCTTCGAGACGTTTGCCATTACAGCATTTGACTTTGCGGCGCATTTTCCATTGTGGCCTATTTGCCATTGTGGCGTATTTGTCATTGTGACTTATTTGCCTTCGGGCGTGGTACCATATTTGAGATCAGTACATGGCGGGCTTCGGCCAGAAGCACGCGCAAATTTTGAGATGTTTTAATTGATTTCCCTAGTGTATCGCCTTTTTCATGGTTGGCCATTCGAGCCATTATATATATGTATGTGTATATATATATATATGTATATATATATATATATATGGCTATTACCTTATGGGAATTTGAGTTGCCTACACTGGCGTTATTTGAGATTTTCCTTTTGGGGTTACTATTGTGATTTGCCTATTGGCATTATTACATGAGATTGCCTTTTGGCATTTATTTGGGATAATATTCTCCAAAGTTGGAGAGTTATATTTGATTGTCTTGTGGCGTATTTTTGAGATGGTGATTTCTTTGAGATTTGCTTGAGTTTGCAGATATGGCGGGTTTTGGGGTTTCTCCTTTTTAGGTGCTATATTTTCCTAAACCACTATTCATGATTTGTGATATGCCGATGATATGAGACTTGCTATATTAGCGTTTTATGGATTGTTTTATCTCGTTTGAGATTATATGTTTGTGTAAGTGATATCATCTCATCACTTAAAGTAAGCATACCATACTTATACTTATGCTTATACTTAGTATTGTTCCTTCTTATTTAAGAACATTACCCTTATTCTTATGTATTTATTACTGCTTATCTTCTTAAACTGATATGTTTGGCTAGACTGACCCATGTAATTTATACTCGGGTTAGACCGAGGTGTTTCAGGTGAGGCACTTTGGACTTAGCTTATTCTTCTTTCGCATGGAATTTTTCTGCAATCTCATTTTTGATATAGTTTTTGAGTAGTCCTTTTATAACTACTCTAATATGTATATTCTTTTGACTCGGGTTTGTATGGTGGTCATCATACCACATATGTGATGTACCATTTTGTATACTCTATGATGTATTTGTACATGTATATATATATGTGTGATTATTTGCTGTTCTGTGATGTGTTTAGCATTTGAGTTGTTGTATTTTGTTCTGATGGATCCTATAGCCACCTACAGTTTTGTATTAAGCATTTATTGGATATGTCGATTCACTTGAATTAGGAAAAAAAAGAATATAGAGCACTAATCGACGTATTCAATAGATATTTAAGACAAGACTACATATGGTCGCTTCTAACCAGCCTTATTCTTCACATTAGCAGACGGTATTACCCCATAATACTCTTTGTTAATGTGGGTCTCGGGGTGGGGCGTCACAGTAAACCTCTTCCCGACTCGAAGCAAACTTGGAGCAAATATTTTTTTCGGTTTTTCTTGTAATTAGTTTTGGAATTTGGGTACTAGGTTGAGAAGGAGGAAGAAGATCTATGTACAGAAATAATAATACGAGAAACAACTAGGGTTTATAACTGCCTATATATTGGTAGGATTGGACCAAAAGTACTACACCACCCAAAAAGCCCGTTTTGACCCCGAAACGAAAGTAGGTCATCCCATATATCAAAATGGATGTTTTCGATATTTTTAAACTCACCGGAATAGGTTTCAAGTCCTAATTGCATCGTACGAAGAAGTTAGCTTTTAAAATCAGCTTATTTCAATTGAATTCAATTTAAATTGATCTCTATGCGTTTTGAGTCTGCACAATCAAACGACAAGTCCAACCGCTACGAAACTATAAACCTTACAATAATTCACAATTATTGTAACGGCCCGCAAATCCATACCCCTTGAGTCAGCACTATTATACAACAATCAATTCAAGTTGTACAGAAATACGAACCATTTGGGTTAAAGAAGAAGAGGTAGAAGAAGAAAATTGAAAGCAACAACAGAATCAAACCATCGTAGCGGAATAAAATATAATAGAAAATAAATGTTCTTTATTCAAAATCAAATATATCTGTTTATATATTACATCATCAGAGTACATCAATCAATTCTCAACATCAATATCATACAAATGAATACATAGCAACTCAATACAGCGGAAATATATATATATATATATATATATATATATATATATATATATATATATATATAAACAAGTACGAGAGTACGTGTCGTCATCCAGCTCGTCTCCTGAGCTCCATAGCATCAAATCCTGTATCCTATAATACTTGGTTTGACTCGAGCATTACAGTTAAATAATACACGAGTCAGTCTGGAATACCAGCGTGAGAAAATTACACCCAATTGATTATTAAAGTTTCAAAATCCTTTGAAAACAAAAGCATCTCGTAAGCCCACGCCACAAATAAACATGTCGGGTTTTTACCTTACGATAGCTAAAACAATTTTTATAGAAATCCTCTGATATTATAATAGTGTCTATAGAAAGTAAATAGAATCTAGCTGAAATGCTTGCATCTCACGTTTCAGCAATAGTTGGGCACAATCAAAACCGTACGGGCGCGTAGGGAAAATGGATTCCAACTAATGGCTAGGCACTGGGGTACCACGTGTCAAAGTACCTGGTCTAGATCAGCGTACCGAGGAGCCACCCTAACTCCCCTGCAACACAAGACCGGAACCATCCCTTACTGGACAGTCCCGAGCAAGATCACCCCACGGTTGGGATCAGCAACCGCCCACTAAGCCGAAATAAAAGGGACATCTAGATAGGGATGACCTCACCCTCCAGTGGGGGCTACCCACGAAGCCTTGCTGCATATCCCCTAATTTTCAGCCATTCCCATTTGATGAGGCTTGAGGCTAAGCGTTACCTTATTATAATATATTCCTTAGAATGCCCATCGTCCACCTGACGATGTTTCGCAAGCATTCATCCATACAAGTCCGTTCCGGGTTCGAACGGAACCGAAGGCACTATTCCTACTACATCCATTTTGGAAATATCTTCAGGATTAGTAGCGATTAGCCCTTGCACTTCACCGCTCCATCTTCGAATCCAAAATCGTTTTCACGAAACGTACAAACCAGATCGAAGTGGTTTTCGAGAAATAAATCTCGATCCCGGTCTCTTCGAAATGATCAACGTATTTGTCCAATATTGATAGTCGGTGATTTAACTATCAATTTACATTCACAAACATCCATCAACAATAAATAATTTCCCAAATTATTTATTTATCCCAAAATATCTTCGCAAGATATATTTCTATTTTCAATCCTTTGAAAACAGTTTCAAAACCATCTTTCTTTTCAAAATCAATTTTTCCCAAATATTTACTATCTCCTCTGGAATCACCAAGCACAAAACTTGATTTTTAAAATTATTTAAAACACTTTACTTTGAATATACACTTTTAAAACATTTAACTTAAAACTACTTTAATAATTTTTTAAAAATACATCTTATATGAATATTTGAAATTAAAGTTACTTAATAAAATATAAAACTAGATTTTCACCTTTGAAACAAAATACTAAGTCACTTTTTAAAATAATTACTACTATAATAGATTTGAGAAAATACTTACTTTAGAATTTAAATACTAGAAATAATAAATTTTTCAAAACATACCTTTTAAAACAATTTTAAAACTATTAACTTATATTTAAAAATTTACTTGAAAACGTACTTAGTTATCCAAGGAGAATTCCAACTTCAATCACTTAAATCAATTTTCCAAATTGATTCCCAATTTATTCCATTTGAAATAAGTTTCTTTGATTACTCAATTCATTTCAAATTTCATTAATTATAGACTTATTATTAATGTTATTATTCTCCGTTTGATTTAAACCTTTTAACTGCAATATACAAATTTCATGCTTTTTCCCAATTTCTTCTTTATTCCTTTCAACATTTAAATCCTAAATATTAGATAAATGTTTTGTTCTTTCAAAACAATAATGCTAAAGATTAAAATTCATTAACTTCCTATTTATTCAAATGTCCTTCTATACTCTAATTTTATTTAATAGAATTCTAAGGTCACTTTATTACTTTTCCAATTCATTCTTAAATTTTTCAAATTTATATAATTGTTTAACTTACAAAATTTACTTATTTTATTTCCTTTCCAAAATCCCATTTATTTTGGAAATTCATTATAGCCAATTATGTACAATCAAACCATAGCATTCAATATTTCAACATAATTCATCACAAAATATCAAATCATTATAACAGGAGATTTAAATAATTTAAATAAATGTTGAGGGATCCAGTTGGATCCCTCCAACCTGTTTTCCCTGCATCCACAGACGTTAGCATAACATATAATACCAATTTCTAAATATACTATACTATAACACATCATTCAATTCAACCATTCAAACAACTATTTAAATTTAATCATTTAAATCAAATTAAAAAAATTTAAATCGAACTGAGTGAGATTAACTCACCTTTGCTTTTTGTTTTGCCAATCTGATACGATCCTGACTTGTTTTCCCTTGTGGTATTAAACCTTGAATAAACATCTACAATTTATTAACATTTGAACCAATCGATCGGCCTATTATCATCTATTAATTTAATTTTAACTTATCATTTGATTTAAACCCATTTTTCCTTTAATAAATTATTTTTTTGCGGTTAAAATAATTAAATGGACCAGTTAAACAGATTAACTATATTAGTACCCTATTTAAAATAAATTGGTAAATTTAAAATGTAAGTATGTATATTTATTTTTCTTGTGAACTACATATACCCCTAAAACAAATTTATAACCTCCAAAAATTTAACTTTATAAATCCTTCCTTTTATATATATATATATATATATATATATATATATATATATAATTTCTGATTTACTTATATATACATTTATTAAATTTAAAAATTGTTTTACTATAGACATATGCATATAAATTCTTAAAAAATAGTAAATATGCCTTACAGTTAATATCATAATTTTCTAACTAACTACAATTTAATTAAACAAGTTTTAAAGTAAATCAATTACCTATTCCAACAGTCTCAACATCAAATATCGCCACAATCCCCAACATCCACTCGCGAATCCCCTTACCAAGACCTCGCAAGCCATCAAATTGAACAGCCGTACCTCGCCACACCCCCCCTTCGATCACCAGCGAGCTCGCGACTCCCTCCTCATCACGAAACCCTACCCACGAATGCGTTTCCCCATCACGATCGCACGACCCAGCCCTGACACTGCAGCCTCGCCTCCAAAACTCCACCCAAAATCGCGTCGCCGACCCTCAATCCTAGAGCCTCGTGCACGTACGACGAGTAGCTATATCTCGGTACAAAACTCTTTTTTTTTCGAATTCATAACAATCGATCTGGGATAGCAGGGAGAAAGAGGAGAAATTTCGCGAGGGATTGATTTGCAGATTTCGATTTTTTTTTTATAAGTCTCGGCCGAAAATTCTGCCATTTCCCTTTTCTTCCCTCTTTTTTTTTAGTTCTATGTAATTTTTTTTTCTTCATGAGTTTGAACATAGGGTCAGGGTAAGGAGGAGATATGGTTTAAAAATGAAGAAACGTTGCGTGATGGAGACGCCTCGCGTGAACAAGCTTTCTAGCGTGTTGGATAAGGTTTTGTGTATGGTGATTTGAAGTGAAAAAGAAAATTCTGATGTGAATCGTTTAACCAGTCAACTATGCATCAATTATTTAAATTTTCGATATCAATTCTGGCGCGTTTATATATCGTACGCTCACACAACAACACCGATAAATACAAAATTTGAGATCCGATAATAGTACAATATTACGGATTCAATGGAACTGGTTTCGCCAAATTCTGAGACTGTGCCTCGGAAGGTTATTTCTAAATTCAATTTAAACAATAAATTTTAAAACTGAACAAACCACTGTTAATTTCAATTTTACAACTTCTATTATCTTCAGTGTTATCCGTATAAGTTTTTATAAGCCTTCAAATTATTTTTAATAGGCTTAAAATTTCAGATTCAACAATTTACCCCACTTCATTTATTTAATAATTCAATTATCAAATAATTTGTGATATTTGAATTCGAGTTAAAACTTAACTTTAAAATATTTAAAATCAGTTAAATCATCCGATTTTAAATGTTAAAAAATTTCAGGTCGTCACATTCTTCCCCCCTTAAAAAAATTTCGTCCCCGAAATTACTAACTAGGAAGAATGGTCCAAAGCCCGTTTACTTTTCTCAAAACCAAACAGTTTCTAACAATTCAACATCTCACCAACTATCTTCTTATAAAAGACCATTCTCATTCTTATTAGCTTTCCAAACTTTTCCCTAGTTTCAAACTATACCATTTGTTTAACCATTCAAGTTTCAATTTAAAACCAAATTTTGAATTATCAAAATTTTCTCAAAAGTTTTCTAACTCCCTAAATTCCCGAAAAATTTCGCCAGCGTCTCCTTTGCGCGGCTAGCTCGGTACAACTATAAAATGGCTCTACGGCCTCCCAAATCCAAAAAGAAAACAAAAAGCCAAGTGGCTCAATCCAAATCCCAATCAAATTTCATACCAAATTTGAATACATACCTTTTTGCCGAGCATTTCAAATTTATCTCTTGAAATCAAATCCAAATTTCTTTTTCCCTTCTAATACCTGCATACTTGCTTAGCACTAATATCCATTCACAACATTCCAAAACATTTCATCCACTTTCTCACAAAATGCCAATATCTATTCATTCAATATTGACTAAAATTACATTGGTAGTATCAATTTCCGTTTAAGAATTCACCATTCCCTCTAAAGTTTAGTTTAAGCATTTTAATATGTTTTTTTTATATTCATTTTCACCTTACCACTTTAGTTTATATTATTCTATTCAAATTGATTCTTTCATTTCCATATGAATTCAATTTATCTTAAACTCTAAATATTTAAATTTTATTTTTCATTTATACTGATTCATGTCCTTATTTTAATTAGTTTCATTTACTAACTTATTTCAATTTCCAATTTGAAATTCTTTTGTCGTTAATAATTTTTTTCAAAAATTTTCTAACTCCCAAAATTTTTGAAATTTTTTGGTAGAGTCTCCTTTGTACGGAGGAGCTTTTGCAATTTGACAAAAGAGATAAATATATATACATCGACCCACATGGTCGGAAAAACCAAAAACAGTTCATATTTCCTATTTTAATTGTGTAGGCGTACCTTATTTAGCATTTTTGAGCATGTAGCTTATTAATTTTAGCAAATAGCACAACCAAATCCAGCCACACGGCTCCCAGGTACCTGTACTTACTCAATTTAAACATGTAAGTACCAAATATATGCAGTTTAACTACATTTCACTTATTTACAATGGTTAAAACATATGAATGCTAAAGAAATGCACATCAAACATTTTCCGTAAATAATTTATACAATTTTCGTATTAATTCAACTGTTTCAATTAACTTATAAACCATTCAAATTTATGGTTTAAAACTCAATCGCTTACATTCAATTTATTCTTAAGCAAACTGAACTTATTTTTAATTCAATTGCTTTCAAAATCAATTTATTTTACCCCTATCAACACATAGAATTTTAATTACTTCCATTTACATCCAATGACAATTTATTCTATGCAATTCGACGAGATTTATGTGAATAAATAAGTATTCATGTTTATAACCAATTTAAATTGATTTCAACTCAATTTATACTTAATTCTATTTCATTTTTAAATTTATTCACGATCCATATTTTCTCATTTTCATTGCATTTCAGATTTGAATCCATTCATTTGCATTTCATTCCATATTTGTTTATTCCAACTGTTTTATTTAGCTCAGAGAAAATCTAAGCTATTTCATTCAATAACCATCCAATTTTTCTTATAGACTCCAAGTTAGTTCAGTTCCTTAACAATTTAAATGGTTTACAATAATTTATTGAAGAATTCCATTCCATTAAATATTAGCTATAACTCACCGAATTCTATTTCGATTTAAATTTATTTTCACTTGATTTAAATCCAACCCAATATTATTGCACTTAGTTTTAAGTTGAATCTAATCCAACTCTTCCATTTGTTTAGTTTATGTCAATTTACTTCATTTTATACTTAAGCCCATTTTCATTTTACAGTTAATTTTAATTTAATTTTAATTTTTTTATTCAACTTAATTCTCTCTCTCAGTTAAATCTCATTTTAAATTTGCAATTCAAACCATTACTATTTTGTTTCAGTTTCATTTTATTCAATTCATTTCAATTATATTTAATTTGTTGACACTTCAAATTAATTTTAGTTTATAACTCAAGTACTGAATCCACTATCCATTTTCAATTTACCACCCAATTTATTAACTTACAATTCAACTTCATACTCGATTCATTTAATTAATTACAAGGCCACCTCCAATTATACTTTCTTCACTAATGATTTAAGTCAAATTTTATTTATAACTTCAGTTTTATTGCCAAACCTCATTATTAACTCATAATTCAGCTTTATTTAATTACATTGAGTACTCATTACATATTTCATTATCTAATTATCATCTAAATAGTCTTTCACCAACTTATAATCCAGAACTTGATTTTGATCTCAAAATCTCTTCATTTAAATTTTTCTTAAGTTCAAATTTACTTTATAACTCAAGTTTTGATCTTCATTTTATTTTTCAATTCATCAAAAATATTTATTTTGGGTTCTATCCCACTTTTCAATTTTTATAAGTCACAACTTATTATTTACACAATTCCATCCATCATAGGCTTGAATATATCCTTCTTCTATTTTTAACTCAAGCTTTATGCTTATTTATAACCAAGCATATGGATTTTAAATTCTTTTACAAGGTATCCTAATTTGTTTATTCCAATTCAATTCTTATCTAACCTATTTCTTATCCAAATTACTTCTATTTAATCAGGTAAGAATTTATTTCCATTCATTAATTCAATTGAATTCTCATCCCAATTCAATTTCACTTTAACTCAAATTTATTTAACTCAATTCAATTTCAACTCAATTCGAATGCAACTGGATATCATTTCAGCTTATTCAATTAATTTCAATCCAGTCAAATTTTTATTTCCAAATCCAAGTTAATTTCATTTTCAACTTTTCTCTTTAAATTTAAATTCCAACCCTCAAAGCTTATATTCCATTCCTGATTTAAAAATCATCTTAATGTATAAGCTTACAACCCATCCTATCAGGATTTTTAAACTCCCGGCTTTGGTTTCAAATCATTTTGAAATCTCCAACATCTCAAACCACATTTCTCAAAAAATTTAAACCAATCCTGGCTTTTATTTCCAACAAATTTCCTTTGAAATTTTCAAAAACAATTTGCTTTTCTAAACAAACCAATTTGGTAGCAATTCTTCACTTAGAAATTCGAAAATGAATAATGATGATGCGGCCGTCATCATCAGAATTATTTTCCAATAATCCAAGTGATTTCAATGCTATATTACTTCCAAAATCCATTTATAACAATTTCCTTTCAGAAATATCTCCAAAACAATAATGCTATCATTTATCTTCAAAACACTTCCAAAATCTCCGGGATTTAAATTTCCAGATCCTGCTTATATCAATTTTAACTATACTTTATTTGCACGGCTTATGCTAGTATAAATACTCATTTGATTATATTCCAATTTTATAAATTACATTTATAATTCATATTTATAAATTCCATTTCATAATGAATTTATTCCCTTAAATTTTAGTTATATTTCAATTTCTAGTTAAATTTTCACTTAACAATGATAATACTTAAATATTTTTCATCCTAACATCCAAACAACCATATATTAGCTAAAATAGTTTACAAAACTTTTATTTATATCAAAATACATTTTGGGTAAAAATTATTTCAATCACCCACATTTAAAATAATACCGTGTCGATTGTTCTATTCAAGTGTTTAGAAACCCTTTCGATATAGTTGTCCAGACTGTGCCGACGAAGGTTCATATGCCACTAAATAAGCCAATCAACACAATATTAAAACAATTTATATTCACTAACAAATACGCGCTCATATCTATTAATACGCTCAAACTCATTATAGAGTACTACGGACTCTATTTTAAATGAGTAATTCCCTCCAGAGCCAAGGTTATCTCCAACCTAAGCTCTGATACCAAGTGTAACGGCCCGCAAATCCGTACCCCTTGAGTTAGCACTATTCTACAACAATCAACTCAAGTTGTACAGAAATACGAACCATTTGGGTTAAAGAAGAAGAGGTAGAAGAAGAAAATTGAAAGCAACAACAGAATCTAACCATCGCAGCGGAATAAAATATAATAGAAAATAAATGATCTTTACTCAAAATCAAATATATCTGTTTATATATTACATCATCAGAGTACATCAATCAATTCTCAACATCAATATCATACAAATGAATACATAGCAACTCAATACAGCGGAAATATATATATATATATATATATATATATATATAAACAAGTACGAGAGTACGTGTCGTCATCCAGCTCGTCTCCTGAGCTCCATAGCATCAAATCCTGTATCCTATAATACTCGGTCTGACCCGAGCATTACAGTTAAATAATACCCGAGTCAGTCTGGAATACCAGCGTGAGAAAATCACACCCAATTGATTATTAAAGTTTCAAAATCCTTTTAAAACAAAAGCATCTCGTATGACCACGCCACGAATAAACATGTCGGGTTTTTACCTTACGATAGCTAAAACAATTTTTATAGAAATCCTCTGATATTATAATAGTGTCTATAGAAAGTAAATAGAATCTAGCTGAAATGCTTGCATCTCAGGTTTCAGCAATAGTTGGGCACAATCAAAACCGTACGGGCGCGTAGGGAAAATGGATTCCTACTAATGGCTGGGCACTGGGGTACCACCTATCACAGTACCTGGTCTAGATCAGCGCACCGAGGAGCCACCCTAACTCCCCTGCAACACAAGACCGGAACCATCCCTTACTGGACAGTCCCGAGCAAGATCACCCCGCGGTTGGGATCAGCAACCGCCCACTAAGCCAAAATAAAAGGGACAACTAGACAGGGATGACCTCACCCTCCAGTGGGGGCTACCCACGAAGCCTTGCTGCATATCCCCTGATTTTCAGCCATTCCCATTTGATGAGGCTTGAGGCTAAACGTTACCTTATTAGAATATATTCCTTAGAATGCCCATCGTCTACCTGACGATGTTACGCAAGCATTTATCCATACAAGTCCGTTCCGGGTTCGAACAGAACCGAAGGCACTATTCCTACTACATCCATTTTGGAAATATCTTCAGGATTTGTACCGATTAGCCCTTGCACTTCACTGCTCCATCTTCGAATCCAAAATTGTTTTCACGAAACGTACAAACCGGATCGAAGTGGTTTTCGAGAAGTAAATCTCGATCCCGGTCTCTTCGAAACGATCAACGTATTTGTCCAATATTGATAGTCGGTGATTTAACTATCAAATTACATTCACAAACATCCATCAACAATAAATAATTTCCCAAATTATTTATTTATCCCAAAATATCTTCGCAAGATATATTTCTATTTTCAATCCTTTGAAAACAGTTTCAAAGCCATCTTTCATTTCAAAATCAATTTTTCCCAAATATTTACTATCTCCTCTGAAATCACCAAGCATAAAACTAGATTTTTAAAATTATTTAAAACACTTTACTTTGAATATACACTTCTAAAACATTTGACTTAAAACTACTTTAATAATTTGTTAAAAATACATCTTATATGAATATTTGAAATTAAAGTAACTTAATAAAATATAAAACTAGATTTTCACCTTTGAAACAAAATACTAAGTCACTTTTTAAAATAATTACTACTATAATAGATTTGAGAAAATACTTACTTTAGAATTAAATACTAGAAATAATAAATTTTTCAAAACATACCTTTTAAAACAATTTTAAAACTATTAACTTATATCTAAAAATTTACTTGAAAACGTACTTAGTTATCCAGGGAGAATTCCAACTTCAATCACTTAAATCAATTTTCCAAATTGATTCCCAATTTATTCCATTTGAAATAAGTTTCTTTGATTACTCAATTCATTTCAAATTTCATTAATTATAGACTTATTATTAATGTTATTATTCTCCATTTGATTTAAACCTTTTAACTGCAATATACAAATTTCATGCTTTTTCCCAATTTCTTCTTTATTCCTTTCAACATTTAAATCCTAAATATTAGATAAATGTTTTGTTCTTTCAAAACAATAACGCTAAAGATTAAAATTCATTAACTTCCTGTTTATTCAAATGTCCTTTTATACTCTAATTTTATTTAATAGAATTCTATGGTCACTTTATTACTTTTCCAATTCATTCTTAAATTTTTCAAATTTATATAATTGTTTAACTTACAAAATTTACTTATTTTATTTCCTTTCCAAAATCCCATTTATTTTGGAAATTCATTATACCCAATTATGTACAATCAAACCATAGCATTCAATATTCAACATAATTCATCACAAAATATCAAATCATTATAACAGGGGATTTAAATAATTTAAATAAATGTTGAGGGATCCAGTTGGATCCCTCCAACCTGTTTTCCCTGCATCCACAGACGTTAGCACAACATATAATATCAATTTCTAAATATACTATACTATAACACATCATTCAATTCAACCATTCAAACAACTATTTAAATTTAATCATTTAAATCGAATTAAAAAAAATTAAATCGAACTGAGTGAGATTAACTCACCTTTGCTTTTTGTTTTGCCAATCTGATACGATCCTGACTTGTTTTCCCTTGTGGTATTAAACCTTGAATAAACATCTACAATTTATTAACATTTGAACCAATCGATCGGCCTATTATCATCTATTAATTTAATTTTAACTTATCATTTGATTTAAACCCATTTTTCCTTTAATAAATTATTTTTTTGCGGTTAAAATAATTAAATGGACCAGTTAAACAGATTAACTATATTAGTACCTTATTTAAAATAAATTGGTAAATTTAAAATGTAAGTATGTATATTTATTTTTCTTGTGAACTACATATACCCTTAAAACTAATTTATAACCTCCAAAAATTTAACTTTATAAATCCTTCCTTATATATATATATATAATTTATAATTTACTTATTTATACATTTATTAAATTTAAAATTTGTTTTACTGTAGACATATACATATAAATTCTTAAAAAAATAGTAAATATGCCTTGCAGTTAATATCATAATTTTTTAACTAACTACAATTTAATTAAACAAGTTTTAAAGTAAATCAATTACCTATTCCCACAGTCTCAACAGCAAATATCGCCACAATCCCCAACATCCACTCGCGAATCCCCTTACCAAGACCTCGCAAGCCATCAAATTGAACAGTCGTACCTCGCCACACCCCACCTTCGATCACCAGCGAGCTCACGACTCGCTCCTCATCATGAAACCCTACCCACGAATGTGTTTCCCCCTCACGATCGCGCGACCCAGCCTTGACACTGCAGCCTCGCCTCCAAAGCTCCACCCAAAATCGCGTCGCCGATCCTCAATCCCAGAGCCTCGCGCACGTACGACGAGTAGCTATATCTCGGTACAACGAAACTCATTTTTTTTCGAATTCATGACAATCGATCTGGGATAGCAGGGAGAAAGAGGAGAAATTACGCGAGGGATTGATTTGCAGATTTCGATTTTTTTTTTATAAGTCTTGGCCGAAAATTCTGCCATTTCCCTTTTCTTCCTTTTTTTTTTAGTTCTATGTAATTTTTTTTTCTTCATGAGTTTGAACATAGGGTCAGGGTAAGGAGGAGATATGGTTTAAAAATGAAGAAACGTTGCGTGATGGAGACGCCTCGCGTGAACAAGCTTTCTAGCGTGTTGGATAAGGTTTTGTGTACGGTGATTCGAAGTGAAAAAGAAAATTCTGATGTGAATCGTTTAACCAGTCAACTATGCATCAATTATTTAAATTTTTGATATTAATTCTGGCGCGTTTATATATCGTACGCTCACACAACAACTCCGATAAATACAAAATTTGAAATCCGATAATAGTACAATATTACGGATCCAATGGAACTGATTTCGCCAAATTCTGAGACTGTGCCTCGGAAGGTTATTTTTAAATTCAATTTAAACAATAAATTTTAAAACTGAACAAACCACTGTTAATTTCAATTTTACAACTTCTATTATCTTCAGTGTTACCCGTATAAGTTTTTATAAGCCTTCAAATTATTTTTAATATGCTTAAAATTTCAGATTCAACAATTTATCCCACTTCATTTATTTAATTTAATAATTCAATTATCAAATAATTTGTGATATTTGAATTCGAGTTAAAACTTAACTTTTAAATATTTAAAATCAGTTAAATCATCCGATTTTAAATGCTCAAAAATTCCAGGTCGTCACAATTATGAATCCAATCAAACTAGTTTCGTCGAGTCCGAGTCAGTGGCCAAAATAGCTATTTTCACATAAATAAATAAATTAATATTAAATTAATCAATCACTTTTCAATTCAATATTTTTAAACTAACCAATTTTCATCTTTTTTGATTACTTAGACATTTAAAATAATTAAAAATAAGATTACATAAAATTTCAATGTAGGTTATTACACTAATTACATTGTTCAATTTCAAATGCAATTAAATCCAATTAATTATAATTCAATTCCAATAAATTGATCTAATTTGGTTTCAATCTTTTTATTCAATCAATTATTACTCTATAGACATAGTTAACATTTTTTTTACATCTTATTACATAAATATTCTACAATTATCATCTTTTACCTTATTAGTTGTGGAATTTTAATAATATTGAACCTTTGTTGACTTTGACATTAATAAAAATTTAAAATCCCACAACTTAATTTTCTTGGTTTCATTTTTATTATTAAATCAATTTATTGCCTTATGAGTGTAACAAACATTTCTGTACATTTTATTACATTCCCAATCTACAGTTATTGTATAAACTCACATTAGTGTAACATTGTTTACATTTATTTGTAATTGATTAATTAAATTGGTAACAAATAACAATTGTCACCTTTTTTACATTTAACCACATTTGTACGTTTATTATTTACAAACACATGTTATAAAAACTTATATAATACTAATTCTACCCCATTACCTTTTATTATACATTATTTCATTAATTAATCAACCTTTAATTTATCAACTACTCTTTTAATCCAATTATCAACTAGTACACACATTATTACAATTAATTTACAATTTATAACCAGTTATAACTTTTTTATCATTTTAATTAATTGGAATTACATTCAAAGCCATTATCAATTACCTTAAATTAATTCAATTTCATTTCATTCCAATTATATTCTTATTATTGAATCATAAATGTTTATCTCTTCCAACATTAAATCACAAAACTCTATTAAATTAACAAATTTTAATTATCGAAATTACCGGTCGTTACACCTATCGAGGCGTACCGCCCGACGTATATAATTTTATACCCCTATTTCGAACACAATGGAACAAGTTTCGAGTCCTAATTCGATTATATGGAGAAGATAGCCTTTTGAACCTAATTTAAATATTAAATTTTCGATATCAAATTAAACGCGTTTCTATCTCGTATGACCAAACGATAACTCCAAATGCTATGAAATTTGATACACTATTTGGATCCAAGAGAACTAGTTTCGTTGAATTTCGAGACTATGCCCCAGAAGGCTATTTTTACTCGCCAGTTTAAATAAGTTATTTTCAAAATCTAGTAAATCACTTTTGAATTCAATTTAGAAGTTTTATTACCTTCATTCTTAAACTATTTTTTTTCCAAATAAAAGAATCCAATATTTAAATTATTTTCAAGACTTCAATTATTTAATTCAACAATTAAATTATCAATAAATTATTATATTTGAAATCCAACCTATTAAATCGATAAAATTTTACTTTTCAATATTTAAAATAAATTAAATAAACAATTTCAGATAACCCAAAATTCTGGGTCATTACCTCCCCCATTCATCTTAAAAGAATTTTGTCCCCGAAATTGCTATGGTAATAAGAATGGCCTAAAACGCATTAACTTTCCCAAAACAAATTAGTTGAAACAACTTCCCAAAATTAATTTGCTAAAACCACATTGTCATTTTATCCAATTTTCAAATTCATCCATAGATTCCAAATAATATTTTTTACTCAATCATTTCAAGTTATAATCCAAAATCAAATTCTCGTTGTTAAGAAAAATTCTAACTCCTTAAATTTTCAAAACATTTCGCTAGTGTCTCCTTTGCACGACTAGATCCGAACAACTACAAAACGCCTCTAACGACTCCGAACCAACAAAAGCCAAGTGGCTCAATCATAAAACCATCAAATCAAATGACAAAATAAACATGTACCGTTTTGTCGGAGAATCCAAAATTTTCTTAGTTTTAAATACCTGCATCTTATTTACCAATGATATCCAATCATATAATTTAAAATCATTTTATATTTTTCATTTTCAATTTTCGATATTTTCTTTATTTAAGCTTATACGATGTACATATATCATCCATACACAA
The DNA here is from genome assembly GCA_030765085.1 of Allium cepa. Classification (NCBI taxonomy): domain Eukaryota; kingdom Viridiplantae; phylum Streptophyta; class Magnoliopsida; order Asparagales; family Amaryllidaceae; genus Allium; species Allium cepa. The sequence goes on along the minus strand of CM060938.1, from coordinate 727,767,447 downwards.
TATCAAATTCGATCATCACTCAATCACACAATTTCACTTCTGAACTAGTATCGTTCACATGACTCTCTAGTGTGGACTCAGATTTGGTTCCTTAATCAGAAAACGTTATTCTCCTTGCATACCCATATACTATGATAGAGAAATCTAGAATCAAATCAAAATCCATATCTAGGATTCGCCGACAAGAATCGAGTGAAAAATCCAATCTCGGGTCGATATAAATTATCTCGAAATTCTATACTCAAATCTGTATCAAATCGTTATGTGAATAAAATAATATACGTACAACTTACGTATTTATTTCTATTAATTCTTAGCTATACCAAATTCCTTTGTTTATATTTACTTCATTTTCATAATTTCCTTTAATATTGAACATCTTATTATTCATCACTTTAGTATATAATCATTCTGAAGAGTCCGACTTCTCATATGTGGCTTTATCTAAGTTTATAGTTATCTCAAAAGTTACAAATTCAGTTTCACAATTTCTTTGCAAATTTATATTTAATTCAATAACCAATTTACAAAGATATTACTTGATTCATTTGTCTTCCTTCTTAAGTTCCACTTACTTATTCCATTTAGTCATCAATCATTTCATACTATACTAATTAACTACATAACATTTATTATTACAGCTAAATTTCCATTTATATACATTGAAATTACTTATAAGTTTTTTTATTGTATAATATCCCATTACATAACCAAATCGTCATTTTAACTTTTATCGTTAGGTAAGTCTTATTATATGTTATTAGAATGCAATTTGGTATTATACAAATTAATCTGATTCATCTTACTTAATTAGAATGTTCACTATCGTACCTAGTTTAATTTTTCTTTACTCCATTTTAACTCTAAAGTTTCTTACACATTTAGCTTAGATTTCTAAATTTTCTTATTTTATAAGTTATGGTTATTCAGAAATTTCATTTCATTCAAATAATTTGAAGATTATTAATTAACATAACTTAAAAATTTTAAACACCGGGTTCATTTCAAATCATTTGAAATAAGCATATATACTTATATCTTTTATATATCAAATCATACTTTTATAGTTCAAACCAAAAATCCGTTTATCAAAACAATTTCGTAGCACAGCTTCACAGAAGTATCCTCTACTTTAGCACTCGAAAATGAATGTCGATGATGCTGTGCAATTATAAATATTTTCCAACGAATATCACTATATTTCTCCAAAAATTTGAAAATCATTTTCAAATTTCCAGGTCTTAAATTCAATACTTCTCAATTTGAATATATATTAATTTATAAGTCACATTTATAAATTATATAAAAAAATTTCACTCTCTTAAAAAAATTTCAAAATTGTTTCATCATCGTTTATTTTATTATAAACATCTTTTATTAAGGCACAACAATCGATTAATAGTAATAATCAATATCATCATTCCTATTCACCAACACAATACATACCATAATAATTTTTGAAAAATTATTTCTTTATATATAAAATATAGTCAGGGTAAAATTACTTCATTTACCTAATTTCTAAACGATACTATGTCGAATTGTTTTATTAAAGTGTTTAGAGATCCCTATCAAAAACGTTAATTAATCATATTGACTAGAATTCATAAGTCACTCAACAAATCGACCGACACAATATAAAACAATTTTTTTATATTCACTAACAAATAAGCGCTCATACACACACACACACACACACACACACACACACGCACTCAAACTCATTCTATGGTACTAATAACCCTATCTCTAATGAGTTCCCCCATAAAGCTAAAGTTATAGCTAAACCAAAGCACTGATACCAGCTGTAACGGGCTAGCTATGCTTTGCAACAATCACCAACCAGTGAGTAAACCAACCGTAGCACACAGCCGTACCCGTGTTCTGCTTTTACGGCCAGCCTCTCGACTAAACTAACCTAAGGACATGTAGGAGTAAGAGTCGTTCGCTAGCTACCAAACCAAATGCGAGAAACCTTATCATGCGACACCCGCTAGGTGCCTAAGCAGACACATATGTCCGACTTAAACAATCTGGAGCATAGATAATCAGTGGTGTTAATTAAGAAACATAAGAAAAGAAGGAGAAAATAAATACAGAATCTTACAGTAGAATGATAAACTATAATAATCAAATAAATAGTTCATGAAGCTGTTTACTATAAATTTGATTATAATTTATACAAAATTTATCAGAGTTAGATATATACAACGGAACAAATAAAATAATGCAGTGGAAAAAACTATGATGGAATAACTAGTAATAATACCAAATCTTCGTCTTCGTCCTCCAGAGAATAATCTTCGATAAGTTGAAAAACTTAGGACTGACCCGAGCGTAACGAAAAGACAAAATACTCGAGTCAGGACTATAATATCCTTATGTAAGTAAAATCAATATCGCTTATAACATGAGTGCGATAGCGTCAGAGATGTTTATGGGATTTCACATCTTTTGTCCAATGTATACGTGCGTGCAATAACTCAAGAGATGTTATGGGATTTTCCATCTCTTTAGGATCCTTCAAAATATTTATATGTAGCAGAATACGGTACATATATAATGTCTAATCAATAAAATAAATATTTTTCCCAATGCTAAGGCTTTATATTAATCCCCTTAACACCTTTTTAAGCATTGTCGTACAGTTTGCATTTGACACCACTAGTAGAACATCCGTAGTCTGGGATGTGCCGTGATACGACAACACTAAACCAAAATTTTATGGGTCTTATATAAAGATAAAAGTGTGACAAGGAACGTGAGGCAACGCCCAAAGTAGGATACTACCAGTTTACCCTTCTCGATTGGTGGTAATGCATCATAACCATGATCGCCCACCGCGTCAAACATTCCTATAAAATCAAAGAGTGCACACCAATCAATCAGAATGTAATGATGGTAATACAAAGAAGTGCGTCCACTCGGGATAGCTAACACACTTGGCCGGTGCGACTCCTGTTTTAGACATTTCAAATTGGCACAAGTGCTAAGAAAATCTATCTTCCTTCTCTTTCTTCAAATCTAGCATATGATGCCAAATCCAAGAACTTTGTTTTGGATCAACACTCCACGTACATAGTTGTTAAAGTGGTTCTGGTAACAATAGAGAGTATGCCCTTATCCGGTCTGGTCTCTTTAACAACCAAACGTCATTTAACACACCTGTTGGTACTTTTACATTTCGAAAACAATTCGTATTTTATATCAAAATATCATTTTCGCTTCAAAATCAAATTCATTTCGAAATCATAATATTTACTCAAAATATACAATTTCAATTCATATTTATATCACCTTAATATCTCGATTTCGCTTCCAAAATTGTTTCCAATTTCGATTTAGGTTATAACTTCATTTAACCTAATTCGTATTTAAATCCAAGTTTTAAATGTAAATATTTCACCCTATTGACCAGATTGAATTTAATAAAATAGTTTGAATAGTTTGAAAAAAATATAAATAATTAAAATAGTTAAAAGTAGTGTAAATGGTTTAAATAGTTAAAAATAGTTTAAATGGTTAAAATAGTTTAATATAAAATAGCTTAAGTACTAAAATGGTTTATATAGAAAATTTGTTAGGAAAATCCAAACAAATTGAATCTTAAAAAAATATAGATTTAAATAGTTTATATCGAAATAATTTTATTGAAAATAGCTTTAAAGTCAAACTGATTCAATTCGAACTTCCTAATTCGAGTCAATTTCAATTTCCATTCAATCAATTCACTTTCGATTTCAATTCAATCAATTTCAACTTCGATTTCAAATTAATTCAATTTCACCTTCAATTCCATTGGACTTCTATTTAAATTTCATATTAAAACTATTCCAATTCCAAATTTAAACCAGTTCGATTTATCAATTCCTGGTTCGATTTTCAAAACATCAATCCAAAAATACTTGAATCAAATTTACCTTCAATACCCAATTTGAAATCCAAATTTTCATATTTAATTCAATTCCAAGCTCAATTTTGAAATGTCATTTTATATCACTTTTACGTAGTAAAATTCAAAATCTGGATAAAAATCCAATCTTTTAAAACAATCTGATTTTCGAATTTTGAATCTTATTTCCATTATAACTTCAAAATCTCAACTTCGATTATTTAACCAATTTCGATTACCACACTTAATTCCATAATTTGAGCTCATGTTCGAAAAGAATTCGATTCCCATAAAATCGATTTTATATCTTTAAATCTAAATCATTTTAATAATTTCAATCAAAATTTTAAAATCATTTGATTTAACCAATTAGGTGTCCGTATATAATTTTCTATCTTTTGGCCAAGTGATCGGTTGTTTCAATTTATTTTCAAGGATGGATTTATATCATTTCAATCCGAAACAAATGTCATAGTTATATATCATTTCAACTTATTTCTTAGTTTATTCGAAATAATTTAATTTACAGTTTTATACATTGTAAATAATTTACTAGGTGACAACAAGATATATAAAGATAAATAAACAACCAATCATCCAAATATCAATCAATTGGCATCCATCACAATCAATCATCCAAAAAGACAATATAATTCACAAAAAATCCATAGTTATTAATACGTGTTTTTACTGGCAATTCCTGTTGAATATGCGCTTATATGATTTTTGTTTGATGATAATAAACATATATACATTCGTTTAAATGTATTTGTTAATATACTATTTATTTTCACAGATTAAATAAATATTTGCTGAATAAAATAAATAACACAGATTTTGAATTCAAACAGAAATTTTATTCAAACAAATATTTATTACAATTTTGAATAGTACAAATTCAAGCTCTCACTATTCACTATACAACTTTGATACAAATTGAATTACATCACTATTTTACATTTACAGTTGACCTCACTACATATCACTCACACTCGTATTTTTATCTTCAACTTCTTTCCAGTTTCTGAATCCAGCATCTGAGCAATCTGCAAAAATATTTACTAACGCAGTAAAATTGAAAATAAAATATTTTTGCAATATAAAATAAAATATGGATTTTTGAAAATAATATTTGCCTCAGTTATTTGGGTTGTTCGTCGTCATTTAAGTTTGAATTCATCATACACGAACAGCTTGTGACATACACAGTGTACCACTGTATATGCCACAAGGCCGTGCACACCGAAATATATACTTGATCGATTTACAGGGACAAGTGAGCACAGGTCAAACCCAAATACTGGATTCAACTCAAGTGCAATAAAACAATATCATTCAGCACAAGGTCAAATCCAAGACGGATTCAACTCAAGTGTAATGCACAGTCTACACAAATTCAACAGTGCATCAAAGCAAACTCAAGTAGACAGTAGCATATACTACAGGGATGAACACACGAGAATGGAATGCATCAAGTCGGGCATGAAGGAATGTGAAAGAACATAATCACTTACATATATACAACATCAAAGACAAACTACAAGCTCAATAAAGATTGCAGCAAAAATTCAGACCAACCAGGGAAACAAGCAACTGCAATGCAACACAACTATGTATACATGGACCAAGCTCGTAAGCATCTCAATGAAATACAACTGAAGTCAATATGATCGAGTGCAACAGTGAACAGTGCAGCATCAAAGGAGTATCAATGAACTGGTCAGAACTAAGCCATATGAAGTTGACATGGATATGCAGGCATGTCAACAAGACTCGACTAACAGTAAACAAATGAATCAGCAAGGCAATGCACAAATGCAACTTACACAAACAACTACAAAACCATCAAGCTACAACTCAAATGAAACAACTCCACTAACTCGAGTGAACAAGTATGGCAGCAGGCAAGATGCACACTACAAATACATGATACTGTTCAATATCCAAGACTCAAGAATGCATCACTATGACAAAGTTACAAGCTAGAATGAAAACTGCACTAATCCAGTTCCAACACAACTGAATCAAGTGACCAACTACAAGTGCAAATGACCAGAGCTCATGCAAACATGAAGTGAAAGCAATTAACTCATGCAATAGACTCAAGAGATATGGCAACACAGCAACAACCAAATGGAGACGGCATCCCACAATATTCACAACAAACAACTCAGTAACCAGAAGCAAAAACATGTACAGTGATATGAAACACAAGGTAAACAACAAACTGCAGATACGAAGGTAAATGATATCAAAGCCGTGTTTTTTTTAACAAGTCAACAGAAAAGGAACGGAGTGGAAGCCGCGGTCATCACGAAATTGATTCAAAACCGTGTCAACCAAGCAATGAAAGTATACGCATATGAAAAGGTCAGGATCAATCTCAAACGACCAAGCATAATCAAGCGGCAGAGAAATCAGTTGACAAATTCAATTAGAGAATATACGACGCAAATCTAGGGTTACAAACCCTATATAAATTGACATCATCATCGGCAATTTTCGGTATCAAGTTCAAGCAAGTCAAAACCAATAAAAGCAAAAGCAAAAGTTAACATACCAATTATAATTCGAACTTGATCGAATTGAAGTAGCTGTCTGCAATTCAAAGTAACATCTGATCGAACAAGCTAGCATCGAAAATAATCATCTGTTTCGATCGAACATCTTGAAGCAGCGCTTCAATTTTAAATCAAAAACCCTAATTTGGAACGAAGAAGGGACAAAGCCCTAATTCAATTTAACGAAAAGCCGAAGCCCTAAGTCAAATCTCTCGAGAGCAATTTACACAGCAGCCATTGATTTTATCTGAGAAGAGAAGGAGTCGAAAATAATAAAAGGATACGGGTAAAGGAAATCAACCATTTGGGCCGGCCTTGTTTACATAAAGTGATAAGAATTTAAAAATAGGGTTTTTTATTTTTAATTTGTTTTTTGTTTTGTATTTTCATTTTTAAACTGTTTAAATTTCTAGTCGTGTGACTAGGGGACAAGCTACGTGGCGTAGCTTGAGAATTCGCAACTCAGTGGCTGAGTTGTGGCAGGGTTTTGAGCGTAGAGTTAGATTTAGTCGATAGCGGGTGTCGCGAGTTTACGTGTGTAAGCGAGGGACTATCTAATTTCTAGTAGAAACCTTGGGGGAGCACGTAGGCAGGGTTTTACTGAAGCTGGGTAAATTCTGTGTCGTTCTATTTCTGCATTTATTATTCTGCTATTATCTGTGCTGCTATTGTTCTGTGATCTGTGTTGAAATTATTGTATAAGCTTCCGCGATTAATTTTATAATTTACACTATCACCCTATTCACCCCCCCTCTAGGGTGAAATCAATCCTACAAGTGGTATCAGAGCTAGGAACAAAAGCTGTTTTTGTTTTAAAAATTTGATTTTACAAAAACCAATTTTTGTTTTAAAAATTAGTGTTTCAAAAATCAATTTTTGGTTTAAAAATTCGTGTTTAAAAAAAAAATTGGTTTTTGTTTTAAAAATTTGAATAAAATGGCTTCTTTTAAGAATAATTTTGAGGGTCGTTCCAATATTATTCCTTCTATTTTCAATGGAACAGATTTTTTGAATTGGAAATTGAAAATGGAATTTTATTTAAAATCTGTTAATATTAAATGTTGGAATATTATTGAAAATGGGTGTGACATAACAGATAAGAAAATTATCTCGATTAATCCTCTTGCTATGCATATATTATATTCTCATATTAATCAAGATAATTTTAATTTCATTTCTCATTGTGAAAATGCACAAAAAATCTGGAATACTTTCGATGCAATATATGGTGCAAAAGTCAACAGCAATGAGAAGTCCTCCACAACTGATTCAGTTAAAGAAATATGCTTAACAGGATTGGTAAATAGCAGTTGTGATGAGGATGATGATGATGGAGCAGCCGAGCTGGCATTAATAATGAAGAAATTCAAAAGGTGGAATCACAAATACGAAAATCCAGCTCTAAATAAAAAATTAAAAAGCAGAATAATCAAAGCACTGGACAACTCGGAAGAACACGGGATCATTTGCAACAAACCCTGTAATATCAAGCCCAATTATCCCCGATTTCAACGCGATTTTGAAAAGAAATCAAAACGGTGTTTTGCAGCCACGTGGAATAAAAGCGATAGCAGTGAGAGTGAGAAAGCAGATATGTGCCTTCATGGAAATATAACTGATAGCGACGATGACGAGCCATGCGAGGTATCAAAACTTACTCACTCTGAATTACTTATTTATTTCCACGAAGTAAATGGCTGTTTTGAATGACTTAGGGAAAAATACGCTAAACTTGAATCACAAAAAGACACTTTGATAGATTTAAATAAACAACTTGACCAATTAGTTAAAACCTATCAAAGTAGGATCCCTAAGTGTGATAAGTGTCCAACATTCGAAGAAGAAATTAAAAAATCAGAAATCAATATAAAATCACTTGAAAATGAAATTCTGGTTTTAAAAGAGAATGAAAATACTAGGAGAGAGAATTCTATTAAAAAGTGCACACAATTGTTAAACGAAAATGAATCTCTCAAAACACAAGTCCAACAATTGTCAACGACTTTAGATAAATTTTCAAAAAGTGGAAAATCGTTGAATATGCTATTAGGAAAGCAAAATGTTAATACAGTTAGACAAGGACTTGGATATAATTGTTCGAAAATTGTTGAAAGCAATATTAGTCAAGTTAATTCCATGTGCACAATTTGTAGAAAATATGGACACAATCACAATAATTGTTGGTATAGATCCAAACATGTGAAAACTATATCGATTTGGGTTCCTAAAGGCACAAATATAAAATCTCTCAAAGTTAAACAAATTTGGATGCCGAAGGGAACAATTATAAATAATTTTGGGTCTTTACAAAATTGTTTTTCAAAATTTTCGGCCACTAACAACCATGGACCTATAAAGGAAAATAGGTCACATAAATCTTTCATCGTGTAGGTGTGGTGGCAGGCTAAGGAACAACAACAGTGTTCTATGGATTTTGGCTGTTCCAGAAACACAACGGGCGACAAAGCAAAGTTTCTTAGCCTAGTATAAAGGTGACAGAATCACAACGGACAACAATGAAAAATATCGTAAAGGTAAAACAGGTAAAGTTGTATTTATTTGAACGGTATATTAAATGTGATAATCTGCACCATATTCTGAATTAAATCAGCCAATAATGAAGATGATGAAAAAATGATGATTTTGATTCTGGCTTATTAAAAGTTGTTGGCCAATTATATTCTTATGCCAAAAACACTATAATAATCTCTAGATTCTTCAAATTACTTCATATATATCATTTTGGATTAAAAATAGTGTTTTGTTGGATAATAATACAATTGGTTATAATTCGGCTAACTCTATATTCACGGTTTTTGATTATTTACATGACTTCATTTCAAATTCAAGAGAATGTCATTTAAATTGCTGTTAAAATTGAGTTTGAAATTTTTGGTGCATACTTCATGGGTTGGTCAATCAAATTCAATTAATGATGATTTTGAGTGAAAGAGAAATTCAAATGCAGATTACACTAGTAATCTAGTTGATAGAAAAATTACTAGTCGAACGTGATTTTTGAGACATTTAGTAACTACATCATTTTTCAAAGAAAATATCTGCATATTCTTCATTTAAAATAATTTTCAAATAGCATAAAATTTTCTTTTAAAACCCTTTGGAGAAAATCATTTTTGACCATATTTTCAGATTAGTCATTTTTGAAAAATTAATTTCATAATTATTTTTGAATTTGATTTTAAATGACTATTTTGACTAATCTGACTCCCTAATGTTTATCGAAAAGAAAAATAGTGATTGAAAAAGTGATGAGTGTTAATATTGATCAAATATTATGACTCGAGATGGTATAATTTGTAAATTTCTTTAGAAATTTAAACAAGAGTTATAAAACTTTTTGTTGGTAAAAATTCCATGACCATCTCTATTTCTATCATATTTCTAACAACCATCACTCATCAAAATTCTATATAGTTTGTCAATATGTGGTACTTTAAACAGGAATCGTTCGTTTTTCATTTTCACATTTAAAAAAATAAATTATAATAGTAAATAATTACCAAAGTATTCACTCTCATTTAAAAGTCCTCACGGTTATGCATGGGTGAATTACTTGAAATTTGTTATGTGCTTCCATGCTCATTTAAAAGTCCTCACGGTTATGCATGTATGGAACGCATATCAAAAGTTGATTTTTAAAATAAACAAGTTGATTCTAATCCCATTTAAAAGTCCTCACGGTTATGCGTGGTTAGAAGATACTTGAATTCATTTTTTTTAAAAATAAAATTGGAATACTACTAATCTCATTTAAAAGTCCTAACGGTTATGCATGGTTAGTAGATATTCAAATTCCTGATATAAATATACCACAAATAGACATAACTATATGATTTTATACGATGACCTCATTTCCATCATTCTAAAAGTGGAATATGCACCTAACAAAATATTTTTGATTTTTGTTTGACTTTTTATCGAAATTTAATATTTATATTCAATTGAATTTTAATGTTGGATTGATATCGATTACTTTATCTCTATTTTCTCTAACACTATTACTCTTTTGCTGATATCAAAAGGGGGAGAGAAAGGTTAAGATTTTGTCAAATAAAATCAAGCAAAGGTCAAATAATTTTCCATTTGCATCTAAACTCATTTGCATATTTCTATTTGTATGCATATATGTAGGGGGAGCTTTGTGTAGAGAGGAAGCATTTAAAAAGGGTGGAGCAATTAGGATATATCCATGATCAAATACATTTAACATATTCAAAATCTTAAATATAAGTTTGTTATCATCAAAAGGGGGAGATTGTTGAATATGCGCTTATATGATTTTTGTTTGATGATAATAAACATATATACATTCGTTTAAATGTATTTGTTAATATACTATTTATTTTCACAGATTAACTAAATATTTGCTGAATAAAATAAATAACACAGATTTTGAATTCAAACAGAAATTTTATTCAAACAAATATTTATTACAATTTTGAATAGTACAAATTCAAGCTCTCACTATTCACTATACAACTTTGATACAAATTCAATTACATCACTATTTTAAATTTACAGTTGACCTCACTACATATCACTCACATTCGTATTTTTATCTTCAACTTCTTTCCAGTTTTTGAATCCAGCATCGGAGCAATCTGCAAAAATATTTACTAACGCAGTAAAATTGAAAATAAAATATTTTTGCAATATAAAATAAAATATGGGTTTTTGAAAATAATATTTGCCTCAGTTATTTGGGTTGTTCGTCGTCATTTAAATTTGAATTCATTATACATGAATAGCTTGTGACATACACAGTGTACCACTGTATATGCCACAAGGCCGTGCACATCGAAATATACACTTGATCGATTTACAGGGACAAGTGAGCACAGGTCAAACCCAAATACTGGATTCAACTCAAGTGCAATAAAACAATGTCATTCAGCACAAGGTCAAATCCAAGACGGATTCAACTCAAGTGTAATGCACAGTCTACACAAATTCAACAGTGCATCAAAGCAAACTCAAGTAGACAGTAGCATATACTACAGGAATGAACACACGAGAATGGAATGCATCAAGTCGAGCACGAAGGAATGTGAAAGAACAGAATCACTTACATATATACAACATCAATGCCAAACTACAAGCTCAATAAAGATTGCAGCAAAAATTCAGACCAACCAGGGAAACAAGCAACTGCAATGCAACACAACTATGTATACATGGACCAAGCTCGTAAGCATCTCAATGAAATACAACTGAAGTCAATATGATCAAGTGCAACAGTGAACAGCGCAACATCAAAGGAGTATCAATGAACTGGTCAGAACTAAGCCATATGAAGTAGACATGGATATGCAGGCATGTCAACAAGACTCGACTAACAGTAAACAAATGAATCGGAAAGGCAATGCACAAATGCAACTTACACAAACAACTACAAAACCATCAAGCTACAACTCAAATGAAACAACTCCACTGACTCGAGTGAACAAGTATTGCAGCAGGCAAGATGCACTACAAATACATGATACTGTTCAATATCCAAGACTCAAGAATGCATCACTATGACAAAGTTACAAGCTAGAATGAAAACTGCACTAATCCAGTTCCAACACAACTAAATCAAGTGACCAACTGCAAGTGCAAATGACCAGAGCTCATGCAAACATGAAGTGAAAGCAATTAACTCATGAAACAGACTCAAGAGATATGGCAACACAGCAACAACCAAATGGAGACGGCATCCCACAATATTCACAACAAACAACTCAGTAACCAGAAGCAAAAACATGTACAGTGATATGAAACACAAGGTAAACAACAAACTGCAGATACGAAGGTAAATGATATCAAAGCCGTGTTTTTTTTAACAAGTCAACAGAAAAAGGAACGGAGTGGAAGCCGTGGTCCTCACAAAATTGATTCATAACCGTGTCAACCAAGCAACGAAATTATACGCATATGAAAAGGTCAGGATCAATCTCAAACGACCAAGCATAATCAAGCGGCAGAGAAATCAGTTGACAAATTCAATTAGAGAATATACGACGCAAATTTAGGGTTCCAAACCCCATATAAATTGACATCATCATCGGCAATTTTCGGTATCAAGTTCAAGCAAGCCAAAACCAGTAAAGGAAAAAGTTAACATACCAATTATAATTCGAACTTGATCGAATTGAAGTAGCTGTCTGCAATTCAAAGTAACATCTGATCGAACAAGCTAGCATCGAAAATAATCATCTGTTTCGATCGAACATCTTGAAGCAGCGCTTCAATTTTAAATCAAAAACCCTAAATTGGAACGAAGAAGGGACAAAGACCTAATTCAATTTCACGAAAACCCGATGCCCTAAGTCAAATCTCTCGAGAGCAATTTACATAGCAGCCATTGATTTTATCAGAGAAGAGAAGGAGTCGAAAATAATAAAAGGATACGGGTTAAGGAAATCAACCACTTGGGTCGGCCTTGTTTACATAAAGGGATAAGAATTTAAAAATAGGGTTTTTAATTTTTAATTTGTTTTTTGTTTTGTATTTTCATTTTTAAACCGTTTAAATTTCTAGTCGTGTGACTAGGGGACAAGCTACGTGGCGTAGCTTGAGAATTCGCAACTCAACGGCTGAGTTGTGGCAGGGTTTTGAGCGTAGAGTTAGATTTAGTCGATAGCGGGTGTCGCGAGTTTACGTGTGCAAGCGAGGGACTATCTAATTTCTAGTAGAAACCTTGGGGGCAGCACGTAGGCAGGGTTTTGCCGAAGCTGGGTAAATTCTGTGTCGTTCTATTTCTGCATTTATTATTCTGCTATTATCTGTGCTGCTATTGTTCTGTGATCTGTGTTGAAATTATTGTATAAGCTTCTGCGATTAATTTTATAATTTACACTATCACCCTATTCACCCCCCTCTAGGGTGAAATCGATCCTACAATTCCGATTCCAATTTCATAGTTTTTAATATTGTGAGCATTATAAAACACCCACCTTGTGTTTCCAATTTTAAATCAAATCGAACGACATTCGATTTGACTTAAAATTTTAATTAGCTCCAAATGTTTCCAAATCTGTTCCACAACTTACTTTTCGTCGCCATAATTCCATCGCTGCTTATTTCGTCCAATTTCGACCTCGTATGCAAGAGATATACAATTTTTAAATTCATCGATAAATTATAAATTAATTTAAATCACTAACTTAATTTTTTATCGAAACCCATTACCAATATCACTATAGCCCGGCCCAACTAACACTTTTCTTCCCCAACTCCTATTTCCTCTTGTCTGCACAAGAAAGCACTCACATAGCTGTGCACGCGTGAACTGATATGGCATCCCACAACACGAAACGCAAATCCGACAACGTCGACAAGCTTCTCTTCCCATTCTCCACCACCTCGACCACACAGATTTGAGATTGGTACCACTAAATGAAAAGTGACCAGAAGCTCCCTTTTGACTGTACAAATAGTCGCGACTTCCCATGGGGAACCACACATTACGAGAATCGCTGTCGAGATGCTATTTTCCACGGCGAGTTCGAATTAAAGCTCCATAGATCGAATCGAGCACTGAATCGCACAAAAACTCGAACCTAGTTCAAAAGCCGTTCGCCCCTCACTGTCGACCTTCCTCAACGACGTCGCACCCTACAATCCCTATAGCAGATCGACGTACTTAACGAAATATGAATTTTAAAATTGGTTTTACATTTTTTTGTTGAGTAGATTTGCAGAATTTTATTTTTAAAGTTTTCATTGCTCTTTTCTTACTGCTTGTGTGTGCTATGCTTAAATAGGAGAAAAGGGATGCATGTAACAGAAGGAATAGTCAGGATCAAATCATAGGGTGGCCGTTTGGATAGAATATACAGTTGTGATTAACTTAAAACAATTTAAAATATTATTTAATTACAAATATCTCGTTTAAAAACAACTTAAAATTTCGAACTCCCATCGAGGCGCGCCACTAGGCGTTTATAAGGTTATACCACTGTTTCGAACGCAATGGAACAAGTTTCGAGTCCAAATCCGACTGAGATGACCCGACTTTCTCACCATAGACAATCATATCATCTTGAAGAAAGGAAGGGATAAAAAAGAGAAAAGAAAGAAGAGAAAGAAGAAACAACACAGAATCTTAACAGCGGAACGAATAAATTATATTAATAACATAAATATTACATAGTCTACAACCATTATCAGAGTTACACAGATTACACAACACATACTAGACAGTTATAAACACCTGTCTAGTAATACCACTCAATACAATACAAGAGAACTACTCAGAGAAACCAACACAGCGGAAAACTATATATCTACACGCAGAAGTCTCCTGCTCCCTTGCTCCTCCTCAATTTGTCAAAGCTAACCTGAATCCCTTGGCTACTCGTAAAAATTTGAGTACCCAAGAGTTTAACAAAACAGAAGATAAACTTCAGGACAGACATGGGTCTGGTGTGAGTAACAGGTTAAGGTTGCTTAACTTTCAAAAGCTTTTGAAAAGAAAAGGTATCACGTAAGACTTCCCACACATAAACATGGAAATTTTTTACCTTACGCTAACCAAAACATTTGATAGGAAGACCAGTGATATTATAATCATGTCTAGGGTTTTCAAGTAAAATACAGAAATAGCTGGAATGCTTACATCTCACGTTCCAATATAGTTGAGCACAACTAATACGTACGACACTTATTGGATTTTGGATTCCATACAATGGCAGGGCTACCAGGGCACCGCCCGTTACAGTATGTGGCCCAGTTCAACGTACCGAGGATCACTCCCAATCCCCTGCAACACAAGGCCGGAACCATTACTTACTGAATAGTTCCGAATAAGATAACCCCACGGTTGTAGCTAGCAACTGCTCACACAGCCGAATAAAAAGGGACATCTAGACAGGGGAAAATCTCATCCTACTTGGGTATAACACACTTAACATTGCTGCACCCCCGTTGTTTTATCCATTCCCGGTTGATGAGGCTTGAGGCTACGATTACCTTTAGTGAAGACATCACTTAGAATGCTCATCGTCCACCTGACGATGTTCTGAAAGCATTCAATCCATACAAGTTCGTTCCGGGTTCGAACGAAACCGAAGGCATTATCTTGTTACACTCATTTTGGAATCACCCTCAGAGTTAACGACAATAATCCTTGCACTCTGACTCTTCATCTTCACTTGAGATTCATGACCTATCGTTAATTTGGATCGATGTGGTCTTCGGATTTCCAAATATGGAAACCCGATCCCGATCTCATCGAAATCCAAAACGCCATCTTTTAGGTCCAAGTTGTTTTAAAGTTTAAAACAATTCAATTATCTATATACACACAGATAGATAACTCACAAATCACAATAGATAATCAACATTATCCTCATAAACAGATAAGCCGTACTATCATCAAAATAGATAATCCATATTATCATCACAATGCAACCAAAGCATTCATATCACACCGCATTACTTATCTCATTTCTGAGATCACAAACCATTCAAGGCAATCAATATCACCCATTCATACATAAGCAAAGATGTACTTAATCACATCATCTATAATTAATTTAAAATGAATTAAATTAACTACCTCCATCTCTAATTAATTTAAAGTGAAGTAAATTAATTACTTCATCTTTATTTAATCTAAAATAAATTAAATTAATTACTTCATCAATATAAATCTTGCTTACTTAACCATTTAATTGATTACAAATCAATTAATTAATCATTCAAATTAATCACCTTAATTAATCCCCTTTGATTAATTGTCCTTTAATTACATTCGTGTAATTATCCTTAATTAGTTTCATAATTATTCTTAACCAAAAGTAACAATTAACCTTTAATTACTTCAATTAGTTAATTAACTATAATTAATTACATTAATCCTTAATTAATTACATTAATTAATTACCTTTAATCACCTGTCATTGATTAATTAATCATAATTAATCAACTTTAATTACATCATTAATTGTATTAATAATGATCCTTAATTATATTTAATTAATTATCCTCTTAAATTAATTACCTTAAGTAATTAACCAATAATTATTAATCCCTCTTGACTAACCATATTTAGTAATTAACTAACTTAATTACTTCATTAAAATAAATTAATTATTCCTTAATTAATTTCTTAATTAATCCCTTGATTAATTACAAAGTAATTTAATCCAAATTACTTACATTCTTAAAACATCTTCCATTAATTACATCCTGTAATTACCAATCAATTACTTCACTAAGTAATTTCCAATCCATTAATTACATTAATTAATTATCATCAAAAAGTGTTTAAAATTAATTAAACTTAATTAATCAATTTAAACAATCACATTAAACTAAATTAATTACATTATGTAATTAATTCCTTAATTACTTCCATTACGTAATTACAGTTAAACAATTCACAAATGATTATCATTAAAATAATTAATCTAATTAATTATTAAAAATTAACCACATTAATTAATTGTTAAATAATCCTAGTTAATGACCTTCATTAATGATTCTTTAATTACTTCCTTAAGTAATTAACCTAGATTAACCATTATTAATTACAAATTAATTTATCTTTAATTATCCATTAGCTAATTCCTAACTATTTAATTAATTAAGTGTTAACTGTTACTTAGTTAATCCTTAATTGCTTAATTAATTAACCTTGACTATAACTTAATTATTAATTAATAAAATTTTAATTCATTCATTAATAATCTAATTAATGATCTCAATTACAAATAGATTATTCCTTAATCAATTATTTATTAATCCCTAATTAATTAATTAATTAAATTAACTAATTTTTCCTTAATTACTTCATTAATTTAATTACTTTCAAATCTTTAAATCTTAATTAAATTTTAAAATAAAACATTTCTTAATTATGACTAAATTGTCATTTACAAAACATTTGAAATCAAATTTACTTTTGAACTTACTTTACAATTTTATTTCAAATACAAGATTTAAAATGAATATAATTTAACTTAACAATGTTTAAACAATTTAAACCTTTTTAAATTATATGGCAAAGAAGTACTTGTCTTATAAAAGAAAATTTATAAAAGTTTACACCAAATTCATTTTTAAGTTTAAATAATTTTAAATTTACACTTTGTTTAAATCTTTAAACTTTAAAACTTCTTTTAGTTTCAAAAACTAAAACTCATATTTAATCTTGGATTTCCAGATTTAAACTTAACTTTAAAACTTGCTCATATTTTAAAAACATCAGTTTTAAAATTTCAAACTACTTGCTATTTTAAAATAGTTAATAATTCAAGTTTAAGACTTTATTATTATTTTATTATTATATAAAACTGAAATTTTAAATTTAAACTTGGATTCTAAAATTTTTAAACTTGAATTTAAAACAAGGTTTTAAACACTAGCTTTTCATTTAAAAAAATGCAATTTTAAAATTTTAAAACAGATATTACAGGTTTTCTGTTAAAATCTGTTTCAAATTATCAACCCGAGAACACCCCAAATTATTCGAGTCCAATACCCTACCTCCCCTAGCAATCTACCCATAAACTTCGAGCAACTCATAAAATCTACTCGAGCAAGAACCATTATCACCAAACTTCATCAGAAAACAGGGCGGTGCACATGCACGTCGCCCCAGTCACCTCCGATCATCAGAGATGATCGTCCCACATCCAAAAACACTCCATCTCCTCAACACGATCATCAGATCGAACTCAAATCCTCGAAATCAAATTCGAGTACTAAATCCCAAACCTGGGAACACTGGATCAACAACCACCCAAACCTGGAAATGCTTCGTCGTTAATCCTCCGACCATCAGATGTGCAACAACTTCGGCCATTTGAACTTGTATACGTCTAAGCTTCCATCTCCCAAAAATTTGATTCACTCGAACCATTGTAGAAGACGAGATTGATCGATCAACCTAACCCAGTTTAACTAGGGTTCCAAAAGAATTTTCACTGCTGCAACCTCTCTGATGAATTTCATCACCATCCACTATTTTTCCCAGCAACTTCTAACCCTCCTCCATCACCTGGAAGAACCCCGAGCCTCTACGATACAAAGATCACCAGAAAATTAAAATAATCCCATTTTAGTTCAAACCCAAACTGCACCTTAACCTCTTTACTAAAAATTATAGTTTTTGCTTTAAAAATCATATTTTAGTTAATGCTTTTGATTTATAATAATGAATTACTAATTTACACAGTTTGAATTTTGGTTAAAATCAACATGCGCTGATATTTTTATGTTTCCAAAGACAACCAGCTTATATTTTGACTTACTTAATTTTTTTTTAAAACCTTAACCTAAGATAAATCAAACTTCTTTGATTTATAGATTACATTCTATCTGAAACTAATTAAAAGATGACGATTTTAAATAAAAATTTGTGCTTGGAAAACAAAACAGAATAGGCAATAAAAACAACACGCACACAATACATTTTCACATCAACATTTACTTGTAAGCACAAGCAATACTATTTCATTTCAGTATACTAGCATGCAACCAATTTTTAAACTTTTAGATTTAAAAAGTTACTCACCTATTTGAAAATGACAGATCTTCGCAGATTTTGGAAAGGCTTTTGAATTTGCCGAAGACATTGTTTTTGCCTCTTTGATTTTAAAAGCTGCTTGCATGCTTCCACATAAAAAATGCTTTTGAATTTGCTTTTGAACAGGCTTTCATTTTGAAGATGTGCAGATTTTATATAAATGCAGGTTTGTTTTTTTGAAGATGATTACTGACTTTTGATAATGAGGAGTTTTGATTTTGTATTGAACATGATTTCTTAGATTTGGTTTTGTATGAAGAGTGTTTTACAAGATTCATTGATATGAGGAGTTTTGATTATGCAAGTGCATGGTTTTGAAGATGTGTTTACTGGGATTTGTATTTTGATTGAAGAGTTTTGCAAACTGATTTTGGGTTTTGAAGATTTACAGGGAAGTGATTATGCTCAGATTTGTTTGAAGAGGACTTACTGATTTTAGAGAAAAAAAATGCCGGTTTGTATGTTTCAGATTTCTTAACTTTGATTTTGAAAAAGAAAAAGAAATTGAAGAGAAGAGCCCTTTTTATAAGATGAAGGTATGATTTAATAAAATAAAAGAAAATACAAATTTAAAAATGACACTTGTATAATTTCAACATTTGTCAATTTAGAGTGTTTGTCTTTTAACATTTGTTAAATGATGCTTTAAGAAATCAACACATGTCCTATTTAAAAGTAATTTGTATTTTAATTCAAATGTTAATATAATAGTTATGCCTAACTAATTTGTTAATTAGTATTTAATATGTATATAAATTTATAAAAGAAATAAAACCAAATTATGCTTATAAATAAAGTTTATGCAAATAAAAATTAAAACAATTACAAATCTATACCTTGGATTTTAAAACTTTATATTCAAATTCAAATCAATTTCTAAAATCTAATATTAAAAAATCAAGTTATAAATACAAATTAAATTTGAAATAACATTTGCTATTTTTATTCAAAATCTAATTATACAACAATACACTATTAATATTGTTTTTAGAAATGACTCATTATTAAATTAAAATAATTATAAAAGAAATTATTTCTCTATTAATAAATTACCTATTTTATTAAGCTATATTTTAAAAAGAAAACAAATCTTTTTTTAATCCATTTAAATTTTAAAATTAAGCCAAAATCATTTTAAACATTTAAAAAAATTTCTTAACAATTTAAAATCATATATTTATTTATTAAATAGTTTTGAAAAAATTAATATTAAATTAAATCAAAATTTCCAATTTATTAATATATATATTAGAATTTTAAATCAAGATTCATTTATTAAGTTTAAACCAAGATTATTTATTTAATAACTATGAAAAGCTTTAAATAAAAACAAATTCTCAAATTACTAAAAATATTAGAACTAGAAAATATGCTTTATTTATTAAATTTAAAACAAAGCTAATCTATTTACAATATAAACCATATATTTATATTATAAATAGAAACCAATTTATTAGCTGTAAAAGATAAAATCTACCAATTTAATATTTATTAAAGAAGATTACTAAATCTATTTGAATTATTATTAACAAAATTATCAATATCAATTTAATTTTAATACAGATTACTAAATTGATATTGTCAAAAATTCCGGGATATTACAATCCTCCCCCTCAAAAGAATTTCGTCCCCAAAATTTAAAACAATGGTAATTTAATAATCTCATTAAAGATTTTAATTTTAAAACACAAGCATATATCAAACATATGCTAACAACCATAGCAACCAGTTTATCCAATCAAACAAATCTAACTATCCAGACAAAATTCTGGATAGAATTTCCTCGAGTTTCTCAAATTTAAATATCGGGGCACTCGCTATGCAGAATCCAAACAATCAATACTACTAAGCTACAAAGCTCCTATTCATCTAGATCTATAACACTAGACAGGATATCAGACTACAGACGAGTCTGACTCAACAACCAAAACTCCCGAACTGCTGGTTCCAAAAACAGAGATAGATCATATATGTATTCCCTCAAAGATACATGAAACTCATCGAATCCCAGTTATCCAAACTGCCAATTCATTCCTGTAAATCAAACACTTATTCTCACAAGAACTCAGAAAAGGTCCAAAACATTTCAGAGCTAGCTTCTCAGACTTACCCATTATTATAGCTCCCTGATCGGAGAAAAACTTATCCAAAGTCAAATATCCGACTTCGGAATCCAAATTCCTCCGTCTCTAATCCACAAAAATCTCCGGACGATCCTGGGCCGCCTACATCCTTACCGATCAGCTCAACCTTCGTCGATGCCTCTAGAAACAAACAAAACCAATCAACTCAACAAAATGGTCTCCTCAAGATCAATCCAAAATCCAGGAACTCAAACTCTACTCCTCAAACATCCGAAGACAACAACTTCTCATATCCGGAAAAGACAAACAGAACACTCCCAAAATGCTTCCGCTGCAAAACTCTGATCCGAAGTAGATGGAAAATGCTGAGGAAGAACACGAGCACAAACTTGAAAACACACCCCAGGAATATGGTTCATCAGGTCCATAAAGAAAATCTCAGAAACCCCATCAAATCCTGAGTTGTTACACCAACTCAATCTCTAGGAACATTCTTCCACTAAGCTGAACCACCGGTACCACTCCTGGAATCCTAGTCGATAAGGAAACTTAATCTCCAGATGTGGACAAACCTCTGACTTCTCTGAAGACATCCGGAAAAACTTTGATAACCCAAGAGAACACTCAACTATCGCAAGTCACTTTTGCGATCAACTCAGACTAATCCAAAGAAAACTGTTCTCCCTTTACCAAACAGAACAGATTACACTTATCTAGCCAACCCATCGAAGAAACGGGTCCACTCTACTGCTTCTGAACTCCTCCTTCAAAAAGACTGTTAACTCCCCATAGACACAGAACACTCCGAGCTGCATTGGTTCCACGTATGCAAAAGACTCCCTAGCCAAAGCTCTTCGAGAAACTCGGACCTCGAACCAAACAGAAACACCATGCTGAACACAACCACAACACCGATAAAGACCTACTTCCATAAACTTGTTCCAAAGAAAACTACTTCGGAAACATCCATAGTCACTGCATCTCATCACACAGCTACTACTTCCTGAGGTATCAAAATACCATCACTCGCTTCTGCTAATTAACAGATCTAAACTCTACCCATCCAACATCAAAGATTGACTCCGAACCTTAACAGGTTTCCTTCAGAGATCGATGAAATCCGAACATCACTGCAAAACTTACTCGAGACGGTATTAGGTCTACAGTCTCGACAAATACACTTCAACCAATGATAGCCATGTTACACACACCACTACCCCATCTACCCTTATAACTTATATAGGAAAACCCGAACAGGTAACCCAACAGATAGGTAGAAATATATACACATATATATATATATATATGTATATGTATATATATTTAAAATTACAAATACGCTCTCTCAAAATAGACACCACTACCGAGCCTAGGTATTCACTCAACCTAATGCTCTGATACCAAATGAGACGACCCGACTTTCTCACCATAGAAAATCGTATCATCTTGAAGAATGAAAGGGATGGAAAAGAGAAAAGAAAGAAGAGAAAGAAGAAACAACACAGAATCTTAACAGCGGAATGAATAAATTATATTAATAACATAAATATTACATAGTCTATAACCATTATTAGAGTTACACAGATTACACATCATATACTAGACAGTTATAAACACCTGTCTAGTTATACAACTCAATACAATACAAGAGAACTACTCAGAGAAACCAACATAGCCAAAAAATATATATCTACACGCAGAAGTCTCCTGCTCCATTGCCCCTCTTCATTTCGTCAAAGCTAACCTGAATCCCTTGGCTACTCGTAAATATTTGAGTACCCAAGAGTTTAAGAAAACAGAAGATAAACTCCGGGTCAGACATGGGTCTGGTGTGAGTAACAGGTTAAGGTTGCTTAACTTTCAAAACCTTTTGGAAAGAAAAGGTATCACGTAAGACTTCCCACACATAAACATGGAAAAGTTTTTACCATACGCTAACCAAAACATTTGATAGGAAATCCAGTGATATTATAATAGTGTCTAGGGTTTTCAAGTAAAATACAGAAATAGCTGGAATGCTTACATCTCACATTCCAACATAGTTGGGCACAACTAATACGTACGACACTTATTGGATTTTGGATTCCATACAATGGCAGGGCTACTGGGGTACCGCCCGTCATAGTACGTGGCCTAGATCAATGTACCAGGATCATTCCCAATCCCCTGCAACACATGGCCGGGACCATTCCTTACTGAACAGTTCCGAACAAGACAACCCCGCGGTTGTAGCTAGCAACCGCCCACACAGCCGAATAAAAAGGGACCTCTAGACAGGGGAAAATCTCATCTTACTTGGGCATGACCCACTTAACCTTGCTGCACCTCCCCTGATTTAGCCATTCCCGGTGGATGAGGCTTGAGGCTATGATTACCTTTAGTGAACACATTACTTAGAATGCTCATCGTCCACCTGACGATGTTATGAAAGCATTCAATCCATACAAGTTCATTTCGGGTTCGAACAAAACCGAAGGCATTATCTCGTTACACTCATTTTGGAATCACCCTCAGAGTTAACGACAATAACCCTAGCACTCTGAATCTTCATCTTCACTTTAGATTCACGACCTATCATTAATTTGGATCGATGTGGTCTTAAGATATCCTAATATGGGAACCTGATCCCGGTCTCATCGAAATCCAAAATGCCATCTTTTAGGTCCAAGTTGTTTTAAACAAGTTGTTTTAAAGTTTAAAACAATTCAATTATCTATATACATACAGATAGATAACTCACAAATCACAATAGACAATCAACATTATAGTCATAAACAGATAATCCATACTATCATCAAAATAGATAATCCATATTATCATCACAATGCAACCAAAGCATTCATATCATACCGCATTACTTATCTCATTTCTGAGATCACAAACCATTCAAGGCAATCAATATCACCCATTCATACATAAGCAAAGATTTACTTAATCACATAATCTGTAATTAATCTAAAATGAATTAAATTAACTACTTCCATCTCTAATTAATTTAAAGTGAATTAAATTAATTACTTCATCTTTAATTAATTTAAAATAAATTAAATTAATTACTTCATCAATATAAATTTTGCTTACTTAACCATTTAATTAATTACAAATCAATTAATTAATCACCTTAATTAATCCCCCTTGATTAATTGTCCTTTAATTACATTCATGTAATTATCCTTAATTAATTTCACAAATTAATTATTCTTAACCAAAAACAGTAATTAACCTTTAATTACTTCAATTAATTAATTAACTATAATTAATTACATCAATCCTTAATTAATTACCTTTAATCACTTGTCATTAGTTAATTAATCACAATTAATCAACTTTAATTACATCATTAATTGTATAAATTAATGATCCTTAATTATATTTAATTAATTACCCTTTTAAATTAATTACCTTAAGAAATTAACCCTTAATTATTAATCCCTCTTGATTGACCATATACAGTAATTAACTAACTTAATTACATCATTAAAATAAATTAATTATTCCTTAATTAATTTCTTAATTGATCCCTTTATTAATTACAAAGTAATTTAATCCAAATTACTTACATTCTTAAAACATCCTCCATTAATTACATCCTGTAATTACCAATCAATTACTTCACTAAGTAATTTCCGATCCATTAATTACATTAAGTAATTATCGTCAAAACATCAAGTGTTTAAAATTAATTAAACTTAATTAATCAATTTAAACAATCACATTAAACTAAATTAATTACATTAATTAATTAATTCCTTAATTACTTCCATTAAGTAATTACACTTAAACAATTCCCAAATGATTATCATTAAATTAATTAATCTAATTAATTATTAAAAATTAACCACATTAATTAATTGTTAAATAATCCTAGTTAATCACCTTCATTAACCATTCTTTAATTACTTCCTTAAGTAATTAACTTAGATTAACCATTATTAATTACAAATTAATTTATCTTTAATTATCCATTAATTAATTCCTAATTATTTAATTAATTAAATGTCGACTGTAACTTAATTAATCCTTAATAGCTTAATTAATTAACTTTGATTATAACTTAATTATTTAATTAATAAATTTTTAATTCATTAATTAATAATCTAATTAATGATCTTAATTACAAATAGATTAATCCTTAATCAATTATTTATTAATCCCTAATCAATTAATTAATTAAATTAACTAACTTTTCCATAATTACTTCATTGATCTAATTAATTTCAAATCTTTAAATCTTAATTAAATTTTAAGATAAAAACATTTCTTAATTATGACTAAATTGTCATTTACAAAACATTGAAATCAAATTTACTTTTGAACTTACTTTACAATTTTATTTCAAATACAAGATTTAAAATGAATATAATTTAACTTAACAAATTTTAAACAATTTAAACCTTTTTAAATTATATGGCATAGAAGTACTTGTCTTATAAAAGAAAATTTATAAAAGTTTACACCAAATTCATTTTTAAGTTCAAATAACTTTAAATTTACACTTTGTTTAAATCTTTCAAATTTAAAACTTCTTTTAGTTTCAAAAACTGAAACTCATATTTAATCTTGGATTTCCAAATTTAAACTTAACTTTAAAACTGTCTCATATTTTAAAAACTTCAGTTTTAATATTTCAAACTACTTACTATTTTAAAATAGTTAATAATTCAAGTTTAAAACTTTATTATTATTTTATTATTATTTAAAACTGAGATTTTAAATTTAAACTTGGATTCTAAAATTTTTAAACTAGAATTTAAAACTAGGTTTTAAACACTAGCTTTTCATTTTAAAAAATGCAGTTTTAAAATTTTAAAACAGATATTACCGGTTTTCTGTTAAAATCTGTTTCAAATAATTAACCCGAGAACACCCCAAATTACTTCGAGTCCAATACCCTACCTCCCCGAGCAATCTACCCAAAACTTCGAGCAACTCACAAAATCTACTCGAGCAAGAACCATTATCACCAAACTTCATCAGAAAACAGGGCGGTGCACATGCACATCGCCCCCAGTCACCTCCGATCATCAGTGATGATCGTCCCACATCCAAAAACACTCCATCACCTCAACGCGATCATCAGATCGAACTCAAATCCTCGAAATCAAATTCGAGTACTAAATCCCAAACCTGGGAACACTGGATCAACAACCACCCAAACCTGGAAATGCTTCGCCGTTAAACCTCCGACCATCAGATGTGCAACAACTCCGGCCATTTGAACTTGTATACGTCTAAGCTTCCATCTCCCAAAAACCTGAATCACTTGAACCATTGTAGAAGACGAGATTGATCGATCAACCCAACCCAGTTTAACTAGGGTTCCAAAAGAATTTTCACTGTCGCAACCTCTCTGATGAATTTCATCACCATCCACTATTTTTCCCAGCAACTTCTAACCCTCCTCCATCACCTGGAAGAACCCCGAGCCTCCACGATACAAAGATCACCAGAAAATTAAAATAATCCCATTTTAGTTCAAACCCAAACTGCACCTTAACCTCTTTACTAAAAATTATAGTTTTTTCTTTAAAAATCATATTTTAGTTAATGCTTTTGATTTCTAATACTGAATTACTAATTTACACAGTTTGAATTTTGGTTAAAATCAACATGCACTGATATTTTTATGTTTCCAGGGACAACCAGCTTATATTTTGACTTACTTAATTTTTTTTTAAACCTTAACCTAAGATAAATCAAACAGCTTTGATTTATAGATTATATTCTATCTGAAACTAATTAAAAGATGAGGATTTTAAATAAAAATTTGTGCTTGGAAAACAAAAAAGAACAGGCAATAAAAATAACACGCACACTATACATTTTCACATCAAGATTTACTTGTAAGCACAAGCAATACTATTTCATTTCAGTGTACTAGCATGCAACCAATTTTTAAACTTTTATATTTAAAAAGTTACACACCTATTTGAAAATGACAGATCTTCTTATATTTTGGAAAGGCTTTTGAATTTGCCGAAGACATTGTTTTTGCCTCTTTGATTTTAAAAGCTGCTTGCATGCTTCCACATAAAAAATGCTTTTGAATTTGCTTTTGAACAGGCTTTCATTTTGAAGATGTGCAGATTTTATATAAATGCAGGTTTGTTTTTTTGAAGATGATTACTGACTTTTGATAATGAGGAGTTTTGATTTTGTATCGAACATGATTTCTTAGATTTGGTTTTGTATGAAGAGTGTTTTACAGGATTCATTGATATGAGGAGTTTTGATTATGGCAAGTGCATGGTTTTGAAGATGTGTTTACTGGGATTTGTATTTTGATTGAAGAGTTTTGCAAACTGATTTTGGGTTTTGAAGATTTACAGGGAAGTGATTATGCTCAGATTTGTTTGAAGAGGACTTACTGATTTTAGAGAAAAAAATGTCGGTTTGTATGTTTCAGATTTCTTAACTTTGATTTTGAAAAAGAAAAAGAAATTGAAGAGAAGAGCCCTTTTTATAAGATGAAGGTATGATTTAATAAAATAAAAGAAAATACAAATTTAAAAATGATACTTGTATAAATTTCAACATTTGTCAAATTAGAGTGTTTGTCTTTTAACATTTGTTAAGTGATGCTTTAAGAAATCAACACGTGTCCTATTTAAAAGTAATTTGTATTTTAATTCAAATGTTAATATAATAGTTATGCCTAATTAATTTGTTAATTAGTATTTAATATGTATACAAATTTATAAAAGGAATAAAAACAAATTATGCTTATAAATAAAGTTTATGCATATAAAAATTAAAACAATTACAAATCCATACCTTGGATTTTAAAACTTTATATTCAAATTCAAATCAATTTCTAAAATCTAATATTAAAAAAATCAAGTTATAAATACAAATTAAATTTGAAATAATAATTGCTATTTTTATTCAAAATCTAATTGTACAACAATACACTATTAATATTGTTTTTAGAAATGACTCGTTATTAAATTAAAATAATTATAAAAGAAATTATTTCTCTATTAATAAATTACCTATATTTTAAAAAGAAAACAAAACAAATCTTTTTTTTAATTAATTTAAATTGAAAACTTAAGCCCAAATCATTTTAAACATTTAAACATTTTTCTTAACATTTTAAAACCATATATTTATTTATTAAATAGTTTTGAAAAACTTAATATTAAATTAAATCAAAATTACAAATTTATTAATATATACATTAGAATTTTAAATCAAGATTCATTTATTAAGTTTAAACCAAGATTATTTATTTAATAACTTTGAAAAGCTTTAAATAAAATCAAATTCTCAAATTACTAAAAATATTAGAACTAGAAAATATGCTTTATTTATTAAATTTAAAACAAAGCTAATCTATTTACATTATAAACCATATATTTATATTATAAATAGAAACTAATTTATTAGCTATAAAGGATAAAATCTACCAATTTAATATTTATTAAAGAAGATTATTGCATCTATTTGGATTATTATTAACAAAATTATCAATATCAATTTAATTTTAATACAGATTATTAAATTGATATTGTCAAAAATTCCGGGATATTACATCGACCGTACGGAGAAGATAGTATTTTGAACCTAATTAAAATATTAAATTTTTGATATTAAATTCAACGCGTTTCTATCCCGTACGACCAAACGATAACTCCAAACGCTACAAAATTTGAAATCCGATAATAATACACTATTACAGATCTAATGGAAATAGTTTCTTCGAATTTAGAAACTATGCTCCGGAAAGCTGTTTTTACTAGTCAGTTTAAACAAGTTATTTTAAAAATTGATTAAATCACTTTTAAATTCAATATAAAAGTTCTATTACCTTCATTCTTATGGGTATAAATTTAATAAGCCTTCAAACTATTTCTTTTCGAAATAAAAAAAATCCAAGATTTAAATTATTTTCACAACTTCAACTATTTAATTCAACAACTAAATTATCAATAAATCATTATATTTGAATTCCATCCTATTAAATCGATAAAATTTTGCTTTTCAATATTTAAAATTAATTAAATGAACAATTTCAGATAACCTAAAATTCCGGGTTGTTACACCATTAACTGAATATTTAAAATAAATTAAAAATTCACAAATCAAAGCGATAAAATTTTGGGTCGTTACATTGTCCCCTCCTTAAAGAATTTCAACCTTGAAATTTCATAACTACAAAAGAAAGAAGAAAACGAGCAAACAATTGAATATTTACATTTTTAAAGTACACAAATCATCCGTATGCAATATCTGATTCGATCACTTACTCGAATAAATAACTTCTTTTTTGAACTAGTATCGCTCACCCGACTTTCTTAGTGTGGACTCCAATCAGGCTTCCTGATTAGGAACCTTCGTTCTCCTTACATGGTCATATATTATGATAGAGAACAATGGTAATATATTAAGAACCCTCACCAAGTGTTTGCCATCAAGAATTGAGTGGTAAATTCTTATCGGGTCGGTGTAATCACCATAAAGTCATATACTCAAATCTTGGATCAAGAATTATGCAAAGCAGTGATCTACGTACAACTTACGTGCTTATTATTCTTTATTCTTATTTATACAAATTTCTTTTTATTTTTTAGATCAATCATGGAAAGATGTCACAAAAACTTATCTTAAGTTTGACTTGTAAAATACCCTATTACATCACGAGAGCTTATACAACTATTTGATTCAAACACTTTATTTTGAATCTGGCTTGAGAACTAAATTACCTTTTTTTTCAAAATGATACTATATATTTAACGATAAAAAAATTATATATATATACACACACAAACACACACATACATACATACATACATACATACATATATATATATATATATATATATATATAGCCTTAGTAACCAAAATGATACTAAGGAACTAGGTACTACCAAATAGTATCACATAACCCCTTTTACTAAGAAGAGTGATACTCAAGAGAAGTGTTTACCATCCGAACACATCTCCTACCCATTTTTATTTACTTTCAAGCTACTCGAACTAGTTAACATAAAAAATATACTTCTTCTTTTCCAAATCCCATTTTGAAACGAATATATATATATATATATATATATATATATATATATATATATATATATATAAAGATATAGCTTTAGCACTTCATTCACCAAAATTTGCTCCAGGTTCATTCGGATTCGAACTCATTTCGATTGCACAATGATAAAGGGAATAATTTACTAAGTGCATTTACAATGTTTGCTTAAGAAAACATCTTATCATCACTTAGAAGACTATCAAATTACCACAAAACAAATCGAGACGTTTTTGCAAAATATCCGAAGAAAATATACCTTACCGAACATTTCTCTTTGATATCTTTATACTCACAAATACCGTTAAGTAGTATTATTACTACCCTTTTCTCAAAAATCATTTGAAATCTTTTCCAAGGACACTAGGATTTAAATTCTCAAAAATCCCTTTATTGTTGTAAGACACATCTTGTACCCCAAATTTATATAAAATTTTCTTTATATAATAACTGCCTTTATTAGGGTAATCCTTTTAACAAAGTAAACTAATTAATCCTACCTTATTAATGAACGCTTTATTATCAAATCATGAAACTAAATTCACAAGGTGTGCGTATCTAGTTGAATCAAATAATGGGTGCTCGTAAACTAGTCGAGCATAAGTAAGCAACCAACAATGATGATAATTAAATACAATCTTTACCTAACCAATAGTCACAACAAAAATAATTATACTAAAAATTTAGAAGATTTTTTTTGTAAAATATAATCCTAGGTAAAATTATTTCATTTACCAACTTAAAAACAATAATGTGTCGGTTTGTCTTATTCAAGTGTTTAGAAACCCTTATCGATAATGTTGATCAGGTGCATTGACCAGAATTCACAGCCACTCAGCAGACCAATCAACATAACATAAAACAGTCTTATAGCACTAACAAATACGCTCTCGTATATATATACACTCAAACTCATTTTAGGTTGTCACTTACCCTATCTCTATTGAATTGACCCCACATAAACCAAGGTTCTCGCTTAACCTTCAGCTCTGATACTAGTTAAAATGACTTGCCTTTAGACCCTCATATGTCGACACTAATACATCCATGGTATTCACATGTTGAGAATCTACGTACCGAAAAGAAAAATTGTTTAGGGTGAAAGAAAAAAGGCAGAACAAAAGCTCAAAACGTCATAAACAATATAAAATATTCAAATTATGTTTTGAAAAAGAAATTCCTTTATTACTCATACAACCTCAGAGTCTATCATATCATCGACCTAGATAGTTATAACAACCGGCCCTTACAAATGCTGATAAGCACAACCAATAAAACATAACAGAAGTAAAATACAGAAAGACACCCTAGGCATCCAACTCGACTCCTGAAGCTCCAAAGAATCCAAAGCTAGCTCTAGAAAAACATTCAGGTCTAACGAGCATTATAAGAAAATAACACCCGGATTGGTCTGGTAAACTAGCATGAGAAACTGAAATTAGAAGGAATTATTGTATCTTATAAACCATTTTAAAACAAAAGGTATCTCATAAGACCACACCGCACATAAATACAGATGGATTTTTACCTTGTGATAACCAAACCATTTTATACAAAAATCCAATGACATTATAATAACGTCTAGCGTTTAAAACAAAATATGGAGTATAGTTGCAATGCTTGCATCTCATGTTCTACAATAATTGGGCACAACTAATTCTGTATGGCACTTATTGGGGAATGGATTCCATATAATGACAAGGCAACTGGTGTACCGCCAGCCACGTTACACTTCTAGAAAAATGTGCCGAGGGCCTTACATGGACCTCCTACAAATGTAGATCGGCAAACCCTATATTGGATAGTATCGAAAATTTCATCACTTTGGCATATTTGCCATCTTTTCCCAAGAGCTCTCATGCATCACTAAATCCATATATATATACACTTGTATGTATGTATGTAAAGATGATGATAATACCCTAATGGGTGTTTCCCACATTGCCCTAAAGCATATCACCGGTTTTAGTCAGTCTCCATTGCTGAGGCTAGAAGCTATAATTTACCTTTTCTTAGAAATTCCCACTTAGCATGCTAACACTGCCTTCCAGGCAATAGCATAATGCTAGCATTCGTTTACACAAGTTGTTCGGGATATGAAAAAACCAAAGACACTACCTTTACATCTTGGAATCACACTCAAGATTAGTAACAAATTTCCTTTACACTTTAAGGAGCTCCTTTTTTGATTTCACCATCTTCAAGATGCTTCCAATTCGAACGCTTGAGTTCATTCAAAGTAGTTTTCAAATAATTCATACTTATTCGATCCAGTCTCTTCAAGTCACAATTCAATAGTTTCCAGTAAACTCAACTTTATTTCTTTCAGAAATATATGGATAATATAGGTATCACCCCCTAACCATTAAAGTGGACGGGTTTCCTTATCATTTTTCTGGTAGAACATATGAGTTACACTTATAATAATGTCAACAAAGATAATTGTAGCATATGATTCCTGTGTACTTCCTAAGACATATCCAGAGTTAAAATTTTGTCAAGATTTGATAGTCGGTTATTTAACTAGCGGTAACAACCCTGTTGTGGGTTACCTGATTAATTAGACCTAGTTAGGGATAATTAATTCTAAACTGGGATTTGTGAAATTTAACTATGAAATTAAATCTAGTTTTATGAATAATTGAATTGTTTATCTTAATTAATTTTAAGATAACTTTGGAAAATGTTGTAAATGTTGTTAAGTGTTAATATTGTGATTTATTATTTTAAAATGATAAATTGTGATTATAATTTATTTTATTTTAATTAAAAATGATAAGAATAACTTTCTCTTTGTGAATGGGTTTGATATATTATGAATGGTTAAGACAATGTTAACTAAAACCTTAGTTAAAATGTAAAATAGTGTTTTATAAATTATTAACACTTAGGATTTTTGTAACACTTGGCAATTGGGTCCATACCTCAAACCACTTAGCCCATTTAAGAGAAGCTTCCTTCTCATTTGATGAAAAGAGTACTTTCTTTTCTAAAAGCTTAGAAAACCAGAGAATTCAATTCCTCTTTCAAAACCTAGAAGAAAAAAAATCAAATCTCTTCTTCAATTCATGGTAAATTAAACATCTTTGGGAGCTTATTTGTGCAGATAATCATCTCTAGCTTAAATACATCTCAATTGTGATTTTATTTCTCAATTTACAGTAAACTAAATTAGGGCTTTTGGGTATATTTTGGATTGATTTTTGTTTAGGGTTTACTAGTTTGGAAATTTGGGCTGAAGTGATAATATGGATTGTTGAATTAAAGAATAGAGGTGAGTTAATAACTCACATGCTTATTTCTAAATCTTTGTTTGCTGCACATTATTGTTTGAATGATTTTTGATTTAATTGTATGCAATTTGGTTGAGAACTTATGTGATTTTTGTGTTATTGTTTGATGGAAATTTGATAAAACAAAGTAGCTGCAGTAAAACAACGATAATATATGGTATATTAATCCAAATTGACTCAATCTTTTTGTGATTGAAAGATATTTCAATTAGCTACAAGTTTCATTTTAATCATATTTCGAAATTTTGCTGTTAAATTGGTCAAAATTGAGTTTGAAACTAATGTTATAGCACTGCCATATAACAATTTCCTGAGTTAATACCTGAAAGTAAAATGGACATAACTTTTGATTGATTAATCCAATTGTGTTGAACCTTTTTGAAGTAGAAAGATAATTTTGTAAGGAAGAACTACTGTTTTAATTACTTTCTCATATTTTGAAGATTTCTTGGTCAAAATCCGGTTTTTTTAACAGAGTAATAGTCTCTGCCCTGTCAAATTTCTATGATAGATATTGGTTAGTAAATAAAGCATAACTTTCTCGTTTCTTATTGTATTTTGACAAAATTTAAAGTTCTGGAAAGCTTAAACTTTGCGCTACAACTTTCATGTTGTAAGTTTCTGCAGATTCTATTATTTAAAGGGTCGAAATTGGGTTTTAATCTGAGATACATGATCCGCTCTGTTGATTTTTAGAATTGAAACCTAAAACTAAATTAGACATAACTTTCTCATTTTTGATCAGATTTTGATAATATTTTATGTTCCAGAAAGCTTATTTCATGTACTACGACTTTCATGTTTTGTATTTTCTGAAATTATGAAGGTAGCTATGTCAAAATCGTAATTTTCTACTGTAATCACGAGAGCAAAATCAATATTCGCTCTGTGAAAGGCTAAAACTAAATTCGCCATAACTACTTCGTTTCTTAACCAATTTTGATGATCTTAGTCATTCCAGAAAGACTAGAAACTAAGCTAAAACTTTCATTTTATACGTTTTGCCAGATTTCAAAGTTATCTAGTCTAAAATTACAATTGTTTGTCGCTGTCCTGCAAATGCATAAGTTCAGGCTGAGTTGATGTTTGTTTTTAGTAATTTGATCATAACTTTCTTGTTTCAAATCGAAATTTAGAAATTTTAGATGTTCTGAAATCCATGTAAAATATGCAACAACTTTTCTGTTTTTAGTTTTGAATGACTTTGAGGTATATATAGTGAATAACTGACATTTTTATCGCTGGCCGTTGTTGATAGCCAGTGCACATAATTTTTTTTAAGTAGTATCTCACTCATAACTTATTCGTAACTGATCGGAATAATGAAATTTTTGATGTTCTGGAAACCTTATGATGTAGGCTACAACTTTTATGTTTTGAGTTTTGTAGGATTTCGAAGTTTACCTGGTGAAAAATTGACGTTTTCACTGCGGGCCTGTCATTGACAGCCACAATATTTATATTTGTCTGATTTCGACGATTCCATTTGCATTCTTTGCGAATTTTTTTTTATGAAATTTGATGCTAATATTTGATCATTTTGTCTACCAGTGGACTAATCCAGTTAGGATGAGATTTGAATTTAAATTAATTCAAATTCGATTTAAATTTGAATATCGGTTTAGGCCGATTAAATTGCAAACTGATGTTTTTATGAGTTTAAAAAAAAAAGCGATTCCGAATAAATTCCAGAATAACTTCTAACATCATGGTTGGAGAATAAATGTTTTTATGTATTTTTAGAGGTTTTTAAACAATTATTCTTTATTTTTAAGGCTTTTAAAAATTATTAAAATCCTTTTTAATGATGTGTTTTCTCTCAAAATCTTTTAGATAAGTTTCTAAAATTTGTTTTATAACCCCGTTTTCTCAAGTAAAATCTTTTAAAATTAATTTTATTCATTTTAATTATTTTGATGCTTTTTCGGACGTATGAGGAAGTAAATTAAACGGTTTAGTAAAATTACGAGGTATGGGACTCGTGAATTTAATTTACCGGTTAATTTCGGACTTGTACGATCGAAAATCTTTCGATGAACTGTTAGAGATGATTTAAGATGCTATTGATTTTTGGGTAGTTATATGGTCCGAGAACTCCAATTTAGAAGTATATTCGATGAAGGACCGTTTTAAGATGTTGTTTTACTTGCCGATGAGATGAGGTGAGTCTTGAGATGAGATTTCCCTTTTCGGGGATGATGGTTTATGAGAAACCATTATGAGATTTAATTGCATTTGCCGATGATATGAGGTAAGAGTATTTATGAAGTATTCATGAAGTTAAGATGTTTATGATGATTTATGAAGTTAAGATGGTTATGATGATTTTTACTTGTCGATGAAATGAGACAAGTCACGATGGAACCATTACTCGTCGATGAGTAGAGATGAGTGTGGTATTATATTAACTCGCCAATGAGATGAGGCAGAGTGAGTTTTATGATGGTTCTGATGTTTTATGATGTTTTCTAATGTGGAACCAACTAACGATTAGTAAACCATTTGGGAAGAACGTATAGTATGGGATATACGTTCTCGCCTTTTGGGTTCCTATTCGAATAGTTGAGACACTTTCAAGATGTTACTAGTACTAGACCGAGTATGATTGGAGTCACCACGATGTTCACGATGTTATTACTCAACTCCAATCACCATGAAGTTTTTACTCGGATTTGTGACTGGGTGTCATTAAGATGTTCCGACTAGTCAATCACGATGTTATGATGTTTATGAGACCCCAAGTCATCACGATGTATGGTACCAAATTACTAGTACTAGTCAAGATGTAAAGCACGTGCTGTTTTCCATGAAGTTTAGATGTTTCGTTTTCACTGTTTTGATGATGATGCTTTATTATAGCCTTATGTAAGAAAAGGGCTAATTTATATACATGGTTTTATGGTGATTTCGAATATGATGTTTTGGATTCTTTCTGGGCTCTATCAAGATGGATTTGAGACATTTTATATATTTATACCAATGAGATGAGGTATAAATTATGGTAATGCTTTTGTGATGAGTGTTGATAATAGATTTAAGATAGATATATATTTATACCAATGATATGAGGTATAAATGATTATGGAGGTTCCTTTATAATGAGTTTAATGATGGATTTGAGATGTATTTATATTTATACCGATGAGATGAGGTATAATAATTAAGAAGTTTCTCTTAGATGGGTTTTATTTATGATGGATTCTTGAAGTTTAATTATCTTATGAAGATTTACTTTATGGTCCATATCCTCACCCATTTCATTCGGTTATATATATAATTAGATAAACCATGTCTATCTAATATACATATTGTATTCCTCTATGCAATTATGATGAACCATTGATGTATCACTCTAGAGATAACTTGATAACCTATATCATTCCGTTGGTAATGATGGAATGGTTTTCCCCTTATCTCTTATCATCACCCTTACTAATGATAAGTTCTAGCTTGCCTGACCCGTGTGTTTTCACTCGGGTCAGACCGAGTTGTTTCAAGTATCATCTATTGGGCTTAGCTTGAAGTTGATGTTGGATATCAGCTCTTCTTTCTCTTGAGTAGTTACTATTCTTTCGCATACTCTGATGTAGTTATATTTGATTCGATATTTATGGTGTGGTCGAGTACCACCTTTATTGTATTCATATTGTATTGTACTAAACACATATCAGTGTATATGTATATATATGATGTTGGTTACTGTTCTGTGATGTGATTTACATTCAGTTATTGTATTTTGTTCTGATAGATCCGTTAGCCACCTATAGTTTTGGATTAAGCATTTACTGGGTATGTCGATCCACTTGAGTTGAAAAAAAAATATAATGCATTTATCGACGTATTCAATGAATGTTTAAGACAAAATTGTAGATGGTCGCCCTTAACCAGCCTTATTCTCCGCTTTAGTAGACGGAATTACTTGTTAATTCTCTTTGCTAAGGTGGGTCTCGGGGTGGGGCGTCACAGCATGGTATCAGAGCTGTGGTCAGAACAAAGTAGAATAAACACAGAACAGTACGTATATCATGATACATCGAAGTACAATACGAATGAATCATTGTCCTTTATTCGAGCTTGCTTTAGAATCGAGCCTTGATTCTTTTTCGAGTTTTAGGATTGTTGAAGTGGAATATGTCTAGGAATATAGATATATTGTATTCCGTAGTATTCCATAATAGAGTTTGATGTCATCTTGTCTTATATAAAATCTTATTTGGGATTGTTCTATTCTTATTTTTATCGATACAAGTAAATTCGTATCGATGGAGCTGATCGATTTCTTTGAGCATTCTCGTTGCATTCCTTTGAGAGTTGTGATCCTATTAAAGGGATCCACAGTGATTGGCTTGTTGTGAACATTCTGAGTTCTCTATTTGTTGCTGCTTTAGTGAGTATTTGTTTATTACTCACTATCTTGAGATGTATCTGATTTGAGATAGATTGACTTACTTGATGTTAAGTCCGATCCTTTTGTTGTTATACGATCCTATATTTATTTAGGCATCCTAATTTGATTAGGTTATTATTTCTATCATTTTGAAATGTTAGTGATGATTCCGAAGTTTCTGTGTTCACTCTTGAGTATCGAGATGTTGATGATATATCTCAAATTCCAGTCAAGGTGACTTTGTTGAGTTTTGTGAGTCCGTTTGGATTTGACATCCAATCGGGCAATCGATTGTTGAGGTAACCTTATTCTTGGCTCTTCGGTTATCCTTCCACGAGGATATTCACTAAGGAATGAGGTGAGCTTCTAGATTATTCGGGTTTGATTGAGTTTATCATTCAGCTTCGTTTGTGTGTTCTTTTCATATACTCAATCAATGTTATCCTTGAGCATTACTCCGGCTAAAGTAGTGATTCGTGGATTGTTTCTTCTTCTCCTTCGAGAATAATATCTTTCTTATCCTGTATCTTGATGATTTTTGGGAGTGGCTCGTGACATCGTAAGATTGACGAACACTCTATCTCCTTTTATTGATTTTGAGAATCGAGTATTGTGGGAATATCTCGATGCATTCTCTTAATGTTCTTTGGTTTGAGTTTTGAAGCTATATAAATAAGAGTTTTAAAGAGAAATTTGAGCTTTGAGATTAAAAAAAAAATATCAAAGAATATTTTGGGAATATATTTACATGAATAGTATTTCTTTTATAAAAATAATTTAAGAGTGTTGGGTTGTCCATCGAGTAGTTAAGAGTTCTGGTCGATGCGCCTGATCAACGTTATCGATAGGAATCTCCTAAATGCTATGATGAGGCAATCAGACAAAATGGTTTGTGTTTTAAAAATTGAGATTTTGAAAATATATTTTGAGATTATATATTAAATTTATTTTTTTATGGTAATTGCAGCCATTGATTTTAAAGTCGAGTAACAGAGTGGCGAGGCAATTTTGATCCTTCGATCGACTCTGCAGCCAACAAATATATTTATTTATTAGAGGTTCAATGGCGAGGCAATGCCACTTATTTACTTACTTTGAACTATACTTTATTGAAAGTATATTTTGATATTTTGGAATCTATATTATATACATTAAATGTTTTAAGAAAAGAGTTATAAGAGGATTTGGAGATTGTTTTTAAACGATTTAAGTGGTTAATAAAAAGAGTAAAGAGAATTTAAACCCTTAATTTATTTTGAGGAAAATTATTATGGATTTACAAAATTCTTTGAAAATTAATTTTGAAGTAAGAGAAGAAATTTGGACTTTTAATTTGAGTTCTAAACTACTTACTAAGTAATATAGTAAAGAGTTTGAAAATTTTCAAATATTGAAAATTGAGATTTAAAATTTAAAAGACGTTGAGAAAAAAAAATCTAAATATCTTGGATTGAAAAGTAATTTGAGCTTATATTCTTGTTCTTGAGTTAACTCTATTCTTGTGTTATTGATGACGGCGTGCATTTTCGCGGTCGTTCGAGTTTGGTGGCCTCGTGAGAAGCCATTTTGTGTGATTTATCTATCTTGTCTATTGAGTTTATCTTGTTGTGAGGATGTTCTTTCCGTATTATTATGCGGAAAATCTTGTTGATGATCTTCTCTATTGTTTAAAAGTTCAGGTTTGAATGAGTTTGATCCCGACTCTATTCATAGAGTTTTGAGAAATCTATCTTATTTGATAGATAATTTGTTGAGCTTTTTATTGAGTATTGATTCGAAGACGGGATATCTTCGAAATTCTTTCGAGTTACTTTGAAAATTCGATGGCTTGCTAATCACTATATTAGCATTTGATAGGCCATTGGATTAACCAAGTGAGTTTTTCCTTGTTTACCTCTACCATTCTATGTTGATATGAATGGTTTGAGTTTCGAGCATGTCTCATATCCTTGGTCGATTGAATTTTTGTGTTGCTTACGGCTCTTTTTCTAAAAAATTGCAGGGACGCAATTTTTGTAAGGGGGGAGTCTGTAACAACCCTGTTGTTGGTTACCTGATTAATTAGACCTAGTTAGGGATAATTAATTCTAAACTGGGATTTGTGAAATTTAACTATGAAATTAAATCTAGTTTTGTGAATAATTGAATTGTTTATCTTAATTAATTTTAAGATAACTTTGGAAAATGTTGTAAATGTTGTTAAGTGTTAATATTGTGATTTATTATTTTAAAATGATAAATTGTGATTATAATTTATTTTATTTTAATTAAAAATGATAAGAATAACTTTCTCTTTGTGAATGGGTTTGATATATTATGAATGGTTAAGACAATGTTAACTAAAACCTTAGTTAAAATGTAAAATAGTGTTTTATAAATTATTAACACTTAGGATTTTTGTAACACTTGGCAATTGGGTCCATACCTCAAACCACTTAGCCCATTTAAGAGAAGCTTCCTTCTCATTTGATGAAAAGAGTACTTTCTTTTCTAAAAGCTTAGAAAACCAGAGAATTCAATTCCTCTTTCAAAACCTAGAAAAAAAAAAATCAAATCTCTTCTTCAATTCATGGTAAATTAAACATCTTTGGGAGCTTATTTGTGCAGGTAATCATCTCTAGCTTAAATACATCTCAATTGTGATTTTATTTCTCAATTTACAGTAAACTAAATTAGGCTTTTGGGTATATTTTGGTTTGATTTTTGTTTAGGGTTTACTAGTTTGGAAATTTGGGCTGAAGTGATAATATGGATTGTTGAATTAAAGAATAGAGGTGAGTTAATCACTCACATGCTTATTTCTAAATCTTTGTTTGCTGCACATTATTGTTTGAATGATTTTTGATTTAATTGTATGCAATTTGGTTGAGAACTTATGTGATTTTTGTGTTATTGTTTGATGGAAATTTGATAAAACAAAGTAGCTGCAGTAAAACAATGATAATATATGGTATATTAATCCAAATTGACTCAATCTTTTTGTGGTTGAAAGATATTTCAATTAGCTACAAGTTTCATTTTAATCATATTTCGAAATTTTGCTGTTAAATTGGTCAAAATTGAGTTTGAAACTAATGTCATAGCACAGCCATATAACAATTTCCTGAGTTAATACCTGAAAGTAAAATGGACATAACTTTTGATTGATTAATCCAATTGTGTTGAACCTTTTTGCAGTAGAAAGATAATTTTCTAAGGAAGAACTTTTGTTTTAATTACTTTCTCATATTTTGAAGATTTCTTGGTCAAAATCCGGTTTTTTTAACAGAGTAATAGTCTCTGCCCTGTCAAATTTCTATGATAGATATTGGTTA
Organism: Allium cepa; assembly: GCA_030765085.1. Taxonomy (NCBI): domain Eukaryota; kingdom Viridiplantae; phylum Streptophyta; class Magnoliopsida; order Asparagales; family Amaryllidaceae; genus Allium; species Allium cepa. Next base: position 727,726,344 of record CM060938.1, on the reverse strand, counting down.
GTAAATAAAGCATAACTATCTCGTTTCTTATCATATTTTGACAAAATTTGAAGTTCTGGAAAGCTTAAACTTTACGCTACAACTTTCATGTTGTAAGTTTCTGCAGATTCTATTATTTAAAGGGTCGAAATTGGGTTTTAATCTGAGATACATGATCCGCTCTGTTGATTTTCAGAATTGAAACCTAAAACTAAATTAGACATAACTTTCTCATTTTTGATCGGATTTTGATAATATTTTATGTTCCGGAAAGCTTATTTCATGTACTACGACTTTCATGTTTTGTATTTTCTGAAATTATGAAGTTAGCTATGTCAAAATCGTAATTTTCTACTGTAATCACGAGAGCAAAATCAATATTTGCTCTGTGAAAGGTTAAAACTAAATTCGCCATAACTACTTCGTTTCTTAACCAATTTTGATGATCTTAGTCATTCCAGAAAGATTAGAAACTAAGCTAAAACTTTCATTTTATACGTTTTGCCAGATTTCAAAGTTATCTAGTCTAAAATTACAATTGTTTGTCGCTGTCCTGCAAATGCATAAGTTCAGGCTGAGTTGATGTTTGTTTTTAGTAATTTGATCATAACTTTCTTGTTTCAAATCGAAATTTAGAAATTTTAGATGTTCTGAAATCCATGTAAAATATGCAAAAACTTTTCTATTTTTAGTTTTGAATGACTTTGAGGTCTATATAGTGAATAACTGACATTTTTATCGCTGGCCGTTGTTGATAGCCAGTGCACATAATTTTTTTTAAGTAGTATCTTACTCATAACTTATTCGTAACTGATCGGAATAATGAAATTTTTGATGTTCTGGAAACCTTATGATGTAGGCTACAACTTTTATGTTTTGAGTTTTGTAGGATTTCAAAGTTTACCTGGTGAAAAATTAACGTTTTCACTGCGGGCCTGTCATTGACAGCCACAATATTTATATTTGTCTGATTTCGACGATTCCATTTGCATTCTTTGCGAATTTTTTTTATGAAATTTGATGCTAATATTTGATCATTTTGTCTAGCAGTGGACTAATCCAGTTAGGATGAGATTTGAATTTAAATTAATTCAAATTCGATTTAAATTTGAATATCGGTTTAGGCCGATTAAATTGCAAACTGATGTTTTTATGAGTTTAAAAAAAAAAAGCGATTCCGAATAAATTCCATAATAACTTCTAACATCATGGTTGGAGAATAAATATTTTTATGTATTTTTAGAGGTTTTTAAACAATTATTCTTTATTTTTAAGGCTTTTAAAAATTATTAAAATCCTTTTTAATGATGTGTTTTCTCTCAAAATCTTTTAGATAAGTTTCTAAAATTTGTTTTATAACCCCGTTTTCTCAAGTAAAATCTTTTAAAATTAATTTTATTCATTTTAATTATTTTGATGCTTTTTCTGACGTATGAGGAAGTAAATTAAACGGTTTAGTAAAATTACGAGGTATGGGACTCGTGAATTTACTTTACCGGTTAATTTCGGACTTGTACGATCGAAAATCTTTCGATGAACTGTTAGAGATGATTTAAGATGCTATTGATTTTTGGGTAGTTATATGGTCCGAGAACTCCAATTTAGAAGCATATTCGACGAAGGACCGTTTTAAGATGTTGTTTTACTTGCCGATGAGATGAGGTGAGTCTTGAGATGAGATTTCCCTTTTCGGGGATGATGGTTTATGAGAAACCATTATGAGATTTAATTCCATTTGCCGATGATATGAGGTAAGATTATTTATGAAGTATTCATGAAGTTAAGATGTTTATGATGATTTATGAAGTTAAGATGGTTATGATGATTTTTACTTGTCGATGAAATGAGACAAGTCACGATGGAACCATTACTCGTCGATGAGTAGAGATGAGTGTGGTATTATATTAACTCGCCGATGAGATGAGGCAGAGTGAGTTTTATGATGGTTCTGATGTTTTATGATGTTTTCTAATGTGGAACCAACTAATGATTAGTAAACCATTTGGGAAGAACGTATAGTATGGGATATACGTTCTCGCCTTTTGGGTTCCTATTCGAATAGTTGAGACACATTCAAGATGTTACTAGTACTAGAACGAGTATGATTGGAGTCACCACGATGTTCACGATGTTATTACTCAACTCCAATCACCATGAAGTTTTTACTCGGATTTGTGACTGGGTGTCATTAAGATGTTCCGACTAGTCAATCACGATGTTATGATGTTTATGAGACCCCAAGTCATCACGATGTATGGTACCAAATTACTAGTACTAATCAAGATGTAAAGCACGTGCTGTTTTCCATGAAGTTTAGATGTTTCGTTTTCACTGTTTTGATGATGATGCTTTATTATAGCCTTATGTAAGAAAAGGGCTAATTTATATACATGGTTTTATGGTGATTTCGAATATGATGTTTTGGATTCTTTCTGGGCTCTATCAAGATGGATTTGAGACATTTTATATATTTATACCAATGAGATGAGGTATAAATTATGGTAATGCTTTTATGATGAGTGTTGATAATAGATTTAAGATAGATATATATTTATACCAATGATATGAGGTATAAATGATTATAGAGGTTCCTTTATAATGAGTTTAATGATGGATTTGAGATGTATTTATATTTATACCGATGAGATGAGGTATAATAATTAAGAAGTTTCTCTTAGATGGGTTTTATTTATGATGGATTCTTGAAGTTTAATTATCTTATGAAGATTTACTTTATGGTCCATATCCTCACCCATTTCATTCGGTTATATATATAATTAGATAAACCATGTCTATCTAATATACATATTGTATTCCTCTATGCAATTATGATGAACCATTGATGTATCATTCTAGAGATAACTTGATAACCTATATCATTCCATTGGTAATGATGGAATGGTTTTCCCCTTATCTCTTATCATCACCCTTACTAATGATAAGTTCTAGCTAGCCTGACCTGTGTGTTTTCACTCGGGTCAGACCGAGTTGTTTCAGGTATCATCTATTGGGCTTAGCTTGAAGTTGATGTTGGATATCAGCTCTTCTTTCTCTTGAGTAGTTACTATTCTTTCGCATACTCTGATGTAGTTATATTTGATTCGATATTTATGGTGTGGTCGAGTACCACCTTTATTGTATTCATATTGTATTGTACTAAACACATATCAGTGTATATGTATATATATGATGTTGGTTACTGTTCTGTGATGTGATTTACATTCAGTTATTGTATTTTGTTCTGATAGATCCGTTAGCCACCTATAGTTTTGGATTAAGCATTTACTGGGTATGTCGATCCACTTGAGTTGAAAAAAAAATATAATGCATTTATCGACGTATTCAATGAATGTTTAAGACAAAAATGTAGATGGTCGCCCTTAACCAGCCTTATTCTCCGCTTTAGTAGACGGAATTACTTGTTAATTCTCTTTGCTAAGGTGGGTCTCGGGGTGGGGCGTCACACTAGCAAATAAACAAATAAATCATAGGTTTAATTTCATATGCCATCCAGTCAACCCCTTTAATTAATCATCCATTAATTAAATACTTCAATTATTTACCAAAATATTTTTATACTTATCTCGCCGGCATAAGTATACTCTGAAACCATTTTCCATTCAATACTTTGAATCCTTTACCATATACTTATACCATGATATAAGAATATTCACAAAACATTTAAGAAAGATTTCTTATTTTCAAAATCATGTTAAATGGATCAAAAAACCGCGCCATTCAAAAATGTTGTTTACAATGAATTAAAACCTTATCCTTCGGTGTTAATTATGGAAATTACTTCCATACCACCATAACTAAGAAGGATTATTTATAGATTTTATAAATTTAATTTTCATAAGTGATCTAATTCATAAAACATCAAAGTTTCATAAACCCAAAACTTCTTTTCCAAGCTTCAAAAAACTCTTTCTAGTTAATCTTTAACGAACCCTTCATTTGAAAAATAATTCTCTTCATATAAAAATTTATTATTTAAACACTATTTATTTAATAAATTGATTGCCTTTAAAACGTCATAATATATAATTTATTAAGTTTTAAAAACATCGTTAAAAATCAACTTTAAAATGCCATAATGAATAATTTATAGCTTAATCACAATTAGATAAACGAAAAATTTACTTAAACCACTATTAATAGATAATAAACACAAAAATTACTATAAGTAATTAACTAATTTAAAATATAATTATTAAATTAATTTTAATAACTTAAATAAAATTATTGATTAACTTTTAAAACAACTTAAATAAGTATAATTAAATAACTTTAAACTTTAAACATCACTAATAAGTAATTAGTTTACTTTAAAATATTATAACTAACATAATTTTACCTTAACCATTTAAATATAGGAAATACTTTACTTTAAAATAATTTAAAGTCATAGTAAATCAAAGTCATTTTCTTTTGATTTTTGGAAAGATGCTCAGTGACCACACTGGTACTTGGACGAGCTACCACTTATTTTCAGTTCAACAATCCAGATTATGTAACTGATATTAGCATAAGCAACAAATATGTAAATAAAATTCATAATTAGTAGCAGATAATACGTCATTTTTTCAAGTCAACTGACATATTAATACATGTCCATACAAAAAAATAACAGAATGGAGATTTATTCTGCTAAATAGATGTCCAACATAATCTAACAAATTTATATATCAAAATGATGTTTTATTCTGCTAATGTGAGGTTAGTGATAAAATATAATTACTTAGCGAAGTAATTATTTTCTTTTTCTTATTAATTTATCAGCAAATTATGCTTCACTTGAATTATTGGTCATTTATATTAAACTATTGTACTTGCTAATGCGAGTCTAGAGTGGGAAACGTCGGGTTAAATAGTTTAAAAACAAGTGACTTATTCATTTTCATAGTTTAAGTTATTTAAATTAAAAATCAATTTACTAAAAGACTTCACTGCACTGAATTCTCCATGCCCAAAACCTGGCCCAACTCACGTCCTTCTTCCTAAACATAAATCCCAAAACATATTTCCTAAATTACTTTCGCAAAATAAAATTTACCCAAACAAACCTGGAGTAATAGAGTAGTGTACACATGTGCAAGAACGCACCATGCACGCCACCCACTATCCTCCGGCCACCTCGCCGAACCTACTCACAAATGCCGCTCCATCGCTTCATCCTAATGGCACCATAACTTACACCTCCGATCACCCCAAGCGAATTCCAATCCTCTAGTAAGAAAATGCACCTAGGCAGTAGACAAAAAGAAGATGCATCAACGGAAACGAACCACCGCGGCTCTCTCCCTTGTGTTGCCGCCATCTTGCTAAAGTTGAACCCAAACAAATTAACTCGAAGCCCTAAATCGACCTCATTTGGCATACATCGACAACTACACCACCTCTAACAGTCACCATGCCTCAACCATGATTCCATCTGTGAGAAATGCGGATTAAGGATCTTAAGGCTAGGATAAACAGTAGAGGCGGTGGGGTGAATAGTGTTTCAGAGAATAGTTAAATCTTTTTAAGTTTTTGTTAATTTGAACACAAATGTATGCAATATTCAGATACAGATACGATCACAGAATCAAACACAGATGAAAATATAAAGTAAAAGCAGTAAAGGAAAGAACACACCGGATTTTATACTGGTTTGGAGTTACCTTACATCCAGTCCCACACACAAGTATAGATTTCCTTTCAAAAACAATATTTACAATTACACCCTCGATTTCAAGGCAACGAGGTACACCCTACAGATTCACAATCCTCTGGGCAGTGATACTTGATTTCCGAGGCAATAAGTTCATCCAATTGATTTCCAAGGCTACAATCACACCTTATCTCGCTTGGTTGATTTCCAAGGCCATAATCACACCTTTTATCGTTCAATTGATTACAAATAAGCCTATAACTCTGAATAGCACTGAGGATCTTGTAGAGATAGTGATAGAGAATCGAACCAGAGATAATCTAGTTAGATTCAATGTTGATTTCGGCAGAGTAATGGTAGGAGTATGTATAAAGAAATGTGGAAGAAGAAGATGAGTGAAAAACCAGAAAATCTGTACTAAAATTCGTTGAAAACATCCCCTATTTAATAAGAACAACGACCATGTCCATTCGTGAAGAGATATAACGAATAGACACTTCTTTTGAAATTTAAATTTTAAAACCACCTAACACTATGTCGACATGGGTAGGTTGAGCATGTCGACATCCCAAAGGAATTTTTGGTGGTTTGTTTTTCTTTGAAAATAACTTCTATCTTATATTAAAACTATTTTAAACTTTATAAATCTACTTGTCTGTAGTTAAAATACATAAGTAAATATATAGAATAATATATACAAAATTTACTATAATTTTATATTTAAATCTACGTATAAATATTTAAAAATTAAATATATTATTATTAAATATAGTTAAAACCACGGATAATTTGATCTTGAAATTAAAGATTATTTTGAGGCTAAAAGTATCTGAAATCAGGAAATGATGCAGGCCAGCATCATGAGACCTTAGGTTGCTTAAGCGAGCTACGAACTAACCGTGATCATGAGTTAAGTATAAGTCGTGTGCGACTTAACAAAAGGAAGAATGGACGAGTTAAGGAAAAGGAGCTACGACTTAACAAAGCTAAAGGGACAGGGTTACGACTCAATGGGAGTTTGAGGTGTTTGAGTTTGATGAGTCATACACGAGTCAATAAAAGCTTAAGTCGTTTCCGACCTAAGAAGTTATAGGAGGAAGTCAGACGTGTTAGTAAAGAAGGATTGAGTCGCTTCCAAGCTAACTGGATATCAGAAGGAGACTGTTGCCGAGCTAACAAGTCACGACCTAAGCTCTTAGGTCGGCAACGATCTAATGTGTTGCATATGTGCCGAGTTAACGAGCTACAGGATTCAGGGCATCAAGCTTTAGGTCGGTTGCGACCTAATGGGATACGAGTTATCGAGATAGCCATAAGTCACTCCAGCTGCATTGACGAGTTACGACCTATGATAGGTCGCACATCCTTAAGTCGTGGAAGATAAGTCGCTGATGTTAAGTCGTTCAAATAGTTAGGTCGCATGAAGAAGAGATACAATTCTTTAGGTCGCAAACGACCTAACTCACATGCCGCTTCTTTAGGTCGTGAACGACCTAACTCACATGCCACTTCTTTAAGTCGTTCATGAAGGATCGTTTTAGGTCGCTGCATTGCTTATATCGTTCCAGTTCCTGATGCCGAGGTTACTTAAGTTGTCTCGAAGAAGATAGGTCGCTCCGAGGCAAGGCCGCGTGAAGTTTAGGTCGTATGTCATGAGTAGGTGCTGTGGTTATAAATATGTGAACTTGTGAGTCGCTGGATTTTCTTAGGTCGTCAACGACCTAAGTTGAGTCGCGTTGTTTGAGTCGGTTTGTATATATGTTAGGTCGCGTGAGGCCTGTATTGTGTTGTATTCTATTTGCTAAGTCGTTAAACGAGTTAAACCGGGAATGTTTGTTATAGGTCGTTAACGACCTATGGTAGGTCGGTGGTGTTGTAATGTGTTGAGTCTTGTGAAGGGTTTGATTTTTAAGGTCGTGGCCGACCTAAGTGTTAGGTCGTGGCCGACCTAAGTGTTGTAAAATGGCTGAGTCGTGTGGGTTGTAAAAAGCTATAAATAGGGGGTGTGTTGTAACTTTTTGTTGGTTGATTTTGAATAAAATTTCTCTTTTGTTAGCTTTGTGCTTTCATACCAATTGGTAGTTGAGTGTAATCTCCTATCTCCACTTACGTCATTCGAGTGCGCTCGAATCCACGTTTGTTGAAGCCGATTCACGGAATCTAGTGCGCTAGATCAACGTGCGAAGAATCGTAGATCTTTGAACACGGTATAGTGCGCTATCAACGTGTTTGAGATAGCTAGAGTTCGGTATCTTTGGATCAACGAACTTGGGCATTTTGGTATCTTCAACTCACCGATTGCTACATTTCATCGATTGAAGTTTTGTTTGATTAATCCGCTGCGTCATTATTGGTATCAGAGCCATACTTAGCCAATCATAGCTAAGTTTGATTCTTGGAGCCAAGTTTTTGAAGTTTTTGAAGTTGCATCAAGTTTGGAGAGTTTGATCCATTTCATTTTGGATCGAGGAGTTGGACTTTGTTTGGATTTTGAATTGGAGTTTTGCGCGCCAAATTTTGAAGGGTTTTGGAGTTGTAGGCCGAGCTAAGCAAGTGAACCGAGATAGATTGGTGCGAGCTAGTTTGAGCCGTGCCAAGTGATGAGTTGTGCATTGTTGAAATCGACCTAAGTTGAACCGTGAAGTGTCAAGGCCGAGACCAGTTGGAGCCGAGACATTGTTGAACCGTGACTTGTTGATTGAAGTCTTGTGTTGAATTTTTGAAGTCTTGTGAAGTTTACAACCATGCCACCAAGGAGAGCTAACCGACATCAAAACGTTGAAGCTTTGTATCGTAGAGAAGAAGCCGAGCTTATGGAACAACGTATGCATGAGAAGTTCGAAGAAAGTTTTGGTAGATTGGAGAAATTGATGATGGATTTGAATACAAGTCAAAGCAGAAGGTCGCCAATCTCGGACCATGGAGGAAACCGAGTTTCGCCATTGGTTACGGAAGCGAGGAGGGTGTTACCATCATCTAGTCGTGACAGAAGAGAATCATCAGTTTCGATGAGGAGAGATCATCGTGATTATGAAAGAGGAAGTAGAAAGGATGAGCATGTTCATAGCAGAAGCAATGTTCAGAATCGATATCGAAGCTCATCTAAATTTGAAGAAGATCGTTATGGTGATAGTGTTCATTTTCGATTTCAGGAATCTAGGAAGGATACAGAAATTCCAGAATTCCGAGGTGGGTTACAAGCAGAGGAATTCCTTGATTGGTTGTCAAAGGTTGAAAGAATGTTTGAACTCCATGATATTCCTGAAGATCGCCAAGTTAAGTTAGTTGTTGCAAGCTTGAGAGGTAGAGCTATGGACTGGTGGCAACAAACTAAATCAACCAGAGAGAGAATGAAGAAATCTAAAGTTGTCAAGTGGGATAAGATGAAAAGGATGATGAAAGCAAATTTCTTACCCTACAATTATCAATCTCGTGTTAACCAACAGTTGCAGAAGAGGAATCCAGGTAGTCAAGGGAAGGGTATGGTTATAAGACCCAGTAATCAGTTTGATGGCGTTCCTTACAGTGGAGAAATTTCCAAAAGAATCAACGAACCAGTTGCACACAGAATCATTACGACGAATGTTGATGACCAAGTTAAGCGCTATCATTATCAGGAGTCTAACCATCGAAGTTTTAAAAGTACAAAGTCCCAGAAGAAACCCTTTGTTATAGAAGAATGTGAAAGTGAGGAAGTGGATGATTCTACTGACAGCGGGACAGAAGAAGAAGAGGAACAGACTAGTCCAATATCATTCAGCGAGAGTGTTGAAGAATCGGAAGGTACTGCTGAAACATTGGTTATGTATGAGGCAAGAGAAGAACTTCAATTTCCGGAGGAAGTTGAACCAATGTTGGAAGAGCTAGAAGAGGTTGGTCCTACAGAATCATTCGCAGCCTTACCACTAAAGTTTGATAATGAAGATGAAGAGGTCGAGTTGGAGAACGAAGAATGTAATTTGTTGAGGAGGATTGATGCAGGTAATCTTTATCAACCACCACAATTTGATGACGATGAAGGTTCTTTGTCAGGAGATGTAGAAATTTTGTCAAGTGATGAAGTGAGTAACTTGTTGAGGAAAACTGATGAATCTGACTTTTATCAACCGTTGAAATTTGATGATAACGAAGAGATTGAGTCAAAGTATGTGGATGTAGAAGTTGATTACTCGTCATTGCCAAAGTTTGATATCGATAGTATGGAAGAAGAAATTGTGTTAGGAGTTGAGGGAATTCATTTGTTGATGGAGGATTTTTGTTTGACACCTGAGCTTATGGATGAGAACCAGCCAAGTATTAATTCCGTGGTTTTCGAGGAGCCTGGGCAAAATGAAAGTGAAATGGAAGAAAAGGCAGAATCAGATTGTTTATTATCTTTAAGAGAGTTCGTCGATGAAATGGAAGATGATGAGGAGTTGTCAATGTTGATTGAATCCGAAAACGATTTTGATGTTGAGAACCCTGAGGAGGATGAAGCATTCGAAATATGTGAAGAATGTGGAGATGAGATGTTTGAGGAACTGCTTGGAGAAACCAATCCTGTAATATTGGAAGAGTATGAGGAAATGAGAAATGAATTGCTTGTGTTGACCGAGCAAGGAGCGAGTGAAGATATTGATGATTTCGAGGAAGTTGGATCAGAATTCGAAGAGTCTGAAGTCGAATATTCTGAGGCATTATCCGAAGAGTTACCATCACTCCAGGACATTCAACCTCATACTGAACTCCTACCAGATGCTATTTTACTGCCAGTATCGTATGATCTTGTGAGTCTGAAAGAACAGGAAGAGTTGATACGACAGGAGGAAGAGAATGATTGCCAGTTGAAGTCGTCTGATGATGTCCACCCTGCAAACATTGCCAGTGTCAATTGCTTGGAACCATCTTATGAAAATAACTATGTTGAAGGAGAAGCGAGCGGGAGTTCATTTCAGTCAGGAGAATTTGATACAACACTTCAAGGACAGATGCTAGATGATAACATCTCTGAACAATATACGGAAAGACAAGAATCTGAGCATGAATCCTCACACTTCTTAGGACGAGATTTCCTAATTCGTTCTATGATTTTAAATTTCCTTATATCGTCTCACATTTTGGATAAGTTTTGGTTCTATATCACGTCTTCCTATTGGCAGAAGCAATATGATATACGACACTATTTTTATGAAGTCCTGTGCTACATGAAGTGGATCTGGCATCTAGTGCTTAGTTTATCCCACACTTTTTCTTACGTCATCTCCCTCAGATCACTTCCTTATGCCGCCTGTCTGATGCCACGTCTGTTTTATTCTAGGCATTCTTTATTTCGAACCATATCGTCAAAGGGTCAAGACAAGATTAATCTCAAGAGTGGGTATCACCAGTGTCACATCAAACCAGATAATGAATGGAAGACAGCGTCTCGAAGAAGAAAGTTTGTAAATTCGAGGACGAATTTCTTCCAACCAGGGGAAGATGATGCAGGCCAGCATCATGAGACCTTAGGTTGCTTAAGCGAGCTACGAACTAACCGTGATCATGAGTTAAGTATAAGTCGTGTGCGACTTAACAAAAGGAAGAATGGACGAGTTAAGGAAAAGGAGCTACGACTTAACAAAGCTAAAGGGACAGGGTTACGACTCAATGGGAGTTTGAGGTGTTTGAGTTTGATGAGTCATACACGAGTCAATAAAAGCTTAAGTCGTTTCCGACCTAAGAAGTTATAGGAGGAAGTCAGACGTGTTAGTAAAGAAGGATTGAGTCGCTTCCAAGCTAACTGGATATCAGAAGGAGACTGTTGCCGAGCTAACAAGTCACGACCTAAGCTCTTAGGTCGGCAACGATCTAATGTGTTGCATATGTGCCGAGTTAACGAGCTACAGGATTCAGGGCATCAAGCTTTAGGTCGGTTGCGACCTAATGGGATACGAGTTATCGAGATAGCCATAAGTCACTCCAGCTGCATTGACGAGTTACGACCTATGATAGGTCGCACATCCTTAAGTCGTGGAAGATAAGTCGCTGATGTTAAGTCGTTCAAATAGTTAGGTCGCATGAAGAAGAGATACAATTCTTTAGGTCGCAAACGACCTAACTCACATGCCGCTTCTTTAGGTCGTGAACGACCTAACTCACATGCCACTTCTTTAAGTCGTTCATGAAGGATCGTTTTAGGTCGCTGCATTGCTTATATCGTTCCAGTTCCTGATGCCGAGGTTACTTAAGTTGTCTCGAAGAAGATAGGTCGCTCCGAGGCAAGGCCGCGTGAAGTTTAGGTCGTATGTCATGAGTAGGTGCTGTGGTTATAAATATGTGAACTTGTGAGTCGCTGGATTTTCTTAGGTCGTCAACGACCTAAGTTGAGTCGCGTTGTTTGAGTCGGTTTGTATATATGTTAGGTCGCGTGAGGCCTGTATTGTGTTGTATTCTATTTGCTAAGTCGTTAAACGAGTTAAACCGGGAATGTTTGTTATAGGTCGTTAACGACCTATGGTAGGTCGGTGGTGTTGTAATGTGTTGAGTCTTGTGAAGGGTTTGATTTTTAAGGTCGTGGCCGACCTAAGTGTTAGGTCGTGGCCGACCTAAGTGTTGTAAAATGGCTGAGTCGTGTGGGTTGTAAAAAGCTATAAATAGGGGGTGTGTTGTAACTTTTTGTTGGTTGATTTTGAATAAAATTTCTCTTTTGTTAGCTTTGTGCTTTCATACCAATTGGTAGTTGAGTGTAATCTCCTATCTCCACTTACGTCATTCGAGTGCGCTCGAATCCACGTTTGTTGAAGCCGATTCACGGAATCTAGTGCGCTAGATCAACGTGCGAAGAATCGTAGATCTTTGAACACGGTATAGTGCGCTATCAACGTGTTTGAGATAGCTAGAGTTCGGTATCTTTGGATCAACGAACTTGGGCATTTTGGTATCTTCAACTCACCGATTGCTACATTTCATCGATTGAAGTTTTGTTTGATTAATCCGCTGCGTCAGGAAAGATGTTTTTGATGCTTTTAAAAGGAAGGTTTTGAAAAACATTTTGAAAACAAGATATAATTTTGTAACAACACTTGAATAAAAGATTAGCGGATACAAAACAATGCTCCACTAGATTTTTTGTAGTTTCCATCCTACTTAGGGTTTCATCCCTTTAACAGGCTCGAAGTGGATTCAATTCCACGAATAAATTAGATTTTAAGATGCCAGTGCTTTTCTAGGAGTTTTAACAGAATTCCTAATTTAAAAAATAAATTACTTGAACTCTTGATAATCTTGATATTCTTGATACTCATGAGTCTTCAATCTTGATATCCTGAATCTCTATACTGTACAACCTTCATTCTTGGTACTTGCATGGTTAATTCCTGCATATACATATATATCTAAACTTATACTGTTAGTATTTATATTTTATAATCTATTCTAAGGTTGCTGTCATCAAAACCATCATCTTAAGGACTAACACCATCTTCCTCCTATTGCCATCGACTCCACCTTTAATACTTTAGATCATTATAATTTACAAAGTGACCCAAATCTAATCATCTCTCTACCACGATACCAACATACCTTCTAAAATCATGAGGCTCGGCCTGAATTCACGATTTGCAGATATGAACATGATTATGCATTCCATTCATTAGACAATTTACCATAATCGACACATATCTCTTACACTACTCGATGAAACAGACCCCGACTATTTAAAAAAAAACTAGACACCTAACCCTACAACATTATAATTGAAACTTTTGGCTAATTCTCAACGGTTTTGGAGATTTTGATTTTTGAATCCAAGACGGAAATGTTTACTTCATTTCAATGAATAGAGAAAGGAAAGAAATGTAACAATAACTCTATTTTTATGTTTGGTATTCAGTAAGCATATTCCTTTATTCTAATTCTAATATAAATCAAGATAATATTTTTTTAAATAAATACTTAAACAAGAGATTCAAAGAAAATCACAATTTAAGTTACAAATAAATTTAAACAACATTCCTACCCAAAAATATTTAAACAAGAATTGATTATCTCGCTTTCCATATGACCTAAAAAACTTTATTTCTTTGTCTTTAGTGAAATAAGAATTTATGAGTCAAAAAATGAGAATATTTTTCCGAATAAACAAAAGCAGAGAAGGTGGAAAAGTGAAGCTATGAATATAAATTGAAAATGAAGGACAAAATGAAAATGAGATAAATATCTATTTTATAAATGCAAAACTAATGACCATTATACCTTTACTCCTAGTTTTTAACTCTCTCATCATTTCAAAAGGTCATCCACAAGAAAATATGTTGGGTTTTAAGGAATCCTTGTACCTCTGCTAAATTACACACTTAAGAAATGTGACGACCCAAAAATTCATACCATTTGAATCGACAATAAACCACACATGCCCGATCCAAAAAGCACAGACTGACAGAAAGTCATGAGAAAGAAAAGAATAGAGAACAAGAGAAGAGAAGAAAGAGAGAAGATAAAACAAAACTGAACAATACAGATCTCACATCGCAGTGGAAAACATATAATATCATATCAACGATCTTTAAAAAACAGAAACTGTATATACATGCATCAATCAGATTTCACCAATCAATCACTAGTCATCATCCTAGACAGTTATAATAACCCGTCCTTACAATTGCCGATAATATACAATTGATAATAATAATCAGATACGTGTATACAAAAATGAAGATCTCCAGCTCCCTTGCTGAAGCTCCAAAATCACCAAATCTGAACCTGTAAACATACTCGATCTAACCCGAGCATTGAAAGGGAAGAACGCCCGGATCATTCTGGTAAACTAGCGCGAGAAAACACACTCCACTGAATTTATTACATTACCAAACTTTTCCTTTTCAAAACAAAAGTATCTCGTAAGACACGCCCACACATAAAAACGGACATGTTTTGACCTTACGATAACCAAAACGTTTCATATCAAATCATCTTATATTAAACTAGTGTTTAGTATACAAATAATATTAATCATAGCCAAAATGGTTACCCGTATAACATTTCAGGGCTATTCGTTACACCAATACAAATAAAACCGCAAGCTCGTAGTGGAGTTTGGATTTCCATACAATTGACCAAGTGAAGGGACTACCTTCCGGTAGTACATCTATATAGGAATGTACTGAGGACCATCACAAAGGATCCTCTACCAACACAAGATCGGCCTATCCTTGTAACTAGATAGTAACGAATATACCATCTCTCGGTCATTACCGACCTTTACCGAGGGCCTTTATAGCATACAAACCACATTAATTTACATTTTGAACGTCATAGTAGGAAGCAATATATCTAGAAGGGGTTGATCATATCCTAATTGGGAATGACCCACATAGCCCTGGTGCATCTAACCCTGTTTTGGTCATTTTCGGTTGATGAGGCCTAAGGTAACGATTACGTTTCACATATCACATAAAACATCACTTTGAATGCCACAATGCCATTTCCATTGACTACTAATTTCATTTCACAAAAATACAAACCTTGAGCTCGTATGTTTCAAAGAGGGTGTTAAGCTAAGAAAAGTTGTCTTCTCTGCCACCACTGATTTATCATAATCAATGTACGTAATATTAGAAATACAATGTCAAACACTCGTCCATACAAGTTGTCCAGGAACAGGATAAATCGAAGGTACTTTCCTACCACATCTTGTCCAGAAATCCCAAGGATTAGTAGCGAATAATCCTTGCATTGGATATTTCATAACGGAGAGACTACTGCTACTACTTGTACATTGTGATTTTAACTCCAAACGATCAACAAGCATTCCTCCACTACGAAAATCCTAAATATCAATGTCATCTCAAAAATGCATGTACGTTGGTCTGAAGTGGTTTTTGGATAAACCGATCCCAGTCTCTTCGCACCAACAACGCAAAAGCGTTCCTCAACCTTACACAGAAACTAAGTCTCATAGATTTATCGCATCTCTAACTTTCAACTTGCTATCTTTTAGCCAAGAAGGAAGCTCGATAGATTGGAGTAATACTCCGCAATACACGAATAAACATCCTCAACACAAACGATAATCAGGCCAGCATAGATGGCTACGTACTAAATGTATGACTAAATAGTTCCCATATCAAGTCAAGGAACTAAAATGACCAAATTTAATAGTCGGTTATTTAACTATCAAGCAAGCAAACAATTATCTAGCACCATAAACAATCACTAGGCCCTTTTAATTAATCTTTTATTAATGAAATCACTTTTCAAATATTCACTCCAAATTATGTTTAGAAAGATATATTCTCAGAACCATTTCAATATTCTATGTTGGAAAACATTTTCATATACTAAATTAATAAAAGGTAATTCCCAAATCAATTTATTTTCAAAACTTGGAAACTATTACATATAATTAAATCATGATTAATAATATATTTTATTTTTTAAGGACAAAATTATCTTAAACATACTTTTTTGGGTCAAAACAAATGTTGGTAAAATATCGTTACGACGACCCAAAATCACTGGTGTAGGGATTCGATAATTAGATAGATATATAAATCCCATATACTATACAAAAATCACTTTTCGAAAATCATTTACTATAACGACAATATTATAGACCATGCTTTCCTTACTTGTCGAAAACGTCTATTTCAACAATGAATGTTGAAAAATATGTATTCGATGCTCACAAATTTTTAAACATATTCAAACCATTTAAATCCATTTAAAAGATCACTTTTCAAAACGTTTATTTAATTTAAAGGATTATTCAATATCCAAAACCGTGAATATAATTCTCTAACCAAATTCATTACTTTTACACATTTATTAAAGGATTATCCACTATCAAATAGTGAATACAATTAAATTTAAATTTAACATATCAAATTCAACTGATTTCGGATTTATAAAACAATGATTATAAATTCACATTTCTATTTTATAAAAACTTCAATATACAAAATTCCTTTATCAACCAATTACATTTATATCTTATTTACATGCCAAAATCCAATTATAAATTTATACACTTATAATTCTTCTATTTTACAAATTCATCGCTTTTATAAATTCACAAATTTATAAATCATCTTATTTACTTATAAGCTTCAATTATACTTTATTTTAATCATCTACAAAGCTCGTTTATAAGTCTTGTGATATCCTGGAATTTCAAACAAATAAAATATGTGTTGTTTATACATGTGAGTTGATTCTAAATAGAATTTGAATTTGAATTTGAAATTCAAAAGTTAAATATCCTAAATATAAATTGAATTTAATAATATATATATATATATATATATATATATATATATGATTCTATTAGTATATAATAGGTTTTACATTATTTTCTTTAAAGGATTTTATAAATATAAATTAGGAAAATGTATTAACTAAATAGAAATTAAATATAAGGTTTTATAAAATCCTTTAGAAAATAATATAAAACAAATTATATACTAATAAAATCATATATATATTATTAAATTCAATTTATATTTAAGATATTTATCTTTTGAATTTCAAATTTAAATTCAAATTCTATTTAGAATCAACTCACATATATAAACAACACATATTTGATTTTTCCGAAATTCCAGGATATCACAAGTCCATTTCTTTTTATTCATAAAATATCAATTTATAAATCTTATATATAAAACCATTTATAATAAGTCCAAATCTCACTTTAACTTAATTTACAAAATAGTTGAATCCATATTTTAAAAATCATATTTTGATTCCCTTTAAATAAACTTCTTCTTTTAATAATTTACAAATCATTATTAAAACTTATATAACTCTAAAAATCACTTAAATAGCCTTTTTAATTTGAAATCATCACTTCAATATTTTTAAATTACCAAAAATAGGTCCTAATGCTACAACAACACTAAACAACGTGATTCACATCAATCACATCAATCATTGCATCCAAAACATCATATATCATATGATAACAACATATATCACAATATAGCTAAACAAAATCAACACTGGTGAGGAATCCAGTTGATCCTTCCAACCTATCACCTGCAACAAATATACATATCAGAAAATATGTGCAATGTTCGCTTCGAGGAAGACGCGTAAAAAAGGTTGTCCGCTAATACACGAGAAAGAATAGGGTTTCATCTGCTTCAATAGGCAGGAATATATCTAAATACCAATCAATATATATATATAATATAATATATCATTCAAACATCATCAATCAACACAAAATAAATTTATTCTCACTTATATAAAAATATAAGCGCGTTAGAAAGAGTAAGTTGTACTCACTTTGGTTCTAATAGCAGTTGCAGCGTTTTATTCCGAATAAAATTAAAGGCACGTTTAATTTTACCCAAAATTCCTAGCAGCTCCAAATCAATCCAAACCAGTTCCATCGCATAATGTTTGTGAATACAAACCCGATGCAACTTGTTTCGTGCGATTTCGACCCCGTATGAAAATGTTATAGCATTTTAAAGATTACACGATTTAAATTGTAAATTATTTACAAATTATTTTATTATTATTAAACCTTTAATTTGGCCATTTTCTCTGCAAACATTAGATCTGGGCTATGCAAATCCTTCTTCCCCGTTTGCTTCCTCCAGTTCAAAGAATCCCACCCCACGTTCGACAGGTGATGGCCGCACCTTCCACGATATCTTCGACGACGATCCAAGGCCACCATCTTGTACCGCTAGACCCACGAACCACCACCCAAAGGCACGGCGAGCTCGGCCACCCCCTGGCCTTAAGATTTGTGCTCGAACACATGCCATATACCATCTAATTGTAGCTGATCCACTCCACTAAACTCGATCATCACCGTTGGATTTATAGGACTCGCTGTGCTCTACATTTTTGTAGTTGAAGGTTTCTCGAACCGTTTGATGGATCGAGAGATTTTGAGGAGGAAAGAATCGAATGATTTCAGCCATAGGTTCTAAATGGCGGCTAGGGCAGGAAGGATTAGGGTTTGAGTGAAAAAATGAAACATTGAGGTCCTTTTATAGAAAATTTTCATGCACTATTCATCTGAAATTTTTTCAAACTCCAATCGAAGTGGACTGACTGGCGTTTATAATGTTTTACCCCTATTCAAACATAATGAAAGATATATCGAGAGCCAATTATATCGTATTTGAAAGATAGGTTTTCCAATCGAATTATTTAAAATAAAATTTACTTAAATAAATTTCTACGCGTTTCAGCTTTGTATGTCTAACCCGTAAATCCGATTGACACAAAATTTGAAATGCTATAATAATATAACATTACAGATCTAATGAAACAGGTTTCGTCGAAATCCGATACCGTGTCAAAAATGACAAATTTTACACATTAATTAAATATTAAAATATTAAATTTATATAAATTAAATTTCAATTCAATTTTAAAAGTTCTCTAACATCATTCTAATTTAAATAGAATTTAAATCAACTTTGTAAATCAATTTCATTTACATCAAATTCAAATTTTAATTATTTCCATAACTTCAAATATTAAATTGACAATTTAATTATCTAATTAAATCAACATATTTGAAATATAAGTTATTCAATTTATAAAATTAACTTTTGAATATAAAAAATCAATTAAATATCCCAATTTCAAATGATTGAAATTCTAGGTCATTATAAAAAATCTCTTCCTTTCAAATCCACCATTTCTTATATCAAGTTTAAATATATTTTTCATTTTTATATCCTTAATATTGTTTTGTTTATACATTTTCAAAATAAAATGTTTAAACTTTATAAATGTTTTTTTAGTTTACACCATGATGTTACAACTTTTAAGAACTTGTCTTTTGATAAAAAGATGAAAACCCGAAATGCATGTTTCGATAACATTTTCAATTTTCTGTCAACCTACCTATTTATGTAAATAGAATCGAAAAACGTATTTTCTATCGTTAGTTATAAAATTAAAAAGAGAGTTATTTCATTATTAAAACCATAATTGAATACTAAAAATAATTTAAATATAAAAAATCATAGCGATAAAATTTTGGGTCGTTACATTCAACATGGATAATACCTCATGTCGCTATAACACTAATGGCTTACGATATTACCGGTGACTATAATGACTTGCGTTGTTACCATTAGCATTAGTTGATGAAAGTTGGCATTGTGGGTCTTTGGTATTAGCTTGGTTAATATGCCATTTCCATAATTTCGATATTATTTACTTATGCGAGATGCTCTACTATTCGATAACCCTATTTTCATGAATGTGACATCATCTGATGACCCTTCTTAAAGTAAGGAAGCATTAATGGTGTGTGGGGTTAATGTCCTCATTTCTTCGGGATAGAACTTATGAGTGTCGATATTCCACCATAGGGGCTTTGAGCATGCTTCCTTGTTTTCCCTTTAACAAACTAGTCATTGACATTTTATTTCTGTACCTTCGGAATAATTCTTTAAAGTATAACTTCAGCATTGTTTTTGCTTTTATGTGTAACTTACGTATCCTTGCAGCATTTTGTCTTAGAAGCTTCATTGTGAAATCTATTAACTCAACATTATAATCTCCATATAAATTTTATGGACAACATTTTCCTTCCTCCTTTTATAAAACAAGCAAGAATTTTGCCATTTTTCATGTTCCTTGTAAGATTTTCTCTCTAAACCTCTTTTCCTATAATACTCAATAGAATTGATGATTTCCACTATAAACTTCACGTTTAATTTTTAACTTTGAGCAACCTCTATAGGATTTGATTGAGTTATGAATCGTTATATATTATTTTGCATGGAGAATCCTCCATATCTTCTATATAAGTAATGATTAATTTAAAATACTATAAACTTTTCTTTAAAAGGACTAAAGTCTATTTGGCAACAAGTTTATTTGAATAGAGTCACATAGAATCAATATTGGAAAAGTATATGGAAATGATGGTTTCATGAATAGGAAACTAAAAGGCAATTTAAGAATTATAATCCCCTAAGTAGAAATCCAGAAAACCATTTGGAAATGTCACAGAAGGAGGAACATAAACCTTATGTCAATATTATGAGTAGCAAGTCAAAAATCTGTTTGACGGTTTTGATTTCTTAATTAAAAGACCAAAAAACCATTCCGATAATAAGAATATCTTGAATAGATGCCTAGGATATTAGTTATCTACTTGGTAATATAAATTTCCTAAATGGGAGAAGTCTAGAATATTATCAGGTAACAAGCGAAAGCCTAGAAAATCCATCTGACATTTATAATAGAAGATTAGAATTCCATTTGGCAATAACAGAAGACATAAAACCATGTGATAATAGTATAAGACCAAAAATCCGTATAGCAATAATAGAAGATCAGAAAACCATCTGATGATAATAATAGAAGGCCAGAAAACCATTTAGTAATAAGAATAAGAAAGGACAAGAAAACACTTTGGCAATAATAGTAAAAGATTAGAAATCCATCTGGCAATAATAGAACACCAAGAAACCATCTGGTGATAATAATAAAAGACTAAAAAAACCATCTGGAAATAAGAATAATAAAAAACTAGAAAACCCTCTGGCAATAATAATAGAAGACTAGAAATCCATGTGACAGTAATAGAAGAACAGAAAACCATCTGGTTATAACAATAGAGGATCAAAAAGCCATCTGTAAATAAGAATAATAGAGGACTATAAAACCATTTGGCAATAAGAATAATAGAAGACCAAAAACCCTTTGGCGATAATAATAGAAGATCAGAAAACCATGTGGTGATAATAATAGAGGACTAGAAAACCATTTGGCAATAAGAATAATAGAAGACCGGAAAATCCTTTGGCAATAAGAATAAAAGACCAGAGAACCATCTGGTGATTCGAAGATTACT
Organism: Allium cepa; assembly: GCA_030765085.1. Taxonomy (NCBI): domain Eukaryota; kingdom Viridiplantae; phylum Streptophyta; class Magnoliopsida; order Asparagales; family Amaryllidaceae; genus Allium; species Allium cepa. The sequence continues at coordinate 727,704,916 of CM060938.1, read as the reverse complement.
TTTTACCTTGAAGCATAATTGCTAGTTTTTTGTTCTAAAGCACAAACAGATCATTTAGATTGATCTTCCTCTAAAGGACTGATTTTTCTTTGGAGCATAAATGACTCTTTTTGATTGATCTTCCTCTAGAAGATTTGATTTGATCGATTCTTTTGAATAGAGTTTGACTGACTTGATTGATTCCTTCAACACCATCTTAGTTGATGATCTCAACTTAGATCTAATACCTTATCACCATCATAGATGATGATCTAGGTCTTTTTTCTAGTGCGTTTGGTTAGGCTTCCCTAAGCAGAACCAAAGAATTACCCGACATACCTCTAGAAGGTTCTTTGATAAGGCCTTAGAGATGGTAATGAAGGCTAGTGTAGTGCTTTAGTCAAGCTATCTTAGACGAGGGAAATTGTAACGATCTAGATTTTTCATCGTTTGATTTTAGGTATTTAAATGGTTTTAAAGATTTAATTTGAATTATAGAATGATTTTTGAATGTGAAAGATTGGTTTTTATTTAATAAAATGGATTCAGAATTTAAATATAGTGATTTATTGGATAATTTAATTATTGAAATTTTATGATTGAATATTGCCTAAAATAGTGAGTCTACAGTTTTAAGCTTGATAAAAATAACTTAAAGGCTTGTAAAATTTATATTAATAATATGTAGATAATGCAACTTTTAAAATTGAATTTAAAAGTGATCTGTTCAATTTTAAAAATATATCGTCTAAATTGACATTTAAAAATAGCCTTTCGAGGCACGGTCTCAGAATTCGACAAAACCAGTTCCATTGGATCTGTAATAGTGTATTATTACCAGGTTCCAAATTTCGTGAAGTTTGGAGTTATCATTTGATCATATGGGATAGAAATGCCTTTAAATCTATATCGAAATTCAATATAATAAATTGGGTCCAAAAAGCCATCTTCTGTAGACGTTCGAATTAGGACTCGAAACCTTTTCCATCGTGTTTGGAATAGTGGTATAACATTATAAACGCCAAGCGGCACGTCTCGATAGGAGATCAAAATTTTAAGTTGTTAAAAAGAGATATTTTATAATTAAATAAAATTTCATAAAAATCAAATCAAGCCCTTTACCTTCCGTAATACGCCACCACGCCACCATTCACCTTTATATCACATACCCCTTCTTTTTCTTCCATTCAAAATCAAATCGAACAAGAGACAAGATGGGCTTCCTCTCAGCGAAAAAAAGAAAATAAATAAATAAAATAACAAAAACGAATCGAGTTCGTTCGAGCGGAAAAAAAGGATTCGCAAGTCTATGCCTTTCCTTTGGGAGTTCGAATTTGAGAGGAAGGAAAGGAGACGAAAGATAAAAACTTCTTCATAAAAATTGCTTCGTTTGAAATTGATTGTGTGCTCCTACAATGGAATCATGTCGCCTGAAGACTAGCTCCACCGCCGCTTTGAACTGCAGCATGCACCTCTGGGATGCGATGACTCAAGGAGGAGGCAAAAGCATAGGAGGTCGGAGGTGATTTCGATTGATGCCAGGTTGCGATGAAATGCCTCGACCTGGATGAATGGAGAGGGCAACGAATAGGGGAAGGCTCATGTGAGGTTGGGATCGCATTTGGGATTAAGGTTTGGCTTGGGTAGTCGTCGACAGGATTTTGGGTGGATGACGATGGGTGAGTAATCTCCGGCGAGGGAAGGCACTAGGGGTTCGGCTGTTTGAATATGCAGAGGTACGTGCATGTGTATATATATTTTAAAAATATAAATAGGTTAATTTCATGTATGAAAAGAAAGAGAGCAAAAAGAATTTCAAAATGTCTTGGTTTGGAAAGTTATTTAAATATTTAGATTTTCTGGAAATTATATAAACAATTGTTTATTAATGTATATAATTTATATATATATATATATATATATATATATATAACTTATACTATGTTATTATATGAATTATAAGAATGAGTAATTATACAAAAGGCTAGTGTATTAGCTTGCATATGTGATAAGTCAACTTGGATACTTCTTTGATAATTATAAGGTCGAACATACAAAAATGGTAATGACATAGGTTACAAAATGGAACTAATTCGGAGTCATCTACAGATAGATGGAATTTTAGGTTAAAGCCACCGTCGGTTCGATTTAGTCTAAAATGAGCATTCAACAATTCTGGAAAAATATCGAGGTGAGAATTCTTTCACTCATTTGGATTACTATATTTAAATTTTAATATTTGAATTCAAATTTTAATATTTGAATTCAAATTTAAATATTTGAATTCAAATTTAGATTGTTGGATGTTTGATTTATTAATAAATTTATACTTTATCTGTTTGATGGATATATATGTAGTATATATATTAGTATTGGAGTGATATTCCCGCACGTTACAGCGGATGAGACCCTATTCGCCCCGCATAATAGAAGATGGCCACATATACCATGATATCCCCCTCGAAGTGGCCTGGAAGATATTTTGAAGATTTTGGAAGTGAATTGGAATCGATAATTAAAATAAATTTGAGACGAAAATGGAATTTTACTAAGGGAAGAATTATAAATGGAATTTTAAAGGGAATTTGTTTTATAAATAGATGGAAAAAACTCAAGGTAGTTTATAAATTTATAAACGATGTTTATAAATACGAGAAAATAATATTAGTGGATATGTTAAAATATAAGTTATGGTAGGAACTTATACCGAGCTATGGGAATAATTTTGGAAAGAAATAATGGAATATATTTCGAATGTGAAGAATGGTGATAAATTTAGATATGGTTGATGTGATACGTGACAAGAGAGATTTATAAAGGGAAAATGGTGAATATTGGATTTTTTGAAAAATATATTTTGCCGAGTAAATTAAAAATTTGTTTTAAATGGAATTTTAAAATTTTCTATACTATATAATTTAAACTATTATTTGAATTTAGAATATACAAAAGTTAGTTATTATAATACTTAATATTTATTGAAAGAAAATTCTAATTTTATAAACCAACTTTGTAAATTAATTAGCAATTGGATATGAACTTTTAATGCTTTTAAGATGTTGATATTTTTGTTTTACCTAAAACTATATTTTGAAAATATACCATTATTCTTATTATATAGGTATATATATATATATTAAATGTTTTAAATTCAGTATAAATCCTCTCGAGATGGGAAGCGAAGTTTATTTGTGCGGATAAGATTTTAGATGAAAGATCTTATAGTAGTATTATGGTAACTTAAATAAATTTCCAAGCATAATAGAAGTGAATTTCGGAAGGTGCAATAAAATTCACAAGGGAAGTAGAAGTGAAATTGAAATTTAAAATAAGCATAAATGGCTTTGGAAATATTAAAGAAAATTGACTAAGGAATTCTGGGATTTATAGGATTCATGTGAAACGAGTTGGGAATTTACAAATAAAATTTTTAAATAATTTTGAGAAAAAGAAAGAGGAAATAAATGAATATTTTCCAAGTATTGAATAACAATTGAAGTGGAAAAATATGTTCTAAGTGTTGAGGCATGGGAAGAAATATCTTGTATAGATATTTTTGAAATAAATAATTTGAAAAATTATTTAAGGCCTGGTGGTTATTTGTGGATGTTATATGATAGTTAAATAATCGACTATCAATATTGGCCAATGCGCTGATCGTTTCGAAGAGACCGGGATCAGATTTAATTATCAAAAAACCACTTCGATCCGGTTTGAATGTAACGAATGAATACCGTAAAGATGATGAAGAAGGCGATTCAGTTTGTCCAGACCCAAGACAACTTGTGTGGACGAATGCTATCAAACCATCGTCATTAGAGGACGATGAGCATTCTAAGGGAGTATGTTCTAAAAAGGTAAACGTAGACTCAAGCCTCATCAACCAGGAATGGCTAAAACAGGGGAGGTGCAGCAAGGCCAAGTGGGTAGCTTCAAAGTAGGGTAAGGCCATCCCTGTCTAGAGTCCCTTTATTTCGGCTGTGTGGCGGTTGCTGATCCCAACCAAAAGGTGATTTTATTCGGTCTATCTAGGTTAGGGGTAGGCCGGTCTTGTTTTGCAAGGGGTCGTGAGTGGTCCTCGGTATGCTGATCTAGACCAGGTACTGTGATGGCTGTACCCCAGTAGCCCTGCCATTGTATGGAACCCAATCTCCAATAAGCGCCCGTACGGTTTTGATTATGCCCAACTATGCTGGAACGTGAGATGCAAGCATTTCAGCTATTTTGTACTTACTTTCTATAGACACTATTATAATATCAGAGGATTTGATAAAAATCGTTTTGGTTATCGTAAGGTAAAAACCCGACATGTTTATTTGTGGTGTGAGCTTACGAGATACCTTTGTTTTCAAAGGATTTACAAAAATATTGTAACAACCTGATATTTTCAGCCATTCACATCCACACATGCCGGACTTGAATTACTCAAAATACCGCACTGTAAATAAATTTGGAGCAAATGAAATACAAATCACAGAATCACAGACACGAAAATATCAGAATAGCTCGCAGCGGAAATTTAAAATACCATAGTAGTTCATGAAGCTACTATAACAGAGTCTCAAACCAAATACACAAATACAGTCTGAATCAACATAATAGAAATCCTAAATACATAGAAAGTTCACTAATACATGAGGTAAACAAGAACAGCTGAAACAGAAATAGATATAAATGTAGATAAGCAGAAACTCCAACAAAGACCAGCTCCAAAAAGAGAATCCAAAGCTGTGAATACTCAGGCTAACTCGAGCGTAAAGTAAAACACAAAACACTCGAGTCAGGACATATATACTTATATAATGTAAACCAACTCAAGTGAACTGTAGTAGAAATGCACAATAACTTAAAGGATGCTTGGGATCGCCAATCCTTTAAGGATCAGTTAAACTATAATTTAAATACATCCCATGGTTAAAGTTTCACAATTGTAATTTATACTTCGAAATCAAATATCATGTCACAGTACAATATCATTAAAAAATCCATTTCAAAATATCAAAATATCGTATCTTCCAAACCACATTCATTTATTCAAATACAATTTCAACACACATTTCAAAATAGTTTATATTTCAAAGCAAATTACTTCATTTTAAATCATAAATTGAAGTTATTATATTTAATAATTAAATTATTAAGTTTCCAAAATTTTAATCTTTCAAAACTCATTTATTCACTTAAATTTATTAAAAACAATGAAAATTCAACTTTCGCAACATTTAGAAAATGCTATAGAAACTTACATTCAAACAATTCAATTTAGTAACAGACAACATTTAAAATGCTGTAATAGGGTTACATTAATTTCAAATAAAACTTATTTAAATTCAACAATTATAGCACTTACAAAATGCTATAATAGCCTTTAATTAGATTTAGCCATTTAGTTCATTTATATCAACTACAACATTTACAAATGCTGTATTATCATTTACATTAGAAATAATAGTATTCCAAGAATTCAGTTAATTAACTTCAAATATTCAATATAATCTCACAAACAATTATATTTTCATTTAAACCATTTCAAACTTATAAAATCATATATTTTCACTTTTAAGACAATCATTCAAATACCCTTATCTACATGAATTTATAAAGTTAAATTCCCATTCAAAATCAATATTTAATAATAATTCACTTATTAAATTCCAACATTAAATTTTAAATTCATTAAATTAAATTTTAACTTAATACTTAAGTTTAAATTTTCAAATATTACTTAATTTCATTTTTATTTACTTAACTTAAAAATTTCACTTTTAAACCATTCATAAATTTCCCATTTAAGTTATATTTCCAAATTTCAACTTAAATATTCATTCATTTCTCATTTTAACTTTATTCAAAAATCATTAATATATTATAAAATCATTTTAATCCAGATTATCATAAATTTATCATATTTAATTTAAATTCCATCAAATCAAAATTTCCAAAATAACTTACATTTAAATTTTCTAACCATTCCATAATTTATTTCACTTGTAAATTTTCAAAAAATCAATAATACTTTACAAAAATCATTTTTAATAAAGTTTCAATCAAAATATTACAATATTTACATTTCTAAAATATTTTTTAAATTTTAGGAAAACATATTTTAACCACGAGTCTGTATAACATTTTCTACCCTAGGTAAAGTGATACGGGTAATATATCATTTCAACTCGTAATTTACAAAGAACATAGGTTATATCATTTCAAACCCGCATGCATCCCTAAGATAAAAATAGAATGAAAGTTATATTTACTTTAAGAATTTATGAAGAAGAAAAAAATTGGGACTTAAACAAATATAGTTCCATGTCTAAAGACTTATATAAATACATATATTTAATATATGGGGTGTTTTCTATCTTATTTAAAAGGCAAAATAAAATGGAGTTTTATGAGGCTCAAATGTCTCATATATTTATGCTAGAAATAATTAGCATGATATATGTGATTTTTATCACATAAATGTGTATGAGAAGTTGCTATTTTAACTAAAGTCAGAATAAAAAAAAAATATAGGATCAAATATGAATTTTTATATCTTATAATCATTTCCAGCAAACAACATAGTTAGGCAGATTTTTACATCACAAGATTATGTATGATAGTGTACATGATTGAATGGAGATGGTAGCTAGGTAGAAAACACAAGGAGTTTACAGTTTCTTTAAACTTAGAAGAAAACAAAATGAATAAAGGGTCACATGCCTATGGCATGAGTAAAATATAGTCATGAAAATGGCATGCAGTGTTTTTTTTATTTTTGAAGGCTAAGCGGGGTTAAACTGGGCCCCTACCAGGTTTATTAATAAAAGGCGTCAATACGGGGAAGAAACAAACAAAAAAAGAAAAAAAGAAAGCACAAAACACGACAGAATCAGGAGCAACATAAGAAGAAAACAAATGAAGCAAAAATCAGTTGAAATAGCTAAGGAATCCAAGGATCAAATTGCTTGTCTAGAAAACTGCGCTTGCTGTCATGCATCCCCTTATAAATTTCGTTCTTCAACACCAACCAAATTCCTTCTTTACCAACCAAATTCCTTCGGGCATGCAGTGTTTAAAATGCTTGATTCTCGAAATAACTAATTAAAGTAACCAGATGTGTGCATTCCGAATTAAGGACCACACAGAAATATGATTTGTGCATGAATATCTAAGGGCATCAAAGGGATTACCCATTTCCTTAAACCCTAGAATGGTTTTATAAAACCTGCACATAACCATATCCATCATTCTATGGGGATCAAAACAAAACAAAATAAAATAGGAGAAACATTAGCTTGAAACTCTGAAAGGATCTGCTGTTCAGAGGAGCAAGACAGTAAAAGAAAACACTAGGCGAGCATTAATCCATTTCATGCAATGGCATTAAGTCCTCTGGTAGGCAGCCTATAATGTTATAATTCATTTAAAAATCTCTGAAATGATTTGTTATGGGTGAGATGGATGTTTGTTTGTGCATTCTTGTTTGGGGCTTTTAATCTGTATGTGAGTTTTCAAAGTTAAAATGGTTTGAGCCTTTTTGTTCTATTTTATTATTATGATGTATGGACCTAAATTATATAGGAAATAGACAGCAAGACAGTGATCTAGCTCATGTTTATTTCTTAGATAATGAAGCATGAAACTAAATATTTATATCATAGGTCAGAGGAGAATTTCTGGGTTTTTGAGGGATTCCTCAATAAAACCTTAATCCATATATTCACAATAATATAGTAAGATTATGATGCCTAAATTATTTTTAGAAGACCACAGGCATGTTGTATTTTCTGTAATAAGGAAAATAAATGGAAAATATGGGGTTGAACCAGAAAGTATAAAAGTAAATATGCCTTTCTGAAACATGAATGAATTGGAAGTTTTTACGATTAAATTCATAAATAGAAGCTTAATAAAATAAGCAGAAACTGAAGGGGGATTTATTAAATTAATAAACCATATGAATGAATGAAAGAAATATTAAATTGTTCATTTGGGAGTTAGTCAATGATCTGCTTGCTTCAGGTGGGAGTAAGTATATGCATGGTGCAATTGCACCCTTAGGCCTTTGTGTGTTGGAATAAATTAAATAACCTAGGAGTTTCCTTCACAATGCATAAATGGTGTTCATTTGACAGGGAGTTATAGACCATAAAATAAATGGGGAATGGGATTCAAAAACCTGGGCTATGAATATCCAGACAGGGAGTTAAATTAATCAAGTTTTAATATTATGATTTGATTATTGCTGGGTGAAATTGGGAGAAAAAAATCTACGTTTACTTATTTAGATATGGAATTATGAATGATATATTCCTTTTGATTGTTTGCTGAGTATTGGTTGAATGAATGAATGTGTTTTTGAATCATTTGGTATTAATCTACTAATCTGCAAAGTATGAAACCTGCCATATTAGGAAAATATTGCCAGTTCACCCAAAAATTATGAATAAGTGTATAAAATTTGATTAATGATCATAACTGTGTAAACTGACCCTTTTGGTTGCCCTTGCAATCATCTGGGTGTCTCATTGAAATTGGGGCAGCTCAGTGAATTGCTTGCAGGAAATTGAAGTTGACTTGATGGATGAAGAAGGCATTAGCTACCAGTATAATTAAAAGAAACTTGTTTTAAATTTGCAGATGTCTTGTAATGATTTTTATTAGTCAGATTACAAGTAGTAGTTGAAGTTAATTGTAGGGAGTTTTCTAAGTATTTGGATTAAAACATGTACTTAAGTAAAACCTATTTTGAATGATTATTGATGGAGTTTGATTGACTACTGATTTCATGAATGTCTGATTTTGGAGAAACAAGGGGATGGACATATCATATAAATATGATATGTGTATGTGAAAATCTCTGATTTTTATTGCCTGAGTTTATTTTGTAATTTTATGAAAAATTAAAGAGTTAAGGTGATTGATTTTTAAAAGAAAATTAATCTCACAAGATTTGAATAAGAAATTTTCAAGAGAAATGAATTTATGCATGGCAGGTAACTGATATTGGCTTGTGCATAAATTCTGGAGAGATTACAACATGCATTTATGTATTTGACTTCAAAAAAAAAAGATTATGAAGCAGACAGACCTGGAAGTAGTCGTATACCTGGTTAATAGCTTGAATGCATATGAATGCATCTCCCAGGAATTTAAACTAGATAGAAACATGCTTATGTTAGGAATAGTTCTTTGTGGAAGTTAGTTAACATGAAAAATATGGGTTTAAAAATGGTAAGAAAGGGACTATGGCCGGCCTAGATGGTCATGGGTCAAGCTCTTATAGCCTGAAGACATTTTACTTCAATTCATGAAGTGTAAGTGTTTCCAGATCAAAAGAAAATAAAGTAAAAACTCCAAGCAACTCTCAAAAAGATTCCAAGTATTTTCAATACAACTCCAAGTACTCAAGTCTGTACCTAGCCAAACTTAAAAAAAAAATGCAACCTAACTTCAATTGTTCAACCTGAAATGGTGATTAGGAAATCAGTTCCAAATGTTCATGCCTGCAAGTATAATCTTTGAAGTGACTTCATGCAAGAACTTGATAACTATCATAAGAACAATTAAATGCCATTTTAGTGATAATAGGCTCATTTAGGCAGGAAGTCTAGATAACTATGAAAAGAAATAAAAAGATGCACTGTGCAATGCAATATCATTCACATAAGTATTATGTTTGCTGAAAATTTATCTCTTACAGTAGAACAAAAATTTAGGGGAGAAATAAATGGTTGTGTTGACAAATTGTATTGTATCTTGACTGTTTGATTCAAATTCTCTTACAAAAATAATAATATTGTTAGCACTGAAAGGCAAGGAGATACAATTATATATCACCAAATATATAATTGTCTTAAAATGATTTGTAAACTGATATGATTATATTGGTAAACCAGGGTCTTGGGAAATATAACTGAGAATTATCTAAATATTCAAATATAGTAGAAATAAGGTTCAGTGATAAATTTCTTTAGTAAAAAAAAAAATCTATGTGTTTAAGAGTAGGGTCACCACAGTTTTGGTATCAGAGCTATGTTTTAAATAACATAGTAAATATTATTGTATGCATATGGATGTTTGAATGTATTGTTTGAATTATTGGTGTTGGATGCTTTTGTTTTATGTCTAAATAAAATGAGTGCTTGTGATACATGCACAGTGTGCACCTAAATAAAATAAATAAAGTAAAGACACCAAAAATGATGGGGGTAAACAAACTAACATAAAAATCATATTTATAGCAATATGGTAGGACCAAGACATCACACAGGTGCAGGATCATCACGTGAGCCACCTGTGATAAGCATGGAGGATTTTGTGAGAGCTTTGAGAGATGGAATAGCACTAAGGCATGACAATCCTTATGAGGAGCTCTCCAAACATCTTAAGACATGTACCAATTTGTGAGGAAAGGATTTTGAAGGCACTGAAGGAGCTATGAGTGTTCAAACTTAGATAAGAACTATGGAGAGGGTCTTTATAGATATGCAAATCAATGACCAAAGGAAGAGACAGATAGCTTCAAGGAGGTTGAAGGGGGTTGCACTGGATTGGCGGGAGGTTGTGATAGTAGGAAGGCCAGAGAATAATATCACTTGGGGTGAATTCAAAGTCATGCTTGAGGCTAGGTTTGTCCCAGCATCTGCCAAGGCCACACTACTTGAAGACTTTATTAGATTAAGGCAAGGAGGCATGAGTGTGAATGAGTACATTCAGAAATTTGAAGCATTGTCTAAGTATGGAATAATGTTAATAGGGAATGCAGAAGCAAAGAATGCAAGGTACATACAAGGCTTGAACCCTAGTCTATCAAGGGAAATGTTGCCATACAAGGATAAAACCTTTGATCAAATAATTGATCTAACCCTCTCATTTGAGCAACATGACACCACAAGAGAAAAATTCAAGAACATGAAATTCAATAAGAAGAAGGGAGGTCAGAACAAAGTGCAACCTTATGACAAGAAAAATGCAAGCAAAGGAGTTAAGAAGGGGGAAGGAGCAGTAGCACCTGAAAGCAAGAAACTCACTCATTGTTTTAATTGTGGAAAAGATGGACATTATAGAAACCAATGCCCTGACCCTAAAATACCTAGAGGAGGCTGCTATAATTATGGAAAGATGGGTCATCTAAAGAAGGATTGCCCAGAAACCAATAGGAGAACAGCAAAGGTAGGAGCTTTGGCAGCAAACAACCTTGGGAATGTTGGGCAACTTGAAGGTATAATTTTAATCAATACCCAACCAATAACAGTAATATATGACACTGATGCCTCACATTCACTAATATCTCTGGAAATTGTAAAGAAGTTAACACTTGCTTGTGTTTCTATTGATCAACCCTTAACTGTACACAGCCCCATAGGAAGTTATTGTATGTTAGGGATGAAGTGTGTGGGTCTGAAATTAATTATAGGGGGTTTTGAATTTAATTCAGATCTATATTCTTTAAATTACCCTGGCATTGGGATTATTTTGGGGGTGGATTGGTTAATGAAAAACAAAGCAATTTTAAATTTAGAAAATCTTACTATTTCTTTGGAGACAAATGAAGGCAAAAGAATTACAATTCTAAGTGAAATAACAAAGAATACATGTTTTAATAAAATCTGGATTATTAATGAAATTCAAAAGGAATTAAAAATAGAGGAAATTCTAGTAGTCAATGAATATATAGAAGTGTTTGGAGAAGTGAGGGGAATTCCTCAAAATAGGCCAGTTGAATTCAAAATAAAATTAATGCCAGGAACTAGCCCAATCATTAAAAAGCCTTATAGGATGGGTCCAAAAGAGTTAGTGGAATTAAAACACCAACTAGAAGAATTAGAAGAGAAGGGGTTCATAAGATCAAGCAGTTCTAGTTGGGGTTCCCCAGTGCTCTTTGTCAAGAAGCATGATGGAACAATGAGGATGTGTGTGGATTATAGGGATTTAAACAAGGTAACCATCAAGAATAAGTATCCACTGCCTAGAATAGATGATCTATTTCATCAATTGCATGGAGCTAAAATATTTTCAAGGTTAGACTTAGCCTCTGGATTTCACCAAATGAAGGTTGCAGAGGAAAGCATTGACTACACAGCTTTTAACACAAGGTATGGCCTTTATGAATTTCTAGTAATGCCATTTGGTTTAACCAATGCTCCCTCCTATTTTGTAGATTTGATGAATAGAATTTTTAGAGACTTTTTGGATAAATTTGTCTTGGTATTTATAGATGACATATTAATTTATTCAAAGTCAGAAAATGATCATGCTATGCACCTACACTTAGTACTATCCAGGCTTAGAGAACATGAATTAAAAGCCAAGTATTCAAAGGGCAATTTTTGGCAACATGAAGTGAAATTCTTAGGACACATAGTGTCACAGCAAGGGGTGAGTGTGGATCTAAGCAAGGTCATTGCAGTTCAATCATGGAGTAGACCCAAAATAGTGACTGAGGTGAGATCATTCATAGGATTGGCAGGGTACAATATAAGGTTCATCAAGGATTTTTCAAGAATAGCCACACCAATGACCAAGTTAACAAAGAAGAACCAACCATATGTGTGGACTGAGCAGTGTGATCAAGCCTTTGAGAAATTGAAGCAAGCATTGGTGGAGGCTCCTGTCTTGCAAATCCCAGAGGTAAATGAAGGAATGGTTGTATACACTGATGCTAGTGGGTCTGGGTTAGGTGCAGTGCTCATGCAACATGGCAAGGTGGTGGCATATGCATCAAGACAGCTTAAACCCAAGGAGACCAAATATGCAACTCATGATTTAGAATTAGCTGCAATAGTGTTTGCATTAAAACTTCAGAGGCATTATTTGCTTGGGGAAAAATTCAAATTATTCACAGACCATCAAGCACTGAAGTATTTATTTTCTCAAAAAGATTTGAATATGAGACAAGCAAGGTGGATGGAATTTCTAGCTGCATATGATCTAGATATTTTGTACACCCTGGAAAAGCTAATAGGGTGGCAGATGCTTTGAGTAGAAATCATATTAGATTGGCAAGTTTGATGATTGATGAATTTAAAGACCTTGTAGTGCTTGGGGAGGCAGATATATATAGCAGGGAAAGAGTGAATTTTAAAGAGCATGGTGATATGGTGGAGTATGGTACACTGGGATTGATCACAGTGAAATCTAACCTGGTGGACAAAATATGTGGCATGCAAGACCAAGATCGAAATTTAAAAGAGAAGAAAGAAATGTTATTAAATAACATTGAGTTGGAAAAAATAGATCCCAAGGGATATTTGAGGAAAAATGAAAAGCTTTGTGTACCAGACACTGCAGAATTGAAAGAAGAGATCATGGATGAGCATCACAAAACCAAGTATACCATACACCCTGGTGGCACTAAAATGTATCATGATTTAAAAAGGAGCTACTGGTGGCCAGGAATGAAACAAGCAGTAGCAAAATATGTGGCAAAGTGTTTAACCTGTCAGCAAATTAAGGCAGACTATCAAAAGCCCTCTGGCATGTCGCAACCTTTGGAGATACCTCAGTGGAAATGGGAAAGTATTTCCATGGATTTTGTGGATTGTTTGCCTAGAACTAAGAAAGGTAATGATAGTATATGGGTAATTGTTGATAGGCTAACCAAGTCTGCCCACTTTGTCCCTGTTAGGTCAGACAGAAATGCACATAGGCTTACACAATTATTTATCAAGGAAGTGGTGAGGTTACATGGCACACCAAGGACCATTGTAAGTGATGGAGACACTTTGTTCACCTCAAGATTTTGGAAGAGCTTCCAAGAAGCAATGGTAACTCAACTTTGTTTAAGCACTACCTACCATCCTCAAAGTGATGGGCAGACAGAGATAGTGAATAAAATATTGGAGGATTTATTGAGAGCATGTGTGCTTGATTTTGGGGGTAATTGGGAGGATCATATCCATTTGGAAGAATTTACTTACAACAATAGCTATCAGTCAACAATAGGAATGGCTCCCTTTGAAGCCTTGTATGGGAGACCCTGCATGTCTCCTGCCTGTTGGTTGGATATGGGAGAGGGTATAATATTGGGGCCAGATCATGTTAAAGAAACTTCCAACATGATTGAGTTAGTTAGGCATAGGATGAAGGCAGCACAGTCAAGACAAAAGTCCTATGCAGGTAGAAGGAGGAAGCCAATGAAGTTTGAAGTAGGAGAGTATGTTTTTCTGAAAGTATCACCAATGAGGAAGGTTTCAGGTTTGGGAAATCTGGTAAGCTTTCACCAAGATTTGTAGGACCATATGAAATCATACAGAGAATTGGTGCTATGGCCTATAAGCTTAAGTTACCAGAAGAGTTGAGTGGTGTGCATCCGGTATTTCATGTTTCTCAATTGAGAAAATGGGTACATGATGAAGGAGCAATTTTAGAGTCACCTACTCAAATTCAAGTTCATAAGAACTTGGTCTATGCAAATGAGCCAGTGGGGATAGTTGCCAAGAAGGAAAAGAGGTTGAGAAATAAGGTGATCAAACTGGTAAAAATTCAATGGAGCTTGGACACAAATGATTGTACATGGGAGGTTGAAGACAAAATGAGGGCTAAATACCCCAATCTGTTTTCTGATGGAGAGGTATGTTTAAGTAGCTTTATGATGGCTTTCCGAATATTTTATATATATATTGTTTGCTTTCTTAAAAATGTGAGAATAGGGCTATGGAGTTAAAACAGAGTATAGACTAGTGCTTTTATTTAGAGAAATTAGAAGAAAATTATGGGGACATAATTCCTTTAAGGGGGAGGGCATGTAATGACCCTAAGATAAAAATAGAATGAAAGTTATATTTACTTTAAGAATTTCAGGAAAAAAAAAGTTGGGACTTAAAACAAATATAGTTCCATGTCTAAAGACTTATATAAATACATATATTTAATATATGGGGTGTTTTCTATCTTATTTAAAAGGGAAAATAAAATGGAGTTGTATGAGGCTCAAATGTCTCATATATTTATGCTAGAAATAATTAGCATGATATATGTGATTTTTATCACATAAATGTGTATGAGAAGTTGCTGTTTTAACTAAAGTTAGAATAAAAAAAACTAATATAGGATCAAATATGAATTTTTATATCTTATAATCATTTCCAGCAAACAACATAGTGAGACAGATTTTTACATCACAAGATTATTTATGATAGTGTACATGATTGAATGGAGATGGTAGCTAGGTAGAAAACACAAGGAGTTTACAGTTTCTTTAAACTTAGAAGAAAACAAAATGAATAAAGGGTCACATGCATATGGCATGAGTAAAATAGAGTCATGAAAATGGCATGCAGTGATTAAAATGCTTGATTCCCGAAATAACTAATTAAAGTAACCAAATGTGTGCATTCGCAATTAAGGACCACACAGAAATATGAGTTGTGCATGAATATCTAAGGGCATCAAAGGGATAATCCATTTTCTTAAACCTTAGAATGGTTTTATAAAACCTGCACATAACCATATCCATCATTCTATGGGGATCAAAACAAAATAAAATAAAATAGGAGAAACATTAGCTTGAAACTCTGAATGGATCTGTTGTTCAGAGGAGCAAGACAGTAAAAGAAAACACTAGGTGAGCATTAATCCATTTCATGCAATGGCATTAAGTCTTTCGGTAGGCAGCCTATAATGTTATAATTCATATAAAAATCTCTGAAATGATTTGTTATGGGTGAGATGGATGTTTGTTTATGCATTCTTTTTTGGGGCTTTTAATCTGTATGCGAGTTTTCAAAGTTAAAATGGTTTGAGCCTTTTTGTTCTATTTTATTATTATGATGTATGGATCTAAATTATTTAGGAAATAGACAGCATGACAGTGATCTAGCTCATGTTTATTTCTTAGATAATGAAGCATGAAACTAAATATTCATATCATAGGTCAGAGGAGAATTTCTGGGTTTTTGAGGGATTCCTTAATAAAACCTTAATCCATATATTCACAATAATATAATAGGATTATGATGCCTAAATTAATTTTAGAAGACCACAGGCATGTTGTATTTTCTGTAATAAGGAAAATAAATGGAAAATATGGGGTTGAACTAGAAAGTATAAAAGTAAATATGCCTTTCTGAAACATGAATGAATTGGAAGTTTTTACGATTAAATTCATAAATAGAAGCTTAATAAAATAAGCAGAAACTGGAGGGAGATTTATTAAATTAATAAACCCTATGAATGAATGAAAGAAAAATTAAATTGCTCATTTGGGAGTTAGTCAATGATCTGCTTGCTTCAGGTGGGAGTAAGTATATGCATGGTGCAATTGCACCCTGAGGCCTTTGTGTGTTGGAATAAATTAAATAACCTAGGAGTTTCCTTCACAATGCATAAATGGTGTTCATTTGACAGGGAGTTATAGACCATAAAATAAATGGGGAATGGGATTCAAAAACCTGGGCTATGAATATCCAGACAGGGAGTTAAATTAATCAAGTTTTAATATTATGCTTTGATTATTGCTGGGTGAAATTGGGAGAAAAAAATCTTTGTTTACTTATTTAGATATGGAATTATGAGTGATATATTCCTTTTGATTGTTTGCTGAGTATTGGGAGTATTGGTTGAATGAATGAATGTGTTTTTGAATCATTTGGTATTAATCTACTAATATTCAAAGTATGAAACCTTCTATATTAGGAAAATATTGCCAGTTCACCGAAAAATTATGAATAAGTGTATAAAATTTGATTAATGCTCATACCAGTGTAAACTGACCCTTTTGGTTGCCCTTGCAATCATCTGGGTGTCTCATTGAAATTGGGGCAGCTCAGTGAATTGCTTGCAGGAAATTGAAGTTGGCTTGATGGATGAAGAAGGCATTAGCTACCAGTATAATTAAAAGAAACTTGTTTTAAATTTGCAGATGTCTTGTAATGATTTTTATTAGTCAGATTACAAGTAGTAGTTGAAGTTAATTGTAGGGAGTTTTCTAAGTATTTGGATTAAAACATGTACTTAAGTAAAAACCTATTTTGAATGATTATTGATGGAGTTTGATTGACTACTGATTTCATGAATGTCTGATTTTGGAGAAACAAGGGGATGGACATATCATATAAATATGATATGTGTATGTGAAAATCTCTGATTTTTATTGCCTGAGTTTATTTTGAAATTTTATGAAAAATTAAAGAGTTAAGGTGATTGATTTTTAAAAGAAAATTGAGCTCACAAGATATGAATAAGATATTTTCAACAGAAATGAATTTATGCATGGCAGGTAACTGATACTGGCTTGTGCATAAATTCTGGAGAGATTACAACATGCATTTATGTATTTGACTTCAAAAAAAAAAGACTATGAAGCAGACAGACCTGGAAGTAGTCGTATACCTGGTTAATAGCTTGAATGCATATGAATGCATCTCCCAGGAATTTAAACTAGATAGAAACATGCTTATGTTAGGAATAGTTCTTTGTGGAAGTTAGTTAACATGAGAAATATGGGTTTGAAAATGGTAAGAAAGGGACTATGGCCGGCCTAGATGGTCATGGGTCAAGCTCTTATAGCCTGAAAACATTTTACGTCAATTCATGAAGTGTAAGTGTTTCCAGATCAAAAGAAAATAAAGTAAAAACTCCAAGCAACTCTCAAAAAGATTCCAAGTATTTTCAATACAACTCCAAGTACTCAAGTCTGTACCTGGCCAAACTTAAAAAAAATGTAACCTAACTTCAATTGTTCAACCTGAAATGGTGATTAGGAAATCAGTTCCAAATGTTCATGCCTGCAAGTATAATCTTTGAAGTGACTTCGTGCAAGAACTTGATAACTATCATAAGAACAATTAAATGCCATTTTAGTGATAATAGGCTCATTTAGGCAGGAAGTCTAGAAAACTATGAAAAAAAATAAAAAGATGCACTGTGCAATGCAATATCATTCGCATAAGTATTATGTTTGCTGAAAATTTATCTCTTACAGTAGAACAAAAATTTAGGGGAGAAATAAATGGTTATGTTGACAACTTGTATTGTATCTTGACTATTGGAGTCAAATTCTCTTTGCAAAAAAAAATAAAATTGTTAGCACTGAAAGGCAAGGGGAAACAATTATATATCACCAAATATACAATTGTCTTAAAATGATTTGTGAACTGATATGGTTATATTGGTAAACCAGGGTCTTGGGAAATATAATTGAGAATTATCTAAATATTTAAAAATAGTAGAAATAAGGTTTAGTGATAAATTTATTTAGCAAAAAAAAAATCTATGTGTTTAAGAGTCGGGTCACCACACCGCAGTCCCAAGTAAATGAAATAATTTGAAAATCGCTCAGGCCTATCATTTCAGCCCGTAATGATTTTCCCCTAATCTAAAATCCGTTCGGGTATGTATCATTTCAACCCATAGTGATTCTAATCTAAAGGGAACTTGCAGTGTGATAAACTGATATAAACAACAGAACAACGTAATATAATAGTAACATATGATTTAACAGGTGTTTAAGCATGGGTGAACATCATATAATCATAGCATAACAGATATAATATGGTTATGCATTATATAGATTCACGAGTGGTCAATTTACTAGTTATATAAGTACACATTGTATGGTGAGAATAACTCACTGGTTTGAGTTAGAGACACAACAACGAATGCACAAAAGAGGTCCACACAAGCATGATAGCACGACAAGACATGAGTGAGAGAGCCAAAGTATCAATTTCCTTGAAAACAAATCAAACAAAAACAATACAATACACATAAGCTTGCAATTCAAAAATACGATAAATTAAGATAGAATCAACTGCACAAATCAAAGAAGAATTGCTTTGCACTTGCTTCTAAGTCTCTTTGGGTTCAGCCAAAGGTGAAGTACAAGGCTAAAGGAAGGTTTTTGGATCAGGTTTGGGTTAGATATGGTCGTCCTACATAGGTTTGTTGAAGTGAAAAAGTGTGTATGCGTGAAACAACACAATAAGGTAAAACAATGTCACTTCAACATGGATTCAAGGCAATTCAAGGCTCGGCCAGGGCTCATATGGGCAAGGCCTTCACTGGTGGGTTCAAGAGGATGATGTGGTAGAGAGCTCAGGTGGAGATGGAGGTGGATATGGTTGTGGCTATGGGGTGTTGAAGTGGTGTACTGCATTTATATGCTCGGCTATGGACATGCTTGGAGTTTTGGTGAACTTAGTGGTGGATAATCATACTTTGGTGGCTCGGCTTGGGGTTGGCCAGAGAGGAGGTGGTGATGGTGATGTTCTCAGATGGTGGTGGAGGCAGCGTGGCTGGTAGAAGAGGTAGGCCGAACCTATGAGGAAGGAGATCAAGTGCAAACAATGAATTCAAGAAAGAATAAAAGTAAAAAAACAAAAGAAAAGAAGTTTACCCAAATTTTTTTCAAACTAATGGACGAACGTTTTTCTCAGAAATGAGACGAGAAAAGACTTAAGTGAATGAAAGAGTGATGGTCGGCTGAAAGAAATGAGAAGTTAAGGCCAAAATGTGAAAAGATATTGTGAAATGTGTAAAGGTGGAATATAAAAGGCCTTAGGAAATCAAAAGCCATAAACCATTTCAAACTTCCTTCTTTTTCATTTATAAATTTAAATAACTGAAAATAATAATAAATTCAGTTAAAAATTCTAAAATATAACAAATGAATAAAATATAAATGAATAAATATGTGACGACCCGCCCTTCTACGCCCAGAAAGACGTTTCGTCTTCAAGAAAGAAAGGGATGAGAAAATAGAAAAGATAGAGAAGAAAGAACAACAACATCAGAATCTCACAGCGGAACGAATAAAATATAATAATCACATAAATATTTGCATAATATACAAACAGACAATACATCATATACTAGACAGTTATAAACATCTGTTTAGTTAATACACCTCAATCCAATACAGCTCAAACAATATGACTCAGAGATACCAACACAGCAGAACTAGATATATGTCTATATCGCTGAAGCCTCCTGCTCCATTGCTCCTCCATAATTCGTCAATGCTAACCTGAATCCCTTGGCTACCCGTAAAAATTTGGGTACCCAAGAGTTTATGAAAAACAAAAATAAACTCCGGGTCAGACATGGGTCTGGTATGAGTAACAGGTTAAAGTTGCTTAACCTTGAAAATCTTTTGGAAACAAAAGGTATCACGTAAGACTTCCCACACATAAACATGGAAAAGTTTTTACCTTACGCTAACCAAAACATTTGATAGGAAATTTTGTGATATTATAATAGGTCTAGGGTTTTCAAGTAAATAGAAAATAGCCGAAATTGTTACATTCATTAAATTCCAGCTACTAGCCACAAAATTGGGTAATACAATCAAAAACTGTGGGCACTTATTGGATTGTGGATTCCATACAATGGCAGGGCTACTGGGGTACCGCCCGTCACAGTACGTGGCCTAGATCAACGTACCGAGGATCACTCCCGACCCCCTGCAACACAAGGCCGGAACCATTCCTTACTGGATAGTCCCGAACAAGATAAACCCCGGCAGTTGTTGCAATCAACCGCCCACACAGCCGAAAAATAAAGGGACATCTAGACAGGGGAATATCCTTGTCCTGCTTGGGCATGACCCACCTAACCTTGCTGCACCTCCCCTGTTTTAGCCATTCCCGGTTGATGAGGCTTGAGGTTACGATTACCTTTAGAGAACATAATTCTTAGAATGCTCATCGCCCACCTGACGATGTGTTGAAAGCATTCAATCCATACAAGTTCGTTCCGGGTTCGAACGAAACCGAAGGCATTATCTCGTTACACTCATTTTGGAATCACCCTCAGAGTTAACGACGATAACCCTTGCATTCTGAATCTTCATCTTCACTTCATATTCACGACCTATCGTTAATTTGGAATCGATGTGGTTTTCGGATATTCCTAATGCGGAAACCCGATCCCGGTCTCATCGAAATCCAAAACGTGTCTTTTAAGGCCAAGTTGTCTATTTAGTCTTAACAGTTTAATTCAATATAATCAACATACACACAGATGGGATATTCATAACATAACAGTAGATAATCGCATCATCATCACATATAGATAATCAATATCATCATCCAAACAGATTATTTAATATTATCATACTTAACTATGCATCCATATCACATAGACATTATTCATGCCAGATCACAATCAGCAAAAGAAACATCAATATCATTCATCCATAAGCAATGATTTATAATCATTCCATTTGTAATTAATTTAAAATGAATTAAATTAACTACTTCGATCTCTAATTAATTTAAAGTAAATTAAATTAATTACTTCATCTATAAATCCTGCTTATACAACCATTAATTAATTATAAATCAAATTAATTAACCATCTTCTAAATATCCATCTTGATTAATCACCTTTGATTAATCATTTTCTAATTACAATAGGTAATTAGTCTTTAATTTATTTTACAAATTAATTATTCTAAATTATTTAACATTTAATTACTTCATTTATAATTAAATACATTTATTCATAAATTAATCTCCACATTATTAAGTATTTCTTAATTAACCAATTCATAATTTACATTATTAATTTTATTAAGTAATGATCTCTAATTTAGATTTAAATTAACTAACTTTGATTAAATTAATTACATTAAGTAATTATTCTTTAATTAAACACAATTATTAATCACCTTTGATTAATATCATTCCCGTAATTAACTACCCTTAATTACTCATATAATTTAATTAATTATCCCATAATTAATTATCTCCACTAATTAATAAAAGTAATTATCCAAATTACTTTACCAACACTTCATCTTCACTAATTACATCCAGTAATTAACATTAATTACTTCCTCAAGAAATTATGCTCCATTTCATACACTAAGTGATTACACTTATCAATTATCAAATGATTTTCTTAAATTAATTAAACTAAATTAATTAACTTAAATTAATCATTTTATCAAAATTAATTACAATAAGTGATTAATCCCTTAATTACTTTTATCAAGTAATTACATTTAACCACTTTACAATAGATTATCTAATTAATCTGATTAATTATCAAAAGTAATCACATATATTGATTAGTTAATAACCTTTAGCTAATTATCTACATTAACTAATTTCTTAATTTACTTCTTAATTCGTCTCTACTATAAATTAATCTAAATTATTAATACATAAGTCATTTCTTAATTAACCTATTTTCTTAAGATACTTTATTTCTTTATTAATGACTTTATCAACATTACATTTAAAATTTAAATTCAATATCATTTGAATTTAAGATTCAAAATGATTGTTATTTAAACATTATCAAATTTAACTTCAATAAAATCTTTTAAATAAATGTAAATAACATTTATTATTTACATATGAACTTATATAAGAAAATCTTTTAAATTAAACTACTTGAATCTTAATTTAAATTTAAATTCCAAAATACATTTATATTTTAACTTGCAATTTCAAGTTAAACAATTTTATTTAACTTCCATTCAAAAGAACTTTGTAAAACCAATTCAAATATTTAATTGCAGACAACTCTTTTTTAAACGAACTATTTGAATTTTATCCTTGCTTTATACATTTAGATTTTAGAACTGATTTATATTTTCAGATTTTGAATTCATTAGTTTAACTTTGAGTTTAAACTTGGGTTTTAACTTGCTTTTTAAGAATTTGATTTTTAATTCTTGATTTACAATCCAATTCATTTTTTTTAAGAAAACTTAGATTCAAAAATTCATTTGAACTTATATTTTTTTTTTGAACTTTTAAAATTTCAAACACAGTTTACATTTGTTTCAGATTTATCATTGAATTTCAAACCTGAAGTTGTCAGGTTTTTAAACCTGAAAGAAACCCATATTCCATTATTATTATTATTATTTTAATAAAAACTTTATTTATTTCAGATTTGAATTCAAGTAATCCTCGAATTCAACTTCAAACTAGATTTACAATTGGTTTAAATCCATTACTATTGTTAAAATAGGCTTCATTTGCATTTTGTTGAAAAAAATCAAATTTTTTTTTCCAGGTTTCTGCAAAAACCTGAAACACACATCTACTCGACGCGACTAAAAACTGCACCGAGTCATCCTTTCCCCTTCTTCGAGTCACGCACTCGAGTTACTCGAATGTTTCCCGAGTTTTCCCAGCTCAAACAAAACTGCACACAGGAAAAGAACCCAAACACCTCAATGGCACGGTGCACGTGCACCGTGGCCCCAACCGACGCCGGCCACCCTCTGGCACTCCAACACATCGCCGACTACCTCCAGATAACGGCACGACCACCCAAAAATCATCACCACGTCCAAATCAAAATGGAGTAGTACAAGCAAAACCTGGAAACGCAATATCCACTCCTACCCAACCCTGTCAACGGTTCTCCCTCACCACTCTGACCATCTGAAAGTCGACAGCTCCTGCTACACCTTCGCCATTGACCCATCTACCCCTTCCCAGAGTCTCATGCAACTCGATCAACTATAGAGGGAGAAACGATCGAATCTTCCCAAACTGATAAAACTAGGGTTCCCATCCAAGAATTCACCACCGCACTCTCCACCTGCCTTTGATCATCCTCCACCCAATTTTCCCATTACCTCTGGTCACTTTCCCACCTATAGGAAGAATGTCGACCACCCCGATCAAGTAGGTCACTCGAGGTCCTTAAAATATCCAAAACATTGCAAACCAGAATTGCTCACACAATTCGTTTCTAAAAAATGTGATTTAAGTTTTAAAAATCAGTATTTTGATTAGGTGTTAGATTCATCTTCTTGAATCCTAGAATTATAAATTTTTTGAGTTTTTACAAAACTCAAGTTTTATACTGTACTTAAGGGTTTCAGAGCAGACTCTACCTTATTTAAGTTAGATACAAATTTTAAAATTTGCTTTAAAATCAAATAAACATATCTTGTTAAGATATTAAGTCCTAACAACCAGTAGGACAAGCAGAAATGATTTTTGGAAGTAAAGAATGAGCTTAAATCTTAAATACAGAGGTGGATTTCAGGTTATCAACATACATACATGCAGTAACACATATACACAAGAATGCATTAAGATATATACACATCTTCGACAATAATTAAGCAATATATATACTTAAGTATTTTAAAATTTAAGTTACTCACCTTGCTTTTGGAAAGAAACAGAGCTTTCCCCCTTTTTTTCTGAAACAATTTAACTTTAAAAACTGGAAATGTTTTACTTGATTTTCCTTTGATTCTTCTTGCTTTCTTGTTTGATGCTTCAGTAGTAAAAACAATAGAAAGGCTACTTGTATATGTTAAGTTTACTATGTTATGTTAAACGAACTTAAAGAAGAAAGACATGTATATATAGAAGTTTATAGGGGTAGGTGTTTACTGGGTTTAGGCAAATATGCAGGTACAATATTTCATTTTGTTTGTATTAGGCAAGGTATTTATTTTGGAGGTTGGAATGATTTTGCATCCAATTCGTATGGACATGTTTTACTGCTAGAAATGAAAGCATTTATTGTTTTAAGTACTTTATGTTTACTGCTAACCTTGTTTTATGTTTAGATTTTTTTTTTCTTAACATGCTTTAGCTTGTTCTACAAACTACCATATACAAGATATTTGTTTTACTTAGCTGTGCATACTTATTTACGGCTACACATATGTTTTTTTTTATTTTGTTAAATTGCCAACATAATTATAGTACAGATATGATTACATGTTTCCTTTTCTTAGCTTTGCATTTTATTTTACATGTTTATATTCTTGCCTGCATATATTTTCTTTATAGGCTGCATTCTTACTTTGTTTATTTTTGCTTTGCTTATATTTATTTTACTTTGCATTCTTAAATTTTCAGGCAACATTTCTAAACTCTTCTTATTTATTTTCAGCCTGCACACTTTACTGCCTGCATATTTATTTTTTTCTTCTTACTTTATTTTGTTCTTAACTTATTCCAGTTACTAATTATAAACTTTACTTATGTTAAATATCATGCATTTAATTTATTCTTAAGTTCAATAATTATAAAGTTTACTTTATTTTGAATTTACAAACCATAGCTTTCCAAAATACTTATATATATATGAATTTAAGATAACAATTTCTTTTATATTAAAATTTATTTGTAAAGATATTGCATTATTAATGTTGTTTAAATAAAACTCATTATTACATTGAAGATAATTTTCAAAAGAAACTATCTTTTTAAAATATAAATACTTATTTATCTAGCTATATATCAAACTTTTTATTTAAACTCTAGGCCACAATTTATTTTTAAACAAATTAAATTTATCTTGAGTATAAAAAAATCATATTATTATTTATTCAATATTAAATTTCCAAATTATCAAAAATAATAGAATCAGAAACCCTAACTTTAGTTATTAAATTTAAAACAAAAACTTATCTATTTATAATATATATCAATATACATATATACATTATAAATAGAAATAATTTAAATTAGCTTTTAAAAGATAAATCATTAGTTAAATAGTTATTTAAAAGAAGATTATTAAATCAATTCATACATTATTAACAAATATTATCAAATCAATTTAATTTTAATGTAGATTATTAAATTGACATTGCCCCAAATTTCCGGGATATCACATTCTTCCCCCCTTAAAAGAATTTCGTCCCCGAAATTTAAAACAAAGATAATTTAATAATCTACTTAAATATTTATTTTAAAACGCAAGCATATATTAATCATATGCTAACAACTATAGCAACCAATTCATCCCAACAAACAAATTTAACTGTCCAGACAAGATTCCGGATAGAATTTTCTCTCGAGTTTTCCCCAAGTAATAAATACCGGGTTACTCACTCTATAGAATCCAAATAATCAATACTACTAAGCTACAGAACTTCCACTCATCTAGATCCACAAAACAAGACAGGATATCAGACTATAGACAAGTCTGAATCAACAACCAAAACTCCCTGAACTGCTGATTCTACAACCAGAGATAGATCCTACACGTACTCCCTCAGAGATACGTGAAGCACACCAAATTCAGCTATCCAAACTGACAATCCAATCCTGAAGACCAAACACTTATCAAATCCCCGATTTCAAAAATCCAAATTCCTTCGTCTGATATCCACAAAACTCTTCGGACGATCCTGGAAAAAATCTCCTGTAGAGCTTTCTAATCCAAACTCCGCAACATCCAATAGCTTCCCAACTAAAACAGCTACCACCATGCTTCCACTGTGCAACTTTGATTAAACAGATAAGAAGATGAACTTAAGCACAGACTGGTCAACACATTCCCAAAAATAAAGTTCACATATCCAAAAGAAAACTCCGCAGTTTCTCCAAAACCTGAGCTACTTCCACAACTCAAAAATCATCTTATTACTAATCTGATCCATCAGTACCACTCCTGGAATCCAGTTGATACCAAACTCAATCTTCAGATGCTGACAAAACTCTGACTTCCTGAAGACATCCAGAAAAATCTCTGAAACATAAGAAAACACTCAAATTATCGCAAGTCACTTTTGCGATCAATCCAGCCTAATTCCAAAGAGACTGCTTTCACTTTACCAATCAGAACAGCTTACACTTATGTGGCCAACCCATCGAAGAAATGGAACTACTCTGCTGCTTCTGAAGTTACCCAAGAAAACTACTAAGCTATAAGACTTCCTAATCCAAAGCTCTTCGAGAAACTCGGACTCCAATCAAACAGAAACATCCAGCTGAACACAGCCACAACTGAAACAAACATTCTTCCTTAATTTGTTCCAAAGAAACATCTTCGGAGACATCCATAGTCACTGTGTCTCATCACACAGCTATTACACCTTGATGTATCAAGACTGGCTTCTGTCCAACCAACAGATCCAAACTCTAGCTCAACCAAACTTACACTTCAAAAATGAACTCCGAATCTTAAAAGGTTTCCTTCAGAGATCAATGAAATCCTTACACCCCTCAAAGCTCACTCGAGACGGTATTAGGTCTACAGTCTCGACAATTACACTTCCAACCTCAGACATTCAAATTCCAACCATTGGTAGTTGTGTTACACACACCACTACCCTATCTACCTTTATAGCTCATTGGAAAACCCGAACAGGTAACCCAACAATAGGTAGAAATAAATAAATATATATATATATAATATAAAAATACAAATACGCTCTCTCAAGAAAGAAATCACTCAAGAGCCTAGGTATTCACTCAACCTAGCGCTCTGATACCAACTGTGACGACCCGCCCTTCTACGCCCAGAAAGACGTTTCGTCTTGAAGAAAGAAAGGGATGAGAAAATAGAAAAGATAGAGAAGAAAGAACAACAACACTAGAATCTCACAGCGGAACGAATAAAATATAATAATCACATAAATATTTACATAATATACAACATCAATCAATGTTATACAGACAATACATCACATACTAGACAGTTATAAACATCTGTCTAGTTAATACACCTCAATCCAATACAGCTCAAACAATATGACTCAGAGATACCAACACAGCGGAACTAGATATATATCTATATCGCTGAAGCCTCCTGCTCCATTGCTCCTCCATAATTCGTCAAAGCTAACCTGAATCCCTTGGCTACTCGTAAAAATTTGGGTACCCGAGAGTTTATGAAAAACAAAAATAAACTCCGGGTCAGACATGGGTCTGGTATGAGTAACAGGTTAAAGTTGCTTAACTTTGAAAATCTTTTGAAAACAAAAGGTATCACGTAAGACTTCCCACACATAAACATGGAAAAGTTTTTACCTTACGCTAACCAAAACATTTGATAGGAAATTTTGTGATATTATAATAGGTCTAGGGTTTTCAAGTAAATAGAAAATAGCCGAAATTGTTACATTCATTAAATTCCAGCTACTAGCCACAAAAGTGGGTAATACAATCAAAAACCGTGGGCACTTATTGGATTGTGGATTCCATACAATGGCAGGGCTACTGGGGTACCGTCCGTCACAGTACGTGGCCTAGATCAACGTACCGAGGATCACTCCCGAGCCCCTGCAGCACAAGGCCGGAACCATTCCTTACTGAACAGTCCCGAACAAGATAAACCCCGGCAGTTGTTGCAATCAACCGCCCACACAGCCGAAAAATAAAGGGACATCTAGACAGGGGAATATCCTTGTCCTGCTTGGGCATGACCCACCTAACCTTGCTGCACCTCCCCTGTTTTAGCCATTCCCGGTTGATGAGGCTTGAGGTTACGATTACCTTTAGAGAACATAATTCTAAGAATGCTCATCGCCTACCTGACGATGTGTTGAAAGCATTCAATCCATACAAGTTCGTTCCGTGTTCGAACGAAACCGAAGGCATTATCTCGTTACACTCGTTTTGGAATCACCCTCAGAGTTAACGACGATAACCCTTGCATTCCGAATCTTCATCTTCACTTCAGATTCACGACCTATCGTTAGTTTGGAATCGATGTGGTTTTCGGATATTCCTAATGCGGAAACCCGATCCCGGTCTCATCGAAATCCAAAACGTGTCTTTTAAGGCCAAGTTGTCTATTTAGTCTTAACAGTTTAATTCAATTAATCAACATACACACAGATGGGATATTCATAACATCACAATAGATAATCACATCATCATCACATACAAATAATCAATATCATCATCCAAACAGATTATTTAATATTATCATACTTAACTATGCATCCATATCACATAGACATTATTCATGCCCGATCACAATCAGCAAAAGAAACATCAATATCATTCATCCATAAGCAATGATTTATAATCATTCCATTTGTAATTAATTTAAAATGAATTAAATTAACTACTTCTATCTCTAATTAATTTAAAGTAAATTAAATTAATTACTTCATCTATAAATCCTGCTTATACAACCATTAATTAATTATAAATCAAATTAATTAACCATCTTCTAAATATCCATCTTGATTAATCACCTTTGATTAATCATTTTCTAATTACAATAGGTAATTAGTCTTTAATTAATTTTACAAATTAATTATTCTAAATTATTTAACATTTAATTACTTCATTTATAATTAAATACATTTATTCTTGAATTAATCTCCACATTATTAAGTATTTCTAAATTAACCAATTCTTAATTTACATTATTAATTTTATAAAGTAATGATCTCTAATTTAGATTTAAATTAACTAACTTTGATTAAATTAATTACATTAAGTAATTATTCTTTAATTAAACACAATTATTAATCACCTTTGATTAATATCATTCCCGTAATTAACTACCCTTAATTACTCATATAATTTAATTAATTATCCCATAATTAATTATCTCCACTAATTAATAAAAGTAATTATCCAAATTACTTTACCAACACTTCATCTTCACTAATTACATCCAGTAATTAACATTAATTACTTCCTCAAGAAATTATGCTCCATTGCATACACTAAGTGATCACACTTATCAATTATCAAATGATTTTCTTAAATTAATTAAACTAAATTAATTAACTTAAATTAATAATTTTATCAAAATTAATTACAATAAGTGATTAATCCCTTAATTACTTTTATCAAGTAATTACATTTAACCACTTTACAATAGATTATCTAATTAATCTGATTAATTATCAAAAGTAATCACATATATTGATTAGTTAATAACCTTTAGCTAATTATCTACTTTAACTAATTTCTTAATTTACTTCTTAATTCGTCTCTACTATAAATTAATCTAAATTATTAATACATAAGTCATTTCTTAATTAACCTATTTTCTTAAGATACTTTATTTCTTTATTAATGACTTTATCAACATTACATTTAAAATTTAAATTCAATATCATTTGAATTTAAGATTCAAAATGATTGTTATTTAAACATTATCAAATTTAACTTCAATAAAATCTTTTAAATAAATGTAAATAACATTTATTATTTACATATGAACTTATATAAGAAAATCTTTTAAATTAAACTACTTGAATCTTAATTTAAATTTAAATTCCAAAATACATTTATGTTTTAACTTGCAATTTCAAGTTAAACAATTTTATTTAACTTCCATTCAAAAGAACTTTGTAAAACCAATTCAAATATTTAATTGCAGACAACTCTTTTTTAAATGAACTATTTGAATTTTATCCTTGCTTTATACATTTAGATTTTAGAACTGATTTATATTTTCAGATTTTGAATTCATTAGTTTAACTTTGAGTTTAAACTTGGGTTTTAACTTGCTTTTTAAGAATTTGATTTTTAATTCTTGATTTACAATCCAATTCATTTTTTTTTAAAACTTAGATTCAAAAATTCATTTGAACCTATATTTATTTTTTTGAACTTTTAAAATTTCAAACACAGTTTACATTTGTTTCAGATTTACCATTGAATTTCAAACCTGAAGTTGTTAGGTTTTTAAACCTGAAAGAAACCCATATTCCATTATTATTATTTTTTTAATAAAAACTTTATTTATTTCAGATTTGAATTCAAGTAATCCTCGAATTCAAGCTTCAAACTAGATTTACAATTGGTTTAAATCCATTACTACTGTTAAATAGGCTTCATTTGCATTTTGTTGAAAAAAATCAAATTTTGTTTCCAGGTTTCTGCAAAAACCTGAAACACGCATCTACTCGACGCGACTAAAAACTGCACCGAGTCATCCTTTCCCCTTCTTCGAGTCACGCACTGGAGTTACTCGAGTGTTTCCCGAGTTTTCCCAGCTCAAACAAAACTGCACATAGGAAAAGAACCCAATCACCTCAATGGCACGGTGCACATGCACCGTGGCCCCAACCGATGCCGACCACCCTCTGGCACTCCAACACATCGCCGACTACCTCCAGACAATGGCACGACCACCCAAAAATCATCACCACGTCCAAATCAAAATGGAGCAGTACAAGCAAAACCTGGAAACGCAATATCCACTCCTACCCAACCCTGTCAACGGTTCTCCCTCGCCACTCCGACCATCTGAAAGTCGACAGCTCCTGCTACACCTTTGCCATTGACCCAGCTACCCCTTCCCAGAGTCTCATGCAACTCGATCAACTATAGAGGGAGAAACGATCGAATCTTCCCAAACTGATAAAACTAGGGTTCCCATCCAAGAATTCCCCACCGCACTCTACACCTGCCTTTGATCATCCTCCACCCAATTTTCCCATTACCTCCGGTCACTCTCCCACCTATAGGAAGAATTTCGACCACCCCGATCAAGTAGGTCACTCGAGGTCCTTAAAATATCCAAAACAGTGCAAACCAGAATTGCTCACACAATTCGTTTCTAAAAAATGTGATTTAAGTTTTAAAAATCAGTATTTTGATTAGGTGTTAGATTCATATTCTTGAATCCTGGAATTATAAATTTTGAGTTTTTTCAAAAATCAAGTTTTATACTGTACTTAAGGGTTTCGGAGCAGACTCTACCTTATTTAAGTTAGATTCAAATTTTAAAATTTGCTTTAAAATCAAATAAACATATCTTTTTAAGTTATTAAGTCCTAACAACTAGTAGGACAAGCAGAAATGATTTTTGGAAGTAAAGAATGAGCTTAAATCTTAAATACAGAGGTGGATTTCAGGTTATCAACATACATACATGCAGTAACACATATACACAAGAATGCATTTACATATATACACATCTCAGACAATAATTAAGCAATATATATACTTAAGTATTTTAAAATTTAAGTTACTCACCTTGCTTTTGGAAAGAAACAGAGCTTTCCCCCTTTTTTTCTGAAACAATTTAACTTTAAAAACTGGAAATGTTTTACTTGATTTTCCTTTGATTCTTCTTGCTTTCTTGTTTGATGCTTCAGTAGTAAAAACAATAGAAAGGCTACTTGTATATGTTAAGTTTACTATGTTATGTTAAACGAACTTAAAGAAGAAAGACATGTATATATAGAAGTTTATAGGGGTAGGTGTTTACTGGGTTTAGGCAAATATGCAGGTACAATATTTCATTTTGTTTGTGTTAGGCAAGATATTTATTTTGGAGGCTGGAATGATTTTGCATCCAATTCGTATGGACATGTTTTACTGCTAGAAATGAAAGCATTTATTTTTTTAAGTACTTTATGTTTACTACTAACCTTGTTTTATGTTTAGATATTTTTTTATCTTAACTTGCTTTAGCTTGTTCTACAAACTACCATATACAAGATATTTGTTTACTTAGCTGTGCATACTTATTTACAGCTACACATATGTTTTTTTTTATTTTGTTAAATTGCCAACATAATTATAGTACAGATATGATTACATGTTTCCTTTTCTTAGCTTTGCATTTTATTTTACATGTTTATATTCTTGCCTGCATATATTTTCTTTACAGGCTGCATTCTTACTTTGTTTATTTTTGCTTTGCTTATATTTATTTTACTTTGCATTCTTAAATTTTCAGGCAACATTTCTAAACTCTTCTTATTTGTTTTCAGCTTGCACACTTTACTGCCTGCATATTTATTTTTTTCTTCTTACTTTATTTTGTTCTTAACTTATTCCAGTTACTAATTATAAACTTTAATTATGTTAAATATCATACATTTAATTTATTCTTAAGTTCAATAATTATAAAGTTTAATTTATTTTAAATTTACAAACCATAGCTTTCCAAAATACTTATATATATATGAATTTAAAATAACAATTTCTTTTATATTATAATTTATTTGTAAAGATATTGCATTATTAATGTTGTTTAAATAAAACTCATTATTACATTGAAGATAATTTTCAAAAGAAACTATCTCTTTAAAATATAAATACTTATTTATCTAGCTATATATCAAACTTTTTATTTAAACTCTAGGCCATAATTTATTTTTAAACAAATTAAATTCATCTTGAGTATAAAAAAATCATATTATTATTTATTCAATATTAAATTTCCAAATTATCAAAAATAATAGAATCAAAAACCCTAACTTTATTTATTAAATTTAAAACAAAAAATTATCTATTTATAATATATATCAATATACATATATACATTATAAATAGAAATAATTTAAATTAGCTTTTAAAAGATAAATCATTAGTTAAATAGTTATTTAAAAGAAGATTATTAAATCAATTCAAACATTATTAACAAATATTATCAAATCAATTTAATTTTTAATGTAGATTATTAAATTGATATTGCCCTAAATTTCCGGGATATCACAAAATATTTATTATATATGATTAAAATAAGAAAGTAGCACAAAAATGAAAACTAGTCTAGAAAATTTAAAAATGAACAAAATAAACTTTGAAAAATTTATATGGATTTGGAAAATATTTATAAATAAAGATAACAACATAAAATAAAAATTCATTCACAAATTAATTTTTAATTAAATAGAATTTGAATGAAGAAAATAGCAGAAAAATAGAAACTAGCCTTTAAAAATAGGAAATAAATGCAATAAATTTTGGAAAAAATTATATAATCACTTTAAATGTTTTAAAAATAAAATATATATCTAACATGTCATATTACACGAATTAGAACATGATAGGACAAATAAAATATTATTTATATAATTTAAAATAGACAATTTTATTAAATAAATCAATTTACATACAATATTGTAAAACGCATAACTTTCACAATACAAATCGGATTTCAACGAAACGAAAAGTAGTATTCTTAAAATTAAATTTATTTTCATAATAAAATATAAAATTCAAGAATTCAAATATTTGAATTTTAAAAGTCAAAGTTTGACCAGATTGACCAAAAATCCACTTTTTTGGAAATATCCTATTTATTCAGATTTGAAATTATAATTCACAAAAAAATAAAAATATACTCTTAAAATAACAAAATTTATTCATTTTAATAAATATAATAAAATTTTCAAATCAGGAGTTTCAATTTAAATAATTAAAATAAACAATTAAAATAATCACGAAATACTGGGTTGTTACACTCTTCCCAATTCAAATCTTTTTGTCCTCGAAAAGAACGAACAAGGAAAATAAGGAAAGCAAGATAGACAACAAATAGTACCTGGAAAAACAATTTTGGATTCGAGCACGAATGCTCTCCTCCGTCTCCCAGGCACAATCTCGATCATCAGTACCCCATCGTACCTCGATCAGACAAACAAATTCCCTTCTTAGCTGCTTCGTACCTCTACCGACAATACGAAGTGGCTTACTCTCGACAATTAGATTAAGTTAAATATCCAAACTATCAAGAGCAGTTGGCTGAACAAAAAGAGATGGGTCAAGAAGATACTAGAGGAGATGTGAGACGTGGAATACATCATGCACTCCAGAAAGTTTCTCGGGAAAATCTAAACGATAAGGCAAAGAACCAACTCTTTCCATAATACAGAAAGTACCCTCAATGAAGAAGAGAGTAGAAATAGCTAGATGGGAGAATAGGTTGAAAGAAAAGGATGAACCATATTTAAAACCATATAAGTTTCAATTTAAAATTTTATATTTAACATTTTAAACAATTTATAATCTAATCAATAGTCATTTGATTCAAATTTGATAGCTTGAAGTAAGCAATATTTAAAACATTTTAAATTATTTAGACAAGTAAAATAATGATCAAAATATCCTTTTTATAATATACTTTATCGAAATACTTTTCTAACTCGATGTCTTAACAAGTTTACTTTCGTTCCTGTAGACTTTGGCCATGCGTATCAGGCGCAAAGCTAGTATTCTCCAGGTGCTTAGTAGATTTGTTTCAACACCCAGTGAAAATACTTGAAAAACCTTTTTAAAAATAACAGATATGGAAAGTACAATCCAAACAAATCAACCAAACCAAAACATTTGTCTAACCATGGATCGCAGATACACAATGGCTACGCCTGAATCCCCTAGGAAATAAGCCGTATCCGTAAGCTTTCTCAGCCCTGCGAGTTATGCCATGATGACTAGTAGAGTGCAGGATACACAATGGTTACGCCTGGATCCCCCAGGAAACAATCCATACCCCTAGGCCCTCTCAGCCAGACAGTTTTGCTACTAATGCGACCTACATAGATTGCAAGATACACAATGGTTACGCCTGGATCCCCTTGGAAACAATCCATACCCCTAGGCCATCTCAGCCAGGTAGTCGCGCTAGTAAGACCATGGAGATTGCCATGGAATTCGATGGACACTCGAGTATCATATCCGAAAAACCCAAATCAAAGAAAATAATATCGATAGAATGAATCCACAGTGTGGCCACAAAGTGGATATCAAGCAGAAGTCACTTTCCATATCTTTACTTTGAAAACATGTATCGTATAGTACCTATCAAAATCACTTTCAAATATCATACTTATATAAAGTCCATTATATATAAGATTTCATTTCAAATCTAATACTTTTCAAAATCAATAGTACATCAAATCACACTTATATTGACTTCGATTATATAAGATCTCAATTTACAAATTAAGTATGAGTACCTTTTCGAATCAACAGTTTTCAAATCAATTTCATACTTATACAAATCAATTTTATATAAGTTCGATAACTCCCAAATCAAAGTATTTAAATAAACATGGTTTTCAATTTCAAATCCTTTCAATATCAATTCAGTTGCAAAATCATATATGATTTCGCCAAATCATTTCTTCCTAATTACATATTTTGAGCTTCAATGTTTCTTAAAACAATAGATTTTGAAAATAATCCAAATTTCCAAATCAACAAAATTTATGTCAAACAAATTTACTTCCATTTCCAACATATATTCACTTTCAGAAAATCATAATACTTCCAAAGTTATAAATCTTTCGAAACCAAAATACTTGAAATCATTACACTTTGAAAATCATAGCATTTCGAAATCATACATTTGAAATCATAAAACATTCCTTTAATTCTTTACATTTAACAAATTTATTCAATTAAACCCAAACCTAAAATTTTCAATTTTAATTCAATTCAAACCATCAGTTTCAATTCAATTTAGTTTTTTCAACAATACCTTCAAATTATTTATTTCTATATGAAAAATCCAATTTACCATTGAAAAGATTATTATTCTATATATATACTTTATTCAAAACATTTCAAATCTATATTTCATACCAGTATAATTCAACATTGTCTTATTTATTTCACTCAACAAACAATTTCAAAATTTTATAAATCATATTACTTTATGCTTTAATCATACCAAACTAAACTTATATTCTTTATCAATTACCCTATACCTTTCAAAGTTACCAAGCTTTGAAAAGTTAACCTTGAATTGGAAGTGCTCGAACCTTAAAAATAATCAAAGAAATCTTATTTTCAATCCAAGAGTTGGAAATCACCAACAATTCAGTAAACCAATTTCAAAAGATAGGGTTATACCAAAGCAAATCTGAATCTCGAGGACAGAACACCGGCTTATTTTAAATCATTTCAAATGTGTGTGTGTGTGTGTGTCTATATATATATATATATCTTTCGAATATCAAACCATACTTCAAAATCTAAAATCAAAATTAATTTCACAAAATCACCCGGATAGCAAAGCTACTAGAGTGGCCTCTCCCCCACTCAAAAACTCAAAAATCAATGTCGATGATGCATGTAATCATCACCGAAATTATTTTCCAACGACATAAGTGGGTTCTGGACTTTATTTTCTTGAAACCTATTTGAAATTACTAATTTGAAATTACTTCGAAATCATTGGAATTCATTCGAATACATTTGAAACATTTTTTTCGGAGAAATATCTTTAAATCATATTATTATTATATATTTTCCCAAAATCTTAAAACTGATTTCAAAATAACGGAGTTCGATTCCTCGAAATTCAAATTCAAAACCCTAGAGTTATAAATTATTTTATATAAGTCAAATTCTTATAAATTTTCAAATTTTCAAATCTTTTCAAAACTTCAAATTCCTCGATTTAAAAGGTATATAACCCTTATCAAAAACAGTTCACTTTTATATATAGAATATGGCCATCCTTATCAAAATAATAATTTTGATGTTGTGACGACCCAGAATTTTCGAGCATTTAAAATCAGAATATTTAATTGATTTTTAATATTCAATAGAGTAATTTTAACTTGAGTTAAGAATATCACGATTTATTTTATAATTAAATTATCGAATTTAATAATTTGAAGTTGAGTAAATGTTGAATCTGAAGTTTTAAGCCTGTTGAAAATAGTTTGAAGGCTTGTAAAATTTCTATTGATAACACTGAAGATAATAGAAGTTGTAAAATTGAAATCAACAGTGGTTTGTTCAGTTTTAAAATTTTATAGTTTAAATTAAATTTAAAAATAGCCTTCCGAGGCACAGTCTCAGAATTCGATGAAACTAGTTCCATTGGGTCGGTAATATTGAATTATTATCGGATTTCAAATTTCGTATTGATTGGAGTTGTCGTGTGAGCGTACGACGTATGAAAGCGCTGGAATTTATATCGAAAATTCAATGTTTAGTGCTTCAAAAAGCTATCTTCTCCATACGATCGAGGTTTCGAATTGCGTAATTGTGACAATTTCAATTCAAATTTGAATTAAAAAAAAGATATATAGGTGTATTTAATATATTACTATTTTCAAAGGATAAATTACATTTTTTTTGTTTCAACACTTGGCAGAAACGTGTACTTGCGTCTTCCTTCTTCTGTAAGCTAAGCCGAGCCTTCTAATTAAACCTCGCACCTTCTTCTTTTCTTCTACTCGACAAAACATCAAAAAAAATATAATAAAAGAAAGAAAATGGCCGACACCACCCTCCTCAAATTCGAATTAATCAAATCTAGGAGCGTGTTCATCTCCTCAAATTCGAATTAATCAAATCGAACTTTTGAAGCTCGCGTGTGCGCTCGCGTAGAGGGCGGCGTCGATTCGATCGCGATGCGTGGAATGATGTTTCGAGGCCGTGCGATTCAGGGATAAGGTGCAGAGCTCGAAGTCGAGGGATTTCGAAGATCTGGGCTCGGTCGCATCGTGATTTCCATTACTCGAAGGCGATGAAAGCATGATGTTGCTGTTAGTATTGGGGCGCGCACTGGTTCGATTTTTTGGGTTCGGCGACTTGGCGTGTTCGGCGTCGATGGCCGCGAGTTTGTGGATATTGGGAGGCTAGGGTTTTGTTGAGATGCTCGCGCGCGGGGCAGTGAGGATGAGCTCGTCGTTGTGATTTCCTGTTCGAGTTTGTGGTAATTTTAATCTCTACATCTTAATTTCGCCACTTAAGTTTTTAACCTGAAAAGAAAATTTTATTTTACCCTTTTGAATCAACTGCAAGTTAAAATAGTGTAAATTTAATCGGCTATGTTCTTAGAGTAGCAAGCTATATTATTTCAGATTCTAACTAAGCTTAATACATATATATACATGGGTATATATATATATGTATATGTATATAACTTTATAAAACATATATACATGTTTTCACGTACTAGTTAGTCTTAAAATGATGTATTATGAAGGTTTATTTTTTTAAATAAACTTTTTAATTATTTTAGCCACCAAAATATTTTAGTAAAAGGAAATTAAGTTAAAATTTAGACTATTAGTTCAAAAAAACATTGGTTGGTTTAAATTAAATGAATAAATAATAGTAAAATTGCTCGATTAATTTAAATATTAATAAACATGCTGTAAAACCCCACCCCGAGACCCACCTTAGTAAAGAGAATTAACGAGTAATTCCGTCTACTAAAGCGGAGAATAGGGCTAGTTAAGGGCTACCATCTATAACTTTGTCTTAAACATCTACTGAATACGTCGATAAATGCAATATAATTTTTTTCTTTTCTATCTCAATGGATCGACATACACAGTAAATGCTTAAACCAAAACTATAGGTGGCTAACGGATCTATCAAAACTAAATACAATAACTAAATGTAAAGCAAATCATTGTATACTTAATATTTATTCAAGGTCAAAAATCGAGAAAACCAAGGGAATGTTGAAGTGAATGGAAAATGCAAAATCAAAGGTGAGTTAATCTCACTCAGTTGAATTTAAATTTAAATGATTAAATTTAAATAATTGTTTGAATGGTTGAATTTGATTGATGTGCTATAGTATGGTATATTTTGGAATTGGTATTTTATATTGTGCTAACGTCTGTGGATGCAGGGAAAACAGGTTGGTGGGATCCAACTTGGTCCCTCAACATTTATTTAAATTATTTAATGTTCTTTATTGTGATTATTTGATATTCTATGATGAATTATATTGGAATATTGAAAGCTATGGGTTGATGGATTATATTTGGGTATAATGAGCTACCAAAAATATATAAATTGGATTTTGGAAAGAAAATAAAAGAAGTAATTTTGTAAGCGAAATAACTATAGAAATTGTGAATAAATTAAGAAGGAATTGAAAGAAGTAGAAGTGATATTAAAATACTAATAAATAACTTCGAGTATAAAAAGAAAAAAAAGATTTTGGATAAATAGAATTAATGAATTGTAAAATCAAGTGATATTATTTAAAGGAATGAAGAATTATTTTAAAATTCAAAGTTTAAATTTACTTAAAAGGATTAAGAAGTAATGTGACAAATCAAAAAAATTGGTATTCTCTGTTAAAATATTTTAAATCATCATTAAGAAATAAAATCTAAAATTAATGGATTTTTAAATAAAGGGGAGTAAATTGGAAATCAATTTGGAAATTGATTCAAGTGTTTGAAACTAGTAATTTAAAGAAAAATGTGAAGAGAACTATATCCTGGATAGCCAAGTACATTCAAAGCAAATTTTTAAATATAAGATAAAAAGTTTTTAATGCTGTTTTAAAAAGCATGTTTTGAGAATTAATTATTTCTAAATATTAAAATTATAAAGTAAATATTTCTCAAATCTATTATCGTTGTAATTATTTAAAAAGTGAGTTAGTATTTTGTTTTAAAAGTGAAAATCTAGTTTTATATTTTATAAAGTAACCTTATTTTTTAATATTCACATAGTATATATTTTTTTTAAACTATTGAAGTAGTTTTAACTTAAATGTTTTAAAATATATTTCAATATAAAGCATTTAAATTATTTTAAATATCTAAAGTTTTGTGCTTGGTAATTCCAGTGGAAATAGAAAATACTCGAAATTTACTCTGTGAAAGGAAGATAGTTTGAAACTGTTTTCAAAAGGGTGTGAAAAGTGGAAATATATCCAGTGAAGATATTTTTGGGATTAATAAATAATTTGGGAAATTATTTATTGTTTGATAGTTGTTGTGAATGTTAATTGATAGTTAAATAACCGACTATCAATATTGGCCAAATGCGTTGATCGTTTCATAGAGACCGGGATCGAGATTTATTTCTCGAAAACCACTTCAATCCGGTTTGTACGTTTTCGTGAAAAACGATTTTGGATTCGAAGATGGAGCAGTGAAGTGCAAGGGCTAGTTGCTACTAATCCTGAGGATATTTCCAAAATGGATGTAGTAGGAATGGTGCCTTCGGTTCCATTCGAACCCGGGACGGACTTGTATGGATAAATGCTTTCGGAACATCGTCTGTGATAACCCAAATTTTTGGACATCTGTAATTGATTAACAAACTGGGATAATTAATAAAATATTGACAAATAAATCTGATGATAAATATTTATACTTGGATAGATATTTATTTAAAAAAAATCTTCTAGTATAATTATCTTAAAATTTGCAAAAATCATTATTTTCAAACAAATGTAATGTGTGTTTGTTTAATATGTATATGAGTCAATTTAAATTGAATTTGAATTTGAGGTTTGAAATTCAAAGGATAATTATATTAGTGTATAATTAAGATTTTAAAATCTTCCCTTTTGAAATTTTAAATCTTCCCTTTTGAAATTTTAAATCTAAAATTTCTATATACAATTTATCGATGTAAACTAAGATTTATAAAAAAAAAGTTTAATATACCCTCTTTTAAATTATTATATGCTTAAGTATGAACCAAACTAAAGGTATAATATAAGATCATATTATAAACATTTAATTACATGTATAACCATTAAATACAAAAGCTTTCAAAATCATTTAAAAATTGTAAGAAAATGAGTAAAGACAAATGTTTAAATTATGAGCTCATTGTTAACATGGGTAATAAGATTTAATAAGGGACTAATATTCTTTCCTTCTAATTTATACATATGCTAAATATAGTTTATATGTAATATAAATACATAAAACAAATTATAAAAAATAAAATAAAAATACAATAAGAATATTAATAAAGGAATTAAACATTTGTAAGACATTTAATATGTGAAATGGACACTTGTAACCTTTATAATATATGTAAAGACAAGTGGCCAAAAATGTTATTATTGTTAAAATATAAAATTTTCTTTAGGGTAAATATCAAAGTTAGAAGATAGGCTGAAGTTATTCTATCATCTTCCTAATGCAAAACCAAAGAAAAAAGAAAAAAAAAGAAACTGTAAAAAAAAATTAAAACTACAGCAGCTTTCAATTTGATTCAAAGAACAGATCAAGCTTCAGATCAAGTAAGTTAACGTTCAAGTTCAAATCATCAAACAGGCCAATTCAACAACTCAGAAAGCTAATCAAGCAAGAAGCATTTCAGTTCTTAATTCAAGCAATACAAGTTTCAAAAATCAAAATATCAGGTTTCAAATCTAAAATCAAGACCCATGTTTTAGAAGAAAAGACAACTTTCAGTTAAAAAAAAAGAAGAAGAAGGAAAAGAAGGGAGGGGATTCTCTATTCTTCAAGGTAACAGGTGAGTAAACTACTAATTTAAATCTTAAGTAGGATAAAATATGTTTCTTAAGTGATTTCTGGATATTGATTCTTGCATGTGTGGATATTAGTGGACAATCTGTAATTATGAATGTATTTGTTTCTGCATGTCTGTAATGGGTATTCCTCTATTCATTCCTGAAGTACAGAGTATAAAAAAATAAACAAAATTCAAATTTCCCATAGAAACACTTTGCAACTTTGAATTTCCAAACACATTAGTCAAGTTCAAATTCATCTTGATTATGAAAACATGTTTAAGTAATATAGGATCAGAAATTACCTATAAATAAGAAGAATGCAGTGGAAACTTATATAACGTGATAAATAAAATATAGAATTATATTGATTCATGTATGTGCATTGAATCATCATTTAAGATTATGTTTTCAAAAACAAAAAAAAAATCCAAATTTATAATGATGAATTGAATGTGTACTTTGGGGTTTACTGGAGAATGGGTTTATGGTGATTTCTGGAATATGGAGTATATGGGGTGGCCGAAATTGTTACTGGAGGAAGTGGAGCTATTAGAGATGTTAGGAAAATTATTAGTTTGGTTTGCAATTTATTTTTGATATTGAGATTTGGATTTAAAGTCTTGAACCCTAGTTTTCACTGGGTTATTGATTTTGCTGGAATCTGATCTCCTCGGTTGATCGAGTTCAACCATTTCTGGGGTATTAATAGATGGTGGTACGAGGATATTTCGCCGAAGTTTCGAAGGTGAAGGTGGCCGGAGGCGCGAGAACGAGGGTCTTTGACAGGTTTTGGTTGAGTAGGTGCTTCCAGTTCCAGTTTGTTTCAAGTTGGATTTTAATCTCGATTTTTGATTTCGTGGGGAAACTGGGAAATGGTGATGGATATGGGATGCCTGTGTGACGCCCCACCTCTATACCCACGCTAGCCAAGAACACTACGGTGTAATGCTGTCAACTAGCACGGAGAATAAGGCTGTTGAGGAGCGACCATCCGTGTAATTGCTTTGCGCGAGCATCGTTATGTCAGATGGTACGACATAAATTTGTTTATCAAGAGGGAAATCCGACATTCCGACGCAAACTCAAAGCTACTACACAGTGGCTATAATATCTTCAGAAACAAATACAGAAATAAACATAACATAAATCAGTCACAGATAATACATATCACGAAGGCGGAAATAGATATGAATATTACACAAGGAAGTGTACATCAGAGTAGTGGTCAGAAAGATCCACAATAACCCAAAATAATAGCAACATGTGCTATACAAAAGAATACATCAGTGAGTCAATATCTCAAGAGTATACAATAAAAACTACTAATCTAAGTAGTAAGCAAAAGGTCAGAGTAATGGATCCCAGGAGAGAAGTCAAGTCGAAGCACCTGCAACATCTCGGTCTGACCCGAGTATTATTTATAAGAAAATAATAAACGGATCAGTCTAGCTATAAATATCAGATAACATGATATAGAACGAAAGATATGACATAGACGTATAATATCCATAATGGCATACTACTATAAGTATGTAAACGATAATCAACAAATGATTAATCAATATCAGAGAATCTTCTCAAAGATCCAAAAAGGGTATCATACCCCAAAACTTGTATTCACAACAAGTAAATGACACACGAATTGACCAATGCGCAAAAATTGATAAATCATATCAATGAAAATCACTAAAATTGGTGAAGCATAAATTCTAAAATTCAACACACGAAATCCAGAAATCATAAAATAAAAAGGAGGGAAGGCCTACCACATGAACGGGAGCATGAAAACTCACCTACAGCTGTAACACACGAACGAGAAGCTATCTCATGGTAGCTAGCCATTAATTTGACACACGAATGGTCCGAAGACCTGACACACGAATGGTCCGAAGACCGTGGGTTGCTACCCCACCAATTTGAGTCGAAACTCCACAAAGCGGGGTTTAGTCTCCCTCACAGACAAAGAGACATCGCACATTGCTAGTCTAAATCACAAAAATGATCGTCACGATCATCAAGAAGTGTCAATCACAGTAAGCTAGTAAATATATGAGATTAGCTTCATGTCCCATAACCACTAGCTTAACTTAAATATTTACGAACAAATTGTATATCTCCACTAGAAAATTGTCACAAGAGATTCAATCGAACATGTCCAAGAATTAACCGACGAAGTAAATGCAAGCGTTTCATACCACTCGTTTTACTAAGTCGTTTAATTAGATTTCTCATACGAGTGAGGTAAAGGTTCGTATATACTAATAGATTAGAAATCGGTTTGAGAAAACGAGCTTTGTAATAAAATATTGTTGAAATCATTTGAAGAAAGAGTTTTGATATTTACTACTAGTATAGAAAACCTTTATATTTTTAAAGTGACAAATCACAAAGAAGATTGTAAGAACAATCAATCAGTAAAATTCACATTCGAAGGCGTGAATAAAATCCAAAGAAGCCGATAAAGAATCCATCGAAATGGATATTCAAAAATCCCTAAAAAGAAGTCATCAAAGTCATAATAAATGATAACAACAAACAGGATTATCACGAATCGATTTAAATTGGAATTCTCAAACAAAAAGGCAAGAAGGCAAAATCACAACAGTTTCAGACGTCTGAAGCAAGTGGTTCAGACGTCTGAATCTGGAAATATAAAAATTTCCAGAACATAATTCAGACGTCTGAATCAAGTGTTTCAGACGTCTGAAATAGGCACTTTTTAGCCTATTTCCTTTCTGGTTCCAAATGAACCAATTCAGACGTCTGAAACCATATATTCAGACGTCTGAATCTGGGAATAGAAAGCTTCCCAGAACAATATTCAGACGTCTGAATATTACGTTTTAGACGTCTGAATCTGGGGTTCAGGGCATTCCCTGAACCTAGGCCAAAAATGGCCAAACGAATATCGAAAACGATCGAACGAGCAAATGGCGATGACTAAGGAATTACGTCGAACGACAACCCAGCCTAAACGGCTCTTCGATATGCCTCAAATATCAATGTCCAAATATCC
Organism: Allium cepa; assembly: GCA_030765085.1. Lineage (NCBI taxonomy): Eukaryota > Viridiplantae > Streptophyta > Magnoliopsida > Asparagales > Amaryllidaceae > Allium > Allium cepa. The sequence continues at coordinate 727,660,347 of CM060938.1, read as the reverse complement.
ATAATAGGATTTTCATAAATTGGACCAAAACACCAAAAATTGGAATATACACCAAATCGATCCAAACCAAAATCAATTGCACGCGAATAAACGTTAGGAATTCATACCTAACAATCGGAGATAATTATAGACAAAGATGTGAGATAAAAATCTCACCTTTTTACAAAATTAAACAAGAAGAAGCTTGAAAGCAAATGGAGAATCAACCTCTCTTCAACACAACCCAAATGAGCTTGAATCTATGCTCAAAACAAGAACATTCCCAAAATTAGGTTTAGGAATTTCTGAAATTGGTAAGAGAAAAAGTTGGAGAAGAAGAAGAGAAGCTTACCAATGGGTTCTTCTATTAGTTTGGAGCTAGAACTTGATTTACAAAAGAGAACTAGGGCTTGGAGTTTTAATTTCCTCTTCCACTCTCCATTAACATAAAAGCTTGAGTATTAGGAAGATAGAAAAGAAGTGAATGAAGAGGAGAGGGTTGGAACTGAGTTAAGTGGGGTTAATGGACTCAGCCCAAACTAAAGCCCTAAGTAAAAAGTAGCAAAAATCAACTTACTCCAAACATATCAAAGCTTATACTCAAAAAGGTGGCAAACGGCATTTTAAACTCAATGGGAGTGGTCCCGAGTCCTAATTTGACCGTATGCAAAAAGTAGTTTTTCGGACTAAAATCCGACTAACGATAAAATATTTAAATATAAAAATCGACAAATATGCGGGTTGTTACAGACTCCTCTCCTTAAAGAAATTGCGTCCCCGTAATATTTAAGAAGAACATATATAGTAACAACCATAAAAGCATATTCAACACTAAAGAAATTTGAAATAAGAAGTTCACCTCAAAGAGCACGAGAAAGTAAGTACGGATGTGTTCGCTCGATGTACTCTCTAGATTCCCAAGAACAATCCTTAGGATTTGAAGACCATTGAACTTTAACAAGCAGGACATCTTTATTTCGAAGGCGTTTGACTTCCGAAGCAATGATACGAATAGGATGCTGCTCATAAGTTAAATTAGGCGATACTTTAATCTCTTCCACAACGCCGGGCTCAAGAATAGAATCGGAATCTCGAAGACATTTCTGAAGTTGAGAAACGTGAAACACGTCATGCATAGCAGAGAATTGAGCCGGTAATGATAGGCGATAAGCCATGGAACCAATACGTTCAGTGATAGGAAATAGCCCAATATATCGAGGCGCCAATTTTCCCGATCGACTGAAACGTACAACACCTTTCATAGGTGATACACGAATGAACACAAGATCTCCCACAGAAAATTCTAACTTCCTTCTTCGGTTATCGGCATAGGATTTTTGTCTACTCTGGGCTTCTTTCATCCTATGTTGAATAAGATCAATCTTTTCTGTGGAATCGCGAATAAAACCTAGACCTAAAACAAGCTTCTCACCGGCCTCAAGCCAACAAGAAGGAGATCGGCATGGCCTTCCATAGAGTGCCTCGAAAGGTGCCATACCAATACTAGATTGGAAGCTATTATTATAGGAAAATTCAACAAGTGAAATATGATCTTCCCAACTTCCACCAAAATCAAGAACATATGCACGAAGAAGATCTTCAAGAGTTTGATTCACTCGCTCGGTTTGTCCATCGGACTGAGGATGATAAGCGGTGCTAAAATTAAGCTTCATTCCCAAAGCTTTTTGAAGACTCTTCCAAAATCCACTAGTAAACAATGGATCACGATCACTAACTATAGAAGTAGGAACTCCATGCAATTTAACAATTTCTTTAATAAAAAGTTTGGCCAAAAGAGGTACGGTTCGGTTAGACCGAACGGGAATAAAATGGGCAGATTTAGTAAGTCTATCAACAATCACCCATAAGCTATCATGACCCGAACGAGAACGGGGAAGGCCGTCTATAAAATCCATGGAAATTTGGTCCCACTTCCAAATTGGAATTTCTAAAGGTTGCAATAACCCACCGGGCCTTTGATGTTCGGCTTTAACGAGTTGGCAAGTCATGCAACGCTTAACGAAGTTAGCGATGTCAAGTTTCATTCCCTCCCAATAATATAGTCGCTTCATATCCGCGTACATTTTACTACTACCGGGATGAATGGTGAATTTAGAACGATGAGAATCTTCTAAAATATCTTTACGAAGATCACCAATACTTGGCACGACAAGTCTACCAAATTTCCGAATGCCGCCACGAGGATCGATATCGAAGTCTTTCAAACCTTCTATCAATTTTATCCTTAATATTTTGGCCGAGAAGAGCCAATTCAGGATCTAGCCTTTGAGCTTCAAGAATGCGGTCAAAAAAGAAGGATGAGCCTCAAGGCTACATAAAACAAATGATGAGCATAAATCGGATACGCGGTCTCGAATCTCACAAGTGGATAAGATCTCGAGATCGTTCCATTCGGATATCATCATAGAAACAACAGCTTGTTGTTTACGGCTAAGAGCATCGGCGACACGATTACCCTTACCGGGAGTGTAAAGAATATCAAGATCATATGGTGCAAGAAATTCGAGCCAACGCTGTTGACGCAAATTAAGTTCCTTTTGAGAGAATAAATACTTCAAAGATTTATGATCGGTATAAAGATCAAATTTCTCTCCTAAAAGATAATGACGCCAAATACGAAGGGCGAAAACAATAGCCGCGAGCTCTAAATCATGAGTGGCATATCTAGTCTCGGCTGGCTTCAATTGCCTAGAAGCAAGCAATAACACATTCTTTTTGCATAAGAACGACACCCAAACCAACGCGACTAGCATCGGTATAAACAACGAAATCTTGATTCCCCTCCGGAATAACAAGAATAGGAGCATCAGAAAGGAGTTCTTTTAATTTCTGAAAAGAAGTTTCACATTTGTCCGACCAAATGTATTTAACACCTTTCTTGGTTAAGCCAGTGAGAGGCACGGCAATTTTAGAAATGTCTTTGATAAAACGACGGTAATAGCCCGCCAATCCGAGAAAACTACGAATCTCTGTCACACTCTCCGGTCTCTTCCAATCTTGAATCGCTTCAATCTTTGAAGGATCCATGGAAATTCCGGATTCGGAAATAATATGACCAAGAAACTTCACACGAGATTGCCAAAAGTGGCATTTAGAAATTTTTGCTTTTAATTGATTACTCCTAAGAGTTTCAACACAATCCGAAGATGTTTTTCATGCTCCTCCTCGGTTTTAGAATACACAAGAATATCATTGATAAAGATGAGAACAAACCGGTCGAGAAAGTCTTTGAAAACTCTATTCATAAGGTCAACAAAATAAGCCGGAGCATTCGTTAGACAAAATGGCATAACAAGCCATTCATAAGATCCATAACGAGTACGGAACGATGTCAAAGGAATGCTATCCTCTGCAATACGAAGCTGATGAAATCCAGTAGCTAAGTCTAATTGTGAAAAGACTCTAGCACCACTAAGTTGATCGAATAGATCATCAATCCGAGGTAAAGGATATTTATTTTTGATAGTAAGATCATTAAGCTTGCGGTAGTCAACGCAAAGTCTAAGTGTTCCATCGGATTTCTTCACAAAAATAGCTGAAGCTCCCCAAGGCGAGGAACTAGAGCGAATAAATTGCTTTGTCTCCAATTTGGATAATTGTTTACGCATCTCCTCGTTTTCTTTACTGGACATACGATACGGAGGACGAGTGATAGTTTGAGCTCCAGGAATAAGATTAATTCTGAACTCAATTGCTCGCTTAGGTGGCAATCGTAAAACGGGCTCGAATAAGTCGGAAAATTCACGAACGACGTGAATAAGAGAAATAATATCTCCCTCATCGTCATCATCGTCATCACAAGGATTTAAAGAATATAAAGATGCAACCAAAGCAGAATCCAAATTTTTAAGAATAACAGACATCTGCTTAACGGATTGAGGATGTCGAAGATGAATAGTCCGCTCAGGACATAGGATATGAGCTTCATAACGATTAAGCCAATCCATTCCCAAAATCATTCCAAAGCCTAAATAACGCATGACATGCAAATCGGCTAGGAAAGGAAAATCACACAAAATAATCTCGACATCTTTACACAATAAACTGATTGTTGCGGATCCACCAACCGGATTTGCAATTCTCAAAGAAGTCATTAAACACAAAACATCCAAAGAAAAAGTATCAACAAGTTCTTTTGATATAAAAGAATGGGATGCACCCATATCAAAAAGAACTCGAATAGGATGATCACGAAATAAAATAATTCCATCCAGAATAGAATGAGAAATACCTTGGCCACGAGATGTGTTACCAGGAGCTTTAGCAACATTAAGATTTCCCTCTTTCCTGCCCTGAAGCCTGGGGCATGAGGATATAACATGACCGGGACCTTTGCAGTAGCGACAAGAGATAGACTTGGGACACTTGTTCGCATAATGGTCCTTCGAAACACAATTATAGCATTCCCCACGACCAAAGGAAGAAGTCTTTGCCACGGAGGTTGCTTGCTTCCCTTTCTTATTAGGATAGGGGCCTTCGAATTTGTTTGGCCTCTTCTTGTTATTGTTGAAGCTTGGTTTGGAACCCACCACTTCAACATCATTCTCCTTATCCGCCTCTTCAAGACGAAGAGCGATATCAACGAGTTGGTCGAAAGAAACTTCTAATTTTAGAAGTAATGGCTTCTTGAGACTTTTGTTTAAACCATAGACGAACCTCTGGTTCTTCTTTAAAGGGGTGTTGATGTATTCAACCCCATATTTGGAAAGCGACTCGAAGGAGGCGACGTAATCAGTCACGGAGGACTCACCTTGAACTAGGTCTACAAATCGTCGAGCCAATGTCACTTTCTCAGCTTCTGGAAAGAATTTTAATTCGAAGCATTCTCGGAATTGCTCCCAGGTGAGATCCGCTTCATTAATCTCAGAAATAAGAAGCTCGTACCAGTCCAATGCTCTTTCTCGGAGCATACTAGAGGCCACCTGAACTCGGTGAAGGTCAATAAGATTCATGCGAGAAAAGATTCGATCGCATGACCTTAGCCAAGCCTGTACTTCAATAATAGTTTCGGAACCTTTGAATGGCTCCCCACCCAAATTAGTGTAATTGCTGCACAAGCGTGCAAACCCCAACTTTGGGTGAGTAGGTTCCGGGTTAGCTCCAGCTGCTTGAGCATTTGTCACTAAATCAAGAAGCTGTTGAGCAGTCATAAAAACTCCATCCTGGGATGGAACACTAGACGGTACGGCTCTGGGACGGCCTGGTCTAGACATTTCTCTTCCTTTAGAAAGAAAGAAGAAGAAGAAAAAGGTTATTCACCAAATAATTATCAAGAAATCTTGATAAATAAAAAAGGAATCATAAAAGAAAATAGGATAGAACGGTACGAAGACTCGAATTAAATCCTAATGCACGACTCCTAAGATGGACTTAGGACGATGATCCTTGTTATAGTATTCCATATTGTTCCGAAGTTTGGCTCTGATACCAAGCTGTGACGCCCCACCTCTATACCCACGCTAGCCAAGAACACTACGGTGTAATGCTGTCAACTAGCACGGAGACTAAGGCTGTTGAGGAGCGACCATCCGTGTAATTGCTTTGCGCGAGCATCGTTATGTCAGATGGTACGGCATAAATTTGTTTATTAAGAGGGAAATCCGACATTTCGACGCAAACTCAAAGCTACTACACAGTGGCTATAATATCTTCGGAAACAAATATAGAAATAAACATAACATAAATCAGTCACAGATAATTCATATCACGAAGGCGGAAATAGATATCAATATTACACAAGGAAGTGTACATTAGAGTAGTGGTCAGAAAGATCCACAATAACACAAAATAATAGCAACATGTGCTATACAAAAGAATACATCAATGAGTCAATATCTCAAGAGTATACAACAAAAACTACTAATCTAAGTAGTAAGCAAAAGGTCAGAGTAATGGATCCCTGGAGAGAAGTCAAGTCGAAGCACCTGCAACATCTCGGTCTGACCCGAGTATTATTTATAAGAAAATAATAAACGGATCAGTCTAGCTATAAATATCAGATAACATGATATAGAACGAAAGATATGGCATAGACGTATAATATCCATAATGGCATACTACTATAAGTATGTAAACGATAATCAACAAACGATTAATCAATATCAGAGAATCTTCTCAAAGATCCAAAAAGGGTATCATACCCCAAAATTTGTATTCACAACAAGTAAATGACACACGAATTCACCAATGCACAAAAATTGATAAATCATATCAATGAAAATCACTAAAATTGGTGAAGCATAAATTCTAGAATTCAACACATGAAATCCAGAAATCATAAAATAAAAAGGGGGGAAGGCCTGTCACGTGAACGGGAGCATGAAAACTCACCAACAGCTGTAACACACGAACGAGAAGCTATCTCATGGTAGCTAGCCATTAATTTGACACACGAATGGTCCGAAGACCTGACACACGAATGGTCCAAAGACCGTGGGTTGCTACCCCACCAATTTGAGTTGAAACTCCACAAAGCGGGGTTTAGTCTCCCTCGCAGACAAAGAGACATCGCACATTGCTAGTCTAAATCACAAAAATGATCATCACGATCATCAAGAAGTGTCAATCACAGTAAGCTAGTAAATATATGAGCTTAGCTTCATGTCCCATAACCACTAGATTAACTTAAATATTTACGAACAAATTGTAGATCTCCACTAGAAAATTGTCACAAGAGATTCAATTGAATAAGTCCAAGAATTAACTGACGAAGTAAACGCAAGCGTTTCATACCACTCGTTTTACTAAGTCGTTTAATTAGATTTCTCGTACGAGTGAGGTAAAGGTTCGTATATACTAATAGATTAGAAATCGGTTTGAGAAAAAGAGCTTTGTAATAAAATAGTGTTGAAATCATTTGAAGAAAGAGTTTTGATATTTACTACTAGTATAGAAAACCTTTATATTTTTAAAGTGACAAATCACAAAGAAGATTGTAAGAACAATCAATCAGTAAAATTCACATTCGAAGACGTGAATAAAATCCAAAGAAACCGATAAAGAATCCATCGAAATGGATATTCAAAAATCCCTAAAAAGGAGTCATCAAAGTCATAATAAATGATAACAACAAACAGGATTATCACGAATCGATTTAAACTGGAATTCTCAAACAAAAAGGCAAAAAGGCAAGAAGGCAAAATCACAACAGTTTCAGACGTCTGAAACAAGTGGTTCAGACGTCTGAATCTGGAAATATAAAAATTTCCAGAACACAATTCAGACGTCTGAATCAAGTGTTTCAGACGTCTGAAATAGGCACTTTGTAGCCTATTTCCTTTCTGGTTCCAAATGAACCAATTCAGACATCTGAAACCATATATTCAGACGTCTGAATCTGGGAATAGAAATCTTCCCAGAACAATATTCAGACGTCTGAATATTGCGTTTCAGATGTCTGAATCTGGGGTTCAGGGCATTCCCTGAACCTAGGCCAAAAATGGCCAAACGAATATCGAAAACGATCGAACGAGCAAATGGCGATGACTAAGGAATTACGTCGAACGACAACCCAGCCTAAACGGCTCTTCGATACGCCTCAAATATCAATGTCCAAATATCCATAATAGGATTTTCATAAATTGGACCAAAACACCAAAACTTGGAATATACACCAAATCGATCCAAACCAAAATCAATTGCACACGAATAAACGTTAGGAATTCATACCTAACAATCGGAGATAATTATAGACAAAGATGTGAGATAAAAATCTCACCTTTTTACAAAATTAAACAAGAAGAAGCTTGAAAGCAAATGGAGAATCAACCTCTCTTCAACACAACCCAAGTGAGCTTGAATCTATGCTCAAAACAAGAACATTCCCAAAATTAGGTTTAGGAATTTCTGAAATTGGTAAGATAATAAGTTGGAGAAGAAGAAGAGAAGCTTACCAATGGGTTCTTCTATTAGTTTGGAGCTAGAACTTGATTTGCAAAAGAGAACTAGGGCTTGGAGTTTTAATTTCCTCTTCCACTCTCCATTAACATAAAAGCTTGAGTATTAGGAAGATAGAAAAGAAGTGAATGAAGAGGAGAGGGTTGGAACTGAGTTAAGTGGGGTTAATGGGCTCAGCCCAAACCAAAGCCCTAAGTAAAAAGTAGCAAAAATCAACTTACTCCAAACATATCAAAGCTTATACTCAAAAAGGTCGCAAACGACATTTTAAACTCAATGGGAGTGGTCCCGAGTCCTAATTCGACCGTTTGCAAAAAGTAGCTTTTCGGACTAAAATCCGACTAACGATAAAATATTTAAATAAAATATTTAAATATAAAAATCGACAAATATGCGGGTTGTTACAGCCTGGGTGATCGATGACTTGTTCCAGTCATCAGAGTTGATCTGAGAAGGCGACGTCGTGGGTGCACGTGCACAGTGCAAATGGAATCTGCAGGTGAATTGTTGGATTGGGGGAAACTCGGAATTGTCTCGGGGAAATCGGGTTTTAACTCGAAGTAGGAGATGATTTTACTCGAAGTAATTTATGGGGTTGCTCGGGTAAAACATAGTTTCAGGTTTTTCTTTTCAATATAAACAGAAATCTGATCTGTCATTTTAAATTTTAAAAGTAAAGTTTAAATGTAAATTAAAATTTGAAACTAAGTTTAAAAAACTGAATTTAGATATGAATTCAAATAGTTTAAATGCTGGTCTTTGTAATAATTTGAAATTTTAGTTTGGGTTTTAAATAAAAACAGAAAACCTGTTCTGTTTTTTGAAAAATCAAAGAAGTATAAAATGCAAAATGGAAATTTAAACTGAGTTTTTAAAATATGAAATTTGAATATGAATTCAAATTAGATTGTCTGAGATTTGAAATTATTTATGTTTTTAAATTTAAATTTGATTTTAAAACTTATAAGTGTTAAAGCATATGTGTGATTCGGATTTGAATTGGAAGCTTATATTTTTAAAATTTGAAATTTAAAAATGAGTTTGGATCTGGGTTTTTAAATCTGGAATTAAATTTTAATTTCAGTTTTTAAATTAAATGATTTGAATTTAAATTGAATTGGTATTTAAATTCTTTACACTTATTTTATAAAGTATATGTTTCTTTTAAAATATGAGATAAAGGATTTGAATTGTTTGTAAAACTTTGTTTAAGTTGAAATTTGTATCCATTTTAAAATCTCAAATTTTAAAATGAAGTTTAAAGTAAATTTAAAAACAATTTGTTTTTTAAATGCTTAATTAAGTAAGTAATGTTTATGTAAAAGGTAAATGGAATTTGATGAATTGGATTCATTAAATTATTAAGATAATTAAGATGAATAATTAATTATTTAATTAATTAATAATGTGGATGATTAATTAAGTAATTAATAATTTTTAAGTTGATTAATTAAGATTTGAGATAAATTAATTAAGGTAATCAATTCGTAATTAGGAATTGTTAATTAATGATTAAGATTTATTAATCAAGTGATTAAGGATTAATTAAGATTGTAATTAACACTTAATTAATTAAATAATTAGAGATTAATTAATTGGTAATTAGATATTAATTAATTTGTAATTAATTGATGATTAATCTAAGTTAATTTCTTAATTAAGTAATTAAGAATGTTAATGAAGGTCATTAACTTAATTGGTTGATATCTCTTATATGAATTGCTTTGTGATATGCTATGTTGGATGAACGGTAATAATATTATCTAACGATTATGGGTTGCTATGTAAAAGGGATATCCAAAAATTAAAGTTGAGTAGTATTTAATTGAATAACTTGAATTCAGATGAAATTGAATTCGAAGAGACCGGAGTCGGGTAATTGTAAATACCCGAAACCACTTCGATTCTTTATAGATTGATATGTTAGATCAATGAGATGTAATGGAATGGAATGATTTAAGTGAATTGGTCCTTTTAATCTAAGTTTTGACACTTAGGAATTGATGTGTGAAATTTGTGATGTCTATAATAACTTGTGAAGTCGTAAATTGATATGAGTTACCCGGGTTTATATAAGTTGTATGCTTTTGTATCCCATGTTAGAAGAGTTTACTCACGCTGGTTTCCAGCCTGACCCGGGTGTTACTTTGATGTAATGCTCGGGTCAGACCGAGTATTACAAATTTTCAGGTAAGGGTGTTTTGGAGCTCAGGAGGCGAGCTGGATGGATGGGACGTATGGAGTATTTACTGATGTGTATAGTATAGATGGCTTGGACATGTTGTTTTAAACTGTCCGGTGTATTGTAATGGTTATAACTCTGATGTATAAAAATATAATTGTACTAATGATGATTCTTCTTTGTAAAAATGTTATTTATGTCATATTATTTTTTTTGATCCGCTGTGAATGTGAGGTTTCTGTGATTGGCTTTTGTTTCTTCTTCTTTCTCTTTTCTTCTTTTCACTAACTATCTGGAAATTTCGGGATGGAAATTTTCGGGTCGTTACTTTTGGTATCAGAGCTGAAGGTTAAGGAGAACCTTGGCTCTGGTGGGATTACTCATTAAGAAAAGGGTAAGTGGTACCCTAGAATGAGTTGGGTGTGTATATATATATATATATGAGAGAGCGTACTTGTTATTTTCTTATATAAAGGTTTTTAAATGATTTCAAAAGTAAATGAATCTTATATAAGAAATAGATTATCTATATTATATTAAGGAAATTGGCTGTAGTATTAATTAAATTAAAAGTAATAGTAACAATTAAGTGGTAATAGAATTACAACCAAATTGAAATTAAATAAAGATAAGTTTGAAATGGATTCAAACTAAAATTGAAACCTTGAATTGGAGAAGTATTTCAAAATAAGATGAACTAGAATTGGTTTCAAACAAAAGAAATAGATGGTTATTGTGTTTAATAATGGAATGATTGTTTTTCAATAAACAATAAAATGTTTTAAGGAAGTAACCATTTAAAAAGAGTAACTTGTAAGTTTGAAAGGATGTAAATTAAAGAGGATTTCAAATTGTGCAGTTTTGAATTCTAAAATTTAAAACATTTGAATTGGTTTCAAAATGTTAAAGGAAATTATGTTATTCAAACTATTTGGAATATGATCTTATTTTAAAATTAGAAATGTTTGAAAATTTTAAAGAGAATTTGTTTTGAAGTGAAACCAAAGGTGGTTTAAAAATTTTAAAGTATAACTTGGTATGTAAAAGAAAATTATTATGAATACATGTGGATATACATAATATCAAAGGTGGTTGAAGATAAACTCTGAGTATTGAGTTTTAAATTTGGAATAAGATGTGATACCCAAAATGATAAGTTTTTTTTAAAACTTAATTAGTGGGAATATTATTTATGAGAAGTTCAAAATTTGAAATGGAAGTTCAAATTGGGTAAGGTTGACTGGATTAAGTGAATTGAGTTTAGATTGGGAAAAGTTAAATATGTTGGGATGTTCAACCTGATTTGTAAATTTTAAGATGAAATTAAGATTTAACTTGGAAAGTTAAATGGTTGATTTGAATTAGGGAGTTTGAGTGATCTCAAATTGGGTTTGAGATCTGGAAATTGTAAATTGATGAATGGTTTAAGATGAATTAGATAATATCATCCTATTGTTGTTAAAAATCTTTAAGTTGTGAATTAGATTTGTTTAAATGAATGAGAAATGGAGTATGGTAATCCATTGTTGGGATAAAAAGGTAAATTGATTTAAAGGAGTTAAATCAGCATTTGAAGTATTAACTCGAATTTATATAATTCGAGATGGTTTAACTTTGAAATTAGTTCAAATTGAATTTGATTTGAATTATTTGAAATTGTGATTGAAGTTGTATAAGTATAAAAGTTAAATGGAAAATTTGAATTGGATTAATTTGAAATGATTTGAAATTGAAGTGGGTTCAATTTGAAGTTAGTCCAAATTGATTTGAAATTGTAATTAAAGTTCAATAGTTTTAAATTCAAATGGAATTTGAATTAAATTTGGGAGGAAATCAAGAATAATCCAACGTGATTTGGAAATGGAGTTTGAAATTGGCATTAATTCAAACTGGAATTGAAATGGATTGGAATTGAAGTGGGTTCAATTAAATGGATATTAGTCCAAAGTGATTGGAATAACTTGGGATTGTAATTAAAGTTGAATATGCTTAAAATCAAATGGAATTTGATTTAAATTTAAAGGGGAGTAGAGAATTAATTCAACTTGAATTGGGAATAAATCAAGTCCAATGGAAATAGGAATTAATTAAAATTGAATTGGGTCAATTTAAATGGAAGTGGAAATTTAAATTGAATTGATGAGAATGGAGATTGGGAATTGAGCAGTTTTTGACTCTGGACTATTTTATTTTAATATAAATTATTTTAGTATAAACCTATTTTTCCAAGCTATTTTTTATATATACAACCTTTCTTTTAAAAGCCAAATTATCTTATATTTGTTTTACAATTATTTTTGAAACTGTTTAGCAATTTTCCAACTGTTTTATAAAATTACTATCTTACTATTATTTTGCAATTATCTATAATTATTTTAACTATTTTATAACTATTTTACACCTATTTTACAAACTAGTAATTATTTTCCAACTACTTATCTATTTTTAAATATTTCAATCTATTTTCTAAATAAACTGGACGGAGTTCAAAACTGTTATTGGTTAAATACCCAATCGGGATAAGAATTGAGGTGATAATCCAAATGGGATTGAAGCGGTTGTGAATAAGTGAATGAAAATTAAAGAAAATGTGAATAGAAAGAGATTAATTTGGCTAATAACCAATAAAGATAAATACGTAGGGTGTACGTATGTTATTCTATTCGCATAGTGATTTGATCCAGATTCGAGCACAGAATTTCAAGATAGTTATTTCGATCCGAGTTGGAATTTTCCACTCGATTTTTGAAGGCGAACCTGGATATGGATTGTTGAATGATTCTAGATATTCTCTATCATAGTTATGACTATGCAAGGAGAATGACGGTTTTTGATCAAGAAATCAGATCTGTGTCCGCACTAGGAAGTCGGGTGGACGATACTAGTTCGGAAGTGAAATTGTGTGATCGAGTGAGCGATCAGATTGGTATAGTATACGGATGGTATGTGTACATCGTACGGATTTGAATGAAATTGATATTGAAAAGAGTAATCAAATTTGAATATTTGATTTTGGATAAATAAAGTTATATATCTTTGTTATATAAGATAAAACTTCCCCTGATGAATCTTTTGTCAGAAGAAAAGGGTTTTTGAAGGTGTTTGAAGTATAAAAGGAGTTTTATACCAGTTTGAAATGATCCAAAGTTTTAAAAATTATATATATCTTATATATATATATATATATATATATATATATATATATGTAAAGGGTCATATGAGGATTTTGGAAAAAGGTTTTGGGAACCTATGGATTTGGAAAGGCTTTTGATTTTTGGGTAAAATCAATATGAGAATTTGGAAAGCCTAGTTTGAGAATTATCGATTTTGGGATAATCGATTTTGAGTAAAGTATCTTTGTATGAGATCATACTAGGTGTATGATTTAAAGATACTATATATGCATAGTATAAATTGTTTTGATGATGGCTCTGGGGAAAAAGGCGCTCCCTTAAAATGGACTTCTCAGGATTACCACCGGGTGGTGCTGCCTTGAGCCCCAAGGGGGGGTTCTAAAGTTGATCCTGTGAGGAGTCCGGAAAAAACTAGTTCCTGGGGATCTTGAGTAGAGGTTACCAAAGCGAAAGTCGTGTGTCTCGCTGAGAGCCAAGGTCTACGTTTGATTTTATATCGGTAGACCACGATCTATGGTAACAGAGAGAAGGTCGTGTGTGTCGCTGAGAGCCAACAGTCTGCGTTTGATTTTATATCGGAAGACTGCGACCTGTGATAACATAGAGGAAGTCGTGTGTGTCGCTGAGAGCCAACAGTCTGCATTTGATTTTATATCGGTAGACTGCGACCTATGTTGGAGTGGAGAAGATTCATTTCGACAACGGAAATCAGAGGGCCGCTGAGAGCCTGCAGTTACATGAACTTTTGCTGTGACGGCAACGTAACCCTAGGTGTAACTGTGATCTGTTGTGTGTGGGATCCATGGCGTAATCGAGAGGCCGCTGAGAGACTGCAGTTACATGGACTTTCGCTGCGACGGCAACGTAACCCTGGGTGTAACTGTGACCATGGATGGGGGTGATGATTTCCAGAGCATTCTCACCAAAAGATATATCCTCTATTTTCAAAAACTGTTTTCTATATTTTCAATAAAATTATTTTCCAAGTATTTTCACTGGGTGTTGAAAACGGGTCTGCTAAGTACTTATAGATTTTCAGTCATACGCCTGATCAACGTATGACCGAAATTCTGTAAGAACAAAGTTGGACTTGTGGAAACATCGAGTTATAAAAAGTATTTTAATAAAACTATCTTACAATATTATGTAGATTTTAAAAGTGTTTTAATAAATTCTAGCTTCGTTTCTTTTCGAGGACGAAAAGATTCTAAGGGGGAAGGAATGTGATAACCCAAATTTTTGGACATCTGTAATTGATTAACAAACTGGGATAATTAATAAAATATTGACAAATAAATCTGATGATGAATATTTATACTTGGATAGATATTTATTTTTAAAAAAATCTTCTAGTATAATTATCTTAAAATTTGCAAAAATCATTATTTTCAAACAAATGTAATGTGTGTTTGTTTAATATGTATATGAGTCAATTTAAATTGAATTTGAATTTGAGGTTTGAAATTCAAAGGATAATTATATTAGTGTATAATTAAGATTTTAAAATCCTCCCTTTTGAAATTTTAAATCTAAAATTTCTATATGCAATTTATGGATGTAAACTAAGATTTATAAAAAAAAAGTTTAATATACCCTCTTTTAAATTATTATATGCTTAAGTATGAACCAAACTAAAGGTATAATATAAGATCATATTATAAACAATTAATTACATGTATAACCATTAAATACAAAAGCTTTCAAAATCATTTAAAAATTGTAAGAAAATGAGTAAATACAAACGTTTAAATTATGAGCTCATTGTTAACATAGGTAATAAGATTTAATAAGGGACTAATATTCTTTCCTTCTAATTTATACATATGCTAAATATAGTTTATATGTAATATAAATACATAAAACAAATTATAAAAAATAAAATAAAAATACAATGAGAATATTAATAAAGGAATTAAACATTTGTAAGACATTTAATATGTGAAATGGACACTTGTAACCTTTATAATATATGTAAAGACAAGTGGCCAAAAATGTTATTATTGTTCAAATATAAAATTTCTTTAGGGTAAATATCAAAGTTAGAAGATAAGCTGAAGTTATTCTCTCATCTTCCTAATGCAAAACCAAAGGAAAAAGAAAAAAAAGAAACTGTAAAAAAAAAATTAAAACTACAACAGCTTTCAATTTGATTCAAAGAACAGATCAAGCTTCAGATCAAGTAAGTTAACGTTCAAGTTCAAATCATCAAATAGGCCAATTCAACAACTCAGAAAGCTAATCAAGCAAGAAGCATTTCAGTTCTTAATTCAAGCAATACAAGTTTCAGAAATCAAAATATCAGGTTTCAAATCTAAAATCAAGACCCATATTTTAGAAGAAAAGACAACTTTCAGTTAAAAAAAAAGAAGAAGAAGGAAAAGAAGGGAGGGGATTCTCTATTCTTCAAGGTAACAGGTGAGTAAACTACTAATTTAAATATTAAGTAGGATAAAATATGTAGCTTAAGTGATTTCTGGATATTGATTCTTGCATGTGTGGATATTAGTGGACAATCTGTAATTATGAATGTATTTGTTTCTACATGCCTGTAATGGGTATTCCTCTGTTCAATCCTGAAGTACAGAGTATAAAAAAATAAACAAAATTCAAATTTCCCATAGAAACACTTTGCAACTTTGAATTTCCAAACACATTAGTCAAGTTCAAATTCATCTTGATTATGAAAACATGTTTAAGTAATATAGGATCAGAAATTACCAAGAAGAATGCAGTGGAAACTTATGTAATGTGATAAATAAAATATAGAATTATATTGGTCCACGTATGTGCATTGAATCATCATTTAAGATTATGTTTTCAAAAACAAAAAAATCCAAATTTATAATGATGAATTGAATGTGTACTTTGGGGTTTACTGGAGAATGGGTTTATGGTGATTTCTGGAAGATGGAGTATTTGGGGTGGTCGAAATTGTTACTGGAGGAAGTGGAGCTATTAGAGATGTTTGGAAAATTATTAGTTTGGTTTGCAATTTATTTTTGATATTGAGATTTGGATTTAAAGTCTTGAACCCTAGTTTTCACTGGGTTATTGATTTTGCTGGAATCTGATCTCCTCGGTTGATCGAGTTCAACCATTTCTGGGGTATTGATAGATGGTGGTCCGAGGAGATTTCGCCGGAGTTTCGAAGGTGAAGGTGGCCGGAGGCGCGAGAACGAGGGTCTTTGACAGGTTTTGGTTGAGTAGGTGCTTCCAATTCCAGTTTGTTTCAAGTTGGATTTTAATCTCGATTTTTGATTTCGCGGGGAAACTGGGAAATGGTGATGGATATGGGATGCCTGGGTGATCGATGACTTGTTCCAGTCATCAGAGTTGATCGGAGAAGGCGGCGTCGTGGGTGCACGTGCACAGTGCAAATGGAATCTGCAGGTGAATTGTTGGATTGGGGGAAACTCGGAATTGTCTCGGGGAAATCGGGTTTTAACTCGAAGTAGGAGATGATTTTACTCGAAGTAATTTATGGGGTTGCTCGGGTAAAACATAGTTTCAGGTTTTTCTTTTCAATATAAACAGAAATCTGATCTGTCATTTTAAATTTTAAAAGTAAAGGTTAAATGTAAATTAAATTTTGAAACTAAGTTTAAAAAACTGAATTTAGATATGAATTCAAATAGTTTAAATGCTGGTCTCTGTAATAATTTGAAATTTTAGTTTGGGTTTTAAATAAAAACAGAAAACCTGTTCTTTTTTTAAAAAATTAAAGAAGTATAAAATGCAAAATGGAAATTTAAACTGAGTTTTTAAAATCTGAAATTTGAATATGAATTCAAATTAGATTGTCTGAGATTTGAAATTATTTATGTTTTTAAATTTAAATTTGATTTTAAAACTTATAAGTGTTAGAGCATAAGTGTGATTCGGATTTGAATTGGAAGCTTATATTTTTAAAATTTGAAATTTAAAAATGAGTTTAGATCTGGGTTTTTTAATCTGGAATTAAATTTTAATTTCAGTTTTTAAATTAAATGAGTTTGAATTTAAATTGAATTGGTATTTAAATTCTTTGAACTTATTTTATAAAGTATATGTTTCTTTTAAAATATGAGATAAAGGATTTGAATTGTTTGTAAAACCTTGTTTAAGTTGAAATTTGTATCCATTTTAAAATCTCAAATTTTAAAATGAAGTTTAATGGAGTTTAAAGTAAATTTAAAAACAATTTGTTTTTTTTAAATGCTTAATTAAGTAAGTAATGTTTATCTAAAAGGTAAATGAAATTTGATGAATTGGATTCATTAAATTATTAAGATAATTAAGATGAATAATTAATTATTTAATTAATTAATAATGTGGATGATTAATTAAGTAATTAATAATTTTTAAGTTGATCAATTAAGATTTGAGATAAATTAATTAAGGTAATCAATTCGTAATTAGGAATTGTTAATTAATGATTAAGATTTATTAATCAAGTGATTAAGGATTAATTAAGATTGTAATTAACACTTAATTAATTAAATAATTAGAGATTAATTAATTGGTAATTAGATATTAATTAATTTGTAATTAATTGATGATTAATCTAAGTTAATTTCTTAATTAAGTAATTAAGAATGTTAATGAAGGTCATTAACTTAATTGGTTGATATCTCTTATATGAATTGCTTTGTGATATGCTATGTTGGATGAACGGTAATAATATTATCTAACGATTATGGGTTGCTATGTAAAAGGGATATCCAAAAATTAAAGTTGAGTAGTATTTAATTGAATAACTTGAATTCAGATGAAATTGAATTCGAAGAGACCGGAGTCGGGTAATTGTAAATACCCGAAACCACTTCGATTCTTTATAGATTGATATGTTAGATCAATGAGTTGTAATGGAATGGAATGATTTAAGTGAATTGGTCCTTTTAATCTAAGTTTTGACACTTAGGAATTGATGTGTGAAATTTGTGATGTCTATAATAACTTGTGAAGTCGTAAATTGATATGAGTTACCCGGGTTTATATAAGTTGTATGCTTTTGTATCCCATGTTAGAAGAGTTTACTCACGCTGGTTTCCAGCCTGACCCGGGTGTTACTTTGATGTAATGCTCGGGTCAGACCGAGTATTACAAATATTCAGGTAAGGGCGTTTTGGAGCTCGGGGGGCGAGCTGGATGGATGGAACGTATGGAGTATTTACTGATGTGTATAGTATAGATGGCTTGGACATGTTGTTTTAAACTATTCGGCGTATTGTAATGGTTATAACTCTGATGTGTAAAAATATAATTGTGCTAATGATGATTCTTCTTTGTAAAACTGTTATTTATGTCATATTATTTTTTTTGATCCGCTGCGAATGTGAGGTTTCTGTGATTGGTTTCTGTTTCTTCTTCTTTCTCTTTTCTTCTTTTCACTAACTATCTGGACCATTCGGGATGGAAATTTTCGGGTCGTTACATCGTCAGGTGGACGATGGGCATTCTAAGGGATATGTTCTAAATGGTAATGCTTAGCCTCAAGCTTCATCAACCGGGAATGACTGAAAATCAGGGGTTATGCAGCAAGGCTTCGTGGTTAGCCCTCACTTGAGGGTAAGGTCATGCCTGTCTAGATGTCCCTTTTTATTTTGTCTTAGTGGGCGGTTGCTTATCCCAACCTCGGGGTGATCTTGCTCGGGACTGTCCAGTAAGGGATTGTTCCGGCCTTGTGTTGCAGGGGGCTTAGGGTGGGTCCTCGGTACGCTGATCTAGACCAGGTACTATGGCAGGTGGTACCCAAATGCCTAGTCTTTAGTTGGAAATCCATTTTCCCTACGCGCCCGTATGGTTTTGATTGTGCCCAACTATTGCTGAAACATGAGATGCAAGCATTTCATCTAGATTCTATTTTACTTTCTATAGACACTATTATAATATCAGAGGATTTTCATAAAAAGTGTTTTAGCTATCGTAAGGTAAAAACCCGACATGTTTATTTGTGGCGTGGTCTTACGAGATGCTTTTATTTTCAAAAGATTTTTGAAACTTCAATAATCAATTTGAGTGTGATTTCTCACGCTGGTATTCCAGATTGACTCGGGTGTTATTTAACTATAATGCTCGGGTCAGACCGAGTATTATAGGTTACAGGATTTAATGTTGTGGAGCTTAGGAGACGAGCTGGATGACAAAGCGTATTTTCGTACTTGTTTTATATATATATTCCACTGTAATGAGTAGCTGTGTATCCAGTTGTATGTTAGTGATGTTGTTGATCTCTGATGATGTACTCTGATGATGATATATGTATAAAACAGTTATATATTTTTTTTAAGTAAAGATCATTTATTATATATTATATTTTGTTCCGCTGCGATAGTTAGATTCTGATGTTGTTTTCTATTTTCTTCTTCTACCTCTTCTTCTTTTACCCAAATGGTTCGTATTTCTGTGCAACTTGAGTTGATTGTTGTAGAATAGTGTTGACTCAAGGGGTACGGATTTGTGTGTCGTTACACTTGGTATCAGAGCTTAGATTGGAGATAACCTTGGCTCTGGTGGGAATTACTCATAGAATAGAGTCCGTGGTACTCTAGAATGAGTTTGAGAGTATTAATAGACATGAGTGCGTATTTGTTAGTGAATATAAAATTGTTTTTACACTGCGTTGATTTATCGGTTGAGTGTTTATGGATTCTGGTCGATATATGGGACGCCATGTCATCGATAGGGATTTCTAAACTCTTAAACAAGATAAACCGAAAAAATATTGTTTCAAATAGAGCAAATGGAATAGTTCTACCCAAAATTATTTTTTTATATAAAAGAAATGATTTTTCGTAAATTTTAATTGTTATATATGGATGCTTGGTTGTTAGGAATGATAATATTTAAATCATTATCATTAATGTGAACTTGAATAAGAAATTGAAATAATAACCAAAGATTAAGGAAGAAATTAATAATAAATGGGATTTGTAAATTAGATTTATAATTGAATAAGATATAGAAATCATAATTAAAAACTAAGGAACAAATTCATATACAAATGAAATTTGTAAATATAAACTATAAATGTAAATTATAGTGTGATTAATAATTAAAATAAGATAAAATTCCAAAGTAATGTTTGAATATAAATTTAAAGGATTTGGGATTTGGAATTTGGAAATTTAGATTCCTTTGAATTTGATAATAATTCCCAAAGGTTGGGAAAAAAATAATATATAGGTGAGAAATATTTCTGAATTGGATTTGAAACTTAGAGAGATTTGGAAATTAAAATATTTGAAGGGCTTTAAAAGAGATAAAAGCATTGAACTCTTTACGGTCGTTGGAAAATAATTCCGATGATGATCGCAACATCATCGGTGTTCATTTTCGAGTTTTCAAAAGAGGCATTGCGACCAGGATGTTTTGGATTAATGTTTGTTGGAGAAATTTGTTTGATTTTGAAAATGCAAGGAATTTTGGATATAGGTGATTTCAAAGGGAATTTTGAAATGTTGAAAGATTGTTTAAACTTTAGAATTTTAACTAAGAATGTTTATGGAATATAAAAACTTTGATAACATGTAAAATTGGAATTTGTGGAAATACAATTCAACTTTGTAAGTAAGTGAAGTGAAAACTGAATACTAGAATGTAAAATCTGAATTGTGTTAAATTATGTGTAATGGAAAAATAAGACAAGTTGGACTTAATAAATCAAAGTTTTGAGATTTAAAATTTGTAAGTAACCGAATGATTTATATGGTATGCAAATGAAATGAAGTTCCATATTGGATGATGCTTGATTTAAATGTGTAAAATAAGGTGCAGAATAAGTTCAAACAGGCTAAAAATAATTAATGTTAGAAAATAAAATTTATTGGTTGAAAATGAATTTGTGAATGAATAAATGAATCAACTAATGAACTTATAAAGTAAAGTTGATATTAATAAGAAAAAATTGAAAATTTTAATCCGACAACTAAAATTTAACTAAAGTGAATGAAAGAGAAGAAAATATATTTGAATTCAACCTGAGATAAGTTAAATAAAATTGAAATTGAAATTGGATTAAATTTGATATAATGTTGAAAGGTAAAATGATTATAATTGTGAAATGAAAATTTATGCCTTAATCTAGTAAGAGTTATATATATAATCTGGAATTTGGTTATAAGATGAAATGACTCAAATGAGAAATATAAGCTTTTAAATAAATAAGTAAGTTTTGAACTCATAAATTGAGAAATAAAATTTAGTTAAATTTGGATTGAATTGAATCAAAAGTCAGTTGTGTCATGAATGATATTAAATGGAATTAAGTCCTTGCTTAACAAAAATTCAAAAGAATGGTATGTAACTAGATTTAACTGAAGTTGAATTGGAATAAAACTGAATTTAAATGATTTCATTCGAATTATAGATAATATTGAATGGAATAAAATTGTACTCAAACAAATAAATGTAAATTAAGCAAGTATTGAATTAGAATAAATAAGCTTCGGAAGCTTATAAAAGAATTGAAAAGCATTGAAAAAAAAAATAATATAATCCCTAGTTAAAGGTAAGATATGGATGTGGTTGATTGTAAATAGATGATGAAGTATGAATATTAAAAGTGAGTAACTTATAAAATTTAAAAGGGAATAAATAAGCTGAATAAAAATATTGTATTTTGAGATAAAAATCCAAACTTGGATATAAAATAAGATTGAACTCAAGGAAATCAAATAAAATGATTTTCAAGATAAATGAAAAAGAAAATCAAGTATGGGATTGTAATTGATTATAATTGGAAGTGTTGTTGAAGGAAAATTTGAATTGGATTAAAATGGATATGGTGTGAAATATAAACAAATCCAATTCAATCATAAATTGAATGGCCTTATTGTTAATAAATTCAACAATGAATTGTTAATGTAAATTAAAATTTAAAACGGATAAGGAATAAACTAATCGAATAAATTAGTGTAATGGTTGGGATTTGATCAAAGGAAAATCAAATCAAAGATTGTGAATAGGTAATAGAGTTTGGAAATAAAGCTTGAATTGTATGGAATTGGATTAAAATAAAAATGATTTGAGATGAAAATAAATCCAATTCGAGTATGAATATATAAAAAAAATGGGAATGAACTTAAGTTATGAAATGGTAGTGAATTGAAGTAAATTAACTTAAGTTTAAAATTTATAGAAGCATGGGATGATGTCGAGTATAATAAAATGGTTTGGAATCAAAAATTTTGGATATGAAAGAAATGCAATGAAAGTTTGTGAATAAATTAAAATGGGATGGGATTAAGTGTAAATTGAGTTGGAATTAATTTAAATTGGTTATAAAACTTATGCTATTATTTATTCACATTAATATTGTCGAATTGCATTAGTAAATGGGTCGTTTGATGTAAACGAGGTTAGATCAATTATATGAGTTATTAGAAGTGAAATGAGATGATTTTGGCATCAATTGAAATGAATATGAGTTCATTTCATTTAAAAATGAATTAAATGGAATGGTATGTAATTTGGATGCAAACAAATTAAAACTAGTGTCGAAACCTTGCATACGTACTTATGAAGGTATATCACATGCATTACTTATAAAATCTATGTGTCAGTTATTTGAATATAAGTGAAATGTTAATAAATTGCATATATTTAGTACTTACATATTTAATTTGAGTAAGTACAGGTTCAGGGAAGCCATATGGATGGATTTGATCGCGCTAAATGCTAAATTAATAAGCCGCTTGCTTATAAATGCTAAATAAGGTACGCCTACGCAATAAATATAGGAAATATGAATTGTTTTTGGTTTTTCTGACCGTGTGGGTCGATGTATATATATTTATATCTTTTGTCAAATTGCAAAAGCTCCTCCGTACAAAGGAGACTCTGCCAAAAATTTTCAGAAATTTTGGGAGTTAGAAAAATTTTTGAAAATTTTTGGGAAATTTTTTGGTTAACGGCAAACGATTTCAAACTGGAAATTGAAGCAAATTAGTAAATGAAACTAATTTAAAATAATGACATGGATTAGTTATATATGGAAAATAAAATTCAAATATTCAGAGTTGAAAATAAATTGAATTCATATGGAAATGAAAGAATCAATTTGAATAGAAATAGATATAAACTAAAAGTGGTGAACTGAAAATAAATAAAGAAACATATAAAATGCTTATACTGACTTAAGAAAGGAATGGAAAATTCTTGATTGGAAATTGATATTACAAATATAATCTAAGTTAATATTAGAATGGATAAATATTGACATTTTGTAAGGAAGTTGATAAAATGTTTTTGGAATATTGTGATTGGATATTATTGCTATGTAGGATATACAGGTATTGTGAAGGAAAAGAAAAATGGGTTTTTATTTAAGAAGATAAATTTGAAATTGCTCGACAAAAAGGTATGTGTTTAAATTTCTGTATGAAATTTGATTGGGTTTTTGATCGAGCCACTTGGCATTTTGTTTTCTGTAGAAATTTGGGAGCCCATAGAGGCCTTTTGTAGTTGTACCAAGCTAGCCACGGAAAGGAGACGCTGGCGAAATTTTTTTGGAAATTTGAGGAGTTAGAAAAATTTTGAGAAAATTTTGGTAATTCAAAATTTGGTTCTAAATTGAAATTTTAATGATTGAGCAAATAATATTGTTTGAAAACTAAGGGAAAGTTTAGGAGGTTGATAAGAGTGATAAAGGGTCTTTTACAATAAGATAGTTGGTAGGATATTGAACTTTTTGTTTTGGGAAATAATAAACTGGTATTGGACCATTCCTCTTAACTAGTAATTTCAGAGATGAAATTCTTTTAAGGGGGAGGAATGTGACGACCCGGAATTTTCAAGCATTTAAAATCGGAATATTTTATTGATTTTTAATATTCAATAGAGTAATTTTAACTTGAATTAAGAATATCACGATTTATTTGATAATTAAATTATCGAATTTAATCATTTGAAGTTGAGTAAAATGTTGAATCTGAAGTTTTAAGCCTGTTGAAAATAATTTGAAGGCTTGTAAAATTTATATTGATAACACTGAAGATAATAGAAGTTGTAACATTGAAATCAAGTGGTTTGTTCAGTTTTAAAATTTTATAGTTTAAATTGAATTTAAAAATAGCCTTCCGAGGCACAGTCTCAGAATTCGACGAAACTAGTTCCATTGGGTCCATAATATTGAATTATTATCGGATTTCAAATTTCGTATTGATTGGGGTTGTCGTGTGAGCGTACGACGTATAAACGCGCTGGAATTTATATCGAAAATTCAATGTTTAGTGCTTCAAAAAGCTATCTTCTCCATACGATTGAAGTTTCGAATTCCGTAATTGTGACAATTTCAATTCAAATTTGAATTTAAAAAATGAAAGATATATAGGTGTATTTAATATATTACTATTTTCAAAGGATAAATTACATTTTTTTTTTGTTTCAACACTTGGTAGAAACGTGTACTCGCGTCTTCCTTCTTCTGTAAGCTAAGCCGAGCCTTCTAATTAAACCTCGCGCCTTCTTCTTTTCTTCTACTCGACAAAACATCAAAAAAAAATATTAAAAGAAAGAAAATGGCCGACACCACCTTCCTCAAATTCGAGTTAATCAAATCTAGGAGCGTGTTCATCTCCGTAAATTCGAATTAATCAAATCGAGCTTCTGAAGCTCACGTGCGCGCTCGCGCAGGGGGCGGCGTTGATTCGATCGCGATGCGTGGAATGATGTTTCGAGGCCGTGCGATTCGGGGATATGGTGCAGAGCTCGAAGTCGAGGGATTTCGAAGATCTGGGCTCGGTTGCATCGTGATTTCCATTACTCGAAGGCGATGAAAGCATGATGCTGCTGTTAGGATTGAGGCGCGATTGGTTCGATTTTTTAGGTTCAGCGACTTGGCGTGTTCGGCGTCGATGGCCGCGAGTTCGTGGATACTAGGAGGCTAGGGTTTTATCAAGACGCTCGCGTGCAGTGAGGATGAGCCCGTCGTTGTGATTTCCTGTTCGAGTTTGAGGTAATTTTAATCTCTACATCTTAATTTCGTCACTTAAGTTTTTAAGATGAAAAGAAATTTTTATTTTACCCCTTTGAATCAACTGCAAGTTAAAACAATGTGAATTTTAATCGGCTATGTTCTTAGAGTAGCAAGCTATATTATTTCAGATTCTAGCTAAGCTTAATACATATATATAGATGGGTGTGTATATATATATATGTGTGTGTGTGTGTGTGTGTGTGTGTATGTATATATCTTTATAAAACATATATACATATTTCCACGTACTAGTTAGATTTAAAATGATGTATTATGAAGGTTTATTTATTAAATAAACTTATTTAATTATTTTAGCCACCAAAATATTTTAGTAAAAGGAAATTAAGTTAAAATTTAGACTATTAGTTCAAAAGAACATTTGTTGGTTTAAATTAAAAGAATAAATAATAATAAAATTGCTCGATTAATTTAAATATTAATAAATCATATAATATTTATTCAAGGTCAAAAATCGAGAAAACCAATGGAATGTTGAAGTGAATGGTAAATGCAAAATCAAATGTGAGTTAATCTCACTCGGTTAAATTTAAATTTAAATTTAAATTTAAGTGATTAAATTTAAATAATTGTTTGAATGGTTGAATTGATTGATGTGCTATAATATGCTATATTTTGGAATTGGTATTTTATATTGTGCTAACGTCTGTGGATGCAGGGAAAATAGGTTGGAGGGATCCAACTAGGTCTCTCAACATTTATTTAAATTATTTAATATTCTCCATTGTGATTATTTGATATTCTATGATGAATTATACTGGAATATTGAATGCTATGGGTTGATGGATTATATTTGGGTATAATGAGCTACCAAAAATATATAAATTGGATTTTGGAAAGAAAATAAAAGAAGTAAATTTGTAAGCGAAATAACTATAGAAAATGTGAATAAATTAAGAAGGAATTGAAAGAAATAGAAGTGATATTAAAATACTAATAAATAACTTCGAGTATAAAAAGAAAAAAAAGATTTTGAATTAATAGAATTAATGAATTATAAAATTAAGTGATATTATTTTAAAGGAATAAAGAATTATTTTAAAATTCAAAATTTAAATTTATTTAAAAGGATTAAGAAGTAATGTGAAAAATCAAAAAAAATTGGTATCTTAGTTAAAAATATTTTAAATCATAATTAAGAAATAAAATCTAAAATTAATGGATTTTGAAATAAAGGGGAGTTAATTGGAAATCAATTTGGAAATTGATCAAGTGTTTGCAACTGGTAATTTAAAGAAAAATGTGAAGAGAAGTATATTTCTATGGATAGCCATGTACATTCAAAGCAAATTTTTAAATGTAAGTTAAATTTTTTTTAATGTTGTTTTAAAAAGCATGTTTTAAGAATTTATTATTTCTAAATATTAAAATTTTAAAGTAAATATTTCTCAAACATATTATCGTATTAATTATTTCAAAAGTGACTTAGTATTTTGTTTTAAAAGTGAAAATCTAGTTTTATATTTTATAAAGTAACCTTATATTTTAATATTCATATAGTATATATTTTTAACAAATTATTGAAGTAGTTTTAACTTAAATGTTTTAAAATATATTTCAAAGTAAAGCGTTTAAATTATTTTAAATATCTAAAGTTTTATGCTTGGTAATTCCAGTGGAAAGAGAAAATACTCGAAATTTGCTCCATGAAAGGAAGATAGTTTGAAACTGTTTTCAAAAGGGTTTGAAAAGTGGAAATATATCTGGTGAAGATATTTTTGGGATTAATAAATAATTTGGGAAATTATTTATTGTTTGATGGTTGTTGTGAATGTTTATTAATAGTTAAATAACCGACTATTAATATTGGCCAAATGCGTTGATCGTTTCGAAGAGACCGGGATAGATATTTATTTCTTGAAAACCACTTCGATCCGGTTTGTACGTTTTCGTAGAAAACGAGTTTGGATTCGAAGATGGAGCAGCGAAGTGCAAGGGCTAGTCGCTACTAATCCTGAGGATATTTCCAAAATGGATGTAGTAGGAATAGTGCCTTCGGTTCCGTTCGAACCCGGGACGGACTTGATGGATGAATGCTTTCGGAACATCGTCAGGTGGACGATGGGTATTCTAAGGGATATGTTCTAAAAGGTAACGCTTAGCCTCAAGCTTCATCAATCGGGAATGACTGAAAATCAGGAGTTATGCAGCAAGGCTTCGTGGGTAGCCCCCACTTGAGGGTAAGGTCATCCTTGTCTAGATGTCCCTTTTTATTTCGGCTTAGTGGATGGTTGCTGATCCCAACCGCGGGGTAATCTTGCTCGAGACTGTCCAGTAAGGGATGGTTCCGGCCTTGTGTTGCAGGCGCTTAGGGTGGGTCCTCGGTACGCTGATCTAGACCAGGTACTGTGACAGGTGGTACTCTAGTGCCTAGTCATTAGTTGGAAATCCATTTTCCCTACGCGCCCGTATGGTTTTGATTATGCCCAACTATTGCTGAAACGTGAGATGCAAGCATTTTAGCTAGATTCTATTTTACTTTCTATAGACACTATATAATATCAAAGGATTTTAATAAAAATTGTTTTAGCTATCGTAAGGTAAAAACCCGACATGTTTATTTGTGGCGTGGTCTTACGAGATGCTTTTGTTTTCAAAAGATTTTTGAAAATTTAATAATCAATTTGAGTGTGATTTCTCACGCTGGTATTCCAGACTGACTCGGGTGTTATTTAACTGTAATGCTCGGGTAAGACCGAGTATTAAAGGATACATGATTTGATGCTGCGGAGCTCAGGAGACGAGCTGGATGACGATGCACATTTTCGTACTTGTTTTATATATATATTCCGCTGTGTTGAGTAGCTGTGTATCCAGTTGTATGTTATTGATGTTGTTGAGCTCTGATGATGTACTCTGATGATGATTTATGTATAAAACAGTTATATATTTGTTTTTGTGTAAAGATCATTTATTATATATTATATTTTTTTCCGCTGCGATGGTAGATTCTGATGTTGTTTTCTATTTTCTTCTTCTACCTCTTCTTCTTTAACCCAAATGGTTCGTATTTCTGTGCAACTTGATTTGATTGTTGTAGAATAGTGTTGACTCAAGGGGTACGGATTTGCGGGTCGTTACAGATGTATGCACAATTTCAAAATACAACCAAACACAAATTTCCAAAGGATGATTCAAGGGTGGATTTCTATACAAACAGAGATTCGATTATAGAGGAACCTAATCAAATAGAATTCTGGTTCGAAGATAAGCTCAAACAAAGATGAGACAATAAATTGCCAAATATAAGATGATAAGCCTATATAAATCACGGGCGACCTAAACCGGTCAACCATGACTTCAGGATTATAACTAAGGCGAAAATCTACAGCAAATCGACATTACAGATGTATGCACAATTTCAAAATACAACCAAACACAAATTTCCAAAGGATGATTCAAGGGTGGATTTCTATACAAACAGAGATTCGAATATAGAGGAACCTAATCAAATAGAATTCTGGTTCGAAGATAAGCTCAAACAAAGATGAGGTAATAAATTGCCAAATATAAGATGATAAGCCTATATAAATCACGGGCGACCTAAACCAGTCAACCATGACTTCAGGAATATAACTAAGGCGAAAATCTACGGCAAATCGACATTCGATCGCCAGAGATAAAATCCAGATATAGCAGCAGGTAGATAGCATCATAAATCGAAGATACACAAATCTCTGGTTAATCAATGCCAATTGTGAAGGAGTTTCCCTTTACAAATCATTCAAAGATTGGCGGAATCACCGATCTTCAGAGAGGTCATTCCAAAATGAAGTTATGGAATGCCCTAAAATCAAAAGGATAAAATAGGGAAGACATGACTGGATTTCAGAACAAGTGGGAGTGCTTAAAAGTTCAAGGAATCCTAGTCGATAAGAATCCTAACCAAGAGATTTCTAACCAGGTGGATACCGAAGAGATGAAGTTTAGAAAATCTTGATTTCAAAGTAAGAAATTTTATACCAAAATAATCTTTGAAAATCCTTTAAAAATCATTGGAAATCATTTTATACTTCAAAAATACGTTCTCTCACAAGGAAATGATTCTGAGATTGATTTCACTCATTCTAGGGTATTTCTACCCTATCTCTAATGAGTTTTTGCTCCACAGGCTAAGGTTTGCCTAAAACCAAAGCTTTGAAACCACCTGTAACAACCCGGTATTTTCAGCCGTTCACTTCCACACATGCCGGACTTGAATTACTCAAAATACCGCATTGTAAATAAATTTGGAGCAAATGAAATACAAATCACAGAATCATAGACACGGAAATATCAGAATAGCTCGCAGCGGAAATTTAAAATACCATAGTAGTTCATGAAGCTACTATACAGAGTCTTAAACCAAATACATAAATACAGTCTGAATCAACCTAATAGAAATCCCAAATACATAGAAGTTCACTAATACATGAGATAAACTAGAACAGCTGAAACAGAAATAGATATAAATGTAAATAAGCAGAAACTCCAACAAAGACCATCACCAGAAAGAGAATCCAAAGCTGTGAATACTCAGGATGACCCGAGCGTAAAGTAAAACACAAAACGCTCGAGTCAGGAGATATATACTTATATAATGTAAACCAACTCAAGTGAACTGTAGTAGAAATGCACAATAACTTAAAGGATGCTTGGGATCGCCCATCCTTTAAGGATCAGTTAAACTATAATTTAAATACATCCCGTGGTTAAAGTTTCACAATAGTAATTTATACTTCGAAATCAAATATCATTTCACAGTTCAATATCATTCAAAAATCCATTTCAAAATATCAAAATATCGTATCTTCCAAACCACATTCATTTATTTAAAATACCATTTCAACACACATACGAAATAGTATATATTTCAAAACAAAATACTTCATTTTAAATCATAAATTGAAGTTATTATATTTACTAATTAAATTATTAAG
The DNA here is from genome assembly GCA_030765085.1 of Allium cepa. Taxonomy (NCBI): domain Eukaryota; kingdom Viridiplantae; phylum Streptophyta; class Magnoliopsida; order Asparagales; family Amaryllidaceae; genus Allium; species Allium cepa. Next base: position 727,630,242 of record CM060938.1, on the reverse strand, counting down.
TTTCCAAAATTTTAGTCTTTCAAAACTCATTTATTTACTTAAATTTATTAAAAACAATGAAAATTCAACTTTCGCAGCATTTAGAAAATGCTACAGAAAGTTACATTCAAACAATTCAATTTAACAAAAGACAGCATTTAAAATGCTGTAATAGGGTTACATTAATTTCAAATAAAACTTAGTTAAACTCAACATTATAGCACTTACAAAATGCTATGATAGCCTTTAATTAAATTTAGCCATTTAGTTCATTTATATCAACTACAACATCTACAAATGCTGTATTATCATTTACATTAGAAATAATAGTATTTCAAGAGTGCAGTTAATTAACTTCAAATATTCAATATAATTTCAAAAAATTATATTTTCATTTAAACCATTTCAAACTTATAAAATCATATATTTTCACTTTTAAGACAATCATTCAAATATCCTTATCTACATGAATTTATAAAGTTAAATTCCCATTCAAAATCAGTATTTAATAATAATTCACTTATTAAATTCCAACATTAAATTTTAACTTAACACTTAAGTTTAAATTTTCAAATACAACTTAATTTCATTTTTATTTACTTAACTTAAAATTTTCACTTTTATACCAAATTCATAAATTTCCCATTTAAGTTATATTACCAAATTTCAACTTAAATATGCATTCATTTCCCATTTTAACTTTATTCAAAAATCATTAATATATTATAAAATCATTTTAATCCAAATTATCATAAATTTATCATATTTTCATATTTAATTTAAATTCCATAAAATCAAAATTTTCAAAATAACTTACATTTAAATTTTCTAACCTTTCCATAAATTATTTCACTTATAAATTTTCAGAAAATCAATAATACTTTACAAAAATCATTTTTAATAAAGTTTAAATCAAAATATTATAATATTTACATTTCTAAAACATTTTTTAAATTTTAGAAAAACATATTTTATCCACGATCTATATAACATTTTCTACCCTAGGTAAAGTAATACGGGTAATATATCATTTCAACCCGTAATTTACAAAGAACCTAGGTTTTATCATTTCAAACCCGCAGTCCCAAGTAAATGAAATAATTTGAAAATCGCTAGGGCCTATCATTTTAGCCCATAACGATTTTCCCCTATTGTAACGACCCAGGATTTTTATTAATTAAAATATGAATATTTAATTAATTTTAAATATTAATAAGTGAAATTTATTAGTCGAATAAATTTTATTCGAATAATTGGATTTAATTGGATAATTAAATCGATAATTTAATATGTTAAAATACAAAAATAATTGAAAATTGGGTTAAATATGATTGAAAATGATTTGTAAAATTTTATTTTGTCATATTGAAGTTAGAACGATATTTTAGAACTTTTAAAATCGAATTAAGAGTTAATTTGTGAAAATTGAATATTTTAATATTTAATCGACTACTGAAATTAGTCAATTTTTGAACAGTCTCAGAATTGGACGAAACAAGTTCCATTAGATCCGTAATAGTTTGTTATTATCGGATTTCAATTTTCGTAGCAATCGGAGTTATCGTTTGATCGTGGCAGCTCGAAATGCATCGAAATTGTTTTAATATTAATTTGGCGAGTTAAAATAGCCATTTTTCAAAGTGTCTCGGATTTCGACGAAACCAGTTTCATCGGATCCGTAATGTGATATTATTGTAAGGTTTGAAATTTCGTGTCAATCGGATTTACCGTTTGTCCGGTACAAGCTAAATTGCCTAGAAAATCGTTTAAATCGGTTTAATTCAAATTGAACGTTTATTGCCATAACTCGCACAGATGACCGAATTAGCTTCCGAAACCTATTCCATTGTATCCGGAACGGGTAAACCCCTAGAAACGCTGGTTACCGCGCGTAAATCGTGGTCCGAAAATTCCAAAATGAATAGTGTTTCGTTTTATTTTCTATAAATAGACCCTTAACCTTTCACAAATAAAAAAAAATAAACCTAGGTTAAAAACTGCAGCCGCCACGCCCTCAACCCACGGCAAGAAACGTTCGATCTTCGTCCCTCCTTATCTTACAATCCGTAAATATTTAGCCGAAACTTTCAACTAACAAATTGAAGAGCTCGCCAAGTACTTCACATCCAACGGTGGATTTGCGTTGAAGTGGCTCAGATTCGTCATAATCAACCCGGGAAGGCTGCGCGTTCGGTCACGGTTTTCGAGGTGATGGTTTGACCGAGTTGCATAGGGTTTGGGTCGTGGGTGACTCTGGTGATGGCGCGCGTCACGGTGCTGTCTAATCGAGGTGAACGTCATCGTGGGGGTCGCGATTTGGAACCCTAGATGGCGTTTGTATGGGTTGAGCGTGCGTGAAGGTTACTGGGAATGTTACGCGTGAGAAAGAAGATGCAATGCACGACCAAGATTTCAGGGGTTCAAGATCTAACGGCCAATGATTGATTTAGGTTTAAAATATAGAAATATATGTTGTAATTTATATATATAAAATCGTGTAAAACTTTGAAAAATCATATCTTTTTCATACGAGGTCGAAAACGCGCGAAACTAGTTGCGTTGGAATCGTATGGACGAGCACTACGCTATGGAATTGGAATGGAGTCGTTTGGAGTTAGTGAGAATTTCGGGTAAAATTAAACGTGCGTTTAATTTTATTCGAAATAAATCGCTAAAACGAAATTGAAATCAAGGTGAGAACTTCTCACTCAATCGAATCGGTTTCAATTTTAATTTTAAATAGTTAGATTTAAAATATTTGAATGCATGTTTGAATGATGATTGTTATCTATTGATTGTTAAAATAGACATTATGCGCCGTTAGTAAGCGGATGTTATTTATTAAAAACATATACCGCGAATATTTCATAAACAGTGAAATTGGTATTATATACAATAGCAATATATATATATTGGCATATGTATATATTGCAGTTGTTGATTTCCCGCAGTATATAGCGATGAGACCCTATTGCGCCGTCTATTAAGCGGATAATATTTTAAATCTCGTATACCGCGATAATTCCGTACTGGAACGGAATTGGTATTGTGCTAACATCTTTGGATGCAGGAAAACAGGTTGGAGGGATCCAACTGGATTCCTCAACAGTATTTATTTGATTATGGATATTTTGATATTCGTTGATTATCATATACGATATATGATGTCGTTGTTGTCGTGATTGACTATTTGGTGTGAATTTTAAAATGTTTTTAAAGTGATTTTTGAAAGTATACGTTTATAAAATATTTTGGAATTGATTCATATTAAATAAATAAACGTATAAATTTTAATGTTATAAAATAGTGTAAATCGGGATTTCTGAATTTATTATAAAAAGTTTAAAATTAGGATTTATGCAATTTGATTATTTAATAAATCAAAATGGTGAAGATATAAAGGAGATTAAAGATGTTTTAAAATAATAATATAAATTGATTTATATAAAAGATTTATAAATTGATAATTTATAAATTAAAATATTTGAATTATAAAACGAGTTTTTATAAGTGTTAGAATGAATTGTGAATGAATTTCATAAATGAATGAAATTTATGGAATTATAAACGGTGAAGTAGAAATGAATTTTTATAAGCAGTAGGTTTATAAAATTTGTAAAGTTATTTGAAGGAATAGATTTGGTTAAATAAATGAATCTTATAAGTTATAAGATTTATAATTTGGAAAATCTTAAAAAGAACGATTTTGTAAAATAATCGTTTTATAAGCATTTAACTTATAATATGAACTTTTGGTTTATAATTGAGTTATAAATTGAAATATCTTAATAAAGGAGATTTATAAAGGAAGTAGTTATAAAACAAATAGAAATGGAATTGATAAACGTTGTTTTATAAATCCGCAAACGACTTATTTTGATAAGTAAATTGTTGAAACCTACTAATGGAGTTATATTCACGTTTTAGACTGTGAATAATCCCTTGAAATAAAATGAATAGAAGTGATGAAATTGGTTAACGTAGTATATTCACGTTTTTAAATAGTGAATAATATGTTAAAGAAATTGTTTTGAATGTGATGTTTTAAATAGAATTAAAACGATCTAACGATGTTTTCAAAATATGTTGAGATTCGAAACCATAGATTTCAACATTCATTGTTGAAATAGACGTTTTCGAGAAATAGAAGGAAATAATGGACTATAACACTGTTGTTATAGTAAATGATTTCTGAAAGGAAATGTTTTGTATAGTATTGGGATTTATATATCTATTTTAATTTAGAATCCCTATACTAGTGATTTTGAGTTGTCGTAACGATGTTTTACGCAACATTCGTTTTGGCCCAAATAAATATGTTTAAGAGAATGATTTCCTTAAAGAATGAAATATATACTTAATTTCGATTAAAGTATATTGAATATTTTCCAAGTGTAGAAAATAAATAAAAATTGTGAATTACTTATGAATAAATAAGTATGGAAATGTTTTTCCAATGTGAAATGAAACGTTTAGAGGATTTATCTTTTTGAAGATAAATTAAAATGAATAATTGAAATCGTATATGCAGGGATATTTTGGAATATAAATTCACTATGGAATTTATAAAAGAAAGTATAATTTGTTTAAAAATAAATATTGATTTATTTTTGACATATTGAAATTTTATATCTTGTAAAGATATTTTTGGAAAATAAATAATTTGGAAAATTATTTGGAATCTGGTGATGTTGTGCATATCCATTGATAGTTCAATAACCGACTATCAATATTTACCTTTGAAAGGTATTTGTTGTGATTTGCTGAATTTGAATGCTACACTTATTTTTAAATTATTGCGCTCGTTATTCGGATTACCCATTTCGAATAGTGATACGACGTAATGGATAGCATTAATGACCGGTGTTGAAGACCGGATATTTTTGAAAGCGAAAGGACAACTCATCGATTGTCTTTGCACCGAGTAGCTACGGTATAGAGACTCCCTATGTGATGGAAAGTCCGGACGTGATTAGAGATTATCCGGATTGCAAGGACTTCTTTGTAAGTGCCTTCGGTTCTGTTCGAGCCCGGAACAGACTTGTATGGATTGTATGTCTGACATTACAAATTGAGATATAAAGCAGATTTCTTTCAAATATATTTCTGTTGGTGGCGGAGAATTTATTCTCTTAGCTTAACACCCTTCTCTGAGACGTACGAGCTCAGAGGTTATGTAGTTGAAGGTTTTTAGCAATATATTCCCAATTTGGTAATGTGACATGCTGAGTGTTGCTGTGAAATGATCATTGTGTTGATCATTTGTGATAGGATCATTTGTTTGATCGTTTATCTTTGTGATCATTTCTATGATCATTTGTTGACCCAAAGCACAGCTTTTGTATAAAGCGTGTTTTTGTGGACGTGACTTCGTCGAGCCTCACACCCCGGAATGGTCAAAACAGGAAAGATGCGGCAAGGTTATGAGGGGTAGCTCCCTTTAGGGTATGTGCATTTCCTTCTAGAAAGGGTGGTATCATGGTATGGAGCCCAGATACTTGCTCATGTTGAAACACTTTATTTATGATTGTGTGATGTTGATGACGAGCGCTCGGTTGAAAGGTCCCAAAGGACCGGGGGATGACATACTCGTGTCAGTAGTTACCCAGTTAGGGGTAACCCGGTCTTGTGTTGGCAGAGATCCGGTTTGGTTCTCGAGGACGTCCTTCCAGAGGCATTCTCATGTGGCAATGGGAAGTTCCTTGGCCTGACCATTCGTTGGAAATCCAAAGAAACAATACGATCTTGTACGGTTTTAGTTGTATAACCTGCCATGGAATGTGGCGGTAACCTGCTATTGAACATGGTAGCTATAGTAGGCATAAGTGCGGAATGTCTATGCTGGCTAAGATTTATATCTTTATTTTCGAAATATTTTCCTACACTATGCACTAGTAATAATATCAAATGTTTTTTTTAATGCGTATCAAGCATCTTTGACTATCATAAGGAGAAATCTCCTCCAATTCTGCGTTTGCATTGTGTGTGTGTGTGCGGGAGGCCTTATGGTAGTCTCATTTTCAAAAGCATTGCGAATTGACTTTAAAAATATTCCTCTATTTTGATTTTAAAGATAAATAAACTATTTTGAGTTCTCACACCAGTCACATGACTGACTCGGAGTTTATTATTTTCCTTCCTAAACTCTGGGTGCCCACCAATTTCCACACGGGCAGTCATGAGTTTGGTTTATCAGGATATTATGGAATTCAGGAGTTGCTGGAAGCAAGCTGGATGGCATGGCGTATTACTAATATAGTATTTCTTTTCCGTTGTTTGTTGTTGTACACTCTGATGATATGATGTAATGAAATGAAATGTGATGTAATGTAATAACTGATAAGTTCTTTGTTTAAAGATTATTCATTTATTTATTATATGTTGTTCCGCTGTGATGGTGAGATTATGTTATTGTTCTGCTGTTTTCTGTTCCGTTCTATTTTCTTTTCTCTCTATTTTCTCCCTTTTTCTCTCTTCTTCTGTCTTTTTTTTTCTTAAACATTGAGAATTCGTATTTCTGTTCATCTTGAGTTAATCTATGGAGATTAGTGTATATTCAAGGAGTACGGATTTGCGGGTCCTCACACCTATTCTAAAGTCCGTTCGGGTATGATAATTTCAACCCATAGTGATTCTAATCTAAAGGGAACTTGCAGTGTGATAACAAAACAGCATAATATAACAGTAACATATGATGTAATAGGTGTTTAAGCATGGGTGAACATCATATAATCATAGCGTAGCAGATATAATATGGTTATGCATTATACAGATTCATGAGTGGTCAATTTACTAGTTATATAGGTACACATTGTCTGGTGAGAATAACTCACTGGTTTGAGCTGGAGACACAATAACGAATGCACAAAAGAGATCAACACAAGAATGATAGCAGGACAAGACATGAGTGAGAGAGCCAAAGTATCGATTTCCTTGAAAACAAAACAAACAAAAACAATACAATACACATAAGCTTTCACTTCAAAAATATGATAAATTACGATAGAATCAACTGCACAAATCAAAGAAGAATTGCTTTGCACTTGCTTCCAACTCTCTTTGGGTTTGGCCGTAGGTGAAGTACAAGGCTAAAGGAAGGTTTTTGGATCAGGTTTGGGTTGGATATGGTCGGCCTACATAGGTTTGTTGAAGTTCAAAAGTGTGTATGCATGAAACAACACAACAAGGTAAAACAATGCCACTTCAACATGGATTCAAGGCAATTCAAGGCTCGGCCAGGGCTCATATGGGCATGGAATTCACTGTTGGGTTCAAGGGGATGATGTGACCGAGAGTCTAGGTGGAGCTGGAGATGGCAGAGGCTATGGGGTGTTGAAGTGGTGTATTGCATTTATATGCTCGGGTATGGACAAGCTTGGAGTTTTGGTGAACTTTGCGGTGGATAATCATACTTTGGTGGCTCGGCTTGGGGTTGGCCAGAGAGGAGGTGGTGATGGTGATGTTCACAGGTGGTGGTGGAGGCGGCATGGCTGGTAGAAGAGGTAGGCCAAACCTATGAGGAAGGAGATCAAGTGCAAACAATGAATTCAAGAAAGAATAAAAGTAAAAAAAACAAAAGAAAAGAAAAGAAATTTACCAAATTTTTTTTCAAAGTAATGGCCGAAAGTTTTTCTCAGAAATAAGATGAGAAAACATGTATGTGAATGAGAGAGTGATGGTAGGCAGAAAGAAATGAGAAGTTAAGGCCAAAATGTGAAAAGATATTGTGAAATGTGAAAAGGTGGAGTATAAAAGGCCTTAGGAAATCAAAAGCCATAAGCCTTTTCAAATTTCCTTCTTTTCTTTTTATAAATTTAAATAACTGAAAATAATAATAAATGCAGTTAAAAATTCTAAAATATAACAAATGTATAAAATATAAATGAATAAATATTTATTATATATGATTAAAATAAGAAACTAACACAAAAATGAAAACTACTCTAGAAAATTTGAAAATGAACATAATAAACTTTGGAAAATTTATATGGACTTGGAAAATATTTATAAATAAAGATAAGAACATAAGATAAAAATGTATTCACAATTTTTTTTTAATTAAATATAATTTAAATGAAGAAAATAGCAGAAAAATAGAAACTAGCCTTTAAAAATAGGAAATAAATGACATAAATTTTGGAAAAATTATAACATCACTTTATAATGTTTTAAAAATAAAATATATATCTAACATGTCATATTAAACATATTAGAACATGATAGGACAAATAAAATGCTATTTATATAATTTAAAATAGACAATTTTATTAAATAAATCAATTTACATACAATATTGTAAAAAAACATACTTTCACAATACAGATCGGTTTTCAATGAAGCGAAAAGTAGTATTCTTGAAATTAAATTTATTTTCATAATAAAAGATGAAATTCAAGAATTCAAATATTTAATTTTTAAATTTAAAAGTCAAAGTTTGACCAGATTGACCAAAAATCCACTTTTCTGGAAATATCCTATTTATTCAGTTTTGAAATTATAATTCACACGAAAATCAAAATATACTCTTAAAATAACAAAATTTATTCATTTTAATAAATATAATAAAGTTTTTAAATCAGGAGTTTAAATTTAAATATTTAAGATAAATAATTAAAATAATCACGAAATACTGGGTTGTTACAAATATAATAATCTAATTGAGTGTGATTTTCTCACGCTGGTTTCCAGACTGACTCGGGTGTTGTTTTATTATGATACTCGGGTCAGAGCGAGTTGAAAAGATCCAGGATAATATGCTATGGAGCTCAAGAGGCGAGCTGGATGACAGAGATGTATCTTCGTATATGGTTATTATTTCCGCTGTGTAAGGACAAGTATTAAGCTGCCCAAATAAATGGATGATTGTTGTACTCTGATAATGGTATGTATATATAACAGTATAGGTTTCTATGTATTTAAAAGCTGTTATTATATTTTATACTTTATTCCGCTGAGATTGTGAGACTCTGATGTTGATTTTATCTTCTTCTTCTACCTCTTTCTTTTTTTACCCTAATGACCTGGTAATTCAGACACTTGAATATTCGACAGTTTGTATAGTGAATGTATAAATGTTGATTTTCGAGTGTCGAAAACCCCAGTCGTGATAGAAATGGATTACCTCATCCTCCTTTTAGGAGGTACTCTAGCTAGGCCACGTAGATGAGGGCAAAAGGCTTGCAGATCATTAGTCAGGCCTTTTTAGATGGGACCACATGCTTACTCTGATCTCCCCGTAGGAAGTGCTTTGACCGGGCCCTTATAGCGGGATCAAAAGATTTATTTCGCCGCTTACTACAATCTTAGGTGGTGGTTTAGGCTTTTCCTTTTAATTCTTTCCTTTCATTGGAATTTCTATTCCATCGATAAATATGTCTTGATTTTATTTATTTCTCCATCCTAGGAAAATATGGCCTCAGATGTTCAGCGTTTCAAGTTCTTGCTCTAACATTAAATTTGGCCGACATAGTCGATAGACCCTTGGCAGAATTACTTCATGGATAATAGGGGGTCCTTCCCAATTTAGCCCAAGTACTACATCAGTTTGATTATTATTATTTGCTACGACTTTTTAGAGCACCAAAACCCCTTTTTGAAATGATTTTTCCTTGACTTTGGAATTGTATTACTTGGTTATTCTACGTTGATATTTAGCTGCTAGTACGAACGCTTCGTCTCTTAGCTCATTGATTAAGTCTAAGGATTCTCTTTTAAATTCCTAATTTAAATCAAATGCATATGCAATCCTTTGATAAGAGGGTACTTCAACCATAATTGGAGGCATGGTTTCACTTTTATATGTTATAGAAAATGAGGTATGTCCCGTTGTAATTTTGGTAGAAGTTCTATGTGCCTATAAAATAAGAGGTAGTTCTTCTACCCAATTTACCTTTGCTTTATCCAGTCGCTTCTTTAGGATGGTCTTAATGGTTTTACCAGCAGCTTCAAAAGCTCTATTAGTTTTGAGGTGTGCTATAGGTCAAATGTTTTTGATAATCCCGTTTCTACTGTAGAATTAAGTAAATTCCTCGCTTTCACACTGAGTCCGTTGTCCGATATTAGCTTATGTAGAATTCCAAATCTAGTGATATATTCTTAATTATGAATTTAAGCATTTTTCCTAATGTGATATTCGATAGCGGTTCTATTCTACCATTTGGTAAAATAATCAATGGCTGCTACAACAAATTTAGCACCTTTTTGATATAGGCAGTCGCCCTGTTATGTCGATGCCCTATACATCGAAGTGCCATGGACTTGAGATTAAAGTCGATTCACTTAGTGGAAGTTATGTGATCTTAGAGAACTTTTGGCATTTCTCACATATCTTCACATAATCTATAGCATGGTTAGTCATCCGAGGAAAATAAAAGCCTTGTCTCATGACCGTTTTGGCTAGCTTTATGCCATTAGAATCGTCCCCATAGAATCCTTTATGAGCCTTCCTTAATAATTTTTCTCTATTTTTCGGATTAACACATCTTAAGTAAAGGAGTGAATACCCTTTCTTTCAAAGTACTCTGTCTGCCATTATGTTGGGGATTGATGTTTATTCTTCTTGCATCCTTTCTATCTATTAGAAATTTCTCTTTCATTAGATATTCGACGATTGACGTCATTCAGTTATTCTTATGTTGATTCTATGTTCCGTAAGAGAGGATTTTTCGTGAAGGATTTCACTTTGATTTTCCTTTTACTTGTGTGTTATGGCTTGAGATCTAGTCAATACCAAGGATTCTATTTTCAACTCAAGGCCCTTTTCCTCAATAGTAGGGTTTAATTGATAGCCTACCTGCACAATTCGGGTTTCCGGTGCTCCTTGTGAGCTAACTAATTTGACCAAGGAATCATCCTAGGATTTTTTACCTCCCGGGCCGGTGTATTATGAAATCCTAAAATTTGAACACCTTCTTGAAACAATAGATCAACTTGGCATCCTTCTCTAGTATGTTTGATTCAAATAATTGACCATTAATTACAAGTCACTGAAAATCTCATTCTTAGGAATTCTCAATTGTAGGGCTAAGTTGAGTCACGCTACCATCGACTCATATCCAACGACATTATTAGTGGTCAGAAATCCAAATTTCATTTCATAATGCAGACGATGTCCATTACGCTTAATTATTATGTATCTCGCACCGGCTCCTTGTTCATTTGAAGCTCCAGCTACGAATAGTTTGTTAGGAACTGGAGATAGTGGTTTTGATGACAACAACCTTCGTAACTTAATTTATTATAACTTATATACTAACACTATTGTTTAGATATATATGAATGTTATTATGCAGGATTTATATAAGGTAGGTACTGATTACTGAAGAACGTACAATATAAAGATCAAGAATGAAGAAATCAAGTTTGACGACTCATGAGTATCAAGATCAAGATTTCAAGATAAGCATCTAGTTTTTGTTAAAACTTCATCATAGCACGAAAATATTCATTACAAATTTCATTTGGGATGGAACCCATTTCTATCTTCTTAGTGGTTTACAAACCCATGACAAGTAGCTTACAAATCTACGACAAGTGGCTTACAAATCCACGAACATCCTGGTTTTATACAAGTTCTCGAGTCCTGATGTGATGAAATATTCTGCAGGAAGAAGCTTGCAAAACTACTTCAAAATGATTTTTCAAAATGATTTTCGAAATGTTTTTGCTTTGAAAATTATCTTTTCAAATGATTTTCAAAAAGATGTTTTACCTTAAAATATTCTTTGTTTTTTCAAAATAAACTCTTATTTTAAACTTCGTTTGTTTTTAAAACTATCTTTTAATTTTTAAATATTCTTTATAATATATATATATACTTGAGATTTAAAATAAAATTTATATATACATTCTAAAAATATATTTTTCTACTCATCTCTGTTTTAAAACATAGGAAAATTAGTTTATTTCACTACAAGGAGAAGGCTGTTTAGCGTCGGCGTATAGCCGACTCCGGCCGATTCGAGCCGACGCTATATGCCGACGCTAAATAGCTCATTGCCAAATGAAATGGTAATGGGAATGGGGACGGGTCCATCCCTTAATTTAGCGTCGGCTATGAGTCGGCTATGTTGAGACTTGGTTCTGATTCATGGCACAAAGCTATCACTACGACATACAAATTTGACGATTGCTACGACAAAAAGAGAATATATATATACTACAAGGAGACAAGACTTCAAAACTGATGAATCAATTATATTATTTTAGCTTTGGGTCTTAGATCAATGTTATTAAAATCTCTCCTCGATTACGTATATATTAGCTTATATATTTAATCAACTTATTCCCAAAAATTTTATACATATATAAGCATATAAAATATATTAAAGTGTTTAAAGCTGTATATTTTACTATACCTGTGTAAACTGTGAAAATTGCACAAATTTTACCAGGTCAGCCGACTGACCCAGAGGTTCAGTCGACTGACCCTGGAAATTCTGTGCAACATGCACAGATATACAGATATATATATTTAAAAATTCATTTGAATATTCAGTCGACTGACCTAGAGGTTTAGTTGATTGAATTTCTACAATTGCTACCTTTTGAAAAGATACGACTATTTGTGAAGAGTTACGATCCTCTACGAAAAGATTTGGAAGCAAGGCTTCAATCGAAACTCTTCATCAATAGTCGCTTCTTTTTAACATCTATAAATAAATACTCAATTGATTTCAAACTATTGAATTCAACCGAATTTTCTTACCTCTCTAATCTAAATCTCTTCAATCTATTTACAATTATACTTTCAGTTATTCTGCATTAAAGCAATATTGTAACTTTCTATTCCTCATAAACTTCAAATATATATATATATGTGTGTGTGTCTATATATATATATATATATACTCGAGGAGAAGATTATAGGAAGGGTGTACTACAAGTGACAAATCCGTGTTATTAGTACACACATAAGTCAAAACAAACCTTTGTATTTGTTGAAGTCCTGCACTGCTGCTCAGGCGTGTGAAGTCCTCTTCGGCTGCTGAGGCAAAATCCTATTCTGTTGCTCAGGTCCTTGTTCGTCTGCTCAGGGGTTGTATAGACCTATTCCTCTAGGTTAAGTGAGGGTTGTTGTTTTAGTGAAATTCCAGAAGAAGTATGGGACTGGACGTAGGACGATTCTCCGAACCAGTATAAAAATATCTGGTGTCATTTACTTTACTGCTTTTATATTCCTCATTATTTTCCGTGTAACTATCATCACTACACTCTGTATTATTGTATATCCATATTACATGATCCACAGCACACTTTCATTTGGTATCAGAGCTTGGAATTCTATCGATCGTCGCAATATCATAGAATAATGGCCAGAAAACGATCCAGTCGAAATACAACAAGCAAAATTCCTATCAAAGCCACCAGTGAGGACTACAAAAAGGTACTTTCTAATTTACAAATTTCAGTAAAAGATAATAAATAATTAGTTAGTATAAGCAATAAGATTTCAAAGCTTAATTTTATTATTTTAGAAAAGATGAATCTGTTGAACTTGAAAATGAGAAATTCAAAAATGAGATGTTAGATTTATAAAATCAACTTGGTGTTTTAAAGAATAATTTTAAGGCTCTTAAAGATTTTCTAGATGAACAAAATGCCATATTTGAAAAAGAGAGAAAAATTTTCAAAAGAAGTTTTTGATTTGAAAAGACAAAATGATTTATTACAATCCTCTTTACATAATTCAGAATCTCAAAATTTCCTTCTCAAAAATGAGAACTGTACGTTAAAGAAACGAGAATTCTGAATTAAATGAGAAAAATGATATTTTAAATAATAGTATTATTTCATTTGAAAATAATAATTATGACTTTAAAGTTAAATTTGATAAACTTAACATTGAAGTCACAAAATTTAATAAAGGTCAAAACGATTTAAACATGATATTATCTAGTTTTAGACATTTACTTGATAAAAGTGGTTTAGGATGTAATAAAACTGATCGTAGAAATAGCACTAGACACACTTCATGTATATAAATATGTTAGTGCTAGTACTAGATTGAGCGTAAAGCCTAAATACAATTTTTTAGAAATTCAAATACTGCTATGACTAATAATGTTTATAATTTCTTTAGAAGTACAAAATCATTGACGGGAAATATGAATAAAAATTATCTAAGTATTCAGGTTCCTGTTAAGTGCAAAAATAGAGAAAAATATATTGATGATTATTTTTATATGGTAGTTATTAATGAAAATTATATTTATAAAGGTTCAACCACACCCAAATGGGTATGGTTTCCTAAAAAGTAGGAAATTATAAGAACCTTAGGTATCGGATGCTTTAAATGTTAATTTTTTTCTAATACCTTATACAATAAGTAGTATTTATTTTATTCTACATTGTTCATGTTCTTTATTCCTTTTTGTCAATGACAAAGGGGAAGAAAATTATCACTAACGTTAAGAATGTAGGATATAGAGCGTCAAAGATTCAGGGGGAGTAAGTATTTAAATTATATATATAGTTGAAATCTATATCTATTTACATGTTGTCATCAATCAAAATGGGGGAGAATGTTGAGACTTGCTTTTGATTCATGACATAAATCTATCACTATAACATACAGATTTGAAAACTGCTACGACAAAAAGAGAATATATACTACAAGGAAACAAGACTTCAAAACCAGTGCATCAATTATATTATTTTAGTTTTGAGTCTTAGGCCAATATTGTTAAAATCTCTCCTCGATTACGTATATATTAGCCTATATATTTAATCATCTTATTTCCAAATATTTTATACATATATATAAGTATATAAAATATATAAAGTGTTTAAAGTTGTATATATTACTATACCTGCGTAAACTGTGCAAATTGCATAGATTTTACCAGGTCAGTCGACTGACCAAGAGGTTCAGTCGACTGACCCTGGAAATTCTATGCAACATGCACATGTGCATAGATATACATATATATATTTTAAAATTTGTTTGAATATTCAATCGACTGACCCAAAGGTTCGGTTGATTGAATTTCTACAATGGCTACTTTTTGAAAAGACACAACTATTTATGCAGAGTTACAATTCTCTACGAAAAGATTTGGATGCAACACTACAATCGAAACTCTTCATCAACAGTCGCTGCTTTTTAGCATCTACAAATACATACTCTAACTTGATTCCAAACTACTGATTTCAATCAAATTTTCTAATCTCTCTAATCTAAATCTCTTCAATCTATTTGCAATTATACTTTCAATTATTCTGCATTAAAGCAATATTATACCTTTTTATTCTTCATAAACTTCAAATATATATACTTATACTCGAGGAGAAGATTATAGGAATGGTTTACTACAAGTGACAAATCCGTGTTATTAGAACACACAAAAGTCAAAACAAACCTTTTTATTTGTTGAAGTCCTGTTCTGCTGCTCAGGTGAGTGAAGTCCTCTTCGGCTATTGAGGCGAAATCCTATTCTGCTGCTCAGGTCCCTGTTCGGCTGCTCAGGGGTTGTATAGACCTATTCCTCAAGGTTAAGTGGGGGTTGTTGTTTTAGTGAAATTCCAGAAAGAGACTGGGAATGGACGTAGGAGGTGCTCCAAACCAGTATAAAAATACCTGGTGTCATTTTACTTTACTGCTTTTTATATTCCGCATTATTTACCATATAACTATCATCACTATACTCTGTGTCATTGTTTATCCATATATCACGATGCATAGCACACTTTCAGGCTAGCCGACTCCAACCGACGCTAAAACTTAGTCCATGTGTAAAATAATAAATGACCCATAGGTCGACCCAAGCCGACTCCAGCTGATGCTTATCTGGGTAAATTTTTCTTCATTTCCAGCTGCCATTTCTACCTTCCATCCACATAATCATATATATTCCTCAAATATACTTCACCAAACAACAATATATATCACATATATGCCCACCTAAGAACTACAAAACATCAATATATATCTCAAAACGTTCATCATCACAAATATCCATAATATTTACAAAATTCAACCAAAAGTTCATCAAATATACAAGACATTCAAAGTTCATTCGAAAACATACATAAAAACATACTACTGCTCGCCCTAATCATCAACAGCGTCTGACCCCTGTGAAGGCGACATATTCGTCCCGTGCTATGCCAAGTAAGCAGCAATCGTCTCGTTTATTTGCTGCTTCAATCCAGTCTTCCTCCAATCATTCAACTCGGCGACTTGTGCTTGCAGGGCCGCTATTGTTTCTTCAGCATGTTGTTTACTATAAGCGGCTTGCGTCGTGGCCTGTATATTAATTAATTCGTATTTATAATTTATACGTAATATTCGATAAAATTTATAAACTAGTCAATGAATTAATTAAATTCAATAAATCTTACTGTTTGATTGCCATATCCATACTATCTATTTCTGGTCGGCGGGTCGGTAATACGAGCGAATATCCTGTCCGTTTCCTCAATGGTCAACTGCTCCCTACCAGACTCTACAAGCACGCGAGCAATCTCCTGATCGCATTTCTTCTATGTTTAGAAATATAATTTTGAGAAGATTAATATTCAATTTAATGTGTTGTTAAATAAGAGAAAAAATTTATATTCTTTATACCCGGATATTCACTGATTTGGCGTCTGACCATTCATATGTTACCATGCCATCTTCATCTGTATGCTCGACGTCGGGTGTTCGGGTGAAGACGTCCAAATGAGACTGTGCAACACCACCTCTCTCCCACGTCTGAAATTAGATATGATAAAAGAATGTATATATAACATGTATACATATATATAGCTAAACAATGTTATAAGTAAATTATAAATAACAATTTTTATATTTACCATTTCTTCTCTATATTGCTGAAAAGACCTGGATCCACCGTGGTGTGTTGTAGGATTCCTAAGCCTGTTTGCGGAGTTCCTCGATGCTACCACCTGTATAGTTTAACTTTTATATAAACATTTAAACGAATTATAATAACAGACATATGAAAGTAGAAAATTTACCTTCGTGTCTTCACTTTCCCAATATTGCACAAACCGCGCATACAAATTTTCACTCTTCCAATTTGGCTTTTTACCGCCCTCTTTCATCTTGAAGAACGTACCTCTGTAGTTTTTCTCATCTTCCTCTCCCAGTGCATCCTCAACGTCCCGAGATCTCCGGTATCCACAATAAAGGATGCCCGCACGTTGAAATTTAAATGAATTATATAAATTATATATTAATTTTCAATGATCAAATATGCCAATCTCAAATTAATTAGAATTTTATAATTACCTGGAGGTCAGCCCATACGACATCTTTGATATAAAGTGGGATCCTATTCCACTGCTCCTACAAGTCCGTCATGTGAGACACAGCTAGAATGGGCTCAGACGGCTGTAAATCGAAACCCCTGAATACATTTTGATCTTTTCAGTTAATAAATCATAAATATATTAGTAGCATGCACTAAATAATATAATGAAGTTGTAGTAAATTAAATACTTACCCTTCATCGATCTTTGGCACTAAGTATGCTCTCTGGCAATTATTGGCCGTACCACCACTGCCCTCGCCAAGAGCAGGGCCTCATGAACCTTGGCACCGCCTGCTGTGCGACATAATATCTACTAGATACATGAATATATATATATATATCATTTCATATAATGAAAAAACCATATATCATTTCATACCTAGAAAACATGTCTGATTAATAATCACATACGTACGGCTCACAGCAGAATAATAAAAGAATAATACAACAAACGATACGAATTTCCATTACATTAACACGGGTTCTAGAATTGACATAATACAACAAACGGTACAAATTTCCATCTTATATACATTACATCATCACTAATTAATAATCAATCTTCATCGTTTTCTGATTCTGACTCGGTCTCGCAATCTATATCATCATTTCCCTCTAAAGTATCAAATGCTTCTATTAGAATGTTTGATTCATCGTTCAAAGGCCCTATATCAGCATGATTGTAACGACCCATATTTTTACGAATCGAAGGATCGTAGAATTGTTGTTATTAGGTCGTTAGTGTTGTTAAGTCGTTTAGAATTTAAGTCGTTCGAAGCTTAAGTCGTCCAGATATGAGTCGTCCAGGGTTAGGTCGTGTCGTAGCATAAGTCGGTGGAGCGACTTAGGAGTTGGAGCGACCTATAGGAGTGAGCGACTTAGGAGTTAATGGCTTAAGTTAGTAAACGACCTAAGGGATAGTGGTATAGGAGATAGGTCGGTTGAACGAGTTACCGACCTAAGGAAGATAGGTCGGTGAAGCGACTTAAGGTAGTTAGCGGCTTAGGTCGTGGACGAGATAAGGCAAGGGTGTTAGGCCGCTGGGTAGCTTAGCCGTGTGTGTCGTTGAGTCGTTAAGTCGTTGAGTCGTTAAGTCGTTGAGTCGTTGAGTCGTTGAGTTGTTGAGTCGTTGAGTCATCCAAACGACTTAGGACTTAGGTAGAAATGCGGCAGTGTGTTAGGTCGCTAAGTCGTATCCTGTTGAGTCTTAGGTCATGCCTAAGTGTTAGATCGTGTGTGTTAAGTCGCGCACATGTGTTAAGTCGCGCATAGGATTGAGTCGGTAGGCCATGGGGTTGATGAGTGGTAAGTCGTGGGGCCTTGTTAAGTCGTGACCGACTTAAGGGGGGCGAACGACTTAAGGATTCGGCCTATAAGTAGAAGTGCCTATCTTCATTTTTGGGATCCGGATTTTGAAGCGACGAAGTGCTGCTATTTTGAGGGCTTGACTACAACACTTCTTCACTTCTTATCTCTTCTCTAATCTAGTGCTTCCTTCCATCCAAGATTGAAGATCAAATTGAAGATCCAAGAGCGAAAATTGAAGATCTACATTCTTCAAAGAGAGACTTCATCGTTTGAAGCGGAATTTTGACGGATCAAGCTAGATCCTTTGCTGTCCAGATCTGAAGTTAGTTGCTTTTGAAGCGTTTAGGTGATTCGGTGAGTGGTGGTTATCTCTCACACGGACCCAAAGGAGTATATTGGATCGGTGGCTTGTTTCTGTGTTAAAGATAGTGATTTCATGCATTTTCCTTACGTCTGCATGTAGATCTATCGTTCGTAAAGTTTTGACATCCACTTTACTACATGTTAACCTATGCTAGTTCATTCATCGGGATAATACTTATGATTCATGCTTGTTGGATTTGGACTCTTTATTTACAAGATTGCCATTTTAGTTATAATTGCTTTTAGATCATGTTTGAATGCTTAATTACTTGGATTAATGATTGTATTGGTTGATTATTATAAATTAGTTGATTGATGATTTGATTTGGACAAGTTGGTCGAAGATGATTCAAAAGCTAAGTGGAAAGGCTCTTGAATAAGGAAAGCTGCTCGTGGCATATGAAGCGGATGATAAAGCTCATATGGATAGATTTGATGATGCGATGAGGCAAAGCATGATGTTAAGATGGGACTTTGCTATGATGCGATGAGGCAAAGCATGATGTTGAGATGGGACTTTGCTATGATGCGATGAAGCAAAGCATGATGTGAGATAGCCTTGGTTTAATCCAGATGGGATCATCCCAAGCATGTTGATAACTCGGTGATATGGTTCGAGTTTGTTGATAATGGTTGGTTCAAGAGGCACTTGAGCTAGAATGAGAATAGTCGTCAAGGAGGATGACTAGGAGGCTGAGATCTCATCGTTGTTGAAGGTTCTAGCAGGCTCAAAGCAAAAGTACGCTGGGCAGATTTGATAGTCCCAATCGACTAATAGTTGATGGTCGATTACTCTGGGCAGATTCGATAGTCCTAGGCACGGGTCACGACGACGTGCGGAGTTCTGTCTAGAACCGGGGTTACCATTAGCCCTTGACGGACGGATGAAAGAATGAGCCGGTCATTCAATTAACGGTGATATCGAAGCAATGATAATAGTGATTACCAGAGTCATGGATGTTTGGATGTTTTGGTTGTATCGTCATTCGGTCTCAAGAGCGATGTTTTCTGGGTGCTTATCTGATCTTGGTTTAGGCCTTGGGGGTTCGTACTTGGAAAACACCGACCTTGACTCGAGTGATAATTGTTTTAATTTAAATGTCTTCTTTGATATGTTTATTTCTTCTTAGTGGGTCTGGGGGCTATCACTGTAGAAAGAGGTGGAGTGGGAGGGTTGGATTCCTATTCCTTTTTACCCTTTATGCTCTTTTGGTATGTTTGATAGTTTATTTACCGCTCACTAAGACTATTGTCTGACTCATGGTTTTATGTTCAACTCTTATTACCATGGGCTGTTCATCCATTTTGGGATGGGCAGACTAGGTAGCAGGTGACAGGTGTTGTTCTTAGTGGCCAACGCTGTTGATGACGAAGATGAGCTGGAGGCTTTTGCATATTGTTTTCTTACTATATGTACTGGATGTTCCGCTGCTTGTATGATTCTCTCAGTGTTATGTAGTGAGGCTTGATGTATTGACTATTCAGATGTTTGTATCAAATTGTTTTGTAGTGTATTGATGAGACTCTATTTAGTGAAGCTTCACTATATATATTTCTCTATTGTATTTTATCCCTGCGCTGTGAGTAATACGATAGACTTCGCTGTTTTTACCTTACCTTGATCATCGTCCATGGTGGCCTGGCACACTTTTCAGCGCACTTTTTCCTTGTTTAGCGCAGGAGTCACGGGCGGTTGTCACATTTGGTATCAGAGCTTTGGTTAATCGATTTTAGCCAACGCTTGCTGACGTAACTACGTATGAGAGACGTAATTGTATTTTGATGGATGATTAATATATAATATAGTAGCTTAGAAGGATTAGAACCTCTTATGAAGTTGTTTCTCAAGGTGAAGTAATCATTCTTTTATAGATATTAAGAATGAGTCGAAGAGGGAGACCAGCTGCTACGGAAGGCCGTGATTCTGTAGGGGCTGCTGATTATGCTGCTATGTTTGAGGCTGTGATGACTTCGACATGAGAAGGATGCCAGCTCCAGGGCCAACGGTAGATGTTGGAGTTCAAGTTCAAGCTCCAAAACCGGTGGATTTTGCTAAGTTGTGTAAAGACTATACTGCTCTTCGAGGAAAAGTTTTCTTGGGAACAGAATCAACCATTGAAGTCCAGAGATGGATAGATGCTTGTAGAAGGATCTTTGGTGATTTGGGAATCGAGGATGTAACCAAAAGGAAGCTTGCATCAAGACAGCTTCAGGGAAGAGCTTCTGATTGGTGGAACTCTATCACCATTGATACTCCAGAGGAAGAAATTACTTGGGAGCAATTCCAAGTCAGATTTGAAGCTAAGTTCGTTTCTACAGCTCAAAAATCCATTCTGTTTAAGAAATTTGTGGAACTCAAGCAAGGTGGAAGACCAGTTCTTGAGTATGTTTCTGAGTTTGATGCTTTGTCCAAGTATGCTCGGTCGTATATTGAATCTCCCTATCAGAAGAATGAGAAGTTTGTGACAGGTTTGGACACTTATCTTGGGAGGCAGTTGGTGGATCATTTGGACGATCCGTTTGAGAAGCTTGTGGAGAAAGCTCTCAGGCACGAGAATCTGTTTCCTAAGGAAGGATCTGTTGTTGCTGTGACTAAGGGGGAATCTAAACCACAGCAGGGTGGAAACAAGAAGAGAAAGCAGCAACAGAAGGGTAAGAATGGCCAGAAGAAGCCGAAGGGTGAAATGACCTGCTACAATTGTCAGCAGAAGGGCCATTTCTCTAGAGATTGTAAGAATCCAAAGGTGCCGGTGAAGTGCCACAACTGTGACAAACTGGGCATATCAGGAAGGATTGTCCAGAACAGCGGAAGGACAAACAGATTGTGCAAGCTTATGCTTTGGGGGCTGTGCCATCATCTTCAAAAGCTCCTATGGCGGAAGAGAAAGGAAAGAGTGTGGTGGTTCAAGGTACCCTTTCCTTTTGTGGTGTTCCAGTTAGAGTGTTGTTTGATACTGGGGCATCGCATTCTTTTTTTTGTAATGAACTTGTAGGCCGGTTGGGTTTGAAACCGGATATTGTTGATAAACCATTGGTTGTGACTAATCCAGTTGGGGGTTTGTCTTGTTTGTGTATGATATGTCGTGGTCTGGTTGCATCGAGTCATGATTGCTCTTTTGTTTGTGATTGTTTTGTTCTGAACTTTGCGGGGTTTGGAATTATTTTGGGTATGGACTGGCTTAGGAAGTATGCGGCAAAGGTTGATTGTGAAAGGCTGGAGGTGACAGTAGAGAATGTGGAAGGGCGAAAGGTTGTGATACGATGTAAGCATGAGGAAGGCGTCTTCATGAGCTTCATGTATTCGCTGGTTGTTCCGCGGGATGGACTGTCATCGGTGCCAATTGTGAATGGATTTGAGGATGTCTTTGATGAGGTCAAAGGGTTACCGCCGCATAGAGAGATCGAGTTTCGCATCGATCTAGTTGAGGGAGCCAGACCTATTGTGATGCTTCTTAGGCGAATGGCGCCTAGGGAACAGCAAGAGTTGAAGGTGCAAGTTGATGACCTTTTACAGAAAGGATTCACTCGGAGTAGTGTGTCCGAATGGGGCGCACCAGTTGTGTTTGCAACCAAAGCGGATGGATCGTTGAGGTTGTGTGTGGATTATCGTGAGCTGAATAAAGTGACTAAGAAGAACAAGTATCCATTGCCGAGAATAGATGACTTGTTTGATCATCTTCACGAAGCCAAGGTGTTTTCCCAAATGTATTTGGCAACGGGATTTCACTAGTTGAGAGTGGCAAAGGATAGTGAGCCGAAGACTGCTTTCAGGACACCATCCGGTTTTTATGAGTGGCTGGTAATGCCGTTTGGATTGACCAATGCACCAGCGTATTTTGTGGATCTTATGAATAGAGTGTTCAGGGATCAGTTGAACAAGTTTGTACTTTTGTTCGTGGATGATATTTTGATTTATTCCAGAACTGAAGAAGAGCACAAGACGCACTTGCGTATTGTTTTGGAAATCTTGCGGAAACAACAGTTGAGGGCTAAGTTTTCGAAGTGTCAATTCTGGAAGAGCGAAGTGAGGTTCTTAGGCCATGTTATCTCTAAAAGTGGAATAGCGGTTGATCCCGCCAAGGTGGTAGTGATCCAGGATTGGGTTAGACCTAAGAATGCATCTGATGTGAGAAGTTTTCTTGGATTAGCAGGATATTATCGTCGGTTTATCAAAGACTTTTCCAAGATAGCTGCACCATTAACAGGATTGACGAAAAAGAACCAAGTGTTCAGATGGCATGCTAAGTGTGAACAAGCCTTCGGAATCCTGAAAGAGCGACTGACAAATGCTCCTGTTTTGACTATTCCAAGTGGAAATGATGAGATGGTGGTTTACATCGATGCATGTGGTACTGGACTTGGAGCAGTGCTAATGCAGAAGGATAAAGTTGTTGCGTATGCAAGCCGACAACTGAAGCCGCATGAAAGGAATTATCCGACTCATGATTTGGAGTTAGTGGCGATTGTATTTGCTCTGAAGATGTGGAGACATTACCTAATGGGAGTTCGATTCGAGTAGTTTACAGATCATAAGTCATTGAAGTATCCTTTCTCCCAAAAGGATTTGAATCTCCGACAGCAACGATGGCTAGAGTTTTTAGCATCATATGATTTTGGTATAGCCTATACTCCGGGAAAGGGTAACGCAGTGGCAGATGCGTTAAGTCGAAGACATGCAGGATTGGGAGCCATGTTTTCAGAATGGAAGAGTCTTGAGTATTTGGCTGGATTTGACTTCAGGCCTAGATGTGAATTGGAACATGAGATGTTGGCAAACTTATTGATAAGACCTACTCTTGTAAGAATTGGCAAGAGACAAAAGCGAGACTATAAGCTTGTCAAGATTATCCGTGATTTGAAATATGGGTTGGACCCAAAAAAGGATAAAGGATTCGAAATCGATCGAGAGGGTTGTCTTCGGAAGCAAGGACGACTAGTTGTTCCCGATATAGATGAATTGAGAAATGAAGTTTTAAAGGAGAGTCATCACTCGAAGCTGACAATTCATCCAGGTGGAAATAAGATGTACCAGGATATGAAAAGAACCTATTACTGGGAAGGTATGAAGAAGGATGCTGGAAATTTTATTTCCAAGTGTATGAACTGCCAGTTGGTAAAAGCCGAATAGAAGAAGCCCAGTGGATTGCTTCAGCCATTAGAAGTTCCCACATGGAAGTAGGAGCAAATATCGATGGATTTTATCGATGGATTACCTAGAACCAGAGCAGGAAATGAAGGGATCTGGGTCATCGTAGATCGTTTGGCTAAGAGTGCAAGATTCATTCCTGTTTGATCAACCAGGACTGCATCAAAATTGGCTGAGCTGTATGTGAAGTGGGTAGTTCGATTCCATGGTGTTTCGAAAAGTATAGTGAGCGATCGAGACCCATTGTTCACTAGTAGATTTTGGAAGAGCTTCCAGGAAGTTTTGGGAACCGAGTTGTGTTAGAGTACAACTTATCATCCCCAAATAGATGGTTCGACCGAGAGAGTCAACCGAGTTTTGGAAGATCTCCTCAGAGCATGTGTTTTGGACTTCGGAGGATCATGGGAAGATCATCTTCATTTGGTGGAGTTTTCGTATAATAACAGATACCAGTCAAGCATTGGTATGGCGCCGTATGAAGCATTGTATGGAAGACCGTGTAACTCTCCGACATGTTGGTTGGAAATGGGAGAAAAGTTAATACTTGGGCCGGAAATGATTCGACAAACTTCGGATTGCATAGAGATCATTCGACGACGAATGAAGGCGGCCCAGGACCGTCAGAAAAGTTATGTCGATAAGCATCGTAAGGATTTGGAATTCGACGTAGGTGATATGGTTTTTGTGAAGATTTCTCCACTGAAGAAAGTTATTCGATTCGGGAAGAAAGGAAAATTGACTCCGAGATTTGTTGGACCATTCCCGATCATCGAGCGAATTGGAAAGCTCGCTTATAAGTTGGAGTTACCAGAAAAGATGTCGGGTGTGCACAATGTTTTTCACGTATCGTATATACGGAGTTATGTGCACGACCCAAGTAAAGTGGTTTCTGCTTATAGCCGTGAAGATTTTGAAGTTAATCCAGTTGTTAGAAGACCTCATAAACCGCTTCGTGTTGTGGAAACTGACACGAAACAACTTAGGAGGAAGGTAGTCAGGTTTGCTAAAGGTACAATGGAGTGATGATGTTAACGACTGTACATGGGAGGAGGAAGAGAGGATGAAGGCAGCTCATCCTGAACTCTTCGAGGTATGGCCCTAAGGTGTCGTGACATCTTATGAATTAGTAACTTGTTCTACTTTTAGAATTCTGCATGCTAGGCTAGTAATTAGATGCATGGTTTGTTGATTGTTATGGATGGTAGGCATGCAGAATAGTCTTTGATTGCTCTTGTTTGTTTGGAATTTCGGGGGCGAAATTCCTAAGGGGGAGAGAATGTAACGACCCGTATTTTTACGGATCGAAGGATCGTAGAATTGTTGTTATTAGGTCGTTAGTGTTGTTAAGTCGTTTAGAATTTAAGTCGTTCGGAGCTTAAGTCGTCCAGAGATGAGTCGTCCAGGGTTAGGTCGTGTCGTAGCATAAGTCGGTGGAGCGACTTAGGAGTTGGAGTGACCTATAGGAGTGACCGACCTATAGGAGTGAGCGACTTAGGAGTTAACGACTTAAGTTAGTAAACGACCTAAGGGATAGTGGTATAGTAGATAGGTCGGTTGAACGAGTTACCGACCTAAGGAAGATAGGTCGGTGAAGCGACTTAAGGTAGTTAGCGGCTTAGGTCGTGGACGAGATAAGGCAAGGTTGTTAGGCCGCTGGGTCGCTTAGCCGTGTGTGTCGTTGAGTCGTTAAGTCGTTGAGTTGTTGAGTCGTTGAGTCATTGAGTCGTTGATTCGTTGAGTCGTTGAGTCGTCCAAACGACTTAGGACTTAGGTAGAAATGCGGCAGTGTGTTAGGTCGCTAAGTCGTATCCTGTTGAGTCTTAGGTCATGCCTAAGTGTTAGATCGTGTGTGTTAAGTCGCGCATAGGCTTGAGTCGGTAGGCCATGGGGTTGATGAGTCGTAAGTCGTGGGGCCTTGTTAAGTCATGACCGACTTAAGTGGGGAAAACGACTTAAGGATTCGGCCTATAAATAGAAGTGCCTATCTTCATTTTTGGGATCTGGATTTTGAAGCGATGAAGTGCTGTTATTTTGAGGGACGACTACAACACTTCTTCACTTCTTATCTCTTCTCTAATCTAGTGCTTCCTTCCATCCAAGATTGAAGATCAAATCGAAGATCCAAGAGCGAAAATTGAAGATCTACATTCTTCAAAGAGAGACTTCATCGTTTGAAGCGGAATTTTAACGGATCAAGCTAGATCCTTTGCTGTCCAGATCTGAAGTTAGTTGCTTTTGAAGCGTTTAGGTGATTCGGTGAGTGGTGGTTATCTCTCACACGGACCCAAAGGAGTATATTGGATCGGTGGCTTGTTTGTATGTTAAAGATAGTGATTTCATGCATTTTCCTTAAGTCTGCATGTAGATCTATCGTTCATAAAGTTTTGATATCCACTTTACTACATGTTAACCTATGCTAGTTCATTCATCAGGATAATACTTATGATTCATGCTTGTTGGATTTGGACTCTTTATTTACAAGATTGCCATTTTAGTTATAATTGCTTTTAGATCATGTTTAAATGCTTAATTACTTGGATTAATGATTGTCTTGGTTGATTATTATAAATTAGTTGATTGATGATTTGATTTGGACAAGTTGGTCGAAGATGATTCAAAAGCAAAGTGGAAAGGCTCTTGAATAAGGAAAGCTGCTCGTGGCATATGAAGCGGATGATAAAGCTCATATGGATAGATTTGATGATGCGATGAGGCAAAGCATGATGTTGAGATGGGACTTTGCTATGATGCGATGAAGCAAAGGATGATGTGAGATAGCCTTGGTTTAATCCAGACGGGATCATCCCAAGCATGTTGATAACTCGGTGATATGGTTCGAGTTTGTTGATAATGGTTGGCTCAAGAGGCGCTTGAGCTAGAATGAGAATAGTCGTCAAGGAGGATGACTAGGAGGCTGAGATCTCATCGTTGTTGAAGGTTCTAGCAGGCTCAAAGCAAGAGTACACTAAGCATATTCGATAGTCTCAATCGACTAATAGTTGATGGTCGAGTACTCTGGGCAGATTTGATAGTCCTAGGCACGGGTCACGACGACGTGCGGAGTTCTGTCTAGAACCGGGGTTACCATTAGCCCTTGACGGACGGATGAAAGAATGAGTCGGTCATTCAATTAGCTGTGGTATCGAAGCAATGATAACAGTGATAGCCAGAGTCATGGATGTTTGAATGTTTTGGTTGTATCGTCATTCGGTGTCAAGAGCGATGTTTTCTGGGTGCTTATCTGATCTTGGTTTAGGCCTTGGGGGTTTGTACTTGGAAAACACCGACCTTGACTCGAGTGATAATTGTTTTACTTTAAATGTCTGCTTTGCTATGTTTATTTCTGCTTAGTGGGTCTGGGGGCTATCACTGTAGAAAGAGGTGGAGTGGGAGGGTTGGATTCCTATTCCTTTTTACCCTTTATGCTCTATTGGTATGTTTGATTGTTGATTTACCGCTCACTAAGACTGTTGTCTGACTCAAGGTTTTATGTTCAACTTTTATTACCTTGGGCTGTTCATCCATTTTGGGATGGGCAGACTAGGTAGCAGGTGATAGGTGCTGTTCTTATTGACCAACGCTGTTGATGACGAAGACGAGCTGGAGGCTTTTGCATATTGTTTTCTTACTATATGTACTGGTTGTTCCGCTGTTTGTATGATTCTCTCAGTGTTATGTAGTGAGGCTTGATGTATTGACTATTCAGATGTTTGTATCAAATTGTTTTGTAGTGTATTGATGAGACTCTATTTAGTGAAGCTTCACTATATATATTTCTCTATTGTATTTTATCCCTGTGCTGTGAGTAATACGATATACTCCACTGTTTTTACCTTACCTTGATGATTGTCCATCTATAATAAAGCAAGTCTCACATTATGACTCTCTGTGGCAATCGCAGGATAAATCTTATCGAAATGTTTCCATGCTTCTCCATCCGATGGATATATCAAAGTCCCCTCTTCCTGCATTCTCACACTGTGCCATCTCATATGTGATGCTGTCGCAGATGATGCATGTAACCTTTGAAGTCTGAGAGTGATGGGTAAATAATGCATTCTCTTGTATGGAACTTCCTTTCCTTTTTTTTCTTGGTTTGTATCTTTCCTCATTACATATTCTGCATTTCTTAAGATTAATGTCATCTTCCAATACAACATACAAACTTTTTTACATGTATCTATCTTCCGGTAGGGCAAACCAAAAGCAGACATTAGTTTTTCCACTTTATATTGACTATCGCACATCAGATTATTGGGTGGCATATGTCGTTTTGCAGCTTGTACAACTGCTGTAAATCCATCTTCTGTAAAAGTGAATTTTGATTTCATAGTAATGTATTCGGCAGTAACTGACAATTATGTCCCGCTATTACAACCTTCTCACAACAATCTTTTCGTAGAATCTAGTAAATCCTAAATTCTTTTCACCCCCTTGGCCAGTTCTTCGACATTTACATCATTAGCTTGAAAAATATGGAACATTGACCTGCTGCATCTTCCACCATATCTACTATTGGATTTGTCGTAACATATTGTTATTCGCCTCAGCCACATGCACTATAGAATTAGATGCACCAATATTTCTCCATACGATCCCATAAATAATAGTTTGTCACAAGACCGGATTCACACAAAAGTACAATAACTAAATCCGGTTCTCGATAATGCAAATGTCAACATTCACGACATGGATAACGAATTTGTGTGCTGCATTCTTCATTATCAGCTTTAGCGAATTTAACAGATTCATGTACACTATCCTTAAAATGTATTTTTTGTTGAACCTTTCGTTCCTGTTCAACTTTCATACGTCCGGGTACGGTCGAGAAGATAGCTGAACATTTTTCCAAATTTAAAAACATTTATATATATATATATATATATATATAAGAAATTTGGATAACATTTCTTTTCCATTCCTATACGCATATAGACTTTGCATCTGAAGTTTTATGTGATTATCATTGTATTGTCTAATCTACCAAAGCCTTTTGGGACTAAAGGCTTTGTTGTTGTCTTATTTTCATTTAAATTATTTATATTAAATAGAGATAGACTAAAATAAGTAAGAAGTTTATTTATAAATTATTTCCTTTAAATCATTTATATTAAGATTTTATTGCATATAAAGCAATAAACATCCAAATAGTCGCTTCACCTAGGCGTTAGAAATAAACGGTTTTGTCCGAAAGTCCACGACGACCATAAATTTGAAATTCAAGATCGACACCCCAGATTCATGTATTTTTAAACCATATTCTGGAAACATGTCCAAAATACCTTAGATCGACATAAGATCCAAAGCATTTTTTTACGTCGCATATTTTATTTTATATAATTTTATTATACAAAATACATTAAAAAATTCATAATTGATTACCCAGCGGTTTAAAAAATTATTTTAATTCTTTAATGTTACATATAAGCACATTTATCGAATTTGTATAACGGATCGACTAAAAGTTGCATCGAATTGTCGTGCGAGTTAGATTTTCAACAACGATAACTTTTCGAATTACACGAACATATATCATCGAAAACACCAATTTAACCTATCACGACCCGTCATTGGGTGAATATTAATAATCATACATGTCAATTTTATATTTTTTTTCATTTTAGTAGTGTTTTTTATTTTTTTCAAACTAAATAGGTGTATATAAGAATTAGATTGGAAAAGTAATTAAATAGCCGACGCTAGCCGACTTGGGTCGTTGCAGGCCGTCCCCAGCCGACACAAACTTCAATAGAATTTTGTGTCATCCCCAGCCGACTCCATAATGAAGACGGAGCTGACTCCAGGCTTCGTCCCTATTTTAAAGTATTCTAGTGGTGTTTTACTATAGAATCATTTCATCTTGTTTTCCTTTCAATACCATTTTCAAAACAAATTTTACATAGTTTTTAACCAAGGGATGTCACATCATGGGATACCCCATGTCGACATGGTGGTTGTTAAATTCAAAAGTTTCAACGTTCAAAAGAAGTGTCTATTCGTTTACATCTCTTCATGAATGGTTATGACCATTGGTGGTCTATAAATAGCCTTCACAAATGAATTTTTTAACTAACAAATTTCTTATTTTCTTCAATCCTTCTTCTCCACAAATCCATATTCTAAAATTTTCATATTTTTAAGATCGTGTCGAAATTCTGCCGAATTCTCAAGTAAATCAAACTAGAATCTCACTCTTGTTTGATTCTCTGCCCTGTCTCGAAGATCAAAGTGCTATTCAGAGCTATAGGATCAATTTATAATCAAAGTTTATCGAGTCTCTCTATAAGATGTGGTTGTGCCTGGAAATCAATTGGGTGATCTTGTGTCCCATAAATCAAGAGAGTTTGTCCCGGACTCGAGAGACAAAAGGGTACCTCAAAGCCTTTAGAAATGGTGGATTGTAATCTTGACATTGGTATAATAAAAATCTATACAAGGTGCTTGCCTTGGTGCAGGATTGGATGCAGGGTAACTCCGAACCAGTATAAAATCCAGTGTGTTCTTTTCTTTTATTGCTTTTTTATTTACTTTCTGCATCTGTATTTGATTCTATGATTATTCCGTGATTAAGTTCTGCATCTGTTTATATCATAATTTTTAAATTAGTCCATATATGTCTTAGAATCCATTAAACACTATTCACCTCCCCTCTATTGTTAAATTAGCCTTAAGATCCTTAATTCGCACTCCCTTTCAATTGGTATCAGAGCATAGGTTTTCATATTTTTCATAATCTAAAAATTGAAAAGTTAAAAATGGCATTTTAGCAAATTTTGTTAATACTAGATAGAATTTATGCATTTCATCAAAGTATCATAAGTCTGCATATAGTTTTTATGAAAATTCAATTTATCTACCGAATTGGTTTGTTATGCAGGAACAGACATGTTACATGGCTTTTGAAGAATCAACAACTAATGGATAAACTGTGCGAATTGAGAAAGATAAACGGACTCTTGATAGTGGCTGTTCAAGGCATATGATTGGAAATCTCGAGATACTCAATGACATTATATATCAAGATGGTGGATTGGTCAACTTTGAAGATAACTCAAAATGTTATGTGATTGGCATCGGCAATGTCGGTAATTCTAAAACTCCTTTATTTATGATATTTTGCTAGTTAGGAATTTAAAACATAATTTGCTTAGTATAAGTCTACTATGTATAAAGGATTTCAAATTAAATTTGGAAAAGATAAGCGTCACATCGAAGATAATAAGTCAAATATTATCTTTGAAGGAATAAGGAAGAAAAACATTTACATCCTTCGTATGAAAGTATCAAAAGATAACTTGTATCTTTTGGCTAATACAAGTGAACCATGGATTTGACTTAAAAGATTTGGTCATTTAAATTTCAAATTGTTATCTAGGTTATCAAAACTTGACTTGGTTATAGGTCTTCCTAAGATAAACTTTAAAGTAGATAGTATATGTGATGCTTGCTAATTAGGAAAACTTGAGAAAAGTTCATTTAAATTAAAAGATATTATTTCTACTTCTAAACCTCTAGAATTACTTCATTTGGATTTATTTGGTGTGAGAAATGCGGATTACAGATCTTAAGGCTAGGATTAATGCAAGAGGGGGGTGAATAGTGTTAATAACGAATTACTAAATATTTTTGAGTTTATGTTAATTTAGAACCGATGTATGCAATATAAAGACACATATATGATCACAGAAACAAACACAGATGCAGAAACAAAATAAAAGCAGCAAAGTGAAGAACACACCGGATTTTATACTTGTTTGGAGTTACCCTACATCCAGTCCTACAACACAAGTACGGATTTCCTTTCAAAAGCAATTGTACTATTACACCCTCAGTTTCAAGGCTACGAGGTACACCCTACAGATTTTCTATCCTCTGGGTAGAGAAACTTGATTTTCGGGCCACAAGTTTACCCAATTGATTTACCACGGCTACAATCACACCTTTTCTCTCTTGATTGATTTCCAAGGCTACAATCACACCTTTTCTCGCTTAATAGATTACAAAGAAGTCTATAACTCTGAATAGCACAGAGAACCTTATAGAGATAGTGATAGAGAATCAAAGTAGAAGTAATCGAGTTCGATTCAATGTTGAGTCTGGCAGAGTAATGGTAAGAATATGTATTAAGAAATGTGGAAGAAGAAGAGTTATGAAAAACCAGAAAATCTGATATAAAATTCGTTGAAACTAACCCCTATTTATAGAAGAACAAAAGCCATGTCCATTCATGAAGAGTTATGGCGAATAGAAACTTCTTTTGAAATTTAAATTTTGAATTCAACTGACATCATGTCAACATGGTTACCCTAGGCATGTCGACATTCCAAAGCAATTTTTGGTGATTTGATTTTCTTTGAAATAACCTTTATCACATATTAAAACTATTTTAAACTTTACAAATATACTTGACTATAGTTAAAATTCATAAGTAAATATAAAGAATAATATATATATATATATATATTGATTTTAACTATAATTCTATATTTAAATATAAGTTTAAAAGTTAAATATACAATTTAAAAAGATATTTTAAAATCAGGAGTAATTTGACTTTGAAATTAAAGATAATTTTGAGGCTAAAATTATTTAAAATTAGGATAGAGAGTTTTGATGTTTTTAAAAGGAAAGTTTTGAAATCATTTTGAAAACAAGATAATTTTGTAAAATCATTTGAATTAAAATTAGGGGATACAAAACAATGTTCCACTAGATTTTCGTAGGTTCCATCCTACTTAGGGTTCCATCCCTTTAACAGGCTCGAAGTGGATTCCATTCCACGAATAAATTGGATTTTAAGATGTCAGTGCTTTTCTATGAGTTTTAAAAAATTCCTAATAAAAATACTTAACCTTCAATATCTTGAACTCTTGATAATCTTGATACTCGTGAGTCTTCTATCTCGATATCTTGAATCTCTATACTGTACAGTCTTCATTCTTGGTACCTACATGATTAAATCCTGCATATACATATATATCTAAACTTATAATGTCAGTATTTATATTTTATAATCTATTCTAAGGTTGTTGTCATCAAAACCATCATCTCACGGACTAACAATCTCCCCCTTTCTGATGATGACATCCTTTGTTTATAAAATATTACTTCTATCCTAATAACTCCCCCTAAAACTAATAACTCCCCCTTAATTTATGCCTAACTACCCTATTTTATATTTCACCCCCTTTGTCATCAACAAAAACTCACTCCCCCTCATTCTTGGACTTCAGTACCTGCATTGATAAACTATACAATGGAATATATAATACATAGATTAAGAAATAATTATACTAATGAACATGATAACTAATCAAAGACTATATACATTTCAATGTATATATATATATATATGTTTTGTACAACAAACTTCAAACCAATATCAAGAAATCAATCCACAAAGAGTATCAATTGAGACCAAATCTATCAAAGCAAACAAATAAAAATCAAACGCTACGTGGAACTTCCACCCATGCTTCTTCTCCAAAGATTGGGTCTGCCTTAATAGCATCCCAATTATCATTGTCATTGGTGAGAGAGACAGGAGGATGTGCTTCGTTATCATCCTTGTGCAGAGAGGAGATCATCCATCGTATCGCATCGAAGTGCCTTTCTTGTTCCTTGATCATCTGCATTTGACTTAATTCAAAGTGACGCTGGTTATGTAGAATAAACGAGAGAATATTCTTGAACGAATTAAGGGTTTCTTCAAGATTTTCGGATAGATTGTGAACAAGATTAGTCATAGTTGAATTTGTGAAAGAAATAAAGGATATAGATGATAAGAAATAAATTTCAGTGAAG
Source organism: Allium cepa (assembly GCA_030765085.1). Taxonomy (NCBI): domain Eukaryota; kingdom Viridiplantae; phylum Streptophyta; class Magnoliopsida; order Asparagales; family Amaryllidaceae; genus Allium; species Allium cepa. The sequence continues at coordinate 727,596,384 of CM060938.1, read as the reverse complement.
AATTCTGGAAGAAACAGGTATTTATATGTGTAGAAATTCGTTTGAAATGAATAGACATTTAATGGTTATTCAAATTTCAAATTCAAAATCAATTGTCATTTCTGACCAGTACATGTCGACATGGTCATATAAGGGATGTCGACATGGGTTAGTGAAAAATTATGACTAATTTGATTTGTGAATAATTGTGTGTATATATATATATTTATATAATATACTAACATTTATTTTGGAGATAAGATAAGGTAGATAACAGAAAGGAAATTTCATTTCATTGCATACTACGATAATACAACGACTAAGCACACGACAAACTACATGAACATTTGAAATAAAGCAAACTAAAACAAATAAAACAAGATACGAAAAGATAAACTAGTTAGAGGATGATGATGAAGATAGTACAAGTTTCTTGCTGACTTTGGAAATGAACTTGTTCATATTGGATGAAATTTTGTCCAACTTCTTACTAACGGATCTTTTAAGAATCCGTTGATTCTCAACAATCATCTTTTGGTTTTTGATAAGGGTTTTGGTGGATGGATTAGGAGGATAGTCAATGCTTTCCAAAGAGGTTTCACCTTCTTCTTCTTCTTCAATTTCCATTTCATCCCCTTCTTCTTCTTCTTCTTCTTCCTCTTCTTCCATTTCCTCATGAGCCAAACGCCCTTCCTTTTCGGTAAGGGTCTCATAAGGTTGAAAACAAACGGAATTTCCATAAGCGAAATGTTGGAATGATTGAAAACCTTTTTAGACACAAATTCTTCTCCTTTGAAATCCACTCCAAAACAGTTAAAAATCCGAGTGAGATAAATTCCATTATGTAAAGTATTCTCACCCATTTCAAGATTTTTGGGACGAAGTTCGTCCAAAATAACTTGCACCCAATTTATGTCATAATTTCCAAAAATAGCAAAAATTTCTTCGCAAACTTTTGAAGTAGGATTGTTAAAATTCCTCGATCTTGGGGTCAAAGTATGTTGGAAAAGAATACTGACAATTCTTGCTTTTGGTCGAAAATTTCTATTTTTAAATTCAAAATCATCATCTCTTTCGAAAATGTGATGAAATGTCTCACGATCATGTTCATCAATTTTAAAGTTAGAAAGATCCATTCCCGAATTCTTACAATTGAGAATAATACCCAAAGATCACAATTCAAAACAATTCTAGTGCCTTTGACACTACTCCAAATTTCATTCTCATTACCGTCATAAGATTTGCGATTTAAATTCGCATAGAAAATTTTGACTAGATTAGGATAGCAAACAAAATCAATTTGAGAAGCATCAATAAGACTAAGAACTCCATTGTTTGCAAAAAGAGAATCAATTTCATAAGAAGAAAAATCTTGAAATATAGAAAATTTTCCGGGATGCACTTTGGCATAGTTAGCATAATTGATATATGCTTTTATTAACTCCGGATCATTGAATAATTGCTCTTTGATTTTTTCGAAAATTCTCATGGTGGATGGGTTGCTTGAAGAAGCCATTAAAGTAGAGAGTAGAGAGCTTGAAGTTATGAAGAGAGAGCTTGAATTTGAAAATGAGAGTGAAATGATATGATAAAAGATAGTGAATAAATAGATTCTTAAAGGACATATTCTCTAGTCAAAAGGTAGCTTTTCAGAGAATTGAATGAAGTGAAAAGGTGGAGGGAAATTCAAACATTTGAATTCAAATTTTGAAATTCAAATTCAGGTACCCATGTCGACATCATGGTAGGGACCATGTCGACATGTGCCTTTGAATTTTCATGAATTGATTTTTCTTAAGTTCTCTAATATATATATAAATATTATTATTATTTTTAATGCCTATATATATATCTGAAATATTATTAAACTTCAAGTATATTTCAGAAAATATTATCATACTATTAAAAAAAATAGTAATAAAATAATGAAATAATAATAAAAAATAGAAAACAAATTTTAAAATTCAAACAACACACCAATTCAAAATCAATCAATCAAACAATCAAGCAACTAATTCTAAGCAAGCAATTTCAACCAATTGTATTGTAAACGTGTACCTTTTTCTAAGTCCGTTTCTTTGAATTCGTCGGAGTCATGAACAGCTGTGAAACACAAATTCGAATTATTTGTCTTCTGATCGTCATCACTTGAGGACGATTCTGAGTCATCTAGAGTAGCAGTAAATGCACGCTTCCGTTTCTTTGCCAGATCATTGTTCATAGGAGAATTTTTCCTATGTGGATACCGATAGTCTCTTTAGAAATGGCCTGGTTTATCACAGTTGTAACATTTGTCATTATTTAGCACTACATTCTGATTTCCAGAATTCTTATAGTTGTTTCTCTTGAGATTATTCATCTTTCTGTATTTCAAGAATTTCCTAAAATTTCTGGTCATAAAGGCTATCTCTTCATCATTATCGCTGTTTGAGTCTAATCCATCGGTCAATGTATTGAATGCCATTGATTTCTTTTCATATGCTTTACTTTCTCTTCTCCTGATCATTTGAACTTCATACGACATTAGATTTCCAATTAATTCTTCTATCTTTATAGTACTGATGTCATTTGCCTCTTCGATCGCAAGTGTATTTTGAACCCATTCTGTAGTTAGAGAATTTAAATTTTTTATGATTTGATCTTCTTTAGAAAATTCCTTTCCCAAAGATATAAGAGAATGCACAATATCCTGAAATCTACTATACATATCCTAAATAGACTCATTAGGATACATTTTAAATAACTGAAACTGATTTGTGAGCATGGAAATTTTGGTATGTTTAATTTTGCTTGTTCCTTGGTGAGTAACTTGCGAAGTTTTCCAGATTTCATATGCAGACTTACAAACTGACACTCTATTGAATTCATTTCTATCTAGTGAAAAAAACATAATATTCATAGCCTTAGAATTATTTTATGCAACAGTCCTTTTCCTCAGCAGTCCACAGTACAAAATTAGTTATGGGTTCAGAATATTCAATTTGTGTGATATTCCAAGTGTCTAATCCTATAGATTGTAAACATATTTTCATCCTACGTGCCCAATATGCATAGTTACTGCCATCAAAAGGTGGTGGTCTGACCGTAGACTGACCCTCTACAAATGAACTAGTGACAAGTATACTAGTGTTAGTAACAGTACCAGTGTTGGTAGCCATTTGGAAACTTTTCAAAAATCAGATTATGAAACTTTAAAAACCTTGCTCTGATACCAATTGTGAGAAATGAGGATTATGGATCTTAAGGCTAGGATTAACACTAAAGGGGGGTGAATAGTGTTAATAAAGAAGTACTAAATCTTTTTGAGTTTATGTTAATTTAGACACCGATGTATGAAATATACAGATACAGATATGATCATAGAAACAAACACAGATGTAGAAATAAAATAAAAGCAGTAATGGAAAGAACACACCGGATTTTATACTGGTTCGGAGTTACCCTACATCCAGTCCTGCAACATAAGTACGGATTTCCTTTCAAAAGAAATTGTACAATTACACCCTCGGTTTCAAGGCTACGAGGTACACCCTCCAGAATTTCTATCCGCTGGTTAGAGATACTTGATTTCCGACCCACAAGTTTAGCCAATTGATTTACCAAGGCTACAATCACACCTTTTCTCTCTTGATTGATTTCCATGGCTACAATCACACCTTTTCTCGCTTAATAGATTACAAAGAAGTCTATAACTCTAAATAGCACTGAGAACCTTGTAGAGATAGCGATAGAGAATCAAACAAGAAGTAATCGAGTTCGATTCAATGTTGATTTCGGTAGAGTAATGGTAAGAATATGTATTAAGAAATGTGGAAGAAGAGGAAGAGTGAAAAACCGGAAAATCTGATATAAAATTCGTTGAAACTAACCCCTATTTATAGAAGAACAACAACCATGTCCATTCATGAAGAGTTATGGCGAATAGACATTTCTTTTGAAATTTAAATTTTGAATTCAACTGACACCATGTCGACATGGTTACCCTAGACATGTCGACAACCCAAAGCAATTTTTGATGATTTGATTTTCTTTGAAAATAACCTTTATCTTAAATTAAAAATATTTTAAATTTTATAAATATACTTGACTATAGTTAAAATTCATAAGCAAATATAAAGAAATATATATATATATATATATATATATATATATTTTAACTATAATTTTGTACTTAAATCTACGTATAAAAATTAAGTATATAATTTAAAAATATAGTTTAAAATCAGGATAGAGTGTTTTGATGTTTTAAAAGAAAAGTTTTGAAATCATTTTGAAAACAAGATAATTTTGTAAAATCATTTGAATTAAAATTAGTGGATACAAAACAATGTTCCACTAGATTTTTGTAGGTTCCATCCAACTTAGGGTTCCATCCCTTTAACAGGCTCGAAGTGGATTCCCTTCCAAGACTAAATTGGATTTTAAGATGCTGGCGATTTTCTATGAGTTATACCAAAATTCGTAATAAAAATACTTAACCTTAAATTCTTAAACCCTTCATAATCTTGATATTGATGAGTCTTCTATCTCGATATCTTGAATCTCTATAATGTACAGTCTTCATTCTTGTTACCTACATGGTTAAATCCTGCATATACATATATATCTAAACTTATAATGTCGGTATTTATATTTTATAATCTATTCTAAGGTTTTTGTCATCAAAAGCATCATCTCACGGACTAACATTTGGTCCGTCTCAAGTTCAATCAATTAATCACGATAAATATGTTTTTGTAATTGTGAATGATTATTCTAGATATACTTGGATTATTTTTCTTAAACTTAAAAGAGATGCTTTTGACTTATTTAGAAATTTTGCTAAAAGAATTCAAAATCAACTTTCTTTAAAAATAAAACTATTCGTAGTGATCACGATGGAGAATTTGAAAAAGAAAATTTTGAGAATTTCTGTAATAAAAAAGGAATTACTCATAATTTCTCTTTTCCGTGAACTCTTATAACGACCCAGAAATTTCGATCCCGAAAATCCCAAATAGTTAGAAAAAGAAGAAAAGAGGTAGATGAAGAATAAACAGAAAACCAATCTCAGAATCTAACATTCGTAGCGGATAAAATATAATATCAAATAATATTCTTTACACAAAGAAAGCTGTATCAGTCAATTACATTTTAATACATCATTGTTACAACATTTCACAATCACTGGACAGTTAAAAACAACATGTCCTAGATAAACTACAATATGTCACAACGGAATACACTCTATACGTTCTTACCATCCAGCTCACCTCCTAAGCTCCAGAACGTCCTTACCTGAAAATCTGTAATACTCGGTCTGACCCGAGCCTTACATTAAAGTAACACCCGGGTCAGGCTGGAAACCAGCATGAGTAAACCCATCTAACAAGAAATACTAATACATAAGACTTACTTAAAACCCGGGTAACTCGTTCATCATTACAAGTTCACAACTTGCTATAGTCAACACTTATTTTCATAATCAATCCCTAAGTATCTTTACTTTGTTTTAAAATGGTCCGGTTATTTAAATTTATTCCATTTCAACCTATTGATTTCCCAAATCAAATCTATAAAGAACTATAGAAGATTTTAGATCGAAGTGGTTTCGGGTATTTACCGCTACTCGACCCCGGTCTCTTCGAGTCCCACGTCATCTTAACCTAAGTTATTCAAATGAAATACAATTCAATTTAAATTAGAGGATATCACCTTTACACAGTAATTCATCATCAATAGATAACCACATTCTTACTATCCACCCAATCATATCATATCACAAAACATTTCATATCAGAGATATTAACCAATTCAAGGCATTTATTATCAATCCATTATTCATAAGCAATATTAATCACTTGCCAATTAATTTAATTAATCTCTAATTAAATTCATTACTAACTTTAATCACTTAGATTACTTTTACTTACATTAATTAATTACAAATCCATTAATTAATCATATTTTATTTATCCATCTTAATTAATCACCCTTTATTAATTATCCTTTTATTATATTAAGTAATTAACCCTTGATTAATTACCCCAAATTAATCACCCTTCACCCATCCATTTTAATTTCATTTATCATAATTAATTACTCAAATTAACTACTTTATAACCACTTACATTGATTAATTATCCTTTAATTAATCATACCCATAAATTAACTAACTCTTAATTAATTTTCTTAATTAAGTAAACCTTAACTAAGTACTTCTTAATAACCAATTAATTAATCTCTAGTTACTCAATTAAGTAATTTCTAGTTACAAATTAATTAATCTCTAGTCATTAGTTAATCAATCATAATCATTATTTAATTTAATTAATTAATTATTCTTAATTAATTACTTTAATTAATTCTTTATCATTAATTAATTAAATTAGTTAATCATACTTAATTCTTAATTAACTTAATCAATCCCAAATCATTAAAACCTTAATTTTCTTAAGATAAAATATTATCCTATAAATGCCTTAATTATCATTAAACATTTTTAAACCATTTTATTTTTATAAATAACCTTACTTAATTAAATCATTAATTAAGTTTTTAAAATACTCATTCAACTTGATAAACTAAAGTTACAAATCATAACTTACCTTTAAATGTTTAAACATTATCAAGTAATAGTTTTAAATCTAGTTCCAATTGAAAATTAATAAGCTTGCTTTAATAAAATCTTTAAAATTTCATTTCTACATATGTTTTCAAAATAAACTTAACTTTATTTAACAAAAATTTAAATTTAACAAAGTTTCAAAACTTCTTAAACAACGTTAAATAAAACAACTATTATATGAAGTTATTTATATAAGAAAGTTTAAACTAATTTCATTTCTAAATTTTAAAAACCTTGTTTAAAATTCTTTTTAGACTACTCAATCCTATTGCTTCGGGTCAAACCCGAAGACCACTCGGGTCTAACCCGAGTTCCCTTTCCATTTCAAAAATTTTGTTTTAGTTTTTAATTTAAGTTTAAATTTTAAAACCTGGAACACAAAATCCTCTCGAACTACCCGAGTTCCCACTCGAGTCACCCACTCAAATACACGAGCATTCCTTCGTGACCAAACGCCTCCCAGACAACAGACACCAGAACCTTCACCGTGCACCTGCACCATCGCCAGAGCCATCTCTGGCCTTCGATGAACTCTCCAGCACATCGACCATCGATGCAGCAACCATCTCCGATCATCAAAACACTAGCACGTGCCTCAAATCAAAATCTAACAACTCAGATGAAATAGGAAACCAAACGCCATGGCCAAAACCTCTCGAACCCACATCTTCGATCACCAAACACAGCGCCACCATGGTCACACCATCTCCAATCATCCACGAACCCATTCCCCTTGGTCCTATTGAACTCGATACCACAGAGAGGCATCATTGATCCAGTTACCAAGCTCGACTCAATTTAGGGTTCTAAACCCAATCCGACACCCGCCGATGCCACGGTGAAATATTCACCTCCCTGATATTTCTCCTGGTCTCCCTGATCACCATCCTAGCCTTAGCGAAAACCCAGACCACTCAGATCACCTAGATCATTAGAAAATACCCATAAACCCCATTCTGGTAATATCCAAAACGCACATTCATTCTAATACTAAAAATTGTGATTTTAGTTTTAAAAATCTTAAGTTTCAAAGTGGATTCGAGTTATAATCCTGAAAAAACAAATTATGATACTTGATTTAATCGTGTATTTAAAATTTCTACTGTACTATTTTGATTCCAGAAGATTTTCACATCTATTTTGCTTGAATAAAATTTTAAACTTTAATTTATGTTTAAACAAACATATCATGTTCAAAACTCAAAACCCAACAATGATCAGATAAGGATATTTGAATTTTTTCTTTTATTCCTAATCTCTGTAGTTTGAAAACCGAGAAGAACAAACCAAATATACATGCACAGTCCATACACATTCATATACACAGATAATACACTTATATATGCACACGTAGAGCAATCATCGTCGTAGAAATTTCACAAGCACAGATCTATTTACTTAAGCTTTTAAATAAATTGTTTGCTCACCTGCTTATGAAGGAAACAGAGAGCTTTTTGAAACAGTTTTGAAAGTTGAAGACTTGAATTGCTTTTGAACTGGAACTTGCAAACGCCCGAAATCTTGTTTGTGCAGAGATGACCTTATGCTTGATTTTTGATGATGATCAACTAGCTTCATGTTTTGATTTCCTATGGTTTGTATCGGTGTTTTTTTTCTTTTTCTTCTTTTCTGATTTGTTTTCTTGTTTTGGAAAAATAGATCATAGAAGAAAAACGAACGAAGGGATGAAGATGTTAATATAACTTAGTTTCTCATTTTTCAAAAACAAAAATTAAAATTAAGACACTTCTATGAATTAACTTACACTTGTCATTATTATTAGATGATTTGTTTACACATATATTTAGATATGATCTTAAGCTTACATGTGTATTTATGCATGTGTTAATTTATTTTAAATGGTTTATAAAACTTTTATTTTAAATTTTCTATTTAGTAATTACATTATCTTAATCTATAAAATCTTTTAAAGAAAATAATATAAAACAAATATTATTCTAAATAAAATCATATAGAATACATTTTAAATCCAAAATATATTTAAGATATTTATCCTTTGAATTCCAATTCAATTTAATTCAAAATCCAATTTAAAATCAACTCATATAAATATATTCACTTAAACAAACATAAATTCACTTTGTTTGAAAATAATAATATTTTTATTTAAAATCTTCTTATATCCATATGTATATATATGTATATGTATATTAAAACAACCATTATTATTTGTTTTTTTAAAAGAAGAATTTGTCAATTTTAAGTAATTATATTAGGTGGTTATCACATAAATATTTATGATCAGATTTATTTGTTTCATTTATAAATCAATGCTTTAATAAAATTAATCCTGTTAATTACCAATTAACAGATGTCCAAAATCTGGGTTATGATAACTCCATAACAAAACGGAGTGGTAGAACATAAAAATAGAACGATTCAAGAGTGTGCTAGAACAATGCTTTCTCATAGTAATTTACTTAAAAACTTTTGGGCTGAAGTAGTCGCTATAGCTTGTCATATATTAAATAGTATTTTAATTTGAACATTAACTAATAAAATACCATATGAATTACTTTACAATAGGAAACCCATAGTAGCTTATTATAAAGTTTTTGGTAGTAAGTGTTTTATTCTTAATACAAAAGATAATTTAGATAAATTTGAAACTAAATCTGACAAAGGTATCTCAGCGGATATTCTAATAGAAGTAAAGCATTTAGAGTTTATAATTTAAGAACTAACACTATTGGAGAAACAATGCGTGTATCTTTTGTTGAAAATTTTAAGGATACTGTACAAATAGAGGGTGAAGAAGATTTTGTAACTTTAAATAATGAACCTAATGAAACTAATTGTGAAATCATTCAACCTAATAAAAGAATTAGGCTATTAAAAGATCATCCTATAGAAAATATATAGGAAACATTGAATCTATAGTTAAAACAAGAAATCAACTAAATAGTATGAGTAATGTAGCTTTTATATCAACTATTGAACCTAAAAATCCAAAGGAAGCCTCATCTGATGAATCATGGATTCTTGCTATGCAAGAAGAATTGAATCAGTTCACCAGAAATGATGTTCGGGAACTTGTTCCTAGACTTGAGGATAAAAGTATAATTGGAACAAAGTGGATTTACAAAAATAAAATTAATGAACTTGGTGAGGTCATGGGAAATAAAGCTAGTTTAGTCGCACAAGGTTATTGTCCAGAAGAATGAATTGATTATGACGAAACCTTTGCACCCGTAGCAAGACTAGTAGCTATTAGGATTCTACTTGCTTTCGCAAACTACAATAATTTCAAGTTATATCAAACAGATGTTAAAAGTGCTTTTCTTAATGGTTTTTGTAAAAGAAGATTTTTATGTTGAACAACCTCCACTTTTTAAAGATAATAAATTTCCAAATCGTGTATATAAATTAAAGAAAGCTTTATATGGTCTGAAACAAGCTCCTAGAGCCTGGTATGAAAGACTAAGATCTTATTTCTTACAATCTGATTTTGAAATTGGTAAAAATAGATACAACTCTTTTTATTGAAAGAAAAAAAAATGATATTCAATTAGTAAAAATATGTGTAGATGATATAATATTTGGGTCAACTAATAACATAATGAATAAATAATTTTCATATATAATGACTAAAGAATTTGAAATGAGTCATATGAAAAAACTAGGTTTCTTCTTAGGACTTTAAATCAAACAATTAGATAAAGAAATTTTCATTAGTTATGAAAAATATGCTGAAGATTTAATCAATAAATTTGAATTGACCACTTCTTGTGGGAAACCAACTCTAATGAAAACTAATGTAGCTTTAAGTAAAGAAGAAAAATCAAAAGATGTTGATCAAAAATTATATAGAGGAATGATTGGTTCGCTGCTTTATATAACAGCAATTCGTCTTGACAGCATGCATAGTGTCTGTCTCCGTGCAAGATACCAATTTCAACCTAAAGAAACTCCCTTAAAAGATATTAAAAGAATTTTAAGATATGTAAAATATACTTTAGATTATGGTTTATTTTACCCTAAAAACGACGTATTTGATTTAATCACATTTTTTTGATGCTGATTACGTTGGTTGTAAATCATACCAAAAAAGTACAAGTGGAACTTGTCACTTTCTAGGACATTCTCTGGTTTTCTGGTTTAGTGAGAAACAAAACATTGTGTCCGTGTCAACAACTGAAGCAGAATATATATCTGCTGCTTTGGCTTATTCTCAAGTTAAATATATGCAACAAACTTTAAAAGATTTTGGATTAACTATAACTAAATGACCAATTTATTATGATAATACTAGTGCAATTAACCTATCTAAGAGTCTAACTCATCATGCTAGAATAAAACATATTGATATTAGACATCATTTTCTTAGAGATAATATAAGTAAAGAAGTCATAACTCTTGAATATATTAATACTGAAAAAAAATTGCTGATATATTAACCAAACCATTAAATGAACAAAACTTTACTAAATTTAGAAGAGAATTAGTTATATGTACATTAACTGAAATATAAATTACAAATAATACAGGTATAGTTAATAACTAATATAAAATAATTTCTCAAAAATTGAACTTGGCATGTCGACATGATCTATCCCCTTATGTCGACATACTAGCCGAGATTTTCAAATTTAAATCTCCCTTTAAAATTAGTTATTAAGTTATATATTTATATATTTTGACTTTTACTCCTTTTCTTTGTTCTATTCTCTGTAATAAACTTCTAAAACAGTAAATTAATGGCTTCCTCTTCTAATAATGAACCTTCTTCACCTACTTCTCCTCGTTCTAGTAGTTTTCAACATTCCACACACGTACGAGTCATCAAATTACAAGAGAAGATGAAAGATTTTCTTCAAATGATGACAGAGATTCAAGTGAGTCAACTGCGAATGGCTAGAGAACAAGATAGGCAAGGCAAAATCCATAGGAATTTACAAAACTTCCTTATGGATAACCATGCCAATCCCATTGTCATCGAAGAATCATCACAAGCCATGGATTCTGAAGAAGAAGAGCCTCTAGAAGAACCACAAGAGGATCAAGAAGAAGACCATCCTCTGCCGAATCCGGATGCTCATATGGACGAAGATGTTGGCGTGATTTGCATTAGAGACGTCCTTTTTGACGCTAATGGGAACTTGGTCGAACAATGTGGAAATTTTTGTCTCCACTATCCAAATTGTTCGGTCCATAAATCACCAATAGTTATGGGTCCTCGTTAAGCATTTTTCGTTTTTCTCTTTCTTGATTGTATATTGGTTTGTTAATTTGTATATAAGTATTATCTTAATTAATGTTCTTCTAAAAACAATCTTTGGTGTATAAAATCTTGAATTCCATTTAACTTAGGATGCTATATTTCACTCATACATAGTTATTATTCTTATTTCATATGTTTGTTTATCTTATTTTCTATTAAGTTCAGGGTTTATGGATTATTTTTTGTTGATAACAAAGGAGGAGAAGTTATATAAAATAGTAGGCTTGGAGTAAAGGCGAGTTGTTGGTGTTAGGTGGGTTATGGTATGATCGAAGTGGTAAGTATATTTTATAAGGTTGTCATCATCAAAAAGGAGGAGATTGTTAGGAACTGGAGATAGTGGTTTTGACGACAATGAACTTTGTAACTTATTTTATTATCACATGTATACTAACACTATTGTCTAGATATATATGAATGTTATTATGCATGATATATATAAGGCGGGTACTGATTATTGAAGATTGCACAGTATAAAGATCAAGAATGAAGAAATCAAATTTGAAGACCCATGAGTATCAAGATCAAGATTTCAAGGTAAGTGTCTAGTTTTTGTTAAAACTTCATAATAACACGGAAATCTTCATTCCAAATTTCATTTGGTATGGAACCCATTTCTATCTTCTTAGTGGCTTACAAACCCATGACAAGTAGCTTACAAACCAACGACAAGTGGCTTATAAACGCATGAACATCCTGGTATTGTACAAGTTCTCGAGTCCCGATGTGATGAAGTATTTTGCAGGAAGAAGCTAGCAAAACAACTTCAAAATGGTTTTTCAAAATTATTTCAAAACTTCTTTTCAAAATGTTTTAGCTTTAAAAATTTTCTTTTCAAATGATTTTCAAAAAGAAGTTTTAGCCTTAAAATATTCTTTTTTTATGTTTTTAGATAAACTACTATTTTAAACTTTTTTTTTAAACTATTTTCTGAATTTTAAATATTCTTTATAATATATATATATATATATATATATATATATATATATATGTAATTGAGATTTAAAATCAAATTTATACATACGTTCTAAGAATATAATTTGCTACTCTTCTTTGTTTTAAAACATAGGAAAATTAGTTTATTTACCCTAGAATCATTTCATCTTGTTTTCCTTTCAGTACCATTTTCAAAACAAATTTTACATAGTTATTAACTAAGGGATGTCGACATCATGGGATACCCCATGTCTACATGGTGGCCGTTAAATTCAAAAGTTTCAATTTTCAAAAGAAGTGTCTATTCGTTTAAATCTCTTCATGAATGGTTATGCCATTGGTGGTCTATAAATGCCTTCACAAATGAATTTTTTAACTAACAAATTTCTTATTTTCTTCACTCCTTCTTCTCCATAAATCCATATTCTAAAATTTTCATATTTTTAAGATCGTGCCGAAATTCTGCCGATTTCTCAAGTGAATCAAATTAGAATCTCATTCTTGTTTGATTCTCTGCCCTCTCTCGAAGATCAAAGTGCTATTCCTAGTTATAGGTTCAATTTGTAATCAAAAGTTTATCGAGTCTCTCTATAAGGTGGGTTGTGCCTGAAAATCAATTGGGTGATCTTGTGTCCGATAAATCAAGAGAGTTTGTCCCGGACTCGAGAGACAGGAGGGCACATCAAGGCCTTTAGAAATTGAGGATTTTAATCTCGACATTAGTATAATAAAAATCTGTATGTGGTGTTTGTCTTGGTGCAGGACTAGATGTAGGGTAACTCCGAACCAGTATAAAATCTGGTGTGTTCTTTCCTTTTACTGCTTTTTATTTACTTTCTGCTTCTGTGTTTAATTCTGTGATTGTTCTGTGATTAAGTTCTGCATCTGTTTATATCATAATTTTTAAATTAGTCCATATAAGTCTTAGAATCCATTAAACACTGTTCACCCCCCTCTAGTGTTAAATTAGCCTTAAGATCCTTAATCCACACTCCCTTTCATAGTTGCCATTTATGCTATAGATCCTTTTCTTTTTCTGATTTCTCTTAGATGAATCTCGTACATTCATCAAAAAATTAGCTAAAGCCTGTCCTTTAATTACCACTCATGGTAGAAATTCAATATAATATTGGCTATGTCTATTACTCATTTGACTAATCTTCTCGAGACTTCGGGTTTACTAAAGACTTGCTTAAATGGAAAGTTGATTAAGAACTTATTTGGATGCACTTGAAAGTAAGCTCTCAATTTTCATATTGTGAGCATTAGTAGTATGTCGGCTTTTCTATAACCACATATCTAGTTTCTGCATTCCTAAGCCTTCTACTTGCATATATACTGGAAGTGGTGTTCCCTTTTCTTCTATTATTAGAATAGAGCTAACTACGTTTTTTGAAGCTACCATATAAAGGTTTTTCCCATCTATAGAGCCAAATAAAATTGGTTTTTTATGAGGATGATCTTTTAGTCCTTTATGGCTTTCTGACAATCCTCTCCTTATTCGAAGTTTTCTTCCCCTTAATCACATTGAAAAATGGTATGCATTTATTGGTGGACATTTAAATGAATCTATTTAATTCTGACACTCTTCCAGTTATGCTCATTACATCTTTATTTATTTTAGACTCCGCCTTGTCTTTAATATTTTGAATTTGATCGAGATTGGCTTCTATTCCTTGAGCACTAACAATATATCCAAAGAACGTTCTGGACTGGATACCGAACGAACATTTCTATGGTTTAAGCTTCATCAGATATTTTCATAATACCCCGAACATTTCATCAAGATCGCGTAGATGATTTCTCTCTTCTCAGGATTTAACCAACATGTCATCTACGTATACTTCCATATTTCAATCGATATGCTCTCTGAACATTCTGTTTACCAACGTTTGGTAGGTTACTCCTTAATTCTTTAATCCAGGTGGCATTATTTTGTAGCAAAAATGTCCCCAGTCTGTTACAAAAGCTTGTATTCATTTCATTTGGTTGGAACACCTAAATCTAATTGTACCTAGAATACGCATCCTTGAAAGACAAGAGTTTATGTCCACTTATTGCATTGACTAGTTGGTCTATTCTTGGAAGTGGATAGAAATCTCTTACGCATGCCTTACTGAAATTAGTATAATCAATACAGATCCTCCATTTTTTGTTAGACTTTTTTATCAATACTGGATTGACCAACCATTTTCGAGTCATAGCAAGAAAGATGATCTCTTTTGAACTGATCAAGAGTGAAAAATACAATTCCTAAGAGCTGAATTACTCTCCACTCACTGTTCCCATCCGTTTGGTTAGAAACTCACTATTAGATATTTTGGTAAGACAAAATTATCGACCTCATCAAAAGTTAGCCTCCTAAAGAAGGCCTTGTAGTAAGAAAGTTGGTTCATAATGACAAATAAAGTCTCGAAGGTCCTTGAATGCACTATAACTCCTATCGGTACTGGAGGCATTATCTGTCTCACAGGATTGATCCTCTATATTGAAACCAAAGAAAGGCTCAAAGCTTGGTTCTAGCATTTATATTGGAATTTGCATTTTATCAAAGACATGATTGAAAATAGCACCGTGCTTCTAGTATCAAAGAGGATTTTAGGCACCATAGAAAGCTCTACCTACGTAGTGATCATAAGCGGATCGTCTTGTAGATGGCCAACCTCTCTTAACTCCTATGGGGTTATGGTTAGATTGTGCATTTGGATTTGAAATCTAGGGCTCTTAAGTGGCGCATCCTCTTGGAGAAAGAAAACGCCATTTCTTGCCTCTGTAATATACTGGTTTCTAGCTTCCTTGATGTTTCCAGCCAAATGAGGGACTCCATGAATTATATCAATTCGGTCGATGGGTGGAATGAAATCTAGTTGAGCATCACTTTCTAGAATGTCTGCAGTGCTATTCGGGAACCTTTCGTTGCCTTGATCAGTATCTTTGATAAATTCTTACAAGTGCCTAGAACGGATCATCCTATGAATTTTTCTAGCTAACACACTCATTTATCCATCTTATTCCCATTTGATTTTTGATAGGCATAGTAATCTTCCCCACTTCAGGGTTGTTCATAGCTTTGAAGGAAATTGGAAAGTTGCAGCTTTCTTTTGTTGTAGCGTAGACGTAGGATAGCGGCTTGTTCAGAGCAACATGATTGGTCTTCAGAGCCTCCTCCCATCTCGATTTGTTATTGTTATGGTTAAAGCTAGACTTTCCTATTTCATTCTTCATTTGGGATATTTTCTAAGTGTAGAACATTCACTCACATAGACGAAGTTATCAACTTGAAAATGGATGTCTTGGAGATCCTTGCATCCATGAAGATAATTTTCTTTCCAGAAAGGTGATTACTCAATCGGCCTTGAGTGTACTACCATTAGTTTGTATCTATCGATCATATCCTCTGCCTTTAACGCATCTGTGTTGAATCTCTTAAGATAATAACACAATATTTCTTTCGATCTTTGTTCAATATTAGCCAATATGTTGAGTCGATTGTAGGACCTTCGTAGATACAAAACTGTGCTGAGTATGCATAAGAGAATCGCTCCCAAGTATACATGGTCTTCTCCTGGTAATGTCTATACCACTTAGTTTTCCCCATGGAAGGTGGTTGGAAAAGGTCGGCAGCAAACAAATCCCAAAGCATTGCAGAGGTTCACCTGTGTAACGACCTAGAAATTTTGAACAATTTAAATTGAAAATATTTAATTAATTTTAAATATTTGAATGATGGTTTGACTTGAATTTCAAATTATCAGAATGAATTTGACGATTAAATTATAAATTTAATCTATTGAAGTTGAATAAAAATTTGAATCTTCAATTTTAAGCCAATTAAAAATATTTCAAAGGATTGTAAAATCCAGATTGATAATATTGAAGATTATAGAAGCTTCAGAATTGAATTTGAAAGTGAATTGTTCAGTTTTGAAATTATATCGTTTGAATCGATATTTAAAAATAGCCTTCCGAGGCACAGTCTTGGAATTCGACGAAACCAGTTCCATTGGGTCCGTAATATTGAATTATTACCGGATTTCAAATTTCGTATTTTTCGGAGCTGTTATGTGAGCACACGACGTGTAAACGCATTGAATTTTTATTGAGATTCAATTTAAATTTAAAATTTAAATTGGTCAACCTCAGCACGTTCTACCATTTATCACGCCTAAAATTATGCCGAGAATCACAAAGAAGATCGTGCAAGCACGAAATTCTGTCTCCCTATATCCCTTTTTAAATAAACACGCAACTTCCTTTTTCGTTCAACCCAAATTCATTCGAAATAAAAAAATGACCGCAGCCCCCTTTTCTTTTTTGTTGAAATCAAATGATTTCCATTCGATAAGGCTATAATCGAATCGCTTGGAACTCGAACTAGGGTATGGCCGTAGTTTCGTTCGTTCGATTTGGGGGGATGGCCGCGATGGTCTCTATCGAAAAACAAGTCGCGATGCAGTTCGTGCTCGAGCGTAGGGGCGGCCATCGCAGGTTGGGGCGGAGCGATTCAAATCGTGGGTTGTGGAGTTGGCGAGCGTACGCGATAGGTTTGGATGCAGTGGCGTTCGAGTGATGGAAGCAGTTGTGATCGACTTCGAGCATCGCGGTGGGAAGTCGAGCACGGCATCGCGTGCGCGAGCTAGGCTTGGGGTTTTGCATACTGCTGCGTTCGACTCGTCGAAGATTTTGGCAACGCTGGATTGTAGTCGAGGGCGGGGCGATTTTAGCTCTGAGGTATCTTATCATTTTCTTTGAAATATTGATTCATCAGTGAAGTTAAAATATTTATAGGAATTTCTGTTTTGATATAAGCAGTAGGTTAAATTTTAAAATCTTGATTTGAAATTAAGAAATTACAGTAAAGTAATTTACTGTTGTGCTTGCAGAAATTTAAAGAGAAATTATTTATAAAAAAATTTGATGATAACTATATGTATATGCAGTTTTTAAATTTATAGTTAAAAAAAGGGATTTTAAAAAAATTGGAGGAATTTATATAAGTAAAATGTTTGAAATATATATGTAAATGAGATTTTAGTTTAGATTAAAAGGAAAGTAAGTTTGAAATTAAAAGGTTTAGTTAAATAAATTTATTCAAAAGAAATTGGGTCAAAATAAAATCTTAGTTAAATAAGTTTATTTCAAAAGGAAATCTGTTTAATTAAAATTATTAATCCAAATTTACTTACTTAGTTTGTTCGGTTACTATAAGGTATTTTAAAAGGAAGAATGCTTCGAATTAAATAGTTAGTTAATAGAATTTTAAAATGACAACTTGAATTGTCCAATTTACTTCGAATATTAATAAATTATATAAATGTTATATAAGGTTTAAAAATCGGGAATAATTTTTAAATTGATTGAAATCAAATTATTCATTTAAAACCAAATTGTTAATTTAAAATTATCAAGTGAAATTTCAATTGTTTGATTAATATAGATATTAATAAAAAAATCATAATTGATTACAAGGTCTAGAATTGTCAAGAAAACAATCTGAAGTGGAAATGCTTTGCATGCATAAATCAAGGTGAGAACTTCTCACTCAAAAATTTAAATTCGGATTTGCAGTTATTTATTGATTGCTATTTGGTTGTGGTATTAGATTTATATGATATATCTATATATATAGTAATATATATATATATATATATATATATATATTGGCATATGTATATATTGCAGTTGATTGATTTCCCGCATTGTATAGCGGATGAGACCCTATTGCGCCGCCTATTAAGCGGATAATATTTTATAAATCTCATATACCGCGATATCCCGTCTTGAAACGGGATTGGTATTGTGCTAATGTCTGTGGATGCAGGGAAACAGGTTGGAGGGATCCAACTGGATTCCTCACAAATATTTATTTGATTCAGATATTGTGATATTTGATTGTTTATCATATCGATATATGATATTTAAAAGTCGTGATTGACTATTTGATGTGTTGCATCATCGGATCGAATTTTGAGGTTTAAAAATAACGATTTTGATTTTTAAGGGATTTCTAAAGTGATTTTTGAGAATATACGTTTATAAAATATTGGAATTGATTCATCTTAAATAAATAAACGTTATAATTTTAATGTTATAAAAATTATGATTTTTGAGAAATACAGTTAAAAGTTGATTTTTGAAAATATGGGATTAATGATTTTATAAAATAGTTAAAATTAGGATTTCTGAATTTATTATAAAAAGTTTAAATATAGGATTTATGAAATTTGATTTTTTTTGTAAATCTAAGAGAATGATGAAATTATAAAGGAGTTTAAAGACGTTTTAAAAGAATAATATAAATTGATCCATATAAAAGATTTATAAATTGATATTTATAAATTAAAAATATTGGAATTGTAAAACAAGCTTTTATAAGTGTTCGAATGAATTGCGAATGAATTTCATAAATAAATGAAATCTATAGGATTATAACGGTGAAGTTATAAATGAAATTGTATAAACAGTAGGTTTATAAAATTTGTAAAGTTATTTAAAAGAATAGATTTTGGATAAATAAATGAATCTTATAAGTTATAAGATTTATAATTTGGGAAGTTAAAAGAACAATTTTGTAAACAAATAAATTATAAGCATTTAACTTATAATATGGACTTTCGGTATATAATTGAGTTATAAATCGAATAGGTTAATGAAGGAATTTGTAAAAGGAAGTTGTTATAAAATAAATAGAAATGGAATTTATAAACATTGTTTTATAAATCCGCAACGACTTATTTTGATAAGTAAATTGTTGTAACTTGTTAATGGAGTTATATTCACGCTTTAGACAGTGAATAATCCTTTAAAACAAAATGTATAGAAATGATGAAATTGGTTAACAAGTATATTCACGTTTTTGAATAGTGAATAATATATTAAAGAAAATGTTTTGGATGTGATGTTTTAAATAGAATTAAAACGATCTAAAGATGTTTTAAAATGTATTAACTATCGAAACCATAGATTTCAACATTCATTGTTGAAATAGACGTTTTCGAGAAATATAAGGAAATAGTGGACTATAACACAGTTGTTATAGTAAATGATTTCCGAAAGGAAATATTTTGTATAGTATTGGGATTTATATATCTATTTTAATTTCGAATCCCTATACTAGTGATTTTGGGTTGTCGTAACGATGTTTTACGCAACACTCGTTTTGGCCCAAATAAATATGTTTAAGAGAATGATTTCCTTAAAGAATGAAATATATACTAAATTTTGATTTAAGTATATTGAATATTTTCCAAGTGTTGAAAATAAATAGATTTGTGAATTACTTATGAATAAATAAGTATGGAAATGTTTTCCCAATGTGAAATAAAACGTTTTGAGAATTTATCTTTTTGAAGATAAATTGAAAATGAATAATTGAAATCGTTTATTCATAGATATTTTGGAATATAAATTCACTATGGAATTTATAAAAGAAAGGGGAATTCGTTAAAAAATAAATATTGATTTATTTTTGAAGTATTGAAATTATATATCTTGTAAAGATATTTTTGGGAAATAAATAATTTAGAAAAATTATTTAGAATCTGGTGATGTTGTGCATATCCATTGATAGTTCAATAACCGACTATCAATATTTACCTTTGAATAGGTATTTGTTGTGAATGCTTGAAATTGAATGCCACACTTATTTTTAAATAAGCGCTCACTATTCGGGTTAACCGGGAAAGGACCTTGGGGTCGTATAACCCATTCCGAATATGTGATATGTCGTTATGAATTGCATTTGAAGACCGGTGTTGAAGACCAGATATTTTTGAAAGCGAAAGGACAACTCGTCGAATGTCTTTGCATCGACTGGTCCTCGGTATAGAGACTCCATATGTGATGGGAAGTCCGGTCGTAATTAGTGAATATCCGGATTGCAAGGACTTCTTTGTAAGTGCCTTCGGTTCTGTTCGATCCCGGAACAGACTTGTATGGATTGTATGTCTGACATTACAATTGAGATATAAAGCTGATTTCTTTCAAATATATTTCTGTTGGTGGCGGAGAATTTATTCTCTTAGCTTAACACCCTTCTCTGAGACGTACGAGCTCAGAGGTTATGTAGTTGAAGGTTTTTAGCAATATACTCCCAATTTGGTAATGTGACATGCTGAGTGTTACTGTGAAATGATCATTGTGTTGATCATTTGTGATAGGATCATTTGTTTGATCGTTTATCTTTGTGATCATTTCTATGATCATTTGTTGACCCAAAGCATGGCTTTTGTATAAAAGCGTGGCTTTGTGGACGTGACTTCGTCGAGCCTCACACCACGGAATGGTCAAAACAGGAAAGATGCAGCAAGGTTATGAGGGGTAGCTCCCTTTAGGGTATGTGCATTTCCTTCTGGAAAAGGGTGGTATCATGGTATGGAGCCCAGATACTTACTCATGTTGAAACACTTTATTTATGAGTGTGTGATGATGACGACGAGCTCTCGGATAAAGGTCCCAAAGGACCGGGGGATGGCATACTCGTGTCAGTAGTTACCCAGTTAGGGGTAACCCGGCCTTGTGTTGGCAGAGATCCGGTTTGGTTCTCGGGGACGTCCTTCCAGAGGTGTTCTCATGTGGCAATGGGAAGTTCCTTGGCCTGACCATTCGTGGGAAATCCAAAGAAACAATACGATATTGTACGGTATTAGTTGTAGAACCTATCATTCACTTATGGTGGCGCCCCACTATTTGGATGGTAGCTATAGTAGGCATAGTTCGAAATGTCTATGCTGGCTAAGATTTATATCTTTATTTTCGAAATGATTTTCTCTACACTATGCACTAGTAATAATATCAAATGTTCTTTTTAATGTGTATCAAGCATCTTTGACTATCATAAGGAGAAATCTCCTTCGATTCTGCGTTTGCATGTGTGTGTGTGCGGGAGGCCTTATGGTAGTCTCATTTTTAAAAGCATTGCGAATTGACTTTAAAAATATTTCTCTATTTTGATTTTAAAGATAAATAAACTGTTTTGAGTTCTCACACCAGTCACATGACTAACTCGGAGTTTATTGTTTTCCTTCCTAAACTCTAGGTGCCCACCAATTTCCACACGGGCAGTCAAGAGTTAAGGTTTATCAGGATATTCTGGAATTCAGGAGTTGTTGGAGGCAAGCTGGATGGCATGGAGTATTACTAGTATATAGTATTTCTTTTCCGCTGTTTGATGTTGTTTGTTGTTGTACACTCTGATGTAATGAAATGAAATGTGATGTAATGTAATAACTGATATAGTTCTTTGTTTAAAGATTATTCATTTATTTATTATATGTTGTTCCGCTGCGATTGTGAGATTCTGATATTGTTCTGTTGTTTTCTTTCTGTCCCGTTCTATTTTCTATCTTTTCTCTCTTCTTCTACCTCTTTCTTTTTCTTAAAACCCTAAGGGTTCGTATTTCCGTTCATCTTGAGTTAATCACTAAAGATTAGTGTCTATTCAAGGAGTATGGATTTGCGGGTCTTTACAACCTGACTTTCAAATGCCATTAGGTGATCATCCACGTCAGTAGTCCCATTATATCTCAAGGATGGAATCTTAATATAAGACGGAATCCTTGTGGACATGATGCTATCTACGAATGGAGCTTCCAAGAAGTTATTATTCACTCTAGCATTGAGTGTCCTTTTCCCTTTAAGTTAAGCATATCTTTTGGCATCTTTCAACTATCTCCCTAAAATAAGCTTCATCGCTATCGTAATTTCTCCTATGATCCTTGTACTCTTTGGAGATTGATCTTTCAGACTGCTCACATGACCTCTCCATTAATCTTCCTTGATGGTTTTATTTTTCCTTATTGCCCCCTTATGATTTAGGGGAGAATTTGGTTTCTCTTGCCTATTAGTATCCTTTTCACTTTTGTAGAGTCATATTGAGTTTTCCTTTGCTTTTGTTTCTAAGAAAAAAAGAATCCAAATTCCCTTTTAGAGACTCAACTATTTCTCTCTCGGTGAGCTTGGAATAATTTTGTTCAAGGATCTTTTCTAATAGCTCCGGCATTCCTACCATATGCTGAGTTAGACCTTTGATCTTAGATTTGCAACTGGTAAGCTTTACTGGCTCCGACGATTGTTTGGGTTCTATATTTTCCAAGTTGAAGTTGGGGATAAAATTCTCTTCCAATATCCTCATTTGCGTGACTTCTTCATTGGGAACGTAAATTCGCCTTGGTCTCACCTTTTTTTTGGAACCAAAACTTTACCTAATTAATTTGAGGAAAGAGTTAAATGAAATCAAAGGTTCGAGTCCTCTTTCTAGTGGCAAAATGTTAACCCAAAAATTGGTAGCACCCATGATGTCGTGTGTAACAAGCCAAAAATCAATTTGTAACAACTTTGAAATCATGACTAAGCATAACTTAGTTGACAAAATCATATGGTGATAAGAAATCAAGAGTTGGACAGCGATTCATAGCATAGCACAAGATGATGTTGTTCGAAAATAGTTTTATGATGCCTAAGGAATGCTGATGTATATACTTAGTAGCCTATGTCAAATGTTCAAGGGAAGGATATGTTAAGTAGATAATATATGTACTAGTCCATTAAGTATGTTAATGAACTAAGTAAGAAATTCTCATGG
Organism: Allium cepa; assembly: GCA_030765085.1. Taxonomy (NCBI): domain Eukaryota; kingdom Viridiplantae; phylum Streptophyta; class Magnoliopsida; order Asparagales; family Amaryllidaceae; genus Allium; species Allium cepa. The sequence continues at coordinate 727,573,038 of CM060938.1, read as the reverse complement.
TTCATAAGCCATCTTCCAAATATGATAGGAAAAATAGCGTTCATGCATATGAACACTAGTTCAGACCAAAGCATATTTGACTTTTGTAAAGTCAAGATGAAATGAAGCCTAAAGAGCTTTATTATATGCATATCTAAGTCCAATAGTAATCAAAGTTGCAATCAAGGCATATAGCAAAAAATAGGCTATGTTCAATATTGTCCATGTCATTGGACATATAAAATTGCAAGGTTTACAATCAATTGATGATTTTCTCCTAATTCGGTTTAGGGTTACAATATTTTGACTTAAGAAAAGAGAAAAGAAATAATCACCCCTCTTTCATGCCTCTAGGTCCTTATTTATAGGGCTTGAGATGTGGCATGGTTGCCATGTGTCCATGCGGCATGTTTAATCTTTAGCATTAACCATTTTGATGGCACTGATGCTATCTTTCATTTAGATGATCTTCGGCATCAAGGTTCATCTACATGGTGCCCAGCATTATGCCTTGTTTTATAATCCACGGCATTCCTTTGTGAATTGGTCAACTTTGGCATCATCAATGCATGACATCGATAATAGGTGGTATTGATAATTGGCGATATTGACGATAAGTGACATTGATTATAGGCAATAATGGTAATTAGCCGCATTAACCATAGGCAGCATTGATAAAAGGCAGCATTGATAATATGTGGCATTAAAGAAACAAGACATTGCCTAAGAGGCAACATTAATCAGAGGCGGCATTAATAAGAGAGTTTATTGGTGATAAGAGCGACAATAGAAGGAACCGGCAGTGAAGAGTGGTGGTATCAACCTAAGGTGATGTCAACCAGATGTAATATCAATTTATCATCATGGGTGAAGTGCTACATTGATAGAATGTGGCATTAATGACTTTTAAAATGGACAAAACATCATGTCGCTATAACACCGATGGCTTATGATATTATTGATCACTTTAGTGACTTGTGGCATTAGCCTTTGTTGATGAAAGGTAGCATCGTGGATCTTCGGTATTAGCTTAGATGATATAGCATTTCCATAATTTCGACGTTATATACTAATGTTAGATGCTCTGCTATCCAATAACCCCTTTTCATGAATGTGATATCGTCCAATGGCCCTTGTTTGAAGTAAGGAAACATTAATGGTATGTGGAATATATGCCCTCATGCCCTAGATTGACACTTGTAAAAGCCAGTATCCTTAGAGGCTTTGAGAATGCTTCGTTGCTTTCCCTTTAACCAACTAGTCTTCGACATTCTATTTTTGTACCTCCATCATAGTCTTTGGCATTATTTTTTTCCTTTAGATGCAACATGTGTATCCTTGTTACATTTTGCCTTGGATGCTTTATTGTGGAATCTATTAATTAAACATCATATCCTCCTTAGAAATAATGTGGATACCGGGTGTCATTCACCTCTTTTGGTGGTATTATCCTTCTTAATTTTCTTTAAACTCCACTTATGGTTCTTCAAACCTTTCAAAGACTATGATTTTCCGTTTATAGATAATACCGTGTTATGGTCCAGCAATACACCAAAAATTCAAGTAGTATTTTATTTAAATTATAATATCATGGTAACATGAAAACAAAGGGAATTAATGAATTAATTAAATAAATTAAATATAAAGAGGGTAAATGGTCATATTTACGAATTTGGAAGTTGATGAAGAAACAGCATTGCAGCCGTCTCATTATTCTAATTAGCATAGTATATTGGTTTGTGTCATTTGGAGCTCGATGAAAGAGATATGGTCGAAAATGTAGTTGAATCGAATGGTCTCTAAATGATTTTAATTTGAATTTAAAAGTTGGCGGACGGTTAGAGTTTATTCCTCCTTTTGTTTAAAATTGAAAGTATGTATCCTACTTTCTCATTTCAGAAACTAATTCCATAACTTCTTCTTCCTCGTTCATTCTTCTAGTAATCACTTCCACTAAAATTTAGCCAACTCACTCAATTCTTCACCAATTAAAACAAAACCAAAAGCAATGCAAAGCTAATAGATGATGCTATAACCATAATGATTTGTACTGGAAATTCAAGGAGAGGAAGTGCAAAAGCCTCAAACAATGTGGTTTCAGACTGGAAACAATAGTGTTTGTGAGTGTTATATACTTTACTCCTCCTGTAAAGCGATTTTACTGCTATAAGATGGTTTGGAGGCTATATTAGTGTAGTTTAATACACACACACATATGTATACATACATACATTAAATTCGAAATTATAAGGATTTGGGAGGGATTTGGTTGGCGTGGATGCTTAGAAACTAGGTTCAGATATAATCTGATACTAATAGCTTTATACTGTAATTCATAAATGATCATATTTGGCTTGTGGGCTTAGGGCAAGGTTTACACACATTCCCTAATGAACCAAACAAAGCGATGGCGGTTGGTGATGAGAACAATGATGAAAACTAAATTTTTTTGAAATGAAATATGAAACAGAAATGCATAGCGAAGCATCATTTATGATCACCAGTCCATCGATCGTAACGACCCAGAATTTCGATCATTTGAAATTCAGATTTTAATTGATTTTAAATATTCAATAGTTAATTTTATAAGCTGAGTAACCTATATTTTGAATATAGTGATTTAATTGGATAATTAAACTGTTAAGTCAATATTTTAAATTGCAGAAATAATAGGTAATTGGATCTAATATGAATAAAAATGATTTATAAAGTTATTTTAAATTATATATGAATTAGAATGATGTTAGAGAACTTATAAAATTGATTTAAAAGTTAAATTGTAGAAATTGAATATTTTAATATTTAATTAACACGTAAAAATAGTCATTTTTCAAACAGTCTCGGATTTTGACGAAACTAGTTTCATTGGATCCATAATGTTATATTATTGTAGGATTTCAAATTTCGTGTCAATCGGATTATGGCTTGTCCGGGGCAAGCTAAAACGCGTTAAAATCTGTTTAAGTAAATTTTGAATTTAAATAGTCGATTCAAAAACCTATCTTCCAAATACGATCGAATTGGCTCTCAATATATGTTCCATTGTGTTTGGAATATGGGCAGAACAATATAAATGCCAGGCGGCATGCTTCGTTTCGAGTTCGAAATTTTTTCGGATGAATAGTGTCTTTAAATTTTCATTAAACCCTAATGGAGCTAGGGCAAGCCGCCACATAGAATTCCAATGGCTAGAAAAGACCGATCTCCATCCCCTCCAATCTCCTCATCCGTCGACTTTCATCTAAGACGATCAACTACAGAAACATAGAGGGTAATGAGACCTTTCAATCAAACGGTCGCTCTGCGTTATCATCGACGAGGGGAAGAGAGAAGGGATCACGTTCGCATACGGTTCATGCATGATTTCCCACGCAGCGAGGCGACCGATTTCACCAATTTTCTCGGTGATGGTGGAGCACGCTTTGGGGCATGTGGTGACGGCCTCCGATCGTCTTTAAGTCGGTCGAGGTGCGTGTGAAAATTCATAGAAGGAGGCGGCCATATGGGTTTTGAACGCAACTATTGCCTAGAGTGGAAGAAGATAGCTTATGCGGCCTAGATCTTGGTTTGATGAAATCGACAGCCTTGATTGAAGTTAGGTTAAAAAATAATAAAAAACTTATAAATTAATTATCTTTTAATTCGTATAAACTTTGTAACATCTTAACTTTGTCACACGAGGTCCTTTTTGACAAGACGAATTGTGTTGGGTTCGTATTGACGAGCACTACATTTTAGAGATGATTGGAGCCAGTGAAAATTTTGAATAAAATTAAACGCCAGTTTAATTTTATTCGGATTAAAACACTGCAACTACTACCAGCACCAATGTGAGTACAACTTACTCTGGCTCGATGATATTTTTATACAAGTGAGAATGAATATTGTTTATGTTGATTGATGATTGTTTGTATGATATATTATATATTATCTATATATTGATTGGTATTTGGATACATTCCTACCTATTGGAGAAGATGAGACCCTATAGGTTTCCGTGTATGAGCGGATGACCCTTTGTATGCACGTCTGCCTCGAAGCGGACATTGTACACATATTCTAATATGTATATTTGTTGCAGGTGATAGGTTGGAGGGATCCAACTGGATTCCTCATCACCATTGATTTATTTACAGATATTGTGATACATGTTGTTATCATATGATATATGATGTTTTGGTTGCCGTTATCTATGTATTTAGTGCTGTTGCAGCATTGGGCCTATTTTTGGTAATTTAAATGTTTAAGTGATGATTTCCAAATTTAAAAGGGTTTTAAAAGTGATTTGGAATTTGTTTGTTTTGTTAATTTTGAATTGTTAAAAGAATGGATTTATTTTAAATTAATAAATGTTATAATTTTTATATTATAAAAATTATGATTTTTGTGAAATATACACAAGTATGATTTTTGGAGTTATGTAAGTTTTAATAACGATTTGTAAATTATTAAAAGAATAAGTTTATTTAAAATGATTTTTGAAATTATTATAAATGGTTTATATATAACATTTATAAATTTATATTTATAAATCAAAAGTGATGGAATTATAAAGAAGTTTCATAAGTGTTTACGTAACGAACTGAAATTTTCGATCCCAAAAATTCCAGATAGTTAGGGTAAAGAAGAAAAGTGATAGAAGAAGAAGAAATAGAAATACCAAAACACAGATTCTCACATTCGTAGTGGATCAAAATATAATATCAAATAAAATAGCAGTTATACAAAGGAACACTGTATTACTTAATTTACATCAATATATCAGATTTACGACCATTACACAAACACTGGACAGTTAAAATCAACCTGTCCTAGATAAACAACAATAATATACAGAGCGGAATACTCCATACATCTTGCCATCCAACTCGCCTCCTGAGCTTTAGAACGTTCTAACCTGGAAATCTGTAATACTCGGTCTGACCCGAGCATTACATCAAAGTAACACCCGAGTCAGGCTGGAAACCAGCGTTAGTAAACCCAGGCAATTTGAAATACTAAGCTTTAAGCATAATTGAAATCCTGGGTAACTCGTACCTTACTCCAAGTTCATAACTAGTTATGGTCAACACCTATTTCACAAATCAATCCCTAAGTAACTTTACTTAGTTTCAAAGGTTCATATTATTCCATTCCAGCCTATTTATCTCACATATCAAATCTATATAGAATTATTGTAGATTACAAATTGAAGTGGTTTCAGATATTTACTGATACCCGATCCCGGGCTCTTCGAGTCCCGTGTCATCTTACCCAAGTTATTCAATTGAAATATAATTCAAACTTTAAATACAGGATGTCACTTACATAGTAATTCGCCATCGATAGATAACCACATTACCAATGTATAACCCAACATATCATGTCACTAAACATTCTATATCAGAGATATCAGCCAATTCAAGGCATTCCATATAATCCAATCATCCATAAGCAAGATTAATTAGTCACACCATTTCTAATTAATTTAAATTAAATTAACTACTTTAATTACCTTTAAATCCTGCTTACTTAATATTAATTAATTACAATTTAATTAATTAATCATCCTTAATTATCATCTTTAATTACATAAAGTAATTAGCCTTTAATTAATTACACTAATTAATTAACCTTTACCTATTCACATTAATTACATTTATCCTTAATTAGTTACTCAAATTAATTATCCCATAATTACTTACATTGATTAATTTATCCTTTAATTAATCACACTCATTAATTAACTAACCCTTAGTTAGTTTCCTAAATTAATCGATCCTTAAAATAATTACACTAAGTAATTAATCCTTAATTACTTCCATTAAGTAATTTCTCTTTAATTACATCCATCAAGTAATTATCCCATTGGTTAATTATCCTTGATTAATTTACCTCTGATCAATAATTAATTTAACATTTAATTAATAATTAAATTAATTAACTCTTAACTAATTAATCCTTTAATTACCTGTATTAAATAATTATCATTTAAGTAATTAATCTCTAATTACTTAAATAAATTTATCCTTAATTACGAATTAATTAATCTCTAATTACTTAATTAATTTATCCTTAATTACGAATTATATAATCTCTAATTAATTAACTCATAATTAGTTAAATTAAATACCCTTAAAATCATTAATTAATTAAATAAATTAGTTACTCTTTTATTTATGTATTAATTTAATTAATTCTTAATCATCCAAGTTCTTAATTAATCATAAGATAAACCATTTATCTCAATTTACTTCTTAATTATCACTTAAAATCTTATTTAATAAACTTTGAATTAAATTATCATTAATCTAAAATTTAACTTTGGATCTTTAATCTTAATTAACAATAAAACATTTTATTCCTTTTAATTAACACTTCAATACAATTTTGGATTAAGTTTTAAACTTAACTAACTCGAGTTAACAGATTATAACTTTCTTAAATCCATAGTTTAATAATAATATTATTAAAAGAATAGGTCTTAAGAAATAATTAAAACTTGCTTATATATAAATTTTAAAATTTGTTAAATTTACTTCGGGTCCAACCCGATTTTCACCCGAGCCCTTACCGGAGTTTCCTTCTTCTTCTTCTTCTTTTCATTTTACTTGTTTAAAAAAACTGATATACTCTTAAACACTCACACGAACTCGAAGTTGAACCCGAGGAAAACCATTCTTTTTCCCGAGCTTAAACTCGAGAAAAACCTCTCAAACCCGAACTGACACAGCAGATATGTTGTGCACCTGCACCAACCCACGATGGTGCTTTGACCAACTTGACTACCGTCGACAAGACAATGTTGACCAACTCTACCGATCACGACCACCAATCTCCCAAAATAAACACGAAATTGAGAATCAACTTGGCCGATTCTAATGGAACAAATCACCCAGACCAAGAACTGCCTCGTCCAGACTCCTCTAACCACCGGAGGTCACGATACTTCACCCAAAGCTTTACCGACGTCCTACGCCCCTTTTCCCCTATGACCGGTCTCCTCCGATGCAACGACGATGGCAGAACAGCATGATGTTCCTCCTTGATCAAAAACTGAGACAAACCCTAGTTCGTCAAACTGTCATCGCCACGGTAGCCTATAGGGCCAGCCACCATTTTTGCCAAGCTCGCCAACACTGTGGCCTCTTCCGACGAAAACCCCATAGCCCAAAACTTCCGCAATCACCTGAAATCATCGAAATCCCCTTTTCCATTTATCTCTACATATCCCGCAAACCCAAATATTAAAATTCATGATTCCTATATCAAAAATCATGTTTTCCCAACACAAATCTATCCACGAAATCCAAACATGAAATCATAGTCCCAGATTTTTGACTTGTACAAATTTTTTTCTGTTATTTTTAAATTTTGAGTTAATTAATAAATTGAAATTCTGGAAACCATTTTTAGTCTTGATATTACACTGCTATCAACAATTTTCCTTTTGTAACAGCCCGCAAATCCGTACCTCTTGAGTCAACACAACTCTACCTAAATTAACTCAAGTTGTACAGAACTACGAACCATTTGGGTTAAAGAAGAAGAGGTGGAAGAAGAAAATAGAAAACAACAACAGAATCTAACCATCGCAGTGGAATAAAATACGATAGATAATAAATAATCTTTACTCAAATCAAGTATATCTGTTCATATATTACATCATTAGAGTACATCAATCACAGTTCAACAACAACAACATACAAATGGATACACAGAAACTCAACACAGCGGAATATATATATAAACAAGTACGGAAGTACGTATCGTCATCCAGCTCGTCTCCTGAGCTCCACAACATCAAATACTGTATCCTATAATACTCGACCTGACCCGAGCATTACAATAAAATAACACCCGAGTCAGTCTGGAATACCAGCGTGAGAAAATCACACCCAATTGATCATTAAAGTTTCAAAAATACTTTGAAAACAAAAGCATCTCGTAAGACCACGCCACAAATAAACATGTCGGGTTTTTACCTTACGATAGCTAAAGCGATTTTTATAGAAATCCTTTGATATTATAATAGGGTCTATATATAAATACTTATAAAATAGCCGAAAGTGTTACATCTATTAAATTCCAGCCACTTGCCACAGAGTGGGTAATACAAACAAAACTCGTGCAAGGCTCGTAGGGAGAATGGATTTCCAACTAATGACCAGGCACTGGGGTACCACCTATCACAGTACGTAGCCTAGATCACAGTATCGAGGAGTATGCCCGCTCCCCTGCAACACAAGACCGGGACTACCCCATACTGGATAATCTCGAGTGAGATCACCCCACCGTTGGGATCGGCAACTGCCCACAAAGCCGAAATAAAAAGGGACATTTAGGCAGGGATGACCTCACCCTGCTTGGGTGCTACCCACCTAGCCTTGCTGCATAACCCCTGATTTTCAGTCATTCCCGTTTGATGAGGCTTGAGGCTAAGCGTTACCTTTTTAGAACATATCCCTTAGAATGCCAATCGTCCACCTGATGATGTTCCGAAAGCATTTACAAGTCCGTCCCGGGTTCGAACGAAACCGAAGTCACTATTCCTACTACATCCATTTTGGAAATATCCTCAGGATTAGTAGCGACTAGCCCTTGCACTTCACTGCTCCATCTTCGAATCCAAACTCGTTCCACGAAAACGTAAAAACCGGATCGAAGTAGTTTTCGAGAAATAAATCCCGATCCCGGTCTCTTCGAAACGATCAACGCATTTGTCCAATATTGATAGCCGGTTATTTAACTATCAATTAATATTCACGAACAACCATCCAATAATAAATAATTTCCCAAATTATTTATTAACCTCAAAAATATCTTTACAAGATATATTTCTATTTAAACCTCTTTGAAAACAGTTTCAAACCATCTTTCCTTCCAGAATAAACTTTCCCAAATATTTTCTATCTCTACTGAAATCACCAAGCAAAACATTAGATTTTTAAAATAATTTAAAACGCTTTACTCTGAAATATACTTTAAAACATTTAAGTTAAAACTACTTCAATAATTGGTTATAAATACATACTATATGAATATTTAAAAATATGGTTACTTTATAAAATATATAACTAGGTTTTCACTTTTAAAACAAAATACTAAGTCACTTTTAAATAATTACTACTATAATAGATTAAGAGAAAATACTTACTTTGGAATTTAAATGTTTAGAAATAATAAAGTTTCCAAAACTTGCTTTTTAAATCAACTTTAAAACCTTTAATTTATATTTAAAATTTTATTTTGAAAACGTACTTAGTTATCCAGGGAGAATTTCCAATCTCAATCACTTAAATCAACTTTCCAAATTGATTCCCAATTTATTCTACTTGAATTAAATTTCTTTACTTATCAGTTCATCTCAAAATTCATTAGTTATGGACTTTATTATTATTTTCCGTTTGATTTTTAACCTTTTTAAGTGAAATATACGAATTTCAGCTTTTCCCAATTCCTTCTTTATTCTTTTCAATAATTTGAATCTTAGATTTTAAATAAATGTTTTGTTCTTTTAAATAATATCACTGAAGATTAAAATTTATTAACGTTCTGTTTATTCAAATTTCCTTTCTATACTCAAGATTTATTTATTAGAATTTCTAAGTCTCTTTATTTCTTTTCCAATTCATTCTTACATTTATTCTATAATTATTTTACTTACAAATTCACTTCGTTTTATTTTCTTTCCAAAATCCAATTTATATATTTTTGGTAATTCATTATACCCGATTATATCAATCAAGCAATAACATTCAATATTCTAATATAATTCATCACAGATTATCAAATAATCCCAACAGAGGGTATTAAATAATTTAAATAAATGTTGAGGGGTCCAGTTGGATCCCTCCAACTTGTTTTCCCTGCATCCACAGACGTTAGCACAATTTAAATTCCAATCCCAAATTATACCATACTATAGCACATCAATCAATTCAACCATCTAAACAATTATTCAAATTTAATCATTTAAGTTTTAAATTCAGATGAGTGAGATTAACTCACCTTTGCTATTATTTGCAATCCACTTCACTCTGCCGTGGTTTCACGGTTTTCGACCTTGTATAAACATTAGATGATTTTCATTAATATTCGAACCAATCGAATAGTTTAATTTTCGTTCGATAAATTTAATTAACCACTAATTTGTCTAAACTAATTTCTTTTGATACTCCCAGTGACCAAAATTTAGATAGGTTAATTAAAAGAGCTAATCATCCTAATACCCTATTCTAAACAAACTAATAACCTTAAAACGTATATGTATATTTATTTCCGGTTGAACTGCATATATATATATACCTATATAGATTCCAAAAAAAATTCAAACTTATATAAATTCTTCCAACATTTAAAACCTCTCCTTTTTTTCAAAAACTTATGTATATTAAATTTAAAACAGAATGGCTATATATATACTACCGTAAAAATTTATTTTCCATTTTCACAAAAATTAAAATATGCATGAATATATCTCGCTTTTACATATATATACAGAATTAAATTAAGGATAAAATTATATCTTATCAATTCGCTTCAGGCAAAACGAACAGCAACCATAAATTGTCATCGCAGCTCCGACCTTGGTCACCACACGCTCACAATATCCCCCTCCCATTTCGTTCTCGACAAGACCTTCGTTGCCGAGATCAAATCGAGTGCCACCAATCGAACCCTACGCGAATGCCACAGTGACTCCCATGCGAACGACAACCTAACTACCTCTCATAGCTCGAGGTCGATCTATCTCCTCCTTCAAAACAACGTCCCGGCAACCACCGCGCTCGCAAGCAACGCGAACTCCAAAGACACCGCGTAGCTGGAATCTAGTTGTACGCCTCGGCCGAGAAGCGCCTTCCCCTCCTCTCCGCACTCGACTCAAATCGATCGATGCGATTTGATTGAATTATTTTATCTTTTTACAAATCTCGGCTCGAAGAAATTTTTTGCCATTTCATTTTTTTATTTCGAATTGTTTCGGCTGATAAGAAAGAAAAGGGGCAACGTGAAAAGTAAAGGAGATGGCGTGTTAAAGAAGAGAACGATGACCTGATTTGATTAAATAAAGTTTTATTTAATTTTCAACGCGTTCACTTATCGTACTCTTACACAATACTTCTGATCAATACGAATTTTGAAATCCAATAATAATTCATTATTACGGGCCCAATGGAACTGGTTTCGTCTAATTCCGAGACCATGCCTCGGAAGGCTATTTTTAAATTCAATTTAAACGGTATAAATTTCAGAACTGCACAGATCATTGTTAATTTCAATTTTAACACTTCTATTGTCTTCAGTATTATCAATATAAGTTTTATAAGCCTTCAAATTATTTAAACAGGCTTAGAAATTTCAAATACAACATTTTACCCAACTTCAAATTATTCAATTTAATAATTTAATCACCGAATAAATAGTGATATCTGAAATTCAAGTTAATAATTAACTTTTAAATATTTAAAATCAATTAAATATTTCGTTTTCAAATTCTTAAAAATTCCGTGTCGTCACATTCCTCCCCCTTTAAAAGAATTTCATCCCCAAAATTACTAATTAGGAAGAATGATACAATACTCCTTTACTTATCCCCAAACCAAACAAATCAATATCTTACTAACAACCTTCTTATAAAAGACCCGTTATCTTTCTCACTAACTTCCCAAACTTTTCCTTAGTCCCCAACCAACTTTACTTATTCAACTATTCAAATTATAATTTCAAAACCAAGTTTAAAATTTTCAAAATTTCTCAAAAATCTTCTAACTCGCTAAATTTCCGAAATATTTCGCCAGCATCTCCTTTGCGCGGCTAGCTCAGTACAACTACAAAAGGCCTCTACGGGCTCCTAAATTCCAAAAGAAAACAAAAAGCCAAGTGGCTCGATCAAAATCTCAATCAATTTTCATATAGAAATTTAAACATATACCTTTTTGTTGAGCATTTCAAATTTATCTTCTGAAGTCAAAATCAATTCTCTTTTCCTATATATTACCTGCATACCCTGCTTAACACTAATATCCATTCACAACATTCCAAAAACATTTTATCGACTTTCTCACAAAATTCCAATATCTATTCATTCAAATATTGACTTAGATTATATTAGTAGTATCAATTTTTCATTTAAGAATTCACCATTCCCTCTTAAGTTAGTATAAGCATTTTATATGCTTCTTATATTTATTCCCACTTTACCACTTTAGTTTATATCTAATTCTATTCAAGTTGATTCTTTCGTTTCCATATGAATTCAATTTATCTCTAACTTTGAATATTTGAAATTTTATTTTCTATTATAACTAATTCATGTCATTATTTTAAATTAGTCCCATTTATTAATTTATTTCAATTTCCAATTTGAAATCGTTTTGTGGTTAACAAAATTTTCCAAGATTTTCAATAAATTTCTAACTTCCAAAATTTCATAATTTTTTTGGCAGTCTCCTTTGTATGGAGGAGCTTTTGCAATTTGACAAAAGATATAAATATATATACATCGACCCACCCGATCGAAAAAACCAAAAACAGTTCATATTTCCTATTTTTATTGCGTACGCGTACCTTATTTAGCATTTTTAAGCAAACAACTTATTTATTTAGCAGTTAGCGTGCCAAAATCCAGCCACATGGCGTCCCGGTACCTATACTTACTCAATTTAAACATGTAAGTGCCAAATATATGAAGTTTAACAATATTTCACTTATTTACAATAGTTAAACACTTGAATTCTAAAAGAAAAGCACACCAAACACTTTCCGTAAGCAATTTATATAGTTTTCATACTAATTCAACTGTTCCAATTAATTTATAATCATTTTCATTCAATTTGAATGGTTTTCAATCCATTCGTATACAGCTTCATCAATTTGAATGGTTTAAAACTCAGTCGCTTACATTTAATTTATTTTTAAGCAAACCGGGCTCATATTTAATTCAATTGCTCTCAAAATCAGTTCATTTTACTCCTATCAATTCATAGAATTCTAATTACTTCCATTTACATCCAATGATAATTTATTATATGCAATTTGACGAGATCTATGAGAATAAATAAGTACTTATGTTTTATAACCAATTTAAATTGATTTCAACTCAATTTGTACTTAATTCTATTCCATTTTTAAATTTATTCACAATCCATATATTCTCATTTTCATTCCATTTTAAATTCGAATCCATTCACTTGCATTTCATTTTACTAACCAAACTAGTTCATTCAAAACCATTAACAACTTAGGTTCATCTTCATTACCAATTAAATTTCCTTTTTATTTTAATTCATTCACAACCATTTATTTACCTCGACACATTCCATTTCAATTTTATTCACATTCCATTTCAATTTTATTCACAATCCATTCATTTACATTCCATTCCATATTTGTTTATTCCAAACTATTTTATCTAGCTCGAAGACGATCTAATCTATTTCATTCAATAACCATTTCAACTTTATTCATGATCTATTCATTTGCGTTTCATTTAAAACCTTTCTATTTTTCTTATTGACTCCAAGTTATTTCAATCCCTTAACAATTTAAATGGTTTATAATTATTTATTTAAGAATTTCATTCCATTAAATATTATCTATAACTCACCGAATGTTATTTCGATTAAAATTTATTTTCACTTGATTTAAAACCAATCCAATATTATTAAACTTAGTTTAAGTTGAATTCAATTCAACTCTCCTCCATTCATTTAGCTTAAGTTAATTTACTTCAATTTATTCAAATTTTATACTTAAGCTCATTTTAATTTTACAAGCAAATTTTCTTTTCTATTCAACTTAATTCTCTCTCAATTAAATCTCATTTTAAATCTGCAATTTCATTTGATTGGTTATTATAGAATTTAACTTCCCAGATTCAACTCATTCAATTTATTACAAGGCCATTTCCAATTTATTTCCACTTATTTGAACTTTATTTGCAATTCAAACCATTACTATTTTAATCCATTTTCATTTTTATTCGATACATTTCAATTGTATCTAATTTGTTAACACTTCAAGTTAAATTTTAATTTATAACTCAAGTTCTGAATCCACTACCCATTTCCAATTTGCCACCCAATTTCATGAACTCACAATTCAATTTCATTCTCAATTCATTTAATTAATTGCAAGGCCACTTTCAATTATATTTCTTCACTAACGATTCAAGTCGAATTTGATTTATAACTTGAGTTTTATTTCTAAACTTCATTACTAGCTTACAATTCAGCTTCTGTTTAACTACATTGAACTCCATTTACACATTTCATTAACTAATTTATTATCAAATTAGTTCTCCCCTATTTATAATTCAATACTTGATTTTAAATCTCAAAATCTCTTCATCTAATTTTCTTAAGTTCAATTTATTTTATAATTCAAGTTTTCATTTTTATTTTATTTTCCAATTCATCAAAAATATTTATTTTGGGTTTTTTATCCCATGTTTCAATTTATAAGCCACAACTTATTATTTTAAACATTTCCATTCATTATAGGCTTGAATATATTCTTCTTTTATTTTAAACTCAAGCCTTACGCTTATTCATAACCCAAGCATATTTTATTCTATGGATTTTAATTCTTTTATAAGTTATTCTAATTTATTCATTTCAATCTAATCCTTATCCAACTTATTTTCCATTTATTGAGGTAAGAATATAATTCCATTTGATAACTTAATTGAATATTTTTATTCCAATTCAATTTTATTTTAACTCAGATTTATTTAACTCAATTCGATATCAACTTAATTCGAATACAGCTAGATATTATTTTTAGTCTATTCAATTAATTTCAATCCAGTTAAATTTTATTCCGCAATCCAAGTTAATTTCATTTTTAACCTTTCCCTTTAAATTTAAATTCCAACATTTAAAGCTTATATTTCCTTCCTGATTTAAAAACATCTTAATTTATATGCTTATAACCTATCTCATCAGGATTTTTAGACACCCGACTTTTGGTTTCAAATTATTTTGAAATCTTCAACATGTCAAATCACATTTCTCAAAAGTCAAACCAATCCTGGTTTTATTCCCAACAAATTTCCTTTGAGATTTTCAAAAACAACTAGCTTTTCTGAACAAATCAATTTGGCAGCACTCCGTCACATAGTAATTCGAAAATGAATACTGATGATGCGGCCGTCATCATCAGAATTATTTCCCAATAATCCAAGTGATTTCAATGCTATATCACTTTCAAAATTCATTTAAAAGAATTTCCTTTTAGAAATACCTCCAAAACAATAATGCTATTATTTATCTTCAAAATACTTCCAAAATCTCCGGGGTTTTAAAGTTTCAAATTCTGTTTTAATTTAAATTTTAACTATAATTCATGTGCATAATTTATGGTTATACAAATTTCCATTTGATTATATTTGAATTCATAATTTACATTTATAAATTTCATTTCATAATGAATTTATTCCCTTAAACCTTTGTTATATTTTCAATTTCTAGTTAAATTTTTGCATAATGATGATAAAAATTCAATATATCCTTTCAAACATCCAAGCAACAATACCACGTCGAACTGTTATATTCAAGTGTTTAGAAACCCCTTCGATACAGTTGTCTAGACTGTGCCGACGAAGGTTCATATGCCACTCAATAAACCAACCAACACAATATTAAAACAATTTATATTCACAAACAAATACGCGCTCATATCTATTAATACGCTCAAACTCATTCTAAAGTACTACGGACTCTAATTTAAATGAGTAATTCCCACCAAAGCCAAGGTTATCACCAACTTAAGCTCTGATACCAACTGTAACAGCCCGCAAATCCGTACCCCTTGAGTCAACACTACTCTACCCAAATCAACTCAAGTTGTACAGAACTACGAACCATTTGGGTTAAAGAAGAAGAGGTAGAAGAAGAAAATAGAAAACAACAACAGAATCTAACCATCGCAGCGGAATAAAATGAAATATATAATAAATAATCTTTACTAAAATCAAATATATCTGTTCATATATTACATCATCAGAGTACATCAATCACAATTCAACAACAACAACATACAAATGGATACACAGCAACTTAACACAGCGGAATATGTATATAAACAAGTATGAAAGTACGTATCGTCATCCAGCTCGCCTCCTGAGCTCCACAACATCAAATCCTGTATCCTATAATACTCGGCCTGACCCGAGCATTACAATAAAATAACACCCGAGTCAGTCTGGAATACCAGCGTGAGAAAATCACACCCAATTGATTATTAAAGTTTCAAAAATCCTTTGAAAACAAAAGCATCTCGTAAGACCACGCCACAAATAAACATGTCGGGTTTTTACCTTACAATAGCTAAAATGATTTTCATAGAAATCCTCTGATATTAGAATAGGGTCTATATACAAATACTTATAAAATAGCCGAAATTGTTACATCTATTAAATTCCAGCTACTAGCCACAGAGTGGGTAATACAAACAAAACTCGTACAAGGCTCGTAGGGAGAATGGATTTCCAACTAATGACTAGGCACTGGAGTACCACCTGTCACAGTACGTGGCCTAGATCACAGTATCGAGGAGTACGCCCGCTCCCCTGAACACAAGACCGGGACTACCCCTTACTGGATAATCTTGAGTGAGATCACCCCGCCGCTGGGATCAGCAACCGCCCACTAAGCCGAAATAAAAAGGGACATCTATGCAGGGATGACCTCACCCCGCTTGGGTGCTACCCACTTAGCCTTGCTGCATAACCCTTGATTTTCAGTCATTCCCGTTTGATGAGGCTTGAGGCTACGCGTTACCTTTTTAGAACTTATCCCTTAGAATGCCCATCGCCCACCTGACGATGTTCCGAAAGCATTCATCCATACAAGTCCGTCCCGGGTTCGAACGAAACCGAAGGCACTATTCCTACTACATCCATTTTGGAAATATCCTCAGGATTAGTAGCGACTAGCCCTTGCACTTCACTGCTCCAACTTTGAATCCAAACTCATTCCACGAAAACGTACAAACCGATCGAAGTGGTTTTCGAGAAATAAATCCCGATCCCGGTCTCTTCGAAACGATCAATGCATTTGTCCAATATTGATAGTCGGTTATTTAACTATCAATTAATATTCACAAACAACCATCCAACAATAATAATTTCCCAAGTTATTTATTAACCTCAAAAATATCTTTACAAGATATATTTCTATTTTCGACCCTTTGAAAACAATTTCAAACCATCTTTCCTTTCAGAATAAACATTCCAAAAAAATTTCTGTCTCTACTGAAACCGCCAAGCAAAACTTTAGATTTTTAAAATAATTTAAAACGCTTTACTCTGAAATATAATGTAAAACATTTAAGTTAAAACTACTTCAATAATTGGTTAGAAATACATACTATATGAATATTTGAAAATATGGTTACTTTATATAATATAAAACTAGGTTTTCGCTTTTAAAACAAAATACTAAGTCACTTTTAAATAATTACTGCTATAATAGATTAAGAGAAAATACTTACTTTGGAATTTAAATATTTAGATATAATAAAGTTTGCAAAATTTGCTTTTTAAATCTACTTTAAAACCTTTAATTTATATTTAAAAATTTATTTGAAAACATACTTAGTTATCCAGGGAGAATTTCCAATCTCAATCACTTAAATCAAATTTTCAAATTGATTCCCAATTTATTCTAATTGAATTAAATTTCTTTACTTATCAGTTCACTTCAAAATTCATTAGTTATGGACTTTGTTATTATTTTCCATTTGATTTTAAACCCTTTTAACTAAAATATACGAATTTCATCTTTTCCCAATTCCTTCTTTATTCTTTTCAATAATTTGAATCTTAAATTTTAAATAAATGTTTTGTTCTTTTAAATAATATCACTGAAGATTAAAATTTATTAACTTTCTGTTTATTCAAATTTCCTTTCTATACTCAAGATTTATTTATTAGAATTTTTAAGTCTCTTTATTTCTTTTCCAATTCATTCTTACATTTATTCTATAATTATTTTGCTTACAAATTCACTTCTTTTTATTTTCTTTCCAAAATCCAATTTATATATTTTTGGTAATTCATTATACCCAATTATATCAATCAAGCCATAACATTCAATATTCTAATATAATTCATAATAGAATATCAAATAATCACAACATATGGTATTAAATAATTTAAATAAATGTTGAGGGGTCCAGTTGGAACCCTCTAACCTGTTTTCCCTGCATCCACAGACGTTAGCACAATATAAATACCAATCCCAAAATATACCATACTATAGCACATCAATCAATTCAACCGACCAAACAATTATTTAAATTTAATCATTTAAGTTTTAAATTCAGTTGATTGAGATTAACTCACCTTTGGTATTATTTGAAATCCACTTCACTCTGCCTTGGTTTCACGGTTTTCGACCTTGTATAAACATTAGATGATTTTCATTAATATTCGAACCAATCGAATAGTTAAATTTTCGTTCGATAAATTTAATTAACCACTAATTTGTTTAAACTAATTTCTTTTGATACTTCTAGTGACCAAAATTTAGATAGGTTAATTAAACGAGCTAATCATCCTAATACCCGATTCTAAACAAACTAATAACGTTAAAACGTATATGTATATTTATTTCCGGTAAAACTGCGTATATGTAACAACCCTAGATTTTTCATGTATTTTAATATTTGACTTTGTTTTACTTTGAAATTATTTTAAACCTACTTTATTTCAAACGTTTCATTTTTAAATATAGGTGTTGATTATTATGTGAATTATAATTTCAAACCAGTATAAATTGGACATTTTACTGAAAGATGAATTTCTATTCAAACTGGTCAAACCTTGAATTTTAAATTCCAAGTTTAAATATTTGAATTCTTAAATTTTATCTTTTATTATGAAAATAGATTTAATTCATTGAATACTGCTTTTCGTTTCGTTGAAAACGGATTTAAATTGTGAAAGTTATGTACATTTCAATTTTGAGTATAATTTGTTTTATTTTGAAATTTTGACTATTTTAAATTATATAAATCATATTTTCTTTGTTATATTTTATTTTAATATATGTTAATACGTTATTTTACATATATTTTGTCTTTTAATATTTTAAAAGTGATAATAAAAATTTTCCAAAATTTACTATATTTATTTCCTATTTTTAAAGGCTGTTTTCTATTTTTCTGCTATTTTCTTCATTTAAATTATATTTAATTAAAATTTATGTACTTATTTTGTGAATGAATTTTTATTTTATGTTATTATATTTGTTATAAATATTTTTCCAAGTCCATATAAATTTTCCAAATTTTATTTTGTTTATTTTCAAATTTTCTAGACTAGTTTGCATTTTCTGTGCTATTTTGTTATTTTAATCATATATAATTATTATTTATTTATGTATATTTTATATTTTTGTTATATTTTATAATTTAATCTGAATTTATAATCATTTTCAGTTGTTTAAATTTATAAAAAAGAAATATGAGAAATTTGGAAAGGTTTTTGACTTTTTGTTTCTTAAGGCCTTTGGTATTCACACCTTTTCACATTTCAACCATATCTTTTCATTCAATTGGCCATAACTCCTCATTCCTTCAGCCACCTAACTCATTTCTCATTCACGTAAACTTTTTTCATCTCATTTCTGAAATAAAAATTCGGCCATTGCTTTGGAGTGAAATTGTTAAACTTTAATTCTTTTTTTCCATTGTTTTATGCCTGAATTCTTTGATCTTTGCACTTGTTCTTCTTCATTATAGGATCGACCTTGCTCCTCCTCCTTCCCTGCCGCCTCCACCAAAACCTGGAACCCATCTCCACCACCTCCTCTACAACCCCATCGAGGCCGTGCACCACCCTTGGTGGTAGATCCATCACCAAATGCTCCAAACTCCAACAATACCCCTTAGCCAAGCACTACAATGCAATCCACCACTTCATCACCCCTTAGCCGCCACCTACTCCACCTCCAGCACCTCCAACCTCACCTAAACCCTCTGCCACGTCATCCCCTTGACCCCACCAGGGAAAGCTGAGCCCGTATGGCCTTGGTCGTGGCCTATTTGAGCTTTGCTTTGCATTGAAAACCATGTATGTTGTTGTTTAGTGTTGTTTGATGCATGCTCACCTTTGCATCATCTCCATCCATGTTTGGCCGACCCTTAGGAAACCAAAACCTGATCCAAACCCTTTCTTTAGCCTTTTATTTCACCTGTGGCTGAACCGAATGAAAGTTGGAATCAAGTGCAAAGCATTTCAGCTTTGTTCTATGCACTTATTTCTAGCATAGTTTAATCGTTTTGAGTTGAAAGCTTATGTGTATTGTATTGTTTTTTTTTGGTTTGTTTCCAAGGGAATTGATACTTTGGCTCTCTCACTCATATCTTGTCGTGCTATCGTGCTTGTGTGGATCTCTTTTTTTGTATTCGTAGTTGTCATCTCCAGCTAAACCGGTGAGTTATTCTCACCAGACATCGTATACTTATATAACTAGTAAATTGACCACTTTTGAATATGTAAAATGCGTAACCATATTATATCTACTATGC
The DNA here is from genome assembly GCA_030765085.1 of Allium cepa. Taxonomy (NCBI): domain Eukaryota; kingdom Viridiplantae; phylum Streptophyta; class Magnoliopsida; order Asparagales; family Amaryllidaceae; genus Allium; species Allium cepa. The sequence continues at coordinate 727,552,542 of CM060938.1, read as the reverse complement.
TATGATTATATGATGTTCACCTATGCTTAAACACATGTTATATCATATATTACTTTTTTATTATGCTGTTCTTTTACTTATATCAATTTATCACACTGCAAGTTCCCTTTAGATTAGAATCACTATGGGTTGAAATGATACATACCCGAACGGACTTTAGAATAGGGGAAAATCGTTATGGGCTGAAATGATAGGCCTGAACGATTTTCAAATTATTTCATTTACTTGGGATTGCGGGTTTGAAATGATAAAACCCGGGTTTTCTTTGTAAATTACGGGTTGAAATGATATATTACCTGTAACAACCCGCATATTTATCGATTTTTATATTTAAATATTTTATTTAAATATTTTATCGTTAATCGGATTTTGGTCCGAAGCTACTTTTTTCAAACGGTCAAATTAGGACTCGAGACCACTTCCATTGAGTTCGAAACGTCGTTTGCAATCTTCTAAGTATAAACATTGATATGTTTGGGGTTAGTGGAATTTCACCACTTTTTCACTCGAGCCTTTGGTTTGGACTTTTAGCCCATTAGGCCCAAGTTCCAACCCCCCTTCTTCTTCATTGCTTCATTTCATTTCCTAACACTAAAGCTTCAACAAAAATGGTGAATGGAATGAGAAATTAAAACTCCAAAGTCTTTGTTTTATTGCAACTCCAACATTCAACTCCAAATTCAAGAAGAAGACATCGGATTCAAGCTTGTGGTTGCTTCTCCATTTGCCTTCAAGCTTTATTCTTCATTTTCATTGGGTTTTGGAGCAAAGGTGAGATTTTTATCTCACAAATCTAGTCTATAACTATATTGGACTGTTGGGAATGATTCCCTATCACTTTTGCATGCACATTTGCATTTGGTTTGGATTGGATTGGTGAAAAACTCCAATTTTTAGCGTTTTGGTGAAATTTCTGCATTTAGGTCGTTCTGGCCATTTTCGTGTTTTCGGAGTTAGGTCGCTCAGGACCTTAGGTCGTAGGTCGCTCAGGACCTTAGGTCGTAGGTCGGTCAGGACCTTAGGTCGTAGGTCGTATGGTCGTTAGGTCGCTCTGCTTTGACTCTGGCCATTTTTGCTCACTCGCAGTTAGGTCGCTCGCGACCTAGGACTTAGGTCGCTCGCGAGTTAGTGGCTTAGGTCGTTGGGTCATATAACCCATTAAGTCGCGCTCCTTTAGGTCGCGCCTCTTTTAGGTCGCGCCTCTTTTAAGTTGCCCTTCTCTGGACCTTGTTAGGTCGCTCAACATTGACCTCGTTAGGTCGCTCAACACACCGTGTCGCTAGGTCGCTCGACTCTGGACTTCATTAGCTCGCTCAACCGTCTACCTTTATAAGTCGTAGGTCGTCTCCGACCTTAAACCACTCGGCCGAATTAGGTCGTGTACCTTTTAGGTCGCGTGTTGCACTAGGTCGTATGACCTTAGGTCGTTAGGTCGTATGGCTTTAGGTCGCTAGGTCGTATGACCTTAGGTCGTTAGGTCGTTTGGCTTTTAGGCCGCTTCCACGCTAGGTCGTTCGACTCTTAGGCCGTAACCCTTAGGTCGCTCGCCTCTTAAGTCGCTAGGTCGCGTGCCTTTAGGTCGCATTTCTTTATTAGGTCGCGTGTCTTTGTTAGGTCGCTGACCTTCTTAACTCGCATGACCTAACCCCTAGGTCGTTGGGCCTCGTTTCTTCTTAGGTCGCTGCTTCTTATAGGTCGCTCGGCTCCTTTATTTCTTTAGGTCGTATGAGTGTTAGGTCGCGAACCCATTTTAGGTCGCATGACCTATACCCTTTAGGTCGCTGGACCACTAGGTCGTGCCCCTTAGACCCCTAGGTCGCAACCATTAGGTTTGTTTCGATTTTTTATTTCGATTTGTTTCGGCTGATAAGAAAGAAAAGGGGCAACGTGAAAAGTAAAGGAGATGGCGTGTTAAAGAAAAGAACGATGACCTGATTTGATTAAATAAAGTTTTATTTAATTTTCAACGCGTTCACTTATCGTACGCTCTCACAACACTACCGATCAATACGAAATTTGAAATCCGATAATAATTCTTTATTATGGACCCAATGGAACTGGTTTCGTCTAATTCCGAGACTGTGCCTCGGAAGGCTATTTTTAAATTCAATTTAAACAATATAAATTTCATAACTGCACAGATCACTGTTAGTTTCAATTTTAACACTTCTATTGTCTTCAGTATTATCAATATAAGTTTTATAAGCCTTCAAATTATATAAACAGGCTTAGAAATTTCAAATCCAACATTTTACCCACCTTTAAATTATTCAATTTAAAAATTTAATCACCGAATAAATAGTGATATTTGAAATTCAAGTTAGTAGTTAACTTTTAAATATTTAAAATAAATTAAATATTTCGTTTTCAAATGCTTAAATATTCTGGGTCGTCACACCTTTAGGAATCAAAGCCTAAAAACAATTGCATGAAGAGAATTTGATTTTTGAATCAGGGTTAAAGCCTGAAATGTTGAACAGAGGCCTATATCAGGTACTAACACACACACACACACACATATAGAATCATTTTTAAATCAATATGCACAACATAATTCAATCACATTTCAATGATCACCACATGCCAATTCAAGATATACCAAATTTTAAGAGATTACTCACAAAGATTTTGAACAGAGGAACAAAGAAGGATTTGGAAATCTGGAAGCTGCTAGTTGATTTTTAAACTCCCTCAGATCTTGATCTACTTGACTAAATTTAGTTGAATCTGAATTAAATCCTTGCTTCAGTTGAAACTTGAAGTAGTTTAGATATTTGGTTTCTCTGGCTTTAGATTTAATTTTTTTTAAAAGAGAGAGTAAAGAAGTTTAGTATATCATTCTCTTCTCTTTATTAAAATGAAGAAAATCCATCTTAACACAAATCTTTACACATGTGAATTTGATTTGCATCCTAGCTTACACATGTTAATTTGCATGGACACATGTTTTTCTTTTATAAGATTTTATGTTATATCCCTTGTTTAGTTTAATATCTATATATGTTTTATATTTCTAAATTTATATCTATTATATTTATCTCATGAATTCCAAAAGATATATATATGTATATATATATATATATCAAGCTTTTTATTTACTCTTGTTTAAAACTTTAATTAAGTTATTATTATTTCAAATAAAAACTATAAAGATTTATCTTAAGTGTTTTGGAGATATAGAACTTTAAATATTCTTTAAAAATTTAATCCAATGAATAATAAATAAATTCTTTTTATTCACAAAACATATATATGCACTTATATACATGTATATGAACACACTTAAAATTTTCAACATTATTAAGCTTGCACATCATTATATATATATATATATATATATATATATATATATATAAATTTACTATAAGATATATTATTTCTAGATATTTATATTTCAACATTTATCATAGTTTCAAATACATCTAGATATCTTTTTATTAACAGAATTTTATCTGTTCACTGAATAAAGCCAGTTAATTATCCTATTATCAACTGCCAAAAATTCCGGTTATCACAGTTTATGGATATTATAAGTAAATAAGATTCATAAATTTTGTGAATTTATAAAATGAATGAATTTTTAAATAAACGATTTATAAGTAATTAACTTATAAATTGGATTTTTGCATATTCCAAAATCAACTTATTTTGATACGTTAAATATAGAAGTTTATTAAAGGTATTGTATCCTTGCTTTTAGACAGTGGATAATCCTTTAATGAATATGTTATAGTAATGAATTTGGTGGAGGAATTAAATCCACAATTTTGGACAATGGTGTAACAACCCTGTATTTTGTAATTATTTTATTGTATATTTTAATTATTTTTAATGTAAGATTTTGATTTAAAAACTTATTTTACTTATTTGAAATGATTAAATTCATTATTTAAATATAATCTTGATTTTTATATGAGTTATAATTCCAAACTTGTGTAAGTTGAATATTTGCCTGAAATGCTGATTTTGGTCAAAATAGTCAAACTGTGACTTTCGACTTAAAATTTTAAAAGTTTAAAATTTTAATTTTTTCTTTTACTATGAGAGTACATAAAATTCTAAGAACACCACTTTTCATTTCGTTGAAATCGGATGTAAATTGTGAAAGTTATACCCTTTATAATATTGTGCGTATATAGGGTTATTTAACAATGACTATTTGAAATTGTATAAGTTACTTTTTCTTTGTTATATTTTACTTTAATATGTGATAATATGTTGTATTATGTTTATTTTGACTTTTAAGTATTTTTAAAATGATAATATAATTTTTCTAAAGTTCATTTGAATTTATTTCTAATTTTAAAGCCTAGTCTGCAATTTTAAGCCATTTTCTTAATTTAATTATATATAGTTAAAATTTATTGATTTATTTTATACATTCACTTTTATTGCTGTTTTTTACTTTATTTTATTCATTTTACATGTATTTAAATTTAAGAATATTTTTCCAAAGTGTATTGAAGTTATTTCTAATTCCTAAGTCTAGTTTTCATTTTTCTGTGCCATTTTTCTTATTTTAATCGTATCTAATTAATAATTAATTATTAATATTTTTTTTATCTGTTATATTTTCGAATTCTAACTAAAATTTATAAGTGTTTTTAGTTATTTAAGATGTATATGAATATATATAGGAAGTTTAAAAGGTTTGAAAGCAAAGAAACGTAAAACCGTTTTAACGTTTCTTCTTCCGTTTCTTTTCCAATTAATAGATTTTATTTCCTTTGACTGTTCTTTTCTTTATTGTAGTTGTGCATTTCTTACCTCATTTTCACGTGAAAACATTCCTCTCCACTTCATTTTTCACGGCTAGAAAGGTTTGGTAATGGCTCCTCTTTCCCTCTTCTTTTTGCTCTTCGTTTTCCATTGTTTTCTTATATTTTGCCTTGTTTTCTCATGTGTATTGCTTGGCCTCTCCTCCATAGCCACGACCACCACCTCCTACACCTCTTCCCTGCCATCATCACCAGCTACCCCTCTGTTCTTGACCAAGGCCGAGCCCACCATGGTGCCAAAACTCCAAAAAAATGCAACAATGCCCTTGAACAATGCTAGTTTGACCACCTTTGCCTCATCTCCTTCAACCACCACCTTAACCACCACAATAGCCACCTCCACCACCTCTGACCTGACCTCCAGCCTCTGCCACATCACCCACCACCCTCTGGAAATCAGACCATGACCAAGCCGTGCCCATCCATTGAAGCTAGCACCACAAAAATTCCACAAAACACCTTAAAACATTGCCTAGACCACACATATCATCACCTACCCTCCATATCTTGCTTTGGCCACCCCTTAGCCACCACCACCAGCCACTACACCACCTTTGGCCGCTGCTCCAGCTACTGTCCAGACCTGTACAAGCATGGACAAGCCACCACATGCCCATGGCCGAGCCAAGAATGTCACAAAAACTCAACTTATTTAACCTTGACCCTATATATGCTTTATGTTGCACCACTACACCTTCATCTCCACTTGTAGCCTTGCCTATATGATGTTAAACCTGACCTATATGATGTCATACCTGAGCCAAAGCATCATCATAGCCAAGCATAAGTGTCCCTTAGGCCAAGCATTGAAGTGGTTGAAGCAAGGTCCAATCTATCTTGTTCATTTTGCTTTGTATTTCAAAATTGTTTCAATGTTATTTTATGTTGAATGTTTATATATTGTCTTGTTTGTTTTGTTTTGGGTTGTGATACAAAATCATATCTTGGCTATCTTTCAACTCAAATCAAAAGTCGTGCAATTGTGCTTGTCGTGCCTTTGGAGTCGTGCTTGTATGTTGTTTTGGTCTCTAGCTTTGAAAAAAGTGAGTCTTTCTCACTCTGACATTTATACTTATGAAAAGCGAAATGATGACAAGTGTTCAGAAATAAAAAATGTTTATGCAAGTTAATGATGATCATATGATATGCTATGCCATGTTATTACCATATTATTACCATGTTAAAACTGTTAATTTTCACCTGACACCTGATATATGACTGTATATTGTGATATTGACCTTGTTTATATTATTTCTGTATATGATCACACTGCAAGTTCCCTGTTAGAGAAAAAATGTTATGGGCTGAAATGATAGGCCTGAATGGTTTTAAATTTTTCATTTTGACTTGGGATTGCGGGTTTGAAATGATAAAACCCGGATTTTCTTTGTAAATTATGGGTTGAAATGATATATTACCCATATCACTTTACCTAGCGTAGATTTTATACAGGCCCGTAGTTAAAATATGCTTTTCTAAAAATTTTAAAATATTTTATAAATTTAATTATTATAATATTTTGATTTGAAATTTAATAAAAATAAAATTTTTGTAAAATATTATTGATTTTCTGAATAATTGTAAGTGAAATGAATTAATGAAAAAGTTAGAAATTTTGAACGTAAGTTATTTTTGAGATTTTGATTTAGTTATAATTGGAAATTTAATTGAATATGAAATTATGATAAATTTATGATCATTTGAATTTAAATGAATTTAAAGTGATTTTTATATCATATTAATGATTTTTAATAAAGTTGAAATGTGAAATGAATGCATATCGTAAGTTGAAATTTTGCAATATAACTAAATTTGGAAATTTATGAAATTGACGTAAAAGTGAACTTTTAGTTAAGAAAATAAAAATAAAACTAAGTTATATTTGAGAATTTGAACTTAAGTGTTAAGTTGAAATTTAATGTAATGGATTTTAAAATTGAACATTGCATTTTAATAAGTGAATTATTATTAAATCTTGATTTTTGAATGGAAATTGAACTTTATAAAATCATGAACTTGAGGAAAATTAAATGATGTTTATAAATGTGAAAATGTATGATTTTATAAGTTAAAAATGTTTTTAATAAAAATATAATTGGTTGAGAAATTTTATTGAATATTTGAAGTTAATTGACTGCATTTTTTGAAATGCTATTAATTACAATGTAAGTGATATTACAGCATTTGTAAACGCTGTAGTTGATGATAATGAACTAAAAAGCTAAATTGAATTAAAAGCTATTATAGCAATCTTTGTAAGTGCTATAATTTTTGAATTTAACTAAGTTATTCGAAATTTAAGTAAACCTAGTATAACATTTTAAAATGCTGTCTTTTGTTAAATTGAACTGTTTTGAATGTAACTTTCCATATAAGTTTTCTAAATAATGCGAAAAGTGAATTTTCACGGTTTTGATAAACTTAAGTGAATAAATAAACTTTGGAAGTTGAAATTTTTGGAAATTTAATAATTTAATTATTAAACATAATAACTTCATTGAAATGATAAAAAAGAATTTTTGGAATATAAACTGTTTTGAAATATGAATTGAAATGGTATTTTAGATTGAATAAAATGAAAAATGATTTGAAACGAAGTTTTGAAAGGATATGATATTTTGATATATTAAAATGATTTGAAACAAAGTTTTGAAAGGATATGATATTTTGATATATTAAAATGATTTGAAACGAAGTTTTGAAAGATATGATATTTTTGATATTAAATGATTTGAAACGGAGTTTGAAAGATAGGACATCTTGATATTAACATGATTTAAAAAGAAGTTCTGAAAGATATGATATTTTGGAACTGAAACTTTGAAAGGTTATGATATTTTGATATATTAAAATGATTTGAAAGGTAGTGTTGAAAGGGTATGAAAATTTAATATATTGAAATGGTTAGAAATGACTTGATATTTATTTTGGTAAATATTTGAATTGAAAGATATTTTACGATGTTATTGAAATGGTTTTGGAAATGATTTAATCTTTATTTTGATAAAGATTTGGATTGAAAAAGATATTTTATTTTGAAGTATAAAATGTTGTTTTAAAGTTATAACTACGGGTTATAACGATTGGTTGTTAAAGAGACCGGGATCGGATATTGTCTTATAGCCGGCCAATACAGAAAACCACTTTAACAACTGTGTACGCGGTGGAGATTCCAGAATGAAGTAGGATGGTGGCAACGTTCTCTAGGTATATTACGTGGACCCAACTCCCGTGGGTTGGCATATATGACTTAAACAGGAGCTATACCGGGTTACACAAAGGGTCGCACCCTTTCATCGAGCATGCTCCATCGGAAACCATTCTATTATTGTTGTGATTCGATTCGGTGGCGCCACTTTGATTCGGGGGTATTGTTCTAGGTGGGCGGAAGCTGCTGGCTTGCCGTCACCACCTGTCCGGGAGTGCAAACGGTGTATCCACCCTGGCATTGCCTCGCGTGCCGTGTCATATCCTTATATCGATCCCACTACGATTTTGGTTTTAAAGATCCGACCGCGTTAAGGTTCACCATCCCCTTAACGCTATTTTCTATATGATTATACTTTACTCATTAGACACTACCGTATATAGCGTATATTACTACATAGTAAATAGTTTAACGGATCCTTAGAGGATGGACGGTCCCAAGCATCCTTTAAGTTACTGATGCATTTTGTTACTGTTCACTTGAGTTGATTTACAGTTTATAAGTATTTATGTCCTGACTCGAGTGTTTTGTGTTTTGCTTTACGCTCGAGTCAGATTGATTGAGTTAGCATTCAAGATTCACCTTCGGCGTTGGAGCTTTCCTTGAAGATCCAGCCATCTATTTCTTTTCAGTATCCAGTGGTTCAGTGATGTATCTGATTTGTACCTGATGTATCATATTACTCTTCTGTTGTATCTTATTTAACTCTGATGTATCTTATATTTTATATAGTAGCTTCATGAACTACTATCTCTTTTTCTTCCGCTGCATTTTTATATACTCTGTGTCTGTGATCTGTGATTTTTATTTACTGTATATTCTGAGATTTGCCAAATTTTTATTTACAACGCGGTATATTGAGCAATTCAATTCCGGCATGAGCGCCTACCTATACACTTATAATGGATGCGAATGGTTGAAAATATCGGGTCGTTACAGTTGGTATCAGAGCTTTGGTAGCTCTAAGCAAAACTCAGCATATGGAGTGAATGTATTTACAGAATCACTTTCATTCGAGTTGAATCTTTTTCTTTTGACTCGATTCCTTTGAATTTTGGAACGTTCCCTACAGTTCCAAAATCCATTCGTATCCCTCACTATTCATCTTCTTTTTGACTCTGGAGCATTCCATAACTCCGCTTCGAATGATCTTTCTAGTGAATCGGCGATCACGCCAATTTCAAATTTAAATGAAAAAGGGGAAAACTCCTTTGTAGTTAGCATCGATTCACCAGAGATTCTTATCTATCCTTGGTTTAGATGCTAATATCTTTTGTTATTTCAAACTCTAACTCTTGAGATCGAATGTAGATTTACCCTAGAAAAATCAACATTCATCTTATTCTTTAAGTCAAGGTTGACCCGGTTAAGGTTGCCCATGATTTATATAAGCTTATCCATCTTCCTAGTCTGTTATTTAATCATGTCATCCTTGTTTCCAACTTATTTTTAAATCATAATCTCCTTTGATTTGTGTTAATCAAAAATTTGGATCTCTACCCTTCTTTGAAAATCTATTCATGGATAGTGTATTTGTAAACTAGTATTTAAAATTAAAATGTTTTATATATTGTGTTGTTTGAGTTGTTGATGTTGAGTTGGGTTTCTGATCGATACGTCTGATCAGCACTATCGATAAGATTTCCAAAACACTTTGACAGAACAAAAGGACACAATATATTTAAAAAAAATTGGTTAATGAAATAAATTTTGATATATAAGTAAATTTATGGAACTTAATGAAATGAATTTAAAACAAGAATTTGAGGATTTAAATCCCGATTATTTCGAACTTTGGTTTAAAGTTTCAAAAGGTTATATTATTTAAAGTATTTAAAATAGAATTTGTTTCCAAAGAATTTTATAGTGCTCTTCTCTTTGTCGCTGGAAAATAACTTCGGTGATGATCGCGACATCATCGATGTTCATTTTCGAGTTTCGAAGTTAAGAGACTGTTCTGTAGTCTTGCTACAGCTTTGTTTTGGGAAATTAAATTGATTTGAATTTCTAAAATATGACTTGATTTATAATATATATATATATATAGATATATAGATATATGATTGAAATTTGATTTTACATATTATATATGTATATATATTATTTCTTATCTCTAAATGGTCTGAAGAAATCGGAAATTTAATTCTTAAATTCTATTTTTAAAGAATAATTCCAAAAAAAAACTATGGATGAATATCAAGCATGAAATGATTGAATTGGAAATTTTATTTGTATAATACAAGTGCATTCAAATATAACTTACCAAAATTTCAGAAGTTAAAAATGTAATTGGATAGTATACGATATAAAAAGATTTTATAAATAAAATTTGAGTGGTTATAATAAATGTTATACACTTAAATTTTAATTATAAAATGATTAACAGAGGTAAATATAATAAAGGGTAATTGAATGACTTACAATAAAATGATGTTAAAAGAACTAGGAATAAAAGAAAGTAGTTATAAAAAAAAAGTGTAAATATATTTAACATGAGTGATAAATATATTGAGAGGAATAAATTTAATTTTGATTAGGAATAAAGAAGAATAAAATTTATTAAGTACATTGTGAGTGTAATAAATGATTATTTTTCAAACACATGGTTCTAAAAATTGTTAATTTAAGATGATTGGATAATAAGATAATGAAATTTGAGATAGTTAAGATTTATTTAACTTGTGTAAAGATTTATTCTCTGTTTAAGTTGAAATCTCCATGCTTTCAAATTCATTTCCATATTTTGTTTTTCAAACTATCTTTTGGTTGTCCTTATCATCCTTATCTTGCTATAGACCGGTATAGGCATATTTCTATAATCTTTCTGTTTAGAAATCTTTCTATAATCTTTGATAGACCTTGGATAATCATTTTGAATCCACCTTTTTCGTGCTTGTGTTCTTGATTCTGGAGGATCTTGGAAAGATCACCTCCACCTTGTAAAACTTACCTATAACAACAGTTATCAGGTATAACTTCAATCTTCTTGTCATCTTATTTTAATCCTATTTCACTCTATCTTTTCTGTGCCCTTCCGTACCTCATTCCTAATCGGGGACGAAAAGTTTTGAGTGGGGGAGAGTGTAACAACCCTGTATTTTGTAATTATTTTATTGTATATTTTAATTATTTTTAATGTAAGATTTTGATTTAAAAACTTATTTTACTTATTTGAAATGATTAAATTCATTATTTAAATATAATCTTGAATTTTTTATGAGTTATAATTCCAAACTTGTGTAAGTTGAATATTTGCCTGAAATGCTGATTTTGGTCAAAATAGTCAAACTGTGACTTTCAACTTAAAATTTTAAAAGTTTAAAAATTTAATTTTTTATTTATTATGAGAGTACATAAAATTCTAAGAACACCACTTTTCGTTTCGTTGAAATCGGATGTAAATTGTGAAAGTTATACCCTTTACAATATTGTGCGTATATAGGCTTATTTAACAATGACTATTTTAAATTGTATAAGTTACTACTTCTTTGTTATATTTTACTTTAATATGTGATAATATGTTATATTATGTATATTTTGACTTTTAAGTATTTTTAAAATGATAATGTAATTTTCTAAAGTTCATTTGAATTTATTTCTAATTTTAAAGCCTAGTCTGCAATTTTAAGCCATTTTCTTAATTTATTATATATAATTAAAATTTATTGATTTATTTTATACATTCACTTTAATTGCTGTTTTTTACTTTATTTTATTCATTTTACATGTATTTAAATTTAAGAAATTTTTTCCAAAGTGTATTGAAGTTATTTCTAATTCCTAAGTCTAGTTTTCATTTTTCTGTGCCATTTTTCTTATTTTAATCATATCTAATTAATAATTAATTATTAATATTTTGTTTATCTGCTATATTTTCGAATTCTAACTGAAATTTATAAGTGTTTTTAGTTATTTAAGATGTATATGAATATATATAGGAAGTTTAAAAGGTTTGAAAGCAAAGAAACGTAAGACCGTTTTAACGTTTCTTCTTCCGTTTCTTTTCCAATCAATAGATTTAATTTCCTTTGACTGTTCCTTTCTTTATTGTAGCTGTTCATTTCTTACCTCATTTTCACGTGAAAACATTCCTCTCCACTTCATTTTTCATGGCTAGAAAGGTTTGGTAATGGCTCCTCTTTTCCTCTTCTTTTTGCTCTTCTTTTTCCATTGTTTTCTTATATTTTGCCTTGTTTTCTCATGTGTATTGCTTGGCCTCTCCTCCATAGCCACGGCCACCACCTCCTACACCTCTTCTCTGCCATCATCACCAGCTACCCCTCTGGTCTTGACCAAGGCCGAGCCCACCATGGTGCCAAAACTCCAAAAAATGCAACAATGCCCTTGAACAATGCTAGTTTGACCACCTTTGCCTCATCTCCTTCAACCACCACCTTAACCACCACCATAGCCACCTCCACCACCTCTGACCTGACCTCCACCCTTTGCCACATCACCCACCACCCTCTGGAAATCAGACCATGACCAAGCCATGCCCATCCATTGAAGCTAACACCACAAAACTCCTTAAAACATTGCCTAGACCACACATATCATCACCTACCCTCCATATCTTGCTTTGGCCACCCCTTAGCCACCACCACCAGCCACTACACCACCTTTGGCCGCTGCTCCAGCTACTGTCCAGACCTGTACAAGCATGGCCAAGCCACCACATGCCCATGGCCGAGCCAAGAATGTCACAAAAACTCAACTTATTTAACCTTGACCCTATATATGCTTTATGTTGCACCACTACACCTTCATCTCCACTTGTAGCCTTGCCTATATGATGTTAAACCTGACCTATATGATGTCATACCTGAGCCAAAGCATCATCATAGCCAAGCATAAGTGTCCCTTAGGCCAAACATTGAAGTGGTTGAAGCAAGGTCCAATCTATCTTGTTCATTTTGCTTTGTATTTCAAAATTGTTTCAATGTTATTTTATGTTGAATGTTTATATATTGTCTTGTTTGTTTTGTTTTGGGTTGTTGATACAAAATCATATCTTGGCTATCTTTCAACTCAAATCAAAAGTCATGCAATTGTGCTTGTCGTGCCTTTGGAGTCGTGCTTGTATGTTGTTTTGGTCTCTAGCTTTGAAAAAAGTGAGTCTTTCTCACTCTGACATTTATACTTATGAAAAGTGAATTGATGACAAGTGTTTAGAAATAAAAAATGTTTATGCAAGTTAATGATGATCATATGATATGCTATGCCATGTTATTACCATATTATTACCATGTTAAAACTGTTAATTTTCACCTGATGACTGTATATTGTGATATTGACCTTGTTTATATTATTTCTGTATATGATCACACTACAAGTTCCCAGTTAGAGAAAAAATGTTATGGGCTGAAATGATAGGCCCGAATGGTTTTAAATTTTTTCATTTTGACTTGGGATTGCGGGTTTGAAATGATAAAACCCGGATTTTCTTTGTAAATTATGGGTTGAAATGATATATTACCCATATCACTTTACCTAGCGTAGATTTTATACAGGCCCGTAGTTAAAATATGCTTTTCTAAAAATTTTAAAATATTTTAGAAATTTAATTATTATAATATTTTGATTTGAAATTTAATAAAAATAAAATTTTTGTAAAATATTATTGATTTTCTGAATAATTGTAAGTGAAATGAATTAATGAAAAAGTTAGAAATTTTGAACGTAAGTTATTTTGGAAATTTTGATTTAATTATAATTGGAAATTTAATTGAATATGAAATTATGATAAATTTATGATAATTTGAATTTAAATGAATTTAAAGTGATTTTTATATCATATTAATGATTTTTAATAAAGTTGAAATGTGAAATGAATGCATATCGTAAGTTGAAATTTTGAAATATAACTAAATTTGGAAATTTATGAAATTGACGTAAAAGTGAACTTTTAGTTAAGAAAATAAAAATAAAAATAAGTTATATTTGTGAATATGAACTTAAGTGTTAAGTTGAAATTTAATGTAATGGATTTTAAAATTGAACATTGCATTTTAATAAGTGAATTATTATTAAATCTTGATTTTTGAATGGAAATTTAACTTTATAAAACCATGAACTTGAGGAAAATGAAATGATGTTTATAAATGTGAAAATGTATGATTTTATAAGTTAAAAATGTTTTTAATAAAAATATAATTGGTTGAGAAATTTTATTGAATATTTGAAGTTAAGTGACTGCATTTTTTGAAATGCTATTAATTATAATGTAAATGGTATTACAGCATTTGTAAACACTATAGTTGATGATAATGAACTAAAAAGCTAAATTAAATTAAAAGCTATTATATCAATCTTTGTAAGTTCTATAATTTTTGAATTTAACTAAGTTATTCGAAATTTAAGTAAACCTAGTATAACATTTTAAAATGCTGTCTTTTGTTAAATTGAACTGTTTTGAATGTAACTTTCCGTATAAGTTTTCTAAATAATGCGAAAAGTGAATTTTCACGGTTTTGATAAACTTAAGTGAATAAATAAACTTTGGAAGTTGAAATTTTTAGAAATTTAATAATTTAATTATTAAACATAATAACTTCATTGAAATGATAAAAAAGAATTTTTGGAATATAAACTGTTTTGAAATATGAATTGAAATGGTATTTTAGATTGAATAAAATGAAAAATGATTTGAAACGAAGTTTTGAAAGGATATGATATTTTGATATATTAAAATGATTTGAAACGAAGTTTTGAAAGGATATGATATTTTGATATATCAAAATGATTTGAAACGAAGTTTTGAAAGATATGATATTTTTGATATTAAATGATTTGAAACGGAGTTTGAAAGATAGGACATTTTGATATTAACATGATTTAAAAGAAGTTCTGAAAGATATGATATTTTGGAACTGAAACTTTGAAAGGTTATGATATTTTGATATATTAAAATGATTTGAAAGGTAGTGTTGAAAGGGTATGAAAATTTAATATATTGAAATGGTTAGAAATGACTTGATATTTATTTTGATAAATATTTGAATTGAAAGATATTTTACGACGATATTGAAATAGTTTTGGAAATGATTTATTCTTTATTTTGATAAAGATTTGGATTGAAAAAGATATTTTATTTTGAAGTATAAAATATTGTTTTAAAGTTATAACTACGGGTTATAAGAACGATTGGTTGTTAAAGAGACCGGGATCGGATATTCTCTTATAGCCGGGCAAACCGAAAACCACTTTAACAACTGTGTACGCGGTGGAGATTCCAGAATGAAGTAGGATGGTGGCGACGTTCTCGAGGTATATTACGTGGACACAACTCCCGTGAGTTGGCATATGTGACTTAAACAGGAGCTATACCGGGCTACACAAAGGGCCGCACCCTTTCATCGAGCATGCTCCATCGGAAACCATTCTATTATTGTTGTGATTCGATTCGGTGGCGCCACTTTGATTCGTGGGTATTGTTCGAGGTGGGCGGAAGCTGCTGGCTTGCCGTCACCACCGGTCCGGGAGTCCAAACGGTGTATCCACCCTGGCATTGCCTCGCGTGCCGTGTCATATCCTTATATCGATCCCACTACGATTTTGGTTTTAAAGATCCGACCGCGTTAAGATTCACCATCCCCTTAACGCTATTTTCTATATGATTATACTTTACTCATTAGACACTACCGTATATAGCGTATATTACTACATATTAAATAGTTTAACGGATCCTTAGAGGATGGGCGGTCCCAAGCATCCTTTATGTTACTGATGCATTTTGTTACTGTTCACTTGAGTTGATTTACAGTTTATAAGTATTTATGTCCTGACTCGAGTGTTTTGTGTTTTGCTTTACGCTCGAGTCAGATTGATTGAGTTAGCATTCAAGATTCACCTTCGGCGTTGGAGCTTTCCTTGAAGATCCAGCCATCTATTTTGTTTCAGTATCCAGTGGTTCAGTGATGTATCTGATTTGTACCTGATGTAACCTGTTACTCTTATGTTGTATCTTATTTAACTCTGATGTATCTTATATTTTATATAGTAGCTTCATGAACTACTATCTCTTTTTCTTCCGCTGCATTTTTATATACTCTGTGTCTGTGATCTATGATTTTTATTTACTATATATTCTGAGATTTGCCAAATTTTTATTTACAACGCGGTATTTTGAGCAATTCAATTCCGGCATGAGTGTCTACCTATACACTTATAATGGATGCGAATGGTTGAAAATATCGGGTCGTTACAAATGGATTGTCCTTTAATAAATGTGTAGAAATATTGGATTTGGTAAATGAACTGTATTCACTATTTTGGACAGTGGATCATCCTTTAAATTAGATGTACAGAAGTATCTGAATTTGTTAAGGAACTATATTCACGATTTTGAATAGTGAATAATATATTAAATAAAATGGATATGTTTTGGAAAGTGATCTTTTAAATGACAGGTTTTGGAAAGTGATATTTTAAATGGAGTTAAATTAGTTGAAGATGTTTTGAAATGTGTTAAATATCGAATATAGAGATTTCAACATTCATTGTTGAAATAAATGTTTTTGAGAAATAAGGAAATGATGGACTATAACATTGTTGTTACAGTAAATGGATTTCGAAAGGAAATATTTTTATATAGTATATGGGATTTATATATCTATCTAATTTTCGAATCCCTATACTGGTGATTTTGGGTTGTCGTAACTATGTTTTACGCAACATTCGCTTTGACCCAAATAAATATGTTTAAGAGAATCTTTTCCTTAAAGAATGAATATATACTTAATCCTGATTTAAGTATATATAATATTATTTGAAAATAAATTGAATTGTGAATTACTTATTATTAAATAAGTATTTGGAAATGTTTTCCAATATTGAAATGGTCTTGGACATTATATCTTTTAAAAAATATAATTTGAAGTGAATATGTGGCAAATGATTTAATTAATACAAGATTAATTAAAAGGGCCTAGTGATTTTATATGGTACTAAATATTTGTTTGTTTGCTTTGATAGTTAAACAACCGACTATCAAATTTGGCCATTTGAGCTCCTCGACTTGATGTAGGAACAATTTAGTCGTACACTTAGTACATAGCCTTCTATGTAGGATTGATCATTGTTTGTGTTGAGGTTGTTGATTCGTATCGTGTGGAGCATTACTCCAATCTATCGAGCTTCCTTCTTGGCCCAAAGGATAGCAAGTTGGAAGTTGGAGACATGATAAATCTATGAGACTTAGTTTCTTTGTGAGGTTAAGAAACGCTTTTACGTAGTTGTTGCGAAAAGACCGAGATCAGATTTATCTGAAAACCACTTCGGACCAACGTATATGCATTTGATTTGTGCAGGTTATTACTGATATTGACATTCTGGATTTTCATAGCGGAGGGCTACTTGTTGATCATTTGGGGTTAAAAGCCCAATATATTTCCAGTAGCAGTAGTCTCGTCATTATGAAATATCCAATGCAAGGACTATTCGCTACTAATCCTAGGGATTTCCCGATTGGATGTGGTAGGAAAGTATCTTCGATTTGTCCTATTCCTGGACAACTTGTATGCATGTTTGCATGACATTGCATTACTAGGATTACGCACACTGGTTTTTACAAACGTACATCAGTGGTGGCGGAGAAGACAACTTCTCTTAGCTTAACACCCTCATTGAGTCGTACGAGCTTAGGGGTTGTATTTTTGTTGAGGGCAATTATTAGTCAACGGAAATGGCCGAGTAGCTTTCTAAGTGATGTGATTTGTTATATGTGAAAGGTAATCGTTACCTCAAGCCTCATCAATCGAAAATGACCGAAATAGTTTAGATGCAATAAGGCTAAGTGGGTCTCTCCCAAGTAAGATATAATTATCCTCTTCTAGATATATCTTTACATGCTATAATGTCGCGCATCTGATTATTATGGTTTGTACGCTAGAGGACCCTTGGTATAGGTGGGTAACGATCGGAGGATGACATATTTGGTACCGTCTAGTTACAGAGGTGGGCCGGTCTTGTGTTAATAATGGGTAGATGTTCTATGCCTCGGGACATCCATCTAACCCATCGGAATGTAGTCCCTTCACCTGGTCATTGTATGGAAATCCAAACTCCACTACGCACATTCCATTTTATTTATAAAGCCTAGTATGCTGGAATTTAATAATGGTAATAATTTCAACTATTTGAATATTATTTGTATACTAGACACTAGTATAATATCAGATGATTTGATATGAAATGTTTTATTATCGTAAGGTAAAAACAAGTCCGTGTTTATATGTGGGCGAGTCTTATGAGATACTTTTGTTTTGACAAAGGAAAATTTTGGTAATTTAATGAATTTAGTTGAGTGTGTTTCTCATGCTGGTTTACCAGACTGATTAGGTCGTTCTTCCCTTTCAATACTCGAGTCAGACCGAACATATTTATAGGTTCAGATCGGTGCTTTTTGAGCATTAGCAGGAGAGTTGGAGATCTTCATTTCATATACACGTATCGGTTTTGTTTGATTATGTTCAGCATGATAGGGGTTCTCGCTTCTTGTTGGGTAACGAAAGGATGACTCTTACCCCTACATGTCCCTAATGTGAAAGGGTTGGTTGTAGTCGAGAGGCTAGTCATAAAAGCAAAACATGATGTATCTGTGTGAGCTACGGTGGAGTTATCCACTGTCTATAGACCATCACATGTGGTATCAGAGCTTAGATTTTGTATATTCCTAAGCTTTGATGTGTACTCAGTATAGATAAAGACAGTAGCACCCTAGATTGAGTTGAGTGTATTATATATATGAGTGCGTATTTGCTAGTGATATAAAAAGTTTTATATTGTTTTTGCTTATCCGTTGAGCTGTTTGTGAAATCTGGTAGGTATGCGAGACGCCATGTTAATGATAGGGATTTCTAAACACTTAAACAAGGCAAGTCGACACAGTATTAATTATAAACCGGGTAAATGAAATAACTTTACCTCGATTATACTATATATATAAAGGAAATCATTTTTCAGATTATTGAAGTGCATAAAAATTGATTTTTTAGTTGTTGAAAATGTAAATATATATATATATATAAGTTAATAATGTTGTTTCAATAATTTAAATAAAAACAACAATTGTAAAAAATATATTAAATAAGCAAATGAATTATAAGTATGGAACTATAATTAAAATGATTTACAATTGTGAAATATTCTTATGTATAAGAAGTGAAACTATATGAATATATTTATAAACATGAGTTATAAATAAAAATGGATTCAAATTGAGATTTTAAATCCTGTTAATTTTGAAAGTTTTTTTTTCAAAGTTAAAGAGGTTATATTATTATAAATCTAAGTAAGATAAACAAATTTGGAATGAATCTTATGTTAATAAAGTGAAATAGTGAAATAATAAAAGTAAAAAGATTTGTAAATGTGATTTATAAATAATAAAAAGGATTTAATATATATATATATATAAGCATTGAATTCACTATTGTTGCTAGGAAATAACAAGGGTGATGACTACAGCATCATCAGTATAATTTTCGAGTTTTAATGTGATTGATTTGCTACCATTAGTAAACTGAAAAATTAAGTTTTATTGTGATAAACAAATTGGAATTTAAAATCCATGCTGAAATTGATAAATATAAGTGAATTGAGTTTTGGACTTATAATATGAAATAGAAGAAATTTTAACTTTAGTAAAGTTAAAGAAATTTGAATTAGCAAAATAAATATGTGATTTGAAATTTAACTAAAGGAAGGTTAAATAATTTGAACTGGATTAGATAAGCTATTTAAAGAGAAATTTAAACTTAAGTGGTAAGTGATTATATAATATGAATTTGAAAGTTTAGACAGATAAGTTGTATAACTTATAAAATGAAAAAAGGTAAGAAAAACCAATTGTTAAAATGGTTAAACAATTTTGTTAAGTAAAAAAAAATTTGACTTTGAATAAGTGATATGAATTTGACTTACGTAAAAGTTAAATGATATAGAATTTCAATCAAATTAGTAGTGAATTTAAGTTGTATAGTAAAGATAAATGCAAGTGAAAATGAAATAAAATGTAACTTAAGTAATGTTGAATCAAGTTGATTATGATAAATAAAATGTATTAATAAAGTGAAGTGATGAATATGAATGTAAATTCAAGTTAGATAGTGAATAAACATGGATCAGAAAATCTTGTTGTTAAGAATTGAATAAAAGTTAAGTTAAGAAGTTGTAAATATAGTGAATACTAGAATTCAATCTAAATTGAATAATTGAATGAGAATCAATTAGATATTAAACCAATTGAATTTAAATGTGTTAAACCAAAATGAATATAGAGAGCAAATTAAATAAATTTGGTTATTGGATATGCATTGGTTGATAGATGTATAAAACTGAATTAATGAAATTGAAAGTTAAGTAATTGAATTCAAATTGGAAGTAAAGTATTCAAGATATAATTAAATTTGATTTAATTTGGAAGTGAACAAACTTGAACGTAAATTAGTGAATGTAAACTAATTGAATTTGAATAAATGAATGTTAGTAAAATCCAATGTTAATGAATCAAACGTGGATAAATCTAGAAAACCAATTTAGTGAATATTAATGAGAAGCGAATGTATATTGATTTGGTTATAGATTGATTGGATAGTTGTTGGATGTTACTTGGATGATAGTTGTTTGATGGTTGGATTTGTTGCTTAATGATTGCATTGCTATAGTGACATATATAGTTGTTGCATTGGTATATGTTGGATATCGATATTACTTTCTATATACATGTTTCTCATTAGTTTGTTGAGCATTTAGTAGGTGCGGATGACGTATGCTTCGCATTTGGAGCTCGCTTTTGTGCTATATTAGCTGTATATGTTCGCTAATAATATATAAGGTACATATCTCGAATTACATATCGTACTTTTATATTTTTTTCCCTACGGGATACCTCATCCTCGAGGATGAGATGTATACTTATGATATATATATATATATATATATATATATATATGTATGTATGTATGTATGTATGTATGTATGTATGTTGTGATCCTACTACGATTGAATCGCGCAAAGGAGATGCTGGCGATTTTTTCTAAAATCTACGGCGATGGAAATTTTTGAGGAAGTTGGAAAAGTATTTTGATGACTAAAATTTTGATTATTAAGTTATTATTTGAAACGATATTAGTTGGTTTTGAAAAGAATACCTATATATGGATTTGAAACTTAGAAAAGTTTTTATAAGAAGTTTAACGAAATGATTTTGGAAAACTTAAAATGGTTAAAGAGATTTTGATATCTAATTTGGAAATTTTGTTTTTTTTGAAAAATTAATGGATTTTGTGACTTTTTCTTATTTGGTAATTTCGAGGACGAAATTTTTTAAGTAGAGGAGAATGTAATGACCCAAAATTTCGATCATTTAAAATTCAAATATTTAATTGATTTTAAATATTCAATAGTTAATTTTATAAGCTGAGTAACCTATATTGTGAATATAGTGATTTAATTGGATATTTAAATTGTTAATTTAATATTTGAAATTGCAGAAATAATTGGAAATTGGATCTAATATGAATAAAAATGATTTATAAAGTTGTTTTAAATTATCTTTGAATTAGTATGATGTTAGAATTTTTTTTAAAATTGATTTAAAAGCTAAATTGTAGAAACTGAATATTTTAATATTTAATTAACGCGTAAATGTAGTCATTTTTCAAACAGTCTCGGATTTCGACGAAACAAATTTCATTGGATCCGTAATGTTATATTATTGTAGGATTGCAAATTTCGTGTCAATCGAATTTACAGTTTGTCCGGGACAAACTAAAGTGCATAGAAATCTGTTTAAGTTAATTTCAAATTTAAATAGTCGATTCGAAAACCTATCTTCCAATACGATCGAATTGGCTCTCGATATATATTGCATAGTGTTCAAAATAGCTGTAAAACATTATAAACTCTAAGCGGCACGCTTCGTTTCGAGTTTGAAAAATTTCCGGATGAATATGTCATCAAATTTCCTATAAAAGGCCACTATATTTCACTATTTTCATCAAACCTTAATGGAGCTAGGGCAAGCCACCATACACAATTCCAATGGCTAGAAAACATTGATCTCCATCCTCTCCGATCTCCTCATTCGTCCACATTCATCAAAGATTGTAATAGTCCGCTTTTCCGTACCCCTTGAAGTGACACTAATCTCCATAGATTAACTCAAGATGAACGAAAATACGAACCATTAGGGTTTAAGAAGGAAGAAAGAAAGAGGTAGAAGAAGAGAGAAAGAAAAACAGAACAGAAAGAAATAACAGAACAACATCAGAATCTCACAATTCGCAGCGGAACAACATATAATAGATAAATGAATAATCTTTAAACAAAGAACTATATCAGTTATTACATTACAATTCATTACATCATATCATCAGAATGTACAACAACAATAACAAACAGCGGAAGAAGAAAATACTATATACTAGTGAATACGCCATGCCATCCATCTTGCCTCCAGCAATTCCTGAATTCCAGAATATCCTGATAAACCTTAACTCTTGACTGCCCGTGTGGAAATTGGTGGGCACCCAGAGTTTAGGAAGGAAAACAATAAACTCCGAGTCAGTCATGTGACTGGTGTGGGAACTCAAAACAGTTTATTTTTCTTTAAAATCAAAATAGAGGAATATTTTTAAAATCAATTCGCAATGCTTTTAAAAATGAGACTACCATAAGACCTCCCGCCACACACACAATGCAAACGCAGACTTGGAGGAGATTTCTTCTTATGTTAGTCAAAGATGCTTGATACGTATTAAAAAGAAACATTTGATATTATTACTAGTGCATAGTGTAGAAAATATTTCGAAAGTAGAATATAAATCTTAGCCAGCATAGGTACCATTATAGTATGCTTACTATAGTAACCATATTAGATGGCAGGTTCTACAACTAAAACCGTACAAGTCTCGTATTGTTTCTTTGGATTTCCAACGAATGGTCAGGCCAAGGAACTTCCCATTGCCACATGAGAACGCCTCTGGAAGGACGTCCCCGAGAACCAAACCGGATCTCTACCAACACAAGGCCGGGTTACCCCTAACTGGGTAACAACTGACACGAGTATGCCATCCGCCGGTCCTTTGGGACCTTTAACCGAGAGCTCTCTAATCAACATCACACCATAATAAATAAGTGTTTCAACATGAGTAAGCATCTGGGCTCCATACCATGATACCATCCTTTTCCAGAAGGAAATGCACACACCCTAAAGGGAGCTACCCCTCATAACCTTGCTGCATCTTTCCTGTTTTGACCATTCCGGGGTGTGAGGCTCGACGAAGTCTCGTCCACAAAGCCACGCTTTATACAAAGTCATGCTTTGGGTCAACAAATGATCATAGAAATGATCACAAAGATAAACGATCAAACAAATGATCCTATCACAAATAATCAACACAATGATCATTTCACAGCAACACTCAGCATGTCACATTACCAAATTTGGGAATATATTGCTGAAAACCTTCAACTATATAACCTCTGAGCTCGTACGTCTCAGAGAAGGGTGTTAATCTAAGAGAATAAATTCTCCGCCACCAACAGAAATATATTTGAAAGAAATCGGCTTTATATCTCAATTTGTAATGTCAGATATACTATCCATACAAGTCTGTTCCGGGATCGAACAGAACCGAAGGCACTTACAACGAAGTCCTTGCAATCCGGATAATCTCTAATCACGTCCGAATTTCTCATCACATATGGAGATCTCTATACCAGGGATCAGCCAGTGCAGAGACAATCAACAAGAAACCCTTTCGTTTTCGAAAATATCCGGTCTTCAACACCGGTCTTCGAATGCAATTCATAACGACGTATCACATATTCGGAATGGGTTACACGACCCCAAGGTCCTTTCCCGGTTAACCCGAATAGTGAGCGCTTATTTTAAAAAAAATAAGTGTGGCATTCAATTTCAAGCAAATCACAACAAATACCTATTCAAAGGTAAATATTGATAGTCGGTTATTGAACTATCAATGGATATGTACAACATCACCAGATTCCAAATAATTTTCCAAATTATTTATTTTCCAAAAATATCTTTACAAGATATATATTTTCAATACTTCAAAAATAAATCGATATTTAGTTTTAAACCCATTCCCCCTTTCCTTTATAAATTCCATAGTGAATTTTCATTCCAAAATATTTGTGAATATACGATTTCCATTCGATTTCTAATATTCATTTTCAATTTATCTTCAATAAAATAAATTCTAATATTCACCTAATATTGAAAAAACATTTCCATACTTATTTATTTATAAGTAATTCACAAGTCTTTTTATTTTCTATACTTGGAAAATATTCAATATACTTAAATCGAAATTAAGTATATATTTCATTCTTTAAGGAAATCATTCTCTTAAACATATTTATTTGGGCCAAAACGAATGTTGTGTAAAACATCGTTACGACAACCCAAAATCACTAGTATAGGGATTCGAAATTAAAATAGATATATAAATCCCAATACTATACAAAACATTTCCTTTCGGAAATCATTTCTATAACAACAGTGTTATAGTCTACTATTTCCTTTCTATTTCTCGAAACCGTCTATTTCAACAATGAATGTTGAAATCTATGGTTTCTGTAGTTAATACATTTTAAAATATCTTTAGATCGTTTTAATTCTATTTAAAACATCGCATCCAAAACCATTTCTTTAACTTATTATTCACTATTCAAAAACGTGAATATACTTGTTAACAAATTTCATCATTTCTATTTATTTTATTTTAAAGGATTATTCACTGTCTAAAACGTGAATATAACTCCATAAATAAGTTATAACTATTTACTTATCAAAATAAGTAGTTTGTTGATTTATAAAACAATGTTTATAAATTCCATTTCTATTTAGTTTATAACTACTTCCTTTATAAATCTCCTTTATTAACCTATTCGATTTATAACTCAATTATAAACCAAAAGTCCATATTATAAGTTAAATGCTTATAATTTATTTGTTTACAAAATCGTTCCTTTAAACTTCATAATTATAAATCTTATAACTTATAAGATTCATTTATTTATCCAAATCTATTCCTTTAAATAACTTCACAAATTTTATAAACCTACTGTTTATAAAATTCCATTTATAACTTCACCGTTATAATTCTATAAATTTCATTCATTTATGAAATTCATTCACAATTCATTCTAACACTTATAAAAGCTCGTTTTATAATTTAAGATATTCTAAATTTATAAATATCAATTTATAAATCTTTTATATGGATCAATTTATATTATTTTTTTAAAACATCTTTAAACTCCTTTATAATTCATCATTTTGATTTATAAAATAATCAAATTTCATGAATCCTATTTTTAAACTTTTTATAATAAAAATCCCAGTTTAAACTATTTTATAAAATTATTAATCCCATATTTTCAAAAATCAACTTTTAACTGTATTTCTCAAAAATCATAATTTTTATAACATTAAAATTATAACGTTTATTTATTTAAGATGCATTAATTCCAAAAATATTTTATAAACGTATATTTCCAAAAATCACTTTAGAAATCCCTTAAAAATCAAAATCGTTATTTTTAAACTTCAAAAATTGGATTCGATGATGCAACACATCAAATAGTCAATCACGACTTTAAAACATCATATATCGATATGATAAACAATCAAATATCACAATATCTGAATCAAATAAATATTTGTGAGGAATCCAGTTGGATCCCTCCAACCTGTTTCCCTGCATCCATAGACATTAGCACAATACAAATTCCACTTCGAGGTGGAATATCACGGTATATGGGATTTTATAAAATATTATCCGCTTAATAGACGGCGCAATAGGGTCTCATCCGCTATACAATGCGGGAAATCAATCAACTGCAATATATACATATGCCAATATATATATATTGCTATATATATAGATATATCCTATTATATCTAATATCACAACCAAAAAGCAATCAATCAATAACTGCAAATCCAACTTATAAATTTTTGAGTGAGAAGTTCTCACCTTTGCTTTTATTAGCAATCCATTTCCTTCTTGACTTGATTTTCCTTGATTTATACCTTGTACAAATATTTACACAATTTATTAATATTCGAATCAATCGAATAAATTAAATTTCATTTGATAAGTCCAGTGGTTTTATTTTGAACAAATTTTCCTTTTAATAAATTTAATTTTCCAATGATTAAATTTTAAACCAATTTTCTCCTTAAAAATATTTAGCAATCAAAATAATTCCCCAAGTTAACTAAACAATTCAATTTTAACCAACGATACACTTTTAATTAATGATATCAAAGAATTAATTTTAAACTAATACCTTTTTGGTTTTAAACCAATACGTTTAACTTTTTTTTCATTTGAAACTAAAATTTTAATTCAACTAGTATTTTTTTTAAAACTAGTGATTTTATTTTTAACTAATAATTGGCTTTAACCAAATTTGTTTTTTTTTAATAATTCGTTTAACTAAAAATTTAAATTTTGAAACTAAATTCCCTTTAAATAAATCTTTCACTTAATAAATTGAATTTCCATTTGATAAATATACTTAACAAAATATAAAATTTCTTTTAATGATTGAATTAACAAAGGTTCAATAAAAAATGAATTTCTTTTAACTATAATTTTTCTTCTTCA
Organism: Allium cepa; assembly: GCA_030765085.1. NCBI lineage: Eukaryota > Viridiplantae > Streptophyta > Magnoliopsida > Asparagales > Amaryllidaceae > Allium > Allium cepa. The sequence continues at coordinate 727,525,912 of CM060938.1, read as the reverse complement.
GTAATTAACCGAATTTATTTTACTGTTCACATTTTCAAATTCATTTTCATTCATTTTTTTTCTATAGCTTACTGTAAAATAAATTCTTTTCTTTTCTGCTTAAAAAAAATATCATTACAGTAAATAACTTAAATTTTTTTTTCTTTCTTTTCTTATTTTACAAATCGATATATATATATATATATATATAAATTGAAATAAATTTTCTCACATGTAATTACGATCATCTGAGTCGCGAATCTCCTACAACACGATAATCCCCAACAACGCGACCTCCATCTCGCGACAACGAACTCGCCGACCACCCTGTTGTGCTCGAGAACCTAGATCGATCGCCCCATTGAATTCGCGATCCATGAAACCCTAACTCGTGGCCTCGTTGTCGCCGCCATCCATTGAAAAATCGCTGCGCCTTCTAGCTCGATGCACGCGACAGCGCTGGTGATGCCGAGCTCGAGAATGGCAGTCGCGAGATGGTCGCGATCCCCTAGCCACGTCGAAGTCGCCGCCATCACCAATCAAACTCGCGACGCCTCCAACCTGCTCTTAGCCTTACGCGATTTGAAATGATTTGGTATTGCATATATTTTTTTTTCCAGAGAAGCTCGGCATTGATTCGAGAACTTCGGCCCTTCTGATTTCACTCGATTTGAATTTTCGATTTCAAATGGGGAGCGGCCCTTGATTTTATATTTTCGAATGAAATTTCGTTCGTTTTTGAAGATTTCATTTTGAGGGAAGAAGAATATAAAGCTCGGCTGTTATAAATTTTGAACGAGACAAAAGGATACGGGGCCATGCTTTGCACGATTTCTTCCCATCATCCCCTGCGTGATTTTAGGCGTAAGAAAGGGATACTGCCGTTTGTCTTTAAATTTAAATTTAAATTTAAATTGAATTCGTTGAAATTTCGACGCGTTTACTCACCGTGTGCTCACATACTAACTCCGAAAAATACGAAATTTGAAATCCGAGAATAATTCAATATTACGGACCCAATGGAGCTGGTTTCGTCGAAATCCGAGACTGTGCCTCGGACGGCTATTTTAAATATCGATTCAAACGATATAAATTTCAAAATTGAACAATTCACTTTCAAATTAAATTTTGAAACTTCTATTATCTTCAGTATTATCAATATGAATTTTACAAGCCTTTAAAATATTTTTAATCGGCTTAAAATTGAAGATTCAAATTTTTATTCAACTTTCAATAGATTAAATTCTATAATTTAATCGCTAAATTCATTCTGATAAATTGAAATTCAAGTCAAACCATCATTCAAATATTTAAAATTAATTAAATATTTTCAATTTAAATTGTTCAAAATTCTGGGTCGTTACAATCTTCCCCCCTTAAAAGAATTTCGTCCCGAAATTATAAGTTAAGAAGAATGATCCTTATCCCGTCTATTATTTTTCATAATCTAAATAGTTTTATCAACTTTCTAACCTAAAACTTTTTACTAGAGATTCACTATCATTTCAACTAGCTTTCCAACTTCACTTATAAGTTTCAAACAATATTGTTTACTTCAAAATTCAAATTTAAATTAAATTCAAATTTCAAACTTTCAAAATTTTCTCAAAATTTTTCTAACACCCTAAATTTCCGAAAAATTTCGCCAGCGTCTCCTTTGCGCGGCTAGCTCGGTACGACTACAAAATGGCACCACGGCCCCTCAGAATCAAAAAGAAAAGAGAAAGCCAAGTGGATGGAGAAGAAAATCATCAAATTTCATACTGAAATTGAAATACGTACTTTTTTGTCGAGCAATTCAATTTTATGTTTGAAATCAAAATCCCAGTTCCATTTTTTTTAATACACCTGTATATCCTGCTAGTCATAATATCCAATTCCAACATTCAAACTATTTTGCCAATTCTATTACAAAATTTCCCATATATGCTTCTTATACATTTTTACTTCACTATTAAAGTTACACATTCATTTTCATTCAATTTTAAATTTTTTTTTTCATTTGAATTCAATTCACAATTTAAATTCCATTCGAATTCAATTCTCAATTCTAAATATTGAATTCTAACGATTAACTTTCCTTTACTAATTCATATTACTACTTTAAATTAGTTTCATTCACTAATTCTTTTCAATTAGTACATTCACTTTTTCATTTTAAATTTCAATTTCCATATTCATTTCATCTCGAATTTATTTAATTACCAACAAAGAGAATTTCAATTTATTTCTTTTACTTACTTGAATTTATATACAAATTCAAATTTATCTTCAAATTTAGCTCACGACTAAACTTTAATTTAACCAATTCAAATTCCAATTCATTAGTCCAAGAATTAATAATTTATCAAGTTAGTTTACTTGAATTCAATCCATTTTATTTCTTATTTAATTCCATATACTAATGATAATAATTTAATATTATTACTTCCTAACAATCATGCAACCATAAACTATAATAATAGAAAATCATTTCTTTTCTATACAAAAATAGTTTTGGGCAAAATTATCTTATTCACCCGATTCAAAAACAATTTTATATTCACCAACAAATACGCGCTCATATCTATTATTACACTCAAACTCATTCTAGAGTACTACTGACTCTATCTCTAATGAGTAATACCCAACAGAGCCATGGTTGTCGCTTAACCATATGCTCTGATACCAAATGTAATAGTCCGCTTTTCCGTACCCCTTGAAGTGACACTAATCTCCATAGATTAACTCAAGATGAACGGAAATACGAACCATTAGGGTTTAAGAAAGAAGAAAGAAAGAGGTAGAAGAAGAGAGAAAGAAAAACAGAACAGAAAGAAATAACAGAACAACATCAGAATCTCACAATTCGCAGCGGAACAACATATAATAGATAAATGAATAATCTTTAAACAAAGAACTATATCAGTTATTACATTACATTTCATTACAGCATATCATCAGAATGTACAACAACAATAACAAACAGCAGAAGAAGAAAATACTATATACTAGTGAATACGCCATTCCATCCATCTTGCCTCCAGCAATTCCTGAATTCCAGAATATCCTGATAAACCTTAAATCTTGACTGCCCGTGCGGAAATTGGTGGGCACCCAGAGTTTAGGAAGGAAAACAATAAACTCCGAGTCAGTGATGTGACTGGTGTGGGAACTCAAAACAGTTTATTTTTCTTTAAAATCAAAATAGAGGAATATTTTTAAAATCAATTCGCATTGCTTTTAAAAATGAGACTACCATAAGACCTCCCGCCACACACACAATGCAAACGCAGACTTGGAGGAGATTTCTTCTTATGTTAGTCAAAGATGCTTGATACGTATTAAAAAGAAACATTTGATATTATTACTAGTGCATAGTGTAGAAAATATTTCGAAAGTAGAATATAAATCTTAGCCAGCATAGGTACCATTATAGTATGCTTACTATAGCTACCATATTAGACGGCAGGTTCTACAACTAAAACCGTACAAGTCTCATATTGTTTCTTTGGATTCCAACGAATGGTCAGGCCAAGGAACTACCCATTGCCACATGAGAACGCCTCTGGAAGGACGTCCCCGAGAACCAAACCGGATCTCTACCAACACAAGGCCGGGTTACCCCTAACTGGGTAACAACTGACACGAGTATGTCATCCCCCGGTCCTTTGGGACCTTTAACCGAGAGCTCTCTAATCAACATCACACCATAATAAATAAGTGTTTCAACATGAGTAAGCATCTGGGCTCCATACCATGATACCACCCTTTTCCAGTAGGAAATGCACACACCCTAAAGGGAGCTACCCCTCATAACCTTGCTGCATGACCATTCCGGGGTGTGAGGCTCGACGAAGTCTCGTCCACAAAGCCACGCTTTATACAAAGTCATGCTTTGGGTCAACAAATGATCATTGAAATGATCACAAAGATAAACGATCAAACAAATGATCCTATCACAAATAATCAACACAATGATCATTTCACAGCAACACTCAGCATGTCACATTACCAAATTTAGGAATATATTGCTGATAACCTTCAACTATATAACCTCTGAGCTCGTACGTCTCAGAGAAGGGTGTTAAGCTAAGAGAATAAATTCTCCGCCACCAACAGAAATATATTTGAAAGAAATTGGCTTTATATCTCAATTTGTAATGTCAGATATACTATCCATACAAGTCTGTTCCGGGATCGAACAGAACCGAAGGCACTTACAACGAAGTCCTTGCAATCCGGATAATCTCTAATCACGTCCGAATTTCCCATCACATATGGAGATCTCTATACCAGGGATCAGCCAGTGCAGAGACAATCAACAAGAAACCCTTTCGTTTTCGAAAATATCTGGTCTTCAACACCGGTCTTCGAATGCAATTCATAACGACGTATCACATATTCGGAATGGGTTATACGACCCCAAGGTCCTTTCCCGGTTAACCCGAATAGTGAGCGCTTATTTTAAAAAAAATAAGTGTGGCATTCAATTTCAAGCAAATCACAACAAATACCTATTCAAAGGTAAATATTGATAGTCGGTTATTGAACTATCAATGGATTTGTACAACATCACCAGATTCCAAATAATTTTCCATATTATTTATTTTCCAAACATATCTTTACAAGATATATATTTTCAATACTTCAAAAATAAATCGATATTTATTTTTAAACCCATTCCCCCTTTCCTTTATAAATTCCATAGTGAATTTTCATTCCAAAATATTTGTGAATATACGATTCCCATTCGATTTCTAATATTCATTTTCAATTTATCTTCAATAAAATAAATTCGAAATATTCACCTAATATTGGAAAAACATTTCCATACTTATTTATTTATAAGTAATTCACAAGTCTTTTTATTTTCTATACTTGGAAAATATTCAATATACTTAAATCGAAATTAAGTATATATTTCATTCTTTAAGGAAATCATTCTCTTAAACATATTTATTTGGGCCAAAACGAATGTTGTGTAAAACATCGTTACGACAACCCAAAATCACTAGTATAGGGATTCGAAATTAAAATAGATATATAAATCCCAATACTATACAAAACATTTCCTTTCGGAAATCATTTACTATAACAACAGTGTTATAGTCTACTATTTCCTTTCTATTTCTCGAAACCGTCTATTTCAACAATGAATGTTGAAATCTATGGTTTCGGTAGTTAATACATTTTAAAATATCTTTAGATCGTTTTAATTCTATTTAAAACATCACATCCAAAACCATTTCTTTAACTTATTATTCACTATTCAAAAACGTGAATATACTTGTTAACAAATTTCATCATTTCTATTTATTTTATTTTAAAGGATTATTCACTGTCTAAAATGTGAATATAACTCCATAAATAAGTTATAACTATTTACTTATCAAAATAAGTAGTTTGCTGATTTATAAAACAATGTTTATAAATTCCATTTCTATTTAGTTTATAACTACTTCCTTTATAAATCTCCTTTATTAACCTATTCGATTTATAACTCAATTATAAACCAAAAGTCCATATTATAAGTTAAATGCTTATAATTTATTTGTTTACAAAATCGTTCCTTTAAACTTCATAATTATAAATCTTATAACTTATAAGATTCATTTATTTATCCAAATCTATTCCTTTAAATAACTTCACAAATTTTATAAACCTACTGTTTATAAAATTCCATTTATAACTTCACCGTTATAATTCTATAAATTTCATTCATTTATGAAATTCATTCACAATTCATTCTAACACTTATAAAAGCTCGTTTTATAATTCAAGATATTCTAAATTTATAAATATCAATTTATAAATCTTTTATATGGATCAATTTATATTATTCTTTAAAACATCTTTAAACTCCTTCAATTCATCATTTTGATTTATAAAATAATCAAATTTCATGAATCCTATTTTTAAACTTTTTATAATAAAAATCCCAGTTTAAACTATTTTATAAAATTATTAATCCCATATTTTCAAAAATCAACTTTTAACTGTATTTCTCAAAAATCATAATTTTTATAACATTAAAATTATAACGTTTATTTATTTAAGATGAATTAATTCCAAAAATATTTTATAAACGTATATTTCCAAAAATCACTTTAGAAATCCCTTAAAAATCAAAATTTTAAACTTCAAAAATTGGATTCGATGATGCAACACATCAAATAGTCAATCACGGCTTTCAAACGTCATATATCGATATGATAAACAATCAAATATCACAATATTTGAATCAAATAAATATTTGTGAGGAATCCAGTTGGATCCGTCCAACCTGTTTCCCTGCATCCATAGACATTAGCACAATACCAATTCCACTTCGAGGTGGAATATCGCGGTATATGGGATTTTATAAAATATTATCCGCTTAATAGGCGGCGCAATAGGGTCTCATCCGCTATACAATGCGGGAAATCAATCAACTGTAATATATACATATGCCAATATATATATATTATTATATATATATATATATATATATATCCTACTATATCTAATATCACAACCAAATAGCAATCAATCAATAACTGCAAATCCAACTTATAAATTTTTGAGTGAGATGTTCTCACCTTTGCTTTTATTAGCAATCCATTTCCTTCTTGACTTGATTTTTCTTGATTTATACCTTGTATAAATATTTACACAATTTATTAATATTCGAATCAATCGAATAAATTAAATTACATTTGATAAGTGTAAATTTCCCAGTGGTTTTATTTTGAACAAATTTTCCTTTTAATAAATTTAATTTTCCAATGATTAAATTTTAAACCAATTTTCTCCTTAAAAATATTTAGCAATCAAAATAATTCCCTAAGTTAACTAAACAATTCAATTTTAACCAACGATACACTTTTAATTAATGATATCAAAGAATTAATTTTAAAATAATACCTTTTTGGTTTTAAACCAATACGTTTAACTTTTTTTTTCATTTGAAACTAAAATTTAAATTCAACTAGTATTTTTTTTTAAACTAGTGATTTTATTTTTAACTAATAATTGGCTTTAACCAAATTTGCTTTTTTTAATAATTCGTTTAACTAAAAATTTAAATTTTGAAACTAAATTCCCTTTAAATAAATCTTTCACTTAATAAATTGAATTTCCATTTGATAAATATACTTAACAAAATATAAAATTTCTTTTAATGATTGAATTAACAAAGGTTCAATAAAAACTGAATTTCTTTTAACTATAATTTTTCTTCTTCAGTAATTAACCGAATTTATTTTACTGTTCACATTTTCAAATTCATTTTCATTCATTTTTTTTCTATAAGTTACTGTAAAATAAATTCTTTTCTTTTCTGCTTAAAAAAATATCATTACAGTAAATAACTTAAATTTTTTTTCTTTCTTTTCTTCTTTTGCAAATCGATATATATATATACAAATTGAAATAAATTTTCTCACCTGCAATTACGATCACCTGAGTCGCGAATCTCCTACGACACGGTAATCGCCAACAACGCGACCTCCATCTCGCGACAACGAACTCGTCGACCACCCTATTGTGCTCGAGAACCCAGATCGATCACCCCATTGAATTCGCGATCCATGAAACCCTAACTCGCGGCCTCGTCGTCGCCGCCATCCATCGAAAAATCGCTGCGCCTTCTAGCTCGACGCGCGCGACAGCGCTGGTGATGCCGAGCTCGAGAATGGCAGTCGCGAGATGGTCGCGATCCCCGAGCCACGTCGAAGTCGCCGCCATCACCAATCAAACTCGCGACGCCTCCAACCTTCTCTTAGCCTTACGTGATTTGAAATGATTTGGTATTGCATATATTTTTTTCCAGAGAAGCTCGGCATTGATTCGAGAACTTCGGCCCTTCTGATTTCACTCGATTTGAATTTTCGATTTCAAATGGGGAGCGGCCCTTGATTTTATATTTTCGAACGAAAGTTTCTTTTGTTTTTTGAAGATTTCATTTTGAGCGAAGAAGAATATAAAGCTCGGCTGTTATAAATTTTGAACGAGACAAAAGGATACGCGGCCATGCTTTGCACGATTTCTTCCCATCATCCCCTGCGTGATTTTAGGCGTAAGAAAGGGATACTACCGTTTGTCTTTAAATTTAAATTTAAATTTAAATTGAATTCGTTGAAAATTTCAACGCGTTTACTCACCATGTGCTCACATAACAACTCCGAAAAATATGAAATTTGAAATCCAAGAATAATTCAATATTACGGACCAAATGGAACTTGTTTCGTCGAAATTCGAGACTGTGCCTCGGACGGTATTTTAAATATCGATTCAAACGATATAAATTTCAAAACTGAAAAATTCACTTTCAAATTAAATTCTGAAGCTTCTATTATCTTCAGTATTATCAATATGAATTTTACAAGCCTTTAAAATATTTTTAATCGGCTTAAAATTGAAGATTCAAATTTTTATTCAACTTTCAATAGATTAAATTCTATAATTTAATCGCTAAATTCATTCTGATAATTTTAAATTCAAGTCAAACCATCATTCAAATATTTATAATTAATTAAATATTTTCAATTTATATTGTTCAAAATTCTGGGTCGTTACAAAGATAATCAACTACAAAAACGTAGAGCGTAACTAGACCTTTCAATCCACGGTCGATCTGCGTTATCATCGACGAGGGGAAGAGAGAAGGGTCTGCGTTCGCATACAGTTTGTGCATGATTTCCCACACAGGGAGGCTACCGATTTCACCAATTTTCTCGGAGATGGTGGAGCAAGCTTTGGGGCGTGTGGCGGCGACCTCCGATCATCTTCAAGTCGGTCGAGAAGCGTGCGAAAATTCATAAAAAGAGGCGGCCACATGGGTTTCGAATACAACTATTGCCTGGGGTGGAAGAAGATAACGTATGCTGCCTAGATCTTGGGTTCATGAAATTGACGGCCTCGATTAAAGTTAGGTTAAAAAATAAAAAAAATTATAAATTAATTATCTTTTAATTCGTATAAAATTTGTAACATCATAACTTTGTCATACGAGGTCCTTTTTAACGAAATGAATTGCGTTGGGTTCGTATTGATGAGCGCTACATTTTAGAGCTGGTTTGGTGGTGATTGGATCTAGTGAAAATTTTGGATAAAACAAAACGCCTGTTTAATTTTATTCGGAATAAAACAATGCAACTACTATTGGAACCAAAGTGAGTACAACTCACTCTTTCTGCCTCGTTGATATTTTTATATAAGTGAGAATAAATATTGTTTATGTTGATTGATGATTGTTTGGATGATATATTATCTATATATTGATTGGTATTTGGATATATTCCTACCTATTGGAGTAGATGAGACCCTATACATTCCCGTGTATAAGCGGATGACCCTTTGTACGCGCGTCTGCCTCGAAGTGGACATTGTATACATATTCCAATATGTATATTTGTTACAGGTGACATGTTGGAGGGATCTACCTGGATTCCTCACCACTGTTGATTTATTTTCAAATATTGTGGTATATGCTGTTATCATATGATATATGATGTTTTGGTTGCCGTGATTGACGTATTTAGTGTTGTTGCAGCGTTGGGTCTATTTTTGGTAATTTAAAAACGTTTAATTGATGATTTCCAAATTTAAAAGGGTTTTAAAAGTGATTTTGAACTTATAAGTTTTGTTAATTTTGAATTGTTAAAGGAATTGATTTATTTTGAATAAATAAATGTTATGTTACAAAAATTATGATTTTTGTGAAATATACTTAAATATGATTTTTAGAGTTATACAAGTTTTAATAACGATTTATAAATTATTAAAAGAATAAGTTTATTTCAATTTAGATTTTTGAAATTAATATAAACGGTTTATATATAAGATTTATAAATTGATATTTTATAAATCAAAAGTGATGGAATTATAAAGAAGTTTTTAAGTGTTTAAAAATGAAGTTATAAATGGATTTTATAAGTAAATAAGATTTATAAATTTTGTGAAGTTATAAAATGAATGAATTTGTAAATAAACGATTTATAAGTAATTAACTTATAAATTGGATTTTGGCATATAATTGAGATATATATGGAATTGGTAAATAAAGGAATTTTGTGTATTGAAGTTTTTATAAAATATAAATGTGATTTATAAACATTGTTTTATAAATCCAAAATCATCTTATTTTGATAAATTAAATATAGAAGTTTATTAAAGGTATTATATCCATGATTTTGGACAGTGGATAATCCTTTAATAGATATGTAATAGTAATGAATTTGGTAGAGGAATTAAATCCACGATTTTGGATAGTGGATTATCCTTTAATAAATGTGTAGATATATTGAATTCGGCAAATGAACTGTATTTACAATTTTGGACAGTGAATTATCCTTTAAATTAAATGTGTAGAAGCATTGGAATTTGTTAAGGAACTATATTCACGATTTCGGATAGTTAATAATATATTAAATAAAATGGATATGTTTTGGAAAGTGATCAAATTTAAAAGACATGTTTTGGTAAGCGATGTTTCAAATGGAGTTAAATTAGTTGAAGTTGTTTTGAAATGTGTTCAATACCGAATACAGAGATTTCGACATTCATTGTTGAAATAGACGTTTTCGAGAAATAAGGAAATGATGGAGTATAACACTTTTGTCATAGTAAAAGGTTTTCGAAAGGAAATATTTTTGTATACTATATGGGATTTATATATCTATCTAATTTACGAATCCCTGTACTGGTGATTTTGGGTTGTTGTAACGATGTTTTACGCAGCATTTGTTTTGACCCAAATAAATATGTTTAAGAGAATCGTTTCCTTAAAGAAAGAATATATAATCCTGATTTAAGTATATGTAATATTTTCTAAGTGTTGAAAATAAATTGAATTGTGAATTACTAATTACTAAATAAGTATTTGGAAACGTTTTCCAATATTGGAATGTTGTTGGAAATTATATCCTTTTAAAATGTTAATTTGAAGTGAATATTTGGCAAATGATTTAATTAATAAAAGATTAATTAAAAGGGCCTAGTGATTGTACATGGTGCGAAATATTTGTTTGTTTTCTTTGATAGTTAAACAACAGACTATCAAATTTGGCCATTTTAGTTCCTCGACTTGATGTGAGAGCTACTTAGTCATACATTTAGTACGTAGCCTTTTGTGTAGGCTTGGTTATTATTTGTGTTGAGGATGTTGATTCGTATAGTGCGGGGTATTACTCCAATCTATCGAGCTTCCTTCTTGGCTCGAAGGGTAGCAAGTTGAAAGTTGGAGACGTGATAAATCTATGAGAACTAGTTTTCGTGTGATTTTGAGAAGCGCTTTTGCGTTTTGGTGCGAAGAGACCGGGATCAGATTTATCTGAAAACCACTTTGGGCCAACGTATATACGTTCGATTTGTGCAGGTTATTGCTAATATTGATATTCTGGATTTTCAAAGCGGAGGGCTTTTTGTTGATCATTTGGGGTTAAAATCCCAGTATACATCCAGTAGCAGTAGTCTCTTTATTATGAAATATCCAATGCAAGGACTATTCGCTACTAATCCTACGGATTTCCCAACAGGATGTGATAGGAAAGTATATTTGGTTTGTCCTGTTCCTGGACAACTTGCGTGGATGTTTGTTTGACATTGCATTTCTAAGAAAACGTACATTGGTTTTTACAAATGTACATCAATGGTGGTGAAGAAGACAACTTCTCTTAGCTTAACACCCTCCTTAGGACGTACGAGCTTAAGGGTTGTATTCTTGTGAAAGGCAATTAGTAGTCAACGGAAATGGCCATGTGTCATTCTAAGTAATGTGATTTGTGATATGTGAAAGGTAATCGTTACCTCAGGCCTCATCAATCGGAAATGACCGAAACAGGGTTAGATGCAGCAGGGCTAAGTGGGTCGCTCCCAAGTAGGATATGATCATCCTCTTCTAGATATATCTTTACATGCTATGACGTTATGTATCTGATTATTATGGTTTGTATGCTAGAGGACCCTTGGTAAAGGTCGGCAACAACCGGAGGATGGCATATTCGGTACCTTCTAGCTATAGATGTGGGTCGGTCTTGTGTTGGTAAAGGGTACATGTTCTGTACCTTGGGACATCCATCTAGAGGTGTGCCCATCAGAAGGTAGTCACTTTACCTGGTCATTTGTATGGAAATCCAAACTCCACTACGTACCTACCATTTTATTTGTATAGCCTAGTATGCTGGAATTTAATAATGGTAACGATTTTGGCTATTTGAGTATTATTTGTATACTAGACACAATATCCGATTTGATATGAAATGTTTTAGTTATCGTAAGATAAAAACATGTCCGTGTTTATGTGTGGGCGTATCTTACAAGATACTTTTGTTTTGATAAAGGAAAAGTTTGGTAATTTAATAAATTCAGTTGAGTGTGTTTCTCATGCTGGTTTACTAGACTGATCTGGGCGTTCTTCCTTCTCAATGCTCGGTTCAGACCGAGTATATTTACAGGTTCAGATTGGTGCTTTTGGAGTCTCAGCAGGAGAGCTGGAGATCTTCATTTCGTATACACATATATGTTTTGATTATCTTCTATGCTTTGTTGTTGTTTATATTGTCAGCAATTGTAGGAACAAGTTATTATAATTGTTCAGGCTGATAACTATTGATTGATTGTTGAACTCTGATTGATGTATGTACATACAGTTTTTGTTTGTAAAGATCATTGATACGATATTATATGTTTTCTGCTCTGATGTGAGATTCTGTATTGTTTTGTTTTGTCTTCTCTTCTCTTTTTCTTCTCTTATCTTCTTCTCTCTTCTTTTCTTTCTCCTGACTTCTGTTAGTCTATCATGTTGGGTCGAACATGTGTGGTTTATTGTTGATTCAAAGGGTATGGATTTGCGGGTCGTCGCACCGATGCACGTTAAATTTGCCAGGCTAAACCTCGGCCAAATGACGCATATAAATAAATAACGTATGATTTGACTCTTTTTTTCTTTCATGTTAGATTATTAGATTTTTAACCAGGTACAACTCAACAGAAGTTAGAACATTGAAACGAAGACAAAATGACTTGAAATCCTGGAGGCATGCTGAGATGGAGCATAGGAATATCTCATAGGAAACTCAACCAAAAATAGGCCTAGCACACAAGTCGGCACTGACTTGATCATTTCAGGTTGACTTTTTGGGCTTTATATTTCCCACTCAACCTTCACATAATTCATTTTCTACTTTTTATATATTTGCTCAAGAAATTTCCAAGGGTTTTGAACTATTTAGAACAAGAGTTGAATAGTCAGCAATTAAAACAATAGAACAAACTAAGTAATGATCGAACAATTAACAAAATCAACTAACAATCCATGGAAATAACATGGGACACCTCAAAATCAAGTAGGATGAATAGTGCAAAAGAGTTGGATCACAACTAAGCAATAGGAAAATGACGCCACTGACATGAACATGTCAGTACCGACATGTTTAGACAATTCAGTGGGCCCTGCAGTTTTGCACCCTAGTTCGAGCCGATGTTTGGACTTTGCTTTAACTCGACTTCTGGCCCAACATGACCGGTACCTTTACAAATACAAGCCATAGAGCAATCAAAAAAAGGATCTAGTTTCTACAGTCACTGCACGGAAGCTCTGCCTCTTCTTCATCTTCTATGTTTACACAATAGTCAACAAAGTAGTTACTTTAGGGAATTATTGGACTTAAAATCTATCTAACCCTTTTAGTTGTAAATTATTCTCTTTCAAAAATCTAAAAAAAACTACGTCATATCCATAAGCAACAAAGTTATAAAGTGGACATAGGCCATAGATTGTTGAACCAGTATAAAATCTTGTGTTTCTCTACTTTATTTGCATTATTTTCCTTTTATTTCAACTACTATCTGCTAGATCTAGGTCTCACAACTACCCTACATTTATTCTTGGGTTTTGATCCATTTTTAGCATAAATATTTTGGTGCTTTCATGGAGACAACCTAACCAAGGATTTGATTTAGCTCTCTAATTTCGATCGCATAAGATCTAGAAATTAGATCCAGAAAGTTTGCTTGGAGAAATTAAAGAGTTGTTATTCCAATGGCTCTAAGGAAAGGAAAACCTACATCTAGAAGATCTGTATTAGCAACGGTTATAGTTGTTAAGGGAAAAAATGGTCACCAACACCCAACTCATGTGAAAGCACCACAAATCCAATAATAATACCAATCAGAGAACTATATAAGTTAACAGATCACAGATTCAGTGCAGAAAAGTAAATGAACACGTAGGTTTTATAGTGGTTCGGTAAACTCTGGCATACGTTCACTCCAATAATATTATTATTTTAGATTACACGTATAGTTGTTATTGCTTTAGAAAATTAACAGAGGAAGGGAAGAAAGTGAAGAAGAAGAGCTAGAAAAGATCCTTGAATAAATGCCAAGTCTGTTTTATTTATAGGAGAAGACGTGCAAATATCTCACTCAAACTCGAATCTAGAATCTCAAAGCCAAGTCGACCCAACCCAAAAAAATTCACGCTCATCGCTTACCTTTAAAATGGGTTAAAACCAACCCCTTTTACATGTCATTGGCGGCATGCAACCCCTCTTGTAGGTCTCCCATGTTGCTCACTTCTTGTTTCCAAGGTTAATTCTTGAGTTGATGCAATGTTTGTTGAGTTATTGAGAGATCATCATTGAGTTGTGCTGCCAGTCCAAACGATCCACGGCCATATTAATCCAATTCAATCCCTTGCCTAGGGGAAGTGCCAATTCCATACTTAGCCAATTTCAGGGTCTCTTCCGCATGAATCCTATCGACCATCATCCATAGCATTCTTTATAACCAATCTCCGAGTCTTATCATCATCTCTCTGGACATCCTACATTCATGATCATGAAATCCATTTGGCCAAATCTGTTGGTATATTGCCTGTCCAAAAGATGGTATAACATTTACCCCCTAAAATATGCCTCATGGTAGGAAGGCGTTTTGAATTGCCATAAGTCCAAAGTCCAAAATCCGTTGATAGCCGTATTTTCCAACCAAAATCCGATTCATTGCCAAGACAAATTATCGTGAGCAATCCCATGATCAACTAGGAATTTGTTAATGAAATCCGTGACTTTTCCGAGTAGATAGCCAATTCCACATCCATTCGAAATCCTTAGCCGAATCCACATCCATCCAAAGCCATTAACCAAATCTATGACATCATCTGATCGATCGCCATGTCTAAAGCCTTGAACTCTTTAGATCAACGTCCCAAGTCCTCGATCTCTCCGAAATCGTTCGCCAAACCCGTTGCCACTTCGGGTCGATATCCAAATTTGTGACCTTTCCATGTCAAAATCCTAGTTTGTGACCTCTCTGGGTCATTATCCAAATTCGTAACCGTTTGGAATCTTAAAAGTCAGTAAGCTAGTCTGCGGTCTCTCTGTATCGTTATCCGAGTTCATGGTCTCTTCGGATCGATCGACGTTCTCTTTGGACCCTTTCTAAGCTCAATCCAAACATAATGATGAGTAAGTCGATTTTATCGCTCTTTGGAAAAGAAACTCACCCATGCATCCTGACCCTTTTAGGGCATATAACAATGTCAAGATCCTCCTGGACCTTCATAGCCTCTTTGGTCTCTTATTGGACCTCATCCTGTCACTCTTCGGTGAAGGGGAAATATTGACAATTAAGCCAATCTTATTGCTCCCAGTGAATTAGCGTTACTTCCTACACTCTAGTTCAGAGTCCCTGAATATTAAGCAATGTCTTGGCCCTTCTAGCCCAATCATAGCCCCTCTACGCACTTGCAGGACACTATCAGTTGATCTTCAGTGAAAGGGGGAACAACGATAAGTGAGTCGATTATGTCGCTCTCCGATGAAATGACTCAATTCTTGCACTCTTATCCCTAACTCACCAACCAGGGACATAAAGTGATCAATTCCATAATAATTTCCTTTCTTTGGGATTGACTATCCAATTGAGGCCTTAATCCATATATGAGTCCATCCTGTCGCTCTATAGTGAAGAGATTCTCACCTTGCGATTATTGCCCCATATCTCCGGTCGAGCAATAACCTCGACCAATTTTGTTCAATGCATTAACGCGAATTTAAGTGTATTAAGATCCATTTATTATAACAGTTCATCGCCATCTTAGAGCATGCCCAAGGACCGACCTCGATCCCGTACATGTGTAAGTGACTTAACCATTTTATTGTGAAGTTTATTATTTTAGTTCATAACGTCCTGATCAAGAGATGACAACCTATGCCCTTAAGTCAGGCTCACCCCAATTTATGGTGGATGATGGCTGCTCTTGTTCCATCGCCATCTTCCTTGGCTGAGGTTTTCCCATGGTCGCTCCAATCCCTGTCCAAGCCTAGTAGATTCTGCACCAAGTATTAGATTCTAATCTTCAACCATTCTAGCATCCATTCCAGCCTACTTCCCAACTCCATGAGGGCATCCAAGATTATACTCTTCTAGATGGGTATCTGAATTACGATTCGCACCAAACTCCATAGGATTGATCGCTGGCCCATCAGCATCCAAACTGATCAAACTTGAGAGAACGCCCACAAGCTCTAGGGGATCGATGCCGACCCCTTTGGAGGGATCAGTGTCGATCCCTTGCTGATGCCAAGGAATTTCCCTCGGCTGCTTCACGCCGTTCTCGTGCTAATTTTCTGCATTTCCATGATCTTGATTCTGATTTCCCATAGCTCCTGCTGCCCCAACTCCTTAATCCGAATTTTCATTAGCTCTAAATCACTTGTTTTGCACTCCAACAGCTCCTACTACTCCAGCCTATCCAACCTACTTGAGGAAATTCTTTATCATCTCCTCTTACCTATTCATCATCCGTTCCTATATAGCATTCACCATTGTTTCCATCTCCTCCCTAGTGATGCAGGTGGAAGTCTGATTAGCTCTACTTCCTGAGGAAGCCTCCTGACTTCCTCATGGTGACTCCTTTATACTAGCACTCTCTTTGAAGATTGCCTAACCATTATTCCAAATCCAAGCTCCAAGTCTTTTCGAAATTAGCGGATGCAACTATTCTCAGTGAAATCATCAAAATGTTAACGGAAAAAATGGCAACTTACTCTTAAGTAATCTGTAAGAACATTCAATCCAATAACATTACCAACCGTAGAATAATATAGGTTTACATATCACAGATTCAGTACAGAAAAGTGAATGAACACGTAGATTTTATAATGGTTCGATAAACTTTGTCCTTCGTCCACTCCAATAATCTTATTATTTATACTGTAAGATTACAATTATAGTTACTCTTGCCATAGAAAATTATTGGAGGATAGGAATAGAGTGAAGAAGAAGAGCTAGAAACAATATCCTTGAATAGATGCTAAGCCAAGCTCTATTTGTTGGAGAAGATGTGCAAATATCTCGCTCAAAATTCGAATCTGGAATCTACAAGCCAAGACGACTCGACCCAAAAAATTAGGTCAATCGCTCACCCCTAAGAGGGATCGAAGCTTACACTTTGTCCATGCCATACGATAGTGTGTGACCCCTCTTGTGGGTCTCCTATGTTGCCTACTTCTTATTTCAAAAATCAATTATTGAGTTGATGCATTATTCGTTGAGTTATTGAGAGATCATCATTGAGTTGTGTTGTCAATCTGTGCGATCCATAGCCATATAAATCCAATCTGATCCCTTGATTCGGGGAAGTTCCAATTCCATACTTAGCCAATTCTAGGGTGTCATCAGTTCGAATCCGCTCGACCATCATCCATAGCCTTATTTATAACCAATCTTCGAGCCTAACAATCATCTCTCTAGGCATCCTGCCTTGATTATTACGAAATCCATTTGGACAAATCTATTGGTATACTGCATGGCCAAAAGGCGATATAACAGTGGTGATGAAGCAAATACCTACCAAACGGAAGTAAAAATGGAAATCTGCTGTTCGTATCTTCTAATTAACAGGAAGCTGTCACTGAAGAAGTGCTAAATCGGATTATCAACGATCTAAACTAGAAATTTAATGACAGTCAGAAGGCTTGAATAGATAAGATGAATGATTGCTAACTTTGCAACCACCAACAACAAGAAGAACTAGAAGGAAAACTTCTCCTATAATAGAACAAGAAAATTCCTCCATTTCAAGTCTGAACCAGAGGGATGGAAAGCAAAGACAAAAGGAAGCAACCATCGGAGTTTTAAGGGACATTGCAGGAGGAAGTAGAGGGGTTATCCATGTAAAGAGACAAGATGGCGCCGATCCAAAATTACTTGGAGCCAACCCAAATTTGGCGGTGAACACTTCGCTATAAGGTGACGCTGTGCTCATTTCAGATTCAAAAGATGATTTGCAGCTTGATGGTGGAGACTTGGGATTGAATTTTAGTGTTAACAGACAGAACACTAGAACTGGAGCTCAGATAGCCATGACAAGACCAACTACAAACCATTGGAATGTTGCTGGAGTGGTTTCCCTAGATAATGGAGAATCTATGCTTCAATTGGCAAACCAAGATCATTTATGGAGTCAAGCACTTCGGGCAGTACCTGACAACCATTCTGAAGATAATCGCGCGAGCAAGATTAAATCACTGACTAGTTAAATGATTAATGGAGGAAAGTAGGAGTAAAAAAATGAAGATTGGGGTTCTGTGCCAAGCCGAATCCCCTTTACCACAAATGTTCTAAGAGAAGAATTTCCTCAAAGATTCGCTATGCCGACTATGCCATCGTATAATGGAATGATAAACCCTAAACAACATTGGTTCAAATACAAATGGCATATGGAAGGAGCTAGAGCTACTATTGTCATTCATTAAATATTTTTCCCTATCTTCTTGGAAGGAGCCACTTTTATATGGTTTATGAGACTCACACCAAAGTCTATTTCCACTTTTAATGAGTGTACAAGAAATTTTCATAAATAGTTTAGATTTCACAGTGCACAACCAAAGGACGCGATGTCCCTCTCCATCTTTTTCCAAGGGCCCAATGAGTCATTGAAAGCTTTCTTGAATCGATTTAACATCACGGTTACTAAGGTGAGCAATCCAAAGGAAGACATGGTATTTAAGGCTTTTTTCTATGCTGTTCATCTAGATATGGATTTCTAAATGGATCAAAATGAAACAACAGATTATAATTGAAGAATTCATTGAAGGGCAAACTAGTTTCTATGGTTGGAGGTAGTTAATATGATCGAAGGAAGAACCATCGATGAGCAACCCAAGGAAGTGACTTAGAGTAATGATGTAGTTAAACAGGATGGAAATAGCTCTGCGGTAGCTACAGGAGGTGTAAGAAAGAATGCAAATCAGAAAAAAAGTAACCAGAATTCCTGTAAACATGACAGAAATAGAAAATGTCTAAGGAATCTATGGCCCAAATATTATACACCATTGAATGTTAGTTTGAAGAACATCTACCTTGCCACTTGGGGAACTAAACGATGTAACAAACTAAGAGGGAATCATCCAAGCAGAAAAGAGATCGCAGAAGTTTTGCTGCTTCCACGAGACTCACTGGCATAACATAAATAAGAGTCGGTATCTGAATGACTTGATTGAGGAATTGATAAAGAACAATAGGCTCCAGTAGTACATGAAGAAAACATAAAACTTGATCAAGCTGCTAGAGAGAAAATGTTGAATGTTCAAGGAAATTAGTTCGGACCCAACGGAGATGGGCCCAAACAAACAAACCAAAGATTGGGATAAGTATCATAACTAGAAGACCTTACCCCTTGCAAAATAGTTGGGTCGAGATGAAGCGATATGAAAGTTATTTAAAGCATGTTCCCAAGGAAAGTTGTTATTCGATTGAAGACGGAGCTTCGGCCAAGCAATAAAAAAATGATAACTGATAACATTGTATTTTGAAATTAGGATATTAAAGATATCAAAGCATCAACTCTCGACTCAATGGTGATAACTGTTGGAATCAGATAGGCTGTTCTATGTCAAGTATTGGCTGACAGCGGAACTTCGGTTAATATCCTATTTCGACAAACGTTCGATCAAATAATGGTTAGCACGAAGGATGTGACCGCTTGCAGGACGGATATTCAGGGGTTTACTGATGAACTAAGATAATGCATTCGAACAATTGATTTACCTATGGAGCTCGGAGAAAGAGAGTGAAGGGTGGTACTCATCCTATGGTACTTAATGAATTCTCCACTTATAATGCTTTCTTAGGTCAGTTGGCCCTCGTTGACTTTAGAATCACTTTGTCTCTGCGGTACCTCATAATGAAATTCCGAATGGAGAATGCGGTTGGAGTAGTAAGTGGGGACTAAAGCGCTACAAGAGAATGCTATGTTGTTGAATTGTCTGAAGCCAAATGACGTGAGAAGGGGAAGAATGTGGGGAAATCTCTCCACATTCGTGAACCGCAAGCATTGTAATTATAAAACCGCCCTAGTTTGGGGACTATAGTCACATTGACAAGGCTATGGACCATAGTAGAAGAGTTTAGGGGAAAAACGAGGTTGGTGGAGTTTACGGTGGCTGCCCCTGTTGTCAATGACGATCCAACCCGAGTCTTGAAGATAAGGTCCCGGCATGGAATCAAGATATAAAATGAATTTATAAAATTTCTTCATGCTAACCTAGATGTGTTCACTTGGGCGAATTTTGATATGTGTAGGATATTGTCAGAGGTAGCATGGCACGCACTAAATATTGATCTCAGGTTCACACCAACAAGGCAGAAGAGATTATGTCTGGGTCTGGAGCGATCCACCACATTGAAGTAGGAAGTAGATAAGTTGTTGGCAACGGGTTCATCCACAACCTGATGTATCCTAATTAGGTGTCAAAACCCATGCTGGTCTGAAAATTGAATAGGAAGTAGTGAACTTGTGCCGACTACTCAAATCTAAACAAAGTTGACTCGAAGGATAGCTTTCCACTACCTAGAATTGATTAGCTCATTGCTGGAACTACAGGGCATGAACCACTCCCATTTAAGGATGCCTATTTCAAGATACAATCAAATTATTATGCATGAGCTTGATTAGGAGAATACCAGTTCCATTACAAATTAGTGCTATACTATTATTTTATAATGTTGTTCGGTCTTAAAACGTCGGAATTACTTACCAAAGATTAGTGAACACGATTTTCAAGGATTAGATCAGATGAATGATGTAAGTGTATATGGATGACATGCTCGTAAAGTCTTGAGTATCTAGAAATCACCTGGTTGATCTCTTGGAGATATTTGAGATGCTTCGAATGTGTTGAATGTGGCTGAATCTGCTAAAGTGTTCTTTCGGCATTGCATTTTGAAAATTTATTGGTTCTATAGTGAATGCAAGGGGCATCGAGGCCAATCTAGAATAGATCCCTGCCTTAAGGAATGCCACTGCCCCTACAATGAGGAAGGACTTACAAAGATTAAAAGGAAAGATCACATCATTGAGCCGATTCTTCTCCAAAATGGACAAGTGCTTGCCATTCTTTGATTCTTTGAAGAAGGTTAAGAAGAATTTTGAGTAGAATCAAGGCTGCTAAATAGCTTTCGATGAATTACTTCAACCTATAGAGACACCGCTAGTTCTATCCAAACCAAAAATATAGAGAAGATCTATCCAAACCCATGCACTGAGTGCAATAACTTTTGCATGAGGAAGCTCAAATTTAGTGATTAGTTTGTTGTATCAGGAAAAGATTCACCCGAGCCAAATGAAATTTCCCTACATTGAAAAAATTGGAGTATTGCTTGCTGATAGAATCAAGGAAGTTGCAACCATACTTCTAAGCTCATCCAATTATGGTGTTGACGAATCAACCCTTGAAACAAGTACTCTACCGACCAGAGAATTTAGGATGACTTTTGAAATGAAATATTGAGTCGGGTCAATATGATGTAACTTATCATCCTCGAAGAGTAATTAACAGACATGCACTAGCTGGCTTTAATATCAAGTTCACAATTCAAGACAATGAGGAGGAAGGACAATAAGGTCGTAGCATCGTAATGTAAGTTGTTTTCGACGGTGCATCTAACAAATTTTTCTCAGGAGCGGAATTGTGCTTGAAACTCCCAAAGGACGATTGATTTGTTATGCCCTAAAGCTAGAATTTCCTGCAACTAACAATGAGGTGGAGTATAAGGCATTAATAGCTGGATTGAAAATTATGAAGGAACTAGGAATATAAGCTCTGCATATCTGTAATGACTCTCAACTAGTCATTTGTTAGATGAAGAGAGAATATCAAGCTAAAGGAGAGAATCTTGCCTCTTACCTATCAAAAGCATGGGAATTGCTCAACGACATTGAAAACTACACAATAACTCATATTCCTATAAAATAAAACAAGAAGACCGATTATTTAGCAATACTGGCCAGTTACGGAGATGAGCAGTCATTGGTCTGGTTCCAATAGAAGTATTATCTGCTCCCAATGTAGATCAAATGTATGTCGATTGGGTTCTAGATGCTATCGAAGAAGAAGAATCATGAATGATTCCAATCAAGGATTATCTACTCATAGGAATGCTTTATAGAGATTGGAATGAACGAAAGAAGCTCCTTTGGAAGGCAACACGATTCATAATGTAGGATGGAATGTTACACCGGAGCAGATTCTCTACTCCCTTAATTAGGCGTGTAACAAAAGAAGTAGCTAGAAAGATCCTTAGGGAAATTCAAGAAGGCAGTTGTGGAGATCACATCGAAGGGCAAACACTAGCAAAAAAAGGCTCTTTGCTATGTATATAGCTAGCTGACAATAAACAAAGATGTAGCAGACTAATAGATAGTGTGATCGGTGCCAGAGGTTTGCGAAGATCCTAAGAGCCCCATCTTCAGAACTTTTGCAAATAATCAGCCCTCAACAGTTTGCAATATATGTGAATGGATTTAGTTGGAGTACTGCTAGTGGCAAAAGGGGGAGCCGAATATGCTATCACTACAGTTGATTACTTCACAAAATAGGTTGAAGTGGAAACGCTTGCCACAATTACTACTAATAATGTGATGAACTTTATAACAAAAAAAATATTATTTGCAAGTTCTTAGTACCGACAAAATCATCACAGGCAAAGGAACTAAATTCGAGAGTGTTGATTTCAAGGACTTTTATAAGTGTTACCAGATCGAGAAGAGTTTTCTATAGTAGCACATCTATAGGAAAACCGGCACGAGGAGGCAACGAACAAAATCATCAAATCCCTTAAGTAGGACTCAATAACAAGTAACAACCAAACTGATTTCTACATTTGAAAACTTTTCAAACAAAGGGTATCTGGTAAGACCACACCGCACATAACAATGGATGGGTTTTACCTTACGATGACCATAAGATTTTATATCAAAATCTAGTGATATTACCATAGTGTCTAGGTTTAAAGTAAATCGATAAAATAGCCGAAATTCTTGCATCTTATATTCCAACATACTAAGCTCTACAATCAAAAACGTAAGGCACATATTAGAGATTGGATTCCAACTAATGATAGGGCTACTTAGGTACCCTCGCCACAGTACACCTCTAGAAAAATTTACCAAGGTCTTACCTAATGACCCCATCCAACAAAGAACCAGCCTACCCCTTGTTGGACAGTATCGAATATACCATCACACCGGTTGCTTTGCAACCTTTAACCGAGCGCTCCCATGTATACAAATGCATTGATGATTGTGTACATATCTAGAAGGGTGCTGATATACCCTAATTGGTGTGACCCACATAATCCTACACATATCCCCTATTTTAGTCATTCCTGATTATGAGGCTTGAGGCTACGTCTTACATTTCTAAATAGCAGTCCATCTTGGAATGCTAGCACTGCCCTTCAGGCTTCAATGCGATGCCAACATTCATCCAGACAAGTTCATTTTGGGTCTTGTAACGACCCGCCTTTTTGGACAGTTTAAACCGACGATCAAATACACATGTCGATTCCAAACCATTCAAAAGGGAAGATAGTTATTGGGGTAAATAAGAAAAGAAAAGAAAAGAAATAAAGGATATGAAACAACACAGAATCTCGCAGCGGAACGATAAAATATAATAGTCAAATAAACAGTTCATGAAGCTGTCTACTATACTTTGACAATTATTTATACAACATTTATCAGAGTTTATACATATACAACAGAACAATTAAATAATGCAGCAGATAACATGATGCAAGGGTAATAATAGTAATAGTATACCAAATCTTCATCTTCGTCCTCCAGAATAGATCTTCAAAAATCTGAAAACTCAGGACTGACCCGAGCGTAATGAAAAGACAAAACACTCGAGTCAGGATTAAAATATCCTTATGAAAGTGAAATCAATCGTAAATAAATATGAGTGTAACGGCGTCAGAGATGTTTAATGGGTTTGACATCTCCTATCCAGTGTCAACGTGGGTGCAATAACTCAAGAGATGTTACGGGATTTTCCATCTCTCAAGGATCCGTGAAACTATCTACTATGTAGTAATATACGCTAAGTAGATAATGCCTATCAGTCATATAAAGTATCAAAATAGCGTTAAGGCGTTACCATAATCCCCCTTAACACATTTTATATTCCCAAAAGCATATATAAGACCGTAGTTTCCCCAAAACCGGAAGTCACCAGAGGGCAATCCATATACTCAAGGTACAAATCAAAAATGTAGTGGTCGCGAATAGGATAATCAGTATGACAAGGTACATGAGGCGATACCAACTAGGATACTAGTAGTTGCGTGATCCGGACTGATGTTGGGTATAGCCAGCAGCCACCCCAACACCGCGAAACAATACTCCCAAATCAAGGGGTGCACCCAAATCGCATCACAAATGTAATAGATATGGTATCGAAGAAGTGTGTCCGCTAGAGGTGGCGAACCTCAATGGCCCGGCACGGCTCCTGTTTTAGTCATGTCAGGGGTCATCCAATATCGTTCTCTTTCTTCAGTCAACGCGTTCACCAAACCATCCACTTCATTCTAGATCAACACTCCGCGTATAATAGTTATTAAAGTGGTGTTCGGTATCGACAGAGAGTATGTCCATATCCGATCCCGGTCTCTTTAATAACTACGTATTATTACACCGTTGGCTCTTTTACATTACAAATCGATTCATAATTGATATCAAAATATCATATCCATTTCAAAAATCAAATCCATTTCAAATATCACCGTATCTATCAAAATGTCAGATTCCGTTTCAAAAGTCAATTTTCGCATCAATATCTCATTTCGATTTCAAAATCATTTCGAATTTCAATTTAGGTTGCAACTTCACTTAACTCAATTCGTATTTTAAATTCAAGACTTAAATATAAACATTCCACTCTATTGACCAGCTTAGAATTTTAGAAATAGTTTTAAGTAGTTTAAAAGTAGTTTTTACATAATTAAAATATTTAAAAATACTTAAAATCTTAAAATGGATTTGAAATAGATAAATTAGTTTAAAGTAATTTAAATTGGGTTAAGTAGATTTAAAATAGATTAAAATAGTTAAAGTATTCAAAAATAGTTTAAGTATTCAAAAATAGTTTATATAACCGAGTAATTTGTAAAACAAAATAAAATAGCTTCAAAACCAATCCATTTCAATTATATCTTCCCAATTCAAATCAATTTCAATTTCCGTTCTACCGATTTTAATTTCGATTTCAATTCAACGACAACTTTGACTTCAAATTTATTCAATTTTATATTCACTTTCAATTAGTTCAATTTCAACTTTTATATTCATTTGGAGCTTGATTCTTCGAAAATATCCATTTATAACACTTAACAAAAATTTTCCATCAATATTTGAGTTTAAATCCAAATTTCAAATATGATCCAATTCCAAGCTCGATTTCAACATATCATTTTTATATCACTTTTAGTTAGTAATATTCAAAGCTCGAATTAAGGTCAAATCTTTAAACAAATCAATTTTCGAAATTCAATCATATTCCAATTTTTAAATTTTCCAAAGTCTCCACTTTAATTAATTAACAATTTCCTTTAGCCAAAATTTATTTCAACATTCCAAACTCAATTTTCCGATAAATTCGATTTCTATAAATTGGTTTCTATTTATAACTTTTAAATCAAAACATTTAAATAAATTTCAAATCGACGATTTCAAAAATTATTAATTTAGCCAATTCGGTGTCCGTGTATAATTTTCTATCCTATGGCCAAGTAGTTATTTATTTCAATTATATGTCAGGGATGAATATATATTACTTAAATTAAATCACAGTATCATATGTATGCATAACAGGATCTATATAAGTAAATAAACATCCAAACATTCGATTATCAACCAATAGCATCCATCAAAATACATCATCCAATAAACAATACAATTCATGCCAATTTCATAGTTATCGATGTCAGGTAATTAAATCGCAATTCAATTTCAATTTCAATTTAACGGTCAATTTAATTTTTCAATGGTTAATTCAAACGACAATCTATATGACAATTAAATTCTATCAAACAACGACAAATAAGTTTCATAACACTTCATAATGTCAAATTTAACTAGCATAAAGATGTTTAGTACGTTGTGAGCGTTATAAAACACTCACCTTGATTTTACGATTTTAAATCAAATCGAACAACGTTCGATTTAACTCAAAATTTTCTCTAGCTCCAAATGATTCCAATCCAGTTGCAATATGTAGAGCTCGTCCATACGATTCCAACGCAAAAAGTTTCGTCCGAATCCGACCTCGTATGAAAGAGATATCAATTTTTAAAGTTTGAATGATAATTAAATATAATTAATTTACAATCTTTTAACTAATTTCAAACCCCATCAACATCAAGCCGTTGATATCACCTAGAGCAAATCTAGGCCTCCCATCTCCTTTCCCCTTCTTCTTCGTCCCACGCTAAAACAACAAACCCAAACGCGCTCGCCAAACCCCAGGTCGCGACCACCTCAGGCTATACGAACTCGATCAGGGACTACCATTTCAAAGCTCTCACTCGACTCCACCCTCACCCTCATTTGCTTGAAGCTCGGCTATCACATGGCCACGGAATTCATTCCCAAACGCACGCACTTCGATGAGAACCACAGCTGATTCGCCTCTCCGATGATCATCATCACCGTATAGATTTGAAGCTTTCGTAATCCTCTACGCTTTTGTAGTTAAAAGTTTTTCGATTCGATTGATGGATTCAAAGAAATTGAGGGGAGAAGACGAGAAAACTTCG
The DNA here is from genome assembly GCA_030765085.1 of Allium cepa. Lineage (NCBI taxonomy): Eukaryota > Viridiplantae > Streptophyta > Magnoliopsida > Asparagales > Amaryllidaceae > Allium > Allium cepa. The sequence goes on along the minus strand of CM060938.1, from coordinate 727,498,867 downwards.
GCCTTTGAATCTGTAGGAGGCGGCCGGCATTTCTAGGGCTAGGGTTTTATTTTCTTTTTATTTTTAATTTTGTGATAAAAGGCTATTTATAGGAAACGACGAATACTATTCGTTCGGCTTTTCCAAACTCCGAATTACGCACGGTGACCGACGTTTCTAGGGTTTATCCCGCGTTCCGGACACAATGGAACAGGTTTCGGAAGTTAATTCGATCGTCTGTGAGAGTTAAAGCGATAAACGATCAATTTAAATTAAATCGATTTGAACTAATTTCTGTGCGTTTTAGCTTGGCCCGGACAAACGGTAAATCCGATTGACACGAAATTTGAAATCTTACAATAATATCACGTTACGGATCCGATGAAACTGGTTTCGTCGAAATCCGAGACCGTTTGAAAAATGACTATTTTAACTCGCCAAATTAAAATTAGAACAATTTCAACGCGCTTCGAGCTGCCACGGTCAAACGACAACTCCGATTGCTGCGAAAATTGAAGTCCGATAATAACTAACTATTATGGATCCAATGGAACTAGTTTCATCCAATTCTGAGACTGTTCGAAAATTGGCTACTTTTCAGTCGATAATTAAATATTAAAATATTCAATTTTCACAAATTTACTTTTAATTCGATTTTAAAAGTTCTACAACAACATTCAAACTATAATATGATAAAATAAAATTTTACGAATCATTTTTAATCATATTAAACCCGTTATTCAATTTATCCAATAAATTCCAATTGTAAAATCTTCTTAACTCTATTATAATCCCAATATAACTTATATTCACTTTGGAAACCAATTTGAATCATATTAACTCAAATTTTAATTATTCATTCTATTTTCATATATTAAATTTCAATATCAAATTAATCATATCAAATTCGGAATTTAATTATTCAACATTTGTGATATTAAATTTAAACAAATTCGATTATTCTTAAATCACTATCCTTTGAAATATTCAAAACGAACTTATAAAATTTTACAAATTCAAATTATAGAACAACCATTTTCATTAAACAGTTATTCAATTCTCGTTATTCAATTAATTCAATAGATTCCAAATATTAAATTTAAACAATTTAATTGCTCAATATTTGACGGCTTTCAATATTGGATTTTTAAATAAAATTTCATTATCAGTCGATTTACTATATTACATCAAATGAACTCTACATTATTATTGATCAACAGTTGGAGATAATGCACTCAACTAATATATGAACTTTCATTTCAATTTCAATTGGTTCACAAATTCAATTCGACTACTAAATGAATAGGTAACTTAAATAATTATCACCGTTAACTGTTAATTACTTAAGTTTATTATTTATAAACAAGTGTCACAATTACCTATGCAATACAAATTCATTCAATTACCTTTGACTACATATCATTTCGATTGATTTGGGATTTTATTCAATTCATAAATAATTAACTTAGATAAAATCTTGTTGCATTTCATTCTAGTTATTATTATTCCAAACGACTTACAAATTTTTTCCTAACACTAAATCACGAAATCTTTTAAATTAGCTATTTTAATTATCGAAAATTTACGGGTCATTACACTCTCCCCCACTCAAAACTTTTCGTCCCCGAAAAGGAAAAAGAAGTGAAAAGGAACTAAGTAAAGAATTCAACATTTGATATATTTTATTAAAAATTATCCACTTATAAACAATGGAATTCCATTTATAAAGTCATAACTACGCTTCCACTAAGTTACTCCGAACGGCTTCCTAACTTTAAAAGTTAGTAATCAAAACAAGTTATAAAAAATTTTAAAACTTGAAAATATTCTAACACCCGGATTTTACGGAAAATTTCGGCAGAGTCTCCTTTGCGCGGCTCGATCGGAAAAAAAATGACAGTATATATATCACAAATATACATCTCATCAAGTGATGAGGCATCCCGCAGGGAAAAAGTGTAAAAGTACGGTATGTAATCCAAGATATGTACCTTATATATTGTTAGCGAGCATATACGGTTAATATAGCGCGAAAACGAGCTCCAAATGCGAAGCAAGCGAAATCTGCACCTACTAAACACTCAATAACTAAGTTAGAACCATGCATATAAAGATAGATCGATATACTTAGCATACACAACATATATATAACATATTTAGCTTCAAAACTGAGATTCCAATTTCTGGACAGCAAACAAATCTTAGTTTTAGGTCACCTAAACGATAAAATCCGGCAACATAATCTAATCAAAAGTTGTTGCATTCATTTCATGCTTTCCGGAATGTCCAAAATCACCGAATTCAGACCATGCGTTCAAAAATTATGGCCGTTTTACTTAGCGGATACGCCTCAGCCTGGGCAATGAATTGCGCAGGCCAGCGACGTTCACCCACGTTTTCGACCTTCTAAACGATATCAAAACACAAAACACTTAAAACAAAAGTTTTAGCTTAAGTTCTTATCTTTCCATAAAGTGCAAGATCATCAAAATCCGATAAACCAGTCAATAGATATGGCGAAAATGCTAAGGGTGTATACTACTGATTTTACTTATTTTTACACAGGACAGCGAGTAACATTCAAGTTTTTAACCTAGTAGACGGAGGAATTTCTCGAGTTATCCAAACAAAAGTTGTGCTATAGTTTCTAAGCTTTTCAAAAGTCCAAGATTGTCGAATTCCGTTCAGCCATTTAAAGTTATGGTTGTTTTCGTTTCAGCATATATTGGACAATTTTGGATTTTTCCCAAAATTTGCTTTTATTATTTCAAAGTACAAACCATCAAACTTCAAATTTTATAAAGAATAATCATAAAACAAAGTCATTTATTTTCTTATTCATCCATGCAATTGGTTTTACATTCAGTTTGTTTCCGATTTATTCAAGTTTGTTTCATTCGCATTTTAAATTCAAGTCAATTTGCTTCAATTTATATTGAATTCAATTATATTCACTTTGCTTCAAATTTGAATTTAGTTATTTTAAAATTTTGTTCCGTTTATTCAATTCCATTAACACTAATGAATTCTACTTAATCAATTATCATCCATCTAACAACCAATGCATATCAAACATTAACATCCATCCAAAATCTACACTAAATCAATTATACATTTCCAAGTCAATTTTAATTTCATACACTTCCAAGTTTATTGACATTTAGTTATATTCAAATTTAATTAGTTTCCATTTACCAATTTTATTTTTCATTAATTTTAAATTCTATTCATTCACTTATATATATCATTCATTTTACAGCTTAAATTTCTTTTATATTTACAACTATCAATAGATCTTCACATTTTATTATTCATTCTCACACTGGTATATTATTTCTCTACCTATGCTTATTAGCATTTTAAACCTTTTAAGTATTTGGTAAGTTATAGTTATGCAAATAGAATGTAGTTAAACAACATACACCTTCTTTTTCATTTAAAGTTGAATTTTCAATTAATTAATTCTTAAGTCATTACTTAAATCTCACTATAATTTAATTTCACATTTACATTCACATATAGTATTTCCATTTTATATTAACATAATTGTGAATCACCCTTAAATGTTAATTTAAATTCCAATTGTTTACTAACAATTTTATTTATATTTGCAAACCATTAATTAAATGCATATTTCATTATTCAAACCTATACTTGTATATTATCCAATTAACAATTCATATAACATTTTTGAACTTCTTAAATATTTTGGTAAGTTATATCTATGCTATAGAATGAAATTTAATACTATGCGAGTTTTACAGTTTCAATTTTTATTTTAAGTTCATAATTTCCTAATTCTAAGGATTTCTACTTCAATTGATATTTTCACTTATCTTTTAGGTTCATTTCTCATTTCACAATTCAGAAGTTCCTTAATGATTCAAGTCTAAATTCATTTCAATCATTAAAAAAAATCATTAATTATTAAAGGACTTAAGAATTCCATTCCCGGTTTCATTTCAAATCGAGTTTTGAAATAATATATACTTATATAATTTATATATCAAATCATACTATAGAGAATACAAATAAAATAAAAGTTGAATCAAAACAAGGTTTAGATAAGCTATTAAGTGGTCTCCCCCACTTGGACTCTCGAAAATAAACGCCGATGATGCGTGCACTCATCACCGAAATCATTTTCTAGCGTCAAAAGAAGGGAATATAACACTTATCATTGAAAAAAATCCTTCGAAAACAATTTCAACTCAATTATACTATCATATAATACTCATATTATATTTTCAAATTCTTGTAAGTCAATTTAAAACACCGGAATTTAAATTCCCAAATCCAAGTTAAAATTCATTTATATTCATTATCAATTGTGTTTACAAGATTTCATTTTGCTAAATCCATTGTTATTTAATCAATTGTTGTAAATATTGACTGATCAAACAATAACGATAATAATCTAATATTATCATCTCCTAACAATCAATTAAATCAAAAAGAATAAATATTCAAATAATTCTTTTACATAAAATATATTCCAAAACGATATTGTGTTGGTTTGTCCTATTCGAGTGTTTAGAAATTCCTATCGACGCCTTGGCGTCCCAAGTATCGACCAGAATTCATAAATACTCAACGGAACAAAGTTAACACAATATAAACCATTTTATATCAAATAACAAGTACGCTCTCTCATATACACTCAACTCATTCATATAGATTACCTCTATTTCAATGAGTTATTCCCCACTAGAGCCAAGGTTTATCGCTAAACCAAAGCACTGATACCAACTGTAACGACCCGCCTTTTTGGACAGTTTAAACCGACGATCAAATACACATGTCGATTCCAAACCATTCAAAAGGGCAGATAGTTATTGGGGTAAATAAGAAAAGAAAAGAAAAGAAATAAAGGATATGAAACAAAACAGAATCTCGCAGCGGAACGATAAAATATAATAGTCAAATGAACAGTTCATGAAGCTGTCTACTATACTTTGACAATTATTTATACAACATTTATCAGAGTTTATACATATACAACAGAACAATTAAATAATGCAGCAGATAACATGATGCAAGGGTAATAATAGTAATAGTATACCAAATCTTCATCTTCGTCCTCCAGAATAGATCTTCAAAAATCTGAAAACTCAAGACTGATCTGAGCGTAATGAAAAGACAAAACACTCGAGTCAGGACTAAAATATCCTTATGAAAGTGAAATCAATCGTAAATAAATATGAGTGTAATGGCGTCAGAGATGTTTACGGGGTTTGACATCTCCTATCCAGTGTCAACGTGGGTGCAATAACTCAAGAGATGTTACGGGATTTTCCATCTCTCAAGGATCCGTGAAACTATCTACTATGTAGTAATATACGCTAAGTAGATAATGCCTATCAGTCATATAAAGTATCAAAATAGCGTTAAGGCGTTACCATAATCCCCCTTAACACATTTTATATTCCCAAAAGCATATACAAGACCGTAGTTTCCCTAAAACCGGTAGTCACCAGAGGGCAATCCATATACTCAAGGTACAAATGAAAAACGTAGTGGTCGCGAATAGGATAATCAGTATGACAAGGTACATAAGGCGATACCAACTAGGATACTAGTAGTTGCGTGATCCGGACTGATGTTGGGCATAGCCAACAGCCACCCCAACACCGCGAAACAACACTCCCAAATCAAGGGGTGCACCCAAATCGCATCACAATTGTAATAGATATGGTATCGAAGAAGTGTGTCCGCTAGAGGTGGCGAACCTCAATGGCCCGGCGCGGCTCCTGTTTTAGTCATGTCAGGGGTCATCCAATATCATTCTCTTTCTTCAGTCAACGCGTTCACCAAACCATCCACTTCATTCTGGATCAACACTCCGCGTATAATAGTTATTAAAGTGGTGTTCGGTATCGACAGAGAGTATGTCCATATCCGATCCCGGTCTCTTTAATAACTACGTATTATTACACCGTTGGCTCTTTTACATTACAAATCGATTCATAATTGATATCAAAATATCATATCCGTTTCAAAAATAAAATCCATTTCAAATATCACCATATCTATCAAAATGTCAGATTCCATTTCAAAAGTCAATTTTCGCATCAATATCTCATTTCGATTTCAAAATCATTTCGAATTTCAATTTAGGTTGCAACTTCACTTAACTCAATTCGTATTTTCAATTCAAGATTTAAATATAAACATTCCACTTTATTGACCAGCTTAGAATTTTAGAAATAGTTTTAAGTAGTTTAAAAGTAGTTTTTACATAATTAAAATAGTTAAAAATACTTAAAATCTTAAAATGGATTTGAAATAGATAAATTAGTTTAAAGTAATTTAAATTGGGTTAAGTAGATTTAAAATAGATTAGAATAGTTTAAGTATTCAAAAATAGTTTATATAACCGAGTAATTTGTAAAACAAAATAAAATAGCTTCAAAACCAATCCATTTCAATTATATCTTCCCAATTCAAATCAATTTCAATTTCTGTTCTACCGATTTCAATTTCGATTTCAATTCAATTCAACGTCAACTTTGACTTCAAATTTATTCAATTTTATATTCACTTTCAATTAGTTCAATTTCAACTTTTATATTCATTTGGAGCTTGATTCTTCGAAAATATCCATTTATAACACTTAACAAAAATTTTCCATCAATATTTGAGTTTAAATCCAAATTTCAAATATGATCCAATTCCGAGCTCGATTTCAACATATCATTTTTATATCACTTTTAGTTAGTAATATTCAAAGCTCGAATTAAGGTTAAATCTTTAAACAAATCAATTTTCGAAATTCAATCATATTCCGATTTTCAAATTTTCCAAAGTCTCCACTTTAATTAATTAACAATTTCCTTTAGCCAAAATTTATTTCAAAATTCCAAACTCAATTTTCCGATAAATTCGATTTCTATAAATTGGTTTCTATTTATAACTTTTAAATCAAAACATTTAAATAAATTTCAAATCAACGATTTCAAAAATTATTAATTTAGCCAATTCGGTGTCCGTGTATAATTTTCTATCCTATGGCCAAGTAGTTATTTATTTCAATTATATGTCAAGGATGAATATATATTACTTAAATTAAATCACAGTATCATATGTATGCATAACAGGATCTATATAAGCAAATAAACATCCAAACATTCGATTATCAACCAATAGCATCCATCAAAATACATCATCCAATAAACAATACAATTCATGGCAATTTCATAGTTATCGATGTCAGGTAATTAAATCGCAATTCAATTTCAATTTCAATTTAACTGTCAGTTTAATTTTTCAACGGTTTATTCAAACGACAATCTATATGTGTAACAACCCGCATATTTAACGATTTTATATTTAAATGTTTGATTTAAATATGGCATCGTTATTCGGATTTTGGGGTCCGAAATGTTACTTTCTGCAAATGGCCGAATTGGAACTCGAAACCACCTCCATTGGTTCCAAAATGGCGTTTGCGATCTTTTTGAGTATAATCTTTGATATGTTTGGAGTTTGTGAAATTTTGGCTACTTTTCCTATTGGGTTTGGGATTGGGTTCAGCCCACTAGCCCACTTAACCCCCTAGCTCAACCCTTCTCTTCATTTCATCTTCATTTCATTTCTTCTTAAGCTAAAAACTGAAATGGGGGAAAGGGAAGAGAATTAGAAATTAGCAAGCCATAGTTTCTCTTTTGTATCTTGATTTCTTGCTCCAAATTCATAGAGAATCCATTGGTAAGTTCATCTCCATCTTCTCCATCTCTTCTCCTCTTCAATTTCTGTAATTTTCCTAACCCTAACCTAGGAAGTACTTTCTTTGATTCTAGATTGAAGCTTGTAGTGTTGAAGTGGAGTGTAGTTGGTTGATTCCTTGCAATTGTGCTTCTTCATCTTCTTTGTTTTGTGTAAAAAGGTGAGTTTTGAACTCACATCTACTTCTCTTGATTTCATTGATGTTAGGTATGAATTCCTAACTCCTTGTTCATATGCACTTGCATTTGGTTTGGGTTGAATTGAGGAATAATCCAATTTTTAGTGTTTTGGGTTAAAATCTTTGAAATCCTAACTTTGATGTTTTAATCATGTTTTGGTGATGCATCGAGGAACATATAGGGCCGGGTTGTCGATTGGCATAAGCCCTTAGAGCCAATGTTCGTCCGATTGCATTTTTGGAGAGTTTGCTCTTCATTTGAATAAGGCTGGAAAACAGCCCAGGCAAGATTCAGTCGACTGAAAACTCTGCACAGTCGACTGAACCTGAAACCCGAGAGTTTCCAGGCATGATTCAGTCGACTGAAAAACTCTGCATAGTCGACTGAACCTGGAATCAGAAAGTTTCCTGAATCTAGAAAATTTCCAGGTACAGGGTCAGTCGACTGAAAAACTCTGTTTAGTCGACTGAACCTGCTGTTTCAGCCCACTTTGCCTTTTGGGATTGAATTTTTAATTTGAATTGATTCATGATGATCCTATGTATGATTATCAATTGTTTTGACTTTGATGGTTCCTTTTAATTTTAATCCACGGGTTTTATGAAATAATCTCTCGAATCGCATTTAAAAGTTCGTTTCTCTAATTTATAAATTCTATTTAAAACACACACACTTTCGCACTTCGAACGAAGTGGGAGGGTGATTAAATGGTTGGGCAAAACACGGACCATGAATCTATGCGTTTATCCTTCCGATTAATCCTTGATCTATTCGATTGATTGTTTTGACCTTCGGGTTTGGTTTATCGATGATATGAGGTAAACTTTGTACTGCTTTGAGTGTGAAAGGGGCTGACGGATAGTAAACCGTTTAGTGCGAACGAGTGGTTATGGGACATACGTTAACACTTTTCGGATTCCTTTTCGAGAGTTGTGACACATTCCGCCAGTTAGTGGTGTCCAGTACTGGGTCTTCGACCTTCACCACTACGGTTTGTTGCCACTGGGATAGTGTCTTCGGACTGTCTCCCTAGGTTTGTTGCCTTCGGGTATGTTGCCTTCGGGTGTGTGCCTTCGGGTTTGTTGCCCTATATAGTTTCGCTCTGATGTTGGCCTTATGTGCCGCATGGGTGATACTTGGGTTTGGAGTCTTCGGGCTCATGGATCCTTGTTTGTATAGTACTGAGCTCGAGCAAAATTTCATGATGTTTCATTGATAATTCCCTTGGTATTGCCCTTCGGTGTTGGTCTTTGTGAGCCGCATGGAGTATAGCGATTACCTTGTGGAACTTGTATACCTTATGGGTATTTGTTATTTGCCTTCTGGCTTGTTTTGGGATATTTGTATCCTTTGTTTCTATATGTTGCCGATGATATGAGGCTTGCTCTATATGATTCATTTCTTGTTGATGATTGTGTTATCTCCTCTGGAGATATTTGTTAAACTGTATGACCTTGCAGGTTTATTATTGTTCAGTTAATCTAACTGATTTGTTATCTAGACTGATCCGGGTATTTTATACTCGGGTCAGACCGAGATGTTTCAGGTTAGGTGCTTTTGGAGACTTAGCCTATTTTGCTTCCGCATGGACTATTAGCTAGCTTCATTTTGTTATAGCGTCTTTTTTAGTCCTTATCTGCTGTAACTATGATTTATACTCTTTCGTCTCGTCTGTATATTGTGGTCTCCTGTACCACCTGACATGTATTATTTTGTATACTCTGTTGTGTATCGGTGTATGTGTATATTATGATTGACTGTTCTGTGATGTATATTACATTTGAGTTGTTATATTTTCTTCTGATAGATCCTATAGCCATTGTAGTTTTGCTTTAAATATTTATTGAATAGGTCGAATTCTAATGTGTTTCTACTTTTCGACTTATTTAGTGAATAGTTAAGGTCAGATTGCACATGGTCGCTTCCATTATACTCTATTGTCCGCGTTAGCCGACAGTATTATCTATGTAATACTCTTTGTTAACGAGGCTCTCGAAGTGGGGCGTCACAGCGTGGTATCAGAGCTGAGTTCAGAACAAAATATGATAAACACAGAATAGATGCACATATTATGGTACATCAAAGTGTACAAGTGATACCGATCCTTGAATCATCGTGTCTCTTTATTCCATCAAGGTTAGATAGATATTAGAAATACGTCTAGGAATGCATTTTATTCCGTAGTATCCCATATTGTGATATCTACCTTGTGAATAATCTTGTTCTTATTTTACTTTCAGCTTATGTCTGGAAGAGGCAGGGGTCGACGTTCGGATGCTGGGCAATCTAGTGGCTCGCATCCGGATGGCGTGTATATGTCTGCCGATCAATTTTTGGAATTGTTTAGGAGCACTCAGCCTCCCGTTCCTCCTCGAGTGTCTCCACCTCGCAAGTCTGCTTTTGCACGTCAGTGCAGTGATTTTGCTCATCTTGGAGGAAAGCCGTTTAAGGGCTCCGAGTCTGTTCTTGAAGTCCAAGCTTGGCTTCGCACGTGCAAGCGTATTTTCTCTCGCATGGATCTTTCTGACCATGATAGAGTTCTTGTAACTTCTAGCTTATTACAGGAGCGTGCTCTTGATTGGTATGAGCTTCTTGTAGCTGAAATTGATGAGTCTACTCTTTCTTGGACTCAGTTTCGTGGACGATTTGAACTCAAGTTCGTTCCTGAATCTGAAAAAGTTTTATTGACCCGTCGCTTCCTTGAGTTGAAGCAAGGGAAATCTTCTGTTTCTGAGTATGTCGCATCGTTCGAGGCTTTATCTCAGTATGGTCTTGAATTCATTAGCACTTCTTATAAGAAGAATTTGAAGTTTGTTTCTGGCCTTAAGAAATATCTTAAGAAGTCCTTGTTGCTCCAGCTTAAACTTTCTTTTGAGGACTTGGTTGATTCGGCGCTTCATCTCGAGACCGTCGAGAAGGAGTGTGATAGTGATGTTGATGTTGAGGTTTCCAGAAACCCCAACAAGAAGTAGTTTCCAATTCAGAAGAAGCCTTTTCCTTATAAGAAGAAGAAGACCGGTGGTCCTAGCTCTCAGCCTCAATCTTCCGGAACACCTTTCGTTCGAAAGTGTTTTAATTGTGGTTCTCCGGATCATATTATTCGAGCTTGTTCAAAGCCTCTCTTCTGCCGTAATTGCAAGAAGGAAGGTCATCATGTTTCTGCTTGTCCTACTGCTCCTGCTAATGCAAAATCTGGCAAGCTCAATGTGGCTAATGCTTCTAGAGGTCCTTCTCAATCCAAAGGTATGACTCCATCTATTTTGGAGGGTTCAATTCTATTTCATGATCATAGTATACGAGTTCTTTTCGATACGGGTGCTTCACATTCTTTCATATCGAAGAAGCTTGTAGATGATTTATCTTTGGATGTTTCTTGTATGGTTACTTCTTTAAGGATTGCAAATCCTATTGGGGGATCTGCGACCCTTAGTTTGCTATGTGATGATATTGAGATTGTTTTATGTGGCTTTTCCTTCCGTGCGAATCTGCACGTTGTTTCTCATTTGGGTTTTGATATGATTTTTGGTATGGACTGGCTAGTGAGGTACAATGCCAGGATTATTTGTTTCGAGAGAATTTTATATCTTTGTCATCCTGATTCACCTTCTCAGTTATCTCTTGTTCTTCGGGATGTGGATAATTCCGAGATGGCTTTGTATTCTCTTGATTCGCGAGATGGTGATGATGTATCTCGTATTCCTATTGCTTGTGACTTTTCTGATGTTTTTGAACCTGTTTCGGGTTTGCCACCCAAACGGGCAATTGAGTTCCGCATTGATCTCATTTCAGGCGTGCAGCCAGTTAGTCGTCCTCCCACGAGGATGTCTACAAAGGAAAATGAGGAACTCAAGAAGCAGCTTTTAGAGCTCGAGTCCAAGCAGTTGATTCAGTCCAGTTTTTCTCCGTGGGGATCCGCGGTCGTTTTTGTGAAGAAGTCTGATGGAACTCTTAGGCTTTGCATTGACTATCGCAAGCTTAACCAGTTGACCATTAGAAATAGGTATTCATTGCCTAGGATCGATGATATGTTCGGTCTATTGAGTGGTGCCAAGGTCTTTTCTCAGCTTGACCTTGCCACAGGTTTTCATCAGTTACGAGTCACGGAGGATAGCATACCTCTTACCACTTTCCGCACTCGTTATGGTTCCTTTGAGTGGCTCGTTATGCCGTTCGGTTTGACGAACGCTCCTGCTTTCTTTGTTGACCTCATGAATTGGGTATTCCGGGAATATCTCGATAAGTTTGTTCTCGTCTTCATTGATGATATCCTTATTTATTCTAAGTCTAAAGCTGAGCATGCTAATCACTTGAGAATTGTCTTGAGTACTCTTCGTCGTCATCTGCTTAAAGCCAAATTCTCCAAGTGCTGCTTTTGGGATAATAAGGTTAAGTTCTTAGGCATGTTGTATCTTTCGATGGCATTTCTGTCGATCCCTCAAAGATCGAAGCCATCCAGAATTGGAAGAGGCCTGAGAATGTGCATGAAATTCGTAGTTTCCTTGGATTGGCGGGTTATTACCGACGGTTCATTAAGAACTTTTCCCGTGTTGTGCTTCCTCTCACTTGCCTTACTCGGTAAGGCATTCGTTTTATTTGGTCCGACAAGTGTGAAGCTTCCTTTCAGACATTGAAAGAACTTCTCACTAATGCTCCTATTCTTGTGGTTCCCGAAGGGAATCATGATCTTGTTGTCTACACCGATGCGTGTGGTAGTGGTCTCGGTGCTGTGCTTATGCAGAGAGATCGGGTAGTTGCTTATGCTTCTAGGCAACTGCGTCCGAATGAAGTTCGCTATGCCACTCATGATCTTGAGTTAGCCGCCATTGTCTTTGCCTTGAAGATTTGGCGACATTATTTATTGGGTGAGCGCTTCATTCTCTATACCGATCATAAATCTTTGAAGTATTTGTTTACTCAGAAGGAACTCAATATGAGACAACAGCGTTGGCTCGAGTTTCTTGCTTCCTATGACTTTGATATCCAGTTTACCCCTGGTAAGGGTAATCGTGTTGCAGATGCGCTTAGTCGCAAACATTCGGCTGTTATTTCTATGATGCTTGCCGAATGGAATATTCTTGAGACTCTATCTTTTTGTGAAATTCATGATCGAGGTTCATCTTCTGGTTCTCCTATTCTATTATTTAGTTTGGGAGCTCGACCTATTTTATTGGATCGTATTGCCGATGCTCAGCGGCGTGATCCTGATTTGTTGCATTTTATTCAGCTTTGTGAGTCTGAATCTTGTGATGAGGCGTTGCAAGATTTTAGCATTGATTCTCATGGGTGTCTTCGTAAGAAGAACCGTCTTTTTGTGCCTTCTGATTTTGCACTTAGGCATGACATTCTTGATGATTGCCATCGTTCTAAGTATACCATTCATCCCGGTAGTAGTAAGATGTATGCCGATATGCGTCGTCTTTATTATTGGGAAGGCATGAAGCGCGATGTGGCGAGTTATGTGAGCAACTGCATGACATGTCAACGCGCGAAGGCCGAACATCAGCGTCCTTATGGACGTCTTCAACCTCTTGAGATTCCATTGTGGAAATGGGATCAAGTTTCTATGGATTTTATTGACGGCCTACCTCGTTCGAGATCAGGTCATTCTAGTATTTGGGTTATTGTTGATCGCCTCACCAAGTCTGCTCATTTTGTCCCTATTAAGTCTAATAGGACAGCTTCGCATTTGGCTAAGTTGTATGTCAAGGAAATAGTGAGACTTCACGGTGTTCCTAGTTCTATTGTGAGTGATCGTGATCCTTTATTCACGAGCCATTTTTGGAAGAGTCTTCAACAAGCGTTGGGAACAAAGCTTAATTTTTCTACAGCTTATCATCCGCAGTCTGACGGACAGACTGAACGGGTGAATCGTATTTTGGAAGATCTTCTCCGTATTTGTATCTTTGATTTCGGTGGTAGTTGGGAGGATCACCTACCTCTTGTAGAGTTCTCCTACAACAATAGTTTCCAGTCTAGTATCGGTATGGCTCCTTTCGAAGCCTTATACGGAAGACCATGTCGATCACCTTCATGTTGGTTGGAATCTGGGGAGAAGCTTATTCTTGGCCCGGACTTTGTTCATCATTCTTCTGAGAAGATTGATCTTATTCGATTGAGGATGAAAGAGGCACAGAGTCGCCAGAAATCCTATGCGGACAACCGTAGGAAGCCTCTCGAGTTCTCGATCGGCGATCTTGTTTTTATTCGTGTTTCTCCTTTGAAAGGGGTTATGCGTTTTAGTGCGACTGGAAAATTGGCTCCTCGTTATATAGGACCGTTTTCTATTACTGAACGTATTGGCCCTGTGGCTTATAGAGTTTCACTTCCAGCTCATTTATTTGGCATTCATGACGTGTTTCACGTCTCGCAACTTCGGAAGTGTCTTCGAGAATCGGATTCTGTAATTGATTCTCCTGATTTGCAAGAGCTTGAGATCTCACCGGACTTATCTTTTGTACAGCAACCTATTCGCGTGCTTGACACGGAGGTGCGACACCTTCGGAACAAGGACGTGCCGCTCGTTAAAGTTCAATGGTCCGCTAATCCCAATGACTGTACTTGGGAAACCAGAGAGTATATTGAGCGATCTTATCCAGGTTTTCTATCCTTGCTTCGTAATGGTAAGTCTATTTCTGTGTCTAAAGTTTATTCTTTCTTTTGTATGTAGTTGTTACAAATATCGTCTCTAGGAATTGCGGGGACGCAATTTTGTAAGGAGGGGAGATCTGTAACAACCCGCATATTTAACGATTTTATATTTAAATGTTTGATTTAAATATAGCATCGTTATTCGGATTTTGGGGTCCGAAATGTTACTTTCTGCAAATGGCCGAATTGGAACTCGAAACCACCTCCATTGGTTCCAAAATGGCGTTTGCGATCTTTTTGAGTATAATCTTTGATATGTTTGGAGTTTGTGAAATTTTGGCTACTTTTCCTATTGGGTTTGGGATTGGGTTCAGCCCACTAGCCCACTTAACCCCCTAGCTCAACCCTTCTCTTCATTTCATCTTCATTTCATTTCTTCTTAGGCTAAAAACTGAAATGGGGGAAAGGGAAGAGAATTAGAAATTAGCAAGCCCTAGTTTCTCTTTTGTATCTTGATTTCTTGCTCCAAATTCATAGAGAATCCATTGGTAAGTTCATCTCCATCATCTCCATCTCTTCTCCTCTTCAATTTCTGTAATTTTCCTAACCCTAACCTAGGAAGTACTTTCTTTGATTCTAGATTGAAGCTTGTAGTGTTGAAGTGGAGTGTAGTTGGTTGATTCCTTGCAATTGTGCTTCTTCATCTTCTTTGTTTTGTGTAAAAAGGTGAGTTTTGAACTCACATCTACTTCTCTTGATTTCATTGATGTTAGGTATGAATTCCTAACTCCTTGTTCATATGCACTTGCATTTGGTTTGGGTTGAATTGAGGAATAATCCAATTTTTAGTGTTTTGGGTTAAAATCTTTGAAATCCTAACTTTGATGTTTTAATCATGTTTTGGTGATGCATCGAGGAACATATAGGGCCGGGTTGTCGATTGGCATAAGCCCTTAGAGCCAATGTTCGTCCGATTGCATTTTTGGAGAGTTTGCTCTTCATTTGAATAAGGCTGGAAAACAGCCTAGGCAAGATTCAGTCGACTGAAAACTCTGCACAGTCAACTGAACCTGAAACCCGAGAGTTTCCAGGCATGATTCAGTCGACTGAAAAACTTTGCACAGTCGACTGAACCTGGAAACAGAAAGTTTCCTGAACCTAGAAAATTTCCAGGTACAGGGTCAGTCGACTGAAAAACTCTGTTCAGTCGACTGAACCTGCTGTTTCAGCCCACTTTGCCTTTTGGGATTGAATTTTTAATTTGAATTGATTCATGATGATCCTATGTATGATTATCAATTGTTTTGACTTTGATGGTTCCTTTTAATTTTAATCCATGGGTTTTATGAAATAATCTCTCGAATCGCATTTAAAAGTTCGTTTCTCTAATTTATAAATTCTATTTAAAACACACACACTTTCGCACTTCGAACGAAGTGGGAGGGTGATTAAATGGTTGGGCAAAACACAGACCATGAATCTGTGCGTTTATCCTTCCGATTAATCCTTGAACTATTCGATTGATTGTTTTGACCTTCGGGTTTGGTTTATCGATGATATGAGGTAAACTTTGTACTGCTTTGAGTGTGAAAGGGGCTGACGGATAGTAAACTATTTAGTGCGAACGAGTGGTTATGGGACATACGTTAACACTTTTCGGATTCCTTTTCGAGAGTTGTGACACATTCCGCCAGGTAGTGGTGTCCAGTACTGGGTCTTCGACCTTCACCACTACGGTTTGTTGCCTCTGGGATAGTGTCTTCGGACTGTCTCCCTAGGTTTGTTGCCTTCGGGTATGTTGCCTTCGTGTGTGTGCCTTCGGGTTTGTTGCCCTATATAGTTTCGCTCTGATGTTGGCCTTATGTGCCGCATGGGTGATACTTGGGTTTGGAGTCTTCGGGCTCATGGATCCTTGTTTGTACAGTACTGAGCTCGAGCAAAATTTCATGATGTTTCATTGATAATTCCCTTGGTATCGCCCTTCGGTGTTGGTCTTTGTGAGCCGCATGGAGTATAGCGATTACCTTGTGGAACTTGTATACCTTATGGGTATTTGTTATTTGCCTTCTGGCTTGTTTTGGGATATTTGTATCCTTTGTTTCTATATGTTGCCGATGATATGAGGCTTGCTCTATATGATTCATTTCTTGTTGATGATTGTGTTATCTCCTCTGGAGATATTTGTTAAACTGTATGACCTTGCAGGTTTATTATTGTTCAGTTAATCTAACTGATTTGTTATCTAGACTGATCCGGGTATTTTATACTCGGGTCAGACCGAGATGTTTCAGGTTAGGTGCTTTTGGAGACTTAGCCTATTTTGCTTCCGCATGGACTATTACCTAGCTTCATTTTGTTATAGCGTCTTTTGTAGTCCTTATCTGCTGTAACTATGATTTATACTCTTTCGTCTCGTCTGTATATTGTGGTCTCCTGTACCACCTGACATGTATTATTTTGTATACTCTGTTGTGTATCGGTGTATGTGTATATTATGATTGACTGTTCTGTGATGTATATTACATTTGAGTTGTTATATTTTCTTCTGATAGATCCTATAGCCATTGTAGTTTTGCTTTAAATATTTATTGAATAGGTCGAATTCTAATGTGTTTCCACTTTTCTACTTATTTAGTGAATAGTTAAGGTGAGATTGCACATGGTCGCTTCCATTATACTCTATTGTCCGCGTTAGCCGACAGTATTATCTATGTAATACTCTTTGTTAACGAGGCTCTCGGAGTGGGGCGTCACAATATGACAATTAAATTCAATCAAACAACGACAAATAAGTTTCATAACACTTCATAATGTCAAATTTAACTAGCATAAAGATATTTAGTACGTTGTGAGCGTTATAAAACACTCACCTTGATTTTACGATTTTAAATCAAATCGAACGACGTTCGATTTAACTCAAAATTTTCTCTACCTCCAAACGATTCCAATCCAGTTTCAATGCGTAGAGCTCGTCCATACGATTCCAACGCAAAAAGTTTCGTCCGAATCCGACCTCGTATGAAAGAGATATCAATTTTTAAAGTTTGAACGATAATTAAATATAATTAATTTACAATCTTTTAACTAATTTCAAACCCCATCAACATCAAGCCATTGATATTACCCAGAGCAAATCTAGGCCGCCCATCTCCTTTCCTCTTCTTCTTCGTCCCACGCCAAAACAACGAACCCAAACGCGCTCGCCAACCCCCAAGTCGCGACCACCTCAGGCCATACGAACTCGATCAGGGACTACCATTTCAAAGCTCTCACTCGACTCCACCCTCACCCTCATTTTCTTGAAGCTCGGCTATCAGATGGCCACGGAATTCGATCCCAAACACACGCACTTCGATGAGAACCACAGCTGATTCGCCTCTCCGATGATCATCATCACCGTATAGATTTGAAGCTTTCGTAATCCTCTACGCTTTTGTAGTTAAAATTTTTTCGATTCGATTGATGGATTTAAAGAAATTGAGGGGAGAAGACGAGAAAACTTCGGCCTTTGAATCTGTAGGAGGCGGCCGACATTTCTAGGGCTAGGGTTTTATTTTCTTTTTATTTTTAATTTTGTGATAAAAGGCTATTTATAGGAAACGACGAATACTATTCGTTCGGCTTTTCCAAACTCCGAATTACGCACGGTGACCGGCGTTTCTAGGGTTTATCCCACGTTCCGGACACAATGGAATAGGTTTCGGAAGTTAATTCGATTATCTGTGAGAGTTAAAGCGATAAACGATCAATTTAAATTAAATCGATTTGAACTAATTTCTGTGCGTTTTAGCTTGGCCCGGACAAATGGTAAATCCGATTGACACAAAATTTGAAATCTTATAATAATATCACGTTACGGATCCGATGAAACTGTATTCGTCAAAATCCGAGACCGTTTGAAAAATGACTATTTTAACTCGCCAAATTAAAATTAAAACAATTTTAACGCGTTTCGAGCTGCCACGGTCAAACGACAACTCCGATTGCCGCGAAAATTGGAATCCGATAATAACTAACTATTACGGATCCAATGGATCTAGTTTCAGCCAATTCTGAGACTGTTCGAAAATTGGCTACTTTTCAGTCGATAATTATATATTAAAATATTCAATTTTCACAAATTTACTTTTAATTCGATTTTAAAAGTTCTACAACAACATTCAAACTTTAATATGATAAAATAAAATTTTACAAATCATTTTTAATCATATTAAACCCGTTATTCAATTTATCCAATAAATTCCAATTGTAAAATCTTATTAACTCTATTATAATCCCAATATAACTTACATTCACTTTGGAACCAATTTGGATCATATTAAATCAAATTTTAATTATTCACTCTATTTTCATATATTAAATTTCAATATCAAATTAATCATATCAAATTCGGAATTTAATTATTCAACATTTGTGATATTAAATTTAAACAAATTCGATTATTCTTAAATCACTATCCTTTGAAATATTCAAAACGAACTTATAAAATTTTACGAATTCAAATTATAGAACAACCATTTTCATTAAACAGTTATTCAATTCCCGTTATTCAATTAATTCAATAGATTCCAAATATTAAATTTAAACAATTTAATTGCTCAATATTTGACGGCTTTCAATATTGGATTTTTAAATAAAATTTCATTATCAGTCGATTTACTATATTACATCAAATGAACTCTACATTATTATTGATCAACAGTTGGAGATAATGCACTCAACTAATATATGAACTTTCATTTCAATTTCAATTGGTTCACAAATTCAATTCGACTACTAAATGAATAAGTAACTTAAATAATTATCACCGTTAACTGTTAATTACTTAAGTTTATTATTTATAAACAAGTGTCACAATTACCTATACAATACAAATTCATTCAATTACCTTTGACTACATATCATTTCGATTGATTTGGGATTTTATTCAATTCATAAATAATTAACTTAGATAAAATCTTGTTGCATTTCATTCTAGTTATTATTATTCCAAACGACTTACAAATTTTTTTCCTAACACTAAATCACGAAATCTTTTAAATTAGCTATTTTAATTATCGAAAATTTACGGGTCGTTACGGGTCTGAACGAAACCGAAGGCACTAACTCTACTACATCCATTTTAGAATCACCCTCAAGATTAGTAGTAGTAGCCCTTACACTTTAGAGAGCACCATCTTTAATCATCGTGAAGATGTCTTCTACTCGAACATATATGTTGGTTCGAAGTGGTTTTTGGATATATAAATGTGATCCCGGTCTCTCCGTATCAACAACCGATAATTTCCAGTTAACTCATTCTTGGTTCTTTTTGAGGTAAATATTTGAGTCTTCATCGAGGCACTCGAATTCACATTCATACTTCCTAATTCAAATTGGGTCGAACTTGATAGTCGGTTATTTAACTATCAAATATACAAACAACAAAATGAAGAGTTTTAATTACACAAAGCAATCACTAAGCCTTAAAAGATATCTTTATTTAATAAATCTCTTTTCAAACCATTCATATACTTATTTTTCTGACATAATTATATTCGCAAAACATTTGTAAGATTTTCCATTACCGAATCTCTAAAAAGGATTTAACTACATTATTTAAATTGGAGAAAAGGATAACTCTAAGCACTATTCCTTCGGTATAAAGTGTGGAACGGATGTTCCATACCACCATTTTTTAAAAGTCAGGCTCGAGAAACCCAAACCTCAAATTCCTGTTGTAATCATCTTCAATAAATCCTTTTATAAATTTCCCTTACCCATGAAATCCTTTTTGATTTAATCCAAACTTGTTTATAAAACATTTATCAACCTCCATACTCATTTATGATATTCTTTGTAAATATTCTAACCCGATTATATAAACTTCTTTATAAAATTCCAAACCTTGTATAAAACTTCCCTTTATAGACATCCAAACTCATTTATAAAATCTTTTTGTAAACATTCAAAACCATTTCTAAAAATCCTTTTATGAATACCCCAAGATTATTCATGAACTTCTTTATATAATATTCAAAACAATTATCAAATCATTCTTCAAATATCTTGTTCAAAATAGAATAACGTTGAAGACCATTTTAAAAGAACATGAAATATTAACTTTCCAAAACAAAACGGAGGCCTAACGTGCAACAATCCGAATTCCAATGGGTCCAGATTTTTCGCAAAGATGCTAAAATCCAAGCTCACTAAAGCCCAAGTTGGGTATCTGGTATCCTACAAATAGGCAAATATAAATATATTAGAACTCAAATAAATATCTCACAGTGGAACTGAATAAAATATAATAGTAAGTAAATACTCACCAAGGTAATAACACTTTCTGAACAAGTGTCACAAAGTTGGAAAATATCTGCCTTCTATCTTACCTGTGGGATGATATGAGGAGGGGTTCAACACTAAAGTTTTGGTGAATGGAAAAATTATAGACACTAACCATAACTCTACATACACCGTTCTTTTTCCATTTTCTGTTATATTGGGTTTATTGGGTTCATAATACTATCGCCTCTGTGTGAATCGTACCCTACTACTCCCTAGTAGATTAAGACCTAATGACCTATATATATGTGTGTGTGCGTGTGTGTGTGTGTGTAGCTACATGCCCAAAGACCGCATCGGTCATAGGTACTACCCATAGTACCTTCCATATCCCGCTCAAAAAGGACTCCATCGTCTCACTACTAGAGCGTACTATAATTACATCGTTAAAGGATAGCTTCGTGAGCCCTACGATATAGATGTTCCATCATCTACTATGAAAACATGAAACTGCACCCGCACTAGCATATACTAGTGCTTGGACATCCATAATGTACCACCCAATGCATACTTTGAGGACTACGTGCAATCATTTTGTCTACTCCCTGGGATCCTCCAACAAGGTCTAACTTCTACAGAAATCAGTCAAGGATTTTCTATATCGGTAAAGGACTACTTCGTTAGGCCTACAATGAAGATATTCTACTTGGTCTATCACTTTTCTTGTCGTGGCCATGACTCCAACCAACCCCCTTTAACTAATCGAATGACCTTTCAAGAGCTAGGTGGATGTTCCCTACTACATACAATCTAAACATCCATTTGGCGGTGCCCCTCATCCAATGTCTCGATAGTGAAAGAATCATTAGCTTGTTGGTTTAACTCTAGTCTTTACAAAACTTGCTCTGACCGATGATGGCTAATATCCGCATGTGACTATCCTTATAGGTAATTCCCACTATAACCTACTCGCAAACTAGAGTACGATGTCATACGAATATCCTACTCCTTCGTCAACCTTTTGACTGCCTACAAAGGTCCGCCTAGTTTTGCCTGCAATGCATAAGCAGTCAAGGCATACTGTGAAGACCCTATTTTTCGATGCCCGAAAATCGACATCAATACGTCCACTGTGTTAAATCCTGAACAATCGAATGCCGAAAAACTAAACCGTAAGGGAAAGAAGAAGGAGGTAGAAGAAGAAACAGAAAACAATATCAGAATCTCATAATCGCTTCTGAATAACATATAATAGATATCAACAGGTTTTGTACAACGAAACTGTAATTGTATTACATATTACATCATCAGAGTACAACATCAAACAAAAACACAACACTGGACGGTTATGATAACTTGTCCACGCAGAAACTGATTATGCAGCAAACCATACACAACGGATAATACATCAAATAAGTGTGATACGTTTCGCCATCCAGCTCGTCTCCTGAGCTCAACAACAACATTTCTTGTATTCTATAATACTCGGTTTGAATCGAGCATTAAGTGAAATAATACCCGAGTCAGTCTGGAAAACCAAAGTGAGAAAACACACTCAATTGGATTATTAAAGATTTCAAAATCCTTTGAAAACAAAGGCATCTCTTAAGACCATGCCACAAATAAACATGCCGAGTTTTTACCTTACGATAACCAAAACATTTCTTATCGAATCCTCTGATATTATAGTAGTGTCTATATACGAATACTTATTCAAATAGCCGAAATTGTTACATTCATTAAATTCCAACAAAATAGGTATACAAAAAAGTCCGAAGGCACTTATTGGAGGTTGGGTTTCCATCAATGGCAGGGCTATTGTAGTACTGCCTGTCACAGCAGGTGATCTCTATCATCGTACCAAGGATCCCCCCGATCCCCTGCTACACAAGTCCGGAGCTACCCTTTACTGGATAGTCCAAATAAGATCACCCCACGGTTGGGGTCAGGAACCGCCCACACGGCCAAATAAAAGGGACATCTAGACAAGGGTGACCTTACCCTAATTGGTTGCTAGCCACTTAGCCTTACTGCACCACCCCTGTTTATCATTCCCGATTGATGACGCTCGAGGCTATGCGTTACCTTTTTAGAACACATCTCACTTAGAATGCTTGATGCAGTACGAACTATGAAATCGATATGTTTAAATTGTTCAAGGCCTTTAAGTCGTTTGGAGTTGGCTTCGTTTTTGAGTCGTTCGGAGGTTATAAGTCGCTCACGACTTAACAAAGGGTATTCACGACCTAATGATAAGGCCTTAAGTCGTTCGCGACTTAACAGAGGGAAGGATAACGAGTTACGACTTAAGGAAGGGATTATAGGTCGTCCACGACTTAAAGAGAAGGAGCTATGACCTAACAAAGAAGATGAAAGGAAGTTACGACTTAACAGGGGCTTAAGTCGTTTGGGATGGATGAGTCGTACACGACTCAACGACTCATCTATAAGTCGTCCACGACTTATCTTGAAGCAGGGGAATGTTCCAGCTATTAAAGGCTTGTGTCGGAGGATGGCGCGACCTAGTTAAGTCTTTGAGGAGATATGCCGCAAGAAGCTCATGTTGCTTGAGTCGTATGAGTCTTAGGTCGTAAACCAGGTCATGCTAAGTCGTTATCTGTTTGGAGTCTTGAGTCGTTATATGTAAGTCGGCCTGTATGTATGTGAAGTGTTAGGTCGGCGACGACCTAGTGTATGCTCTTAAGTAAGTATGCGTTGAGTCGTGTTGTATGTATGTAAATGAGTCGTAAGTCGGCATGGGTTGTGAGTCGGTTGAGGTGCTGTTATGTTGCTATGAGTCGATGTGTATGTGCTATGGTGATGAGTCGCTGTCGACCTACGTTTTTTGTTGTAATTTGGGTATGGTGTTGTTGCTAGGTCGAGAGGCTTAAGTCGTGAGTCGTGAGTCGTGGGGGATGAGTCGTGTACGACTTAAGGACCGGTTGTGAAAAGCTATAAATAGGCGTTGTCGTGTCACTTTGTAAATTTGGTTCTCTTTGAATAAAATTTCCTTTTGATTGCTTTGTGCTTTCTTCCAATTGGTAGTTGAGTGTAATCTCCTATCTCCTCTTTTGGTTAATCGAGTGCGCTCGATTCAACGATCGTAGAAGCCGATTCACGGTATCTAGTGCGCTAGATCAACGTACGAAGAATCGTAGATCTTTGAACACGGTATAGTGCGCTATCAACGTGTTTGAGATAGCTAGAATTCGGTATCGTCGGATCAACGAATTTGGGCAATACTTTCATCGTTATATCGATTTTCTGTTAATCCGCTGCGTCAGTTTTGGTATCAGAGCTAGACTTAGCCAATCATAGCTAAGCCGAGACTTGGAGCCAATTTTTGAAGTTGAAGTTTGAAGTTGTTGTTCATCGTGTTCATCTTGAAGTTGCAACGAGTTTGAAGATTTCAATCCATTTCCTTTTGGATCAAACTTGGAAGAGTGTTTGAATTTGAAGTTGCTTAGAGACCTTGAGCCGAGCATAGTGTGTGTTGAAGTACATTAAGTTGAAGTGGAGGTCATGACGTGTTGGTCTTGTATTGAAGTTTTGTGTTCAAGTTGTTGAAGTATTTGAGAAGTTTTGAAGTGTTTGTGAAGAGTTTCCAATCATGCCGCCAAGGAGAGCTAACCGTCATCAAAATGTTGAAGCGTTGTATAGAAGAGAAGAAGCCGAGCTTATGGAACAACGTATTAATGAGAAATTTGATGAAGGCATTGGAAAGTTAGAGAAGTTGATGAATGATTTGAATCAAACTCAAAGAAGGAGATCACCAAACTCGAACCATGGAGGAAACCGAGTTTCGCCATCGGTTACGGAAGCGAGGAGGGTATCACCGCATTCTTTTAGAGATAGAAGAGAAACATCAATTTCATCACGGAGAGATCATCATGACTATGGACATGAAGAAAGAAGAATTTCACGAGAATTTGAAAATGAGGCATATAGAGATGAAGAGAGACATAGTAGAAGAAGCATGCATGAACGAAGGGATGATAATGGTCGAGATCGATGTAGGTGTACCTTTGATTTTGATGAAGAGGGTGATAGAGCTAGCATTCATTATCGAGATCGAGACCAAGTTCGAAATTCATACCGGGATGTTGAAGATGATCGTCGATGGGAATCGGGTATGAAGATGGAAATTCCAGAGTTCAAGGGTGGAATGGTAGCTGAAGAATTTCTTGATTGGGTGTCAAATGTTGAAGAGATCTTTGATTTCAAGGAGGTTCCTGAGCATAGAAGAGTGAAGTTGGTTGCTACTAGGTTGAGGGGGAGAGCTTTGGCGTAGTGGCAGCAAACTAAACTTACGAGGGAGAGAATGGGGAAGTCAAAGATTGAGTCTTGGGATAAGATGAAGAAGTTGATGAGAGCTACTTTCTTACCATACAACTATCAATCACTTATGTACCAGAGGTTGCAGAATCTGAGGCAAGGGACGAAGTCTGTTAGTGATTATGCTGATGAATTTTACCAACTCATTACCAGGAATGATATTATGGAAACGGAAGAACAGCTAACTGTTAGATTCATTGGGGGATTGAGAATGCAGATCCAGGATATGGTTAATATGTTTGATCCTCGGTCAGTGGCAGAGGCACATCAGAAAGCGTTGGCTTGGGAGAAGCAAGGAAGGCGTGGAGGTGGTGTGTTTACTAATTCCAATAATCAAGCGAAGGGTGTTAGTGGAAGTTCTAATGTTCCTAAACCTGTTACAAAACCAGTGGTGAAAGAGGCTGAGAAGGCGAAGGGTAGCAGTGGTTTCAAATGTTATAATTGTCAGGAGTTGGGTCGTAAAAGCAATGAATGTCCGAAGCCGAAGAAGAGAGCAATGGTTGCTGAGATTGAGGATGATAGTGAGGAGGCAGAATGTTCAAATGCACCTTATGTTGAGGAGGAAGAAGAATTGTCTGGAGATGAAGGTTGTAATCTTATGATGAGGAGGTCATGTCTTACACCAAAGCAAGAAGAGGAATTTAGTTGGTTGAGGAGCAATATTTTTCAGTCGACATGTACTATTCTGGGAAAGGTTTGCAAGTTCGTTATTGATGCTGGAAGCTGTGACAATATTATTTCTACAGAAGCAGTAAGGAAGTTGAACTTGAAAACTGAGAAGCATCCTAAAACGTACAAGCTAGCATGGTTAAGGAAGGGTGGTGAAGTGAAGGTGTGTCGAAGGGCTTGTGTTAATTTTTCTATTGGGAAGAAGTACAAAGACGAAATTTGGTGTGACGTTGTAGACATGGATGTGTGTCATCTGTTGTTGGGCAGACCGTGGTAGTTTGATAGGCAGTGCAACATGATGGTCGTGCTAATAGCTATAGTTTCATGTTCGAAGGTACTAAAATCACTTTAGTTCCCAAGAAGCAGCAACAGAAGGAAAGCAAGCTAGAGGAGATCGACGAACTGAAAACTTTGCTATCTTTGAAGGAGTTTGTCAAGGAAGTTGAAGAGGAGCCTGAAGTGTTTTTGTTGATTGGGCGAGAGTGTAGTGAAGAGGTTGAAATTCCAAAAGAAGCAAAGCCAGTTTTGAAAGAATTTGAAGATGTATTTCCAGAAGAGTTGCCTAAGGAGTTACCACCACTGAGAGACATTCAACATCAAATCGATCTTGTTCCAGGAGTAGTATTACCGCATAGACCGCATTATCGAATGAGTCCGAAGGAACATGAGGAGTTGCGAAGGCAAGTGGAAGAGTTGTTAGAACAGGGACGTGTTCAGGAAAGCTTGAGTCCTTGTGCAGTACCAGCATTGTTGGTGCCGAAGAAGGATGGAACATGGAGAATGTGTACTGATAGTAGAGCTTTGAACAAGATTACTGTTCGCTACAGATTTCCTATGCCGAGGTTGGATGACTTACTAGATCAGTTGAGTGGGGCTACTATCTTTTCGAAGATTGATTTGAAGAGTGGTTATCATCAAATTCGAATTAGACCGGGAGACGAATGGAAGACCGCATTCAAGACGAGGGAAGGTTTATATGAATGGCTGGTTATGCCGTTTGGTTTATCAAATGCACCTAGTACATTCATGCGGGTGATGAATCAAATCTTTAGACCATTCATTGGAAAGTTCGTGGTGGTTTATTTCGATGATATTCTGATATATAGCAGGAGTACGGAGGAGCATGTTCAACATTTGAGAAAGGTGTTAATTATTCTTCGTGAGGAACAATTTTATGCAGCTACGAAGAAATGTGTGTTCATGACTCGAAGTGTATTATTTTTGGGATATGTTGTATCTGAGAAGGGAATTCAGGTGGACCAGAGTAAAGTTGAAGCTATTCGAAATTGGCCACAGCCGAGAACTATCACTGAAGTTAGAAGTTTTCATGGATTGGCATTATTCTACCGAAGGTTTATTCCACACTTCAGTAGCGTGATGGCACCTGTTACTGATTGTATGAAAGGGAAGCAGTTTTCTTGGTCGGAGGAAGCAGGGTTTGCTTTTGAACGAATCAAAGGGCTTTTGACGACAACACCAATTCTTGTATTACCAGATTTTCAGTTGTTGTTTGAGCTACACACTGATGCATCAAAGGTTGGGATTGGAGGAGTGTTGAGTCAGAGTGGAAGACCTATTGCATATTTCAGTGAGAAGTTATCAGGGGCAAAGATGAGATATAGTACATACGATGTTGAGTTTTACGCTGTTGTACAAGCTGTTAAACATTGGAGGCATTATCTATTTCAGAAAGAATTTGTTCTTTACACTGATCATGAAGCTTTGAAGCATTTACAGGGGCAGGATAAGATTTCAGCGAGACATGCATCGTGGATTGCATATTTACAGCAATTTACCTTTGTTGTTAAGCACAAATCTGGGGTGACGAATCGTGTGGCTGATGCTTTGAGTAGGAGAAGTCATTTGTTGACAACATTGAAGATTGAAGTACCGGGATTCGAAGTATTGCCAGAATTGTTTGAGGAGGATCCTTACTTTGCAAAGTTTGTTGAGAAAGTTAAGGATGGATGTACGGTTGAATTTATGTTGGTTGATGGATTCTTGTTTAAAGGAAATCGGTTATGTATTCCTGAGAGCAGTTTGAGAATGAAGATTATCAAAGAGTTGCACGAAGAAGGCCATGTGGGTAGAGATCGTACTTTGCAGTTAATTTCTCAATCTTATTTTTGGTCATCGATGAGGAAAGAGGTTGAAAAGTTTGTGGAGAGATGTCATATATGTCAGGTTTCGAAGGGAACAGCGACAAATGCGGGATTGTATATGCCGTTACCTGTACCATCTAAACCATGGGTTGATATCAGCATGGATTTCGTTTTGAGTTTGCCTAGAACTCAAAGGGGAAATGATTCTATATTTGTTGTGGTGGACAGATTTTCGAAAATGGCACATTTTATTGCTTGTAAGAAGACGGCGGATACTGTTCGTGTTGCTCAGTTTTTTTCAAAGAGATCTATCGACTTCATGGATTGCCAGAGTCTATTGTGTCGGATAGGGATACTAGATTTTTAAGCCATTTTTTGTTGAGTTTGTGGAAGATGGTAGGAACGAAGTTGAATTTTAGTAGTGCTTATCATCCGCAAACAGATGGGCAAACAGAGGTGGTGAATAGATAGTTGGGAAATTTGTTGCGATGTCTTGTGAAGGATAATCTGAAGAGTTGGGACATGAAGTTATGCTAGGCAGAGTTTGCACATAATCATGCAGTAAATCGTAGTACGGGATTCAGTCCATTTCAGATTGTATATTCAAATTTACCCAGGGGACCGTTGGATTTGGCAGTAGTACCACAACCAAAGGGGACAGTTAAACGAGCTGCTGATTTTGTTGATGAATTAACTGAATGTCATAGAATCGTTCAGGAACGATTGAAGAGAGCAAATGAGAAATATAAGCACACTGCAGACTTAAAGCGACGAAATGTTGAATTTAACGAAGGAGATTTGGTGTATGCTGTGTTGACAAAGGATCGTTTTCCAGTGGGCACTTATAACAAGTTGAAAGCCAGAAAAATTGGTCCTGTAGAAGTTGTGAAACGGATCAATGAAAACACTTATAAGTTGAAGCTACCGGAAGACGTATACACTTCTGACGTGTTCAATGTTAAACATTTGATTCCATATCATGGAAATGAAATTATTGTGGAAAGAGAAATTGAAAATTCGAGGACGAATTTCTGTCAACCGGGGGAGGATGATGCAGTACGAACTACGGAATCGATATGTTTAAATTGTTCAAGGCTTTTAAGTCGTTTGGAGTTGGCTTCGTTTTTGATTCGTTCGGAGGTTATAAGTCGCTCACGACTTAACAAAGGGTATTCACGACCTAATGATAAGGCCTTAAGTCGTTCGCGACTTAACAGAGGGAAGGATAACGAGTTATGACTTAAGGAAGGGATTATAGGTCGTCGACGACTTAAAGAGAAGGAGCTACGACCTAACAAAGAAGATGAAAGGAAGTTATGACTTAACAGGGGCTTAAGTCGTTTGGGATGGATGAGTCGTACACGACTCAACGACTCATCTATAAGTCGTCCACGACTTATCTTGAAGCAGGGGAATGTTCCAGCTATTAAAGGCTTGAGTCGGAGGAAGGCGCGACCTAGTTAAGTCGTTGAGGAGATATGCCGCAAGAAGCTCATGTTGCTTGAGTCGTATGAGTCTTAGGTCGCAAACCAGGTCATGCTAAGTCGTTATCTGTTTGGAGTCTTGAGTCGTTATATGTAAGTCGGCCTGTATGTATGTGAAGTGTTAGGTCGGCGACGACCTAGTGTATGCTCTTAAGTAAGTATGCGCTGAGTCGTGTTGTATGTATGTAAATGAGCCGTAAGTCGGCATGGGTTGTGAGTCGGTTGAGGTGCTGTTATGTTGCTATGAGTCGGTGTGTATGTGCTATGGTGATGAGTCCCTGCCGACCTACGTTTTGTGTTGTAATTTGGGTATGGTGTTGTTGCTAGGTCGAGAGCCTTAAGTCGTGAGTCGTGAGTCGTGGGGGATGAGTCATGTACGACTTAAGGACCGGTTGTGAAAAGGTATAAATAGGCGTGGTCGTGTCACTTTGTAAATTTGGTTCTCTTTGAATAAAATTTCCTTTTGATTGCTTTGTGCTTTCTTTCAATTGGTAGTTGAGTGTAATCTCCTATCTCCTCTTTCGGTTAATCGAGTGTGCTCGATTCAACGATCGTAGAAGCCGATTCACGGTATCTAGTGCGCTAGATCAACGTACAAAGAATCGTAGATCTTTGAACACGGTATAGTGTGCTATCAACGTGTTTGAGATAGCTAGAATTCGGTATCTTCGGATCAACGAATTTGGGCAATTTGGTATTCATCAATCCACCGATTGCTACACTTTCATCGTTATATCGATTTTTTGTTAATCCGCTGCGTCAATGCTCATTGTCCTCCTGACGATGTTCTTATACATTCATCCATACAAGTCCATTCCCGGTCCGAACGGAACCGAAGGCACTACTCCTACTACATGCATTTTGGAATCATCCTCAGGATTAGTAGCGATTAGCCCTTGCACTTCATTGCTCCATCCAAGCTCTTGTCTTCCTCATGAAAATGTGCAAACCAGAGCGAAGTGGTTTTTGGGAAATTAATCCCGATCTCGGTCTCTTCCAAATGATCAGCGTATTGGCCAATATTGATAATCATTTATTTAACTATCATATAACATCCACAAACAACGATCAGGGCTTAATAATTTCCCAAATTATTTATTTCAAAATATCTTCGTAAGATATTTTTCTACACTTCAACCCTTTGAAAATAGTTATTAAATCATTTTTTCTCTCGCGGAATAAATTTCCACCCAATTGTTTTATTTCCACTAAAAACCACTAAGTCTTAATACTTTAGATTATTAAAATAATTTAAGTCACTTTATCCGAAAAATTATATACTTTAAAAATACTTAAAATAAAACTACTTAAAACACTTTATTTAAAAATAAAAGTTATGAAATTTTATAATAATTTCTCATGTAAAACTTTTTGCCAAAACTATTTTTAAAATAAAAGTTATGTTATGAGGTATAAATATTAAATAACTATCTGTTAAATCATAATACTAGTTAAACCTTTAAAATAGTTTACTTATATAATTAACTTAATAAACAATTACTTTTAAAAAATTTAAAACCACAAAATAATAATTTCTCTCTAAAACATTCCTCTAAAACCACTTTAAAACCTTTAACTTACACTTGGAAATCTTTCTTTGAAATATACTTGGCTTTTTAGGGAAATACACTTTCCTTTCCATACCTTTAAAAATAAACCACTATTTATTTTTAAATAAATCACCCTTTCCTTATAAATTCCCATCATGAATTTATACTTCCAAATTATCCTTTGATAAATATTTCACTTTGTTTATAAACCCTGTTTATAATTTTCATGTAACGACCCGCTATTTTGGACCATTCAAATCGACAATAAAACCGTACATGTCTGACTTGAATAATTCAAAATACCGAATTGTTAATAAAATTTGGCAAAACTTAAAATATACAGTAAATAAATCAATCATAGATCACTTACACAGAGTAATACAATGCAGCGGAATAGATAAAGAATAGTAGTTCATGAAGCTACTATATACCTCAGAGTTAGAAATAAAATACAACCGAATAGTTCAAATGCCATGAAGTCTCCAATGCAACATATGGCTTCTCTGAACCAATCAACTGGATGATTGAAGGGATAGATAGCTGGATCTTCAAGCAAAGCTCCAACTTCGAAGATGAGTCTCAAATGCTGTATCTCTCAGTCTGACCCGAGCGTAAAGAAAAACACAAAACACTCGAGTCAGGATTAACATTCTTATATCTATAAATCTAACTCAAGTGAAATATCAACTGAAATATAATTAACTTAGAGGATGTTTGGGATAACCATCCTCTAAGGGTCCATGGAACTATCTAAAAGATAGAAATATACACTATAACACCGTAGTCTTTTCAACTTAATTTATACTTCAAAACCAAATATCATTTTCACTTCAAATATCTCTATACTTCCCAAATAGTATTTTTATATATTAAATAATTTGTACAGTAAAGAAATTTCAATTCCCTCAACTTAACAAATCGTTTAACATCAACCCGACCACCCCATTTAAATCTATTTCAATCTCAATTTATTAATTTAAATTCAACTCAATTTCTAAAATAACCACTTCAATTTTATCGATCTCAAATTCGGATTTGAAATCACAAAATACCCTTTATGTTCAATATATCAAAACTTTAAGTATTCAACGTTTCAAACTAACTTTTTAATCAATTTAGTTTCTAAATAATAAATTCAACTACACTGATTTCAAATACATATCCGAATCTCAAAATAAACCATTTAAATCCCAATATAGTTCAAAGCTTTAATATTTAATTAAATGTTCAATTTAATAGTTCCATATAGATCTCGATTTAACCTCATTATTATCTAGTCTTAAAATAATCCCTCATTAGATACAATATCATTTAAGTAACCTTAAATTACATTTCAATATTTTCTTTAATTCATTTAAACGTGAAATATTCATTAAATCACTTAAATAAAAATCCAGTTACAAAATCATACCCTTAAATTTCCCATTCAATAATTTCAAATTAATTTAATTGAATAAATCCTTATTTAAATACCATTTAGGTAAAACCACATTTATCTCCCAATCTTAGTGAATTGCAGAATACTTTTTGGAATAAAACTTACATAAATATTTATCATAATTTATGTATTAAATCAAATTTTGACTAAATTAAATATTATTAAATCTATATATCATTACCCTTTATATATAAATTTTTTTTAAGGATTAACATTTAATAAGACCGTATATTTCTTTCCAAAACAATGAATTAAATTTAAATATATTTATATATATGGACCAACGATGTCTGTATATATTTCTTATCATATGGTCAAGTGTTACGGATATTAATCATTTCAATCCATACACTAAATGTATACGGGTGGATAGCATTTCAACCCGTAATCCCAATTCAGTTAAATGAAAATCGCTTGGGTTTATCATTTCAACCCATAACGATTTTCTCCTATTCTAAAGTCTTTTCGGGTATGTATCATTTCAACCCATAGTGATTTCTATACTAACAGGGAACTTGCAGAGTGATAACAGATATGTAAATAATAATAACAACAGGCATATATCATCAAAATAAATATACAAACAATAGGATATGGTGTCATATCCCATAAGTGAATAGTTACAGATAATAGCATATATAACAATTTAAATAACTACAGCCACATATTTCAATTGTAGTCTCAATTGAAATCAAATTTAGTAAATAAAAGAACGTTAATCGTGAGTGATTTCTCACCTTTCGAGGCCAGAGAAAAAGAAGTGAGTTATGTAATCCAGATCCGAATTCCAAAACAAAGCTAGATGGACACGGTTCAATGATCAAAGCTGATAATAGGAATAGACGAATTCAAATCAGAATTAGATCAAGGAAGATAAATAGGATAAGTGAGCTTATATACAACTAGCCAACATATGCAGACACAGTTTATAAAATATGCAACAAAATATGCATACCTCGGTTAATATATATACATAGGTGTGCAGACCGACTATATTAATATAACCATATATATAATATATAACATTTCCTTTACCAATTTGTATACGACTATACATATGACTATACTTGAAATCAAAATACACATCCCTTAAAAAAAAAATCCAACGTATATCAGTCAGTGCAAACAACCTTAAGGCTGACATGAAATAAACTTTTGAAAGCATATACTGTTGAAATTATAAAATATTGATATAACTTATACTGTAAAACTACCATAGAAAATTTTATATATAACTACATTTTAAATATAACTTAAGTAAATTTTTGAAAATAAAATAAAATATAGTACGGTAGACTCTAAAATACTAAAACAATCATAAAAATATATATATTATAAATTGACCTATCAAACTTGTACCCACAAATTTTATATAATATATATACCAAAATAGTAACGAAAATTGAAATACTATATTTTATATATCTAACATATGAAAGCTAATAAAATAACATATTTTATTATAGTTGAAACTGTTATAACCAAATATATAAAACATATAAAAATACGTTTATTAATAGAAGGCTGCCAAACTTATACCATATATACCGTAAGCTATCAATAGTAAAATAAAACGCATATATATATATATATATTTAACTTATCAACTAGTTAGTAAAACATACGTATCTAAAAGCCGTACGATAACTATATGCTAACAAAAGTCAAAAACTATATACGGTAAAATCTTAAAATAATATACATAATACAGTATAAATATATACTAACCTTTATATATGAACAGAAGTTAAATATTTATATACACGTTTATAAATATAACAATTATCATATATATACTATTATGAAATATATGATTATTTTTAAAGTTCAACTGTTAGGGAATTCAAAATCCACATAGTTGCAGTAAACATATAAAACAAAACTTATGCACAATCTATATTGTTCTTAATATATAAAATAGACTTATATCAAATAAAATGTGTACTTACTTTTAAAAACCAGAGAGGAAATGTTTTGCCAACTAATGCATGCAGCCATGGGGAGGAGGCAGGCCAAGGAAAAGAGAGAGCTCATGCTCAGGTTTGGAAGGAATAAGAAAAGATGGAGGGGAGATGAGAACAGGCGATTTTTAAAGGAAGAATGCATGCGTGATTCAAGCAACATGACATGGCGAAGGGCATTCTTCAGGCAATAAAGAAAATGCTAGTTTCTTAAATATAAAGGTAGGTCTGCATCTGATATGTGAACGTGCTATATGACTTTATATAATATTTACAAAGCTCTCTCCTCTTTTAATATTAATTTGAGGGCAACGAATAGCCTACAGAGAGAAAAGAAGATGCAATCTATGCTATACTATATATATATATATATATATATATATATATTCCTAGAAACACAGAAACGAAGAGGTAAAAGAGGGAAGAGAAAGAGGCGTATAAATGAATGGTAAAAAAATTTAGATTTCAAATGAAATAAATGGAACAACAGAGATTAAAGTATGGATGTAAATCCTAGAATAATAAAAAGCAACGGTTATATGTTGATTAAGAAAAATAATTAAAACAATTAATGGCTTAAATGGGGCAGCATGTTTCAAATTTTTGAAATGCAAAAGAAACGTACACTATAAATATAAAGTTTTCAAAAGCAAAAGAAACGTAAAGCTGTCCATTAATTCATCAAAACGTTATTTAAGTAATAAATTGAAATGAAAAAAAAAAGTAATTGTAATGGTCAATAGTTGATTAGCTATACACTTAGAGCAATAAATTTTTGTTTGTTTGTACAACACATAATGAGTTTTGAAAGTCAAGGATATAAAAATGGATAAAAGGAAAGAAATCAGGAAATTTTTTGTGAGTAATAGCTTTCCATGGAAAGGTAGGCTTACATTATATATAAATGCTGAGATGATTAGGCACGTTCAAAATTTTTGAAGCAAATGAAGGAATTGGAAAAAAATAAAAAATGAAAGAAATTTGAAAAGTCCGTAGCTATGATTTAGCCATAAATTATTAAAGCCATTCACTAGGAAGGTTGGAACCGAAATAATAGGGAGAGGAAGGCACATTAAATTTGATGACAAAGTTGTGTTCAGATCTATAAACAAGTGGTTTATATATTATAGGCCTTATGAAAGCGAGGGAAGGAACGGATGCTACTAGCTTGATGATTTGAGATTCTTTCAAGCATTAAAACAAAAATAAAGAGAGACCAGAATAAACGCACAACCATAAATATAAATACATGCTTCAATTGCAAAAGAAACGTATAGAGAAAATTATGGGTAGTGGGAAAGGTAAAGTCAGTGCACGAAACTATAAGGAATAATAAAAGCTAGGTCGATGATCTCAAATTTATTAATGGTTACGAATGGAAAAGTCTACCTGAATTGGAAAAGTATTAAGCAATAGAAATCTTTAACGGCAGTAAAAAAGAAACCGTTACGCACTGATTCAGAATCAATTAAAGCAATTAATAGCTTGAATTGGACAGCACGTTTTCTCAATTAAATAAACTTCCATAAAATTATTTGAAAATTTGCAATCTGCTATATTTAAATATACGTATTCTAAATATATAAACATTTTATTTAAAAATTCAATTATTATAAGATTTCACAAATATTCAATTAAATACGTTATAGAATCAATTAAAATTGTTAAAATTTTCCGGGTCGTTACATTTCAAAATCTCATTCTCCTTTATTCACCGTTTCAACACTTTGTCGGTTTTCAAATCGATTTCCAAAACCAACCCCATTTTAAAATAAATTTCTTTACTTATCCAAATTGATTTCAAACCCCATTTGTCCCATATTCGCACCTTATTTATGATTTAAATTCTTATTTAAATCGAAAATACCAATTTCATACTTTATTTCAAAATTCTCCTTTTATTTTCCCAAACTCATTCAAATCTTGAATTTTAAAAATTTATTTCTTCGCACTTTCAAAACAATATTGCTGAAGTCCTTATTTAAAATAAAAATCATTTTTCCCATTTATTCAAAATCCCTATTTATTTATCCTTGAATTTATTACATAGGATTTAAAATCAAACCGTTATCCCTTCCCCAAATTCATTCTTTTAATTTATTTGAAACCACTATAATTATTTTACTTAAAAATTTCCCATTTTATTTCCTTTAATAATCCAAACTTTATATATTTCTAATTTTCTCAAAGTACCAATATATATTCAACCAAACCATACTGTTCAATACTTTCAATTCCCAATATAATCAATATAATCATCACATATTATCACATAAATCACATTGCTGAATATAAAATAAATTCAACATTTCAAGAAATCCAATTGGATTCCTCCAACTTGTTTCCCTGCATCCACAGATGTTAGCACAACAATTTAAAATACCATTCCCACTTCGAGGGGGATATCGCGTTACATAGGGTCATCCGCTATCATGCGGGGCACATAGGGTCTCATCCGCTATATAATGCGGGAATATCAATCATTCCAATATATATATATATATATATATATATATATATATATATATATATATATATATATATAATATCACATCTAGTCAATTCAATCATTCAATCAATAATTTAAATTTAACTATTTAAATTTAAATGGTAATCCAAATGAGTGAGATTGACTCACCTTGGATTTTCGTTTTCGTTTGTCGTCCACTTCAATCTTGGCTCGATTCACAATTTTGACCTTGTATAAACATTTATACGGCTTATTAATATTTGAATCGATCGAACAATTAATTACTACTTATTTATTTAATTTAAACTAATAATTTGATTTAAACTAATTTTTTGCCTTGAAATCTTTAGTAAATAAAATAATTAAATAAGTCTATTCACAAGTTAATCACTTAAATAAATTCTTTTAAAAGAAGCTAGTAAATAAAAAAAAATGTGTATGTATATTTATTTTATTTCAAAACAAACTATATAGGTTTTAAAATTCTAATTCTTATTAAACTTATTTTCCAAAATCTATAAAAATTTCTGTTTGTCCTATATGTATGAAAATATGTGTATTTGTATATATATATATATATATATGTATATGTATGTATGTATGTATGTATGTATGTATGTATGTACTTCTATTTCCTGATTTCCTATAGTCATTAAAATAGGTAAGTATACATACATATATTTGTATTATACTTTTCCTTTACTGTAAAATAATTTCTGTTTACGTAAAAATTATCACAGTGGCATTTTTTTTAGAGAAGTTTAGTGTTCAACACTTAAATAACGACATAAGCCAAACTGGAACCGCTTACCTTCCTCTCCAATGCACCAAAAATTTAAACAATGCACGCAACTATGCCCTTCCCTCACTTGCGAACCCTAGAAGTCGCGACCAACACCCAATATCGATGCTGCAACTCCGACCAAACCCCCACTGACCTTACGTTGCATGCGCCAAGCCCGTTGTCGTCCCTCCTTCGCCTTGAAAATGTCGCGGCCCACACAAGTGGTCCCCTGCATCACCAATGCGCAAGCCGAGACACCCGACCCTGCCCGAGCTCCCCTAGCTCGAGATCGAGCTACCCAAAGCTTCAGCTCAACCATGAATGAAATCGAATTCGATTTCGAGCTTGAGGATTTCTAATATTCAAACGAAAAATAGATTTTGTTCGAATTCACTAAGTTCCCCATCTTTTAAGAGGATTTCG
Organism: Allium cepa; assembly: GCA_030765085.1. Classification (NCBI taxonomy): domain Eukaryota; kingdom Viridiplantae; phylum Streptophyta; class Magnoliopsida; order Asparagales; family Amaryllidaceae; genus Allium; species Allium cepa. The sequence goes on along the minus strand of CM060938.1, from coordinate 727,460,916 downwards.
TTTGAACAAGAACAGAGGTAGAATGAGGGTTTTGAACGAGCTGTTCTGTTATTTTTTTCTTTATCGATTTTAATTTTTTTCAACAACGCTGTCTATAGAAAAGAAAAAAGACGACATGTGTGTGAAGGGGAGAAACTTGTTTAATTTGTCTTGTGAAAACATTATTATATTAAATACATATATATCATATTTGGAATTCAAATCGTCTCGATATTACAACCTTAAATCTTAACCTCCTATCGATGCATACCCCTAGCGTTCCTAATGTTATACCCCTATTTTAAACGCACTGGAAAAAAATTCGACTCCTAATTCGATCGTATGGAGAGGATAGCTTTTTGGAATCAGTTATTATTATTATATTAAACGATCGATAAAGATTTCAACGCATTTATATATTGTACGACCTCACGACAACTCTAAACACTACGAAAATTGAAATCCGATAATAATACACTATTACAGATCCAATGGAACTAGTTTCGTCGAATTCTGAGACTGTGCCTCAGAAGGCTATTTTAAATATCAATTTAAACGATATATTTTCAAAACTAAATAAATCACTTTCAAACTCAAGTATAAAACTTATATTATCTCCAGTATTAGAAATATAAATTTTCTAAGCCTTTGAAATACTTTTAACCAACTTAAAAACCAAGATTCACCATTTACCCAATTTCCAATTATTAAATTCAATAATTTAATTGCCATATAAACAGTGATATTTGAAATTCAAGTTAAACTAACTTTCAAATATCTAAAATCAGTTAATATTCCAATTTCAAATATCCAAAATTCCGAGTCATCACACACACTTTTGATGGAACACATACAGACCTGCCTCCTGTTGTGCAGCTTCGTTAGGCCTACCCTAGAGGGCCATCCTAGAGTATCCTCACAACCCGTTGAAGTCTCTTACTTCCTTCTAGGCCAAAATAACTAATTTGGATGAGCCCTTTCTGTACTAAAAATCTACGATAAACTGCTTCGTTAGGCTCTTTATCTAGATTTTCTTTGGGCTACTCCAAATGCACATTACCATTATATTTGACCCTATGACTAAGCTTTTATTATGCGTTGAGTTTACTTTTCTTATTCTGTTGGCTACTTATTTACCCTAATCATCATGCCCAGCCCCACCCACGTGTGAGACCATCAGTTCTAGACCTGAAAGGGAATACTGCCGGTACGGACCACTGCTATTATTTTTCTTGTTAACCTAATCCGAGATGTAAGTTTGATAAAATAAGCCTCTTTTGTTTCTTTCTTTTTAATATAACCTACGTGTTACAGTTATACTTGCAATTGTCACTTTTATATTCTTTACATTCTTTTCTAACCTACATGTTATAAATGTAACTATAAGTGTCTCTTTTCTGTTCTAGTCTGTCTTCTTTATTATGATACTAAATTTTCTTTAGTTCTCTTATATTATATAACACTGTTAACTTAGGACTACGTCGAACCGTCATAAGTTATTTATCATCATAACTACTTTACTTTTTACTCTATTATCTACACAATAAATGCAGATCTAGTCACATTTTCTGTTTATTGTTTCTAGTCTTGCTAAATAATTAACTTGATTATTTTTTCTTCTTTAATTTCTTTAACGCTTCATGTTATTCTCTTTTATTCTGGGAAGTAGTTCTATTCTATTTGGTTGGTTACAAAAAGCTAAAAATCCATTTCCATATTTTAATATTAAATAATGCTATAAACAATAACTCGTAATTGCAAGATGTTTCTTTTATTGTTTCTTTCATTGTTGGGTAATGCAAAATACACTATTTTGCACTAATTCCATTTTTCTTGCTTTTATTCTTGAATTTACGTTTATCGTTATTCTTACAATATTAAACAACGGAAACGTACTCTCTTTTTCAAAAAAACCAACTAATCTATCACTAACTTTCAAATAAAGTTATTAGATTTTCCTTTTTTTTTAAATTCTTTTCTCCTATTTTAACATAACTAGCTAGTAGAACCAATTACTATTATTAGTCCAAATGCTAAATTAAATTTTAACAGGAATCTATCGATATTGTATATCATAAACATAAAAGATATATAATTTAAATCCACTCACCTGAAAAGAAAACACTTCAAATTCCATATCTGATTTTTAGTCAAGTTCTATTATCCATAGCCTTCCACTTTGCAACCCTATTTGGGTTCACAAACCAGAATTTGTATGGATTATAAATTAGGATCTAACTTAAGAAAAATAAACAGATAACTAGAAAACCAGATCTGAAAACTCACCACATACGGGCGGCTTAGTTTGGACATTTCTTCTTCAGATCTATAGTTTTACCTCCAAATTGCAAATCAAATACCTAAATCTAATATATTTTATTTCTAAGAATTGAAGGAGAAAGAAAAGTGACAGGGCTTCCACGACCATTCAGAAAAATATGGGTTTGAAGGCTAGCCCTACACGTTGATTCACAGAGAGCCAAAGCAACGTCATCCATTCATCTAAAGCGATTGAAATCTAGCCGTTAAAAACAACCAAAATGCATCATTTTTGACATGTCTAGCCTTTTTGTTTTATACGTATTAATTTATTAAACGTTAACTTTTAACCTTTGCCTATTCATTCTAATTAATTTCGATTAATTGCAAATTTAGTTCCCTATATAACACATGTTTATTTTGAAATTCAAACGTTGCTAATTAATGTAAATTAGTTTCCTTCAATTGTTGATTTTATTGACATTGCCTACTAATGTTAATTAATTACCTTTGATTGTTGATGTTAATTAATTTCCTTTATGATGCGCGTCTATTTTGAAATTCAGATGTGTGGTTATTTTTGGAATTTATATGCGCATATATTTATAAACAAATATATTTACATTTACGCATATAATTATTTTTCAATACAGAACTTCGAACGTCAATAAATATTTCATAAAAATTCCATTTGAGGTATACTATGTATGTAAATTAATCAAAAAATACCATGAACACAATGGTATAAGTTTCAAGGACATATTCTGACGATTCCCAAAATGATCATTTTCACTATTTATAACTATTTGATTAATTTCTAAAAATGTGGGGTGCTACACAACGAATAAAATGGATCATTAAATTTAGGTTTACATATCCAAGTTATATCATGGGTATTGCCTAACATCAAATATTTAAAGGATTCACACATAACATACAATCAGTTATAGGTAGATATCCAAGTTACAAATATAGATACATCTATTATCGATGAAAAATGTGCATATAGGAGTATATTATATATACTTAAGTTACCCTGACCCGCTTATTAAAATTAACTTCCTTGTGTTTATCACGTTATCGATATTCAACATTTGTGCTAAACATGAGTCACTAACTTCCCATAAAACATTTCAATGTTCTGTAATCATTACTTTAATTCGTTTGGCTACTTAATGGTCTAGACGAGAGATCCTTTGATTTAAAATCAATTAATCATAAAAAGAAAATTGATTTCAAATACAACCGATTAGGTTTAATGTAACGACCCGATATTTTCAACCTTTCGCATCCGCACATGTCGGACTTGAATTGCTCAAAATACCGCGTTGTAAATAAAATTTGGCAAATCTCAGAATATACAGTAAATACATAATCACAGATCACAGACACAGAGTATTTAATAATGCAGTGGAATTTAAAAGAAATAGTAGTTCATGAAGCTACTATATAAAAATAAGATACATCAGTGTTAAACATGATACAACAAAAAGTAACAAGATACATCAGGTACAAATCAGAATACATCATTGAAATCATTGGATACAGAAAGCAAAATGGATGGCTGGATCTTCAAGGAAAGCTCCAACTCCGAAGGTGAATCTTGAATGCTAACTCACTCAATCTGACTCGAGCGTAAAGCAAAACACAAAACACTCGAGTCAGGACATAAATACTTATGAACTATAAATCAACTCAAATGAGCAGTAACAAAAATGCATCAGTAACTTAAAGGATGCTTGGGATCGCCCATCCTTTAAGGATCCGTTAAACTATTTACTATGTAGTAATATTGCGCTATTATAATACCGCCTACAGTAAAATAAACATACTTTTAAATAGCGTTCCGGGCTACCCATATCACCCTTCACACATAATAGTCCCAGTAGTCCATCCATGTGACGCCCCACCTCTATACCCACGCTAGCCAAGAACACTCCGGAGTAGTGTTGTCAACTAGCACGGAGAATGAGGCTGTTGAGGAGCGACCATCCATGTAATTGCTTATCACACGGTGGCTATAAATAATCTTCGGAAACAAACATAGAAATAATCATATCACAAATCAGTCACAGACATCCATATCACAAAGGCGGAAGAAGATATGAATATATAACTAACACATGAAAGTGTACATCAGAGTAGTGGTCAGTAAGTTCCACGATAATACAAAAGAATAGCAACACGTGCTATACAAAAGAATACAACTATGAGTCTATATCTCAAGTGTATACAACAAAAACTGCTAATCTAAACAGTTAGCCAAAAGTCAGAGTGATGAATCCCTGGGAAGAAGTCAAGCAGAAGCACCTGTAACATCTCGGTCTGACCCGAGTATTATTTAAGAAAATAATAAACGGGTCAGTCTAGCTATAAATATCAGATGACATGATATAACATAAAAGATATGACATAAACATAAACATCCATAATGACATACCACTATAAGTATGTAAATAATGATCAACAGAAGATCAATCAATAAGAGATAATCAATATCACAAGAATCTTCTCAAAGATTCGAAAAGGGCATCATACCCCAAACTTGTACTCATAACAAGTCAATGACATAAATTCTAGAAATCAATGCAAGAAGTCCAGAAATCATAGAAAAGAGAAAGAGGCCTATCACATGACGGTCTGAAGACCAAGGGGAGCTACCCCACATGTGTGAATGGAATCACACAGATTAAGGTCCAGACTAACCAAAAAGCAAAAAGGTATGTGTGAGTGGAATCACACAAGTGGTGTCTAGTCTAACCTCGCAATAAGAGACATCGCACAGTTGCTAGTCTAAATCATCAGAATGATCGTCATGATCAACGAGAAGTGTCAATTACACTAAGCTAGTAAATATAGAAGTTTAGCTTCATGTCCCATAACCACTTGCTTAACTTAAATATTTACGAACAAACTGTAAATCTTCACTAATAAAATTGTCACAAGAGGTTCAATCGAACAAGTCCCAGAAATAACCGACGAAGTGAACGCAAGCGTTTCATACCACTTGTTTTACTAAGTCGTTTAATTAGATTTCTCATCCGAGTGAGGTAAAGGTTTGTATATACTAATAGATTGGAAAACGGTTTAAGAAAAGAGCTTTGTTATTAAAAATAGAGTTGAAATTGTTTGTTAAAAGAGTTTTGATATTTACTACTAGTATTGAAACCTTTATATTATAAAGTGACAAAACACAGAAGCAATTGTAGAAACAATCAGTCACAAAAATCGCATACGGAGATGTGAATAAAATCCAAGGAAATCAGCTCAATGTTTTTCAGATAAGATCCCCTACGGAGGGGGGTCCGGGGGGGTGGCAACCCCCCAAGGTGGGGGTGTGGGGGCAACGCCACCGCTTACGGGGTTCGACCTGCCCGGTCAGGTCGTGGGGGTCCAAGGGGCAGCGCCCCCGGCGGGGTGCGGGGCAGCGCCCCGACCAAAATGGTACGACCTAGTGAAGACAAAATGAGGTCTAACGACCTAACAACTCAAGGGTCATACGACCTAACGGCTGCGACCTAGGGGTCTAAGGGGTCAAGCGACTTAGTGGTTGCGACCTAGAGGTGTTCGCGACCTAACGATGACTCACGACCCAACATGGCCGACTTAACAGAGGTCGCGACCTAACAGGATAACTCGTGACCGACTTAAGAGTTGCGTGACTGAAGGGTTCCACGACTTAAGGGTTGCACGACTTAAGAGTTGCACGACTTAAGGGTTGCACGACTTAAGGGTTGCACGACTTAAGAGTTGCACGACTTAAGGGTTACACGACTTAAGAGTTGCACGACTTAAGAGTTGCACGACTTAAGGGTTACACGACTTAAGGGTTACACGACTTAAGAGTTGCACGACTTAAGGGTTAGGCCAGGAGCGACCTAACGAGATAAGGTCCAACGACCTATCGGGATAACTCGTAAACGACCTATGGATGAACGACTTAACTCCGAACGAGCTAAAAATGGCCAGAACGACCTAGGGTTAACTCGTGAACGACTCACGACCTAGGGACGAACGACTTAACTCCGAACGACCTAAAAATGGCCAGAACGACCTAAGTTTAACTCGTGAACGACTCATGACCTAGGGACGAACGACTTAACTCCGAACGACCTAAAAATGGCCAGAACGACCTAAGTTTAACTCGTGAACGACTCACGACCTAGGGACGAACGACTTAACTCCGAACGACCTAAAAATGGCCAGAACGACCTAAGTTTAACTCGTGAACGACTCACGACCTAGGGACGAACGACTTAACTCCGAACGACCTAAAAATGGCCAGAACGACCTAAGTGCAGAAAATTCACCAAAACGCTAAAAATTGGAGTTTTTCGCCAATCCAATCCAAACCAAATGCAAATGTGCATGCAAAAGTGATAGGGAATCATTCCCAACAGTCCAATATAGTTATAGATTAGATTTGTGAGATAAAAATCTCACCTTTGCACCAAATATCAATGAAAATGAAGTTTTAAGCAAGCAAGAATCAATCCTTCTTCTATCTAAGCACAAGAAGCTTGAATCCAATGTCTTCTTCTTGAATTTGGAGTAGAAAGATGGATTGCAATTGAATTTGAGTTTTGGAATTTTAATTTCCCATTCCCTCCACCATTAATGCCAAAGCTTGATTAGTTAGGAAATTTATGAAGAGTGAGGAGAAGAGGGTTGGAACTTGGGCTTAATAGGCTAAACTAACCCAAAGTCCAAAGCGGGAAAAGTTAGTGAAATTTCACTAACTCCAAACCTATCGATGTTTATACTTAAAAAAGTTGTAAACGACATTTCGAACTCAATGGAAATGGTCTCGAGTCCTAATTTGACCGTTTGCAAAAAGTAGCTTTTCGGACCAAAATCCGATTAACGAGTTAATATTTAAATAAAATATTTAAATACAAACTCGATAAATATGCGGGTTGTTACAATCCAATATCATGCCATCTCCACTCCGGGTGACTGTCAGAGGATACCACACGGGCTACGGGAGAAAAACAAACTCGTAGTAAAGGCTCGGTATGGTAGGTGACACGGCACACAAGGCAATGCCAGGGTAGATATACCAATTACGCACACGGGCTGGTGGTAACGTAGCAGCCACATACGCCCACCTCGGAACACACTCCCATATCAAAATCGGAGGATGGCCATCTAATCAATCACCAGTAAGAGTATAGTATCGAAGGAATGTGTCCGATAGGAGGAATGACCTCACTTGGCCCGAGATCGCTCCTGTTTTAGCCACCTTATGCCAACTCACGGGAGTTGGGTCCACGTAATATACCTCAAGAATGTCGCCACCATGCTACTTCATTCTGGAATCTCCACCGCGTACACTGTTGTTAAAGTGGTTTCGGAGTTGGCAGAGAGTATGACAACTTCCGATCCCGGTCTCTTTAAGGACCAAACGTTATTATAACGCCGTGGTCATTTCAAAATAGTTTATACTTTAAAAAGATCAAATCATTTCATTTCAAACTATATTTCTTTCAAAATAGTTTATACTTCGAAACCAAAACCATTTTTATTTCAAAACTATTTATTCAATCAAAATAGTTTATACTTCAAAACCAAAAACATTTCAAACATATATTCATTTCAAAATCATAATATTTTCAAAGTATAACTCTTTCGAAACCAAAAATACTTGAAACAATTACACTTTGAAAATCATAACATTTCAAAATCATACATTTGAAATCATCGGATATTCATTTAATTCTTTACATTTTACAATTCATTCAATTAATCCCAAATTTTCAATTTCCAACTTAATTCAATTCAAACCATCAGTTTCAATTAAATTTCCCAATAACCATTTCAAATCATATCATTTTCAAATATAGATTTGATCCACAAATTAAACTATTCAATTTTTAATAAATTTCAAAGCTTTAATATCCCGCATTTCAAAACTAAATTTTATAATTTCACATATCTCAAATCTAGTTTCATTATTACTTAGTTTTGAAATATTCATTTCATAAATCCAATATTATTTAAATAAACTCAATTTACAATTAAACTAAATATACTTTCATACCAATATAAACTTCAAATATTCATTTATCAAAAGTACATATCATTCTAATTCATATTCTTTATCAAAATAAAGATCAAATCATTTCCAAACCTTATTATCAAATCATTATTTGAATTCAAATTCAAATACTCAAATTTAATTATCATTTTTAAAACAAATAAGTCATTCTTTGTTATTTCAAGTATCATTACAAAATACATTAAAAATTCCATTCAAAAATTCATTTATCTCATTACATTTCATTCCATTTAACACATAACCAAGTAAACTTCACTTAAATTCAAATTCAAATTTAAATTCCTTAAAAATTCAAATTTAAATATTAAATATTTCAGCACTTCTTAAATTTCACAATTAATCAATTTCCAAAATTTAAATCATTTAACACTTTAAAATATAACTCAAACAGTGTTAAAAACTATAACATTTCAAACATTGTCAAATTATAGCAACGTCAGCATTTATAAAGTGCTATCGTAGTTTATAGCTTCCAAAAATGGTTTAGTTCAAGAATAACAGCATTTATAAAATGTCGTAATAGATATTTAGTTATTTCAAACATTGTTAGATTCAAAACAATAGCATTTAAAAATGCTGTCAAAAGACTACAACATTTTGAAAATGCTATGAATTCCAGATTTCATTTTAGCTTTTGAAAAAAAAAAAAAACTCCAAATTTTTATTATAACTTAAAAATCATATTTCTAGACTTCAAAATTTCACATTTAAAATCATTTTAACATATGATTTAACACAACAAAATTTTTAGATCAAATATTCAATTTAAAAACTCCATTCATTTATTAAGTCAAAATTCACTGTTTATTAACATATAAATTAAATAAAACTTAAAATTTTACTTCATATATAATTTTAAAACTTTAAATTTAATTTCCATTATTTATTTACATTTTAAAATAAAATTTAAAGTCTAAAATCTCAATTATTTCACATTTACGTACTCAAATTCACAATTTCAAGACTTAATATTTAATTTTCTTAAAACCATAAAATATATATTTTTAAATCAAAATTTCATACTTTTAAAAATACATATTTTAATAAATATCATTTAAAAATATACCACGGGGTCTGTATATAATTTTCTAACCTAGGTCAAGTGATACGGATATATATCATTTCAATCCGCAGTTTACAAAGAAAACCCGGGTTCTATCATTTCAAACCCGCAATCGCAAGTCAAATAAAATACAATAAAAATCGCTCAGGCCTATCATTTCAGCCCATAACGATTTTTCCCTAATCTAAAGTCCGTTTGGGTATGTATCATTTCAATCCATAGTGATTCTATTCTAACAGGGAACTTGCAGTGTGAATATATGCATAAACAATATAAACAATGCCAGTGTCACAATATAATGTCATATATCACATGTCGGGTGATAATTAACAGTTTTAACATGGTAATAACATGGCATAGCATATCATATGATCATCATTAACTAGCATAACATTTTATATTACTAAACACTTGTCATCAATTCACTATTTCATAAGTATAAATGTCAGAGAGAGAAAGACTCACCTTTTACGAAGCTAGAGACAAACAACACACACAAGAGCGATTCCAAAGGCACGACAAGCACGTTTTGATTTGAATTGATGGAGACCCTTGTAAACAACACAAAATATAACATACATAAGCACAAACATAGATATCAACATACAAATATAATCAACAACTTTAGTTTGCAGAACAGTTGCAAAACAAGAGAGATGACCAAACCTTAGAAGCAAAAGACTTGCACACGACAACATAAGCTTGTCACATGACCAAATGGGCTTGCTCTCATCATACTAGGCTCAGCCTAGATGCCAACATGGCTCAGGTTTGGGTCAATATGGGTTCATATGGCTCGGCCTAACTTGGATATGAAGGAGTGGAAGTTGTGACATGAGAAATATAAAAGTCAAGGCAATTAAGTGGATTTTTGGTGCAACTATAGGTTCGGCCTACCATGGCTTGGGCTTGGTCATGCAAGGGGATGGTTATGTGGTGGATGGAGTGGCGGCCAAAGGTGGTGGAGGGACTGGTGGTGGCGGCCATGGAGGTGGTTTAGGTTAAAAATGAAGGCTATGGCCTTAAGGGTTTGGCTAGGCTAGTTTGGTGGAACTTTTATGCAAATTTTGTGGTGCAACATCAACGGATGGTCATGGCTGCTGTCTTGGTCAGAGGAGAGGCTTATGAGCTGCTGGAGATGATGGTGGAGAGGATGGTAGTGGTGGTGGTTGAGGCTAGGCCTAGCAAAACACAAGAAGGATCAATGCAAAAATCAATAGGAAAATCATAAAAACAAGAAGAAAGATGATAGAATTTACCCAATTTTTGTAAAACAAATGGCCACGAGTTTTTTTCTCAAGTAAGATGATAAAATTTTCGTGAGAAAGAGTGAGGAATGTAGCTGAAAGATGGAGTAGGGTACGGCCAAAGCATTGATGAATGGAGTTTGGAAAGTGAAAGGTCGGAATGCAAAAGGACTAAGCATACAAAAGATCTCAAACTCTTCATATATTCATTATTTCTTTTTAAATTTTTATATAACTGAAAAACATATATAAATTCAGTTAAAATACGAAAATATAGTAAATAAACAAAAATAAATTAATTAATTATTAATTATATATAGTTTAATTAAATAAAACAGCTAGTCTTGAAAATATGAAAAATAAGTGCAATGAACTTGGGAAAATTTTTATGTACTTAAAATTATTTATAAATAAAGATAAGAACACAAAATAAAAGGGAAATCACAAAAATAAATAAATAAATTTTAATTTAAATATAGTTTAGATGAAGAAAATAGCAGAAAAAGGAAAACAGCCTTTTAAAAATAGGAAATCATCATAGTAAATTTTAGAAAAATTCTATTATCATTTCAAAAATATTTAAAAGTCAAAATATACATAATATAACATATTAAAACATATTAAAATAAAATATGACAAAGAAAAATAAAATTTATACAATTTAAAATAACAAAATTGCAAAATAAACAATTTATACTCAAAATTGAAATGTACATATCTTTTGCAGTTTAACTCCGTTTTCCACGAAACAAAAAGCAATGTTCAAGTTATTAAATCTATTTTCATAATAAAAGATAAAATTTAAAATTTCAAACTTTTAAATTTTTAAGTTAAAAGTCAAAGTTTGACTATTTTGACCAAAATCAACATTTTCTGGAAATATTCAATTTATGCATGTTTGAAATTCTAATCCACATCAAAATCAACATTTATATTTAAATTAACAAAATATATTAATTTTAATAAATAAAATAAAGTTTTTAAATTAGGAATTTAAATTAAAATAATTAAAATATACAATTACAATAATCAGAAAATACAGGGTTGTTACACTCTCCCCCACTCAAAACTTTTCGTCCCCGAAAAGGAATGAGGTACGGGAAAGCGCAGAAAAAGATTGAATGAAATAGTATTAAGACAAGATGACAAGAAGATTAAAATTATACCTGATAACTGTTGCTATAGGTAAGTTTAACAAGGTGGAGATGATCTTTCCAACATCCTCCAGAATCAAGAACACAAGCATGAAAAAAAATCTTTTAGAATCTGATTCACCCTTCCCGTTTAACCGACGGTCTGTGGATGGCAAGCAGTGCTTAGATTCAAAGATGAGTACCAAAGATTATTAAAAATTATAGAAAGATTTCTAAACAGACTGGTATATGCAATAGCCTCCCATTCTGTAGCAAGATAAGGGAAATTAGGACAACCAAAAGATAGTTTGAAAAATGAAATAAAATAATAAATTTGAAACCATAAAATTTCAACTTAAACTGAAAATTAATTTTACATAAGTCAAATAAATCTTAAGCATCTCTAATTTCATTATCTTATCATCCAATTATCTTAAATTAACAAATCCCTAAAATCATGTATTTGAAAAATCTTTTATTATACTCAAAATGTACCAAATAAAATTTAATTCTTCTTCATTACTAATTATAATTAAATTTATTCCTCTTAATATATTATATCACCTATGTTAAATATACTCACACTCATTGCAACTGCCTTAAATTTATTCTTAGTTCCTTTATCATCATTTTATATTGTAAATTATTCCATTACCCTTTTTCTTTATTTACCTCTGTTAATCCTTTTATAACTTAAATTTAAGTATATAACATTTATAATAACCACTCAAATTTTATTTATAAAATCTTTTTTTTTTATATTGCACATTATCCAATTACATATTCAACTTCTGAAAATTAAGGTAAGTTATATTGGAATGAAATTGTGTATTATGCATATAAAACTTTCTAATTCAATTATTTCAAGCTTGAATATTAATCCAAATCTTGAAATTATACTTAGAAATTACCTTTGAAGAAAAAATTTAGGAATTAAATTTTCGATAAATTCCAAACTATTTAGAGATAAATAAATGCTCATATACTCTATATATATATATATATATCCATTCAAATTTAAATCATATATCAGCATATGTTATAAATCCAATCTTATTTTAGAAAGTAAAATCAATTAAATTTTCCTAAAACAAAACTGTAGCAAGACTACAGAATGGTCTCCTCACTTCGAAACTCGAAAATGAACGTCGATGATGCTGTAGTCATCGCTGAAATTATTTTCCAGCAACAAGGAGAAGAGCACTAAAATTAAATTTAAAATTCTTTGGAAACAAATTTCTACTCGAAAATACATTAAATAGTACATTCTTTAAAATTTTAAACACAAGGTTTGGAAGCATTGGAAATTAAATTCCCAAATTCTTGTTTAAATTCATTTTAAATTTCCAAATAAATTTATAACCATGTTCATAGTTCACTTATTTATAAATGAAACAAAAGATAATGATATATAAAACCAAATATTATTTCTTAACAACCATTCAATAAACTTCAGAAAAGATTTATAATATAGTTACAAAATTTATTTCACAAAATTATTTCATTACTAAATTTTAAAAACATATTGTGTCAGTTTGATCTGTTCAAGTGTTTTGGAAATCTTATCGATAGCGTTGATCGGACGAATCGATTAGAAACCCAAATCAACATCAACAACTCAAACAACACAATATATAAAACATTTTAAATATTAGTTTACAAATACACTTCAAGAATAATTTGAAGATAAGTTGGAAACAAAAATGAGATAATTAAATAACAGAATAGAAAGATGGATAAGCTTATATACATCGCGGGCAAGCTTAACCCGGTCAACCGTGACTTAAAGAATAAGACCGATGTGGATTTCTTGGGTAAATCGACATTCGATCTCAAGATGTAGAGTTCGAAATTATAAGAGATACTAGCATCTAAACCGAGGATATAGAATCTCTGGAGAATCGATGTTGTTGTAAAGGAGTTTTCCCCTTTACAAATAAATTTGAGGTTGGCGAGACCGCCGACTCATTATGAAGATCCTTTGAAGTGGAGTTATGGGATACTCTAGAAACAAAAGAAGATAAATAGTGAGGGACACGAATGGATTTTGGAACCACGGGGAATGTTCCAAAATTCAAAGGAATCGAGTCAAAAAGGAAGAGGTTTAAACTCGAATGAAAGTGATTCTGTAAATACATTTACCCTATATACTGAGTTTTGCTTAGAGCTACCAAAGCTCTGATACCAACTGTAACGACCCGATATTTTCAATCTTTCGCATCCGCACATGTCGGACTTGAATTGCTCAAAATACTGCGTTGTAAATAATATTTGGCAAATCTCAGAATATACAGTAAATACATAATCACAGATCACAGACACATAGTATTTAATAATGCAGCGGAATTTAAAAGAAATAGTAGTTCATGAAGCTACTATATAAAAATAAGATACATCAGTGTTAAACATGATACAACAAAAAGTAACAAGATACATCAGGTACAAATCAGAATACATCACTGAAATCACTGGATACAGAAAGAAAAATGGATGGCTGGATCTTCAAGGAAAGCTCCAACTCCGAAGGTGAATCTTGAATGCTAAATCACTCAATCTGACTCGAGCGTAAAGAAAAACACAAAACACTCGAGTCAGGACATAAATACTTATGAACTATAAATCAACTCAAATGAGCAGTAACAAAAATGCATCAGTAACTTAAAGGATGCTTGGGATCGCCCATCCTTTAAGGATCCGTTAAACTATTTACTATGTAGTAATATTGCGCTATTATAATACTGCCTACAGTAAAATAAACATACTTTTAAATAGCGTTCCGGGCTACCCATATCACCCTTCACACATAATAGTCCCAGTAGTCCATCCAATATCATGCCATCTCCACTCCGGGTGACTGTCAAAGGATACCACACGGGCTACGGGAGAAAAACAAACTCGTAGTAAAGGCTCGGTATGGTAGGTGACACGGCACATAAGGCAATGCCAGGATAGATATACCAATTACGCACACGGGCTGGTGGTAACGTAGCAGCCACATACGCCCACCTCGGAACACACTCCCATATCAAAATCGGAGGATGGCCATCTAATCAATCACCAGTAAGAGTATAGTATCGAAGGAATGTGTCCGATAGGAGGAATGACCTCACTTGGCCCGAGATCGCTCCTGTTTTAGCCACCTTATGCCAACTCACGGGAGTTGGATCCACGTAATATACCTCAAGAACGTCGCCACCATCCTACTTCATTCTGGAATCTCCACCGCGTACACGGTTGTTAAAGTGGTTTTCGGAGTTGGCAGAGAGTATGACAACTTCCGATCCCGGTCTCTTTAACAACCAAACGTTATTATAACGCCGTGGTCATTTCAAAATAGTTTATACTTTAAAAAGATCAAATCATTTCATTTCAAACTATATTTCTTTCAAAATAGTTTATACTTCGAAACCAAAACCATTTTTATTTCAAAACTATTTATTCAATCAAAATAGTTTATACTTCAAAACCAAAAACATTTCAAACATATATTCATTTCAAAATCATAATATTTTCAAAGTATAACTCTTTCGAAACCAAAAATACTTGAAACAATTACACTTTGAAAATCATAACATTTCAAAATCATACATTTGAAATCATCGGATATTCATTTAATTCTTTACATTTTACAATTCATTCAATTAATCCCAAATTTTCAGTTTCCAACTTAATTCAATTCAAACCATCAGTTTCAATTAAATTTCCCAATAACCATTTCAAATCATATCATTTTCAAATATAGATTTGATCCACAAATTAAACTATTCAATTTTTAATAAATTTCAAAGCTTTAATATCCCGCATTTCAAAACTAAATTTTATAATTTCACATATCTCAAATCTAGTTTCATTATTACTTAGTTTTGAAATATTCATTTCATAAATCCAATATTATTTAAATAAACTCAATTTACAATTAAACTAAATATACATTCATACCAATATAAACTTCAAATATTCATTTATCAAAAGTACATATCATTCTAATTCATATTCTTTATCAAAATAAAGATCAAATCATTTCCAAACCTTATTATCAAATCATTATTTGAATTCAAATTCAAATACTCAAATTTAAATATCATTTTTAAATCAAATAAGTCATTCATTTGTTATTTCAAGTATCATTACAAAATACATTAAAAATTCCATTCAAAAATTCATTTATCTCATTACATTTCATTCCATTTAACACATAACCAAGTAAACTTTACTTAAATTCAAATTCAAATTTAAATTCCTTAAAAATTCAAATTTAAATATTAAAATATATTCAACACTTCTTAAATTTCACAATTAATCAATTTCCAAAATTTAAATCATTTAACACTTTAAAATATAACTCAAACAGTGTTAAAAACTATAACATTTCAAACATTGTCAAATTATAGCAACGACAACATTTATAAAGTGCTATCGTAGCTTATAGCTTCCAAAAATGGTTTTGTTCAAGAATAACAGCATTTATAAAATGTCGTAATAGATATTTAGT
The DNA here is from genome assembly GCA_030765085.1 of Allium cepa. Lineage (NCBI taxonomy): Eukaryota > Viridiplantae > Streptophyta > Magnoliopsida > Asparagales > Amaryllidaceae > Allium > Allium cepa. Next base: position 727,444,685 of record CM060938.1, on the reverse strand, counting down.
TATTTCAAACATTGTTAGATTCAAAACAATAGCATTTAAAAATGATGTCAAAAGACTACAACATTTTGAAAATGCTATGAATTCTAGATTTCATTTTAGCTTTTGGAAAAAAAAACTCCAAATTTTTATTATAACTTAAAAATCATATTTCTAGACTTCAAAATTTCACATTTAAAACCATTTTAACATATGATTTAACACAACAAAATTTTTAGATCAAATATTCAATTTAAAAACTCCATTCATTTATTAAGTCAAAATTCACTGTTTATTAACATATAAATTAAATAAAACTTAAAATTTTACTTCATATATAATTTTAAAACTCTAAATTTAATTTCCATTATTTATTTACATTTTAAAATAAAATTTAAAGTCTAAAATCTCAATTATTTCACATTTACGTACTCAAATTCACAATTTCAAGACTTAATATTTAATTTTCTTAAAACCATAAAATATATATTTTTAAATCAAAATTTCATACTTTTAAAAATACATATTTTAATAAATATCATTTAAAAATATACCACGGGGTTTGTATATAATTTTCTAACCTAGGTCAAGTGATACGGATATATATCATTTCAATCCGCAGTTTACAAAGAAAACCCGGGTTCTATCATTTCAAACCCGCAATCCCAAGTCAAATAAAATACAATAAAAATCGCTCAGGCCTATCATTTCATCCCATAACGATTTTTCCCGAATCTAAAGTCCGTTTGGGTATGTATCATTTCAACCCATAGTGATTCTATTCTAACAGGGAACTTGCAGTGTGAATATATGCATAAGCTATATAAACAATGCCAGTGTCACAATATAATGTCATATATCACATGTGTAACGACCCGTAAATTTCGACAATTAAATTATTAATTAAAATGGATTTTGAAATTTAATTTTTTTTTTAGAAAAATATATATAAATATAAAAGATGAACTAATACTGGAATGAACGCTAAATGAAAACTTTAGCAACGGTAATTAAATCTTAATTATTGTCAAATTGAATGAAAATCTAATGATTGAGATAGTGTAAGATGTATACCTTTGTGTAAGTTGAATAAATGAAGGAGTGTTAAATGTGTAATTAATAATGAACTGTAGAAACAGTTATTTAACCAAATTGTTGAAATTTAAGTGAAGTAAATAAAGAATTAGTGTAAATTGTTGCACTTGAATAAAATATAAATAAGGAATTTAAGACAGGAATTTAAATCACCTATGTATTAATATATATTAATAAAATTGTAACTGTATGTGAGTTAAGGAAGTAATATATATGGCAGTTGACGGATAACCAATTTAATGCAATTCAAATGTGGTTTGAAACGACTGTTGGGTTTTAATGGAGTGTAAATAAATAGTGAGAAACATTATAATCTCTTAATTAAATATGTTTGTTAATTTATGCTGACAGAAACAAAATTGGAAATTTTATTTATAACAAATGAATTGCAATTGTATAATGAAAGTGAATTGTTAATAAATGGATGTAAATATTTATTTATTGATGGAAATAAAATCTAAATAAATGTTTGGATAGAACATAGGAGAAAGCAATTTGGTAGTACGTTAATTGGAAATAGATTTAAGTAAGGATAACGACCATTATAAATTTCCTAACTTATGTGTCAATAAATTCATGGGGAGTAAAGTTCTTTTATATGTTGAGTAGTTATAATGTGTTATTAAGAATAAACGTTGATTTAATAATTATTAATATATAGTAACGGAAGGGTGAACATAAATTTGTATAAACGTAAAACTTATTTTAAGGAAATAATTGAGTGTAGACTTATGAAATAGATTTAATGACAATAGTTATTGTACGTATTTATTCTATTTGTTTGTTAAGTTTTATTTTGATCAATTTCAATTAATGCACTAAATTATTGCAGTTAGTGTGGAATATTGGTAAGTGAATAAATAAGATGTAACCAAGGGAAAATTTCATTTTACAATATAATAATTAGTGTAATCTTAAGAATGAAACCGAAGTGGAATGAATTAATTGAGGTTTTTAAGTTTTATTTATGTGTTAAGTTAACAAAATTACAATTTAATTTAAATCCAGTAATTTATGCAAATAAAAGATGGAAATTAGGTAAATATTAATGTATTGGAATATAAAAGAAACGTTAACTATGTAGGGAGTAATGATTGATTTAATATTAAGTTTGTAATCCGGTAAAATCAAATTTATTAGAATTTATTGCAATTAATGGGATTAATTGCAGTAACCTTTGAAAATTTATTTACTGAAATAATTGACAATGAATTTAGATGTGAATTTGCCTTTAGTATTTTTTTTTATCTAAGGGGTTAGAAATGACACAAATCGACTAGTAAATATTTAATTTAAAGGTGGTAAGCAAATTATTAAATATTTAGATATTAGGAAGATGTAAATTTAGATGGAATTAATAAATTATTGTGTAAATTGAGATCTAAAATTAAATCGGAAATCATTGCAATAATTATAAATTAAATGTTACGATAAATATATTAAGGTAATAAATGGGGAATAACGTAAATAAATTCTTCATTAAATGATGGTTAGTGTATATAAAGAATGGAGGTTGAATCCAAAATTTAATGAAAGGAGTAATTGGAATTAAATGGATTAAGTGTTTGAAGTTACGAAGATTTTAATGTAGATAAAAGGGTATGCATTTATGTAATAGAGTATGAATCTATTGTTAAGTTTATTTATAAAATGACAGTTGGGTAAATGAAAGGGTGCAAAAGTAATGTTGTCAGTATATTAAAGTAATGTATGATAATAGATTTAATCGAAATAATTGAAGATAATATAAATTCTATTTATAATATGACTATGGGTGAATGAAAAGATTGTAAATCAAGAATTGTTTATTTATATGAATATAAAGAATTAAGGTAATTGAGTTTTTGCAATTAAGTAAAAATTAAACATTTATTTTACGTTAATTGAAAATTTAGTTGAAATTTGAAAAATATTTATGTATGTTAATTTCATCCATTTGGCTATAATGGATTGAATAATAAGAATGAAGATTTAATTCAATGAAATTTTTGGGAAACTTAATTGATAATTTCTAATTTTAGCACATGTATATAGTTGGGTTGGAATAATAATTTGGAATAACAACTTCAATATATTTGGAAATAATAATTTATACAAAGGGAAGCTGGAAATTTGAATATATATGGAATGAAACGTGAGACAAATGTTAACTGCGTTACAAAGTAATGATAGGCTCAATTAAAGGGTTGGAATTGAATCTAATCAGTTTAATTGGAAACTGATTAAAATAAATTTGGATTGGGTAATTTATTTCCAATTAAATCAATTCACGTTTCAAAATTTAATGCTAGTTTATTGCATATATATTTATGCCTAAATTTAAACTTATGATTAGATCCAATCCGATCCATCTATTATTTTTCAGCCTTGTCTATATATAACCTGTTATAAACCCTAGCCACTCCTTATTTTCATTTTCTATACATACATCTCCTTCTCACCTCCTCATTCTAATGGCAGAAAAAAAAAACCTAATTCCCAAATTCCAAAAAAAATAATTTCAAATTTAAAAAAAAAAAATTCGGATCTGCAGCAGCTTCTGGTCGCGCTTCGGGTTTAAGGGGAGAAAACCCTAGAGCAACTTCGGGTCAGGAAGAAAATGACTCGGGTCGCTCCGGGTCGTTTTGGCGAAAACTCCAAGCAAGCATCGGGGATTTGAGGCGGCGCACCGAAGTCGAACCCGAAGTCGACCCAGGACCAGAATTTTCCATTTTTCAAATTTTCATAACTTTTACATACGAGCTCGGATTCACGCGCGGTTTATTTTGCTGGGATCGTATCGGAATTTCTGACGTTTTGGCACTAGTTTGGATGAATTTGGAGACTGTCAAATTTTTGAGTTTAAATTGAATTTGAATTCAATTTAAATTCAAAAGGTGAGTGTTTAACCCACTCACAACTACTAAATGTTTTTATGTTTGTTAAATTCATTTTCGATATGAGTAGAAATTTATTTATGACTGTTTGGCATGTTTTATTCATCATATCTGTTAATTCGCATTTATTTAAATTAACTGTTAATTTAGTTTATTTATTGCATATTAATGAACAGTTAGAATTTATTTATTTGCATATAAACTGCTAGGAAACAGTTATAAATTTTATTACTGAATATAAACTGTTAGTTTAATAGTTGTTAAATTTATTTTGAATATAACTGCCAGTTATTACCTGTTATATATTATCAGATATATATTGATATTGTTTATTTGGATGATGATTGCGATTTGGATGATGGATGATGTTGATGAATGGATGTTTTATTTTATATCATTTAAACTGCAAGTTATCATGCATGTTTCATTTCATTCGGGATTGTGGTTTGAAATGATATACAACCGCAAAATTTTATTTTAAATTGCGGATTGAAATGATAAATATCCGTATCACTTGACCATAGGATAGAAAATTATATACAGGCACCGTGGTCTATATATAAATTATTTTAAAAGTGATTTCTATGGTTTGGATGGGATACGGTTTATAAAAATTTAATTTTGATATTTTATAAAATATTATTCTTCGATATATACACATATGAAGTTAAAATTTTAAATTTAAGCTGTGTATAATCCTGTTGAATAAAATGATAAAAATTTGAGAAAAATGGAATTTGGTAATTTAATTTATATGTTTAAGTTTGGAAATTTTAAGGTATGATATTTATAAATGGATTTTCCAAGATTTATTTAAATGGAATATTTTTATAAATTAAATTGAAGAAAATATTTAATTTCTAGAAATTGGAGTTTTATTTATAGATTTTATGTAAATATTCAAAACTAAATAATAGAACATTTAATTTGTTGAAAGAATAAATTCCAACTTTAGTTTTGAAATATTAATGCTCCAAATGGATATATATATATATATATATATATATATATATATATATATAAACAGAAATTGAAGTGGTTTTGGAACTTGAAAGTGATATTTAAATTTGGTTTAGACTTTAAATAAAGAAGTATATTTGTAAAGCCCTGGAAATAATTTCTTTACAAAGTAACCTTAAAGTTAAACCATTTATTCTATATACCATTGACTATCCGAACCATTTAAGTTTTAGAAGTTATGGTTTTAAATTATGAATTTCGAAATATTATGCTTTGAAGTATAACTCAAATATTTGGTTTCCAGATATTTTAAAATTTAAAGCAGTAGATTTTGGAAAAGAATTATATTTGAGAAAAGGATATCATATTGTTTTGGGCTTTAAATAGACATCGTATTCATAGTTTTGAAATGAAAATGTTTATTTGGTTTTAAAGTATAAACTATATTTTCTAAAATGACCGCGGTGTTATAATAACGATTGGTTGGCAAAGAGACCGGGATCGGATATGGACATACTCTTTGTCGATACCGGAAACCACTTTGACTAACCGTGTACGCGGTGGAGGTTCCAGAATGAAGTAGGTTGGTGGCGGCGTTGCCTGTAAGGTAAATACGTGGACCCAACTCCCGTGAGTTGGCATAAGGTGGCTAAAACAGGAGCGATTCTCGGGCCAATGAGGTCATTCCTCTGATCGAACGCACTCCTTCGATACTATACTCCGACTTTGGATTGATTCGGTGGCCACTATTCATTTCTTTGATTTTGGGGGTGTTTGTTCGAGGTGGGCGGTAGCTGCGGCTATGCGTTACCATCAGCCCTAGTAGCAATTGGTATATCTACCCTGGCATTGCCTAGTTGTGCCGTGTCACCTACCCTATAGCGCCTTGTACGAGTTTGGATTTCTCCCGTAGCCCGTGTGGTATCCTCTGGTGGCTTCCCGATCAGGAGGGACTATGATATTGAATGGACTACTGGGACTATTACGTGTTAAGGTGGAAAATGTAAAGCCTTAATGCTATTTAAAAGTATGTTTATTTTACTATAGACACTATTATAATAGCGCAATATACTACATAGTAAATAGTTTAACGGATCCTTAGGAGATGTAAATCCCGAGCATCTCTTGAGTTATTGCACTCATATTTATTTCTATTAATTTTAACTTACATAAGAACCTTTAGTTCTGAATCGAGTGTTTTTGTCCTTTCAAATTCGCTCGGGTCAGTCCGAGCGTTTCAGGATTGAAGACTTTAGCTTTGGAGGACGAAGACGAAGACGAAGAATTCGTATTATTATTATCTATATTATTGCACCACACTCATACTGTTCCGCTGCATTGATTGTGTTGGTATGTGTAACTCTGATATTTACTGTATAAAGAAGAATCAAATATTTTGTAAACAACTTCATGAACTGTATATTTGATTATTATATTTTATCCTTCCGCTGTGAGATTCTGTTTTGGTTTATTTCTTCTCTATTTTTCTTATTTACTCATAACAATCCGCCCTTCCGGATGGTTTGAATCGGCACGTGTGTCGTTTTAAATCGTGCGAAAAGGCGGGACGTTACAGTTGGTATCAGAGCTTTGGTTTAGCGATAAACCTTAGCTTTGTGGGGTTTGACTCTTTACTAATAGGGTAGTAATACCCTATGGGAGTCGCTGTGTGCATATATATGAGAGAGCGTATTTGTTAGTGTTATAAAAGGTTTTAATATTGTGTTAATTTGTTCCGTTTGGTATTTATAAATTCTGGTTGGTGCATAGGACGCTGTGACATCAATAAGGATTTCTAAACACTTAATAGGACAGACCGACATAATATTTGATTTTAACATAGGTAAATGAAATAACTTTGCCTATTATATTTTCTATATATAAAAATATTTTATAATGACATATATTTGGTTGTTATAGATTGGGTGTTAGGTAATGAAAATATAAATAACAGTTGAAACTAAGTTGAAACTAAAATAAATGAAATCTGGAAATTTAGGGCTTAAGTTCCGGGGTTTTGAAATTTCTTTCGAAATTTTTTTTTTTTGGAATATAATAGTATTGTGTATAAGTACTTTCTGATATAAATATTTTAATATAATTCGTAAGAATTGTTTTAAAGAAGATTTTTGGAGAAAATAAGTTTTGTACTTTCCTCTTTGTCGCTGGAAAATAATTTCGGTGATGGCGGCCGCATCATCGACTTTCATTTTCGAGTTTCGAAGGGGAAAGGCCACTTTAGTAGTTTTACCGCAGATTCATTTTCGAAAATATATAAGTTTTGAATTGCTTTAAATATAATTAGATATATATAAGTTGTAGGAAATTCTTTATCTATTATTTTAAATAATTTGAAATTTAACCGGGTATTTAATTCTTAATTTTCCATTAATTAATTGTTTCAATTATTGTAGTAAAATAAAAGGTAAGTAATTAATAATTGAAACCTCTAATTTAGGTAAGAGATTTAATGCTAAGTTATTAATGGATTTAAAGAAAATTTGAAATTTGTAACATATGAAACAAAAAGTAATATTGTTGAACATTAAATTTAATTAAAGGATGAGATAAAACTTGTATAAGTTCCTTTGCTTTTTATTTAACAGATGTAACTTACCAAATACGAAAAGTTGAAATGTTAAATAAGAGATTAGGAATAGAATATTATACAAGTAGAAATTTTGGAAATAACGAAGTATTCAATAAATTACTGTTATAAATAAGAATTTAATGGTATAAACTTAAGTTATAATTGAAATTTTACTGAAAATAAAGTTAAGTATTATTAATAGGTGATATGAACTTAAGTAAATAGAATGAAATTCTTTAATAAATAAGGATTGATTGTAGGGTATTAACTTAAGTATGTTTAGTTTCCACTATTCTAATATAATGGAAAGTGGGAAAAATATAAATGACTGCAATCCATAGATAATTAATAAATAAAATCTTTCACTTATAAGAATGAATGTTATCAGGTTAAGAATCTAAGTGTAGTTCAAAATGATTACTGTAATTAAATATAATAAAATGTAAGCATTTAATAAATGATTGAAAGTGAGAAGTTCATTAAATGTAATACAATAGAAGAAACTTATGTGACGCCCCACCTCTATACCCACGCTAGCCAAGAACACTACGGTGTAGTGCTGTCAACTCGCACGGAGAATAAGGCTGTTGAGGAGCGACCATCAATAGTTAGGCCTTATACTAGTATTGGTTATCTCAATGGGAGTGGTATATAAATATATTTTCTTTCATTTTTCATCTCTGATTTTTCTCCCATCGACATACCCCAATTCCAGTATAAAATGAGCTACGATGGTTCGTAATAGTTTAGAACAGTAAATATAAAATATCACACAGATAATATAATGCGGAACACAAATCAAACAGAAAGTCTCATATATACAATAACTGATGTCAGTTACAATACATTTGATACAATACATATGACACGGTACATATGATACAACTACAACAGTCGACTAAGGAAGTTACATATACAAGTACATTAACGTATTTAATATACATGAATACATATCTTCCTATACAATTTTACGGAGTACTACAAATGACGACGACTACTCCAAAAGATATGAAAGAACTTCATAGCTCAAGCAGCAACCCAAAGCATAATATCTACAACCTGAAATACTCGGTCTGACCCGAGTATTAAATTTAAAAGAAAATAATACTCGAGTCAGTCTAATTCAAACTCAGTTATTAGTGCACAGAAGCAATAATAATTAAATAATGAATAGACGACAGTAATTAAACCAAATCAGAATGCAATTCAGAATATTGAATTGAAATAAACAAAACAGTTCAAACCATTGGAATATCAATTAAAATATTAATTCAAGTAGGGTTGCAGTACACGCACGCGTGCACTGTCTCGCCACTACTGAATATGGTATACGCAAAAAGATCCATAAGTCAAAACAAATAGAATATCATACACGCCATACCGTGTGGCTGCAGTTCACGCTTGCGTGCACTGCCTTGTCACTATAGTGACGAAGTACCCAACGAATACCGTGTGGCTGCAGTTCACGCCTGCGTGCACTGCCTTGCCACTACAGTAATGATGTACACAATCGGCCCAACCCTCAAGTTCGAGTATGAAGTACACATGTAATGCACATGCCAACAGTCAAAGACATGCACCAGTGTACCAAGCCACAACATAAAAAAAACAATCTATTGTGCAACAGCCCTGATATGCAACTCACTAAAATAATGGAGTACATAACTACATGAAGCCCATCAGCAATGAATATCAAAAATGCAGACTTGAACACACATGTGATAAACTTTAGGTAGAAAATATGCACCAACACATATGCTCAAGCGTCTGCATATTAAATATGCAATCAAAAGTTGTAATGAAACAACAAAATGCCCAAGTATCTGCATATAAGATATGCAAAACGAAAGTGGCAGTGAAACATCAAAGAAATGCCAAAGCGACAGTGGACCAATGAGTAAGACTACACAGTGAAATGGCATGCAAATTGAATCAGGCGGTGGCAACAATAACTATTAAATTTATAAGTGCAGACAACGACATGAGCATCAACTCGATGAAACCACCCAGGCAGTGCACCAGTAATATACTAGCACCTCAAAAACACAGTGAATCAAGATCACCATTAATATACAGGAATCAAGACGAACTAGGGCAATGCATCAAGCAACCAAGAACAGTCATTTGAAAATATGAGCTGTCTCAAACCAAAACAGGTACAATATGTATGCATCAGTGATGATACAAGAACAATCGAGGAAAAACAACTACATGAAAAGATCGATAAAAAAAATACCAATTAACAGCAGATTGTACCTGAACAAGTAGTTCGGTGGTGTACAGGAGCCATGACGGCTACAACAAGTTTTGTTTTTCTTAAAACATCGTAAAACACTTTCATATAAGCAAAGCAGTAACAATATCAAGTCGAAGCAACTCAAATTGTCAAAGCCAGCGCTATCAGGAATCAAGGCACATGAATAGGCAGTGAGCTACTGACCGGAGTCAAAGAAATCAAAGAACAACATCAACATATAAAGAAATGAACTCAATATATACAAACTTCAAAAAGTATCAAGTTCGAACAATCCAAAACTGAGACAGCTAGCAATACAAATACCATAATATTATAGAAGCAATACTACATGAACCAGACTCGAGCAGTTAGACTCAGTGTGGCAAAAATGCAACCAAATGAAACTCATGCATACAGGGTACAATCAGGCATCACCAATCACATAAACTCGACAAAATGCAAGCAAAGTGAACGAGTTCACCCAAAACATACGAGCCGTGTACATCAGTAAAAACGAACCAAGGGACAAGTGACTGAAGCTCGGTTGCAACAGTTCCACTGGAAACAAACGAGGAATTTAAAACCATAGTCAATCAAACAAAAATTCAATATGCAGAAGACTCAAGTCAACACCCCAAGTAACACAAACGCATAATCGCCGAAATCAATACGCACAGCATTTGCAAAGCCGAGGATAGTTTTAGTCAAGTAATTCAAATTCAACAAAGTCAAAGACAATTACTTTTTATACCAAAGTAAGTTTTAAAACTGTCAGAAAAGCAATTGAGATAGCATCTAGGAATCGCAACTCCAATCAATGTCATTTAAATCAATGACAGTTAAGAACAAGTAATAAGAAACAAATTCAATCACTGGCCGAGATAAAACAACATTGAAGCAAAAATTGAATTGCAGAAGCACCATACTAAGAAGGAACTAGATGTGAGTAAAGAGATTTACTCACCTTGTCGACGAATTTAGAAGAAGCCGACCACACCAGAAATCGAGCGAAGCCATAGTCTTCATTCGATCGAGCTTCAATGGTTGGCGACTTCGATTGTCACAAGCCCTAGTTTTCGAAAAGAGGGGCGAACGTGAAGGAGTGAATGAACGTGAGAACAATGGCCGCCATTTATTTTCTTTTGTTAGGGTTTTAAGTCTTGAACGAGAATGAATAAAAAGGGGGGATAAGAAGCCGGTTGAATAAAAGGGGGGATAAGGCCAAATAAAATAAAAGAAAATATTTATTTAAAGTCCTAACTATGCTAACAAATTTCTCAAGAATTTTAAACCCGATTACAAACTCCTGACAACAATTAGCAACAAGATTAATCGTTTAATGTCAATTATCATTCGATGCGAAATACCGGGTTGTTACAGACTCTCCTCCTTAAAGAAATTGCGTCCTCGCAATCATAAGGAATAAATGGACAAAAGGTAACAAACATAAGAGCATCTCATCACAAGATGAAGAAATTCGAAATAGGAAGTTCACCATAAAGAGCATGAAAGAGTAAGCCTGAACGTGTTTGCTCGATGAATTCTCTGGATTCCTAAGAGAAATCCCTAGAATTTGAGAACCACTGAACTCTCACGAGAAAAACATCTTTATTTCGAAGGTGCTACACCCCCGAAGCAATGATGTGAATAGAAGGTTTCTCAAGAATAAAAATCGGAAATCCCTAAGGCATTTCCGTAATTGGAAGACGTGGAAAACGTCATGAATAGCAGAAAACTGAGCCGATACGCCGGCGTAGTACAATATAAACATCAAAGAAATCTTTTAATTTCATAAAAGAAATTCACAAATTCTCAACAAAATTTGATTATCAAATAGATAATCAGAATACAGAAATCACAAAACAACAATATCTAATCATCGATACGATAATTAGAAAATAGCAAAATCAGCAAATCCAATTATCAACAAAGATAATTAGAAAACACCAATATCTAATTATCCATAGATAATTCAGAAATCTCAAATCACAAATATTCGATTATCAAAAACGATAATCAAATCAACAAGTATTCGATTATCAAAATCGAAAATCAATCTTAAATCACAGATATTTAATTATCACAAACGATAATTAAATCTCAAATATCTAATTATCACAAACGATAATTAGAAACAATAAATATCTGATTATCAAAACGATAAATCAGAAATCATAAACATCCAATTATCAAAACGATAATCAGAAATTACCACAACTGTAATCAAATTTCAAATCACAAATATTTAATTGTCACAATTGATAATCAAATCTCAAATCGCAAATGTTTAATTATCACAAACGATAATTAAATCTCAAATATCTGATTATCACAAGCGATAATCAGAAACAGCAAATATCTGATTATCACGAACGATAATCAGAAATCACAAATTTTCAATTAACGAGTCTGAAATTAACCGAAATAGCAAACGCACATGACCCATAACCACGAGTTTTACTAAATCGTTTAATTCACTTCATCGTTTCCTTGAAAGTGCAAAATTGGGTATTTTAAATAAATAACATTTTATGTTCTCAAACGGACAAGTCCGGAATTAAGCGAATCAGTAGAAGAAAGGGGTCATAGTCCTCGATTTTTCTGAAACGTTTAATTCGCTTCCTCATTCTTTTGAAAGCGCAAATCATAAAAATTTTGAAAACAATTTTGATTTATATTTTGAAACATTTTTTTTTTAAAACACGTGATTAAAACAGCGACATCAGTAGCAACTTCGATAAGTGGATTTTCATTCATCAAAAGTGTCACAAGAATCTTCTCAAAGATAGAAAGGGATATCATACCCTAAACTTGTATTCATAACAAGTCAATAACACACGAATTCACCAATGCGCAAGAATTGATAAAACTTATCAATAGAAATCACGAAAATTGGTGAAGCACAAATTCTAGAAATCATCACAAGAAATCCAGAAATCACAAGATGAAAGTATGAAAACTCGAACGGGAGTATGAAAACTCGAACGAAGTATGAAAAAGAATAAAAGATATGGCATAACATAAAATATCCATAATGACATACTACTATAAGTATGTAAATAATGATCAACAGGAGATCAACCGATAAGAGGTATGGCATAAATATGAAATACCCATACTGACATACAACTATAAGTATGCAAATAATGATCAACAGGAGATCAACCGATAAGAGATAATCGATATCACAAGAATCTTCTCAAAGATCCAAAGAGGTATCATACCCAAAATTTGTACTCATGACAAATCAATAACATATGAATTCACCAATGCACAAAAATAGATGAAGCATAAAATTTCCAAAAATCAACATAAGGAATCTAGAAATCACAGAAAAAGGGAAAAAGGCCTATCACATGACGGTCCGAAGACCAAGGGGAGCTACCCCGCATGTGTGAATGGAATCACACAGATTGAGGTCAAGACTAACCAAAAAGCAGAAAGGTATGTGTGAATGGAATCACACAAGTGGTGTCTAGTCTGACCATCAGAACGATCATCATGATCAACGAGGAGTGCCAATTACAGTAAGCATGTGTGAATGGAATCACACAGATTGAGGTCAAGACTAACCAAAAAGCAAAAAGGTATGCGTGAGTGGAATCACACAAGTGGTGTCTAGTCTAACCTTGCAATGAAAGAGACATCGCGCAATTGCTAGTCTAATTCATAAAGCGATCATCAAGATCAACGAGAAGTGTCAATTACACTAAGCTAGTGAATATAAAAGTTTAGCTTCATGTCCCATAACCACTAGCTTAACTTAAATATTTACGAACAAATTGTAGATCTTCACTAGAAAAATGTCACAAGTGGTTCAATCGAACAAGTCCAAAAATTAACCGACGAAGTAAACGCAAGCGTTTCATACCACTTGTTTTGCTAAGCCGTTTAATTAGATTTCTCATACGAGTGAAATAAAGGTTAGTATATACTAATATATTGGAAAACGGTTTAGGAAAAGAGTTTTGTAGTAAAATAGTTTTGAAATTGTTTGGAAAAAAAGGGTTTTGATATTTACTACAAGTATAGAAAACCTTTATATTTTTAAAGTAACAAATCACAAAAATGATTGTAGGAACAATCAAGCACAAGAATTCACATACAAAGATGTGAATAGAATCCAAAGAAATCGATACTGTATCCATCAAAAGGAATGTTCACAAAAATTCCGAAGAAAATGTTATCAAAGTTGCTAATAAATTATAGCAACAAATCGGGAAATTAACAAGAATCGATTAAATTTGGAAACCAAATCAATTCACTAAAATTCACATTCGAAGACGTGAATAAAATCCGAAGAATTCGATTCTAAATCCATCAAAGTAGAATTACCCAAAAATTCCAGAAATAGAAGTTATCAAAGTCGAAAACACAAGAATCAAAATCAAATGCATATGAATAGGCGTTAGGAATTCATACCTAACCATCAAAGACAATCATATGCAAATATGAGAGATAAAACGTCAACAAATAGTTGTAAAACATGTACTATCTAAGTCATGTTTTATATTTGTTCTAAACCCCAGGCTCTGATACCAAGCTGTGACGCCCCACCTCTATACCCACGCTAGCCAAGAACACTACGGTGTAGTGCTGTCAACTCGCACGGAGAATAAGGCTGTTGAGGAGCGACCATCAATAGTTAGGCCTTATACTAGTATTGGTTATCTCAATGGGAGTGGTATATAAATATATTTTCTTTAATTTTTCATCTCTGATTTTTCTCCCATCGACATACCCCAATTCCAGTATAAAATGAACTACGATGGTTCGTAATAGTTTAGAATAGTAAATATAAAATATCACACAGATAATATAATGCGGAACACAAATCAAACAGAAAGTCTCATATATACAATAACTGATGTCAGTTACAATACATTTGATACAATACATATGACACGGTACATATGATACAACTACAACAGTCGACTAAGGATGTTACATATACAAGTACATTAACGTATTTAATATACATGAATACATATCTTCCTATACAATTTTACAGACTACTACAAATGACGACGACTACTCCAAAAGATATGAAAGAACTTCATAGCTCTAGCAGCAACCCAAAGCAGAATATCTACAACCTGAAATATTCGGTCTGACCCGAGTATTAAATTTAAAAGAAAATAATACTCGGGTCAGTCTAATTCAAACTCAGTTATTAGTGCACAGAAGCAATAATAATTAAATAATGAATAGACGACAGTAATTAAACCAAATCAGAATGCAATTCAGAATATTGAATTGAAATAAACAAAACAGTTCAAACCATTGGAATATCAATTAAAATATTAATTCAAGTGGGGCTGCAGTACACGCACACGTGCACTGCCTCGCCACTACTGAATATGGTATACGCAAAAAGATCCATAAGTCAAAACAAATAGAATATCATACATGCCATACCGTGTGGCTGCAGTTCACGCTTGCGTGCACTGCCTTGCCACTATAGTGACGAAGTACCCAACGAATACCGTGTGGCTGCAGTTCACGCCTGCGTGCGCTGCCTTGCCACTACAGTAATGTGTACACAATCGGCCCAACCCTCAAGTTCAAGTATGAAGTACACATGTAATGCACATGCCAACAGTCAAAGACATGCACCAGTGTACCAAGCCACCACATAAAAAAAAAACAATCTACTGTGCAACAGCCCTGATATGCAACTCACTAAAATAATGGAGTACATAACTACATGAAGCCCATCAGCAATGAATATCAAAAATGCAGACTTGAACACACATGTGATAAACTTTAGGTAGAAAATATGCACCAACACATATGCTCAAGCGTCTGCATATTAAATATGCAATCAAAAGTTATAATGAAACAACAAAATGCCCAAGTATCTGCATATAAGATATGCAAAACGAAAGTGGCAGTGAAACATCAAAGAAATGCCAAAGCGACAGTGGACCAATGAGTAAGACTACACAGTGAAATGGCATGCAAATTGAATCAGGCGGTGGCAACAATCACTATTAAATTTATAAGTGCAGACAACGACATGAGCATCAACTCGATGAAACCACCCAGGCAGTGCACCAGTAATATACTAGCACCTCAAAAACACAGTGAATCAAGATCACCATTAATATACAGGAATCAAGATGAACTAGGGCAATGCATCAAGCAACCAAGAACAGTCATTTGAAAATATGAGCTGTCTCAAACCAAAACAGGTACAACATGTATGCATCAGTGATGATACAAGAACAACCGAGGAAAAACAACTACATGAAAAGATCGATAAAAAAAATACCAATTAACAGCAGATTGTACCTGAACAAGTAGTTCAGTGGTGTACAGGAGCCATGACGGCTACAACAAGTTTTGTTTTTCTTAAAACATCGTAAAACACTTTCATATAAGCGAAGCAGTAACAATATCAAGTCGAAGCAACTCAAATTGTCAAAGCCAGCGCTATCAGGAATCAAGGCACATGAATAGGCAGTGAGCTACTGACCGGAGTCAAAGAAAGCAAAGAACAACATCAACATATAAAGAAATGAACTCAACATATACAAACTTCAAAAAGTATCAAGTTCGAACAATCCAAAACTGAGACAGCTAGCAATACAAATACCATAATATTATAGAAGCAATACTACATGAACCAGACTCGAGCAGTTAGACTCAGTGTGGCAAAAATGCAACCAAATGAAACTCATGCATACAGGGTACAATCAGGCATCACCAATCACATAAACTCGACAAAATGCAAGCAAAGTGAACGAGTTCACCCAAAACATACGAGCCGTGTACATCAGTAAAAACGAACCAAGGGACAAGTGACTGAAGCCCGGTTGCAACAGTTCCACTGGAAACAAACGAGGAATTTAAAACCATAGTCAATCAAATAAAAATTCAATATGCAGAAGACTCAAGTCAACACCCCAAGTAACACAAACGCATAATGGCCGAAATCAATACGCACAACATTTGCAAAGCCGAGGATAGTTTTAGTCAAGTAATTCAAATTCAACAAAGTCAAAGACAATTACTTTTTATACCAAAGTAAGTTTTAAAACTGTCAGAAAAGCAATTGAGATAGCATCTAGGAATCGCAACTCCAATCAATGTCATTTAAATCAATGACAGTTAAGAACAAGTAATAAGAAACAAATTCAATCACTGGCCGAGATAAAACAACATCGAAGCAAAAATTGAATTGCAGAAGCACCATACTAAGAAGGAACTAGATGTGAGTAAAGAGATTTACTCACCTTGTCGACGAATTTAGAAGAAGCCGACCACACCAGAAATCGAGCGAAGCCATAGTCTTCATTCGATCGAGCTTCAATGGTTGGCGACTTCGATTGTCACAAGCCCTAGTTTTCGAAAAGAGGGGCGAACGTGAAGGAGTGAATGAACGTGAGAACAATGGCCGCCATTTATTTTCTTTTGTTAGGGTTTTAAGTCTTGAACGAGAATGAATAAAAAGGGGGGATAAGAAGCCGGTTGAATAAAAGGGGGGATAAGGCCAAATAAAATAAAAGAAAATATTTATTTAAAGTCCTAACTATACTAACAAATTTCTCAAGAATTTTAAACCCGATTACAAACTCCTGACAACAATTAGCAACAAGATTAATCGTTTAATGTCAATTATCATTCGATGCGAAATACCGGGTTGTTACAACTTACATGACCAAAATAAATGTAAATTATAAAGGGATAATTTATGTGGTATAAGAATGAAAATAAATGAAAATAAAAGATAAATTGTTATATGAATGAAAAGATCAAACAGCTAAAGTATGAATTGAAAATTTATAATGAGTTAATTGATTTGTTGGTGGAATTGGTATTGTTTGATTTATGGTTGGTCGAGTAAGGAAATTTGAAGTAGTTGGATGAATAAATAATCTATTTTGTCCCATCTAAGACTGTTGAGTAAATGATACACTGGATGGTTATTTTTCATTTCGTACAATTTCAAGTTTTGAACCCGAACAACTTCTTGGTTGTTGGATAAATGGGTGCTTTGTCTTGTGTATGTTTGTTGTTTGTAAGGTTGATGATTGTTGTATTGATTGGTTGATTAATGGTGAAATCACTTAAATATTTCACTGTATATAAATTTGTATATTTTAGCTAAATTAACTAATTCGGTAAATTTAAAATATTGATTTCGAAATTCTTCTTTTTCCTTCTTTTCCTTTTCGGGGACGAAAGGTTTTGAGTGGGGGAGAGTGTAACGACCCATAAATTTCGACAATTAAATTATTAATTAAAATGGATTTTGAAATTTAATTTTTTTTTTGAAAAATATATATAAATATAAGAGATGAATTAATACTGGAATGAACGCTAAATGAAAACTTTAGCAACGGTAATTAAAGCTTAATTATTGTCAAATTGAATGAAAATCTAATGATTGAGATAGTGTAAGATGTATACCTTTGTGTAAGTTGAATAAATGAAGGAGAGTTAAATGTGTAATTAATAATGAACTGTAGAAACAGTTATTTAACCAAATTGTTGAAATTTAAGTGAAGTAAATAAAGAATTAGTGTAAATTATTGCACTTGAATAAAATATAAATAAGGAATTTAAGACAGGAATTTAAATCACCTATGTATTAATATATATTAATAAAATTGTAACTGTATGTGAGTTAAGGAAGTAATATATATGGCAGTTGACGGATAACCAATTTAATGCAATTCAAATGTGGTTTGAAACGACTGTTGGGTTTTAATGGAGTGTAAATAAATAGTGAGAAACATTATAATCTCTTAATTAAATATGTTTGTTAATTTATGCTAACAGAAACAAAATTGGAAATTTTATTTATAACAAATGAATTGCAATTGTATAATGAAAGTGAATTGTTAATAAATGGATGTAAATATTTATTTATTGATGGAAATAAAATCTAAATAAATGTTTGGATAGAACATAGGAGAATGCAATTTGGTAGTACGTTAATTGGAAATAGATTTAAGTAAGGATAACAACCATTATAAATTTCCTAACTTATGTGTCAATAAATTTATGGGGAGTAAAGTTCTTTTATAAATTTCCTAACTTATGTGACGTCAATAATTATTAATATATAGTAACGGAAGGGTGAACATAAATTTGTATAAACGTAAAACTTATTTTAAGGAAATAATTGAGTGTAGACTTATGAAATAGATTTAATGACAATAGTTATTGTACGTATTTATTCTATTTGTTTGTTAAGTTTTATTTTGATCAATTTCAATTAGTGCACTAAATTATTGCAGTTAGTGTGGAATATTGGTAAGTGAATAAATAAGATGTAACCAAGGAAAATTTCATTTTACAATATAATAATTAGTGTAATCTTAAGAATGAAACCGAAGTGGAATGAATTAATTGAGGTTTTTAAGTTTTATTTATGTGTTAAGTTAACAAAATTACAATTTAATTTAAATCCAGTAATTTATGCAAATAAAAGATGGAAATTAGGTAAATATTAATGTATTGGAATATAAAAGAAACGTTAACTATGTAGGGAGTAATGATTGATTTAATATTAAGTTTGTAATCCGATAAAATCAAATTTATTAGAATTTACTGCAATTAATGGGATTAATTGCAGTAACCTTTGAAAATTTATTTACTGAAATAATTGACAATGAATTTAGATGTGAATTTGCCTTTAGTATTTTTTTTTTTATCTAAGGGGTTAGAAATGACACAAATCGACTAGTAAATATTTAATTTAAAGGTGGTAAGCAAATTATTAAATATTTAGATATTAGGAAGATGTAAATTTAGATGGAATTAATAAATTTTTGTGTAAATTGAGATCTAAAATTAAATAGGAAATCATTGCAATAATTATAAATTAAATGTTACGATAAATAAATTAAGGTAATAAATGGGGAATAACGTAAATAAATTCTTCATTAAATGATGGTTAGTGTATATAAAGAATGGAGGTTGAATCCAAAATTTAATGAAAGGAGTAATTGGAATTAAATGGATTAAGTGTTTGAAGTTACGAAGATTTTAATGTAGATAAAAGGGTATGCATTTATGTAATAGAGTATGAATCTATTGTTAAGTTTATTTATAAAATGACAGTTGGGTAAATGAAAGGGTGCAAAAGTAATGTTGTCAGTATATTAAAGTAATGTATGATAATAGATTTAATCGAAATAATTGAAGATAATATAAATTCTATTTATAATATGACTATGGGTGAATGAAAAGATTGTAAATCAAGAATTGTTTATTTATATGAATATAAAGAATTAAGGTAATTGAGTTTTTGCAATTAAGTAAAAATTAAACATTTATTTTACGTTAATTGAAAATTTAGTTGAAATTTGAAAAATATTTATGTATGTTAATTTCATCCATTTGGCTATAATGGATTGAATAATAAGAATGAAGATTTAATTCAATGAAATTTTTGGGAAACTTAATTGATAATTTCTAATTTTAGCACATGTATATAGTTGGGTTGGAATAATAATTTGGAATAACAACTTCAATATATTTGAAAATAATAATTTACACAAAGGGAAGCTGGAAATTTGAATATATATGGAATGAAACGTGAGACAAATGTTAACTGCGTTACAAAGTAATGATAGGCTCAATTAAAGGGTTGGAATTGAATCTAATCAGTTTAATTGGAAACTGATTAAAATAAATTTGGATTGGGTAATTTATTTCCAATTAAATCAATTCACGTTTCAAAATTTAATGCTAGTTTATTGCATATATGTTTATGCCTAAATTTAAACTTATGATTAGATCCAATCCGATCCATCTATTATTTTTCAGCCTTGTCTATATATAACCTGTTATAAACCCTAGCCACTCCTTATTTTCATTTTCTATACATACATCTCCTTCTCACCTCCTCATTCTAATGGCAGAAGAAAAAAAACCTAATTCCCAAATTCCAAAAAATAATAATTTCAAATATAAAAAAAAAAAAAATCGGATATGCAGCAGCTTCTGGTCGCGCTTCGGGTTTCAGGGGAGAAAACCCTAGAGCAACTTCGGGTCAGGAAGAAAATGACTCGGGTCGCTCCGGGTCGTTTTGGTGAAAACTCCAAGCAAGCACCGGGGATTTGAGACGGCGCACCGAAGTCGAACCCGAAGTCGACACAGGACCAGAATTTTCCATTTTTCAAATTTTCATAACTTTTGCATACGAGCTCGGATTCATGCGCGGTTTGTTTTGCTGGGATCGTATCGGAATTTCTGACGTTTTGGCACTAGTTTGGCTGAATTTGGAGACTGTCAAATTTTTGAGTTTAAATTGAATTTGAATTCAATTTAAATTCAAAAGGTGAGTGTTTAACCCACTCACAACTACTAAAAGTTTTTATGTTTGTTAAATTCATTTTAGATATGAGTAGAAATTTATTTATGACTGTTTGGCATGTTTTATTCATCATATCTATTAATTCGCATTTATTTAAATTAACTGTTAATTTAGTTTATTTATTGCATATTAATGAACAGTTAGAATTTATTTATTTGCATATAAACTGCTAGGAAACAGTTATAAATTTTATTACTGAATATAAACTGTTATTTTAATAGTTGTTAAATTTATTTTGAATATAACTGCCATTTATTACCTGTTATATATTATCAGATATATATTGATATTGTCTATTTGGATGATGATTGCGATTTGGATGATGGATGATGTTGATGAATGGATGTTTTATTTTATATCATTTAAACTGCAAGTTATCATGCATGTTTCATTTCATTCGGGATTGTGGTTTGAAATGATATACAACCGCAAAATTTTATTTTAAATTGCGGATTGAAATGATAAATATCCGTATCACTTGACCATAGGATAGAAAATTATATACAGGCACCGTGGTCTATATATAAATTATTTTAAAAGTGATTTCTATGGTTTGGATGGGATACGGTTTATAAAAATTTAATTTTGATATTTTATAAAATATTATTCTTCGATATATACACATATGAAGTTAAAATTTTAAATTTAAGCTGTGTATAATCCTGTTGAATAAAATGATAAAAATTTGAGAAAAATGGAATTTGGTAATTTATTTTATATGTTTAAGTTTGGAAATTTTAAGGTATGATATTTATAAATGGATTTTCCAAGATTTACTTAAATGGAATATTTTTATAAATTAAATTGAAGAAAATATTTAATTTCTAGAAATTGGAGTTTTATTTATAGATTTTATGTAAATATTCAAAACTAAATAATAGAACATTTAATTTGTTGAAAGAATAAATTCCAACTTTAGTTTTGAAATATTAATACTCCAAATGGATATATATATAAACAGAAATTGAAGTGGTTTTGGAACTTGAAAGTGATATTTAAATTTGGTTTAGACTTTAAATAAAGAAGTATATTTGTAAAGCCCTGGAAATAATTTCTTTACAAAGTAACCTTAAAGTTAACCATTTGTTCTATATACCATTGACTATCCGAACCATTTAAGTTTTAGAAGTTATGGTTTTAAATTATGAATTTCGAAATATTATGCTTTGAAGTATAACTCAAATATTTGGTTTCCAGATATTTTAAAATTTAAAGCAGTATGATTTTGGAAAAGAATTATATTTGAGAAAAGGATATCATATTGTTTTGGGCTTTAAATTGACATCGTATTCATAGTTTTGAAATGAAAATGTTTATTTGGTTTTAAAGTATAAACTATATTTTTTAAAATGACCACGGTGTTATAATAACGATTGGTTGGCAAAGAGACCGGGATCGGATATGGACATACTCTCTGTCGATACCGAAAACCACTTTGACTAACCGTGTACGCGGTGGAGATTCCAGAATGAAGTAGGTTGGTGGCGGCGTTGCCTGTAAGGTAAATACGTGGACCCAACTCCCGTGAGTTGGCATAAGGTGGCTAAAACAGGAGCGATTCTCGGGCCAATGAGGTCATTCCTCTGATCGAACGCACTCCTTCGATACTATACTTTGACTTTGGATTGATTCGGTGGCCATTATTCATTTCTTTGATTTTGGGGGTGTTTGTTCGAGGTGGGCGGTAGCTGCGGCTATGCGTTACCATCAGCCCTAGTAGCAATTGGTATATCTACCCTGGCATTGCCTAGTTGTGCCGTGTCACCTACCCTATAGCACCTTGTATGAGTTTGGATTTCTCCCGTAGCCCGTGTGGTATCCTCTGGTGGCTTCCCGATCAGGATGGACTATGATATTGGATGGACTACTGGGACTATTACGTGTGTAACATCCCGCCTTTTCGCACACTTTAAAACGACACACGTGCCAATTCAAAGCATACGCAAGGGCGGATTGTTATGGGGTAAATAAGAAAAACAGAGAAGGAATAAAACAAAATAGAATCTCACAACGGAAGGATAAAATATAATAATAAATATACAGTTCAAAAACAGTTTACGGAACAGTTATTTACTTTATACAATACATATCAGAGTTACACATACCAATACAACAATGCAGCGGAATATAAGGAGTTTGGTGCAATACTATATATAGAATAATACTGATTCTTCGTCTTCGTCCTCCAAAGCTAAAATCTGCTATCCTGAAATGCTCGGACTGACCCGAGCAAATTTGAAAAGACAAAAACACTCGAGTCAGACTAGAATATCTTATGTGAGTTAAATAAACAGAAATAAATATGAGTACAGTAACTCAAGAGATGCTCGGGATTACATCTTCTAAGGATCCGTTAAACTATTTACTATGTAGTATATTGCGCTATTATAATAGTGTCTATTTATAAAATAAACTTACTTTTAAATAGCGTTAAGGCTTTACATTTTCCACCTTAACACGTAATAGTCCCAGTAGTCCATCCAATATCATAGTCCCTCCTGATCGGGAAGCCACTAGAGGATACCACATGGGCTACGGGAGAAAACCAAACTCGTACAAGGCGCGATAGGGTAGGTGACACGGCACAACTAGGCAATGCCAGGGTAGATATACCAATTGCTATCCAGGCTGATGGTAACGCGCAGCGCGCAGCTGCCGCCCACCTCGAACTAACTCCCCCAAAATCAAAATATAGAAGTGGCCACTGAATCAATCCAAGTCAAAGTATAATATCGAAGAGGAGCGTCCGATCAGAGGAATGACCTCATTGGCCTGAGAATCGCTCCTGTTTTAGCCACCTTATGCCAACTCACGGGAGTTGGGTCCACGTATTTACCTTACAGGAAACGTCGCCACCACCTACTTCATTCTGGAATCTCCACCGCGTACACGGTTAGTCAAAGTGGTTTTCGGTATCGACAGAGAGTATGTCCATATCCGATCCCGGTCTCTTTGCCAACCAATCGTTATTATAACACCGCGGTTATTTAAAAACATTTTATACTTTAAACCAGAATATAATCCATTTTCAAACCATAATATTACGATATCATTTCTCCTTTTAAACCCAAACAATTCATTTTGATATTAATTTTATAAAACCCAAATCAATGATATCGTTTCCCAAATATTTCCTTTCCAAAATTTTGTCACCTTTTATTATTAAAACTCCTTGAACCAAATATTTGGAAATTTAACTCTTAATATAATACTTTGAAATCCATAAAATTTAAAACCATTATTTTCAAAACCAAATGGTTTGGATATTCAACGGTATGCGGATTAAAAGGTTTAACTTTACTGTTGCTTTATAAAGAAATAAATTACATGGCCTTCCAAATATTTCTTCTTTTAAAGTTAAACCAAAATCCAAAATATTACTTCAAGTCCCAAAACCATTTAAATTTTATATATATTTATATCCATTTTTGAGCATTAATATTTCAACTAAAGTTGGATTTTATCCTTTCAAAATCAATATTCTATTAATTAATCTTGACCATTCACATAAAATCCATAATTAATAAAACTTCAATTTCTAGTAAAATATATATATAAATTTTTCCAATTCAATTTTTTTACTAGAATATCCATTTCTATTTATTTTGGAAAAATCCAATTTCAAATATCATATCTTAAAATTTCCAACTTTACATTTAAACATAGGATATAAATTTACCAACTCCATTTTCTAAATTTCTTCAAATTTCAATAAAGAAATTTATTCACCTTTTAAATTCCTAAATTTAACTTCATAAGTATATAAATATGGAATAAAATATTTATACAATATAAAATTTAAGATTTATAAACCGTATTCAATCCAAACCATAGAAATCACATTAAAATAGTTATATATAGACCGCGGTGCCTGTATATAATTTTCTATCCTATGGTCAAGTGATACGGATATTTATCATTTCAATCCGCAATTTAAAAATAAAACTTTGCGGTTTTATCATTTCAAACCACAATCCTGAAAATGTAAAATGCATGCTAACTGGCAGTTAATGATATCCACATAAATAATCCATTCAACAACACATCCATCACCCAATTTCAACCATCAATCAATATCAATCACTATCAACCCATATCAATCAATAACAATATTAGTTCGATAATATGCAACGGGTAATAACTGTCAGTTTATTCAAATTAAATTTCAACTATTAATCTAGCCATTTATATTTAGAGATAATTTATATATAACTGTTAACTAGCATTTCATATGCAAACAAAATTCCTAACAGCAAATTAATACGCAATTAATCAATTTGATTAACAGCTAAATTCAATAAATGCAATTCAACAGATATGGATGAAATAACATGCCAAAAGCTCATAAATAAATTTCTATTCATTTCTAAAATTTATTTAACAAACATAAAAGCTTCTAGTAATTGTGAGTGGGTTAAAACACTCACCTTTGGAATTTAAATCGAATTTAAACTCAATTTAAACTCAAAATTTTGACGGTCTCCAAATCTGTCCAAACCAGCGTCATCAGATCCGGAATTAAATTACGATCCTAACAAAAGAAATTTCGTGTGAATCCGAATTCGTATGAGAAAGTTATGGCGAAAAATGGAGATTGAATTCAAAATTGAAAATAAACAAAAATGGTCCATATTTACTTGCCACGTCATCCTCCTTCCAACCTTCTGCGCGCGCGTCATCTCTCCCCAGGTCTCAAACACGAGCGCACGGCAACCCAATTCCACACGGTCAACTTTGATTTTGACCGCAAAACACTCCTTCCTCCGGCCGCCGTTAGCTTTGCCGCGACCATTACTGAGCTCGGCACCCCAGGCCGCATCCCCTGCCACAGCCGCCGCCCCTGATTTGCACGCCGCCGCCAATATCTCCCCTAGGGCCGAAACCCTAATCGATTTTTGACAAAAATCCAGCCACTAATTCGCCTCAAAAATTATATAGATGCACTCCTCTCGGTCCCCTCTGCAAAACCCAGAAAGGGTTTGGCGATCTGACGAAGTTTCCGACGATGATGATGGAAGGTCACGGACTGTTTGAATTTATTCTAAGCAAACGACAGCTCCAATTGAAAAACGAATTGCACTGCTGGATTACGTATGTTGAGAACATCGACATATATTTTTTTGAGAATTTTCAGAAATTTTTTGAGTTTTTGACTTTTGAACTGTGGTTAGATCTAGGTTTTCAACCATTTGAGAGGAGAAAGAGATGAAGAAATGTACGTATATTCAATTGATAGAAGAAAGGAGGCTAGGGTTTATGATCGCATATATATAGACAAATAGAAGAAGGCTAGGTGGGTACGGATAACGAACGTGCTAAACGGTTGTTGGCCCAAAAAGCCCGTTCTGACCCCGGAACCGAATCTGTTAAAACTATATATCCAAATAGGTGTTTTAAAATATTCTGAACGCGATGGAAAAAGTTTCACGACCAAATTCGATCGTATGAAGAAGTTATGCTGAAAACAAGATTTCCAAATTGATTTCAAATTGATTTTTAATAAATTTGATTTCAAGGCGTTTCGCATCCGTACGATCAAACGACAAGTCCGATCGATACGAAATTTGAAACCCTATAATAATTCACCGATACGGATCCGATGAAACTGGTTTCGTCGAAATCCGAGTCCGTGACAAAAATGGCTATTTTTAATATTTATTAAATCAATTAAATAAATCAAGAAAATCAAATTTTATTTTTCAACTTCTTATATTGGCCAAATTTCAAAACTTAGATAATTCAATCAATTCCAATTGATTTAACAAGCTTGGATGTGAATTTAAAATTTATAAGTCTATTTATTTACAGTGTTTAATATTTGCACTTCTTATTAATTGGAAATTATAAATTATATTCTAAAGATCTAATTAAATAAATAACTTGATTTCCATTTCATCTCATATGATTTGCAATTCACCTTTTCCATAAATTAAATTCCAAATTATTAATAACTTACCTCCATTACTTTTCTCAATTATTCATTTATTCCAATCTTAATGAATTCAACATTATAGTTTGATAAATTTATTAAATCCACTTTCTTTCTGTTATCCAAGTTATTGATGTAAATATGGAGGGACTAACATTTTCAAGATTCACACCATTGTTCTTTAAGGCAAATGTTTACCAATCTCGTTTTAAATCCCATAACGTAAAATTTTACGTTTAATTCCGTGTTATATGTAGTGAATACCATTTGTTGAATCAAATACTCAAATTATAAATAAAATCTTATTTTCTAAAGTTATACCCACAATGGTCAAATAAGATTGAATTAGCTTTAACTTTATTCTATGGTATTAACTACTGCAATAAATCCGAATAAATAAATGGGCTTGACTCCTATATTAACTTCTTTGGTTTCAATTAACATTTTATGGTGAATATGAATTTCAATGTATAACTGAAACCTTTATATCTATTTTATTTCACTATCCCATAAGAAAATTATCATTTGGTTCATACTTTTTCAAATAACTCTCATTTCTTCCAAATAATAATTACGTAAACTATTAAATGTTAAATCCATTATATTGCAATAAATTCAATTGATTGCAATTGATTTACAAGTAAATTTGGATTTTTATTTGGTTATACACGAAATTCCGTTATCACCTACCTAACAACGTTATTATTACCTAAGATCTCCTTTCATCCACATTTTCACATTATCATTTACTGATTTCTTTATTTTATTCTACATAAATTATTATAAATAAGATTTCCTTTGTTTTGCATCTTATTTATATTTACATTACTCAATCACCAATCCATCTCACTTTAACTGCAGTAAATTGGCGGATAAATTGAATAAATTCCAAAGTTTAAAATTAATAAGAAACAAGAATAGGTAACATACAATAGTCGTTAAATCTAAATTCTAGTCACCTAAATAGGCTTTTATTACTTGCAAATAAATATTACTATTTATTTTCATAGTACAAATCTCAATAATTATCCCATTTAATTTGCTTAGGCCATTTATAGTCCACTATACATATCTACTAAATGGGCAATTTATTCCATTTATTAAGTATCAAATTCTATTAAGCCCTGTTTATATTTACATGCATTCTTCTATTACTTTACAAAATGGAATAACTTTTAAACTCATACACTTAATAACAAAACCGTTATAAATCCAATAAATTCCAAATCGTAGTTTGTACATATTTTACACAACTATTTTGATTCCTCACAAAACGTTGAATTTATTAAATGACCATTAATTATAATTTAATTCCCTTAATAGAATCAATTGCTTATTATTATATATATTCTTTCCTTCCCATTTTAAATTCATTAACGTATTTACGGATCTTCATCTTTCAATTATAAAACCCAACTGATTACAAACACTGTTTCTATTCAATTTTCATAAATTTATTCAAACTATGCTTTTGTTTACATAATAATACATTTTATGTTTCTATTATTTTTCTTTTCCTTACCCTACAGGCATAAATTATCACTATCTACACTAATTACATCTTTGTATTAATGAACACCATTAAAGTAAATATTTATATTAACTTTTACAGATTCAACTATGCCAAATCTCTGCATTTTATTCTCAAACAAATTTGAAATTACATTAATTAAATTTATTAAATATCATAAATCTACGGGTCGTTACAATCTCCCCCACTCAAAACTTTTCGTCCCCGAAAAGGAAAGAAGGGAGAAGGGAGAATAAAACCGGGCATCTTATTTCAAATATTAACTCATAAACAATATTTTACTGGATTAATTTCCTTTAATGAAATACATTTGTTTTATAATCATTCTATTCTTTAATACTTGAATTATTAAAGTTGGAAAAAATATTTCAACAAAATTCTAAGTCCAAAATTTTCGAAAATTTTTGGCAGAGTCTCCTTTGTACGGAGGGACTCTGGAGAAAATATAATATCCAAATATACAAGTATATTACATATATAATCAAAATATTATATCCCAACACGGGAAAAATATATAAAATATCGCTTTAAACGTAATCCGAAAACGTACCTATTGTCGGGCAATATACGCTTTATTATTTTGGAACCAACAGCAGTAGCAGTTGCTTCCAACACCTGTATTTACTAATAAAATCTAAAAGGTTAAATATTTATTTTAAATGAACTATTCAAGTGGATTCAATCATTCATACTCAATCAAATGCAACAACCATACATTTTAACAAACAGCACAACCACATACAACAACCAATCATTTAAATCAAACGACAATTAGTTGTTCGGGTTCAGATTCTGAAGTTGTACGAATGAAGAATAACTATCAAGTGCATCCGTTGCTCAACAGCCTAAGATGGAACAAAGGTAGGTTATTTGTTCATCCAACGACTCCACAATTCCTTACCCAACAAACATACATCAACCAAACAATTCAAATCAACACCAAAATAGCTTATTATACACTTATTTCATAATTCAATGTTTTGATTTTCTTTCCTTCATTTATGGAGGAATTTCTTTATTTCTTACAAGTTTTATTTTCAAATTATCACAAAATTCATTATATTTGTATTTCCTTTTATTACTTAAGTTTCCTTTTATTACTTAAGTTTATAAAATAATTCTAATTAATAACAACAAATATTTTGAATATCTTCATTTCCTTACTCTTCACTTGTAAGATTTCCTTAAATTCTTAATCAGCTAACATTTATTCTTATAAGTGGAAGTTTTTATTCATCCATTAACTATGGATTACAGTCATTTCAAATTTTCCTACTTTCCATTATATTAGGATAGGGGAGATTAAACATACTTAAGTGACTAATCATATAATAAATTCTTATTTTGAATTTCATGTTATATACTCAGGTTTTATCATCCATTAATAATACTTAACTTTATTTTCAATAAAAATTTAATTATCACTTAAGTTTATACCATTCAATTCTTATTTAAAACGGTAATTTATTGAATACTTCATTTTTCCTAAATTCCTACTTGCAAAACATTCAATTCTAGTTTCTTATTTAACATTTCAACTTTTATATTTGGGTAAGTTATTTATGTTAAAGAAAATGCAATTGAACTTATACAAGTTTAATCTCAATTCTTTTAATTCATGGATTGTTCAATAAATCTTTACCATTATCTATAAGTTAAAAATCTTTACTTTCTTTATACTTAGTATTAATTCTCTTATCTAATTAGAGGTTTTCAATCCATTTATTTCTTACTTTATATTTCACTAAAATAATTTAGACAATTAATTAATGGAAAATTTAAGAATTAAATTCCGGGGCAAATTTCAAATTTACCTTTAAAATAATAGATAATTAATTTCTTACAACCTTTATAACTCTAATTATCCTAAAATTTTTTTTTTTTTATATATAAATCCAAAACAAATCTGCAGTAGGATCTACTACAGTGGCCTTTCCCCTTCGAAACTCGAAAATGAAAGTCGATGATGCGGCCGTCATCACCGAATTTATTTTCCAGCGACAGAGAGGAAAGTGCAGAATTTATTTTCTCCAAAATCTTCTTTTAAATCAATTTCTTCCAAATTATACTATATTTATATAAGAAATTACTTATAAACCAAATCAATAAATTTCGCAAATTCTTTGGAAGCAAATTTCAAAAACCCCGGACTTAAGTTCTAAAATCTCCAAATTGGGTTTATTATTATTTCAACTTAGCTTCAGTTATTATAAATATTTTATTTCCTAACACCCAATCTATAGCAACCAAATATATATATATATATATATATATATATATATATATCTTTACAAAAATATTTTTATATATAGAAAATATAATAGGCAAAATTATTTCATTCACCTATATTAAAACAAATATTATGTCGGTCTGTCCTATTAAGTGTTTAGAAATCCCTATTGATGTCATAGCGTCCCATGCATCAACCAGAATTTATAAATACAAAGCGGAACAGATTAACACAATATCAAAATCTTTTATAAATACTAACAAATACGCTCTCTCATATATATACACTCAGCGACTCCCATAGGATATTTCTACCCTATTAATAAAGAGTCAAACCCCACAAAGCCAAAGTTTATCGCTAAACCAAAGCTCTGATACCAACTGTAACATCCCGCCTTTTCGCACACTTTA
This sequence comes from Allium cepa, assembly GCA_030765085.1. Classification (NCBI taxonomy): domain Eukaryota; kingdom Viridiplantae; phylum Streptophyta; class Magnoliopsida; order Asparagales; family Amaryllidaceae; genus Allium; species Allium cepa. The sequence goes on along the minus strand of CM060938.1, from coordinate 727,413,520 downwards.
AAACGACACACGTGCCAATTCAAAGCATACGCAAGGGCGGATTGTTATGGGGTAAATAAGAAAAACAGAGAAGGAATAAAACAAAATAGAATCTCACAACGGAAGGATAAAATATAATAATAAATATACAGTTCAAAAACAGTTTACGGAACAGTTATTTACTTTATACAATACATATCAGAGTTACACATACCAATACAACAATGCAGCGGAATATAAGGAGTTTGGTGCAATACTATATATAGAATAATACTGATTCTTCGTCTTCGTCCTCCAAAGCTAAAATCTGCTATCCTGAAATGCTCGGACTGACCCGAGCAAATTTGAAAAGACAAAAACACTCGAGTCAGACTAGAATATCTTATGTGAGTTAAATAAACAGAAATAAATATGAGTACAGTAACTCAAGAGATGCTCGGGATTACATCTTCTAAGGATCCGTTAAACTATTTACTATGTAGTATATTGCGCTATTATAATAGTGTCTATTTATAAAATAAACTTACTTTTAAATAGCGTTAAGGCTTTACATTTTCCACCTTAACACGTAATAGTCCCAGTAGTCCATCCAATATCATAGTCCCTCCTGATCGGGAAGCCACTAGAGGATACGACATGGGCTACGGGAGAAAACCAAACTCGTACAAGGCGCGATAGGGTAGGTGACACGGCACAACTAGGCAATGCCAGGGTAGATATACCAATTGCTATCCAGGCTGATGGTAACGCGCAGCGCGCAGCTGCCGCCCACCTCGAACTAACTCCCCCAAAATCAAAATATAGAAGTGGCCACTGAATCAATCCAAGTCAAAGTATAATATCGAAGAGGAGCGTCCGATCAGAGGAATGACCTCATTGGCCTGAGAATCGCTCCTGTTTTAGCCACCTTATGCCAACTCACGGGAGTTGGGTCCACTATTTACCTTACAGGAAACGTCGCCACCACCTACTTCATTCTGGAATCTCCACCGCGTACACGGTTAGTCAAAGTGGTTTTCGGTATCGACAGAGAGTATGTCCATATCCGATCCCGGTCTCTTTGCCAACCAATCGTTATTATAACACCGCGGTTATTTAAAAACATTTTATACTTTAAACCAGAATATAATCCATTTTCAAACCATAATATTACGATATCATTTCTCCTTTTAAACCCAAACAATTCATTTTGATATTAATTTTATAAAACCCAAATCAATGATATCGTTTCCCAAATATTTCCTTTCCAAAATTTTGTCACCTTTTATTATTAAAACTCCTTGAACCAAATATTTGGAAATTTAACTCTTAATATAATACTTTGAAATCCATAGAATTTAAAACCATTATTTTCAAAACCAAATGGTTTGGATATTCAACGGTATGCGGATTAAAAGGTTTAACTTTACTGTTGCTTTATAAAGAAATAAATTACATGGCCTTCCAAATATTTCTTCTTTTAAAGTTAAACCAAAATCCAAAATATTACTTCAAGTCCCAAAACCATTTAAATTTTATATATATTTATATCCATTTTTGAGCATTAATATTTCAACTAAAGTTGGATTTTATCCTTTCAAAATCAATATTCTATTAATTAATCTTGACCATTCACATAAAATCCATAATTAATAAAACTTCAATTTCTAGTAAAATATATATATAAATTTTTCCAATTCAATTTTTTTACTAGAATATCCATTTCTATTTATTTTGGAAAAATCCAATTTCAAATATCATATCTTAAAATTTCCAACTTTACATTTAAACATAGGATATAAATTTACCAACTCCATTTTCTAAATTTCTTCAAATTTCAATAAAGAAATTTATTCACCTTTTAAATTCCTAAATTTAACTTCATAAGTATATAAATATGGAATAAAATATTTATACAATATAAAATTTAAGATTTATAAACCGTATTCAATCCAAACCATAGAAATCACATTAAAATAGTTATATATAGACCGCGGTGCCTGTATATAATTTTCTATCCTATGGTCAAGTGATACGGATATTTATCATTTCAATCCGCAATTTAAAAATAAAACTTTGCGGTTTTATCATTTCAAACCACAATCCTGAAAATGTAAAATGCATGCTAACTGGCAGTTAATGATATCCACATAAATAATCCATTCAACAACACATCCATCACCCAATTTCAACCATCAATCAATATCAATCACTATCAACCCATATCAATCAATAACAATATTAGTTCGATAATATGCAACGGGTAATAACTGTCAGTTTATTCAAATTAAATTTCAACTGTAACAGCCCGCTATTTTGGACCATTCAAATCGACAATAAAACCGTACATGTCCGACTTGAATAATTCAAAATACCGAATTGTTAATAAAAATTTGGCAAAACTTAAAATATACAGTAAATAAATCAATCATAGATCACTTACACAGAGTAATACAATGCAGCGGAATAGATAAAAATAGTAGTTCATGAAGCTACTATATACATTAAAGTTAGAAATAAAATACAACCGAATAGTTCAAATGCCATGAAGTCTCCAATGCAACAGATGGCTTCTCTGAACCAATCAACTGGATGACTGAAGGGATAAATAGCTGGATCTTCAAGCAAAGCTCCAACTTCGAAGATGAGTCTCAAATGCTGTATCTCTCAGTCTGACCCGAGCGTAAAGCAAAACACAAAACACTCGAGTCAGGATTAACATTCTTATATCAATAAATTCAACTCAAGTGAAATATCAACTGAAATACAATATAACTTAAAGGATGTTTATAATAACCATCCTCTAAGGGTCCATGGAACTATCTACAAGGTAGAAATATACACTATTTCACCGTGGTTATTTCCATTTAATTTATCTTCAACTAATATCATTTCCACTTTTATTCCCAAGTTTGTATTTTATATTAAATGATTTATACAGTAAAGTATTCCAACTCCCTCAACTCAACATAATCATCAACCCGACCTACCCATATAAATTAAATTCAATCTCATTTTTATTAATTTAGATTTTCCTAAAATAACCACTTAAATTTTATCACTCTTAGATTGGGATTTGAAATCCCAATTACTCCTTTTATTTCAATATGTTTCCAAACTTTTAAGTATACAACCTTTCAACTAAATTTTTCCAAATCTAGTTTTCTAAATAATAATTTTCAAATTTAGTTCAACCTCAATTTATATCTAATTCAATTCGTTATCTAAATAACAAATTCAACTATCTTGGTTCCAAATACATATCCAAATTTCTAAACCGTTTAATTTCTATGTAGTTCATAACTTAAATATAACAAATTAAATTTAACAGTTTCATCTCGATTTTTACATCATTATTATTTAGTCTTGAACACTCCCTTATTTGATTCAATATCATTTTTGTGACCTTACATTACATTTTACTCAATATTTCCTAAATTTTATTAAACATGAAATATCTCATTCGATAAATTCCAAATTGATTTAAATAAATAAATCCTTATCTAAATACCATTTTGAAATAACCCAAATTTATCTCCCAATCTTAATTGTTCAATTTATTACCAAAAGTCTATTTGAAATATAGATTTTCATAATTACTTAACCATATTATATGTATTAACTCAATTTAATTTAAATCAAATATTACTACTAAATCTACATATAAAATTTCCATTTATATAAAATCTTAAGAATCAATATTTATTAAACCATGTATTTTTCCCAAAAGTCATAGAAATTTCTTTCAAAATATTCATATACGGACCAACGGTGTCTGCATATATTTCCTATCATATGGTCGGGTGCTACGGATATTTATCATTTCAATCCGTAGACCAAATATATACGGGTGGATAGCATTTCAACCCGTAACTCCAAATTTAATTAAACGAAACCGCTTGGGTCTATCATTTCAACCCATTTCAATTCAAAATCAAACATAACAAAGAGAACTTGCAGAGGATGACAGGGATGGTGTCAAAGTAAATAAACAACAATAACAACAATCAATAACCATTCAATAGATAAATCAAATAATCCCAAAATAATCGTATTAATTCGCATTGTTATTTGTATAATTATTTCTAGAATCTACACTATCATTTCATGTAGATTAAAGATTCTCACATTACAGTTTATTCACTTGTCGTCCCTTTTTAAATTTCAGTTTAAAACTACAACAATTAAATCAAACTACGTTCAAAGATTTAAAGTATAATTTATCAATTTCTACGACAATTAATGGGTCAAATTTAACTAATCAAATTTACATATGGTGGGGTCAGGTTTAAATAAATCAAGGTCCGTCGTATATAACCCATTTTAATTTGTAAACTATAATACACCAAAATTAAACTAGCAAACTAGTTATCACTTAACAATAAAATTAACATCCAATTCAAACAACAATCAATCAATCAATCAATTATCAATCAACCTTTATTATTATCACATAGATAATTAACCGATAATGGTGTCAGGTGTCATAGGTGAACAGGTACAGATAATAGCAGTCATAACAGTATAAACAACTAACAGCAGCATATTTCAATTGTCGTTTCAATTGAAATCAAATTTAATAAATAAAGAATGTTAATCGTGAGTGATTACTCACCTTTCGCGGCTAGAGGAAACAGAAGATGACACGGATACGCATACTGATACGGACACTGAAGTATGAATGACGAGTCGAAGCGAAGCAAAATCAGCACGAATTTAACGGTCGAAGCTGATCACAGAGATCGATAACGAATCAGAACTGGATTGATGAAGATAGATGATATAAATGAACTTACATATATGACTATATATATACAAAAATCCTACTTTAAATTCAAACACCCATTTTAAATTTTAATTAAATCTGTATTTCAAAATCAAAAATTTGTAGAAGTTCAAGATCTTCAAAATGTTTCAAAAAATATTAAACCTATTAAATTTTATATATATGTATTTCAAAGTCAAATATTTCAGTTTAAACACATATAATAAACAACATAGGTACATAATAAAGTTTGAAGTAAATCCATATATATTCTTCCAATTATTGATAAAATGTAAATACATATATTTTCCAAAAAAAAAAAAATCCAGAGTAAGTTATAATATATTGGAAATATATATACAATCGACACCAAAACTCACCCAAGTTCGATTCTAATATTCAAAATCTGCTGTATCTTTTAAAATGACACACCTCAAGCATATAATCTTTAAATAAACTACCAACCTATACTCTAAGCATCCGACACCCTATACAACTCAAGTAACCCATACATATGTACATGCTACCTTACTTTATCAGTACACCCTATACCTGCTGTTATTACATACTAACCCACTCATAAAATTTCTTTTCTCAAAACTTTGTGTATATATCTATCTTATAAATGTATAAACTGCATCAACTTTTATACTCAAGTTTTGTATTATATATATACTATATACACAAAATATGAACCTGTACTAATTATTTTAATAATACTCTAACCATTATGATATGTACTGCTTAGACACGCAAGAACCACACTAAATCCAAAATAGTAAAATGTGAACAACCCATTATTATATAAATCTTATATAACAAAACACTTTATATGTAAACACTATAATATATAAACCTTTAACAAACAAATCATAAAATGAAATATACTGAAAGTTTTATAACATAACAGGTATGACTTACACTAGATATCACAACAGGCTAGAGTGGAAGAAACAATCGAGCCAAGTGGCGTGGGTTTCCTCATATGGCGGTTGATGGATGGAAGGGACGGGCTCGCTGCTTCAGGGAGGAGCACGTGGTGAAAGGGGTTCGAAGTCGGGCATGGCTTTGGTTTGGCCGAGATGAGGTGGGGTACGGCGCGGACATGATGGGATGGCGAACATGCTAGGGAGGCGACGTTGAAATGCCGCCGTCGTGGCCAGGGAAGGTGAAGGCCGGTGACAAGCGGATGGAGGCGGATCAAGTGGTGACTCAGGCAGAGTCTTTGTGAGGTGCTGCGGGTGCTCGACCAAGGCGGGGCTGGTGGTTGTAATGGCTCCGGGTGGGCGCTACTGAGTGGAACAGTGGGGAGTGGTGGAGAGGGTAGTCTCGGTGGATGGCAGGGCTGGTGGCAGGCCGGAGGAGTCTCGGAGGCGGAGGCTGGCAGAGAGAGGCGAAGGAGGTCGGGGATGCAGTCATGGGCTCGGCTATATCAGGGAGAGGGGAAGATGCGAACGGTGAAAGAGGAGTTTGGGCTAGCAAGCTACAGTCAGGGAAAGAATTAAAGGGGAAGACGAATGACACGATAAAGCAATGAACAGCTGCAAGCAAATATATACTAGAGAGCAATGGACAGACGTGTAAATGGAAACGTACGTAAATAACATAAAGTGAATTGAATTGGGATGGTCCTTTGATCGAGCTGAATAAATAAATTATCAACTCGTTTTGAAGTGCCCAGAGAAAGAACCGGTTGATAAGATTTGCAAAAGTAACGGTCCAAAGCATTTGATTTCGGAGAAATTATCGGAGCAAAAGTCAAGTATGAAAATGCAGGAAGTAAATAAAGAATTAAATATAAAGTGACAATGGTCCCCTCAGATTAAGCTGGAAAAAAAAAAAAAAAAAAAAAAAATTTTAAGCAATAAATTTTTGATTGGACAACACGTTTCAAATTTGAAATGGCAAAGAACAGCTAACGGTCATAATTTACGGTACCGATACGATGCACTGTTTTATTGTTTCCGTCACAATCCGGACCTCAAAGTACAAAAATAAATATACCGCTAAGATCAGCACGACAAGACGATCAAAACGGTATACTGATATCAGTTGTATGATTGAAATATAAAAATTCGAATTTTACACTAGCGGAAAAATGCAGCAAAACGCAGGAAATAAGAACGACGGAGCTATCGAAGTCCGAACTTTGAAAAACTAGAGATAACGCCTTGCTCAGAAGAGGATTTAGAATTTTTCTATGTAAAATAGTCTGCTTTGGAAAATATTTTATTATCAACCATTGTCAGCTAGCTTGAACTTAATAGAATTTCACAAAGAAATAACTTTGATAAAATAAATTGAAAATTTAAAGTCTGTTATGTTTAATTGGACGCAATCCAAATAATAAAACTTTATTTCGAAATATATTTATTTAAAACTTCACCAAATTCAATTAAATACGTAAATAAAACAATAAAATTTATTAAAATCTTACAGGTCGTTACACTCTCCCCCACTCAAAACTTTTCGTCCCCGAAAAGGAAGAAGGTAGGAGAAGCATAAAGTAAATTGAAAGTCAAGTGTAGATAATTTATTTAAAACCATATAAATTTTACTTGAAATATTCATCTGAACTTCATTTGCAGTATAATTTTTTCTTCAATACTTAATACTTTCAAACTCCTTTTGAAACAATTATTTACATTATTATTTATTTTTACAAAGACTGTTGAAAATATTAAATCCAAATTTATGAGATTTTTAATTTAACTCAAGATACCTTTCAAATATTATCAATAAATTAATAATCATTCTCTTAAAGAGTTTCATTTAATTAATAACTTCAAAAATATTTACAATATTTAAAAATCTTCTATTAAACCAAGTAGTATATAAATAACCAGTATTTTAAAGGTTACATTCAAAAGGAAAGAAAAGGTAGATTCAGGAAACAGAATATAGGTGATAAATAAGCTGAGCAGATACGGTAGATTCAAAAGATAGCATCGGGCACGAATAATTAAACTAGAACCATAAGAATTTAAATTTCAAATGTTAATTCAAAATTTCTTTGTGGTTCAAAATACTTTTATAATAAAATACCTTTATAATACTATTATAATGAAATACTATTTATCGGAATAGATTATCCTTTCGAAAATACTTTTATAACTCGATGCTTCAACAGGTTTATCCTCGTTCTTGCAGACTCTGGCAATGCGTTGATCAGGCGCAAAGCTAGAATTCTTCAAGTACTTGGTAGACCCGTTTCAACACCTAGTGAAAATACTTGAAAAACCATTTAAAACAGATATGGAAAGTACGATCCAAACAAAACAATCAAACCAAAACCTTTGTCCGATCATGGTTCGCAGATACACAATGGTTACGCCTGGTTCCCCCAGGAAACAATCCATATCCGTAAGCTTTCTCAGCCCTGCGAGTTACGCCATGATGACTAGTAGAGTGCAGGATACACAATGGTTACGCCTGGTTCCTCCAGGAAACAATCCGTACCCCTAGGCAAGACTCAGCCAGGCACTTGCGCTACTATTCGCGACCTACACAGATTGCAGGATACACAATGGTTACGCCTGGTTCCCCCAGGAAACAATCCGTACCCCTAGGCAAGACTCAGCCAGGCAATTGCGCTGTGCATTCACGAGAAAAAAAAACCATGGGTTACGCCACGGTGGGAAACACTCGAGTATTACATCCGGAAAACCGAAAATCAGAGAGAATAATATCGATAGAATGAATCCACGATGTGGCCACAAAGCGGATATCAAGCAGAAGGCACTTTCCATATCTTTACTTCGAAAATATATATCATATAGTACCTTTTCAAATCACTTCCAAATATCATACTTATATAAAGTCCATTATATATAGGATTCCTTTCTAAAACGAATACTTTCCGAATCAATAGTAGATCAAATCATACTTATATAAACTTTGATTATATACAATTCTCTTTCCAAATTGAGTACCTTTCAAATCAATAGATTTCAAATCACTTCCATACTTATACAAATCCATTTTATATAAGTCCGACCACTACCCAAATCAAGTGCTTAATTATACAAGGTTCTCAATTTCAAATCATTCAATATCAAATTTAGTTCCAAAGTCATATATGAATTCACCAAATTTCTTCCAAATTAGATATCCTAATTTCAAAGTTCCCCAAAATAGTAGGTTTAGAAAATTATCCCAGTTTCCAAATTAAAATAATTCAAGTCAAACAAATTCATTTCCAAAATCACCATATAAGTACTGGGTTTTTTTTTCAATTTAATTTTCAAAACCAAATATTTTTCTCAAAATCAATTATATTCAAAATGGTTTCCAAATTTATAATTATCCCTTTAAAACCTTTAAACTATTTACTTCGATTTGAAATATCCAATTTACCTTTTTGAAAACCATTATTTAAAACTAAAATTCTTTCAAAACATTTAAAAACTAAATTCCATATTAGTATAATTAAAATAGCCATATTCTCTTACTTAATAAAAGGTTTAACCTCATACAACAAAACTTGCATACTTTATCAAATATTTTATACCTTTCGAAATATCTTGGTTTTTAAACCTTTAAACCTTGATTTGGAAGTGCTCGAACCTTCAAAATAGTCGGTGAAAATCAATTTCAAATCCAAGAGATGGAAATCAATTTTTATAAATAGAGTTATTCTAAGTCAAATCAAAAACTCGAGGACTGAACACCGATCTTACTTCAAATTGTTTCAAATATATACATATATCTTTCGAAAATATCAAATTATACTTCGGAATTTGAAATCAAAAACGGTTTTACAAAATCACTCGCATAGCGAAGCTATTAAAGTGGCCTCTCCCCCACTCTGAAACTCGAAAATCAATGTCGATGATGCGTGCACTCATCACCGAAATTATTCTCCAGCGACATAAGTGAGTTCTGGACTTCTATTTTCTTGAAAACTTCTTTGAAATTTCTTCAAAATTATTGGAATTCATTTGAATTCATTTGAAATATTTCTTATTCGGAAAAATACTTTTAAATCGTATTATTTATATATAATTTCCAAAATCTTAAAACCAATTCCAAAACACCGGAATTCAATCCTCGAATTTCAAATTTAACAATTCAGTTATAAATCATTTTTTTATGTAGATCAGATTCTTATATTTTTCAAAATTTCAATTCTTTCAAAACCCTCTTATATAGAATGACATATCTTATTTGCTTTATACATATAGGTATATCATCCTTATTGAAACAATTTCTTTTTATATATAGGATATAATTTTGATATATAAAGCAATTTCAAAATACAAACATACCCGATTTTCAAAGGATAAATTAAGAATGGATTTCAAACAAAGATGGAGGTTTAAATTAGAGGAACTCTAATCAATAGAATCCTGATACGAAGATAGACTCAACAAGGTTGAGAAAAATCAAAATACAAAATAGAAGATGGATATACTTCTATAAATCGTGGGTGACCTTAACCGGGTCAACCGTGACTTCAGGGATATGCTCGATGCGGGATTCTAAAACAAATCGATATTCGTTTGCCAAATATAGAATTCGGCATATCAGATGTATCAGCATCGTAAACCGAGGGTACAGAAATCTTCGGTGAATCAATGCCAATTGTACGGAGTTCATCCGTTTTACAAAACATTTAGTGGAGTCATTGGATACTCCAGAATCAAAAGAACATAAATAGAGGGAGACAAAAATGAATTTCGGAATCGAGGGGCATTCCAAAATTCGAAGGAAATCGAGTCGAAAGGAAGAGATTCAACTCGAGCGAAAGTGATTCTGTAAATAAATTTACCATATATGTTAAATTTTGCCTAGAGCCAAAGCTCTGATACCAACTGTAACAGCCCGCTATTTTGGACCATTCAAATCGACAATAAAACCGTACATGTCCGACTTGAATAATTCAAAATACCGAATTGTTAATAAAAATTTGGCAAAACTTAAAATATACAGTAAATAAATCAATCATAGATCACTTACACAGAGTAATACAATGCAGCGGAATAGATAAAAATAGTAGTTCATGAAGCTACTATATACATTAAAGTTAGAAATAAAATACAACCGAATAGTTCAAATGCCATGAAGTCTCCAATGCAACAGATGGCTTCTCTGAACCAATCAACTGGATGACTGAAGGGATAAATAGCTGGATCTTCAAGCAAAGCTCCAACTTCGAAGATGAGTCTCAAATGCTGTATCTCTCAGTCTGACCCGAGCGTAAAGCAAAACACAAAACACTCGAGTCAGGATTAACATTCTTATATCAATAAATTCAACTCAAGTGAAATATCAACTGAAATACAATATAACTTAAAGGATGTTTATAATAACCATCCTCTAAGGGTCCATGGAACTATCTACAAGGTAGAAATATACACTATTTCACCGTGGTTATTTCCATTTAATTTATCTTCAACTAATATCATTTCCACTTTTATTCCCAAGTTTGTATTTTATATTAAATGATTTATACAGTAAAGTATTCCAACTCCCTCAACTCAACATAATCATCAACCCGACCTACCCATATAAATTAAATTCAATCTCATTTTTATTAATTTAGATTTTCCTAAAATAACCACTTAAATTTTATCACTCTTAGATTGGGATTTGAAATCCCAATTACTCCTTTTATTTCAATATGTTTCCAAACTTTTAAGTATACAACCTTTCAACTAAATTTTTCCAAATCTAGTTTTCTAAATAATAATTTTCAAATTTAGTTCAACCTCAATTTATATCTAATTCAATTCGTTATCTAAATAACAAATTCAACTATCTTGGTTCCAAATACATATCCAAATTTCTAAACCGTTTAATTTCTATGTAGTTCATAACTTAAATATAACAAATTAAATTTAACAGTTTCATCTCGATTTTTACATCATTATTATTTAGTCTTGAACACTCCCTTATTTGATTCAATATCATTTTTGTGACCTTACATTACATTTTACTCAATATTTCCTAAATTTTATTAAACATGAAATATCTCATTCGATAAATTCCAAATTGATTTAAATAAATAAATCCTTATCTAAATACCATTTTGAAATAACCCAAATTTATCTCCCAATCTTAATTGTTCAATTTATTACCAAAAGTCTATTTGAAATATAGATTTTCATAATTACTTAACCATATTATATGTATTAACTCAATTTAATTTAAATCAAATATTACTACTAAATCTACATATAAAATTTCCATTTATATAAAATCTTAAGAATCAATATTTATTAAACCATGTATTTTTCCCAAAAGTCATAGAAATTTCTTTCAAAATATTCATATACGGACCAACGGTGTCTGCATATATTTCCTATCATATGGTCGGGTGCTACGGATATTTATCATTTCAATCCGTAGACCAAATATATACGGGTGGATAGCATTTCAACCCGTAACTCCAAATTTAATTAAACGAAACCGCTTGGGTCTATCATTTCAACCCATTTCAATTCAAAATCAAACATAACAAAGAGAACTTGCAGAGGATGACAGGGATGGTGTCAAAGTAAATAAACAACAATAACAACAATCAATAACCATTCAATAGATAAATCAAATAATCCCAAAATAATCGTATTAATTCGCATTGTTATTTGTATAATTATTTCTAGAATCTACACTATCATTTCATGTAGATTAAAGATTCTCACATTACAGTTTATTCACTTGTCGTCCCTTTTTAAATTTCAGTTTAAAACTACAACAATTAAATCAAACTACGTTCAAAGATTTAAAGTATAATTTATCAATTTCTACGACAATTAATGGGTCAAATTTAACTAATCAAATTTACATATGGTGGGGTCAGGTTTAAATAAATCAAGGTCCGTCGTATATAACCCATTTTAATTTGTAAACTATAATACACCAAAATTAAACTAGCAAACTAGTTATCACTTAACAATAAAATTAACATCCAATTCAAACAACAATCAATCAATCAATCAATTATCAATCAACCTTTATTATTATCACATAGATAATTAACCGATAATGGTGTCAGGTGTCATAGGTGAACAGGTACAGATAATAGCAGTCATAACAGTATAAACAACTAACAGCAGCATATTTCAATTGTCGTTTCAATTGAAATCAAATTTAATAAATAAAGAATGTTAATCGTGAGTGATTACTCACCTTTCGTGGCTAGAGGAAACAGAAGATGACACGGATACGCATACTGATACGGACACTGAAGTATGAATGACGAGTCGAAGCGAAGCAAAATCAGCACGAATTTAACGGTCGAAGCTGATCACAGAGATCGATAACGAATCAGAACTGGATTGATGAAGATAGATGATATAAATGAACTTACATATATGACTATATATATACAAAAATCCTACTTTAAATTCAAACACCCATTTTAAATTTTAATTAAATCTGTATTTCAAAATCAAAAATTTGTAGAAGTTCAAGATCTTCAAAATGTTTCAAAAAATATTAAACCTATTAAATTTTATATATATGTATTTCAAAGTCAAATATTTCAGTTTAAACACATATAATAAACAACATAGGTACATAATAAAGTTTGAAGTAAATCCATATATATTCTTCCAATTATTGATAAAATGTAAATACATATATTTTCCAAAAAAAAAAAAATCCAGAGTAAGTTATAATATATTGGAAATATATATACAATCGACACCAAAACTCACCCAAGTTCGATTCTAATATTCAAAATCTGCTGTATCTTTTAAAATGACACACCTCAAGCATATAATCTTTAAATAAACTACCAACCTATACTCTAAGCATCCGACACCCTATACAACTCAAGTAACCCATACATATGTACATGCTACCTTACTTTATCAGTACACCCTATACCTGCTGTTATTACATACTAACCCACTCATAAAATTTCTTTTCTCAAAACTTTGTGTATATATCTATCTTATAAATGTATAAACTGCATCAACTTTTATACTCAAGTTTTGTATTATATATATACTATATACACAAAATATGAACCTGTACTAATTATTTTAATAATACTCTAACCATTATGATATGTACTGCTTAGACACGCAAGAACCACACTAAATCCAAAATAGTAAAATGTGAACAACCCATTATTATATAAATCTTATATAACAAAACACTTTATATGTAAACACTATAATATATAAACCTTTAACAAACAAATCATAAAATGAAATATACTGAAAGTTTTATAACATAACAGGTATGACTTACACTAGATATCACAACAGGCTAGAGTGGAAGAAACAATCGAGCCAAGTGGCGTGGGTTTCCTCATATGGCGGTTGATGGATGGAAGGGACGGGCTCGCTGCTTCAGGGAGGAGCACGTGGTGAAAGGGGTTCGAAGTCGGGCATGGCTTTGGTTTGGCCGAGATGAGGTGGGGTACGGCGCGGACATGATGGGATGGCGAACATGCTAGGGAGGCGACGTTGAAATGCCGCCGTCGTGGCCAGGGAAGGTGAAGGCCGGTGACAAGCGGATGGAGGCGGATCAAGTGGTGACTCAGGCAGAGTCTTTGTGAGGTGCTGCGGGTGCTCGACCAAGGCGGGGCTGGTGGTTGTAATGGCTCCGGGTGGGCGCTACTGAGTGGAACAGTGGGGAGTGGTGGAGAGGGTAGTCTCGGTGGATGGCAGGGCTGGTGGCAGGCCGGAGGAGTCTCGGAGGCGGAGGCTGGCAGAGAGAGGCGAAGGAGGTCGGGGATGCAGTCATGGGCTCGGCTATATCAGGGAGAGGGGAAGATGCGAACGGTGAAAGAGGAGTTTGGGCTAGCAAGCTACAGTCAGGGAAAGAATTAAAGGGGAAGACGAATGACACGATAAAGCAATGAACAGCTGCAAGCAAATATATACTAGAGAGCAATGGACAGACGTGTAAATGGAAACGTACGTAAATAACATAAAGTGAATTGAATTGGGATGGTCCTTTGATCGAGCTGAATAAATAAATTATCAACTCGTTTTGAAGTGCCCAGAGAAAGAACCGGTTGATAAGATTTGCAAAAGTAACGGTCCAAAGCATTTGATTTCGGAGAAATTATCGGAGCAAAAGTCAAGTATGAAAATGCAGGAAGTAAATAAAGAATTAAATATAAAGTGACAATGGTCCCCTCAGATTAAGCTGGAAAAAAAAAAAAAAAAAAAAAAAAAATTTAAGCAATAAATTTTTGATTGGACAACACGTTTCAAATTTGAAATGGCAAAGAACAGCTAACGGTCATAATTTACGGTACCGATACGATGCACTGTTTTATTGTTTCCGTCACAATCCGGACCTCAAAGTACAAAAATAAATATACCGCTAAGATCAGCACGACAAGACGATCAAAACGGTATACTGATATCAGTTGTATGATTGAAATATAAAAATTCGAATTTTACACTAGCGGAAAAATGCAGCAAAACGCAGGAAATAAGAACGACGGAGCTATCGAAGTCCGAACTTTGAAAAACTAGAGATAACGCCTTGCTCAGAAGAGGATTTAGAATTTTTCTATGTAAAATAGTCTGCTTTGGAAAATATTTTATTATCAACCATTGTCAGCTAGCTTGAACTTAATAGAATTTCACAAAGAAATAACTTTGATAAAATAAATTGAAAATTTAAAGTCTGTTATGTTTAATTGGACGCAATCCAAATAATAAAACTTTATTTCGAAATATATTTATTTAAAACTTCACCAAATTCAATTAAATACGTAAATAAAACAATAAAATTTATTAAAATCTTACAGGTCGTTACATCAACTATTAATCTAGCCATTTATATTTAGAGATAATTTATATATAACTGTTAACTAGCATTTCATATGCAAACAAAATTCCTAACAGCAAATTAATACGCAATTAATCAATTTAATTAACAGCTAAATTCAATAAATGCAATTCAACAGATATGGATGAAATAACATGCCAAAAGCTCATAAATAAATTTCTATTCATTTCTAAAATTTATTTAACAAACATAAAAGCTTCTAGTAATTGTGAGTGGGTTAAAACACTCACCTTTGGAATTTAAATCGAATTTAAACTCAATTTAAACTCAAAATTTTGACGGTCTCCAAATCTGTCCAAACCAGCGTCATCAGATCCGGAATTAAATTACGATCCTAACAAAAGAAATTTCGTGTGAATCCGAATTCGTATGAGAAAGTTATGGCGAAAAATGGAGATTGAATTCAAAATTGAAAATAAACAAAAATGGTCCATATTTACTTGCCACGTCATCCTCCTTCCAACCTTCTGCGCGCGCGTCATCTCTCCCCAGGTCTCAAACACGAGCGCACGGCAACCCAATTCCACACGGTCAACTTTGATTTTGACCGCAAAACACTCCTTCCTCCGGCCGCCGTTAGCTTTGCCGCGACCATTACTGAGCTCGGCACCCCAGGCCGCATCCCCTGCCACAGCCGCCGCCCCTGATTTGCACGCCGCCGCCAATATCTCCCCTAGGGTCGAAACCCTAATCGATTTTTGACAAAAATCCAGCCACTAATTCGCCTCAAAAATTATATAGATGCACTCCTCTCGGTCCCCTCTGCAAAACCCAGAAAGGGTTTGGCGATCTGACGAAGTTTCCGACGATGATGATGGAAGGTCACGGACTGTTTGAATTTATTCTAAGCAAACGACAGCTCCAATTGAAAAACGAATTGCACTGCTGGATTACGTATGTTGAGAACATCGACATATATTTTTTTGAGAATTTTCAGAAATTTTTTGAGTTTTTGACTTTTGAACTGTGGTTAGATCTAGGTTTTCAACCATTTGAGAGGAGAAAGAGATGAAGAAATGTACGTATATTCAATTGATAGAAGAAAGGAGGCTAGGGTTTATGATCGCATATATATAGACAAATAGAAGAAGGCTAGGTGGGTACGGATAACGAACGTGCTAAACGGTTGTTGGCCCAAAAAGCCCGTTCTGACCCCGGAACCGAATCTGTTAAAACTATATATCCAAATAGGTGTTTTAAAATATTCTGAACGCGATGGAAAAAGTTTCACGACCAAATTCGATCGTATGAAGAAGTTATGCTGAAAACAAGATTTCCAAATTGATTTCAAATTGATTTTTAATAAATTTGATTTCAAGGCGTTTCGCATCCGTACGATCAAACGACAAGTCCGATCGATACGAAATTTGAAACCCTATAATAATTCACCGATACGGATCCGATGAAACTGGTTTCATCGAAATCCGAGTCCGTGACAAAAATGGCTATTTTAAATATTTATTAAATCAATTAAATAAATCAAGAAAATCAAATTTTATTTTTCAACTTCTTATATTGGCCAAATTTCAAAACTTAGATAATTCAATCAATTCCAATTGATTTAACAAGCTTGGATGTGAATTTAAAATTTATAAGTCTATTTATTTACAGTGTTTAATATTTGCACTTCTTATTAATTGGAAATTATAAATTATATTCTAAAGATCTAATTAAATAAATAACTTGATTTCCATTTCATCTCATATGATTTGCAATTCACCTTTTCCATAAATTAAATTCCAAATTATTAATAACTTACCTCCATTACTTTTCTCAATTATTCATTTATTCCAATCTTAATGAATTCAACATTATAGTTTGATAAATTTATTAAATCCACTTTCTTTCTATTATCCAAGTTATTGATGTAAATATGGAGGGACTAACATTTTCAAGATTCACACCATTGTTCTTTAAGGCAAATGTTTACCAATCTCGTTTTAAATCCCATAACGTAAAATTTTACGTTTAATTCCGTGTTATATGTAGTGAATACCATTTGTTGAATCAAATACTCAAATTATAAATAAAATCTTATTTTCTAAAGTTATACCCACAATGGTCAAATAAGATTGAATTAGCTTTAACTTTATTCTATGGTATTAACTACTGCAATAAATCCGAATAAATAAATGGGCTTGACTCCTATATTAACTTCTTTGGTTTCAATTAACATTTTATGGTGAATATGAATTTCAATGTATAACTGAAACCTTTATATCTATTTTATTTCACTATCCCATAAGAAAATTATCATTTGGTTCATACTTTTTCAAATAACTCTCATTTCTTCCAAATAATAATTACGTAAACTATTAAATGTTAAATCCATTATATTGCAATAAATTCAATTGATTGCAATTGATTTACAAGTAAATTTGGATTTTTATTTGGTTATACACGAAATTCCGTTATCACCTACCTAACAACGTTATTATTACCTAAGATCTCCTTTCATCCACATTTTCACATTATCATTTACTGATTTCTTTATTTTATTCTACATAAATTATTATAAATAAGATTTCCTTTGTTTTGCATCTTATTTATATTTACATTACTCAATCACCAATCCATCTCACTTTAACTGCAGTAAATTGGCGGATAAATTGAATAAATTCCAAAGTTTAAAATTAATAAGAAACAAGAATAGGTAACATACAATAGTCGTTAAATCTAAATTCTAGTCACCTAAATAGGCTTTTATTACTTGCAAATAAATATTACTATTTATTTTCATAGTACAAATCTCAATAATTATCCCATTTAATTTGCTTAGGCCATTTATAGTCCACTATACATATCTACTAAATGGGCAATTTATTCCATTTATTAAGTATCAAATTCTATTAAGCCCTGTTTATATTTACATGCATTCTTCTATTACTTTACAAAATGGAATAACTTTTAAACTCATACACTTAATAACAAAACCGTTATAAATCCAATAAATTCCAAATCGTAGTTTGTACATATTTTACACAACTATTTTGATTCCTCACAAAACGTTGAATTTATTAAATGACCATTAATTATAATTTAATTCCCTTAATAGAATCAATTGCTTATTATCATATATATTCTTTCCTTCCCATTTTAAATTCATTAACGTATTTACGGATCTTCATCTTTCAATTATAAAACCCAACTGATTACAAACACTGTTTCTATTCAATTTTCATAAATTTATTCAAACTATGCTTTTGTTTACATAATAATACATTTTATGTTTCTATTATTTTTCTTTTCCTTACCCTACAGGCATAAATTATCACTATCTACACTAATTACATCTTTGTATTAATGAACACCATTAAAGTAAATATTTATATTAACTTTTACAGATTCAACTATGCCAAATCTCTGCATTTTATTCTCAAACAAATTTGAAATTACATTAATTAAATTTATTAAATATCATAAATCTACGGGTCGTTACAACGTGTTAAGGTGGAAAATGTAAAGCCTTAATGCTATTTAAAAGTATGTTTATTTTACTATAGACACTATTATAATAGCGCAATATACTACATAGTAAATAGTTTAACGGATCCTTAGGAGATGTAAATCCCGAGCATCTCTTGAGTTATTGCACTCATATTTATTTCTGTTAATTTTAACTTACATAAGAACCTTTAGTTCTGAATCGAGTGTTTTTGTCCTTTCAAATTCGCTCGGGTCAGTCCGAGCGTTTCAGGATTGAAGACTTTAGCTTTGGAGGACGAAGACGAAGAATTCGTATTATTATTATCTATATTATTGCACCACACTCATACTGTTCCGCTGCATTGTTTGTGTTGGTATGTGTAACTCTGATATTTATTGTATAAAGAAGAATCAAATGCTTTGTAAACAACTTCATGAACTGTATATTTGATTATTATATTTTATCCTTCCGCTGTGAGATTCTGTTTTGGTTTATTTCTTCTCTATTTTTCTTATTTACCCATAACAATCCGCCCTTCCGGATGGTTTGAATCGGCACGTGTGTCGTTTTAAATCGTGCGAAAATGCGGGACGTTACAACATGTCGGGTGATAATTAACAGTTTTAACATGGTAATAACATGGCATAGCATATCATATGATCATCATTAACTTGCATAACATTTTATATTACTAAACACTTGTCATCAATTCACTATTTCATAAGTATAAATGTCAGAGAGAGAAAGACTCACCTTTTACGAAACTAGAGACAAACAACACACACAAGAGCGATTCCAAAGGCACGACAAGCACGATTTGATTTGAATTGATGGAGACCCTTGTAAACAACACAAAATATAACATATATAAGCACAAACATAGATATCGACATACAAATGTAATCAACAACTTTAGTTTGCATAACAGTTGCAAAACAAGAGAGATGACCAAACCTTAGAAGCAAAAGACTTGCACACGACAACATAAGCTTGTCACATGATCAAATGGGCTTGCTCTCATCATACTAGGCTCGACCTAGATGCCAACATGGCTCAGGTTTGGGTCAATATGGGTTCATATGGCTCGACCTAACTTGGATATGAAGGAGTGGAAGTTGTGACATGAGAAATACAAAAGTCAAGGCAATTAAGTGGATTTTTGGTGCAACTATAGGTTCGGCCTACCATGGCTTGGGCTTGGTCATGCAAGGGGATGGTCAGGTGGTGGATGGAGTGGCAGCCAGAGGTGGTGGAGGGACTGGTGGCGGCGGCCATGGAGGTGGTTTAGGTTAAAAATGAAGGCTATGGCCTTAAGGGTTTGGCTAGGCTAGTTTGGTGGAACTTTTGTGCAAATTTTGTGGTGCAACATCAACGTATGGTCATGTCTACTGTCTTGATCAGAGGAGAGGCTTATGAGCTACTGGAGATGATGGTGGAGAGGATGGTAGTGGTGGTGGTAGAGGCTAGGCCTAGCAAAACACAAGAAGGATCAATGCAAAAATCAATAGGAAAATCATAAAAACAAGAAGAAAGATGATAGAATTTACCAAATTTTTGTAAAACAAATGGCCATGAGTTTTTTTCTCAAGAAAGATGATAAAATTTTAGTGAGAAAGAGTGAGGAATGTGGCTGAAAGATGGAGTAGGGTATGGCCAAAGCATTGATGAATGGAGTTTGGAAAGTGAAAGGTCGGAATGCAAAAGGACTAAGCATACAAAAGATCTCAAACTCTTCATATATTCATTATTTCTTTTTAAATTTTTATATAACTGAAAAACATATATAAATTCATTTAAAATACGAAAATATAGTAAATAAAAAAAAATTAATTAATTATTAATTATATATAGTTTAATTAAATAAAAGAGCAAAATTTGCAACTAGTCTTGAAAATATGAAAAATAAGTGCAATGAACTTGGGAAAATTTTTATGTACTTAAAAATATTTATAAATAAAGATAAGAACACAAAATAAAAAGGAAATCACAAAAATAAATAAATAAATTTTAATTTAAATATAGTTTAGATGAAGAAAATAACAGAAAAAGGAAAACAGCCTTTTAAAAATAGGAAATCATCATAGTAAATTTTAGAAAAATTCTATTATCATTTCAAAAATATTTAAAAGTCAAAATATACATAATATAACATATTAAACCATATTAAAATAAATATGACAAAGAAAAATAAAATTTATACAATTTAAAATAACAAAATTGCAAAATAAACAATTTATACTCAAAATTGAAATGTACATACCTTTTGCAGTTTAACTCTGTTTTCCACGAAACAAAAAGCAATGATCAAGTTATTAAATCTATTTTCATAATAAAAGATAAAATTTAAAATTTAAAACTTTTAAATTTTTAAGATAAAAGTCAAAGTTTGACTATTTTGACCAAAATCAACATTTTCTGGAAATATTCAATTTATGCATGTTTGAAATTCTAATCCACATCAAAATCAACATTTATATTTAAATTAACAAAATACATTAATTTTAATAAATAAAATAAATTTTTTAAATTAGGAATTTAAATTAAAATAATTAAAATATACAATTACAATAATCAGAAAATACAGGGTTGTTACATTTAAAACAACCTTCGAAAAGACTAAAGTATATTTAGTTGGCAACCCAAATTATATCTTAATTAATCATAATTAAATCAAGATTGAATCATAATTAAACTTTAGTTAACTTAATGAACTTAGTTAAGACCTAATTAACTTCTCAATGCATCTTAGTTAAGGTTTAAACAATTCATTATTATTTAAACAATAATTAATTAAAAATTAGTTTAATAATCACTTAATTAATAATAATTAATTAAACTGTTCAAATTAATAAAATAATAATTACCCATTTAATTACTTCTTATCTTCATTAATCACTAATTAAAAACATTATTAACCACTAACTAATCAATAACCTTTCGTAAGTGTTACTTAACCCTAATAACTTAATTACTAATTAACTGCTAATTTCCTTTAATTATTCTATTAAATAAATAATTATTAAATAATCTAAGATTGATATCTTTTTATGTTACTAATTATGTTTGTAAAACTTTTGTAAAATAAATCCGAAATGAATGAATTAAAGATGGAAATAGTGAATTTTTTTGTCGAACTACATCCATATCAACTATCGCTATGAGCGCTGTTCATTCTATCTTATTTTAAGTGAAATACTTCACTTAAATTCTTGACGCTACATGTTTTGAATTAATATTTAGAAAGTTTTAGAAACCTTAAACAAAGATAAAACTTAGAACCATTTTCAAACATTGAAATTTAAATTATAGTTTTAATTTCAAATCGCATCTCAAGTCCATTGCAATGCAATGTTGTTAACTTTGTTTCAACTCAACATACATGATTCTTAAATCACAACCATACATCTGTACTACCATGCTCTTAACATCACAATGAAACACACATATAAACATAAGTTTATATATGTTAACATGCACCTTGGCCCGGCTACAAAACGACAGTTGAAGATATTATTATTAGCACTAGACAAGGTTCTGACCAAGAGGAGCCTGGTAGCATACGGGTTTGATGCGGTCCACATGTTTGGCATTTAGGCATGGTTCGAAAAGAATGGTTCGGCACACGTCGCTCAGTCCAGATGGCTCGGCAAGCCTCATTCGGTACAAGCTTCGTTCGGCAAGCCTCGTTCGGCACAAGCCACGTTCGACACAAGCCTCATTCGGCACAAGCTTCATTCGGTAAGCCTCGTTCGGCACAAGCCTCGTTCGGAAATTGCCGTTCAACATCTTTAGCTTGGTGCGCAGAAGTTACTTACCAAGGGCCGAAGTACACTGTTCCTAGGCCATTGTTCCAAGGCCCATTAGGGAAGTCCAACCCATCTTCATCTATAAACAGGTAGACAGGGGCACAGCGAAAGGGGCCTTTTTCCAGGAACACTGGGGAGACTTTGCCCTTTTTTGTACTCTCATCTTTTTAATTCAAACTTTTATTCAAGTGGTTGATTTACGGATTTTATTTGTATTCAAGTAATTGAGAAAGCAATAAAGATCAAACTCGAAGTGGATGTAGGCAATTACGCCGAACCACTATAAATTTGGTGTTCTTGCTCTTTCTGCATTGAATTACATTATTCTTCTGTTCTAATTTACTCTCATCATTAACCTCTCTACATAACTTTACTCAAGGGTGTTAGTGACCAATTTTGGTGCTAACAATATACTTAATAACTCGACAACATCATATTCAGATATCAAGTTCAATACCAAACATAACATCCATCAAATCACCATCGACAAACATAATAACCATACAATTTTCTCATCGTATTGTCACCATAATAACACATCATAGTAAAGTCAAAAAAATTTCCAAAACAAAAGAGTTTCACTCACCGATAATCTTTAAAACCTGAAATGCCTCAGATGCACAAAAATATGTGATCTTCCACTTGATTTTTGGACATACTACTTTCAAATATTGGAAAAATAATCAAAATAAAAGTTATAGAAAATTCTTTTCTCTATAATTTGTAAAAAAGAATCACTCGTATTAGACTTCATTTGAGGTAGGTATGATCAAAAGAAGGAGAGCTATTTTCGGGGCTGAATTTCTATGTTTAAAAGTATACTACAAACAAATGAACTTTTGACATAGCTAAACCTGAAATTAGAAAAGTGGTAAATATAAAAGTTATAGCTACCGAAATTTTATACGATGTGATAAAAATAAAAACTTGATTTGGTGTAAAATAAAGGAAGTTATGGCCGAATAAGATGGGGGAAAAACGGAGAAGAAAGAGTTTAAAAATAAGTTTGCATCTTTAAAATAATTTAAATATTTTGATTTAAAAAAAATTAAACTAACATAAGAAGCCTTGAAACATGAAGAAAGCTATAGAGAAATGGAAATGTAGAATTAAGTGAAAATATGGTGAAGGAGATGTGTATTTATAGATGAAAGAAAGTAGAAAAATTACTATTTTAACCTTACGTTAAAATATCCTAACATGTCATTTTTTTGACAAGTCACATCACCACCTTCCTCCCTCTTATATGTCACATCTCCCTTCTCTAGTCACATCCTCTAGTTTATGACGGATAATGATGATAATGCTATGATGTGACAATATATAATGATATATGCTTATATATATATAAGTTATTATTTTTAAAACCATGACTTGTCGCATGACATGCTAAACATAAATAACATATGTATATACAATTAATGTATTATTATTATTTAGTTAATTAACTCTTATATATGTGTATATATAGTGCACAAAGACGGACAACATTCTCGATAACCTTTCGGTGTCGAAAGCCGAAATTCTAGAGAACGTTTTTCTGTTACATTTTCTATTTTTCTACGAACTATCTATTTTGGTAAATAAATTTTAAAAACTATTTTACTGTCATTATTAAAAAATTAAATATTTTTATTTGTAAATAAAGCCCCATTTATTTAATATTTAAACTTATCATGAATTCCCGAAGAAATATATAAAATCGATGATATATCAACAGTCGGTGTCATAAATACATTTTATTTTCAAAAGATAAATTATTTTATTTCATAATCTTATTTGAATACATACATTATGTATGAATCTAGAGCCATGCATGATCCTTATTGTTCAAAAGTAGTTTTATCGATAAAACGATTTCCAACTATTTTATCGATATTTTACCAAGGACGATATTTACAAATTATCAACATTTTACCTCGGTAATTGTTCGCAAATATTTTCCCATGCAAAATAACTATTATTATTTAGCAATTAAAACATGATTATTTCTTACTTTTAAACCCATATCTAAATATTTTAAAAATAAATATAATTTATTTAAGTGATAAATTTGTAGGTCTCTACATTCTTCCCCTTTAAAGAAATTTCGTCCTCGAAATTATACCACAACCGTATTTCTAGAAATACTTAAAACTATTCATCAATCCGTATGATGTATATAGATTGTTCCTATGTAAAAATATAGTTTGATCACTCATTCGAATACATAACTTCATTTCCGGACTAGTATTGCTCACTTGACTTCCTAGTGCTTACTTTGATCAGCCTTTTTAACTAAAAACACTCAGTTCTCCTTGTATAGCCATAAACTATGATAGACTACCTTTGGTTCACATAAGAACCCTCATCAACGCTCACCGTAGAAAAATCGGGTGATAAATCCTTACTCGGAATGGTGTGAAACACCTCGAGTCATGTACTCAAATCATGGATCGAGAACTATGTAAAAAGAAGAAATTATCTATGTAAAAATTAATCTCATTGGTTCCTTCTTCCCAAGATTATAATTACCCTTTTTAAAGAATCATCATTTTACTTAAGAACATTACCTAAGTTTATTAACATTCTCTAACTCAAATTCATTTTAGTATAATAATCTTCTATATCCAAAAGAGCATATACAATTTCAAATCTTAAATCGGTTTACTTAACCTAGGATGTTCAATAAATTTAAAACTTTATTTATTAAACCGCTCTTAATCAGGACGTCGTTTTATCTTGAAAACTCTATTCTTTTAATGGATTCGAGAACACAATATCCAAGTTTTATTTCAAAAACTTTTCAGAATGATGCTTTATATTTAACCCGTTTGAAAACATAATATATAACCCGAGTAACTCCAAAATGAAATCAAGGAACCTGATACCACTAATTAGTATCATATATCCTTTTACTAAGTATAGAAATACTCATGAAAAGAGTTTATCATTCGAAACATCTCTTACCTATTTTAAGTTATTTCCAAGACACTTGAACTAGTTAATCATAAAAATATTTCTTTCCTCAAAAATTCCCTTTTGAAACAATACAATTTATGAATAAATATCTCTTTAATAAAATCATCCACTAGCATTGGATTCAGTTTTTGAACTCTTTTCGATTGTACAATGACGAAATGGTTAATTTACAAAGTGCGTCATCATATTTTCCTACGCAAATATTCAATTGTCACTTTGTAACGACCCGGTGTTTTCAACCATTCGCATCCGCACATGTCGGACTTGAATTGTTCAAAATACCGCGTTGTAAAAATAAATTTGGCAAAACTCAGAATATGCAGTAAATAAATCAAAGAATCACAGACACAGATATCAGAGAAACTCGCAGCGGAATTTAAAATACTTAGTGGTTCATGAAGCCACTATAAAAAAACTCAACCAAATAAAAATTACATAGTTTTAAATCTCCAATACAGTTTAAAACTTCAATAGAAATCCAAATATTCCAAAGTCTT
The DNA here is from genome assembly GCA_030765085.1 of Allium cepa. Lineage (NCBI taxonomy): Eukaryota > Viridiplantae > Streptophyta > Magnoliopsida > Asparagales > Amaryllidaceae > Allium > Allium cepa. Next base: position 727,387,345 of record CM060938.1, on the reverse strand, counting down.
GATTTCAAAATAAGATATAGACTGGAAGATTGACCGGCAGCTCGAAAGATCTACAAAATGTCCTAGCTCCGGGGAGAAAGCTGAAACTGCAACTCAGGCTGACCCGAGCGTAAAATAAAACATAAACACTCGAGTCAGGACATACATACTTATATAGTGTAAGCTAATTCAAGTGTACTGTAATATAGAGCAAGTAACTTAAAGGATGCTTGGGACCGACCATCCTCTAAGGATCCGTTAAACTATTTACTATGTAGTATATTGCGCTATTAAATAGTGTCTATTTATAAAATAAACTTACTTTTAAATAGCGTTAAGGCTTTACATTTTCCACCTTAACACATTTATATATTCCCATAGTCTATACAGTACCGTAATCTCCTCCGTACTGGGCATTGTCAGAGGGCACTCCATAGGTATGGTACAAACCAAAATCGTATAAGTCTCGGTATGGTAGGTGAAACGGCACAACTAGGCAATGCCAGGGTAGATATACCAATTGCTACTCGGACCGATGGAAACGCGTAGCCCACTTACCGCCCACCTCGAACAACACTCCCAAATCAAAGGTGCGCACCAAAACAATCACAAGAGTAATAGAATGGCATATGAAGAAGTGCGTTCGATCAGAGGTGCTACCTCATTAATCCGAGAATCGCTCCTGTTTTAGCCACCTTATGCCAACTCACTGGAGTCGGGTCCACGTATTTACCTTAAAGGAACCGTCACCACCATCCTACTTCATTATGGAATCTCCACCGCGTACACGGTTGGTAAAGTGGTTTTCGGTATCGACAGAGAGTATGCCAGATATCCGATCCCGGTCTCTTTAACAACCAAACGTTATTATAACCCGTGGTTACAACTTCAAAAATGGTATTTACTTTATAAATCAAAATATATTTCCAATACTACAATATCAAAATATTGTTTTTAAACATTGGTCAATTTAATATACCATTTAAATCTATTCAATTTATTTAGGAATTAAATTTTCTTTTCTCACCTTTTAAAATTAAATTCTTCCATAAAACCCATTCAAAAAAAATCAATTCCTTATTTTGTTAATTACATATTAAATTCCAAATTTTAATCCCCTTTTCCCAAAGATTATTTCCACAAATTGATTAAAAATATCAAATTTCAGTTTCTATAGCACTTATGAAATGCTACCTAAAGTTTACAGGTTAAAACAGTCCAATTTTAAAAGACAGCATTTAAATGCTGTAATAGATTAATAACTTAACAATTTAGTTTAAATTCCAAATATAACTTATTATCAATTATTTTCTTAACTGAATTCTTACTTTTACCAAAACCCAGAATTTCCATAATAAGTTATATTCCAAAATTTTATTCAAACATTTATTTATTTATTTAACATTTTTAACTCATTCAAAATCATTATAAATAAAATCCTTTACATACATTCAAATCGGAATATTATAAACTTCCAAAATAAATTTAAAATATTTCTGAAAAATACTATAGAAACACGGGTCTGTATATAGTTTTCTAGCCTAGGTCAAGTGATATGGATTTATATCATTTCAATCCGCAATTTACAAAAACCTCGGGTTCTATCATTTCAAACCCGCAATCCCAAGTTAAATATTTAAAATTAAACAATTAAATAAATGAATGAATAAATAATTATCGTACAGGCCTATCATTTCAGCCTATAACGATCTCAATTTAGAGGGAACTTGCAGTGATGATTTAACAGTAAATAAGCATTAAATAATATAACTGCAACTATATTACAACAGATAAACAACTGATGAGGTGTCAATTTAAAATGGGGTTTAACATCATACGTTATATTACAGACAGATGACATTTAATAAATAATTTACAAATACACTTGCGATAATTCACATAAATATAGGTATGTTTGTCTGGTGAGAAATACTCACTTAAACTGCAGATAATCAGATTCAAACGATTTTACCACTTGATAAAGGATCGTACAAATGGCACGATTAGGTTTCCGCGGATGCCACGCCTTGATTCAAATCTAAAATAAGACCCCAAATACCAAATACGCGACTTTAAAATTACGGTCAAAGCAAAATTTTCGAAACAACTGGAACAAATAGAATAAAAGAAATTTTGGTTCAGCTTTTGCTCGACTGCCTCACCCCACATCCCGACCCCAACTTCATAGGCTTGGCAATACTATTTATTATTATTATACATTTTATTATTATTATTATTATTATTTCCACCGGCATACCCTAACTTATCTAGTTTTGAAAAATATGTATTTACACAAACTTGCGTCTCTGCCTAAACTATTCTTCAATGCAAACTCTCTCTGTTTTTTAATTACAACACGTCTCTGCCACTTCAATTTCAAAACATTGTCGAATTCGGAAACATTAAAATTTAAATTTTTAACCATTCTTAACTTTAAAAATCATATTCCTACTTCAAAAAAATGTTCATTTGGATACCATTTATCTTATGATTAAATAAAATAAATTTTATAAATAAAATATCCAAATTTACTATGAATCATTTGTAAGTCAGAATTTCCCAATTTTACTTAACTTGTATATATATTTTTCCAAAAACTTTACACTTAATTTAAAAATACCCACTTCCTAAATAAAACTAAATTCTCATTTATTTACTTAACTTAACAATTTTATTTAAAACCCAATTTCAAATTTTCAAGTTAAGTCATAAATTGAAATTTCACATTTCCATTTGAAAACAACATTTTCAATTATTTACTTACAAAACGCATCCGTTCCGTAAAATTTTTTTTTCGTTTTATAGTTAATATACACTAAATTTTCTTCACAACTTTATTCATTTAGACATCAATTCAACTATGATTCAAGTTACATAAAAGTTATTCCAAAATGTTCCATTTCAATCGTCTTTCATTTTATCAATTTAAAGTACATTATTTATTATACCAAACATATCCATTTTCGGAAATAACTTTTATTAAAATTTCTAGGGTAGATTTCAACTCCATATTAAATCAAATTTAATCATTATGTCATTTATCGTAAATAAAATCTTTAAATTCACTTTAAAACCAATTATTAACTTACAAAAATTTAACTTAAAAAAACAAAACACATTTAAAATTTTAAAGCCTTAAGTCAAATTTTTAGTTGAATTACATAAATTTTATTTCAAAAAAAATTAAAAATTTTTAGAAAAATATTATAATATATTAACCATGGGCTTGTTCGGGATATAAGCTTGGTTATGAAAACTTAGAGGGACGTGGCGTGGTGGAGAAGTAGCCGAGCAAGGCAAAAGGGGAAACAGAGAACAACAAGAAGAAGAAAGGGAAAGATTGAAAGAAGAAAAGAAAAAGTAAAACCATTACCTGATAGAGGCTTCAGCACAAAAGAAGAAGAAGGCAAATTTTAGATGAAATATAAAGTTTTTGTGTGAGGCTTTATATATATATATATATATATATATATATATATATATATATATATAAGAAAACATGTTGAGAGTTATGAAGGCACGTGAGATCTTCTGAGATGCGAGTTGCACAATAATGTATATGGGAGGCTTGCGTGATTATAGTAAAACAGTAATCAAATATAATTTGCTTTGAACTGTATAGACTATACAAAATTTTTATTTAATGAATTCCTAGAATGATGCATGAATTTAGGCAAGAGATTGATTCTTAATTTATAAAATTCTTTCTTATGTATTCATGGATAAGGCTTGCGAAATATAGGGGACCAAACAAGTAGGCAAGAATGGCAAGTGATAATAAACATTTAGGCAGACCAGAAAATTGCGTGATTTATTATTGCCAGTTATACGAAAATATTGATTAAATGCATGCGTTGATTACTTTCCAGTTTCTTTAGTTTGCACGTTATTTTATATGTGTGATTTATGCTGCCAATTTATGAAAATTTGATTTCAACATTTTATACCATTTAATAGTTGCGTGATCAGCTATATGAAATTTTGATCTTTATTAAATGAAAGGCAAGAATTGGAAAAGATTTTGGAATTTAAAGTCATATACAAAAATTAAAACCCAATTGAAAGCTATGAAAAAGAGTTAACGTTTGCTACAGAAACTACTGACTGATATTTTAATCCAAATAGATATAAATATGATTTTTACAATACGCCAAACTGACGCAATACAAAACACCCAAAATTTATACAAAAGTAACGTTTTTAATTTATACGTTTTTACGTTACTTATATCATTACAATGCATGCCCTTTTTAAATGCGAAATTTAACGGTCTGCAAAACACTGAATTTTACAAAGCTATTACTTAAATTAAATTCGCTTACAATTTTTGTATTTTAAATATAAAAAATTCATTTTTTATTAATATTGCGAATTTGAGTTGTCTTTTAACAAAATTTAAAAACTTCAAAACTTTCAGTTTATGTTTAGACTTTTAGGAAATGATTTAATCAAATTAATATGTAAATAAATTGGGAAGTAAATTTTACTAGAAAGAGAAAAATAACGGATTAAAATTCTATACGTTTTCTTATATATAATCTTATATATATATATATATATATATATATATATATACGGTATTTATTCCCTAAATTTACGCGCCCTTTTTAACGTGTAATTACCCAGTTCATTTATACACTAAAAAAAAAATCGAAATTCTGACCATGCTGAGACTCAAACTCGTGACCTGTCGTGAATAGCCCAGATGTCTTAACCACCTAAGCTATTAATGTTTTCTTAATTAAAACTTGATTTTGCTAGACATTAAGTTATTTACCATCTTCGACAAAACCCCAAATTTCCAAATTAAAGTTAATTCTTAACCATGTCAAAATTTCAGAGATTTTATTATTTAATTAAAAATTTGATCAATTGTTTTTATTTTTTATTTTTAATCACTTTAAATAAACCCCAAAGTTTTTAAAATACAAGTGAAAAATGCTTGTTAAAAAAATTGGGCTGTTACACTCTCCCCCACTCAGAACTTTTCGTCCTCGAAAAGGAAGAAGGTAGGGGAATAGAAACAACCTGTAAGAAAACTAAATTGAAACTTAAATTAGAATCATTAATCTAAACAATAAAAATTCAATTTTAAATTAATCATTGATTTCATCTATTTATACTTAAAATTTTAACATTTATTTATTTACATATTTACTTGTATAATATCCCTGCACTAAAAAAAATCATTCATCACTTTTTTTTATTTTTTATTTTTTATTTTTATCCAAATTTTTCACAAGGTATTATAACATTCTAATTTAAAATGTTTAATTTTAGTCCAAATTTGAAATGGTAATTTAACTTAATTTTTAAAGTAAATTTACCATTTCCCAAAATAAACTAAATTCCCCATTTAATTTCTTCTTTATTCCAAACTATAATTAAATTTATTTCTCTCAATATTTTCTCATCTATGTTAAATATTTTTCTCAATATCTAAACCATATAAATTCAGTTTAAATTAATTAATATTCAATAATTGATTTAATTCATTTGATTTTTACAGAAGTTAAATCAATCTTAACTATTTCCAAATTAATTATCTTATTATCCAATTATTTTCTAAAATCAGAAATTTGTATAGTCATTTATAATAATCATCTTTTATTCAACAAATTTAATTCTTCTTTATTCCAGATTATTATTAAATATATTCTACTTAATATATCTTATCGCACATATTAAGTAGATTATATTTAATATAACTATTCCAATATATTTCTAAATTTCCTTTAACACCATTTGATATTGTATATTATTCAATTATTATTTTATTTCTATTTACCTCTATTTGTCTTGTTGTAACTGAAACTTTAAATGTATAACATTTATTATCACCACTCAAATTTTTATTTATAAAATCCTTTTATATTATACATTATCCAATTACATAGTTAATTTCTGAATGATTTAGGTAAGTTATGTTGGCATGCAATTATACAAGTAAAATTTTCCAACTATATTATTCAAGTTTAAATATTCATTCCAAATTTGACTTTATTTTATCATTAGAATCACCTTTTAACATAAATTTATGAATTAAATTTCCAATTAACTTCAAACCCTTTAGAGATAAATAAATACATACATATAGCATATGTCAAATCAAATTTAAATCATATATCTATATATATTATAAATTAAGTCATATTTTAGAAATTCAAATCAGTTAAATTTTTGAAGCAAAACTACAACGTGGTCTCTTTACTTCGATACTCGAAAATGAATATCGATGATGTTGTAGTCATCACCGAAATTATTTTCCAGCGGCAAAGAGAAGAGTACTAATTTTTAAAACTTTAAAATTCTTTGGAAACAAATTTATATTCGAAAATAATTTAAATAATAATATATCCTTTTAAGACTTTAAACACAAGGTTTGAAACTATCAGCAATTAAATTCTTAAATTCTTGTTTTAAATCCATTTCTGTTTCCAAATAAATTTATAACCATGTTTTATAGTTCAATTATTTATATAAGACAAAACCAATGGTTTACAAAACCATAAATAAAATCAAACACTATTATCTCTAAACAACTAGTTAAATTCTGAAAATTATACTTATATATATAATATTAGATTTTTCCCAAATATAGGAATAAATTTTTTCAAAACAAGGATAGAGATTCAAATTTTGAAGGACTCAAATTAAAGAGAATTTTGATTTAAAGATAAGTTGGAATCAGAAGATCCGATGGTTAAATAACAGAATAAGGAACCAGATAAGTTTATATAAATCGTGGGCAACCTTAACCTGGTCAACAGTGACTTAAAGAGTCAGATCGAATGTAGATTTACCATTCGATCCGAAGAGATAGTGTAACATCCCGCCTTTTCGCACACTTTAAACCGACACACGTGCCAATTCAAAGCATACGCAAGGGCAGATTGTTATGGGGTAAATAAGAAAAAAACAGAGAAGAATTAAAACAAAATAGAATCTCACAGCGGAAGGATAAAATATAATAATCAATATACAGTTCATGATAACTGTTTACAAAATATTTATTTTACTTATACAATGAATATCAGAGTTACACATACCAATACAATCAATGCAGCGGAAATTTAGAGTGTGGTGCAATACTATAAATAATAATAATACGGATTCTTCGTCTTCGTCCTCCAAAGCTAAAGTCTTCGATCCTGAAACGCTCAGACTGACCCGAGCGAATTTGAAAAGACAAAAATACTCGAGTCAGACTAAAAGATCTTATGTGAGTTAAATTAACAGAAATAAATATGAGTATAGTAACTCAAGAGATGTTCGGGATTTACATCTCCTAAGGATCCGTTAAACTATTTACTATGTAGTATATTGCGCTATTATAATAGTGTCTATTTATAAAATAAACTTACTTTTTAATAGCGTTAAGGGGTTACCCATATAGCCCTTAACACAAATAATGCCAATAGTCTATACAGTACCGTAATACCTCCTGATCGGGAAGCTACCAGAGGATACTCCATAGGTACGACACAAATATAAACTCGTAGTAAAGGCTCGGTATGGTAGGTGACACGGCACAACTAGGCAATGCCAGGGTAGATATACCAATTGCTATCCAGGCTGGTGGAAACGCGTAGCCGCAGTTACTGCCCACCTCGGACTAACTCCCCAAAATCAAAATATAGAAGTGGCCACTGAATCAATCCAAAATCAAAGTATAATATCGAAGAGGAGGGTCCGATCAGAGGAATGACCTCATTGGCCTGAGAATCGCTCCTGTTTTAGCCACCTTATGCCAACTCACGGGAGTCGGGTCCACGTATTTACCTTACAGGAAACGTCACCACCACCTACTTCATTCTGTAATCTCCACCGCGTACACGGTTAGTCAAAGTGGTTTTCAGTATCGACAGAGAGTATGTCCATATCCGATCCCGGTCTCTTTGCCAACCCATCGTTATTATAACACCGCGGTCATTTAAAAATAGGTTATACTTTAAAAATCATAATAAACATTCCATTTCATAACCATGAATACGATATCATTTCAAAACCCAAAACCATATTTTATCACTTATCCCAAATATAATTCTTTTCCAAAATCATAATGCTTTAACTTCATAACGTCTGAAAATCAAATATTTTCAAAGCATAATATTTTGAAAATCATAATTTAAAACCATAACTTCTAAAAAACTTGAATGGTTTGGACATTCAACGGTATATGAATTAAATGGTTTAACTTAAATGTTACTTTGTAAAGAAATAGTTCTCATGGCTTTACAAATACATTTCTCTATTAAAGTCTAAACCAAAATTTATATTATCTCTCTCAAGTTCCAAAACCACTTCAATTTATTTATATATACGTATATCCATTTTGAGTAATAATATTTCAAACTAAAATTGGATTTTATTCTTTCAACAGATCCATTGTTCTATTAATTAGTCTTGAATATTCACATAAAATCCATAAATAATAAGACTTCAGTTTCTAGTAATAAAATATATATATTTTCCCAATTCAAATTATACTAGAATATTCATTTCAATTTATTTTGGGAAAAATCCAATTATAAATATCATATCTTAAAATTTCCAAACTTAACATTTAAACATATGATATAAATTATTAAACTCCACTTTCTTAATTTTCTTCCATTTTTAATAAAGATTTTTATACACCTTTTAATTTCAAAATTTTCAACTTCATATGTATATGTATATGGAAGAAAAATATTTATACAATATAAAATTTAAGATTATTATAAACCGTATTCCATCCAAACCATAGAAATCACATAAAAATAGTTATATATAGACCGCGGTGCCTGTATATAATTTTCTATCCTATGGTCAAGTGATACGGATATTTATCATTTCAATCCGCAATTTAAAAGATATAAAATTTTGCGGTTGTATATCATTTCAAACCACAATCCCGAATGAAAGGAAATATGCATGATAATTTGCAATTTTATGAAATACAATAAAACATCCATCGACATCACCCATCATCCAATCACAATCATCAAGCAATATCAATCAATAACAATTTATATTTGATAATATATAATAGGTAATAACTGGCAATTTTATTCAGATTAAATTTAACAACTATTAATCTAACAGTTTATATTCAGTAATAATCTATATAACTGTTAACTATCAGCTTATAGGCAAACAAATAAATTCTAACTATCAATTAATACGCAATAAATAAATTAAACTAACAGTTAAATTTAATAAATGCAATTCAACAAATATGAGTGAAATAAACATGCCAAATACTCATAAATAAATTTCTATTCATTTCAAAAATTAATTTAACAAACATAAAAGCTTCTAGTAGTTGTGAGTGGGTTTAAACACTCACCTTTTGAATTTAAATCGAATTTAAATTCGATTTAAACCCAAAAATTCGCCCGTCTCGGAATTCGTCCAAACCAGCGTCATCAAGTCTGGAATTAAATTACGATCCTAACAAAAAAAATCTCACGTGAATCGGAGATCGTATGTGAGAGTTATGTCGAAAATTGCACTCGAATTCAAAATTAAAAATAAACAAAAGTGACACACATCTCACCTAACACATATGCCACGTCATCACCGCATAATCACTCACGCGCCCCTACTGCTACAGGAGCACGCAACGATCCTCTTCAAGATGAATACACACGCAAGTGTACAGGGACGAAACCCTAGCCGCCTCCATCTCGTCAAACTTCCACCTCCCACGGCCATCTTCAGGCCAATCAGAATACGTCCTCACAACCCCCACGCCAGGCCGCCCCCTTCACCCAAGACTGGTCCTCCACAGCGCCTCCACTCAGCCTCTGGCCGAGACAAAAACCGGCCCCTTCCTCACCAGTTCGCGGCAAAACAAACGACCATCCCGACATCCTGACCATACCGATGTGCTCTGCTCGACAAGCTCTACCACTCCATGCCTCCCGATCGTCATATCATCGCGAATCCACCGTTGGATCGACAAAAATCCAAAACGAACGGTCAAGAAAGATTTGCAAATTCTGGACAAACGATGCTTCGAAACCAGAAACGAATTTCACCACTGAATTACCTATTTTGAGAACTTCAACATATATTTATTGTGGAATTTTTTTTTGTGTGGAGATTTTGAATTTTCATTTTGTTTTTGAGCTGACTGGATCTAGGGTTAGCCCCATTGAAGAAGAAGAGAAGCTTGAAGAAATACGCGCAGATAAATGAAATTAGGCGGAGGCTAGGGCTGAATAGCTGGGTTTATAAAGAGGGCTAGAGGTAGCGTAGATAGACCATAGAATGAACGTGCGGAACAAACTATGGCCCAAAAAGCCCGCTATGACTCCGGAACGAAATTTCGTAAATCTATATATCCAAATAGGTAATTTAAAATATTCTGAACGCGATGGAAGAAGTTTCATGTCCAAATTCGATCGTATGAAGAAGTTATGCTGAAAACAAAATCTCCAAATTGATTTCAAATTGATTTTAATTAAATCGATTTCAAGGCGTTTCACGCCCGTACGATCAAACGACAAGTCCGATCGATACGAAACTTGAAACTCTATAATAATTCACCGATACGGATCCGATGAAACTGGTTTCGTCGAAATCCGAGTCCGTGGCCAAAATGGCTATTTTTACACAAATTTAATAAATTAATAATTGATTAATAAATCAAATGTTAAAGATTCCAATTCTCCAATTGACAAATTTAATCCCTTTAAATTTTCTTACTTAATTCCCCAATTTTTAGACAATTTTAAGTGTCAATACAAAGTTGATCTATTTATAAATTCCAATGTTAAATCTTAACTCCAATATTAAATTCAATTTCATTAAATTCACATTATAAATTTAATTTTGATAAAACTTATTAAATTCTCTTCCTTCCTATTATTCAAATTTATTGATGTCAATTTAATGAAATTAATATTGGCTCAATATATATTAAAAAAATCTCAATTTTAAACTTAGAACTCAACTTATGAAATAATTAAATAATTAATTTCATCTAAATTTATACTTTCCTAATATCTAAATATTTAATAATTAACCGACCACCTTTAAACTTTATTTAAACTAGTGGATTTGTGTCATTTCTAACCCCTTAGATATTTAAAAATAACTATCAGCACATTTACATATAAATTCATTGTCAATTATTCCAGTAAATAAATTTTCAAACGTTACTGTAAATAAATCCAATTGATTGCAATAAATTCTAATAAATTTGATCTTATTGGATTACATCTTAATAAAAATCAATTATTACTCAATTTCATAGTCACCATTTCTTTTATATTCCAATACATAAATATTTCCCAAATTTCATCTTTTATTTGCATATATTACCTTATCTCAATTTTATTGGAACTTTACACATAAAACTTAGAACCTCAATTTATTCATTCCTCTTTGGTTCCATTCTTAAGATTACACTAATTATCATATTATGAATGGAAATTTACCTAGGTTACATCTTATTGGATTCACATTCTTTACTTACCCATATGTGATCCACAATAACTGCAATAATTTAGTTCATTAATTGAGATTGATCAAAATAAACTTAACAAACTAATAGAATAGATAACTTACAAAATTTATTGTCATAAATCTATTTTATAAGTCTACACTTAATTATTACCTTACAATACGTTTTACGTTATTATAAATTTATATTCACTCTTCCGTTACTATATTAATAATTGCTAAAGTAACGTTTTTCTTAATTAAAACTTTCTCCATACTTGAATGAACTTTATATTCAATACATACTGCCGAATTGCAATCACCTATGTTCTATCCAACATACATTAAAACTTCAGCTCCATTAATTTATCCAATGTTTACATCCACAAATTAACAATTTAATTTCATTATACAATTGCAATTCATATCTTATAAATAAATTTTTCAATTTTGTTTCTTTCAGCATTAATTAAACAAACATATTCAATTAAGAAATTATCATGCTTTTAACTATTTCCATTTGCACTACATAAAACTCAAACGGTCGTTTCAATCATACTTGAATTTGTATATAATTGATTGTCCCTCAACTGCCATTTATTTTCTACCTTAATTCACATACGGTTAAAGTTTTATCAATATATATAAATACATAGGAAATTTAAATTCTTGTCTTTAATTCTTTAATTCAGGTGCAACCAATTTACACTATTTCTTTATTAATAATTTACTTAAATTTTCAACAATTAGGTTAGATAACCGTTTCTACAATTCATTATTAATTATACATTTAAATCTCCCTTATCTTCAACTTACACAAGGGTATACGTCTTACGCTATCTAAATCATTAGATTTTCATTAAATTTAACAATAATTAAGCTTAAATTTTCGTTGCTAAAATTTCCCTTTAGCGTTCATCCCAGTATTAATTCTATCACTTATATATATATATATATATATAATTTTCTTTTCTACAAGATTTAAACTTCAAAACCCCTTATATTTAATAATTTAATAGTCGAAATTTTACGGGTCGTTACAGATAGAGTTCGGAATAACCAAAGATACTAGCATCTAAACCGAGGTTAAATATAAATCTCTGGTGAATCCATGCTAATTGTAAAGGAGTTTCACCCCTTTATTAGAATATTAGCGAGACCGCCAATTCACTATAAAGATCATCCGAAATGGAGTTATGGGATACTCCAGAATCAAAAGAAAATGAATAGTGAGGGACACGAATGAACTTCGGAACCGCAGGGAACGTTCCAAAATTAAAAGGAAATCGAATCAAAAGGAAGAGATTCAAGCTCGAATGAAAGTGATTCTGTAAATCAAATTTACCATACATTCTAAGTTTTGCCTAGAGCCAAAGCTCCGATACCAACTGTAGCGACCCGGTGTTTTCAACCATTCGCATCCGCACATGTCGGACTTGAATTGTTCAAAATACCGCGTTGTAAAAATAAATTTGGCAAAACTCAGAATATGCAGTAAATAAATCACAGAATCACAGACACATATATCAGAGAAACTCGCAGCGGAATTTAAAATACTTAGTGGTTCATGAAGCCACTATAAAAAAACTCAACCAAATAAAAATTACATAGTTTTAAATCTCCAATACAGTTTAAAACTTCAATAGAAATCCAAATATTCCAAAGTCTTGATTTCAAAATAAGATATAGACTGGAAGATTGACCGGCAGCTCGAAAGATCTACAAAATGTCCTAGCTCCGGGGAGAAAGCTGAAACTGCAACTCAGGCTGACCCGAGCGTAAAATAAAACATAAACACTCGAGTCAGGACATACATACTTATATAGTGTAAGCTAATTCAAGTGTACTGTAATATAGAGCAAGTAACTTAAAGGATGCTTGGGACCACCCATCCTCTAAGGATCCGTTAAACTATTTACTATGTAGTATATTGCGTTACTAAATAGTGTCTATTTATAAAATAAACTTACTTTTAAATAGCGTTAAGGCTTTACATTTTCCACCTTAACACATTTATATATTCCCATAGTCTATACAGTACCGTAATCTCCCCCGTATTGGGCGTCGTTAGAGGGCACTCCATAGGTATGGTACAAACCAAAATCGTATAAGGCTCGGTATGGTAGGTGACACGGCACAACTAGGCAATGCCAGGGTAGATATACCAATTGCTACTCGGACCGATGGAAACGCGTAGCCGCAGTTACCGCCCACCTCGAACAACACTCCCAAATCAAAGGTGCGCACCAAAACAATCACAAGAGTAATAGAATGGCACACGAAGAAGTGCGTTCGATCAGAGGTGCTACCTCATTAATCCGAGAATCGCTCATGTTTTAGCCACCTTATGCCAACTCACGGGAGTCGGGTCCACGTATTTACCTTAAAGGAACCGTCACCACCATCCTACTTCATTCTGGAATCTCCACCGCATACACGGTTGGTAAAGTGGCTTTCGGTATCGACAGAGAGTATGCCAGATATCCGATCCCAGTCTCTTTAACAACCAAACGTTATTATAACCCGTGGTTACAACTTTAAAAATGGTATTTACTTTATAAATCAAAATATATTTCCAATACTACAATATCAAAATATTGTTTTTAAACATTGGTCAATTTAATATACCATTTAAATCTATTCAATTTATTTAGGAATTAAATTTTCTTTTCTCACCTTTTAAAATTAAATTCTTCCATAAAACCCATTCAAAAAAAAATCAATTCCTTATTTTGTTAATTACATATTAAATTCCAAATTTTAATCCCCTTTTCCCAAAGATTTTTTCCACAAATTGATTAAAAATATCAAATTTCAGTTTCTATAGCACTTATGAAATGCTACCTAAAGTTTACAGGTTAAAACAGTCCAATTTTAAAAGACAGCATTTAAATGCTGTAATAGATTAATAACTTAACAATTTAGTTTTAAATTCCAAATATAACTTATTATCAATTATTTTCTTAACTGAATTCTTACTTTTACCAAAACCCAGAATTTCCAAAATAAGTTATATTCCAAAATTTTATTCAAACATTTATTTATTTATTTAACATTTTTAACTCATTCAAAATCATTATAAATAAAATCCTTTACATACATTTAAATCGGAATATTATAAACTTCCAAAATAAATTAAAAATATTTCTGAAAAATACTATAGAAACCACGGGTCTGTATATAGTTTTCTAGCCTAGGTCAAGTGATACGGATTTATATCATTTCAATCCGCAATTTACAAAAACCCCAGGTTCTATCATTTCAAACCCGCAATCCCAAGTTAAATATTTAAAATTAAACAATTAAATAAATAAATGAATAAATAATTATCATACAGGCCTATCATTTCAGCCTATAACGATCTCAATTTACAGGGAACTTGCAGTGATGATTTAACAGTAAATAAGCATTAAATAATATAACTGCAACTATATTACAACAGATAAACAACTGATGAGGTGTCAATTTAAAATGGGGTTTAACATCATACGTTATATTAAAGACAGAAGACATTCAATAAATAATTTACAAATACACTTGCGATAATTCACATAAATATAGGTATGTTTGTCTGGTGAGAAATACTCACCTTAAACTGCAGATAATCAGATTCAAACAATTTTACCACTTGATAAAGGATCGTACAAATGGCACGATTAGGTTTCCGCGGATGCCACGCCTTGATTCAAATCTAAAATAAGATCCAAATACCAAATACGCGACTTTAAAATTACGGTCAAAGCAAAATTTTCGAAACAACTGGAACGAATAGAATAAAAGAAATTTTGGTTCAGCTTTTGCTCGACTGCCTCACCCTACATCCCGACCCCAACTTCATAGGCTTGGCAATACTATTTATTATTATTATACATTTTATTATTATTATTGTTATTTCCACTGTCATACCCTAACTTATCTAGTTTTGAGAAATATGTATTTACACGAACTTGCGTCTCTGCCTAAACTATTCTTCAATGCAAACTCTCTCTGTTTCTTAATTACAACACGTCTCTGCCACTTCAATTTCAAAACATTGTCGAATTCAGAAACATAAAAATTTAAATTTTTAACCATTCTTAACTTTAAAAATCATATTCCTACTTCAGGAAAATGTTCATTTGGATACCATTTATCTTATGATTAAATAAAATAAATTTTATAAATAAAATATCCAAATTTACTATGAATCATTTGTAAGTCAGAATTTCCGAATTTTACTTAACTTGTATATATATTTTTCCAAATAACTTTACACTTAATTTAAAAATACCCACTTCCTAAATAAAACTAAATTCTCATTTATTTACTTAACTTAACAATTTTATTTAAAACCCAATTTCAAATTTTCAAGTTAAGTCATAAATTGAAATTTCACCTTTCCATTTGAAAATAACATTTTCAATTATTTACTTACAAAACACATCCGTTCCATAAATTTTTTTCCCTTTTATAGTTAATATACACTAAATTTTCTTCACAACTTTATTCATTTAGACATCAATTCAACTATGATTCAAGCTAAATAAAAGTTATTCCAAAATGTTCCATTTCAATCGTCTTTAATTTTATCAATTTAAAGTACATTATTTATTATACCAAACATATCCATTTTCGGAAATAACTTTTATTAAAATTTCTAGGTTAGATTTCAACTCCATATTAAATCAAATTTAATTATTATGTCATTTATCGTAAATAAAATCTTTAAATTCACTTTAAAACCAATTATTAACTTACAAAAATTTAACTTAAAAAAACAAAAACCCTTTAAAATTTTAAAGCCTTAAGTCAAATTTTTAGTTGAATTACATAAATTTTATTTCAAAAATACTTAAAAAATTTTAGAAAAATATTATAATATATTAACCATGGGCTTGTTCGGGATATAAGCTTGGTTATGAAAACTTAGAGGGACGTGGCGTGGTGGAGAAGTAGCCGAGCAAGGCAAAAGTGGAAACAGAGAACAACAAGAAGAAGAAAAGGAAAAACTGAAAGAAGAAAAGAAAAAGTAAAACCATTACCTGATAGAGGCTTCAGCACAAAAGAAGAAGAAGGCAAATTTTAGATGCAATATAAAGTTTTTGTGTGAGGCTTTATATATATATATATATATATAAGAAAACAAGTTGAGAGTTATGAAGGCACGTGAGATCTTCTGAGATGCAAGTTGCACAATAATGTATATGGGAGGCTTACGTGATTATAGGAAAACAGTAATCAAATATAATTTGCTTTGAACTGAATAGACCATACAAAATTTTGATTTAATGAATTCCTAGAATGATGCATGAATTTAGGCAAGAGATTGATTCTTAATTTATAAAATTCTTTCTTATGTATTCATGGATAAGGCTTGCGAAATATAGGGGACCAAACAAGTAGGCAAGAATGGCAAGTGATAATAAACATTTAGGCAGACCAGAAAATTGCGTGATTTATTATTGCCAGTTATACGAAAATCTTGATTAAATGCATGCGTTGATTACTTTCCAGTTTCTTTAGTTTGCACGTTATAGTATATGTGTGATTTATGCTGCCAATTTATGAAAATTTGATTTCAACATTTTATACCATTTAATAGTTGCGTGATCAGCTATATGAAATTTTGATCTTTATTAAATGAAAGGCAAGAATTGACAAAGATTTTGGAATTTAAAGTCATATACAAAAATTAAAACCCAATTGAAAGCTATGAAAAAGAGTTAACGTTTGCCATAGAAACTACTGACTGATATTTTAATCCAAATAGATATAAATATGATTTTTACAATACGCCAAACTGACGCAATACAAAACACCCAAAATTTATACAAAAGTAACGTTTTTAATTTATACGTTTTTACGTTACTGATATCATTACAATGCATGCCCTTTTTAAATGCGAAATTTAACAGTCTGTAAAACACTGAATTTTACAAAGTTATTACTTAAATTAAATTCGCTTATAATTTTTGTATTTTAAATATACAAAATTCATTTTTTATTAACATTGCGAATTTGAGTTGTTTTTTAACAAAATTTAAAAACTTCAAAACTTTCAGTTTATGTTTAGACTTTTAGGAAATGATTTAATCAAATTAATATGTATATAAATTGGGAAGTAAATTTTGCTGGAAAGAGAAAAATAACGGATTAAAATTCTATACGTTTTCTTATATATAATCTTATATATATATATATATACGGTATTTATTCCCTAAATTTACGCGCCCTTTTTAACGCCTAATTACCCAGTTCATTTATACACTAAAAAAAACGAAATTCTGACCATGCTAAGACTCGAACTCATGACCTGTCGTGAATAGCCCAAATGTCTTAACCACTTAAGCTATTAATGTTTTCTTAATTAAAACTTGATTTTGCTAGACATTAAGTTATTTACCATCTTCGACAAAACCCCATATTTCCAAATTAAAGTTAATTCTTAACCATGTCAAAATTTCAGAGATCTTATTATTTAATTAAAAATTTGGTCAATTGTTTTTATTTTTTATTTTTAATCACTTTAAATAAACCCCAAAGTTTTTAAAATACAAGTGAAAAATACTTGTTAAAAAAATTGGGCTGTTACACACTTAGAAGATTATTTCGATTATCACAAAACAGATTGAAACTCCTTCGCAAAAAGTCCAAGGAAAACTTTACTTTCAAATCCATTTTAAAATATTTATATCTTAAAATCTCCTTAATTACAATTACTACAACTTTTCCAAAATCATTTAAATCTTTATCAAAGCAACCGGGATTTAATATTCTCATAATGCTTTTCATTTTTATAAGGTCAGCTAAATAATTTCTTTTAACGAAACACATTCTATTCTAAATCCAATTTTGACCCTACATCTCGTTGATAACTATATATGCTTTTGAAAATCATTCCTTTATATATAAAATATATCCTAGGTAATTATTTCATTTGCCAATTTTAAAACAATATTATGTTAACTGGACTTGTTCAAGTGTTTAAAAAATCCCTATCGACAACGTTGGCCGAACGCATCAACCAGAATTCTTAAGCCACTCAACAAATAAAAAAAACAATATAAAACATTTTTACTCATTAAATTATACACACTCGTATTTATAATACACTAAGGCTCATTTTGGGGTCTCACTTACCCTATCTTAAATGAGTATAACCCACCATGGTCAAGGTTCTCACTTAACCTTATGCTCTGATACAAAATTTAATGGACCGGATTTTCCACTTTAGAAAATTAACAAAAATACGTCCACTGTAACACATACTAAACATTCAAGTGCTAGAAATACCGATTTGTTAGGGTAAGAAGAAGGTAAAAGATAGGGAAAAACTAAACAACGCAGAGTCTCACAGCGTAACAAATAATAAATAATACCACAATGATCTTTACAAAAAGGAAACATCTTTATTCATATATACAACATCAGAGCACACTATACTTATCTTAAATTTGGACAGTTATAGAAACCTGTCGTTACATTGACAAACATATACACTCTATAATACAACAGAAGAAAAATATACGTGAATATGTCTTGACCATCCAGTTGCTCTCTATAACAACCCATAAATTTTATAAATATTTTAATTTCAATTTAATTGAAAACTTTGATTTTTAAATCATTTAAAATTCGAAATTTTACAATTTTCTAATGTAATTTTGGATTTCGTGTATAATCGATTTTCCAAGTAGAATAAAATAAAGATTTTCTGAAAATTTCATATTTTGGTCAACTGTGGTCAAAATTTTACTTTCGGTTGAAAATTTTAAATTTCAGTTTTTAAATTCTAAACTTTTTCTTTGAAACTATACTTGATTCTGATATTCGTGCTGCTTTTCGTTTCGTAAAATTCGGTTGTATACTTTTAAAATTTGATAAATTTCAGCGTTTTACACGTGATTATTTTCAGCAATTTTTTTGTATATTTTCTATCCTTCATTCTACTTCATTTATCTTTATGTTTGGACTTTTTATTTGATTTTTTATCTGAATTTTGGGCTTGGAAATTCAAAAGGACTTAAGTTCTTCTCTTGGATATGAAGTAAAGCTTTTTGTTTGCCCTTGCCGTTCAACGCTTTCCACCTTTATAGTCGTTCCTTTCTTATTGATTAATCGTTCTAAAACTCCTCATTCATTACTAATTCATGTACAAAAATATCTGTAATAACCTGCATATTTTACAGTTGCATATTTAAATATTTTATTTAAATATGACATCTTTAATCGGATTTTAGTCCAAAAAGCTACTTTTAGCAAACAGTCGAATTAGAACTCGATACCCCTTCCATTGAGTTCAAAATGGCGCTTGCGACCTTTTTGAGTATAAACATCGATATGTTTGGAGCTAGCTAAAATTTCGACCTTTTCACTTAGGGCTTTAGGTTTGGTTCAGCCCATTAAAACATATCAACTCCCCTCCACTCCTCTTTATTACTTCATAATATTTCCTACAACTTAAGCTTTAACAAAAATGGTGGTGGAGATGGGAAATTAAAATCCTAAACCCTAGTTTCTTTAGCAAATCCAAGTTTTAGCTCCAAATTCAAAGAAAGGCTTAGTTTGGAGCTTCTAGAGTTGAGATTGAAGAGCGGCTGATCCTCCTTTGTTTTCAAGCTTCTTCTTCCTTGTTTTTGTGAAAAAGATGAGATTTTTATCTCACATTTTTGTCTATATCTATCTCTGTTATTGGGTATGAATTCCTAACATTTGTTCATGATCATTTACTTTTGATTTGAATTGATATGGTGATTTACAAATTTTTGGATTTAAAGTCCAATTTTATGAAAATCCTTCAATGGATGATTGGATATGTTGTTTGGGGTGTATCGAAGAGCTATATGGTCGGGTTGTCGCTTGGCGTAAATCCTTAGTTGTCGCTGCTCGCTCGATCGCTCCCGATATCGATTTGGCCATCATGGCCCAGGCAAACATTTGCCTAGATGAGGTGTTCAAACGTCTGGAGATCAATGCCAGATGTATGTTTTTGCATTCTGGAGAAAGTAATTCTCACCAGAAAAATAAACAGGGCAGTACTAATTTCACACGTTTGAATTATCATTTCAGACGTTTGAAAGGAGGTCAGACGTCTGATCTTTGAATTCAGACGCGTGGTTGGTTTTTTGGAATATTTCCAGAAACCAAAACCAGATGTCTGGATTGTCACCCAGACGTCTGAAAGGATATCAGAAGTCTGATTTATGTTTCCAGACGCCTGAATGGTTTTCTGGAATATTTCCAGAAACCAAATCCAGATGTCTGGAACAACACCTCAGACGTCAGGAAATGCCCAGTTTTGCCTATTCACCTTACTTTTGATTTAAATTTCAAATGTTAATCGACTTTGGTCAATCCGATTAGTTGTTATCACTTTTATCGACTTTGATGACTTCTTTTTATGGATTTTTGGGAATATCCATTTTGATGGATTTGAAATCATTTCTTTGGAATTAATTCACGTCTTCGTATGTGAATTGTGGTGGTTGATTGTTTCTACAATTATTTCTATGATTTGTCACTTTAAAATACAAAGGTTTCTATACTAGCAGTAAATATTCAAAGTCTTTTACAAAGATGATTTCAACGCTATTTTTAGTATCAAAGCTCGTTTATTAAAACTATTTTCCAACCTATTAGTATACACAAACCTTTACCTTATTCGTTTGAGAAATCTAATTAAACGACTTAGTAAAACAAGTGGTACGTAGCGCTTGCATTTACTTCGTCGGTTAGTTTTTGGACTTGTTCGATTGAAACTCTTGTGACAACTTTCGTGTGGAGATCTACAATTTGTTCGTAAGTATTTAAGTTAAGCCCGTGGTTATGGGATATGAAGCTAAACTCATTTATTTACTAGCTTAGTGTAATTGACACTTCTTATTGATCGACGATGATCATTTTGACGATTTTGACTGGCGATATGATGTGTCTCGTTTTCCACTTAGGGGACTGTACCTCATTTTATTGAGCTTCATCTCATTTCTTTTATAGGCTAACGACCTATGTAATCTTTGGAGTTTCGTCTCATTTTTATGGGCTAGCGACCCACGTTCATTTATACTGTCGATTCATCAGATGTACCGTTATTGTACTACATAGATGTTCTGGCTTGTTTGGATCAATGGATGAATTGATATTGTACTACATCGCTGTTCCAGTTTTATCAGGTCCATTGGACGTACCGTTATTGCACTACGTTGATGTTCTAAATTGTAGGAGTTTCGGTTCATTGGACGTACCGTTATTGTACTGCGTAGATGTTCCGAACTATTTGAGTTTCAGGTTCCTCGGGCGTACTGTTATTATACTACGTCGTTGCACCGGCTCTATTATTAGCGACCATGAAATAGCGTTCCAGTTTGTGATACATGTGTTGGTGAGCTTTCATACTCCCGTTTTGTGATAGGCCTCCTCCTTTTTTGTGATTTCTGGATTTCTATTGATGATTTCTAGAATTTGTGTTTCGCCAATTTTTGTGATTTCATTGATAAGTTCTTTCAATATTTGTGCATTGGTGAATTTGTGTTTCAACAACTCTTATGATTGGCATTGTGATGTTTGCCAATATTTGTGACTTGGTGAATAAAAATTAAGAGCGTGACATTCTTTTTGATCATCGAGAAGATTCTTGTGATATTGATTAATCTCTAGTAGATTTTCAATTACATACTTATCACAGTATGACATTATGGTTATCATATGTTTTTGTCATATCTATTGTTCTATATCATTTCATCTAATATTTATAGCTAGACTGATGCGTTTATTATTTTCTTATTAAATAGTACTCGCGTCAGACCGAGATGTTACAGGTGCTTCTGCTTGACTTCTCATCTGGGATTTTTATTCTGACTTTTGGCTAACTACTTAGATTAGTAGTTGATTTTGTTGTACACATTTGAGATATAGACTCCATGATGTATACTTATTCTTTGGGGTAGCACTTGTAACTATTCTTTTGTGATATTGTGGATATCGTTAGTCCACTACTCTGATGTACACTTTTAAGTGTTATATATTCGTATCTATTTCCGCCTTTGTGATATGAATTTCTGTGACTGTTTTGTGTTATGATATTTCTATATTTGTTTCCGAAGATTTCATATAGCCACGGTGCAGTAGCTTTGAGTTTGTGTCGGTATGCCGAATTTCCTCTTGTGATGAAAAGTTATATTTTTATCTGGCATATCTGTACTCGCACAAAGCAATTATACAGATGGTCGCTCTTCACCAGCCTTATTCTCCGCACTAGTTGACGGCATTACCCCGTAGTGTCCTTGTCTAGTAAGGGTATAGAGGTGGGGCGTCACAGCTTGGTATCAGAGCCAAACTTCGGAACAATGTAGAGTAATTTAACAAGGATCGTCGTCCTAAGTCCATCTTATGAGTCGTGCCTTAGGATTTAATTCGAGTCTTCGTACCATCTTATCCTAATTTCTTTTGTGATGCCTTGTTTTATCAATCATTATTGTTTGATATTAATTTTCTGAATAAACCTTTTTCTTCTTCTTTCTTAAAGAAGAGAAATAGTTAGACCTGGCTGTCCCAGCGTCGGCCAATCTAGTGGTACTCCCCAAGATGGAGTCTTTATGTCTGCCCAACAGCTTCTTGATCTTGTAAAGGATGGTCAAGCGGCCGGACCTATTCCAGAGCCTACTCATCGTAGATCTGGATTTGCACATTTGTGCAGAGACTATACCGATTTGGGTGGAAGGCCATTCAAGGGATCCGAAAGCGTTATGGAAATCCAAGCTTGGCTCAAAACATGCGATCGCATCTTTTCTCGCATGAATCTCACTGATCTTCATCGAGCCCAAGTTGCTTCTAGTATGCTCCAAGAAAGAGAATTAGATTGGTATGAGCTTCTGATTTCTGAAATTATTGAAGCGGATCTTACTTGGGAGCAATTCCGGCAAAGATTCGAATCAAAGTTTGTGCCGGAAGCAGAAAAAGTGACTATGGCCTGTCGTTTCATTGACCTTGTTCAAGGTGAATCTTCTATGACAGATTATGTCGCATCTTTTGAACCTCTTTCAAAGTATGGGGTCGAGTATATTAATACCCCGTTGAAGAAAAATCAAAGGTTTGCTTAAGGGTTGAATAAGAACATCAAAAAGCCTCCGCTTCTAAAACTGGAAGTTTTATTTGATCAGCTTATTGATATCGCTCTTCGGCTAGTAGAGTCCGATAAGGAAGGAGATGTTGAAATTGTGAGTGCCAAACAAAACTTCAACAACAATAGGAAGCGACCGAATTAGTTTAAAGGCCCTTATCCCAACAAGAAAGGGAAGAAAGTGGATTCTATAGCAAAGGCTCCAACATCTTGTCGTGGGCAATGCTACAATTGTGGTTCTAAGGACCATTATGCTAATAAATTCCCGAAGCCTCTCTTTTGTCGTTATTGCAAAAGTTCGGGTCATCTCTTGTCTTCATGTCCCAAACTTCCGGGCAAGAGGGAGGGAAAGTTAAATGTGGTACAAGCACCAGCTAACACTTCTCTTAGTCAAGGCATCTCTTAATCTATCCTTGATGGCATTATTATGTTTCGTAATCATCCTATTCGAGTCCTTTTTGATACAGGTGCATCCCATTCTTTTATATCAAAAGGACTTATTGATACTTTTTCTTTAAGTGTTATGGCTTTAATGACTTCTTTGAGAAATGCGAATCTGGTTGGTGGATCCGCAACACTCAGTTTGCTTTGCAAAGATGTCGAGATTATCTTATGTGATTTTTCGTTCCGAGCCGATTTGCATGTCATGCATTACTTAGGCTTCGGAATGCTTTTGGGAATGGATTGGCTTAACCGATATGAAGCCCATATCCTATGTCCTGAGCGGACTATTCATCTTCGACATCCTCAATCTGTTAAGCAGATTTCTGTTGTTCTTAAAGATTCGGGTTCCAGTTTGGTGGCATCCTTATATTCTCTAAACCCTCATGATGATGATAATGACGACGAGGAAGATGTCATTTCCCGTATTCACGTCGTTCGTGAATTTTCCGACATATTTGAGCCCGTTTTAGGACTACCACCTAAGCGAGCAATTGAGTTCAAAATTAATCTCATCCCTGGAGCTCAACCTATCACTCGTCCTCCTTATCGTATGTCCAATAAGGAAAATGAGGAAATGCGAAAATGGTTATCCGAATTGGAGACGAAGCAATTTATTCTCTCTTGTTCCTCTCCTTGGGGAGCTTCGGCTATTTTTGTGAAGAAATCCGATGGTACACTTAGGCTTTGCATTGACTACCGCAAGCTTAATGATCTTACTATCAAGAATAAATATCCATTACCTCGGATTAATGATTTATTCGACCAACTTAGTGGTGCTAGAGTCTTTTCACAATTATACTTAGCAACCGGTTTTCATCAGCTTCGTATAGCAGAGGATAGTATTTCTTTGACATCGTTCCATACACATTATGGATCTTATGAATGGCTTGTTATGCCATTTGGGTTAACGAACGCTCCGGCTTATTTCGCTGACCTTATAAATCGAGTTTTCAAAGACTTCCTCGATCGATTTGTTCTCATCTTTATAGATGATATTCTTGTGTATTCTAAAACCGAGGAAGAGCATGAAAAGCAACTTCGGATTGTGTTGGAAACTCTTAGGAGCAATCAATTAAAAGAAATTATTTCTAAATGCCACTTTTGGCAATCTCGTTTGAAGTTCCTCGGTCATATTATTTCTAAATCCGGAATTTCCGTGGATCCTTCAAAGGTCGAAGCGATTCAAGATTGGAAGAGACCGGAGGGAGTGACGGAAATCCATAGTTTCCTCGGATTGGCGGGCTATTACCGCCGTTTCATAAAAGACTTTTCTAAAATTTCCATGCCTCTTATTAGTTTGACAAAGAAGGGAGTTAAATACATTTGGTCGGACAAATATGAAGCTTCTTTTCAGAAATTAAAAGAACTCCTTTCTGATGCTCCTATTCTTGTGATTCCCGAAGGAAACCAAGATTTTATTGTTTATACCGATGCTAGTCGTGCTGGTTTGGGTGTCGTTCTTAGGCAAAGAGAATGTGTTATTGCTTATGCTTCAAGGCAATTGAAACCAGCCGAGACTAGATATGCCACTCATGATTTAGAGCTCGCGGCTAATGTTTTCGCCCTTCGAATTTGGCGCCATTACCGTTTGGGAGAGAAATTTATTCTCTATACCGATCATAAATCTTCGAAGTATTTATTTTCTCAAAAGGAACTTAATTTGCGTCAACAGCGTTGGCTCGAGTTCCTTGCATCTTA
The DNA here is from genome assembly GCA_030765085.1 of Allium cepa. Taxonomy (NCBI): domain Eukaryota; kingdom Viridiplantae; phylum Streptophyta; class Magnoliopsida; order Asparagales; family Amaryllidaceae; genus Allium; species Allium cepa. The sequence continues at coordinate 727,361,697 of CM060938.1, read as the reverse complement.
TGATCTTGATATTCTTTATACTTCCGGAAAGGGAAATCGTGTTGCCGACGCTCTTAGCCGAAAGCAACAAACGGTTGTTTCCATGATGATATCCGAATGGAATGATCACGAGACTTTATCCACTTGTGAGATTCAAGATCGTGAATCAGATTTACGTTCATCTCTTGTTTTATGTAGCCTTGGGGCTCATCCATCTCTTTTAGACCGCCTTCTTGAAGCTCAAAAACTAGATCCCGAATTGGCTCTTCTTAGCCAAAGTTGTAGAGATAAAATTGATATTGAAGGTTTGAAGATTTTGATATTGACTCTCGTGGCGGTATTCGAAAATTTGGTAGACTTATCGTGCCAAATATTAGTGATCTTCGTAAAGATATTTTAAGAGATTCTCATCGTTCTAAATGTACCATTCATCCCGGTAGTAGTAAAATGTACGCAGATATGAAATGACTTTATTATTGGGATGGAATGACTCTGATATTGCTAACTTTGTTAAGCGTTGCATGACTTGCCAATTTGTCAAGGCCGAGCATCAAAGGCCCGGTGGGTTATTGCAACCTTTAGACATTCCAATTTGAAAGTGGGATCATATTTCCATCGATTTTATCGATGGCCTTCCCCGTTCTCATTCGGGTCATGATAGCTTATGGGTGATAGTTGGTAGACTTACTAAATCCGCCCATTTTATTCCCGTTCGGTCTAATCAGACCGTTCCTCTTTTGGCCAAACTCTTTATCAAAGAAATTGTTAAATTTATTGGAGTTCCTACTTCTATTGTTAGTTATCGTGATCCATTGTATACTAGTGGATTTTGGAAGAGTCTTCAAAAAGCTTTGGGAACGAAGCTTAATTTTAGCACCGCTTATCACCCCTAGTCCGACGGACAAACCGAGCATGTGAATCAAACTCTTAAAGATCTTCTTCAAGCATGTGTTCTTGATATTGGTGCAAGTTGGGAAGATCATATTTCTCTTGGTGAGTTTTACAATAATAATAGCTTCCAATCTAGTATTGGTATGGCACCTTTTGAGGCACTCTATGGAAGGCCATGCCGATCTCCTTCTTGTTGGCTTGAGGCCGGTGAGAAGCTGGTTTTAGGTCCAGATTTTATTCGTGATTCTACAGAAAAGATTGACCTTATTTGTAATAGGATGAATAAGCCCAAAGTAGACAAAATTCCAATGCCGATAACCGAAGAAGGAAATTAGAATTTTCTATGGGAGATTTTGTGTTTGTTCGTGTTTCACCGATGAAGGGTGTTGTGCGTTTCAGTCGATCGGGAAAGTTAGCACCTCGATATATTGGTCCATTTCCCATCACCGAACATATTGGTTCCGTGGCTTATCGCCTTTCATTACCGGCTCAATTCTCTACTATTCATGACGTGTTTCACATTTCTCAATTACGAAAATGCCTTCGAGATTCCGATTCAATTCTTAAGCCCGGTGTTGTTGAAGAAATTGAAGTTTCACCTAATTTGACTTATGAGCAACATCATATTCGTGTTATTTCTTCGGAGGTTAAAAACCTTCGAAATAAAGATGTCCCGCTTATGAAAGTTCAATGGTCCTCAAATCCTAAGGATTGCTCTTGGGAATCTAGAGACTTTATCGAGCGAACACGTCCGGACTTAATTTCTCATGCTCTTTGAGGTGAACTTTTTATTTCAAATTTCTTTTTTGTTTATATGCTTTTATGGTTGTTACTTTTTATTTTCTTCTTAAATATTGCGAGTACGCAATTTCTTTAAGAAGAGGAGTCTGTAACAACCTGCATATTTTACAATTGCATATTTAAATATTCTATTTAAATATGGCATCTTTAGTCGTATTTTAGTCTGAAAGGCTACTTTTAGCAAACAGTCGAATTAGAACTCGAGACCCTTCCATTGAGTTCAAAATGGCGTTTGCGACCTTTTTGAGTATAAATATCGATATGTTTGGAGCTAGCTAAAATTTCGACCTTTTCACTTAGGGCTTTGGGTTTGGTTCAGCCCATTAAAACATACCAACTCCCCTCCACTCCTCTTTATTACTTTATAATATTTCCTACAAGTTAATCTTTAGCAAAAATGGTGGTGGAGATGGGAAATTAAAATCCTAAACCCTAATTTCTTTAGCAAATCCAAGTTTTAGCTCCAAATTCAAAGAAAAGCTTAGTTTGGAGCTTCTAGAGTTGAGATTGAAGAGCGGTTGATCCTCCTTTGTTTTCAAGCTTCTTCTTCCTTGTTTTTGTGAAAAAGGTGATATTTTTATCTCACATCTTTGTCTATATCTATATTTGTTGTTGGGTATGAATTCCTAACATTTGTTCATGATCATTTACTTTTGATTTGAATTGATATGGTGACTTACCAATTATTGGATTTAAAGTCCAATTTTATGAAAATCCTTCAATGGATGATTGGATATGTTGTTTGGGGTGTATCGAAGAGCTATATGGTTGGGTTGTCGCTTGGCGTAAATCCTTGGTTGTCGCCGCTCGCTCGATCGCTACCGACATCGATTTGGCCATCATGGCCTAGGCAAACATTTGCCCAGATGAGGTGTTCAAACGTCTGGAGATCAATGCCAGATGTCTATTTTTGCATTCTGGAGAAAGTAATTATCACCAGAAAAATAAACAGGGCACTAACAAATTTCAGACGTCTGAATTATCATTTCAGACGTTTGAAAGGAGGTCAGACGTTTGATCTTTGAATTTAGACGCCTGTTGGTTTTTTGGAATATTTCCAAAAACCAAAACCAAACATCTGGATTGTCACCCAGATGTTTGGAAGGATATTAGACGTCTGATTTATGTCTTCAGATGCCTGGATGGTTTTCTAGAATATTTCCAGAAACCAAATCCAGACGTCTGGAACAACCCCTTAGACATCTAGAAATGCCCAGTTTTGCCTATTCACCTAACGTTTGATTTAAATTTCAAATGTTAATCGATTTTGGTCAACTCGATTAGTTGTTATCACTTTTGTCGACTTTGATGACTTTGTTTTATGGATTTTTGGGATTATCCATTTTGATGGATTTGGAATCTATTTCTTTGGAATTAATTTACGTCTTCGTATGTGAATTGTGGTGATTGATTGTTTCTATAATTATTTCTATGATTTTTCACTTTAAAATACAAAAGTTTCTATACTAGTAGTAAATATTCAAACTCTTTTACAAAGATGATTTTAACGCTATTTTTAGTATCAAAGCTCGTTTTTTAAAACCATTTTCCAACCTATTAGTATACACAAACCTTTACCTCATTTGTTTGAGAAATCTAATTAAACGGCTTAGTAAAACAAGTGGTATGAAACGCTTGCGTTTACTTCGTCGGTTAGTTTTTGGACTTGTTCGATTGAAACTCTTATGACAACTTTCGAGTGGAGATCTACAATTTGTTCGTAAGTACATAAGTTAAGCCAGTGGTTATGGAACATGAAGCTAAACTCATTTATTTACTAGCTTAGTGTAATTGACACTTCTTATTGATCGATGATGATCATTTTGACGATTTTGACTGGCGATATGCTGTGTCTCGTTTTCCACGTAGGGGACTGCACCTCATTTTATTGAGCTTCGTCTCATTTCTTTTATAGGTTAACTGTAACGACCCGGCTTTTTCAACGGTTAATTTTTGATATTTAAAACGAATTTAAATAATTAAGTTGAAATATAATTTGTTTTCAATATGGAAAGTTGGTTTGATTTAATAAAAAGAACTCAGAATTTAAATATGACAATTAATGGAATAAATTAAATAATGATTGACAATTGAGTAATTATTTAAATCTGGAATTGTGAGCTTGTTGGAAATATTTTAATGGCTTATAAATTGATATTGATAATACTGAGCATAATAGGTGGATTAAAATTGAATTTAACCATCGTTTGTTTAATTTTAAATTTACATCGTTTAAATTGACATTTAAAAATAACCTTCCGGGGCACAGTCTCGGAATTCAACGAAATCAGTTCCATTGGATCCGTAATATCGAATTATTGCCGGATTTCAAATTTCGTAATTTTTGGAATGACCGCGTGAGTGTACGATAAGAATACGCGCTATAATTCATATTGAATTCGAGAAGATTTATATAACGTTTAAAAATAAAATAATTAGCGTAGCTTCCTCAACACACCATCGTTCGTCTTCCTGAATACGCCTCCCATCTTCTTTATTATTTCGATGCTTCTCATTTATATCTTCGTTCAAAAACCAAAAATCAATATTCATGGTCGCCTTCTCCTTTTAATCGCTTGCCTTCCTCTTCTCAGTAACCCTTCCTCCTTGCTTATAAATCCCGAAACCCCTATCCTTTCCATTTTCTATTCAAGGCCAAATTCACGGCATCTATATAAAAAAAACCTAAATTGAATAAGTGGCGACTGGAGAGCGTCATCGCGAGTGGGTCGCGCGCGCAAGAAGAGCTCGAGCAACAGCTTGATGGATCGGCGATGGAGTGGGGTCGAGAAGGGGTTTGCTCGAATGGCGACGTGGTTGCGATGGATCTGAGATGCAGTAGTGCGTCGGCGGCTGAAGGTAGATAGGTGATTGGGAGGCGACGTGGATGTTCGGCGGTTCGATGATGGTGGGAGTTCGTGTGTCGAGCTTCGTGAGGCGCTGTTTCGCGTGGGGCTTGGTGATGTCGTGCATGACTCAGGAACTCGCGACGAAGTTGTTTCGAGAGGCAGCTTCTCGGAGGCTGATGAGGGTTTTGTGCAGTGGTTTTGGGCTAGGATTTTCGAGCTGTGAGGTAGAATTTTGTTAATTGTTTTACAGTTAATTAATTAAAGTTTTAAATTTTAGGATTTTGTTAATTATGCAGAAATTAAAATGTTACAGTAAGGTATATTTTACTTTTCGACATATATTTGTACATGTGAATAAATTTACAGAAAAGGCAAATTAGTCAGACTACACTTTTAGCTAATTAAATTATTAAATGGTAATCGAAGCGTTAAATTTGTTGAATATTAATAAAATCCATGAAATTGTTATTCAAGGTCAAAAATATGGAAATGAGTCAGGATTGGATCGGTTTGGCAAAAACCAAAATCAAAGGTGAGTTAATCTCACCGAGTTAAGTTTAAAATTTGAATTGTTGAATTTAAGTTAATTGTTGAATTGCTTGAATGATGGTTAAAGTAGTGACTAATTAAATAAACCTTTTACGTCGCGTAATAAGTGGATGTTAGGAATATTAAACCCATATACTGCAATATTTCACATTGAAGTGAAATTGTTATTTTATTGTGCTAACATCTGTGGACGCAGGGAAAACAGGTTGGAGGGATCCAACAGGATTCATCAAAACTATTTATTTTATTTCGTATATATGCTGTTCTGTGACAGGATGATATATTGAGTTGGGTGGTTTTATTGATAATTGAATTATCAACTGTTGAATAACAGAGAAGTTGAAAATTTGAAATTTCTATTACCGTTGATAAATTAATTTAAAGAAGTTAAATAAAACTCAAATAGAAAATATTTATCTGAAATTTGAATCTACTTTAATTGAGAATGAAGAAAAGAAATAAAAGTGTATTTTCTACTTAAGTTAAACCTTAATGTGATAAAGTTGAATTTTGGAAAATTTAAATTATAAATTTATACTTGAAGGAATATTGTAATCGATAAGTAAATTAAAGAAAATGGAATTATAGTAAGAAATGGAAATGGAGGTCTATTAAGGAAATAAAAAGAAATATTAATAAGAAAAGAAAAGAAAATTTATTAGGAAATTAAGAAGAAGCTATTAAGAATTACGGATAAGAAATTCTGTTAAGAGCCAAAAGGGAATTTTATTTAATAATGATGGAATTTATTAAATGGGACAATATGGAACTTTATAGAAAGAAATAAATTATAAAGATGAAATTTTTAAATCAAACTATCTTATAATAAATGAAATTCAAGGAGATTTTATAAATTCATGAATGGAATTTATAAATTAGATATGAAATTTGTTGGATGGAAATAACAGGATATTTCTAAAGGTGAATGTGGACAAGAGGCATTTATAAGTGGACATTGGATTTTCTAAAATTATAATTTATTTTAAAAACAGAATATTTTAAATTACTATACTATGTAGGTTTTATAAATCATTATTGAACTTAAATATTTCGAATTAGTATGTTTGAAAGGTTTAGCAATTATTTGTAATAAACTCTAAAAAAATTTCTAAAACCAGCTTTGAAATTTATCAATAACTAGATATAAATTTTCATATTTAATATTACTTCTTATTTTATAAATCTATATGTTTTTCAAAATGTTTTTTTTTAAATCCAATTAAAATCCTCTTGTGATTGTAAGCAAATTAAGTCAAATAGGATATGATTTAGGAGAAATCTTATTAAGTGGAGGAAGTGAATTTGAGAAATTATAAGGAAAGTGTAAATTTATTTTTGAAAATGAAAGAGAAATAAATGATATTTTCAAAGGGTAAATCAATGGAGTGAGTATAAGAAATCAATTAAGTGATTTCATGGGAATAAAGGGCTTGAAAATTTAATTCCAAATGGGTTAAATGGGAATATTATCTGTATGATAATTGGAGTAAATAGTTGTTGAAATTAGTTGATGGTTGCTTGTGTATAATTAACTGATAGTTAAATAACCGACTATCAATATTGGACAATGCGCTGATCGTTTCGAAGAGTCCGGGATCGGATTTAATTATCCGAAAACCACTTCGATCCGGTTTGAAAGATTACGAATGAAGACCGTGAAGAGTTGAAGACGGTGATTCGGTTTGTCCAAACCCAGGGCAACTTGTATGGATTGAATGCTTTCAAAACATCGTCAGGTGGACGATGAGCATTCTAAGTGACACGTTCATAAAAAGGTAACATTAAACCTCAAGCCTCATCAACCGGGAATGGCTAAAACAGGGGATATGCAGCGAGGTTAGGTAGGTCATGCCCAAGGAGGACAAGATATTTCCCCTGTCTAGATGTCCCTTTTATTTCGGCTTAGTGGGTGGTTGGTCGCGCCAACCACGGGGTTTATCTTGTTCGGGACTGTTCAGTAAGGAATGGTTCCGGCCTTGTGTTGCAGGGGATGAAGGGAGTAATCCTCGGTACTCTGATCTAGGCCAGGTACTGTGACGGGCGGTACCCCAGTAGCCCAGCCATTGATGGAAATCCACTCTCCCTACGAGCCTTGTACGAGTTTTGTTTGTATTACCCACTCTATGGCTAGTAACTGGAATTTAATGAATGTAACAATTTCGGCTATTTTATAAGTATTTGTATATAGACCCTATTATAATATCAGAGGATTTCTATAAAAATGTTTTAGCTATCGTAAGGTAAAAACCCGACATGTTTATTTGTGGCGTGGTCTTACGGGATGCTTTTGTTTTCAAAGGATTTTGAAACTTTAATAATCCAATTGAGTGTGATTTTCTCACGCTAGTATTCCAGACTGACTCGGGTGTTGTTTTATATGATGCTCGGGTCAGACCGAGTTAAACAGGATTCAGGTTATATGCTGGAGCTCAGGAGACGAGCTGATGACAGAGCGTATTTACGTATTTGTCTATTATTTCCGCTGTGTATGATCTTATAGTAGTTGTCTCTGTATGATTGATTGATGTACTCTGATGATGGTATGTATGTATATGTATACAGTACAGATTTCTTGTATTTAAAACTGTATTCTATATATTATATTTTATCCCGCTGCGATGTGAGATTCTGATGTTGTTTTCTTTCCTTCTTCTTCTACCCCTTTCTTTTTTTTCATAACTATCTGGAGTTTTCAGGTTCGAAAATTCCGGGTTGTTACACTTGGTATCAGAGCTGAAAGGTTAAGCGAGAACCTTGGCTCTGGTGGGAAATTACTCATTAGAAATAGAGTCGATGGTACTCTAGAATGAGTTTGAGCATATATATATAGATATGAGCGCGTATTTGTTAGTGAATATAAAATGGTTTTATATTGCGTTGATTGCTTTATTGACTGGCATATGAACCTTCGTCGGCACAGCCTCGAAAACTGTATCGAAGGGGTTTCTAAACACTTAAATAGAGCAATTCGACACAATATTGATTTTTAAAAGTGGGTGAATGAAATAATTTCATCCAAAATATATTTTGATATAAAGGGATATTTTCTGAAATTATTATAACATGGATGTTTGGATGATATGGATGATAATATGTTTGACCAATGAGATAACTAAATTTAAAATAGTTATCTAATCAAGGAAAACATCAAATGTTGAATTTTGGAATTAAAACTTAAAGCGAAAAGTTAAAGATGGGAATTTAACTTGGATTAAAAATTAAAACTTGAAATTTAATTAATGATTTGGAAGGAATAAACTAATGGATTCTAAATGAAGTTGAAATGAGAAATAAAACTTGAAGTGGATTGAAATTAATTCAAGTGATGTGAATGGAAGTAAATTGAATTAAACTGAAAATAAGATTCAGTTGTATTGAATAAAATTGAAATTTGAATTAAAAATGGGATTAGGTGATGGAACCCGAGTTATAAATAGAAATTCCATTGAATGGTAAGTAAAATTAAGTATGAATCACAATTATTATGAATTGGATTAAAGTAAAAGATAGTTTGAATTTACAAATGAAATCCAAATCAAGTATGGATGGAATAAATTGGCCTTGAATGTTATCTTAACAAATTTAGATTGGTTAATTAAATCACATGGGATTTGATCTAGATGAGTATCAAATAAATTGGAAATGAATTTAAGTAAGAAGTTGCAATAAATGAATAAACTTAAGATTTAAAATTTATGGAAAGGTGATTTTGATGGAAGTGAAAGTTCATTAAATAAAATGGATTGGTAAAGTGATGTGAATGGATAGTGAATAGCAAATTTAATTGGATTGAGCACTTTGAATTAACTGGAATTTGTCTTAAGCCGAGTTATTGTTTGAATTTGAATAAAGACGAATGAAATGGTGATGTAGATGATATTGCAATAAAACACTCACTTGAGTAAAAAATTCATAAAATAAAAATAAAAATATAAAATGAGGTTGAATTTAATGTAAGCAAAAATAAGTGAAATTTGAATTTGAACAAATAAGAAGTGGACTTATAAAATTAAGATGGAATAAATAAGGCAAATTATAGGAGTTTCGGTTCATTGGACGTACCGTTATTGTACTGCGTCGATGTTCCGAACTATTTGAGTTTCAGGTTCCTCGGGCGTACTGGTATTATACTACGTCGTTGCACCGACTCTATGGTTAGCGACCATGGAATAGCATTCCATTTTGTGATATACCTTTTTGTGAGCTTTCATGCTCCCGTTTTGTGATAGGCCTCCCCCTTTTTTGTGATTTCTGGATTTCTATTGATGATTTCTAGAATTTGTGTTTCGCCAATTTTTGTGATTTCATTGATAAGTTCTATCAATATTTATGCACTGGTGAATTTGTGTTTCAACAACTCTTACGATTAGCATTGTGATGTTTGCCAACATTTGTGACTTGGTGAATAAATATTAAGAGCATGACATTCTTTTTGATCTTTGAAAAGATTCTTGTGATATTGATTAATCACTGGTTGATTGTCAGTTACATACTTATCACAGTGTGGCATTATGGTTATCATACGTTTTTGTCATATCTCTTATTCTATATCATTTCATCTGATATTTATAGCTAGACTGATCCGTTTATTATTTTCTTATTAAATAATACTCAGGTCAGACCGAGATGTTACAGGTGATTCTGCTTGACTTCTCATCTGGGATTTTTATTCTGACTTTTGGCTAACTAGTTAGATTAGTAGTTGATTTTATTGTATACATTTGAGATATAGACTCCATAATGTATACTTATTCTTTTGGGTAGCACTTGTAAGTATTCTTTTGTGATGTTGTGGATCTTGATAGACCACTACTCTGATGTACACTTTTAAGTGTTATATATTCACATCTATTTCCGCCTTTGTGATATGAACTTCTGTGACTGATTTGTGTTATGATATTTCAATATTTGTTTTCGAAAATTTCATATAGCCACTGTGTTGTAGCTTTGAGTTTGTGTCGGTATGTTGGATTTCCTCTTGTGATGAAAAGTTATATTTTTATCTCGCATATCGGTACTCGCACAAAGCAATTATACAGATAGCCGCTCCTCAATAGCCTTATTCTCCACGCTAGTTGACGGCGTTACCTCGTAGTGTCCTTGTCTAGTGAGGGTATAGAAGTGGGGCATCACAATATCTCTCAGATCTCTTTCCCATTTTATTCCATGAAGAAAGATTTACACTAAGTTCTCATGGCATCCTCTTTCTCTTTTCTCTTTTTCTCTTCTATTTGCAAGGCTTGGTCACCACCCCTATTGCCGACCATCACTCCATCATCCACCACCTTAGAACGGCCTCCACCACCTCATCATCTCCACCACCTATGCCGTCAAACCTAGATCCAAAACCCATCACCATAACTTGATTGAAACCCTAGCCGAAACCTCTATGTTCACCACCTCTTCTCCTTGTAGCCTCGGCCACCACCACCAATTCCACCACTTCCATTCCATGCAATGACCAATAACTACCCATGGCCGTGACCAAACCAGACCTGACCCAAGCCTAGTCCATGTCCGAGCCATGTTGCCATAGGGCCGAACCCATACTCCTCTTGATCCATGCCTTTTTGCCTCCCTAGTGAATTTGCCTTGCCATTCCTTCACATACCCTTGCCTAGCCATGCATATGTGACCTTGGCCGAGCCTAGCATTTCAGATCTAACCATGGCCGAGCATGATTTGATGGTGGTCAAGCCATTTTGGGTTGTGGCACAGCCACTTGAAGGGTTAAGCCAATCTTGTTTCACTTTGATCCATATTTTATACATTGTTTTAATCTATTATATTGTGTTGGAATATATATTTATGTTTGTTTATATTTATTTATTTACAAGATTTGAACTTTGGATCTCCATCCACTCGATTCTAGTCGTGCTTTGTCATGATTTTAGAAGTTTCTTTTTGTGTCTTGAATTGTTATCTCCAGCTTTAGAAGATGAGTTATTCACTGTCGACATTCGTAATTATATAATTGTGAAACAATGACATGTGAATTATAGATGTTGATATGATAGTGATTTATATATGCTTGTGATATGATATTTCATGATGTTATATCCTGATATTTATTTATTACATCACCTGATATGATATGTTATATTATACTCTTTATTCATTTACTACTTCTCACACTTCAGGTTCCCTATTAGAATAGAATCACTATAGGTTGAACTGATACATAACCAAACAGACATTAGAATAAGGAAACATCGTTATGAGTTGAAATGATAGGCTCAAGCGATTTTTATTTATTTTATTTAACTAGGGATTGCGGGTTTGAAATGATAGGACCCATATTTTTATTTTTAAATTACGGATTGAAATTATATATATCCATATCACTTGACCTAGGTTATAAAATTTTATGCAGACCCATGGTTAATTTTAAACATTTTCTAAAAATTATTATGTATTTTTGAAATTTAAAATATGAAATTTTAACTTAAATTGGATTTAAATGATTTAAATAAATGTTATAGTGATTTTCTATAAGTAAAAAATGTATAGTAAATGAATGGGTTAAAATGTAATTTAAAATATGACTTAACTTGATAATTGAAAATTTAGTTTTCAAATGGAAACTCTAAGCTTAAATTAGCAATAAGAATATTTTATTTATGAAATAGGTATTTTAAAATAAAGTGTTAAGATATTTGTTAAGATAAAAAGTTAAGAAAATAATGTACTTTTGAATTAATAAATGAATTATATTTTAATTTGGATATTTTATTTTAGAAATTTTATTTTATTTAATCATAAGTTAAATGATATCCAAATAAATATTTCTGAAACGTGAGATATGTTTTATAAGTTAAAATGGTGAAAACTAAAATTATAATGTTTTTGAAATGTTATAATAAATCTTTGTTTTGTATTGGAGGCATTTCCAAAATGCTGTGGTTTTAAGGTAGCATTTTCTAAGTGCTGCTGTTTTTGAAAATATACTATTTTTCTGAAATGCATTTATATTTAGAGTAGCATTTTTTAAGTGCTGCAGTTTCTGAAGTGAACTATTTTTCTAAAATACCATTATATTTACAGTAGCATTTTCTAGGTGCTACTGCTTCTGAAATTGAACTATTTTGAAATACTAATATATCTACTGTAACACTTTATAAGTGCTGTTGTTTCTGAGAAAATACAATCTTTTGAAACTATTGCAATTGAACGAATGAACTTAGAAAATGCTACAATTTTAGAAATTGAATATTTTATTTGAAAGGATAACGACTTCATATTTAAATGGTTTAAATGAATTATTTTGGTTCGGAATATAAACCAGTTTTGAAATTGATAACCACGGATTATAATAACATTTGGTTGTCAAAGAGACCGAGATCGGAAGTTGTCATACACTCTGCCAACTCCGAAAACCACTTTAACAACCGTGTACATGGTGGAGATTCCAGAATGAAGTTGGATGGTGGCGACGTACTTTGAGGTATGAATGTGGTCCCGACTCCTGTGAGTTGGCATAAGGTGGTTAAAACAGGAGCAATCGATGGGCTAATGAGGTCGCTCCTCTTATCGGACACAGTTCTTCATATGCCATTCTATTACTTTGTGATTGATTAGTACGCACCTTTGATTTTTGGGAGTGTGGCTCGAGGTGGGCGGTAGTAGCTGCTACTCATTACCACTGGTCTGAAAGTGCAATTGGTATATCTACCTTGGCATTGCCCAGTTGTGCCGTGTCACCTACCCTAGCGCACCTCATACAATTTTGTTTTGTACCATACACATGGAGTGCCCTATGATGATGCCCAGTACGGGGGAGATTACAGGACTGTATAGACCATGGAATATATAAAATGTGTTAAGGGCGATATTGGGTAACTCCTTAACACTGTTTTTAAATATATTATACTTTACTTTAGGTGTTATTATAATAGCGTATATTACTACATAGTAGATAGTTTAATGGATCCTTAAAGGATGGGCGGTCCCAAGCATCCTTTAAGTTACTTGTGCATTTACATTACAGTTCACTTGAGTTGGTTTATATTGCATAAGTATTTATGTCCTGACTCGAGTGTCTTGTGTTTCTCTTTACACTTGGGTCAGCCTGAGTATCAGCTTTGGATTTCACCTTGTGGAGCTAAGATTTATTGGAGACTATCTATCTAGTTGTTATCTATTTCCATTCATTATTTTCTATTCAGCTTACGTACTAGTGAACATTTATGTATTGGGATTTATGTTGTATTTACTTTTCAGACTATGGTATTTTGTATTTTTTTTTGAGACTTTGTTTGAGACTGTATTTGTAGTAGCTTCATGAACCACATTGTTATTTTACTTCCGCCGCGAGTTATTCTGATTTATCTATGTCTGTGATTGGTTTTATTTGCTCCAAATTATATTACAATATACTGTTTCGCATTATTCAAGTCAGACATGTGTGGATTTATCATCGATTTGATTGGTACAAAATAGTGGGTCATTACATTTAGTATCAAAGCTTTGGTTTTAGGCAAACCTTAGCCTACGGAGCAAAAACCGATTAGAGATAGGGTAGAAATACCCTAGAATGAGTGGAATCAATCTTAAATTGTGAGAGAACGTATTTTAAAGTATAAAATGATTTTCAAAGGATTTTCAAAGAGTATTTTGATGTAAAAAGTTTTTTTGTTTTGAAATCAAATTTTTCGTAACTTCCTTCTTTTCCTTATCCACCTTATTAGTAATTTCTTTGTTCGGGATATTTAATTCTAGTTGAATCTTATCTTATCTAATCTTGTCTTTGTTTCTCCATTACCTCTATCCTAAAATTCTTTCTTGATTTTTCTGGATGGGTCATAGGAATGTTAGAGGTAGGGGTCATGGTGTTGCCCCAGTTCCTAAGCCTGTTGCACCAGTTAGGTTCAATAAACTTCGTAAGGAATACACTGAGCTTGGTAGCACCAAGGTTGCCGGATATGAGAGCATTATTAAGGCTCAGCAGTGGTTGAAGGATTTGGAGAGGATTTTCTCCGGTCATGAGATCACTAATGCCCAGCTGTGTCAGGTGGCAGCTTGGTAGTTGAAGGGAGCAGCCTTAGATTGGTCGGAGTCTGTCATAGCTCACACTGCTATGACTGACATTTCTTGGGGGCAGTTTAGGTATCATCTCCTGCTTGTCTTGAATTTGGTTCAAATTTTCTCTCTTTGAAAATCTGTCTTATGTTTCTTTATCGTGCTTTAGGGATGCTTTTGTTGTGAAATGGATACTCGAGGCAAGGAAGTCTCAGCTGTATTGGGAATTCATGGATCTGAAATAGGGTGATATGTCATTTGCTGAGTATGAGGGAAAGTTCAATGAACTTTCTAAGTTTGGCCCTAATTTGATTAACACTCCTCTCAAGAAGAATGAGAAGTTCATTGCTGGTGCCCATCTGAGTATTATGATCGTCTCATCGCCAATGTGCAAAGCCCTTTCACCAATCTGATGGATATGGCCATTAGATACGAGAATCCTACATCTAGGGATCCTCTAACTGCTCATTCTGCTTCATCTCAGTCTTTTTCTAGTAATCATAAGAAGAAAAGGCCCAACTTTCACCATCAAAAGAAGAATCGGAACAAGACTCCAGGCTTGGGGTCTTCTTCATCTCAAAGGCAGTCGATTGACATATCTTCCATTACTTGCTTCAGATGTAATAAGAAGGGATACTATGCTAATAGTTGTCCTACTTTAGTTGGTACTGCGGTTCCTCTAGTTCAGATGACTAGGCATGATCTCTGCTACATTTGTCTGCAGCCTGGCCATTTCAAGAACAACTGCCCCATTTAGCAGAAGGGTAAGTCGTCTGGTATTTTTGATGTTACCTCTACATCTTCACCAGCTCCACCTCCTGCACCCGCACCTGCTCTTAGTGATTCACAAGGTACCCTTCAGGGCACTTTTTCTCCATTTTATTTTCCTGTTTGTGTTCTATTTGATACGAGAGCTTCACATAGCTTTATCTCTGTGAGTCTTTGTAATATATTTGAGCATCTTCTTTATCCCGAGTTGGCTTCCGAGCCTTTTTGTGTTTCCAAACCAATTGGTGGTCCTACGAACCTTAGTAGGATTTGTAGAAATGTGAAACTCTTTTATTATGGTTATCAGTTTTCTAGTGATTTCTATGTTTTGGGTTTTGATGATTTTGTTCTATTGCTTGGAGGTGATTGGCTGAAGAGGCATGATGCCGTTATCTCTTGTAAAACCTGAACTGTTTCTCTTGTTGGTGATAATGGTGATTCTTTGGTGATTCGGTGTTGCATGCCTCAGGATTATGCTGGCAAATTTATTTATTCTCTTGACTCTTATCCGGATGATATTGGTTCTCCTCCTGTGGTTAGACTCTTCCCCGATGTATTTGGTGAAGTCACTTCTTCACCTCCTAAGCGGGAAATTGATTTCCTTATTGATCTTATTCCTGGAGCTCGACATGTAGTTCTTCTTCCTAGAAGAATGGCACCCCATGAGAAGGTTGAGTTGAGGAAGCAAATTGAGGACTTGTTCTCCAAAGGTCCGATCAGATCTAGCTATTTAGAATGGGGAGCAGCCGTGCTTTTTTTCACTAAGTCCGATGGTTCTTTGAGGATGTGTGTGGATTATAGAGAGTTGAACAAGATAACTATGAGAAAAAGATATCCTATGCCTTGCATTAATGATATGTTTGATCAACTCCATAGAGCTACTATTTTCTCTCAGCTTAATCTTGCTATAGGTTTCCACCAGCTTAGAGTTGCTGAGGAAAGTATTCCCAGGGCTGCTTTCTGTGCTGAAAATGGTTTCTATGAATGGTTAGTTATGCCTTTTGGTTTGACTAACGCTCCTGCTTTCTTTATTGATTTGATGAATCGTGTTTTTCGTGATGTGCTTAACAAGTTTGTTCTGGTCTTTGTCGATGATATTCTTGTTTTATATAAATCTAAGGAAGAGCATAAATCCCATTTGAGCTTTGTTCTGGGAACTCTTAGGAGTCATCAGTTGAAAGCTAAATTCTCTAAATGCTATTTCTGGAAGGATGATGTCCGATTTCTCGGTGATATTGTTTCTAGTAATGGAGTTTCAGTTGTTCCAGTCAAGATCGCTGCGATCAATGTAAGTCTTTCCTTTCTTCTCTTTTTGTAATTTGATCATTCTATCGTTTTCGTGGTCCTTATTTCTCCCTATACTGTTGTAGGATTGGGAAAATCCTATGACTCCATCTGTAGTTTTCTAGGCCTTGCCGGTTATTATCGGAGATTCTTTGAGAATTTTGCTTGAATTTCTACACCTCTCACCGCTTTGACACGTAAGAATGCTAGGTTTATATGGAGTGATAAGTGTAAAACCACGTTCAATGAGTTGAAGCATAAGCTTACTTCCGTACCAGTGCTTACCATTCCAAATGGAAATGAGGAATTAACGGTGTACACTAATGCTAGTCATGAGGGTTTGGGAGCTATTCTAATACAGGATGGAAAGGCCATTGCTTATGCCAGTCGCCAATTGAAGACCCATGAAACAGATTATGTAGCTCATGATTTGGAATTGCTTGATGTGGTTTTTTCTTTGAAGCTTTGGAGGCATCATCTTTTGGGAGCTCTTCACTGATCATCAGTCTTTAAGATATATCTTCACCCAGAAGGATTTGAATCAATGTCGGGTTAGGTGGCTTGAGTTCCTTGCTTCATCTGATCTTGACATTGCTATACCCTTGGGAAGGCTAATGTTGTAGCCAATGCTTTGAATCAGAAGAAGGCTATGTTGTGTCAGCTTGTTGTTTCTTCTTCTCCCCTTTTGGACCGTATCATTGCTAAGTAAGATGAGGATGAGATGCTTAGGTATATGAAGGATAGTGTTTGTAGCAGAGTTGGTGGTAGTAGTCCTGATGGTAGTGGAGCTCAGATCGATGATAGAGGTATTTTGAGGATAAATAATCAGATTTGTGTCCTGAATGTTGATGGACTGAGGCAAGAGTTACTTTGGGAAAATCATCGATCTAGACCTTCTATTCATCCTGGTGTGACAAAGATGTATCAGGATATGAAGAAGCTCTATTAGTGGAGAGGTAAGTGGCGAGATATCTCTATCTTTGTTAGTAGGTGTGCGACTTGCCAACAAGTCAAGGCAGATCATCAGAAGACCCCTGGTTTGTTGCTGCCCGTTGAGATTCCCAATTGGAAATGGGAATAAGTTTCTATAGATTTTATTGATGGATTGTCGAGGCTCGTAGGGGTAATGAGAGTATTTGGGTTATTGTGGATAGATTGACCATCAGCTCATTTCATTCCGGTCAAGTATACCCGTTCTTCTTCCAGTTTGGCTGAGATCTATATGAGGGAGATTGTTCGTCTCATTCCTATCAGTATTGTTTGTGATCGAGATCCTATCTTTACCAGTCAGTTTTGGAAAGCGTTTTAGGACTCTTTAGATACTCGTCTGAATCTGAGCATTGCTTATCATCCATAGACCGACGGTCAAACTGAAAGAGTGAATCAGATTCTAAAGGATCTTCTTCGTGCTTGTGTTCTTGATTATGGAGGATCTTGGAAAGATCATCTCCATCTTGTTGAATTCACCTATGACAACAATTATCAGGTGTATTTTCATTCTTTTATTTCAATCTTAACTTAATCATTATCTATCTCATTTCGTCTTTGAATTTAGGCTAGTATTGAGATGTCTTCGTTTGCTACTCTTTATGGAAGACCTTGCAGATTTCCATCTTGCTGGATTGAATCCGGTAATCGTTTGGTTCTTGGTCCTGATGTGATGTTGGAAGCTTTTGAGAAAGTTAAGGAGATTAAGAGGAAGATGAGGATTGCGCAGGATAGGCAAAAGAAGTATGCTGATTGGCGTAGAAGGAGTATGGAGTTTTCTGTCGGTGATCTGGTTTCCTAAAGGTCCCTCTCCCAAGGAATGTGATTCGGTTTAGTCAGAGAGGGAAGCTTGCTCCTAGGTTTGTTGGTCCTTTTCGCATCTTAGAGAGGATTGGTTCTTTAGCTTATCGTATGGTCTAGATTTGCTTGAGAAGTTTTCTGTAGTACATAATGTATTCCATGTTTCGCATCTTCGTCAATATCTACATGATCCAACTTCGATTGTCTCGCCTTCTGCCATCGAGAGTTTTGATATTGAGCCTAATCTTACTGTCGAGAGGAAGCCACTTCGTATTGTCGATAGAGCTACGAAGCAGCTAAGAAGGAAATCAGTCAACCCGATCAAAGTGCAGCGGAGTATGGATGATCGGGATTGTACCTGGTAGACGAAGGAGAGCATGCGTGCTTCGATTCTAGAATTGTTTGTTTCAAGTACTATTTGCTTTCCTATCTTATCTTTTCTAGTTTTCGAGTCTCATTCCTTTTCGAGGACGAAAAGTATTGAGTGGGGGAGAGTGTAACAACCCATAAATTTTATAAATATTTTAAATTCAATTTAATTGAAAATTTATATTTTTAAATCATTTAAAATTCGAAATTTTGGAATTTTCCATTGTGTTTTTGGATTTTTTTGTAATTTATTTTCTAAATAGAATAAAATAAAGATTTCCTGAAAACTTTATATTTTGGTCAACTGTGGTCAAACTTTGACTTTCAGTTGAAAATTTTAAATTTGAATTTTTAAATTATAATCTTTTCTTTGAAACCATACTTGATTTTGATATTCGTGCTGCTTTTCAATTCGTAAAACTTTGTTGTATAATTTTAAATTTTGATAAATTCTAGCGTTTTACACGCGATTATTTTCAGCGTTTTTCTGTTTGTGTACTTTGTTGTATACTTTTAAAATCGAATCGTGTCCAGCTAGCGTTTCTTTGCAATTCGTAGCTCAATTCCATTGTCTATCTTCTCTAGCCTCGAAAGGTGAGCAATCACTCACGATTAATGTTATTTTATTTATTAAATCTGATTTCAATTGAAACGACATTTGAAATATGCTACTGTTAGCTGTTTACATTGTTATATATGCTATTTACCTGTATCAGTTCACCTGCGACATCTGACACCGTTATCTGTTATGTATGCAATAATAATCCAGTTTGGTTGATAATTGATTGATTGTGTGATGTTGACATTGCATGTTGAATTGTTAATATTGTAGTAATAAATAAATTGAAATTGACGTAGGATAGTTTAAAAATTTGAATTGACATATGTGTTGAATTTGATTAGTTAATTTGAATAATATGACCCTTTTTAACTTTTGAGTTAATTGACACGTAGAATTTAATAAATTACACTTTGAACCTTTGAACGTATATTGGATAAACTGTTGTAGTATTAAATTTGAAATTTGAATTGAATGACAAGTGAAAACCGTAATGTAATAATCTTTAATCTACGTGAAATGATAGTGTAGATTCTAGAAATAATTATATTAATTCGCACAAACAACAATGTGAATTAATACGATTGTTTCGGGATTATTTGAATTGATTATTGGATTGTGTTTGATTGTTGTTATTGTTTGTTTATTTTCTTTGACACCATCCCTGTTATCACACTGCAAGTTCCATTTGCTATGTTTTGATTTTGAATTGAATTGGAATCGGGTTGAAATGATAAATACCCAAAATGAACTTGACTTAGGATAGAGAATTTAATAACCCGATTGGTCAGTAATTTGATTTGAAATAAAATAAAGATTTTATTTGAATAATAAGGTTTTGAAATAAAATTGGAACGTAAATTTTGATAAAAGGAAAATGTTAATATTGAAATCTGAAACGAAATATTAATGTAATAACTGATGAAAGAACGTTGTTTTGAAATGAATTATTTAACAGTTAAATTTGGAATTATTCATTGAATTAAGTTTGAAATGATTTAATAATGGAGTTTGAATTTATAATTAAGTTGAAATTATTAAGTTTTGAAATTGTATGAATTAAGTTGAAATTAATTAATAATTGAATAAGATTGAATTATTTGATAATTGAATAAAAATTGAATCCCTTGATAAGAGAAATTGAAATTTTTGATTTAGTGAATTTGAACTTCGTTAATTATGAAATTGGTTGCTTTATCGATTAAGTTTTGAAAATTATTTAAGTAAGTTAATAAGTGGAATTGAACTTCTTGAATATGTGAAATTTAGTCCTTTATTAATTGAGTTTTGAAATTTGAAACTAAGTAAATAAATAATTGAAGTTGAGTTTCTTTAACAAGAGATAAATTGCGAGTTATTGAAATTTATGTAAGACTTGGAATTTAAGAATTTGATTTGATGAATCTAATTTAATTAAATTTGTAAGTTGATATAATGAAGTTGAACTTAAGTAATTGATTTAATGAATTGGAAATTAAATGGAAACTATTTGAATGATAACTTAACTTAACGAATATTGAATGAACTCGATTAATGAATTGAAATTGATTTTGAATGTTAAATTAAATTAATTTAAATGATTTCAGAATGAAACTTATATACGAACTTGAATCAATATTTGAATCGTTTAAATAAAAGATGAAATCGAATTATAAGATTTTGAAATGGTAATTTGGAAGTTTTGAAACGTAAACTTTGGAAATTGATTTAGAAAGACAAACGAAATTTTGATTTACAAATTGAAATTGAAATTGAAATTGAAATTGAAATTGATTTGATTTGAAATTTACTAAATGACCAATCGGTGTGATAATTACGAAAGTTATTAAAGAGACCGGAATCGGTTGTGGATATACTCTCTATCTAAACCGAAAACCACTTTAATAACTATACGCGGAGTGATGATCCAGAATGAAGTGGTTGGAATGACGTACGTGATGACTGAAGAAAGAGAACGATAATGGATAGCCTTGACACTTGTGTCTAATTGGAAATGACTAAAATCAGGAGCCGTGTCGTGCTAAATGGGGTTAGCCACCTCGAGCAGACACACTTCTTCGTAAATACTACTCATTACTTGTGATTGATTGGTGCACCCTCCGAATTTCAGGATTGTTGTTTCGCGGTGTTGCGATCACTGCGGCAATGCGTTCTCACCAGTCCGGATCAGGCGAATGGTAGTTTCACTACCTTGGGTATTGCCTCATGTGCCTTGTCATACTTGTATACGTATATACGCGACCACTACGAATTTGTTTTGTGTTATATCTATGTAGTACTCCTTGATATCCCACCAGTTTACGGTGGAGTTTACAGTGCTGTACAGACTATGATGCTTATATAAAATGTGTTAAGGGGGATAATAGTGACGCCTAAACACTATTTTGATACTTTATATTACTGGTAGACATTATCTATTTAGCGTACACTACTACCTAGTAGATAGTTTAACGGATCCTTAGAGGATGGTGATTCCAACATCCTTTGAGTTACTTGTATTTCGATTGCTATTTCTCTTGAGTTGGATTTATTGATACGAGAATATTAATCCTGACTCGAGTGTTTTGGGTTTTGCTTTACGCTCGGGTCAGACTGAGTGGTTCATCTTTTGAGACTCACCTTTGGAGTTGGAGCTTCGCCTGGAGATCCAGCTATCTATCCATCTTTTAGAGATTCAGTTGATTCCAGCGATGTATTTTGATTCTTGTATTCGATTATTGTATTAGAGACTTCTGTTGTAATTTATTTAACTCAGATATGTATATATAGTAGCTTCATGAACTACTATCTCTTTTACTTCCACTGCATATTATTACTCTGTGTCTATGTTTCTGTGATTATTTATTCACTGTATATCTGATTTTTGCCAAATTTAAATTAACAATTTGGTATTTTGAATTATTCAAGTCCGACATGTGTGGATGCGAATAGTCCAAAATAGCGGGTCATTACAGAAGTGCTAATAATGCATTAATACAAATTGACGCAATCTTTCTTCCTCACGAAATGATGATTTCGTGTCAAATAAACCAGTAGAACGATAAATGCCCAATTCCGTTGATCGTGACGATGCCAGAATCTAGCTATCTCCAACCGTTTATCTCACAAGATACCGTGTTGAAAGATCTACAATTCGATCGTTGATCACTAGCAAGTGATACCGAGAATTGGCTTCAACTTCGTTGATTCGCGCACGAATAACCCGAAGATGGAAAGAAGAAGGAGATCACCTCAACTTCAACAATGGTGGCAAAAGCACACACACAAATTTTATTCAAAATCAACTCTCTTTACAAATGACATCACATCCCTATTTATAGGAATTTACAACACACATATGACTTACATATGCGACTCACGACCTACGACCTAACAACAATTACAAGCGACTCATCATCATAGGCGACTTAACAACAACACACGACCTAACAATACAGCACCAGCGACTTAATAATAAATCAAACACATACGATATAACGAAAGAACGACATAACGATATACAACATACGACTTAACTCAACATACGATATACACGACCTAACACCAATGCGACATAAGGAAATTACAAACACATGCGACTTAAGGAAGTAGGCGACTTAAGGCAGCAGCGACTTAAGGAGGCAGACGACTTAAAGAAGCAGGCGACTTAAGAGAAGCGGCTATAGTGATGCGGCATAAGCAAGCGACTTAAGAAACCGGCGACCTATCATGGCACGACATAAGAAGATAGCGGCATAGGACGACATAAGTGGACGACTTAAGGAATGAGCGACCTAAAAATGCAGGAATGGCTTAACTTCATGAGCGATTTAGTGACTTAGGCTTTAGAACGACTTAAGAAAAAGCGGCATAAGGACAACGCGGCATAATTGAGCGACTTAACTCGCTTGGTCGCTATCTTGTAATGTAGGAGTCTCAAGGCAGGCGGCATAGCTCATTAGGTCGATTAACTCGCTAGGTCATTTATCGTGGTTGGCGCGACTCAAGGCATAAGTCGCAGGCGAATTAACGTAGTGCGACTTAACATGATGCACTGCATCATCCTCCCCTGGTTGAAAAGAATTCTACCCCGAATTTACACTTTCCTCTTCTTCGTCAAACTTATTCTCATGATATGGAATCAAGTGTTTGACGTTGAAAACGTCAGCAGTATGGATATGATCCGGCAGTCTTAACTGATAAGTATTCTCATTAATCTTCTTTATGACTTCCAAAGGACCAATCTTTCTAGCAGCCAGCTTGTTGTAAGCACTAATAGGAAATCGATCCTTAGTCAATACTGCATATACAAAATCTCCTTCTTTGAATTCAACATTTCGTCATTTAATATCTGCGGATTGCTTATATTTCTCATTCGAATTAAGCAATAGTTCTTGCACAACCTTGTGGCACTCTTGTAATTTATTCACATAAATCACTAGCTCGTTTGATCACTCCTTTCTGCTATTGTACTATAGATAAATCTAATGGCCCTTTAGGAATTGTCAAGTAAACGACCTGGAATGGACTGAACCCAGTGCTACGATTAACTGCATGGTTGTGTGCAAACTCATCTTGACACAGCTTGGAATCCCAACTCTTCAAATTGTCATTCATGAGGCATCTCAATAGATTAACCAAGGATCTATTCACAACTTCTGTCTGTCCATCCGTCTGTGGATGATAAGCACTACTAAATTTCTGCTTTGTTCCGACCATTTTCCATAGATTTATCCAAAAATGACTCAGAAAATGAGTGTCTCTATCCGATACAGTAGATTCAGGCAACCCATGCAGACGATAGATCTCTCTGAAGTATAACTGTGCGACATTAACTGCATCTGCCGTCTTCTTGTATGCAATAAAATGTACCATTTTGGAAAACCAATCAACCACTACATAGATAGAATCATTGCCACGTTGCGTTCTCGGCAAACCCAATACAAAGTCCATACTAACATCCACCCATGGTTTAGTAGGTATAGGCAATGGCAAAAATAAACCTTCATTTTTCGCGGTCCCCTTTGAAACTTGACAAATATGGCACCTATGAACAAACTTTTCAACTTCTTTCCTCATTGACGGCCAAAAACAAGACTGTGAGATCACCTACATAGTACGGTCGCAGCCCACGTGTCCTTCTTCATGCAATTCTTTGATAATTTTCATTCGTAGATTGCAATCTGGAATACACAACTGATTTCCTTTGGACAGAAAACCATCAACCAGCATATATCCATCCATGCTTCCTTGCTTGACTTTGTCTAGGATCTTGGAAAAATAAGAATCTAATGTAAGCAAATCTGGAAGTAAGTCAAAACCCATCACCTCTATTTGCATGGTTGTTAGTAAAGTATTCCTTCGACTCAATGCATCTGCGACGCGATTAGTTACTCCAAACTTATGCTTGATGACGAAGGTAAATTGTTGCAAATAAGCTATCCACGATGCATGCCTGGCTGCAATTTCATTCTGCCATTGTAAATGTTTCAACTCGTCATGGTCCGTATACAAAACAAATTCTTTGTGGAACAAGTAATGTCTCCAATGCTTCATAGCCTACACAATAGCATAAAACTCCACATCATAAATATTGTATCTCATCTTTGCTCCAGAAAGTTTTTCACTGAAATAGGCAATTGGACGACCCTTTTGACTCAACACTCCTCCAATCCCAACTTTAGATGCATCCGTATGTAACTCAAATAGTAACTGAAAATCTGGCAACACTAGAATCGGTGCTGAGGTTAAAAGTTCCTTGATTTTCTCAAAAGCAAATCCTTCCTCTTCCATCCATAAAACTGCTTTCCTTTCATACAATCAGTAACAGAAGCCATCACACTACTAAAGGGTGGTATAAATCTTCGATAAAATGAAGGTAACCCATGGAAACTTCTGACTTCTGTTATAGTTTTGGGCTGTGGCCAATTTCTGATTGCGGCTACTTTAATCTGGTCCACTTGTATTCCCTCCTTGGACATGACATATCCCAAAACTAAAAAACTTGGCATCATGAACACGCATTTCTTCATTGCTGCATAGAACTGTTCCTGACGAAGAATAGTTAACACCTTTCGCAAGTGTTGAATGTGCTCCTCTGTGCTAGCACTATAGATCAAGATATCATCAAAGTAGACAACTACAAACTTCCCGATGTAAGGTCTGAAAATTTGATTCATCACCCTCATAAATGTACTTGGTGCATTAGATAGACCAAATGGCATGACCCGCCATTCATATAATCCTCCCCGAGTCTTGAATGCTGTCTTCCATTCATCACCTGGTCTTATGCGAATCTGATGATAACCACTCTTAAGATCGATCTTTGAAAAGATTACAGACCCACTGAGTTGATCCAATCGATCATCAAGTCTTGGCATAGGAAATCTGTATCTGATAGTTATTTTGTTGAGTGCTCTGCTATCCGTACACATTCTCCATGAACCATCTTTCTTCGGTACCAACAGAGCTGGTACAGCACAAGGACTGAGACTCTCCCAAACACGCCCTTTCTCAAGCAACTCCTCAACCTGTCTCCTCAACTCTTCATGCTCTTTCGGACTCATACGATAATGCGGCCTATGTGTAAATCAGCACCTGGCACTAGATCAATTTGATGTTGGATATCTCTCAGCGGCGGAAATTCCTTGGGCAATTCCGCAGGAAAGATATCTTCAAATTCATCTAACACCGGTCTAACTTTCGCAGGAATTTCAAGATCTTCACTTGTTTCATACCCAATCAATATAAACAATTTAGCACTATCTTTAACTTCTTCAACAAATTCTTTTGAAGATAATAGACTAGTTGATTCCACTTTCTTCTCTGCCTTGCTTTCACTTTGTTCACGCTTCTTAGGAACCAAAGTAATTTGAGTACCTTCGAACATGAAACTGTAGATGTTGGTGCGACCATTATGTTGTACAGCACTATCATATTGCCATGGTCTTCCCAATAGTAAATGACAGACATCCATGTCGACAACATCACGCCATATATCATCTTTGTATTTCTTCCCAATAGAAAATGTAACAAATGCTCATCTTCCCACTGTCAATTCTCTACCTTTCTTTAGCCATGCCAATTTATAAGATCTAGGATGTTTTTCAGTCTTCAACCCTAACTTCGTAACGGCTTCTTCAGAAATAATGTTATCACACTTCCCGCATCAATAACAAATCGAAAAACCTTTCCCAAGATAGTACATGTAGACTGAAAGATATTGCTTCTCAGCCAACTAGAATCATTCTCATGCTTTGGCACTAAACAAGACCTCATCATCATCAAGTTACATCCTTCATCTCCTGACACAACTTCTTCATCTTCATCAAACTTCGATGGTTGAGAATAATCAATCTCAACTTCCACATCCTCATACTCACATTCCTCTGCAACTAATGCTCTCTTCTTTGGCTTTGTACATTCATTACTTTTATGGTCAAACTCCTGACAGTTATAGCACTTGATACTGTCATTGACCTTTGCTTTAGCGGCTTCTTTGATAATTGGTTTACTGACTGCCTTGGAAACATTAGCACTGCTGCTAGCACCCTTATTCTGGTTGTTAGAACTTGTAAACACACCACCTCATCGTCTCCCTTATTTCTCCCAAGCTAAGGCTTTCTGATGTGCTTCAGAAATAGACATTGGATTAAACATATTAACCATGTCTTGAATTTGCATTCGTAACCCTCCAATATATCTAGCTGTTAGCTGTTCCTCCGTTTTCATAATGTCATTCCTTGCAATCAATTGATAGAATTCATCAGCATAGTCATTCACCGTCCTCGTCCCTTGTCTCAAATTCTGCAAACGTTGATACATAAGAGATTGATAATTGTACGGCAAGAAAGTCGCTTTCATCATCTTTCTCATCTTCTCCCAAGTGACAACTTTTGATTTTCCCATTCTCTCCCGAGTTAGTTTAGTTTGTTGCCACCAAGCCATAGCTCTTCCCCTTAGTCTTGTAGCAACTAATTGGACTCTGCGATTCTCAGGCACATCCTTGAATTCCAAAATTTCTTCAACATTCGACAACCAATCAAGAAATTCTTCTGCTTGCATACCACCTTTGAATTCTGGAATTTCCATCCTCATACCTGACACCCATTTACGATCATTCTCTGAATCCAGATATCGATTTCGCACTTGGCCTCGATCTCGATAATGAATACTTCCTCCATCACCATATTCCTCAAAATCATATGTAGTTCGATATCGATCTTGACCATCTACATCTCTACGACTACGCATGTCCCTTCTACCTTGTTTTTCAGCATCACGATATGGATCATCTTCAAACCCACGTTGAGTTCTTCTTTCTTCATTTCGATACTTATGGTGTTCTCGCCTCATTGAAACTGATGATTCTCTCCTATCTCGATAAGATTGTGGTGACATTCTCCTTTCTCCCGAAACCGATGGTGAAACCCTATTTCCACTCTGGTTCGAAACCGGTGACGTTCTTCTTTGATTTTGATTCATGTCTTTCATCAATTTCTTCAATTTATCAATACCCTCATTGAACTTTTCATTAATACGCTGCTCCATCTGCTCAGCTTCTTGTCTTCTATACACATCTTCAACCTGATGATAGCGATTAGCACGTCTCGGAGGCATGATCTTCAAACAATCTCGGTTCTTTGACTTGGCTTCGATCTAACTTCCTTTAACTCGGCTTTGACTCGGTTTCGAACTAGCTTTGTACAGCTTTGAACTAGATTGACTTGGCTTAATCTCTGATATGGCTTGGATCTGATATTGCTTTGATACCAAAAAAGTGATGCAGCGGATTTAACTTTGACGTGCTAATAATGCTTTGATACAAATTGACGCAATCTTTCTTCCTCACGAAATGATGATTTCGTGTCAAATAAACCGGTAGAACGATAAATGCCCAATTCCGTTGATCCTGACGATGCTGGAATCTAGCTATCTCCAACCTGTTGATCTCGCAAGATACTGTGTTGAAAGATTTTCAATTCGATCGTTGATCATTCGCAAGTGATACCGAGAATTGGCTTCAACTTCATTGATTCGCGCATGAATAACCCAAAGATGGAAAGAAGAAGGAGATCACACTCAACTTCAACAATGGTGGCAAAAGCGCACACACAAATTTTATTCAAAATCAACTCTCTTTACAAATAACATCACATTCCTATTTATAGGAATTTACAACACACACGTGACTTACATATGCGACTCACGACCTATGACCTAACAACAATTACAAGCGACTCATCATCATAGGTGACCTAACAACAACACACGACCTAACAATACATCACCAGCGACTTAACAATAAATCATACACATACGACATAACGAAATAACGACATAACGACATAACGATATACAACATACGACTTAACTCAACATACGACATGCACGACCTAACACCAATGCGACATAAGGAAATTACAACACATGCGACTTAAGGAAGCAGGCGACTTAAGGCAACAACGACTTAAGGAAGCAGACGACTTAAAGAAGCAGGCGACTTAAGAGAAGCGGCTATAGTGATGCGGCATAAGCAAGCGACTTGAGAAACCAGCGACCTATCATGGAAAGACATAAGAAGATAGCGGCATAGGATGGCATAAGTGGACGACTTAAGGAATGAGCAACATAAAATGTAGGAACAGCTTTACTTCATGAGTGAGTTAGCGACTTAGGCTTCAGAACGACTTAAGAAAAAGCGGCATAAGGAAAACGCGGCATAATTGAGCGACTTAACTTTCTAGGTCGCTATCTTGTAATGCAGGAGTCTCAAGGCAGGCGACATAGGTCGTTAGGTTGCTTAACTCGCTATGTCATTTATCGTGGTTGGCGCGACTCAAGGCATAAGTCGCAGGCGACTTAATGTGGTGCGACTTAACATGATGCGCTGCATCACCTTGCCATTCCTTCACATACCCTTGCCTAGCCATGCATATGTGACCATGACCGAGCCTAGCACTTCAGATCTAACCATGGCCGGGCATGATTAGATGGTGGCCAGGCCAGTTTGGGTTGTGGCCGAGCAACTTAAAGGGTTAAGCCAATCTTGTTTCACTTTGATTCATATTTTGTACATTGTTTTGATTTATTATATTGTGTTGAAATATAAATTTATGTTTGTTTATATTTATTTGTTTACAAGATTTGAATCTTGGCTCTCCATCCACTCGAATCTAGTCGTGCTTTGTCATGCTTTCATAAGTTTGTTTTTGTGTCTTGAATTGTTATCTCCAGCTTTAGAAGGTGAGTTATTCACTCTCGACATTTGTACTTATATAGTTGTGAAACAATGACATGTGAATTGTAGATGATGACATGATAGTGATTTATATATGCCTGTGATATGATATTTCACGATGTTATAACCTGATATTTATATGTTACATCACCTGATATGATATGCTATATTATACTGTTTATTCGTT
Organism: Allium cepa; assembly: GCA_030765085.1. Classification (NCBI taxonomy): domain Eukaryota; kingdom Viridiplantae; phylum Streptophyta; class Magnoliopsida; order Asparagales; family Amaryllidaceae; genus Allium; species Allium cepa. The sequence continues at coordinate 727,332,436 of CM060938.1, read as the reverse complement.
TACTACTTCTCACACTTCAAGTTCCCTATTAGAATAGAATCACTATGCGTTGAACTGATACATACCCAAATATACATTAGAATAAGGAAACATCGTTATGAGATGAAATGATAGGCTCAAGCGATTTTTATTTATTTTATTTAACTAGGGATTGCTAGTTTGAAATGATAGAACCTGGATTTTTATTTTTAAATTACGGATTGAAATGATACATATCCATATCACTTAACCTAGGTTAGAAAATTATATGCAGACTCGTGGTTAATTTTAAATATTTTCTGAAAATTATTAAGTATTTTTGAAATTTAAAATATGAAATTTTGACTTAAATTAGATTTAAATGATTTAAATAAATGTTATAGTGATTTTCTATAAGTTAAAAATGCATAAGCAAATTAATGGGTTGAAATGTAATTTAAAATATGACTTAACTTGATAATTGAGAATTTAGTTTTCAAATGGAAATTCTAAGCTTAACTTAGCAATAAGAATATTTTATTTATGAAATGGGTATTTTAAAATAAAGTGTTAAGTTATTTGTTAAGGTAAAAAGTTAAGAAAATAATGTACTTTTGACTTAATAAATGAATTATAGTTTAATTTGGATATTTTATTTAGGAAATTTTATTTTATTTAATCATAAGTTAAATGATGTCCAAATAAATATTTCTGAAACATGAGATATGTTTTATAAGTTAAAAATGGTGAAAATTAAATTATAATATTTCTGAAATGTTAATATAAATCTTAGTTTTGTATTGGCAGCATTTCCAAAATGCTGCGGTTTTAAGGTTGCATTTTCTATGTGCGGCTGTTTCTGAAAATATACTATTTTTCTGAAATACATTTATATTGAGTAGCATTTTTTTAAGTGTTGCAGTTTCTGAAATGAAATGTTTTTTTGAAATACCATTATATTTACAGTAGCATTTTCTAAGTGCTGCTGTTTCTGAAATTGAACTGTTTTGAAATACTAATATATCTACTGCAACACTTTATAAGTGCTGCTGTTTCTGAAAAAATACAATGTTTTGAAATTGTTGTAATTGAACGAACGAACTTAGAAAATGTTACAATTCTGGAAATTGAATATTTGATTTGAAAGGATAACGACTTCATATTTAAGTGGTTTAAATGAATTATTTTGATTCGAAATATAAACCATTTTTGAAATTGATGACCACGGGTTATAATAACGTTTGGTTGTTAAAGAGACCGGAACCGGAAGTTGTCATACTCCTTGCCAACTCCGAAAACCACTTTAACAACCGTTTATGCGGTGGAGATTCCAGAATGATGTAGGATGGTGGCGACGTCCTTTGAGGTATGAACGTGGACCCGACTTTCGTGAGTTGTCATAAGGTGGCTAAAACAACGGCAATCGACAGGCCAATGCGGTCGCTCCTCTTATCGGACACACTTCTTCGTATGCTATTCTATTACTTTGTGATTGATTGGTGCACACCTTTGATTTTTGGGAGTGTGGCTCGAGGTGGGCGGTAGTAGCTGCTACGCGTTACCACCAGTCCGGAAGTTCACTTGGTATATCTACCCTGGCATTGCCTAGTTGTGCCGTGTCACCTACCTTAGCGCGCCTTGTACGATTTTGTTTTGTACCATACCTATGGAGTGCACTCTGACGACGCCCAGTACGGGGGAGATTATGGTACCGTATAGACTATGGGAATATATAAAATGTGTTAAGGGGGATATTGGGTAACTCCTTAACGCTATTTTAAAATATACTATACTTTACTTTCGACATTATAATAATAACGTATATTACTACATAGTAGATAGTTTAATGACTCCTTAAAGGATGGGCGGTCCTAAGCATCCTTTAGGTTACTTGTGCATTTATATTACAGTTCACTTAAGTTGTATACATTGTATAAATATGTATGTCCTGACTCGAGTGTTTTGTGTTTTGCTTTATGCTCGGGTCAGCCTGAGTATTAGCTTTGGATTTCACCTTCTAGAGATAGGATTTGCTGGAGACTATCTATCTAATTGTTACCTATTTCCATTCAGTATTTTCTATTCAGCTTATGTACTAGTGAACATTTATGTATTGGGATTTCTGTTGAATTTACTTTTCAAACTATGGTATTTTGTACTTGTTTTGAGACTGTGTTTGAGACTGTATTTGTAGTAGCTTCATGAACTACTTTTGTTATTTTATTTCCGCTGTGAGTTATTCTGATTTATCTGTGTTTGAGATTCTATGATTTGTTTTATTTGCTCCAAATTATATTACAATCTACTGCTTTGAATTACTCAAGTCAGACATGTGTGGATTTATTGTCGATTTGAATGGTACAAAATAGTGGGTCGTTGCAATCTCTAACTCAAAAGTATGCGGGTAAAGCTAGGAAAACATGCTCGGTCTAACCCGAACATTACATGGAATAATGCCCGGGTCAGTCTGGCAAACTAGTGTGAGTAAAACTCAATAATAAGTAACAACCAAACTGATTTATACATTTGTAAACATTTCAAACAAAGGGTATCTAGTAAGATCATACCGTAAATAAAAACAGGTGGATTTTCATGATAACCAAAACATTTTATATCAAAATCCAGTGATACTATCATAGTGTCCACGTTTAAAGTAAATAGATAAAAAATTTGAAATGCTTGCATCTCACATTCCGACATACTAGGCTCTATAATCGAAAATGTATGGCACGTATCGGAGATTGGATTCCAACTAATGATTGGGCTATTGGGGTACCACCCACCATTGTTGCCTCTAGAAAGATGTATCGAGGTCATGCCTAATGACTCCTGCCACTAGAACCAGCCTGCTGCTTGTTAGATAGAACCTTATATATCATCAACCTGGTTGCCTTGCAACCTTTAACCGAGTGCTCCCACATTCATGAATTCATCGATGATTGTGTATATATATATAAGGGTGATTATATACCCTAATCGGTGCGACCCACACAGCCCAGCTACATATCCTATGTTTTAGTCATTCCTGGTTGGTGAGGCTTGAAGCTACGTTTTATCTTTTTGAGTAGCAGCCCATCTTGGAACGCTAGTAGTGCCCTTCATCTTCAGTGCAATACTAGCATTTAACCATACAAGTTCGTGCTGGATCTGAATGAAATCGAAAGCACTAACTCTACTACATCCACTTTTCACCCTTAGGATTAGCAGCAGTAGCTCTTGCACTTTAGAGAGCACCATCTTCAATCGTCATCAAGATGTCTTCCACTCGAATGTACATGTTCGTTCGAAGTTGTTATTGCATATATAAATGTGATCCCGGTCTCTCCGTATAAACTACCGATAATTTCTGGTAGACTCATTCCAGGTTCTTCTAGAAGTAAGTATTTGAGTCTTCATTGGGGCACTCAAATTTATATTCATACTTCCTAATCCAAATTGGGACAAACTTGATAGTCGGTTATTTAATTATCAAATAAATAAACAACAAAACCTGGAGATTTAATTACACAAAGCAATCACTAAGCCTCAAAACATATCTTTGTTTAATAAATCACATTAAAAAACATTTCTACACTTATCTTTCTGGCATAAATATATAAACAAAACATTTAAGATTTCCCATTACCAAATCTCTAAAAAAGATTTAATTACATTATTTAAATTGGAGAAAAGAATTACTTAAAGCATTATTCCATCTGTGTAAAGTGTGGAATGGATGTTCTATGCCACCATTTTTTAAAAGGTCAGACTCGAGAAACCCAAACCTCGAATTCCTATTGTAATTATTTTCAATAAATCCTTTTACAAACTTCCTTTACCCATGAAATCCTTTTTTCTTTAATCTAAACCCATTCACAAAATATTTATCAACCTCCATACTCATTTATGAGGCTCTTTATTAATATTCAAACCCGTTTATATATAAACTTCTTTATAAAATTTCAAACCTTATAAAAAAATTGCTTTATAGGCATCCAAACCCATTTATAAAATCTTTTTATAAACATTCAAAACTATTTCTAAAACTCCGTTTATGAATACCCCAAGATTATTCATAAAAATCTTTATATAATATTCAAAACAATTGTAGAATCATTCTTCAAATATCTTATTCGAAATAGAATATCCTAGAAGACCATTTTAAAAGGCAATGAAATATTAATTTTCCAAAACCAAACGGAGGCGCAATGACTAAAACGGTTTAAAAAATTTAGGTTTACTTATCCAAGTTATATCATGGGTATCGCATAACATTAGATGTGTAAAGGGTTCACATATAACATACAATCAATCATAGGTAGATGTCTAAGTTACAAATATAGACACATCCATTATTGGTGAAAAATGTAAATATAGAAGTATGTTCTATAAGCTTAAGTTACCATGACCCTCTTATTGAAATTAACTTCCTTGTATTTATCACGTTACCGATGTTCAACATTTATGCTAAACACAAGTTACTTACTTCCCATAAAACATGTCAACGTTTTATAATCATACTTTAATTCATTTGGCTACTTCTTGGTCTAGATAAGAGATCCTTTGATTTAAAATCAATTAATCGTACAAAGAAAACTGATTTAATACATAACTGATTGGGTTTAAATCAACCTTTGAAAAGACTAAAGTATATTTAGTTGGTTTAACCCTGATTATATCTTAATAAATCATCATTAAATCAAGATTAAATCATTATTAAACTTAGTTAACTTAACGAACTTAGTTAAGCCCAAATTAACTTCTTAATGCATCTTAGTTAAGGTTTAAACGATTCATTATTAGTTAAACACTAATTAGTTAACAATTATTTCAATAATCACTTAATTAATAATAATTAATTAAACTATTCAGATGAACTAAATAATAATTAACCACTTAATTACTTCTTATCTTCATTAATCACTAATTAAAAACTTTATAAATTACTAATTAATTATTAACCTTCCTTAAGTATTACTTAACCCTACTCACTTACTTAATTACTAATTAACTGCTAATTACCTTTAATTATTTTATTAAATAAATAAATTATTAAAGAAGGAATTAGGGAAAAGGACAAACTTTGAAGAAAATTTGGGCTGAAGGTCACCAACTTTTATCTCTAGGCTGAAGGGTAAATGCTAGTTATAATTGGCATTATACTCAACTTTTACATTGTATAAAATGTTAGTTATACATTATATTCAGTATTACACTATACAAAATGGTACTTATAACTAGCATTGTCCTTTGGCATAAAAAACAAACTTGTTTTCCTTCAGCCTAAATTTTTTCTATGTTTTTCCTTGTGCCTATTTTCCTGATTATTAAATAATCTAAACTTAATATCTTTTATTTTACTAATTAAGTTTAAAAAATTTATGCAAAACAATTCCAAAATGAGTCACTTAAAGATGAAAAATCGTGAATTTTTTTGTCGAACTGCATCCATAGCGACTATTGCTATGAGCGTAGTTCGCTCCATCTTATTTTAAACGAAATACTTTATTTCAAATTCTTGCCCTATATGTTTTGAAGTAATATTTAGAAAGTTTTTAAAACCTTAAACCAAGATAAAACTTAAGGCCATTTTTTAACTTTGATATTAGAAATCATAGTTTTGATTTCAAATCGGATCTTACCTCCGTCGCAACACACAAAGTTGTTAACTTTATTTCAACTCAACATACTTGTTTCTTAAATCACAACCATATGTCCATACTACAATACTCTTAACATCACAATGAAACACACATATAAGCATAATGTTATATGCTTAATAACTCAACAACATCACATTCAAATCTCAAATTCAATACCAAACATAACATCCATCAAATCATCATCGACCAACATAATAACCATTCACTTATCTCATCATATTATCACCATAATAACACATCATAGTAAAGTCATAAACTTTTTCAAAACAAAGTTGTTTTACTCAACAGAACTGTCTAAAACCTGAAATGCCTTAGATGCACCAAAAATCACCCCAAAAATATGTCATCTCCACTTGATTTTTGGACATATTACTCTTGGATATCGGAAAAGTGATCAAAATAAAAGTTTTAGAAAATTATTTTCTCCATAATTTATGAAAATAAGTCAATCAAATTAGATTTCGTTTGTGGTAGATATGGTCAAAAGATGGAGAGCTATTTTTGGACCATAATTTTCGAGTTGAAAAATACACTGCAAACAAATGAGATTTTAACATACCTAATCCTGAAGTTAGAAAAAGTAGAAAAAAGTTGTAAATACTGAAATTTTATACTTTTTTAAAATAATAAAATCTTGATTTGGTGTAAAATAGAGGAAGTTATGGCCAAATAAATTTGGGGAAAAGTGGTGAAGAAAGAGTTTAAAAACAAGTTAGCATCTTTAAAACAATTTAAATCTTTTGATTTAAAAAATAATAAACTAATATATGACTAGAAACATGATGAAATCTTTAGAGAAACTGAAAAGGAGAAGTAAATGAAATTATGGTGAAGGGAATGTGTGTTTTAAAATAGAAGAAAGTAGAAAAATTACCATTTTAACCTTAGTTTTAAAATATCCTAGCATATAATTACTTTAACAAGTCACATCACCACCTTCCTTTCCCTCATATATCACATCCCCCCTTCTAGTTACTTCCTTTAGGTTATGATGGATAACGATGATAATGTTAAGAATTGACAAGAGATAATGATATACACTAATATATAAGCTATTCTTTTTAAAACCATGACTTGTCACATCACTTGCCAAACATAATTAACATAAGATAATACACTATTAGTGTATTATTATTATTTGGTTAATTAACTCTTATGTGTGTGTGTGTATAGTGTATAAAGACAAACAATGTTCCTGGCAAATTTTTGGTGTCGAAATTTCGAAAAACGTTCTTCGATCACATTTTTATTTTTCTACGAACTATCTATTTGGTAAAAAAATTTAAAAACTATTTTACCATCATTATTAAATAATTGAAATAGGTTTATTTGTAAATAAAAACCTATTTATTTAATATGTAAACTTAACATAAATTCCCGAAGAAATATATAAAACCGATGATATCAACTGTCGATGTCATAAATACATTTTATTTTCCAAAACTAAAGGAAATTATTATATTTCACAATCTTATTTGAATACATATATTAGTGTATGAATCTAGAGCCATGCACGATCCTTATTGTTCAAAAGCAATTTTATCGATAAAATGATTTTCGACTCTTTTATCGATATTTTACCTAGAACGATATTTACAAATTATCAATATGTTACTTCGGTAATTTTTCCGCAAATATTTCTCCCAAAAAAATAACCATTATTGTTTAGCACTTAAAACACGATTATTTCTTGCTTTTAAACTCATACCTAAATATTTTAAAAATAAATAAAATTTATCCAAGTGATATATTTGCAGGTCTTTACAGATTATGCGCGAACTCATGTCCAGCTGGTAGGGAGACGTCTTCCTCCATGATGTCATGTTGTAAACAAATATCGCAAAGCGATTTCGATGCCAAGGAAGTGGCCACCTGCTCCGGTGGATCATTTAGACTTACCAACCCTAGAGGCAATGGGCGTGGTACTGGATCAATCGGCACCAGCTGATTTACGGACTCAAAAGAAGGTTGGTCCATTTCGATCGGCGCAGACAGTGAGACTGGAGTAGTAGAAGATGCAGCTTTAGAAGGAATGGAAGGCCCTTCACCGGGCTTGAGAAGAGGCGATCGACGAGCCATTCTACACAGCAAAACTTGACGTTCAACATGGTTAGGTATGTTTAGCTTAGAAAAAAAGTACCAATGTGACCAACACTTGGAATCCCAAAGAAATCGATGTGTGTTGACCAATCTGATTCTAAGTATGGATCAAGGCTGACACAGTGTTTTATTTACGTAGAGTGAGTCCAGTGTCCTAAACACTGCAAATAGACCATTCTACATAGATAGCTTACTTGTCTTCGAAAGACAAATCGCATCGCACTATGTCGTTATCTCTTTTGGAACATACCCGTTATCAATGGAAAATCAATAATGGATCCAATTTTTAGAGGGATGTAGAAAGATTTTAAGGATTATTGGACATGTAGAAATAGGAAGGCAGTACGACGTATTCAACCAATACGCCCGAGTTCAAAACAAATCATCATATCCGAGTTTATTGGATGATCGAAACTTAGCCAATTTCATGGGAAAGACAATCGAATTTGGAGAATCAAACATTTCTCCAAAGTCATATGTGTTCAACCAGGGAAACCCTAGTTTCATCATCAATTAAACATGATAGAAACCAATTGTATTCCATCAGAATTGTGATCTACCAGGTCAAAGACATCTCCTCTACCATCATCACCTTGTAATCCACCAATACCTACCTTTGAATCAAATCAAAATGCAACTCGACACCTTGGGTTTTAGTTTAAAACGAGACCACGACTTTAAGAAGAGAACTTGGAGGTGATCGGGCAAATCAACGGCAGCGAATGGTTTGGAGGAGCAACGAAAATTATGATCAGAGTGGAGGCAAATTAATGGTTGAAGTTAGTTCGGCACTAGGAAAACTCAAGTAGAAGCGTAAAAGACTCAATAGTTGGGAGGAAAAATATGGAAGCATAAGGAAAAATTTAACTAGTGTTGGCTTACAATAGAATAATGGAAATTTTTCTTAAGTTAACATGTCGTCACCGACATGTTTAAGTAGATACCAACATGTTAATATTCTCTCAATTTTGCTCAAGTTCATCACAATGGACCAACTCGACAATGCAAAGCAGCACGTAATTTTTGATGCATAGATTACATTACCTATGCAGAGAAGAGAAATTTCGATTCAAAGTAAAGAAGATAGTTAATAGAAATCAATCTATCGAAGTCAAGCAAAAGCAACGTCGTGAAAAGACATTCAAATGGTTGATTGGAATTCTCATAATAAGAATTTATGACTAATTTAAATCTAGAGCACACTTTATTTTCAAAAAAACATACTTTAGGGGGCAAATGTAAACTGGTTTTCTAGCAAGGTAGAAGTCAATAGAAGTTAGAACTTCAAAACCAAGAGGAAACGACTTGAAAACTTGGAGGCACACTTAAATGAAGCATATGAACATCTCAGAGGAAAATCAACAAAAAATAGGCCAAGAGATTATTTTCCTAATCTTTTGGGCTTTGTGTTTCCCACTTGTAAACTTGACATAAGTCATTCTCTACTTTTCCTATGCTTGCTTAAGAGATTATAAGGGTCTTGAACAACCTAGAACAAGAGTTGAAGAGTTAGCAGCGAAAATAGAAGAACAAACCATGTAATGATGGAATAGTTATCGAAATCAACCAATGATCCATGGAAATAACATGGGACACCTCAAAACCAAGTTGTATGAAGAGTGCAAAAGATTTGGATCATAATTAAGCAATATGAACATGTCGGCAGCGATACGTTTAGACAATTCAGTAGGCCTCGCGGTTTTATACACTAGTTCAAGCTGATGTCTAGACTTTGCTCTAACTTGGCTTCTAGCCCAACATGACTATTACCCTTACAAATATAGTCACAGAGCTATCAAAAGAGGATCTAGTTATTGTCATCACCATGCGGGGGCTCTTCCTCTTCTTCATCTTCTTTTTTACCCAATAATCACCCTGGTATTCTACTTTGGGCAATTCAAGGAGTTGCAATTTGTCTAACTCATATACCTCTGACTTATTCTCATTCAAATCTCTTATAATCTCAAACAAACTACATCAGATCTATAAGCAACAAAGCTATAAAGTGGTCGTAGACTATAGATTGTTGAACCACTATAAAACCTCGTGTGTCTCTACTTTATTTCTATTATTTTCCTTTTATTTCAACTATTATCTGCTAGATCTAAATCTCATAGGTTCCCTACAATCTATTATTGGGGATTGATTCATTTTTGCCATTAATGATGTTCTAGGAGGGTTTTGTGGCATGATGAAATGAGTGATGGTGCTACAAAATAAATAGATGCATGGAGTGATTTGGTGTTATGTAAAGAGGATGTGTATATAAGTGTTGTTATGAAATTGTGACATGATGATGAATGTGAATGGGAACAAGTCTAGGTCATAGGATAAATGGGCCTGATGTGTGCTTGATGTGAATGCAGTCATGTGACACTTAATTGGTGATATAGGAACGACGATATTATTCCCCTACAGTACTACAGTGGACCAGTGAAGGAATTGAATTTTAAGTGACCCTACAGGCAATAGGCAGACCAAGGTGCGAGTAAAACTAAGTAGTATGCAGATAACATGATTACCTGTAGGCTTTGGGCGGTCAAGGGAAGTAAGTTCTATACTAGGTTTAGGTGACGATGGGAATAGGCAACTCGACAGGGTATGGGGTTGGACCAGAGTGTTAGTCTGTATAGATATGATGCCATATAGTTAGATTTATAAGATTGTCAGGTTTGATGTGGTGATAACATGCACCGTGGCATGATGATAGACTCATGTCATGTTATAGTATTATTTTTGTAGCTTACGTAGAGTAGAGTAAGGCTCACTCACCAGACTTATGTTTGACCTAATCCTATTTTCATATACATACATTTATATATGTACATAATCTAGGTTGATGGAGTTTAGGGATGATATGGTATCTGAGGTAGAGATTTATTAATGTATTATACATGTGGAGTAGATTAGTATTGTATATGGATTTATGGGGTTCAATTGTACCTATATTTTTTAGACATGTGTATCCGACTTATCTGACATGTTATGGTGATGTGACTATGAGTTGATTCTATATTTTATTTTCTTCCATTGTGAAGTTTCAAAAGTAGATTGTATTAGTTAGAGTCATATTTAACATTTGATAACTAATATCTACTTGTGACCATATACATATTTATCTTACCCCAACGCCTAGTACTTTCGGTTCTCAAGTGCTGGAGTCAGTTTGAAAATCTGACTTGGGGTCAAAAAGGTGGTTTGTTATATTTGGTATCAAAATATAGGTTAGGAACTAGGATTGGAATTAGGAATGTACTATGAGAGCATACTTGTGTTTTCTATTATACACACACACACATTCATATGTGTGTATATGTGTATGTGTAATGACCCACCTTTTTGTGATAACCCAAATCTTCGAATATTTGATATGGATTAATTGATAGAAATGCTGACTTTTCTTTGTTTAATTGAGAAATAAAACTAGGATAGTTAGGATATTTGAATATGTTTATAAATGGAGTTGAACAAAATAAATTCTGGTAACATAAATTTCTATTTCAAAGCAAAATAAGAAAAATTAAAATAAAAGATTTTTTTTACATATTAATGTATAAATTGGAGAAAGTATAAATTATGTAATGTACTTTAACATGAGTAGTTAATTTTAACATAAAATTGAACACTTGTAAGGAAAATTTAACTTACATAAAAACCAAAGTATGCTAAGTACATTTGTAAATATGATATATAAATATATTAACATAAGAAGTATTAACAAATTCAAGTTAGAGCTTAAAACAAAGTTGTAAAATTAAATTAACAAGTGACATTTGTGAAACCATGAACATAAGGGATGAACACTTGTAATCTTATGGTAACAAGTGGCAAAGCTTTTCCATTTGAAATTGTAAAATAAAATAAAAATGAAGCCAGGCCATTATTTTTTCTTTTTCATATTTTTCTCAAAACTGATCTAATGGAAGCTTAATCAAAATCTGTGTCAATTTGTAATCTGAGCAAATATACATGAGCAAGATCAACCCAGAAAAAAAAAATCAAATTCAACAAATTGCAACCTGATCAAGAGCAGGGATTAAAGCTTCAGCAATCAAGGGGAAAATGAAACTAAAACATTCAATTTAAAACAAAGACAAGCTGTTCCAGGATAAATTCTTCCCTGTTTTTCTGTTTCAGATCTTACAGGTGAGTAAAACTTTTTGTTTATCTGGTTTTTAACTGAACTGCATGTGATGTTATTGAATTACCTCAAAATACAAACTAATAAATTCAAAGTTTCAAACTATTTTAAGCTTTGTGCAGTAACATCACAAGTGAGTAATCTTATACTAAAATATTATTTGAATCTGGTGCATGTGTTAAATTTATATGGATATGACGAAATATGTATGCATGCATAATTATTTTCTGAAAAATGATATAATCTGCCCTGTATATATATATATATAAGAATGTATAGGACTGTGTTTAAATCATGTCTCTGTTATAATCAGGGCCTTAAAATTCAAACAAAATTCCTATCTTCCATTAGGAATCAATTCGGACTTTGATTTCTGAGTATAAATGTTTTAAAATAAGTTAACATCATTTATAAAATGATTTTGAATTTAAATAATTGAGAATTTATCTCTAAAACAAAGGTTACAGTGAAACTTTGAAATTTGGAGCAAAATCAAACATCTTGATTTTTGGTTTGGAATCCACAATTAGGTTTGTAGTTGTAAATCATGAATTTTAAAATAAAAATCATAAAATTTAATATCGAATTGAATGGTAAATCTGGGTTTGTCTGGAAATGGGTTCTGAGGCATTTTGTGATAACCTACTGATTGACGGGTGGTCGGCACTGCATCTGGAAGTGGAGGGATGAACGGTGAGGTTAGGAAAAATGGCTAGTAGTCAGAGTTTGCCGTGGCGTCGTCGGTGAAGTGGTTTAGTTCCTAAACCTAATTTTGGGTCGAGTTGTAATTTGGAGCAGTGCGTCTTCTATGATGGGTCGAGCTTCACCAAACCAAGGGATTTGCTTCGGGAATGGGAGATGATTGCGAGGCCGGAATGGCAATGATTCCGGTGGTCAGAGGGAGGTGATTGGATCATTTTCAGGTGACGTAGTGAGTTCCAATTTGATCTAAATAGCTCGTTTTCGTTTTGAGGAGGATAAGGGCGAATCGATGTTTTGAATCGATTGTTGAGTCGACTTGCGACTTGCCGTAGGCGGTGAGGTACACCGGAGCAGTGGAGAACGGCCGTGCATGTGCACGGCGATGGCCTCGTGTGTCAGAGGGATGGGTTGTGAGAAACTCGAAGTGACGTTCGGGTTAGGGAAGGACTGGCTCGGGTTTATGATCGTTCTTGGAAGTGTAATACTGTGTAATTAATAAGGGGCTTGCTCGTGAGGAACTGGGGAAAGAGTGTGTTTTACTCGAGTATTGTTTAGTGTTATTCGAGTATGTTAGCAAGGTTTATATTTGAGTAAATCGGCAATGACACGGGTGGAAACAAGAAGAATATCGGGTTCAAACCTATTCCACTTCGAATATAAAATTTAATCAAGTTTGTTAAATGAAGTTCAAATAAATTCTGGTTTAACTCTTTTAAATATGCTTATTTTGGTTTTGGAATTCATTAAAGATTTAGAATAAATATTTTATTTATTAATTAATTTATTAAGTATAAGGTATTTTAATTTGAACCTATTATTTAAAAATTCAAGTTCATTTAAATTAGTTTAAGGATATAATGTAACAGCTTTAAATAACTTAAAGGATTTAAGTTGAATTTTGTAATATGAAGATTTATTACAAAGGTTTCCAAACAACCTTGAATGGCATTAATTGTTGAGTGAAGATAAATGGTTTATCTTTTAAAGTTATTAAGATCTTGAGTAATTTCTTAATGAAATTTAAAAGTGATGTTGAATTATTTAAAGTAATCGATCAATGATTGATTAATTTATGTGACTGATTAAAGGTTAATTTACCAATAAATTTTAAGTTAATTGCTTAATTAAAGAATAAGTAATTAATGATGAGTAATTAAAAGTTAATTGCTTGATGGATGTTATTGATTAAAGGAAAATTACTTAAGAGAAGTAATTAATGATTAATTACTTAGTGTAATTATTTAAAAAAAATTAAATTAATTACTCTATGTAATTAATTAATATGATTAGTTTAAGTTAATTAATTGGTTTAATAAATTTAGATAATCGCTTGATGATGGGACTGGGTATAATTATTTAATGAGGTTCATAAAGTGTAATTACTTAGTGAAGTAATTAATGGATAATTACAGGATGTAATTAATTAATGAGTGATTACTTGATGGAAAGTGTGAAGAATAACTTCTTAGTAGGGGTAATTAGGTGTTATTATTCAATGTAATTAATTAAAGGATTTATTAATTAATTAAGTGGTTAATTAATTAATGTAAGTAATTAAGAATAAGTAATTACTGAATGTGATTAATCATGGTTGATTAATAAATGTGGTAAATTAATTAAAGGTTAATTACTAAATGTGAATAAAAAGGATAACTAAGGGATGATTAATTAGTGGTTTGTAATTAATTATTGTTAAGTAAGCTAGATTAAAAGTGATTAAGGAAAATTAATTTGATCTAATTAGGAATGGGTGATTAATCAATCTTGCTTATGAATGATTGCTTGATATTTCTGGTATAAAATGTTTGTGATATGATATGTTTGGAGGACAGTGAAAGTGTACCTATCCTTTATGAATTGTTGTATGAAAGTGTTATCCTATAATTAAGGCATAAATTGTATTTAATTGAATAACTTGGGTTAAGCTTACATTGGACTCGAAGAGGCCGGAGTCGGGTATTAGTAGATACCCGAAACCACTTCGATTCTTTATAAATTGGTACGTGAAATAAATTGGCTAAATGGAATGATGTGAGTGAATTGGACCATTTAATCTCGGTTTTGGTACTTAGAAATGGTTGTATGAAATAAGTAAGGCCTATAACCACAGGTGATGTTGTAAAATTTATACAAGTTACCCCGGGTTTATATAAGTTGTATGTTTTTGTATTCCATGTTAGATGGGTTTACTCACGTTGGTTTCCATCCTGACCCGGGTGTTACTTTGATGTAATGCTCGGGTCAGACCGAGTATTACAGATTTTCAGGTAGATACGATCTGGAGCTCATGTGGCATGCTGGATGGCAAGAGCGTTGTAACAACCCTGGTTTTGGAGATTACCTGTTAATATTAAATTATAACTATGAACAGGTAATCTCCAAAACCAGGGTTGTTACAAGCGTATCAAATATTTCCGTTGTATAGTATAGTATAGTATTGTTGGGTATCTGCGACATGATAATTGAGTATATTCAATGTCTGTGTATTTGTGACTCTGATTGTAATAAAGTGTAATTCGACAGATATGATATTCATTTGTAAACTGATATTATATATTATTATAGTTTATCCGCTGCGAATGTGAGATTGTGTGTTTCTTTTCTGTTCTTTTTCTTCTATCTCCTTCTTTTTTTTCATAACTATCTGGAATTTTCGGATTCGGAATTTCCGGGTCGTTACATTTGGTATCAGAGCTGAAGGTTAAGCGAGAACCTTGGCTCTGGTGGGATTACTCTATAAGGATAGGGTAAGTGGTACCCTAGAATGAGTTGAGTGTATATATATGAGAGAGCGTACTTGTTATTTTCTTATATAAAGGTTTTTAAATAATTTCAAAAGTAAATGAATCTTATATAAGAAATAGATTATCTATTATATTAAGGAAATTGGTTGTAGCATAAATTAAATTAAAGGTAATAGTAAGAATTAAATTAAGTGGTAATAGAATTACAACCAAATTGAAATTAAATTAAAGACAAATTTGAAATGGAATTCAAACTAAAATTGAAATCTTGAATTGGAGAAGTATTTCAGAATAAGATGATAATGGATGGTTTTAGATATGATAATCTTGGATATTATCATAAATGGTTGATGTATCTAATAATGAAATATTTTAAGGAAGTAACCATTTAAAAAGGAGAATAAACTTGTAAATTTGAAAGGATGAAAATTAAAGTGGGTTTCCAATTGTGAAGTTCGGAATTCTAAATTTAAACATTTGAATTGGTTTCAAAATGTTAAAGGAAATTATATTATAACTATTTTGAGTATGATCTTAAAATAAGAAATGTTTGAAAATTTTAAAGAGAATTTTTTTTGTATTGAAACAAAGGTGGTTTAAATTTTTAAATTTGGCTTGGCAAGCCAAGAAGTAAATATGTATATGTAAGGATATACATAATATCAAAGTTGGTTGAAATAAACTCTAAATGTTGATTTTTAAATTTGGAATAAGATATGATACCCAAAGTGATAAGTTTTTGAACTTAATAAGTGGAAAGATTATTTATGTTAAGTTTAAAATTTGAAATGGAAGTTCAAATTGGATAAGAATGACTGGATTAAGTGAATTGAGTTTAACTTGGGAAAAAGTTAAATAAGTTGGAATGATCAACCTGATTTGGAAATTTCAAGATGAAATTAAGATTTAACTTGGAAAGTTAAATGGTTGATTTGAATTAAAGAAGTTTGAGTGATCTCAAAATGGGTTTGAAATCCGAAATTGGAAATGGATGGATGTTTATAAAATAAAGGCTAATTTGATTTGTGGTATAATATGTTAGGTCTGAACTGTGAATTGAATTGTTTAAAAACTTAAAGATAAATTGATTTAAAGGAATTGAATCAATATTTGAAGTATTAACTCGAATTTATATAATTCAAGATGGTCTAAATCTGGAATTTGAATTGAAATTGTGATGGAAGATGTATAAGTATAAAATTCAAATGGAAAATTTGAATGGGATTAATTTGAAATGATTTGAAATTGAAATGAGTTCAATTTGAAATTAGTTCGAATTGATTTAAATATTTTGAAATTGTAATTAAAGCTGAATAATTTTGAATTCAAATGGAATTTGAATTGAATTTGGAAAGAAATCAAGAATAATTCAACTTGATTTGGAAATGGAATTTGAAATTGGAATTTATTCAAACTGGAGTTGAAATGAATTGAAATTGGAACTTGTTCAATTGAAATTTATCTGAATTAGTAGAATTTGAGATCAAGGTTGAATAAGGTTACTGAGATTAATTCAACTTGAATTGAGATTGAATCAATTTTAATGGAAATTGAAGTTATTTATTAAAAAAAATTGAAATTAGGTCAATTTAAATATAAAAGGGAATTTAAATTGAACTGATTGGGAATAGGGATTGGGAATTGAACAGTTTTGACTCTGGACTATTTTTTTAATATAAATTGTTTTAATATAAACCTATTTTTCCCAGCTATTCATTATATATACAACCTTTCTTTTAAAAGCCAAATTATCTTATACTTGTTTTACAATTATTTTTGAAACTGTTTAACAACTTTCTAATTATTCTATAAACTAATTACTATTTTCAACTACTAATTACTATTTTATAGCTATTTTGCAATTATTTAAAATTTCTATGACTGTTTAACTATTTTCCAATTATTTTACAATTACTGAACTATTTTACATCTATTTTACAAACTAGTAATTATTTTTCAACTACTTATCTATTTCTTTAACTTTTTAAGTTATTTTCTAAATTTAAACTGGACAGAGTTTAGA
Organism: Allium cepa; assembly: GCA_030765085.1. Lineage (NCBI taxonomy): Eukaryota > Viridiplantae > Streptophyta > Magnoliopsida > Asparagales > Amaryllidaceae > Allium > Allium cepa. Next base: position 727,315,126 of record CM060938.1, on the reverse strand, counting down.
CTGTTCTTGGTTAAATACCCAATCGAGATAAGAAAAGAGGTGATAATCCAAATGGATTAAGGCAATTGTGAGTAAGTGAATAGAATCTAAATGAAATTGTGAATAGAAAGAGAATTAATTTGGCTAATAACCAATAAAGATAAATACGTAGGGTGTACGTATGTTATTCTATTCGCATAATGATTTGATCCAGATTCGAGCACAGAATTTCGAGATTGTATGTCGATCCGAGTTGGAATTTTTCACTCGATTTTGGACGGTGAACCCGGATATGGATTGTTGATTGGTTTTGGATATTCTCTATCATAGTATGCTATGCAAGGAGAATGACGGTTTCTGATCAAGAAACCAGATCCGTGTCCGCACTAGGAAGTCGGTTGGAAGATACTAGTTCGGAAGTGAAATTGTGTGATCGAGTGAGCGATCAGATTGGTATAGCGTACGAATAATATGTGTACATCGTACGGATTTGAATAAAATTGATACTGGAAATTTGTGGATTATAAATGTGAATTGGATTTTGAATGAAAGTTATATTTTGTGAAGTATATGATGAAGTAAAGTGGAAATTTGATATTTCTATGGTTGAAATTTTTTTTATGGAAGTAAGTGATATGGTAAGTGGTTTTGTAAAGAATAATCAAATTTGATTGTTTGATTTGGAATAAATAAAGTTATATATCTTTATTATATAACATAAACCTTCCCTTGTTGAATCTTTTGCCAGAAGAAAAGGGTTTTTGAAGATGTTTTGAAGTACAAAAGGAGTTTTAGACAAGTTTGAAATGATCCAAAGTTTTAAAAATTATATATAACTATGTGTATATATATATATATATATGTACTAAGGATCTTATGAGGATTTTGGAAAAAAGGTTTTGGGAACCTATGGATTTGGAAAGGCTTTTGATTTTTGGGTAAAATCAATATTGAATTTGGAAAGCCTAATTTGAGAATTATCGATTTTGGGATAATCGATTTTGTGTAAAGGAGCTTTGTATGAGATCATACTAGGTGTATGATTTAAAGATACTATATGTATATAGTATAAAGTGTTTTGATGATGGCTCTGGGGAAAAAAGCGCTCCCTTGAAATGAACTTCTCAGGAGTACCACCGGGTGGTGCTGCCTTGAGCCCCATGGGGGGGTTCTAAAGTTGATCCTGTGAGGAGTCCGGACAAAACTAGTTCCTGGGGATTATGAGTAGAATATATCATAGCGAAAGTCGTGTGTGTCGCTGAGAGCCAATGGTCTGCATTTGATTTTATACCGGCAGACTGTGACCTATGGTATAACATAGCAAAAGTCGTGTGTGCCGATGAGAGCCAATAGTCTGCGTTTGATTTTATATCGGCAGACTGCGACCTATGTAGGAGTGGAGAAGTTTCATTTTGACAGCGAAAATCAGAGGCCGCCGAGAGCCTGCAGTTACATGGATTTTTGATGCGACGGCAACGTAACCCTGGATGTAACTGTGATCTGTTGTATGGGTTCCATGGCGTAATCGAGAGGCCGCGGAGAGCCTGCGGTTACATGGACTTCTGCTGCGACGGCAACGTAACCCTGGAATGTAACTGTGACCATGGATGGGGGTGATGATTTCCAGAGCATTCTCACCAAAGATATTTCCTCGATTTCGAAATGTTTTCAATATTTTTAATAAAATTATTTTCGAAGTATTTTCACTGGGTGTTGAAAACGGGTCTTCTAAGTACTTATAGATTTTCAGTCGTACGCCTGATCAACGTATGACCGAATTTCTTTGAGAACAAGGATGGACTGGTTAAAACATCGAGTTATACAAAGTATTTTTATAAAAATTATTTTTGTAATACTATATATACTTTAAATGTTTTAAAAATGATCAATGAAGATTTATCTGATTTTAAGCATTTTATTAAATTCTGGCTCCGTTTCTTTTCGAGGACGAAAAGATTCTAAGAGGGGAGGAATGTGATAACCCGAATCTTGGAATATCTGATAAGGATTAATTGATAGAAATGCTGACTTTTCTTTGTTTAATTGAGAAATAAAACTTGGATAGTTAGGATATTTGAATATGTTTATAAATGGAGTTGAACAAAATAAATTCTGGTAACATAAATTTCTATTTCAAAGCAAAATAAGAAAAATTAAAATAAAAGATTTTTTTTACATATTAATGTATAAATTAGAGAAAGTATAAATTTGTAATGTACTTTAACATGAGTAGTTAATTTTAACATAAAATTGAACACTTGTAAGGAAAATTCAACTTACATAAAAACAAGAGTATGCTAAGTACATTTGTAAATATGATATATAAATATATTAACATAAGAAGTATTAACAAATTCATGCTAGGGCTTAAAACAAAGTTGTAAAATTAAATTAACAAGTGACATTTGTGAAACCATGAACATAAGGGATGAACACTTGTAATATTATGGTAACAAGTGGCAAAGCTTTTCCATTTGAAATTGTAAAATAAAATAAAAATGAAGCCAGGCCATTATTTTTTCTTTTTCATATTTTTCTCAAAACTGATCTAATGGAAGCTCAATCAAAATCTGTGTCAATTTGTAACCTGAGCAAATATACATGAGAAAGATTAACCCAGAAAAAAAAATCAAATCAAATTCAACAAATTGCAACCTGATCAAGAGCAGGGATTAAAGCTTCAGCAATCAAGGGGAAAATGAAACTAAAACATTCAATTTAGAACAAAGACAAGCCGTTCCAGGATCAATGGCAGGGCTACTGGGGTACCGCCCGTCACAGTACGTGGCCTAGATCATCGTACCGAGGAGTACGCCCGCTCCCCTGCAACATAAGACTGGGACCATTCCTTATTGAACAGTCCCGAACAAGACCACCCCGCAGTTGGCTGCAGATCCAACTGCCCACAAAGTCGAAATAAAAAGAGACATCTAGACAGGGATGTATCTCCCTCTCCAGTGGGAGCTACCCACGATGCCTTGTTGCACCTCCTCTGTTTTAGCCATTCCCGGTTGATGAGGCTTGAGGCTGCGATTACCTTTATAGGACACATCTATCTTAGAATGCTCATCGTCCACCTGACGATGTTCTGAAAGCATTCAATCCATACAAGTTCGTTACGGGTTCGAACGAAACCGAAGGTACTATCTCGTTGCACTCATTTTGGAATCACCCTCAGAGTCAACGACCATAGCCCTTGCACTCTAAATCACCATCTCGAACCTATAAGCACTATTCCGTCAAACTCATTATGGAATCACCCACAGAGTTATACTGACGTATAGCCCTTACACCTCGAGTCTTCACTCGCTCCACTTGGATTAACGACCTAACGTTAAATTGGAATCGATGTGGTTTTCGGATATCCAAATATGGAAACCCGATCCTAGTCTCACCGAATCCAAACGCCATTTTGATTTCCAAGTTGTACTTAAGGGATTTAAACAATAGATATTCAGAAATATCACTTAACTTAAATGGATGATTCATATTACACAGATAGGTAATCCACTATTATCACATGCATCTATACATATCACAAAGCAGCATAAATATCACATCTCAGATATATCACATTCATATCATCGCATATCAACCAACGACATCCAATATCATCCAATATCATTAACTCATTCAATGATGCTTATCAACCAATCAATAAACACCCATACACAAGGTTGATCCAACTTAAATAATTTAATTAATCATTAAATTAAATTAATCCTTACTTAATCACTTGGATTTATTATCAATCCATCTTACTTATTTATAAATTAATTACAAATTAACCAATTAACTAACATCACTTAATTATCCACTTCAATTAATCTTCCTTGATTAATTATCATTTAATTGTTTTAAGTAATTATTACTTAATTACCATATTAATTAATCATCCTGATTAATTACTTCCAAATTATACTAAGTAATTACCTCTTAATTACCTTCTAAAATTAATCATACTTGATTAACTATTCTTTAATTATCCTGATAATTATTCCTTAATTATCCTTTAATTAATTACGCCTGATTAATCACTTTTAATTAATCACACTTGATTAATTACTTTTAATTAAAACTACTTGATTAATTGCTTTTAATTAATCATATTTAATTAATAACTTTTAATTAATCATCCTTGATTAATTACTTTAATTACATTTAGTAATTAAAACTTAATTATAAATTAATTATCCTTAAATTATTAATTAATAATTAATTAATTATTTCCATTAATTAATGATTACCTCATAAATTTAATTTCTTTTTAATTAATTACTTAACAAGTAATTAATCACATAATTAACTGCTCTAAATATTTTTATTAACCATTAATTAAATAATTTAAACCTTTAATTAATTTTATTAATTAATTTCTTAATTAATAGCTCAAGTGATTAATCCTTAATCACATCCACTTAATTACTTGTAATAAAGTAATTAACTTTTACTTAATAACTTCTAGTAATTAACCATTTAATTACTTAACTACTTCACCAAGTAATTATACTTAATCAACTCCAAAGTGATTATCTTTAATTAATCACTAATTTATTACTTAATTAATTATTTAACTTAATCATTTAAATTAAATTAAATAATTTCTAACTTCTTATATTATAAAAATTCTCAATTTAGAAAACATCATCTAAATTAATTCATCTATATTAACCAATAACATTTGATTTATAATAATAAGTGAATTATCTCAATTATTCACACAATTTTCTTTATCTTTAAAGAATCAAAATTCTAGTTTGCATAAGTTAAATCTTATTATAATTGATTAGCAAATTCTAAATCATTAAACTTATTTAAAATAAATTATGTTTGAAATCAATTAGAATTAAAATAGTTTTTATCATTCAAATAAAACCTTGAACTTTTCCAAAGTTATTAAATAAAACTTCTTACAAACTTTATTTCTACTTATTTTATTTTAAAATTTTCATATATTTCAAAATAAAGCAACTTTGTTTAAAACTTATCATTAAACAAATTTAGTTTTATAATCAATACTTGTTTAACCTTTGGTTTTAAAACTTTGATTAATTACAAAGAATCAAGTTTCTTTGTTTTAAACTTCTAATAACATTACTGCTAAAATTTAAAACTTCACTGAACCAAACTAACACAATATTCAATGACTCGAGCAACTCACGCGACAACCCGAGTAAACTACACAAAAACCATGAGACTTTCCCGAGTTTCCTACTTCTTCTCCTACTTCAAGCCAAATTCCTAAATACCCGGAGTAGTACACGAGCTCCTACCATCTTCCTTCCAAAACCCATCCCCAGTCACACAACCGTGCACGTTAACGTGCACAGCGCCGCCGCACGACGCCTAACTCCGCTCTTACCTCCAGCATGCCTCTCTCGACCACGTCAACCCCTAGAGTCACCCAGAAACCCTGAAACAATCGAGGACCGAAAAAATGCCTATCGAACCCAATAGTTGAAACTCCATCACCACTACACTTGACCACCGCTGACCATCCCCCTCACTAGAGACCACACCGCCACTACCCTAGCTCCGCCACAACTCCCAGATCCTACGGCACCAGTGCGGTCTACTCCGGTAGCCTTATGACGCCTTGAAGTCGCGATGAACACATCGGCAAAAATCAGGAAATAAAACCCTACACGATCGAACTACGGCCATCTCGACCCATTAAAAATTACCACAGTAATTTTCCTATGATCAACGACACACCAACCACCTTCAACCTCAACCACGTCCACTGATCCGCCGTTGTTCGCCATTAATTGGACGAAATGCCCAAAACAAGAAACTCGAAAATTCTCTTTGAATTCGAATCTAAAAATTGTGTTTTTTCCATTAAAATTCATGATTTTCTATCACTATTCCTATCATGCAATCAAAATAAAAAATTGAATTCATCAAATTTTGACCCAATTTATATTTTACTGTAAATTTGAAAATTTAGAACCAATTTTCCATTTTTTTACAACTTGTAATTATTTTTAGAAGCAAGTTAATGTGGTAACAAACATCTTTCCTTCACAAACCATAAACAAATTCAAATTCAAAATTTAGTTATTGAATTATTTGTGACAAATGAAACTGTTAGTATCACACAGTGCTTAAGTTTTGACTATACAGACAATAAACATACAAGAAGATAACATGCATCAAATTAATTCAAATATTTCAGAAATCATCATAATCTTCATTCATCAGTAAAAGTTGGAAATCAAGTTAAAAATGTTTTTAGAAGGTTTCATTTACTCACCTTATACAGTAGAAGACAGAACCAATTTAGCTTCCAGGCCTGTTTAATTTATTTGTAGAAAACAAAGAATGTTTCCTGGTTTGTTGAAATTTCACTGCATTCTTCTTGAATTTGTTGCTTGCCTCAGATTCTATATTGAAAATCTTGCATGTTGATGTTGAAAACAATTCGTTGCTGTTGAATAATTTTCTTGAATTGCATGTTTATACTTGTAGATGACTTGCATTGACTCTGTTTGAAATTCCCTGATTTCTTCATTGCTTCAGATTTAACATATTTTTTTTTCTTTTTTTTTCTTTGATTTGTTTTGCATTAAGTTTGAGTTGAAGAAAAAGTGTTTTCAGCTGAAGAATAAAACCCATCTTTTATATTTTACAATTAGATTTTAAATTTTATTATTAATGAAAAAAAGACATTTGTCACTTAATGTTATAAGGATCTTACACTTGTCTTAACATACATTAAAAGATTAACAAGTGTTGTTTTTAAATGTCTAATTAATGTTTTAAATGTTATTTTCCTTTTATAATTTATCTTAAGCCTTGCATGAAATGTGTATATGTATGTAATGTATTTTAATGCTTACTTATTGATTTTATTATGTAATATTTATATGATTTTAAAATGTTTTTATCTTATATAAACAAGATTTTAGATCTTTAATAAATATTTCAAAAGCAAATTCATATAGGCCTTTATAAATAACTTATATTTTAGATCCAATTTAATATAACATATGTTTATAGATTTGAAAATTTTATTTTAACTTTCTATGTAAAATTTTAGAACAACCTATCTTAAGATAAAATTAAAATGAAAGAATAATAAAAACAAATGAACCTTTTTTAAATTTAAATCTTATTCCAAACTTAAGTACAAAATATATATGTATATATATATATATATTAAATAAGAAGTTAACTTTGTTATAGAAATTTAAACCTCAAATATTATTTCAAAAATATTAAATCAAATTAACATTTCAAATTTCAAAACTATATATTTCTATAATAAAGTTTAGAAATACTTATTAAATTCAAATTAATAAAATTCCTATTTCAAATGTATATATACAAATATATATACACATTTCAAATAGAAAAACATTCAAACATTAAATTGATTAATTACCATATTAAATTTTAAAACAAATCTCAAATCACAATATATACATTCATATATATTACAATTTAAATATAAAGTTTTATTACATTAAAAACTTCTTATTTACCAAAATAAATGTTTCCAAGTCATATTATTATAAAATTTCAAAAGAATTTAATCTTGCCTATTCATATTGCAAAGAAAAAAATATTAATAGATATTAACAAATTATTATTTTCAGCCTTTGAAATAATTTTAACTTGTCAATTATAATATAAAACGATCAAATCAATTTAATTATTACCAAAGATTATTAAATTGATATTGCTCAAAATTCCGGGTCGTCACAAATTAGATTTGAGATATGAATATATGAAATTATAAAGTTTAGTTTTGAAATGTGCGATATTAAAGTTTGGAAATATGTTAAAATTGGATTGTTTATTTTGTAGATCAAATCTATATTTTAAATTTATAAGATTTGAAAAGTTTTGTAAGGAAATTAAATTGAATTGAAACTGATGGTTTCATTTGAATTTAATTGGAAATTTGAAATTTTTGTTCAGTTGAGTAAATTTGTAAAATGTAAAGAATTAAAGGAATGTTTCATGATTTCAAATGTATGATTTTGAAATGTTATGATTTTCAAAGTGTAATTGTTTCAAGTATTTTTGGTTTCGAAAGAGTTATACTTTGAAAGTATTATGATTTTGAAATGAATATATGTTTGAAATGTTTTTGGTTGCGAAGTATAAACTATTTTGATTGAATAAATAGTTTTGAAATAAAAATGATTTTGGTTTCGAAGTATAAACTATTTTGATTGAATAAATAGTTTTGAAAAAAAATGATTTTGGTTTCAAAGTATAAACTATTTTGATTGAATAAATAGTTTTGAAATAAAAATGGTTTTGGTTTTGAAGTGTAAACTATTTTGAATGGAATATAGTTTTGAAATGAAAAGATTTGATCTTTTTGAAGTATAAACTATTTTGAAATGACCATGGTGTTATAATAACGATTGGTTGTTAAAGAGACCGGGATCGAAAGTTGCCATACTCTTTGCCAATTTCGAAAACCACTTTAACAACTGTGTACGCGGTGGAGTTTCCAGAATGAAGTTGGATGCTGGCATCATTTTTGACGTATATTACGCGGACCCAACTCCAGTGAGTTGGCATAAGGTGGCTAAAACAGGAGCGATCTCGGGCCAAAAGGGGTAGCTCCTCTGGTCGGACACATTCCTTTGATACTATACTCTTACTTGTGGTTGATTAGATGGCCATCCTTCGATTTTGATTGGGAGTGTGTTTCGAGGTGGGCGTAGTGGCTGCTGCGTTACCACCAGCCCGTGTGCGTAATTGGTATATCTACCCTGGCATTGCCTTGTGTACCATGTCACCTACCATATCGAGCCTTACTACGAGTTTGATTTTCTCTCGTAGCCCATGGAGTATTTAGGGTAGTCTCCCGATCTGGAGATATGCTGATACTAGATGGACTACCGGGACTACTATGTGTAAAGGGCTATATGGTAACCCGGAACGCTATTTAAAAGTATGTTTATTTTATTGTAGACATTATTATAATAGCGCAATATTACTACATAGTAAATAGTTTAACGGATCCTTAAAGGATGGGCGATCCCAAGCATCCTTTAAGTTATTGATGCATTTTGTTACTGTTCACTTGAGTTGATTTACAGTTCATAAGTATTTATGTCCTGACTCGGGTTTTTTATGTTTTGCTTTACGCTCGAATCAGATTGAGTGATTCAGCATTCAAGACTCACCTTCAAAGTTGGAGCTTGGCTTGAAGATCCAGCCATCTATTTTGCTTCCAGTATTCAGTGATTTCAGTGATGTATTTTGCTTTGTACCCGATGAATCTTGTTATTCTTCTGTTGTATCTTATTTAACTCTGATTTATCTTATTCTTATATAGTAGCTTCATGAACTACTATCTCTTTTAATTCCGCTGCATTATTATTTACTCTGTGTCCGTGATCCGTGATTATGTATTTACTATATATTCTGAGATTTGCCAAATTTTATTTACAACGCGGTATTTTGAGCAGTTCAAGTCCGACATGTGCGGATGCGAATGATTGAAAATATCGGGTCGTTATACGCTTATTTCACATCGAATGGTTCTTTTACATTTCAAAAAGTCAATTCACAATTGATATAAAAAAATCATATTCTCCAAACCAAATCATTTTCAAATCATGTTCACTTTGAAAATCACATTCACCTTCGAAATCATATTTACTCAAATATGTCATTTCATAAAAAGTATCAATTCCAAATTCCAACCTAGGTTTATCATCATCAAGGATTTAAATATAAATACTTAAACTTTACACAGTAAGAAATTAGAAAAATAGTTAGCTAGTCATAAATAGTTTTAGAAGTAATTTAAAATAGACTGAAATAGTTTAAATTGTCAAAATAGTTTAAATAGATTTAAATTTGATTAAATTAGATTTAAAATGATTTATATAGATTTAAAATAGATTAAATGGATTTAAATTGTCTTAAATAGATTTAAACTAGATTAAATAGATTTAAATTATATTAAATTGATTTAAAGTAGGTTAAATAAATTTAGAATGAATTAAATAGATTTAAATTATATTAAATAGGTTCAAAATAGATTAAATAAATTTAATTAGTTTAAAATTGGTAAAATAGATTAAATTCGATTAAATAGGTTATATTAGATTGTGATAAATGAAAATAGTTTTAAATTGATCAAAATAGTTAATTTATTTAAAATAGTTTAAACTAGTTTAAAAATGGATTTCAAAGTTATATCCAAACATTTCAATTATTCAATTCCAATAAATTCATTAATATTTGACACTTCGTCTTTGAAATGCCAATTTAAATCCTTTGAACAATTCATTAAATCAATTTCGATTTCAGCATTAAGGCTTGGATTATCGAAAATAATTCAATTTATATAAATACATTCCTGTTTCAAAAATGCCAGTTAACTTGATTCAAAATTTAAAGAATTAAAAATCATTTAATTTAACCAATCTGGTGTCCATGTATAATTTTCTACCTTATGGTAAGTGATACATATATTTATCATTTCAATCCGTAATTTGAAATTTTACGCTTATATATCATTTCAAACCATAATCCCGAATTAATTAAAAATACATAAAATTGCTCGATTCTATCATTTCAACCCATGATGATTTTTCCCTAATCTATAAATCATTCGTGTATGTATCGTTTCAACCCATAGGGAACTTGTAGTGTCATAACAATATAAAATATAGCATCCAGTCATCCAATATCAACAAACGAACATCCATCACAATCATCGTCCAAATTAATCAATAAACATCGATAGCCAACTGATTATCAATAACAAGTATAAACCGACAAATAAAAATTTAATGTTAATTTAAATGGCTATAATAACCAATAAAAGTTAGATTTAACAGTCATGACCATTTAAATATACCAAACATCAACCAATCAGTTTAAAATGACATCATAAATTTTATTTAACTGACATAAGATAATTTAGTAATTGTGAGCTGGTCAAAACACCCATCTTTGATTTCAAATCATTTCAAATCCAAATAAAGGCAAAATTCGAATGTCTCCTAATTCATCCAAACTAGCGTCAAAATGTCTGAAATTCCAATATGATCCCAACGAAACAAGCAGCGCTTAAATCGGACATCGTACGTGAAAGTTATGCATATTAGAAGTTGAACTATTTAAAATTAAAATAAATAAAATAATAGTAAATAGGATACACGTCATACCCTAGCCAACAGGAACGCATGCACGCATGATCAAGCATCTCAACCTCCAGCTGCCAACGTTCCTTCAATTTTCACCGCTGGTCCAAGCATCATCGACAAGGTCTGGATACGTTATCATCCTCCACACCTCAAGCTGCCCCTACGCCAGTTTCGCCAAACTCTGGTCGCCTCCAGCTCCATTTGTCGCCGCCGCCATAACGACCTGATCACGGTGAATCTGGCAAGCTTTGATGCCAAGCAACCATATGGATTGAACCTGCTCGTCACCCTCTACGAGCCCCTGTCCTCCGATCGACTCCTCATCACAAATCCACCGTTAAACGAGGCGATGTCCTATAAACGACCGAAAATGAATTGGTGATTTCGGGCCAAACGATGAACCCAATTGAAAAATAAATTTAAAATTTGGGTTATGCTCATCGTGAGCATTGAATCGGTATATAATTTGATATGGTTTGGAGGATTTTGATCGTAAAATTTGTTTGGAGATTGAATTTTAGGGTATGCAATTTAACCGTTTATTTCTGCCATTGAAAAGAAGGAGATAGACAGAAATTGAAGTACGTACAGAATAAGAAAATGACCGCTAGGGTTGGAACGAAACAATATAAACTAACAAAGCCCGATAGAAATGAAAATTACCTGAATTGATTTGAAACGACAAATAAGACCTAAAAACCCATTCTGCTTTCGGAACGAAAGCAGGTCGTCCCATATATCAAAATAGACGTTTTCAATATTTTTAAACTCAATAGAATAGGCTTCAAGTCCTAATTCCATCATATGAAGAAATTAGCTTTAAAATAAGCTTATTTCAAATTGATTTCAATAGAATTTAATTAAACCTATTTCTACGCGTTTTGAGCCCGTACGATCAAACGACAAGTCCAATCGCTACGAAACTTGAAATCTTAAAATAATTCACCGCGACGGATCCGATGAAACTGGTTCATCAAAATCCAAGTCAGTGGCCAAAATGGCTATTTTCACGTTAATTAAATAAATTAATATTAAATTAATTAAATTACTTTTTCCGTTCATATTTTGATAATTAAAAAATTTCATCATTTTTGGTCACTTGAACATTTGCAATGATTTAATACAAGTTTACATATCAATTCAGTGTTGAATATTACAATGATTATACTTGATTTCAGTCCTTTTCATTTCGTCATTCATTACTCTATGCATATTTTAACATTGGGTTATATCTTATTACGTTAGTATTCCACAATTACTAACTTTTATTTATTAATTGCGATATATCAATTATATTGAATTTTTGTCGATTTTCACATTAATTAAAATTTAAAGTCCCGCTAAATTCATTTATTTTGGTTTCACTCTTATTATTAAATCAATTACTGCCTTATGAATATAATTAACATTTCTGTACATTTAATTGCATCCACATTTTCAGTTATCATTTTAACTTATATTAACGTGATATTAATTACATTTAATTGCAATTGATTTCAAATTAATATTCAATAAATAAAATAAATTGGAAACAAATGACAATTGCTATCTTTTCTAAATTTGATCAAATTTGTAAGTTTATTGTCAACACAAATGTTATAATTATTTGTACAACACTAGTTTTTATTCAGTTACAATTTATTACATACTATTGCATTAATTTATACAACATTTAAATTATCAATTACTCTTTTAATCCAGTTGTCAATTAATACACACGTTATTACAATTAAATTTCAATCAATAACTAATTATAACTTTTTAATCATTTTAGTTAATTGGAATTACCTTTAAAGCAGTTATCAATTACCTTAAGTTAATACTATTACATTTTATTCTAGTTATATTTTTATTAATAAACCATATATTTTAATTTCTTCCATTATTAAATAAAAAATACATTACTTAATTCAAAATTTTGATTATCGAAAAAATGCAGGTCGTTACACTCTCCCCCACTCAAAACTTTTCGTCCTTGAAAGGGAAAAAAAGCAATCAAGGAATTAATATACCTTATTCAAAATATTAAATTTATAAACAATTAATTTACGTAATTAAATAATTTAAATAAAATATATCAATTTATAAACAATTAAATCCTTTTATATCCAAGTTAATCAAAGTTATAAATACATTTCTATTTTCACAAAATTTTCTAAGTCCAAAATTTACGAATTTTTTTGGCAGAGTCTCCTTTTTACGGAGAGGTTTGAGACAAATAATAATATCAATAATGACAATATATATCATATATTTACAAATAATATATCCCAAACCATGGGAAAACAATATAATTTCGCTATAAAACCATGATCCGAAAATGTACCTATTTGTCGGGCAAACAACGCTTATTTATGAAACCAAAAGTAGTAGCTATTGCTTCCATAATATGTATTTCACTTATATAATCCAAAAGAGTTAATAATTATGTGACAACCCGGGATTTTAACATCTATCAATGGGGTAATTATTTGGTTTAAATCAATTTTATTAGTCATACAAATAAATTTTTGATAATGGAATATCTAAACAAATATAAATTGATTTGAAAACTATAACAATATTGAATTGTAAATCTCTGAATATGTTAAATCTTATAGTAAATAAATAAATAATATATTTCACCATTTAAATTCAAGATAAATCATCCATAAAAATATAAATAGATATATACAAGCTTTATAGTATATATGAGTGTGTACATGTGTGGGTGTGCGCGCGCGCGCGTGTGTGTGTGTATGCCCTATGGAATAATGTAGGAAATGTTTGTAAAAATATAGATATATATAATATCAAAAATACAGATAAGTAAAAATTTGACAACCTAGGATTTTTGGCAAAATTAAATTTAATGATCATCTAATATAATTATTTAATTTGCAAAACTTATCTTTTCAAACAAATAAAATATGCTTTCTAATTACTATTGTTTATATACAATTTGTGAATAGAACTATGATTTGAAATTCAAAATAATTATCTTAAAAGTAATATAGATTTACAAATTCTACATTTTAGACACTAGGTATAAATATATATAGTTATTAATTAAAGTATTAGTTTAAAATAAATAAAAAGGTTTTATAACATTTCTTTTAACCTATACTTGAAATAAATATATATATAAATGCATATGGACATTTGTAAGCTAAAAAGAATACCTTGGTATACAAGTGTCAAAATTTATGGTTTTCTTTATTTAAAAAAAAGAGAAAATGAATTAAGCGAAGACTAAGGGCTGTATATAGGAGTAGTTGACATACATCTCAACTTCTTATTCTTTCATTTTCTTTAAAAACAAACCAAAAACCTGAAAAAAAATAAAAGAGAAAACTAAATCAATTTCAAGCTTTCAACTGAAGCAAATCAAGCAGCAATTCAAATTCAAGTTCAACTAAAACAAAGTACAAATTCAGGTTCAACTAACAGTAGATCAAGATCAAGAAATCAAGTTACTGCTTTCAAGATCCTGATCCCTCTGTTCAATTTAATTTCAGTGAGTAAATCCTTTTTAAAAAGCTTAAATCTTTCTACAAATCTATGTAGTATGCTCAAAGAAATATCAGTACTTAATAAGTTGAGTATATAGAAATGGGTGTGTGTACATATATGTATATGTATATAGAGGTCAAAGCATGTACCATAGCTTGTCTGTTATGTTTCAAAAAAATGTGAGCAAACTAAATCCTTTATATATTGTATCTTATGTTTTGTCTTAGGAAGTGTTGTTTGATAAGTATGTTTGTACCAGATATACACCCATGTACGAGTATAGGTAGGTGATTAAAACCAGAGAAGTCCAGGCTATTCACCATCTTCTTTAACACCGCTTTGTAAAATTTCAAAAAAAATGCTAGGCTTGACTTCAAAAATATCCACCACTCAATCTAATTAGTTCTAGGTGGTGATGTTAAAAGAAAAGATGTTTGTTACGGGGTGTACTTTATTTTAAAACTGGTTTAAGTGAACATATTGAATTATAGACTTGTAAGAAGTATGTTTTTTATAGTAAGAAATCAAGTGTAGCCAAGATTGGATCATCATAAATCAATGAATGGGCTATATGTTCGTGATCGTCATTAGAAATATGATTTTTGAAATAAATTTGGTAGTTGTTAGTGGTGTTTTGGTGATGTAAGGGAGGATGACCGGATTTGGATGATTGGTAAAATTCTGGCGTTGGTTCGATTTCATGACTCGGGGCTGGGCATGGAGGAGGTGCAAGGGAAGGCGCGAATAGGAAAAATAGCAGGCTTTTTATTATTATTTTGTATGGTGGTTTTTCGAAGGTGGATTAGGGTTTATGGCAGGTTCCTGGAGGCGGTCGGTTCTGGGTGGACAGTGGTGTCGGGAACGAACTAGGAGGCTGCAGTACGGAGGAAAAAGATAGAGGAGGGCATGGCGAAGCCTCAGGTGGAGTTTGTGAGAGAATGAAGGACAAGGATGGTGGAGGCAAGGCGGATTATGATGGGCGAAGTTGCCAGTTTTCGACGATCTGCAAAATTTTTGAATAAGGGAGAGTTTCGTTTTTATGGATGGATGGTCGTGATGGTGGAAGTAAGGGTGATGTGGGGAAGGTATCGGTGGCAGAATTGTGATGGCCGACGGAGTGTGTACGTGCATGGCAGAGTGTGCACGCGAGAAAATAAAGAGAAGGGGAAAGTAGCAAATGTGAAGGGTATAAAGAGTAGGGGAAGAGAAAGAAGGGAGTTGTGACGGGGGAAAAAGGGATGGGCCCAAAAAAAAGGAAAAAAAAGGAAGAGATAAGTAAACGGAAAAGTAAAAAAGGAAAAAAGAAAAGGATAAATATAAAGGTTTTTAAATGAAGAAGAAAAGAAATGGATTTCAAAGTAATTAGTTTTTTGTTTTATAAATTAAAAGATTTAAAACCTTAAGTTAGTTATACTTGTTAATTATTAATAAACTCCAGATATTTAATTAGAATAAAATATAATGGTTTGCAATTAGTTTAATGATGATTAAACATGATTTGGAAAAAAAATCAATTTTGTTTTAAAGTAAGTTAATGATGAAGCGACCAATTAATCTAGTTTATGTATAGTTTTAATTTGATTATGTACATTGGGTTGCTTTGTTCCTCTAGTATGATATTCCAGTTATCCTGTGATATAAATCTGAAATGAACAGTTAAATATAAAAAAAGTGAGGCATTTTATTCAAATAGATTTGGGATGGGATTTTTTGTGAGGATTGACATTCTGAATTGTATTATTTTTTGAAACAACTTGGCTTAAAGGATGGCGTTGGATTCGAAGAGATCAGGGTCGTATATCAGAGATATTCAGAACCCCTTTTATTAATAACTACTATAATTCTTTATAGATTTGATTATGGAATTAAATAGGCTGGAATGTAATAAATTAAGTAAACTTGGCCGTTTAAACTAAGTAAAGGTACTTAGATATTATTTTGTGAAAAAGCGTTTGGCTATAGCAAGATAAAACTCGTAGTGATAAACGAGTTACTTGGGTCTTCAAAGAAGCTTTACAACTTAAGTATTTCATATTAAATGGGTTTACAAACGCTGGTTTCCAGCCTAACTCGGGTGTTACTTTATTGTAATGCTCGGGTCGGACTGAGTTTTGCAGATTTTTAGGTTAGGGAATTATGGAGCTCAGGGGACGAGCTGGATGGCAGGGACGTATTGATTATTTCCACTACAAAGTTAAGATTGTCTAGACTGAATTTAGGGATAGGTTATTACAACTGTCCAGTTTACTTGTGAATGATTGTACTCTGATATATTGCATATAAATTGACATTTATGGCTTTTTTTGCGTAAATGCTATTATTTGTACATTATATTTCGATCCACTGCAATTGTGAGATTCTGTGCTGTTGTTTTCTATTTCTTCTTCTTCCTCTTTTCATCTTAACCCTAACAGTCTGGGATTTTCGGCATTCGATTGCTCGGCACTTCTACAGGGAATGTATTAGTGTCGACTTTTCGGGATCGAAAATTTCGGGCCGTTACATTTGGTATCATAGCTGAAGGTTAAGCGAGAACCTTGGCTCTGGTAGGGATTACTCATTAGAGATAGGGTCAGTTGTACCCTAGAATGAGTTGAGAGTATTATATGAGGGCGTACTTGTTATTTCTTATATAATGATTTTAAAAACGATTTTAAAGTAGTTTTTATATAAGACTATATTTTGGTATATAAAGCAATAATTTTTCTAATTATTATAATAATTAAGATAATTGGTTGTTGATTGTTGAAATTAAATAAGATCATAAAAATTTAAATATAGCCAAATAGAATTTGGGTGATAATAGATTTGCAATTAAGTTGAGCAAAAAATGGATTCAAAATAGAATTTAAATCCTAGAAAATTCAAAAGAATTTTCAAAGTACTGAAATAAATTACCTTGATTTGATTTTCCAACAAATGATTATAGAATGTATGGTGTGTTTGATTTCTAAATATGATAATTATCATAAATTGGAAAATTGTGTCTTAATAAAGGATGTTTATTTTAGAATAAACAATAATAAAGCAGAATGAAATGTTTTAAGAAATTAAAAAAAATTATATAAGTATGACTTATAAATTGAAATAGATTTAAAATTGTGAAGTTTTAAAATCTAAGTTCAGAAAATTTGAAATTGTTTCAAAAGTGTTATAAAATATAATTGTTCAGAATATTTTTGAATGTGGGAATCTTGTTTTAAAAACAAGAGCTATTTTGAAATTTTCGAAGGAAATTGTTGAATTGAAAACCAAAAATGGTTTAAAAAAAGAAAATGTGACTTGGTGAGCAAATAAAATAAATACGTATATGTGGGATATACATAACATCAAAGTTGAGTTGAAGTAAACACTAAGTGTCGAATTTTGAATTTTTCCCTGAAATGTGATTTAAAAACCCAAAGGGAAATACGTTTTTGAACTTAAAATGGGGGAATTTAAATTTGAAATGAAAATTTAAATTGAGAAGTATAAATGGATTAATGAATTGGAATTTAACTTTGGACAAGTTAAATAAATTATGGACTTATAACCTAAAATGGGAGATTTCAAGATAAAATTGAGATTTAACTTACGAAAGTTAAATGGGTTGAATTGAAGAGGGAGTTATGTGTGATCTCAAGATGGGTTTGAGTTCTGGAAATTAGTAATGGATGCTATTGATGGATGTTTTAGATAATTTGGATATTTATTTACTTTGACATATCCTACTATCATTCTGTTGTTAATGATAATCTATGAAACTGTGAATTGGATTATTTTAAATGAATTAAGAAGTCGATTGAGATAATATATATCCATTGCTGAAATTAAATGGAAATAAAACTTTAATTTGAAATTATTTAAAAGATTTTTATTTTTGAAATGAAATTGTAATTATGGGAATGGAATCACTTTGAACATAAGATTTAAATGTTAAAAATGAACTTGCAAACTGAAATTGTAAGAAACGGTTTCAAAATTAGAAGTTAAAATTGGGTAATAAATTGGATTTCGAAGATTAAATTGTTTAAAAATGTTTTGTACTCTTACTTGAACCATGAAATAAGTTAAGTAAAAGTAATTTAAATGAATATTAGAAACTTGGACTTAAAATTAAATTGTTTAAAAACTTAGGTTGTTGAATTAAAAGTAAAGGTTAATTTGATTTAAGGGATTAAATCAACATTTGAAAATTTAACTCGAATTTGTATAAATTGAGTTGATTTAAAAATTGAAAATGGAATTGGAATTAATTCAAAGGTGGAATTGTATTGAATAATTGGAATTTGAAATTAGTATTGAATTAAACTGGCTAGGAGTGTAATTGAAGTTGAATAAGCTTAAATACAAATGGGAATTGATTAGAATTTGGAATGGGAATCGAGGTTAATTTAAATTGAATTGGAACTCAATCAATTTAATGTGAATGGAAACTGAGATGAGTTAAAATGGGAGATTGGGAGATTTAACAGTTTGGCTTTGAACTATTTTCAATAAACTATTTTAATATAAACTGTCTAAAATCTATTTCCTCAAATATTTAGATTTATTTGATCTTTTCAAGCTATTTACTATTCAAAACATTCTTTTAAAAAAAATTCAAACTATCTTATACTTACTATTCAACCATTTTACAACTATTTTGCAACTATCTAACTATTCTACAACTATTTTACAACTTAAACTATTTTATAACTGCTTAACTATTCTACAGCGATTTTATAACTAATAACTATTTTACAACCACTTAATTATCTTAAACTTTTCAAAGCTATTTTCTAAACTCAAGCTGGTCAGAGTGCAGACTGTTTATAATTAAATACCAAATGAGATAAGAATTGAAGTGATAACCCAAATGAAAATTGAAGCAATTGTGAATAAGTGAATAGAAATCAAAATGAATGTGAATAAAAAGAAAATTGATTTAGCTAATAATCGATGAAGATAAATACGTAGGATGTACGTATATTATTCTATTCGCATAACGATTTGGTCCAAATTCGAGAATAGAATTTCGAGATAGTATATCGATCCGAGATGGGATTTTTCACTTGATTTTCAACGGCGAACCCTGGAAATGGATTTTTGATTGATTCTAGAAATTCTCTGTCATAGTTACGGCTATGTAAGGATAATGGCGGTTTCTGATCAAGAAACCAGTTCTGAGTCCACAATAGGAAGCGGGTGGACGATACTAGTTTGGAAGTGAAATTGTGTGATCGAGTAAGCAAACAGATTTGATACTGCGTACGGATGATACATGTAAATCGTACGTGTTTGAGTAAAATAGATATCGAAAATTTTGAAAAGAAATGTAAAAATGATTTTTGAAATGGAAAAATTATGTTTTGAGAAATATATGATGAATAAGAGTGGAAGTTGGACATCACTATAACTGAAACACATTTTATAAAAAGTAAGTATCTGGAAAATAACGTTTTTCGAAGGAAATAGAATTTGGATGTTGATTTGGCATAAATAAAGTTATATATATTTGTTGTATGTCATAAACTCCCCTTGTTGAATCTATAACCAGAAGAAAAGATCTTTGAAAAATATTTGAAGTATAAAAAGGAATTTAATAAGTAGGAAGTCATCCAAAAATATTTTGTTCTTGTTAAAAGAATAAACTTATATATATATATATATATGTATGTATGATTTTATGAAATTGGAAAAAAAGTTTTTGGAACCCATTGATTTTGAATGGCTTTTGATTTTGGGAAAAAGCAAATTTTAGGAAATTGGAAAAAAAGTTTTTGGAACCCATTGATTTTGAATGGCTTTTGATTTTGGGAAAAAGCAAATTTTAGGAATTTAGAAAGCCAAGTTTGGGAACTATCGATTTTGAGATATCGATTTTGTGAAAGTGAGATTTATATGTGATACATATAAAGAGTATGATTTGAAAGATACTACATGTGTATAGTATAAAAATGTTTTGAGAATGTTGACAGGGAGTAGGAGATCCACAGGGTAGTTCTTCCTTAAGCCCTAAGGGGGTTATAAATTTTGATCCCAGAGGATGTCCGGACTAAATTTTAGTTCCTAAGGATTGTGGTTAGGGTAGTGAAAGTCGAGGGTGCTGATTCCTACAAAGACATTGGGGTTATGCTATGATGACAGTGTAACTCGGTGTAACTGCGATCTACTGCGTTCCATAGCGTAAGTCGTGGGCAATGATTTCCTAAAGTCTACGTTTAATTTCGCTGGGAGAGCGACGTAACATAGGTAGACTGCGATCTATGAGGACATAGCAAAAGTCGTGTGGCAGTGAGTGCCTACAGGCTACATTAGTACTCGACTGATGTAATTTGCGATCTATGTTGTGAAGTTTCATTTGGCAGCGAAATTCGAGGGCGTTGATGCCTATAGTTACATGGTTTTTACCATGACAACAATGTGACCCTAGGTGTAGCTGTGAACTATGACGGTTCCATGGTGTAATCGAGGGATGCAGATGCCTACAGTTTTGTATGGTTTCGCCAGGATGGCAACGTAATCATCGGGCTAACTGCGACAATGGAGGGGGTGATGATTTCCGGAGCATTCTGACAAAAATGTTTTCTACATTTTCACAAATATTTTTCAAGTATTTTCACTAGGTGTTAAAACGGGCCTACTAAGTACTTACAGATTTTCAGTCCTACGCTTGATCAACGTATGACCGAATTTTTGTGAGAACAAGGATGGACATGTTGAGACATCGAGTTATAAAAAGTATTTTTATAAAACTATTTTGGTAATATTATGTTGATTTTTAAAGTGTTTTAAAAATTTAAATAAAAAGAGTTAAGAGTTAAAAATGTTTAAAGAATAATTTAACTGATAATAAACATTGAAATAAAATTCTTGCTTCGTTCCTTTTCGAGGACGAAAAGTTCTAAAGATGGGAGGAATGTGACAACTAGATTTTTAACATCTGTTAATTGGGTAATTAACTAGTTATATCGTTGAAACGTTAATTTTATTAGTCGGAAAAATAAATTTTTGATAATAGAAATATCTGAACAAATATAAATTAATTTAAAAATTATAACAATATTGAATTATAAATCTCTGAATATGTTAAATCATATAGTAAATAAACAATATATTTCACCATTTAAATTCAAGATAAAATATCCATAAATATATAAATAGATATATACAAGCTTTATAGTATATATGAGTGTATAAATGTATATATGTGTATGTATATATATGCCCTATGGAATGGAATAATGTAGTAAAAGTTTGTAAAAATAGGGATATATATAATATCAAAAATACACATAAGTAAAATTGTGACAACCCGGGATTGTTGGAAAAATTTAGTTTAATGATCTTCTAATATAATTATTCAAATTTGCAAAACTTATCTTTCAAACAAATAAAATATGCTTTCAAATTACTATTGTTCATATGTAGGTTGTGAATAGAACTATTATTAGAAATTCAAAATAATGTCTTAAAAGTAATTTAGATTTAAAATTTCTACATTTTAAACACTAGGTATAAATATATATAGTTATTAATTAAATTATAATAACTTAAGTTTAAAATAAATAAAAAGGTTTTATAACATTTCTTTTGAGCTATACTTGAAATATATATATATATATATATATATATATATATATATATATATAAATGCATATGGACATTTGTAAGCTAAAAAGAAGACCTTGGTATACAACCGTCAAAATTTATGGTTTTCTTCATCTAAAAAAAAGAGAAAATGATTTAAGAGAAAACTAAAGGCTACATACAAGACTAGTTAACATACATCTCAACTTCTTCTTCTTTCATTTTCTTTAAAAACAAACCAAAAACCTAAAAATAAATAAAAAAGAAAAAAAAAAATCAATTTAAAGCTTTCAACTGAAGCAAATCAAGCAGCAATTCAAATTCAAGTTCAACTAAAACAAAGTACAAATTCAGGCTCAACCAATAGTAGATCAAGATCAGGAAATCAAGTTGCTGCTTTCAAAATCCTGATCCCTCTGTTTAAGTTGATTTCAGTGAGTAAAATATTTTTAAAAAGCTTAAATATTTCTACAAATCTATGAAGTATGCTCAAAGAAATATTAGTACTTAATAAGTTGAGTATATAGAAATGGGTGCATGTATATGTATGTATGTATGTATGTATGTATGTATATAGAGGTCAAAGCCTATACCATAGCTTGTCTGTTCGGTTTCAAGAAAATATGAGAAAATCAAATCATTTATATACTGTAACTTATGTTTTGTCATGGGATTTAAGTGTTGTTTGATAAGTATGTTTGTACCAGATATATACCCATGTATGAGTATAGGTAAGTGATTAAAACCAGTGAAGTACTGGCTGTTCACCATCTTCTTTAACACTGCTCTGTAAAATTTCAAAAAAATGTTAGGTTTGACTTCAAAAATGTCCACCTCTCAATGTAATTAGCTCTAGGCGGTGATGTTAAAAGAAAATTTGTTTGTTACTGGGTGTACTTTATTCCAGTGAACATATTGAAGTATAGACTTGTGAAAAGTATGTTTCATAGTAAGCAATCAAATTTAGCCAAGATTGGATCATCATGAATCAATGAATGGGTTATATGTTTTTGATCGCCATTAGGAATCACGATTTTTGAAATTAATTTGGTAGTTGTTAGTGGTGCTTTTGGTGATGTAAGGGAGGATGATTGGGGTTGGGTGATTGGTAAAATTTCGGCCTTTGGTTTGATTTCGTGACTCGGGGCTGGGCAAGGAGGAGGTGTAAGGGAAGGCGCGCATAGGAATAATAGCGGGCTTTTTTTATTGTGAGTGGTGGTTTGTCGAAGGTGGATTAGGGTTTAAGGCAGGTTCCTGGAGGTGGTAGGTTTCGGGTGGACAGCGGTGTCGGAAAGGAACTGGGAGGCTGCGGCACAGAGAAAAAAGACAAAGGAGGGTGTGGTGAAGCTTCAGGTGGAGTTTGGGCAAGAATGGAGGACAAGAATGGTGGGGGTGAGGCGGATTCTGATGGTCGAAGTTTCTAGTTTTCAGTGATCTACAAAAATTTTGAATAGGGAGAGTTTCATGTTTACGGGTGGATGGTCTTGGTGGTGGAAGCGAGGGTAATGTGGGGAAGGTATCGGTCGCGGAATTGTGATTGCCGGCGAAGTGTGTACGTGCATAGCAGAGTCTGCATGTGAGAAAATAAAGAGAAGGGGAGAGTAGCAGATGCATAGGGAATAAAGAACAAGGGAAGAGAAAGAAGGGTTGGGTTGAGGGGAAAAAGGGCCCGAAAAAAGGAAAAAGAAAAAGAAAAAGAAAGAGACATGTAAACGAAAAAGAAAACAAGGAAAAAAGAAAAGGATAAGTATAAATGTTTTTAAATGAAGAAGAAAAGAAATGGATTTCAAAGTAACTAGTTTATTGTTTAATAAATTGAGAGATTTAAAACCTTAAGTTAATTATACTTGTTAATTATTAATAAATTCCGAATATTTAATTAGAATAAAATAAAATGGTTTGTAATTAGTTTAATGATGATTAAACATTATTTGGAAAAAAATCAATTCTGTTTTAAAGTAAATTAATGATGAAGCGACCAGTTAATCTAGTCTATGTATGGTTTTAATTTGATTAAGTACATTGGTTGCTTTGTTCCTCGACTATGATATTCCAGATCTATGATATAAATCTGAAATGAATGGTTAAGTATAAAAAAGTGAGACGTTTTATTCAAATAGATCTGGGATGGGATATTTTTGTGATGACTAACATTTTGAATTGTATTGTTTGTTGAAACAACCTGGCTTAAAGGATGGCGTTCTATTCGTAGAGATCGGTGTCGAATATCAGCGATGTCCGGAACTATTTCGATTAATAACTACTATAATTCTTTATACATTTGATTATGGAATCAAATAGGCTGGAATGGAATAAGTTAAGTAAACTTGGCCATTTAAACTAAGTAACAGTACTTAGATATTATTTTGTGAAAAAGCAATTGGCTATAGAAAGATAAAACTCGTAGTGATGAACGAGTTACCTAGGTCTTCAAGGAAGCTTTACAACTTAATTATTTCATATTAAATGGGTTTAATCATGCTGGTTTCCAGCTTGACTCAGGTGTTACATTATTGTAATGCTCGGGTCAGACCGAGTGTTGCAGATTTTCAGGTTAGGGCATTCTAGAGCTCAGGATACGAACTGGATGGCAGGGATGTGTTGATTATTTCCACTGTGAACTTAAGATTGTCAAGACTGGACTTAGGGATAGGTTATTACAACTGTCTAGTTTATTTGTGAATGATTTTACTTTGATATATTGTATATAACTTGACATTTACAGCTTTCTTTGTGTAAATGCTGTTATTTGTAAATTATATTTTGATCCGCTGCGATTGTGAGATTCTGTGCTGTTGTTTTCTATTTCTTCTTCTACCTCTTTTCTTCTTAATCCTAACAGTCTAGGATTTTCGTCATTCGATTGCTCGACACTTCTACAGTGAACGTATCAGTGTCGACTTTTTGGGGTCGAAAATTTCGAGCCGCTACAAATTATATAAAAGAGAATATTTACGTTGTTTCAGTTAATGACAACAAAACAATTACAGCATAACAATAATCATCCGAAAACAAATAGTATAAACATCATTTTCAACAAAGGTAACAATTATCCATCCATAGCAACCAATTTTTTTTATTCGGGTTCAGAAACTTTTAACCGTATAAAATGATAAATAAACTACAAAGTATACCATACACTCAACTGTCTTAGATAAAACTCAGTAGAACATTTATACATCCTACACAATAGAAGTATCCTTTCCCAACCAATCCGTAAGTCAAACAAACAATAATTTCAAATAATATTTATGTTTTATTCTTATTGCTCTTTCTTTTTCACATTATTCACAGTTCATTTTCATTTGTTCATACAATGCTTCTTTAATTCCTTTACATTTAACACTTACAAAGTTCATTTTTCCATTCAATTACACAATGCCATTTTTCTTTTCATTACTTTATATTCAATTCTTACATAAGTTATTTCCTTTTCTATTTCAATTATTAGATTATTCATTATTATGTAAGTCTCTTTATAATTTAATTCACCACTAATTGATTTATTTCTTTTTCACATTAATTCTTCCATATATAGTATTATTGAATATTAAATCCATTTTTAAATCATTTCAGCATTTTATGAAGTTGTATCCAACCAATTAATATAGTACTCACTTTAATTATAAATGGCTTCAACACTAAATTAAGTTTATAATTATTTACATACAATATTCACCTCTTGCCATTCAATCTGATTATAAATAGCCTAAAGACTTAAGTTTATAATCATTTTTCTTATTATTCACTTCTATTACATTTAAATAGTAGCATTTCAAACTATTAATGTTAGTTTATAACAATTCATAACGTCAGAATTCATATTACAGACGAAATTCCATTGAACACTTCGATTTACTAAAGTTTACTTGCATGGTACTTCTATTACACATTCCTAATTAACATTACAACTTTTTACACTTTGGTATGTTTATATATATATATATATATATATATATATATATATATATATATCTTTTTAGAATGCAATAGAAAGTTAGCAAAGTTATCATATTTATTTTTAATCAACAAAATATTCAATAGTTACATTTTGTTATTTCCATTTTTTAATTTATAAATGACAACCTTCAGTTTGTTTATATTTCATTGATCTCTTAACATCAAATTTCTTATTTCTCATCTTAGTAGCTTCCATATGTTAAAATATTTAAGGTTTCATTTTATTACATTAAATGAAGACTGCTAACTATTAGAAGGTTTAAGAACCACCTCCGGGTTATATTTCAAAATCATTTCAAAATAATATATATATTCAATCATTTATAGATCATATCATATTTAGAAAGTAAAAATTAACATTCGTTTATCTAAACAAGGTTTAGTAAAACCATCTACGCACTTTGAAACTCGAAAATAAACTTCGACAATGCGTGCACTCATCATCGAAATTATTTTCCAATGAAGAGATGGGAGTGCAAAACTTCTTTCCTTCAAAAATTTCTTTTCAAAAAATTTCTTTCAAACCATCTCGAAACATTTATATCAGAAAATACTTCTAAATAGTAATATTATATTCTAAATCCTTTTGAAAGAAATTCCAAAAATCTCGAAACTTCAGTTTTAAACTTCCATTTATATTTACTTTATTTGCAGATCCAAATTTTGAATCAATATTTATTAAAATTTCTCTACCTAACAAACAACATATTACATCCAACCATATCATTTATAAAATATATTATTTTATATAAAAAATATATAATAGACAAAATTATTTCACTTACTTGTATTTCAAAACAATATTGTGCCGGTCTGTCCTATAAGTGTTTCGAAATTCCTATCGATGCCATAGCGTCCTATGTATCGACCAGAATTTATAAATACAAAACGGAGCAGATTAACACAATACAAAACCCTTTACAAAACTAACGAATATGTTCTTTCATATATATACACTCAGCGACTCATTCTAGGGCATTACTACCCTATTTCTAAAGAATCAGACCCCACAAAGCTAATGTTAACGCTAAACCAAAGCTCTGATACCAACCGTAACGACCTGCCTTTTCAGATGATTTAAATCAACAATAAACCATACATGTCAGACTGAAACCATTCAAAGAGGCAGATTGTTATGGGGGTAAATAGGAAAAAGAAGAGAAAGAAATAAAACAAATATAGAATCTCGCAGCGGAATGACAAAATATAATAATCAAATAACAGTTCATAAATCTGTTTTACAAATATATTTGATTATTCTTTTGCAACCCAAAATTAGAGTTTCATATAATAGGAATAAATAAATAAATGTAGCGGAACAACATGATGCAGTGGAATATGTATAATAAGCAATAATAGTACCAAATCTTCGTATCCATCCTCTAGAAAGCAGTCTTCGATAAATTGAAAAACTCAGACTGACCGAAGCGAATTGAAAAGACAAACACTCGAGTCAGAACTAATAGATCTTATGTAAGTTAAATCAACAGTAAATAAATATAATCGTAACGACGTCAGAGACGTTTATAGGGTTTGACATCTCCTATCCAGTGTCAATGTGAGTGCAATAACTTAAGAGCTGTTCGGGATTACCATCTCCTAAGGATATTTTAAATTATCTACTATGTAGTATAGTACGCTATTATAATATGTCTACAGTAAAGTAAAGTATTAAAATAGCATTAAGGTGATACCCATATCCCCTTTAACACATTTTATATAATGTCTTAGTCTATATAGATACTGTAAACTCCACCCACATGTGGGCTATTTGGGAGCACTCCGTATATATACGACACAAAACCAAGCGTGATAGGGCATGTGAACACGACACTCGAGGCAATGCTAGGGTAGATATACCAATTGCGGATCCGGACTAGTAGTAACGCATAACAACTACTACCTCCCACCTCGGAACACACTCCCATAGTCAAAATCAAGTGTGGCCACCAAATCATTAAAATGTCATAATATGATATCAAATAAATGTGTCCAATCAGAGGTGCAACTTCACTTGGCCCAGCATGGCTCCTGTTCTAGTCACATCTAAGCTGACACGCGTGAGTCAGGGTCAAGTAAATACCTCATACAAAATCATTGGCCAAACTATCCTACTTCATTTCTGGAGTCTCAACCACGTACACAGTTGTTAAGTGGTTTTTGATATTGGCAGAGAGTATGACAATATCCGATCATAGTCTCTTTAACAACCAAGCGCTTATTTCACACTGGATGGTTCTTTTACATTTCTAAAAGTCAATTCATAATTGATATCAAAATATCATATTCTGAAAACCATACCATTTTCAAATCATATTTAATTTCAAAATCACATTCACTTTCAAAATCATATTCACCTTCAAAATCATATTTAGTTAAATATGTCATTTCACAACAAGTGTCAATTCCAAATTCCAACTTAGGTTTTATCATCATCAAGGATTTAAATTAAATACTTCAACTTTACACAGTTAGAAATTTTAGAAAATAGTTAGGTAGTCATAAATAGTTTTAATAGTTTTAGAAATAGTTTAAAATTTATTGAAATAGTTTAAATAGTAAAAATAGTTTAAATGGATTTAGATTTGATTACATTAGATTTAAAATGATTTATATATATTTAAAATAGATTAAATGAATTTAAATTATCTTCAATAGATTTAAAATAGATTAAATAATTTTAAAATAAATTAAATAGATATAAATTATATTAAATAGATTAAAATAGATTAATAGATTTAAATTATGTTAAATAGGTTCAAAATCGATTAAATAAATTTAATTAGTTTAAAATAGGTAAAATAGACTAAATTGGTTTAAATGGTTATAATAGATTAAAATTGTTTTAAATTGATTAAAATAGCTAATTTAATTAAAACAGTTTCGATTAGTATAAAAATGGATTTCAAAATTATATCTAAACATTTCAATAACTCTATTCTGATAAATTCATTTATATTTGACATTTCAACTTTGAAATTATAATTTAAATCCTTTGAACAGTCCATTAAATCAATTTCAATTTCAACATTGATCTTGGATTATCGAAAATAATTCAGTTTATATAAATACATTCCCATTTCAAAAATGCCAGTTAATTCAATTCAAAATTTAAAGAATTAAAAATCATTTAATTTAACCAATCCGTTGTCCGTATAAATTTTTCTACCCTATGGTCAAGTGATATGGATATTTATCATTTCAATCCGCAATTTAAAATTTTATAGTTATATATCATTTCAAACCGCAATTCCAAATTAAATAAAAATATATAAAATCGCTCAAGTCTATCATTCCAAGCGAAAACAAATTTTCCCTAATCTACAGATCGTTCGGGTATGTATTGTTTCAACCCATAGTGTAACAACCCTTTATTTTCTGATTATTGTAATTGTATATTTTAATTATTTAAATTTAAATTCCTAATTTAAATACTTTAATTTATTTATTAAAATGAATATGTTTTGTTATTTGAAATATAAATGTTGATTTTGATGTGGATTAGAATTTCAAACATGTATAAATTGAATATTTCCAGAAAATGTGAATTTTGGTCAATCTGGTCAAACTTTGACTTTTAAATTTAAATTTTAAAAGTTTGAAAATTTTAATTTTATCTTTTATTATGAAAGTAAATAAAATTTCAAGAACATTGCTTTTCGTTTCGTTGAAATCCGAATAATATTGTGAAAGTTATGCTTTTTACAAAATTGGGTGTAAATTTTATTATTTAACAATATTGTTTATTTTAAATTATATAAATAATCTTTTTAATTATCATATCTTATTCTAAATTGTATTATATTTTATGTTACATATATTTTGACCTTTTAAATATTTTTAAAGTGATGTTTGAATTTTTCCAAAGCTCATTGAATTTATTTTCTATTTTTAAAAGTTAGTTTCCATTTTTCTGCTATTTTCTTCATTTAAATTATATTTAATTAAAATTTATTTATTCATTTTTATGTATGCATTTTATTTTATGTTATCTTTACTTATAAATATTTTTCATGTACATACAATTTTTCCAAAGTTCATTTCATTTATTTTCAAATATTCAAGCTTAGTTTACATTTTCTTTGCTATTTTCTTAATTTAATTATATTTAATTAATATTTATTTATTTTTGTTTATTTACTGTATTTTCGTTTTTTCATCTTTATTTATACATATTTACATGTATTTAAAATTTAAAAGAAATGGTGAAAATTTGAAAGGTTTGTGACCAACTATTTGCTTAAGCCTTTTTATATTATGTCTTTTCATTTCTCAACCAACATCTCTTCAATTGGCTGCCTTAACTCCACTCTTCAGCCGAAATTCTACTTTCCTTTTCACGTGAAAATACTTTCTCATCTTCCCCCTAAAACTGACGGCTTCATGAAGAAAAAAAGAAAAAAAAACTTATGGCTTCATTCTTTTTTATTTCCTTCTTCTTTTAAATGATTTCTACCTTGTTCCTCCTCTAGCATAGCTCGGCCTCTACTCCGCTCCAACTCCACGACCACCACCTCCACCATCTATAGCAGCTCTTCCTCCCCCTCCTCAGACTTTAACCAAGCCTTGCCCATCCATGGAGGTTAGCATCACAAACTTTGCATCAAACCCTTCCAAATTGCCTAACCAAGCTTCATACTTCACCATTTCCCTTCATATTCACTTTGGCCACCCCTTAGACACCACCATCGGCTGCTACTTCACCTCTAACAACCTCTGACCATCAGCTCCAGATCTGACCTGACCCATATATGACATGGCCGAGCCTTGTTGTGCTAAAAAAACTCCAACTTTTGCACTTGACCCTTTGTATGCTTCATGTTGTATCTTCTACCATCATCATCTCCAAGTTGTTGTGCATATATGATGCATACACGAGCCTATAACATGGTCATGGCTGAGCCATGTTGACACCTAGGCTGAGCTGTGATCAAGCCCATTTGATCAAGTGTCAAGCCATGTTGTCATCATCAAGAAATTTGTGTTAAAGCTGGGTAATGTTCTTTGTTGATTCAAAATTTTCATTTCGTTTCAATTCGTATTATTATTATTATATATATATATATATTATCTTGTTTATTTGTTGTATAGAAGATCAATATCAAGGCTCTCCATCCATTCGAATCAAATCGTGCGTTTCGTGCCTTTGGAATCGCTCTTGTGTGTGTTGTTTGTCTCTAGCTTTGATAAAGGTGAGTCCGTCTCACTCTGACATTTATACTTATGAAATAGTAAACTGATGGCAAGTGTATAGTAATATAAAATGTTTATGCAAGTTAATGTTGATCATATGATATGCGGCCATGTTATTACCATGTTAAAACTATTAATTATCACCTGACATCTAATGTATGACATTATATTGTGATATTGACTTCGTTTATATTGTTTATGCATATGTTCACACTGCAAGTTCCCTGTTAGAATAGAATCACTATGAGTTGAAAAGATACATACCCGAATGGACTTTAGAATAGGGAAAAATCGTTATGGGATGAAATGATAGGCCTGAGCGATTTTTATTTATTTTTATTTACTTGGGATTGCGGGTTTGAAATGATAGAACCCGGTTTTCTTTTTAAATTACAGATTGAAATGATACATATCCGTATCACTTGACCTAGGTTAGAAAATTATATACAAACCCTATGATATTTTTTTAAATGATTTTTGTTAAAATATGTATTTTTAGAAGTATGAAATTTTGATTTAAAAATATATATTTCATGGTTTTAAGAAAATTAAATATTAAGTCTTGAAATTGTGAATCTAAGTACGTAAATTTGAAGTAATTGTGATTTTTGACTTTAAATTTTATTTTAAAATGTAAATAAATAATGGAAATTAAATTTAAAGTTTTGAAATGATATTTGAAGTAAAATTTTAAGTTTTATTAAATTTATAAGTTAATAAACAGTGAATTTTGGCTTAATAAATAAATGGAGTTTTTAAATTGAATATTTGATCTTAAAATTTTATTATGTTAAATCATATCTTAAAATGATTTTAAATGTGAAATTTTGAAGTCTAGAAATATGATTTTCAAGTTATAATAATAAAAATTTGGAGTTTTATTATTATTTTTGAAAAGCTAAAATGAAATCTGGAATTTTATAGCATTTTCAAAATGCTGTAGTCTGTTGACAGCATTTTTAAATGCTGTTGTTTTGAATCTAACAATGTTTGAAATAACTAAATATCTATTACGGCATTTTATAAATGCTGTTATTCTTGAACTAAACCATTTTGGAAACTATAAGCTACGATAGCACTTTATAAATGTTGTTGTTGCTATATTTTGACAATGTTTGAAATTTTATAGATTTTAACATTGTTTGAGTTATATTTTAAAGTGTTAAATGATTTAACTTTTGGATAATTGTGAAATTTAAGAAGTTTTGAATATATTTTAATATTTAAATTTGAATTTTTATGGAATTTAAATTTGAATTTGAATTTAAATAGGGTTTGGTTGGTTATGTGTTAAATGGAATGAAATGTAATGAGATAAATGAATTTTTTGAATGGAATTTTTAATGTATTTTGTAATGATACATGAAATAATAAATGAATGACTTATTTGATTTAAAACTGATATTTAAATTTGAGTATTTGAATTTGAATTCAAATAATGATCTAATAATGTGGTTTTGAAAGGATATGATATTTTAATGATTTTGAAATGGTTTGGAAATGAGTTGATCTTTATTTTAATAAAGAATGTGAATATGGAATGATATTTGATTTTGATTTATTTGATAGAGAAATATTTGAAGTTTATATTTGTATGAAAAGATATTTGGTTTAATTGTAATTTAAGTTTATTTAAATAATGTTGGATTTATGAAATGAATATTTCAAAACTAAATAATAATGAAATTAGATTTGAGATATGAATATATGGAATTATAAAGTTTAGTTTTGAAATGGGGATATTAAAGTTTGGAAATATATTAAAATTGGATTGTTTACTTTGTAGATCAAATTTATATTCGAAATTTATAAGATTTGAAATGTTTTGTTAGAAAACTAAATTGAATTGAAACTGATGGTTTGAATTGAATTAAATTGGAAATTTGTAATTTTGGTTTAATGGAATAAATTTGTAAAGTGTAAAGAATTAAAGGATGATTTCAAATGTATGATTTCGGAATGTTATGATTTCGAAATGTTATGATTTTCAAAGTGTAATGATTTCAATAATTTGGTTTCGGAAGTGTAATGATTTCAAGTAATTTGTTTTCGAAAAAGTTATACTTTGAAAGTATTATGAATTTTTTTTAAAAGGTGAATATATGTTTGAAATGGAAATGATAAACTATTTTGATTTGAATATAGTTTGTAAATAAAAATGGTTTTGGTTTCGAAGTATAAACTATTTTGATTGAATAAAGAGTTTTGAAATAAAATGGTTATGGTTTCGAAGTATAAGTATTTTGAAAGGGATATAATTTTGAAATGAAATGATTTGATTTTTGAAGTATGAACTATTTTGAAATGACCACGGCGTTATAATAACGATTAGTTGTTAAAGAGACCGGGTTCGGAAGTTGTCATACTCTCTGCCAACTGCAAAAACCACTTTAACAACTGTGTATGCGGTGGAGATTTCAGAATGAAGTAAGATGGTAGTGACGTTCTTGAGGTATATTACGTGGACCCAACTCCCGTGAGTTGGCATAAGGTGGTTAAAACAGGAGCGATCTCGGGCCAAAAGGGGTAGCTCCTCTGGTTGGACACATTCCTTCGATACTATACTCTTACTTGTGATTGATTAGATGGCCATCCTCCGATTTTGATATGGGAGTGTGTTCCGAGGTGGGCGTATATGGCTGCTGCGTTACCACCAGCCCGTATGCGTAATTGGTATATCTACCCTGGCATTGCCTTGTGTGCCGTGTCACCTACCATACCGAGCCTTTACTACGAGTTTGGTTTTCTCCTGTAGCCCGTGTGGTATACACTGATAGTTCCCCGATCTGGAGATATCATGATATTGGATGGACTACATGGACTATTATGTATGAAGGGAGATATGGGTAGCCCGGAATGCTATTTAAAATATGTTTATTTTACTGTAGACATTATTATAATAGCGTAATATTACTACATAGTAAATAGTTTAACAGATTCTTAAAGGATGGGCGATCCCAAGCATCCTTTAAGTTACTGATGCATTTTTGTTACTGTTCACTTGAGTTGATTTACAGTTCATAAGTATTTATGTCCTGACTCGAGTGTTTTGTGTTTTGCTTTACGCTCAAGTCAGATTGAGTGAGTTAGCATTCAAGATTCACCTTCGGAGTTGGAGCTTTCCTTGAAGATCCAGCCATTTATTTTGCTTTCTGTATCTAGTGATTTCAGTGATATATTCTGATTTGTACCTGATGTATCTTGTTACTCTTCTGTTGTATCTTGTTTAACTATGATGTATCTTATTTTTATATAGTAGCTTCATGAACTACTATCTCTTTTATTTCCACTGCATTATTATTTAATCTGTGTCTGTGATCTTTGATTATGTATTTACTGTATATTCTTAGATTTGCCAAATTTTATTCACAACGTGGTATTTTGAGCAATTCAAGTCCGACATGTGCGGATGCGAATGGTTGAAAATACCAGGTTGTTATAGTTTGTATCAGAGCTTTGGTAGCTCTAGGCAAAACTTAGCATATGGAGTGAATGTATTTATAGAATCACTTTAATTCGAGTTTGAATCTCTTCCTTTTTGACTCAATTCATTTGAATTTTGGAACAATCCCTACGGTTCCTAAATCCATTCTTATCCCTCACTATTCATTCTGGAGTATCCCATAACTCCACTTCGAATGATCTTTATAGTGAGATGGCGGTTTCGCCAATCTCAAAGTGATTAGTAAAGGGGTGAAACTCCTTGACAACAGGATCGATTCACCAAAAGATTTTATATCCTTGATTTAGATTCTAGTATCTCTTATTACTATCTCTTGAGATCGAATGTTGATTTACCCCATAAATCCACATCGATCTTATTTTTAAGCCACGATTGACCGGTTAAGGTTACCCGCGATTTGTATAAGCTTATCCATCTTCTTATTATGTTATTTAATCATCTCATATTTGTTTCCAAGTTATCTTCAAATCATTCTTGAAGTGTATTTGTAAACTAATATTTAAAATGTTTTATATATTGTGTTGTTTGAGTTGTTGATGTTGATTTGGGTTTCTGATCGATTCGTCTGATCAACGCTATCGATAAGATTTCCAAAACACTTTAACAGAGCAAACTAACACAATATGTTTTTCAAATTTAGTAATGAAATAAATTTTGTAACTATATTATAAATTTTTCTGGATTTTATTGAATTAGTTGTTAAGAAATAATATTTGATTTTATATATCATTATCTCTTGTTTCATATATAAATAATTAAACTATAAAACATGGTTATAAATTTATTTGGAAATTTAAAATGAATTTAAACAAGAATTTGAAAATTTAATTTCCGATGGATTTCAAACCTTGTACTTAAAGTTTAAAAAGATATATTATTTAAAATATTTTCGAATAGAAATTTGTTTCCAAAGAATCTTAAAGTTTCAAATTAGTGCTCTTCTCTTTGTCGCTGGAAAATAATTTCGGTGATGACTGCAGCATCACCAACATTCATTTTCGAGTTTCGAAGTGAAGAGACCATTCTATAGTCTTGCTACAAATTTGTTTTGGGAAAATTTAATTGATTTTAATATCTAAAATTAGACTGGATTTATAACATATGCTGATATATGATTTAAATTTGAATGGATATATGTATAAAGTATATGAGCATTTTTTTAATCTCTAAATATTTTGGAATTTATCAAAAATTTAATTCCTAATTTATCTTGAAGGATAATTTTTAGGTATAATTTCAAGATTTAGATAAATATTCAAGCTTGAAATTATTGAATTAGAAAGTTTTATTTGTATAATACACAATTTCATTCCAATATAACTTACCTCAATTTTCAAAAGTTGAATATTTAATTGGATAATATACAATATAAAAAAAAGTTTTTTAAATAAAATTTGGGTTGTTATAATAAATGTTATACACTTGAATTTTAGTTATAAAATGATTAACAGTGGTAAATAAAAATAAGGTAATGGAAAATTTACAATATAAAATGATGTCAAAGGAACTAAGAATAAATTAAAGCAGCTATAATAAGTGTTAATATAGTTAACATAGGTGATAAAATATATTGAGAGGAATAAATTTAATTTTAATTAGGAATAAAGAAGAATTAATTTTATTGAGTACATTTTGAGTATAATAAATGATTTTTTTTTCAAATCCATGATTTTAGAGATTGTTAATTTAAGATAATTTGATGATAAAATAATGAAAAAAGTGATGGTTAAGATTTATTTTAACTTGTGTAAGATTAATTTTCAATTTAAGTTGAAATTTTCATGGTTTCAAATTTATTATCTTATTTTTTTTACAACCTATCTTTTGGTTGTCCTAATTTTCCTTATCTTGCTACAGAATTAGAAGGCTATTGCTTATACCAGTCTGTTTAGAAATCTTTCTATAATCTTTGAAAATCTTTGGTACTCATTTTGAATCCGAGCACTGCTTGTCATCCACAGACCGTCGGCCAAACGGGAAGGGTGAATCAGATTCTAGAAGATTTTTTTTTTGCTTGTGTTCTTGATTCTGAAAGATCTTGCAAAGATCATCTCCACGTTGTTAAACATACCTTTAGCAACAGTTATCAGGTACAATTTTAATCTTCTTGCCATCTTGTCTTAATACTATTTTATTCTATCTTTTTCTGTGCTTTCCCGTACCTCATTCCTTTTCAGGGATGAAAAGTTTCGAGTGGGGGAGAGTGTAGCAACCCTTTATTTTCTGATCATTATAATTGTATATTTTAATTATTTTAATTTAAATTCCTAATTTAAATACTTTATTTTATTTATTAAAATGAATATATTTTGTTATTTGAAATATAAATGTTGATTTTGATGTGGATTAGAATTTCAAACATGCATAAATTGAATGTTTCTAGAAAATGTGAATTTTGGTCAATCTGATCAAACTTTGACTTTTAAATTTAAATTTTAAAAGTT
Organism: Allium cepa; assembly: GCA_030765085.1. Classification (NCBI taxonomy): domain Eukaryota; kingdom Viridiplantae; phylum Streptophyta; class Magnoliopsida; order Asparagales; family Amaryllidaceae; genus Allium; species Allium cepa. Next base: position 727,277,915 of record CM060938.1, on the reverse strand, counting down.
TGAAAATTTGAATTTTATCTTTTGTTATGAATGTAAATAAATTTCAAGAACGTTACTTTTCGTTTCGTTGATATCCGAATTATGACGCCCCACCTCTATACCCACGCTAGCCAAGGACACTACAGGGTAACGCCGTCAACTAACACGGAGAATAAGGCTGGTTAGGAGCGACCATCTATAGCCTTGCTCTAACTATCAATTGAATACATCGACAATAAACATACCAAGCAGGTCGACATACTCAATGAATACTTAAAACAAAACCATAGGTGGTTGAAGGATCTATCAGAACAGAATATAACAATTCAAATGTAATATACATCACAGAACAGTAGATTATCATTTACACATATACAGATACATAACAGAGTTTACAAAATAATACATGTCAAGTGGTATATAAAACCACAATATACAGACAAACCAAAAGAATACATATATCAGAGTTACAAATGAAGGACTACACAAAAAGCTTTAACAAAAAGGAACAAGCTGAATAGTCCATGCGGAAGCAAAATAGGCTAAGTCCAAAAGCACCTAACCTGAAACATCTCGGTCTGACCCGAGTATAAGATACACGGGTCAGTCTAGCTAAACAAATCAGTTAGATAAACTGAACAACAATAAACCTGCAGGGTTACAAAGTATAGCAAATATCTCTAAAAGAGATAACACAATCATCTAACAAAAGATGAATCATATGATAACAAGCTTCATATCATCGTCAAGATATAGAAACAAAGGATACGAATATCCCAAAACAAGCCAAAAGGCAATAACATATACCAATAAGGTATACAAGTTCCACAAGGTAAACGCTACGCATCATGCGGCTCAAAAAGACCAACACCGAAGGGCAATACCCAGGGAATATACATATGAATGAAACATCAGAAAATTGCTCGAGCTCAGTACTGTATAAACAAGGATCCATGAGCCTTAAGACTCCAAACCCAATATCACCCATGCGGCTCAAAACGACCAACATCGGAAGCGATACTAAAGGGCAACCCAATATCACCCATGCAGCTCATAACGACCAACATCGGAAGCGATACTAAAGGGCAATAAACCCGAAGGCACAAACCCGAAGGCACATACCCGAAGGCAACAAACCGTAACGGTGAAGGTCAGAGACCCAGTACTGGACACCATTAACTGGCGGAATGTGTCATAACTATCAAAAAGGAATCCGAAAAGTGGTAACACGAGTCCCATAACCACTCGTTCGCACTAAATGGTTTACTATCCATTAGTTAATTTCACACTCAAAGAAGTACAAAGTCACCTCAAATCATCGGTAAACCAAACCCGAAGGTTAAAACGATCAATTGAATAGGTCGGGAATTAATCGGAAGGATAAACGCACAGATTCATGGTCCGTGTTTTGCCCAATCATTTAATCATCCTTCCACTTCGCTCGAAGTACGAAATTGTGCGTGTGTTTTTAAATAGAATTTATAAATCGGAGAAGCGAACTTTTAATACGATTTGAAGAAATCATTTATAAAACCCGTGAATAAATTCAAAAAGGAATCATCAAGATCAAATATACATAAATAACTAATTGGAATCAATATACATCGATTAAATATGGAAAACTAAACGAACAAGGCAATTTGAAAAAAAACAGCATATTCAGACGTCTGAAAGAAGGGATTCAGACGTCTGAATCTGAAAATAAATTTGTTTTTCAAAACAGAATTCAGACGTCTGAATCCAAACATCCAGACGTTTGAAATAGGCATATTTTGGCCTATTTCCTTTCTGGTTGAAAATTAGCCAATTCAGACGTCTGGAATATAAATTCAGACGTCTGAATCTAGGGATGAAAATGTTCCCCAGAACAATATTCAGACGTCTGAAATAAGGGTTTCAGACGTCTGAAACTCAATGTTCAGGCATTTCCTGAACCTAGGCCAACTATGGCCAAACAAATCGAAAGCAATCGGATGCGTGTTGATTATGGGCTTACGTCAAACAACTGCCCAACCTTAACGACACACCCAAACACTCCGAACAACATAAACATCATCCACATAAGGATTTTCAAAGATTTGGCTTCAAAAGTCATAATTTGGCAATTTCACCGAATCAACCCAAATCAAAAGCAAAATAACATATGAACAATTGTTAGGAATTCATGCCTAACATCAATGATATCAAAAGAAGTAGATGTGAGTTCAAAACTCACCTTATATCACAAAACAAAGAAGAAGGAGTTCAATTTGCAAGGAGAAGACCAACTAATCTCCACTTCTACTCTACTAGTATCAATCTAAGATCAAACAAGTATTTTTCCTAAGTTTAGGTTTAGGAAATTTCTGAGATTGAAGAGAGAAAGAGATAGAGAAGATGAAGAGGAGCTTACCTATGTCTTCTCTTTGATATTGGAGCAAGAAATCAAGTTACAAGAGGAAACCAGGGCTTCCAATTTCTATTTCTCTTTCCCTTCCACCATTTTCAGTTTTGCTAAAGTTTGTAGGAGTGGAATGAGAGAATGGGTGAAGAGAGGGCTGAGTTAGGGGTTTAAACTAACAAATGGGCTGAACCCAAACCCAAAACCCAAATAGAAAAGTTGCAAAAATTCACAAACTCCAAACATATTGAAGCTTACACTCAAAAAGATCGCAAACGCCATTTTGGAACCAATGGAGGTGGTTTCGAGTTCCAATTCGGCCATTTGCAGAAAGTAACATTTCGGACCTAAATCCGACTAATGACGCTATATTTAAATAAAACATTTAAATACAAAATCGTTAAATATGCGGGTTGTTACAGATCTTCCCTCCTTACAAAATTGTGTCCCCGCAATTCCTAGAGACGATATTTGTAACAACTACATACATACATCAATCAAAAGAAAAGAAAATAAGGTTGAGACAAAAGGATATACTCAACGTTCCCAAGCAAAGATAGAAAACCCGAATAAGATTGCTCAATAAACTCTTTGGTTTCCCAAGTACAGTCATTGGGACTAGCGGACCATTGAACTTTAATGAGAGGCACGTCCTTGTTCTGAAGGTGTCGCACATCCGTGTCAAGTACGCGAATAGGTTGCTGTACAATAGATAAGTCCGGTGAGACCTCAAGCTCTTGCAAATCAGGAGAAGTAATAACAAATTCCGACTCCCGAAGACACTTCCGAAGCTGCGAGACGTGAAACACGTCATGAATGCCAGATAGATGAGCAGGAAGTGAAACTCTATAAGCCATAGGGCCAATACGTTCAGTAATAGAAAATGGTCCTATAAAGCGAGGAGCCAATTTTCCAGTCGTACTGAAATGCATAACCCCTTTCAAAGGAGAAACACGAATAAAAACAAGATCATCAATCGAGAACTCGAGAGATTTCCTACGGCTATCCGCGTAGGATTTCTGGCGACTCTGTGCCTCTTTCATTCTCAACCGGATAAGATCAATCTTCTCGGAAGAATCACGAACAAAATCTGGACCAAGAATAAGCTTCTCCCCAGATTCCAACCAACAAGAAGGAGATCGACATGGCCTTCCGTATAGGGCTTCGAAAGGAGCCATACCAATACTAGACTGAAAACTATTGTTGTAGGAGAACTCTACAAGAGGTAGATGATCCTCCCAACTACCACCGAAATCAAAAATACAAATACGGAGGAGATCTTCCAAGATATGATTCACCCGTTTAGTCTACCCGTCATATTACGGATGGTAAGCTGTACTAAAATTAAGCTTTGTTCCCAAAGCTTGCTGAAGACTCTTCCAAAAATGACTCGTGAATAAAGGATCACGATCACTCACAATAGAACTAGGAACACCGTGAAGTCTCACGATTTCCTTGACATATAACTTAGCCAAAAGCGAAGCAGTCCTATTAGAATTAATAGGGACAAAATGAGCAGACTTGGTGAGGCGATCAACAATAACCCAAATGCTAGAATGGCCCGATCTCTAACGAGGTAGGCCGTCAATGAAATCCATAGAAATCTGATCCCATTTCCACAATGGAATCTCTAAAGGCTGAAGAAGACCCGAAGGACGCTGATGTTCGGCCTTAAAATGCTGACAAGTCATGCAATTACTCACATAACTCGCCACATCGCGTTTCATGCCTTCCTAATAATAAAGACGATGCATATCGGCGTACATCTTACTACTACCAGGATGAATGGTATACTTAGAACGGTGACAATCATCAAGAATGTCATGCCTAAGTGCAAAGTCAGAAGGCACAAAAAGACGGTTCTTCTTACGAAGACACCCATGAAAATCAATGCTGAAATCCCGCAACGCCTCATCACAAGATCCAGACTCACAAAGCTGAATAAGATGCAACAAATCAGGATCACGCCGCTGAGCATCGGCAATACGATCCAACAAAATAGGTCAAGCTCCCAAACCAAACAATAGAATAGGAGAATCAGAAAATGAACCTCGATCACGAATTTCACAAAAAGATAGAGTCTCAAGAATATCCCATTCGGCAAACATCATAGAAACAACAACCGAATGTTTGCGACTAAGCGCATCTGCAACACGATTACCCTTTCCAGGGTATACTGGATATCAAAATCATAGGAGGCAAGAAACTCGAGCCAACGCTGTTGTCTCATATTGAGTTTCTTCTGAGTGAACAAGTACTTCAAAGATTTATGATCGGTATAGAGAATGAAGCGCTCGCCCAATAAATAATGTAGCCAAATCTTCAAGGCAAAGACAATGGCGGCTAACTCAAGATCATGAGTGGCATAGCGAACTTCATTTTGGACGCAGTTGCCTAGAAGCATAAGCAACTACCCGATCCTTCTGCATAAGAACAACACCGAGACCACTACCAAAAGCATCGGTGTAGACAACAAGATCATGATTCCCCTAGGGAACCACCAAAATAGGAGCATTAGTGAGAAGTTCCATTAACATCAGAAAGGAAGCTTCACACTTGTCGGACCAATCAAAACGAATGCCTATCCGAGTAAGGCAGGTGAGAGGAAGCACAACACGGGAAAAATCCTTAATGGACCGACGGTAATAACCCGCTAATCCAAGGAAACTACGAATCTCATGCACATTCTCAGGTCTCTTCCAATTCTGGATGGCTTCGATCTTTGAGGGATCGACAGAAATGCCATCGGAAGATACAACATGGCCTAAGAACTTAACCCTATTCTCCCAAAAATGGCACTTGGAGAATTTGGCTCTTAGCTGATGATGATGGAGAGTACTCAAGACAATTCTCAAGCGATTAGCATGCTCGGCTTCAGACTTAGAATTAATAAGGATATCATCAATGAAGACAAGGACGAACTTATCGAGATATTCCCGAAATACCCGATTCATGAGATCAACAAAGAAAGCAGGAGAGTTCGTCAAACCGAACGACATAACGAGCCACTCAAAAGAACCATAACGAGTGCGGAAAGTGGTAGGAGGTATGCTATCCTTCGCGACTCGTAACTGATGAAAACCTGTGGCAAGGTCTAGCTGAGAAAAGACCTTAGCACCACTCAATAGATCGAACATATCATCGATCCTAGGCAACGGATACCTATTCCTGATGGTTAACTCGTTAAGCTTGCGATAGTCTATGCAAAGCCTAAGAGTTCCATCGGACTTCTTCACGAAGACGACCGCGGGTCCGCACGGAGAAAAACTGGACTGAATCAACTGCTTGGACTCAAGCTCTAAAAGCTGCTTCTTGAGTTCCTCAATTTCCTTTGTAGACATCCTCGTGGGAGGACGACTAACTGGCTGCGCGCCTGGAATGAGATCAATGCGGAACTCAATTGCCCGCTTAGGTGGCAAACCCAAAACAGGTTCAAAAACATCAGAAAAGTCACAAGCAATGGGAATACGAGATATATCATTATCATCTCGTGAGTCAAGAGAATATAAAGCCATTTCGGAATTATCCATATCCCGAAGAATAAGAGATAGTTGAGTAGGCGAATCCGGATGTCGAAGATACAAAATCCTCTCTGAACAAATAATCCTGGCATCATATCTTACTAGCCAGTCCATACCCAAAATCAAATCGAATCCCAGACAAGAAATAAAGTGCAGTCTCGCATGAAAAGAAAAGCCACATAAAACATTCTCGACATCGTCACAAAGCAAGCTAAGGGTCGCGGATCCCCCAATAGGATTCGCAATCCTTAAAGAAGTAACCGAACAAGAAACATCCAAAGATAAATCATCGACGAGCTTTTTCGATACAAAGGAATGTGAAGCACCCGTATCGAAAAGATCTCGTATACTATGCTCATGAAATAAAATAGAACCTTCCAAAATAGATGGAGATATACCTTTGGCCTGAAAGGGACCTTCAAAAGCCCTAGCAGCATAAAGCTTGCTAGACATGGCACCATCCGGAACAGTAGGACAAGCTGAAACATGATGACCTTCCTTCTTGCAATAACGGCAGAAGAGAGGCTTAGGACAAGCTCGAATAATATGATCCGGAGAACCACAATTGAAACACTTCCGAACGAAAGGTGTTCCAGAAGGCTGAGGATGAGAACTAGAACCACTAGTCATCTTCTTCTTAGAAGGAAAAGGATTCTTCCGAAATGGAATCGACTTCTTGTTGGGGCTCTTGGAAACCTCAACATCAACATCACTGTCACACTCCTTCTCGACGGTCTCGAGATGAAGCGCATAATCAACCAACTCCTCAAAAGAAAGCCTAAGCTGGAGCAACAAAGACTTCTTAAGATATTTCTTAAGACCAGAGACAAACTTCAAATTCTTCTTGTAAGAAGTGCCAATGAATTCAAGACCATACTTAGATAAAGCCTCGAATGATGTAACGTACTCAGAAACAGAAGATTTCCCTTGCTTCAACTCAAGGAAGCGACGGGTCAATAAAACTTTTTTCAGAGTCAGGAACGAACTTGAGTTCAAATCACTCCCGAAACTGAGTCCAAGAAAGAGTAGACTCATCAATCTCGGCTACAAGAAGCTCATACCAATCAAGAGCACACTCTTGTAATAAGCTAGAAGTTACAAGAACTCTATCATGGTCAGAAAGATCCATACGAGAGAAGATAATCTCGCATGTGCGAAACCTAGCTTGGACTTCAAGAACTGACTCGGAGCCCTTAAACGGCTTTCCTCCAAGATGAGCAAAATCACAGCACTGGCGTGTAAAGGCAGACTTGCGAGGTGGAGACACTCGAGGAGGAACTGGAGGCTGAGTGCTCCTAAATAATTCCAAAAACTGATCGGTAGACATATATACGCCATCCGGATGTGAGCCATTGGATTGCCCAACACCCGAACGTCATCCCCTGCCTCTTCCAGCCATACGCTGAAAGTAAGATAAGAACGAGATTAATCACAAGGTAGATAATCCAAGATGGAATACTACGGAATAAAATGCATTCCTAGACGTATTCCCTAATTCTATCTAACCTTTGATAGCAGAAGGAATAGAAGGGCACGATGATTCAAAGATTTGTATCACTTATACACTTTGATGTACCGTAATATGTGCATCTATTCTGTGTTTATCATATTTTGTTCTGAACTCAGCTCTGATACCACGCTGTGACGCCCCACCTCTATACCCACGCTAGCCAAGGACACTACAGGGTAACGCCGTCAACTAACACGGAGAATAAGGCTAGTTAGGAGCGACCATCTATAGCCTTGCTCTAACTATCAATTGAATACATCGACAATAAACATACCAAGCAGGTCGACATACTCAATGAATACTTAAAACAAAACCATAGGTGGTTGAAGGATCTATCAGAACAGAATATAACAATTCAAATGTAATATACATCACAGAACAGTAGATTATCATTTACACATATACAGATACATAACAGAGTTTACAAAATAATACATGTCAAGTGGTATATAAAACCACAATATACAGACAAACCAAAAGAATACATATATCAGAGTTACAAATGAAGGACTACACAAAAAGCTTTAACAAAAAGGAACAAGCTGAATAGTCCATGCGGAAGCAAAATAGGCTAAGTCCAAAAACACCTAACCTGAAACATCTCGGTCTGACCCGAGTATAAGATACACGGGTCAGTCTAGCTAAACAAATCAGTTAGATAAACTGAACAACAATAAAGCTGCAGGGTTACAAAGTATAGCAAATTCTCTAAAAGAGATAACGCAATCATCTAACAAAAGATGAATCATATGGTAACAAGCATCATATCATCGGCAACATATAGAAACAAAGGATACGAATATCCCAAAACAAGCCAAAAGGAAATAACAAATACCAATAAGGTATATAAGTTCCACAAGGTAAACGCTACGCATCATGCGGCTCAAAAAGACCAACACCGAAGGGAGATACCCATGGAATATACATAAGAATGAAACATCAGAAAATTGCTCGAGCTTAGTACTGTATAAACAAGGATCCATGAGCCCGAAGCCTCCAAACCCAATATCACCCATGCGGCTCATAACGACCAACATCGGAAGCGATACTAAAGGGCAACCCAATATCACCCATGGGGCTCATAACGACCAACATCGGAAGCAATACTAAAGGGCAACCCATTATCACCCATGCGGCTCATAACGAACAACATCGGAAGCGATACTAAAGGGCAACAAACCCAAAGGCACAAACCCGAAGGCACATACCCGAAGGCAACAAACCGTAGTGGTGAAGGTCAGAGACCCAGTACTGGACACCACTAACTGGCGGAATGTGTCATAACTCTCAAAAGGGAATCCGAAAAGTGGTAACGCGAGTCCCATAACCACTCTTTCGCACTAAACGATTTACTATCCGTTAGTTAATTTCACACTCAAAACTGTACAAGTCCCCTTAAATCATCGGTAAACCAAACCCGAAGGTTAAAACGATCAATTGAATAGGTCGGGAATTAATCAGAAGGATAAACGCACAGATTCATGGTCTGTGTTTTGCCCAATCATTTAATCACCCTTCCACTTCGCTCAAAGTGCGAAATTGTGCGTGTGTTTTTAAATAGAATTTATTAATCGGAGAAGCGAACTTTTAATACGATTTGAAGAAATCATTCATAAAACCCGTGAATAAATTCAAAAAGGAATCATCAAGATCAAATATACATAAATAACTAATTGAAATCAATATACATCGATTAAATTTGGAAAACTAAACGAACAAGGCAATTTGGAAAAAAAAGCATATTCAGACGTCTGAAAGAAGGGATTCAGACGTCTGAATCCAAACATCCAGACGTCTGAAATAGGCATATTTTGGCCTATTTCCTTTCTGTTTGAAAATTAGCCAATTCAGACGTCTGGAACATAAATTCAGACGTCTGAATCTGGGGATGAAAATGTTCCTAGAACAATATTCAGACGTCTGAAATAAGGGTTTCAGACGTCTGAAACTCAATGTTCAGGCATTTCCTGAACCTAGGCCAACTATGGCCAAACAAATCGAAAGCAATCGGATGCGTGTTGATTATGGGCTTACGTCAAACGAATACCCAACCTTAACGACACACCCAAACAATCCGAACAACATAAACATCATCCATATAAGGATTTTCAAAGATTTGGCTTCAAAAGTCATAATTTGGCAATTTCACCGAATCAACGCAAATAAAAAGCAAAAGAACATATGAACATTTGTTAGGAATTCATGCCTAACATCAATGATATCAAAAGAAGTAGACGTGAGTTCAAAACTCACCTTATATCACAAAACAAAGAAGGAGTTCAATTTGCAAGGAGAAGACCAACTAATCTCCACTTCTACTCTACTAGCTTCAATCTAAGATCAAACAAGTATTTTTCCTAAGTTTAGGTTTAGGAACTTTCTGAGATTGAAGAGAGAAAGAGATAGAGAAGATGAAGAGGAGCTTACCTATGTCTTTTCTTTGATATTGGAGCAAGAAATCAAGTTATAAGAGGAAACTAGGGCTTGCAATTTTTATTTCTCTTTCCCTTCCACCATTTTCAGTTTTGCTGAAGTTTGGAGGAGTGGAATGAGAGAATGGATGAAGAGAGGGCTGAGTTAAGGGTTTAATCTAACAAATGGGCTGAACCCAAAGCCCAAAGCCCAAATAGAAAAGTTGCAAAAATTCACAAACTCCAAACATATTGAAGCTTACACTCAAAAAGATCGCAAACGCCATTTTGGAACCAATGGAGGTGGTTTCGAGTTCCAATTCGGCCATTTGCAGAAAGTAACATTTCGAACCTAAATCCGACTAACGACACTATATTTAAATAAAACATTTAAATATAAAATCGTTAAATATGCGGGTTGTTACACGAATAATATTGTAAAGGTTATGCTTTTTACAAAATTGGGTGTAAATTGTATTATTTAACAATATTGTTTATTTTAAATTATATAAATAATCTTTTTAATTGTCATATCTTATTCTAAATTGTATTATATGTTATGTTACATATATTTTTACCTTTTAAATATTTTTAAAGTGATGTTTGAATTTTTCCAAAGCTTATTGAATTTATTTTCTATTTTTAAAGGTTAGTTTGCATTTTTCTGCTATTTTCTTCATTTAAATAATATCTAATTAAAATTTATTTGTTCATTTTTATGTATTCATTTTATTTTATGTTTTTATCTTTATTTATAAATATTTTTAATGTACATACAATTTTTCCAAAGTTCATTTCATTTATTTTCAAATATTCAAGCTTAGTTGACATTTTCTTTGCTATTTTCTTAATTTAATTATATTTAATTAATATTTATTTATTTATTTTATTTACTATATTTTCGTGTTTTTATTTGTATTTATACATATTTTACATGTATTTAAAATTTAAAAGAAATGGTGGAAATTTGAAAGATTTGTGACTCTTTATTTGCTTAAGCCTTTTTGTATTATGTCTTTTCATTTCTCAACCAACATATTTTCAATTGGCTGCCTTAACTCCACTCTTCAGCCGACATTCTATTTTTCTTTTCATGTGAAAAAACGCTTTCTCATCTTCCCCCTAAAACTCACGGCTTCATGAAGAAAAAAAGAAAAAAAACTTATGGCTTCATTCTTTTTTTTCCTTCTTCTGTTCAATCATTTCTACCTTGTTCCTCCTCTAGCATAGCTTGGCCTCTACTCCTCTCCAACTCCACGGCCACCTCCTTCACCATCTATAAAAGATTCTCCTCGCCCTCCTCTGACTTTAACCAAGCCTGGCCCATCCATGGTGGTTAGCATCACAAACTTTGCACCAAACCCTTCCAAATTGCCTAACCAAGCTTCATACTCACCATTTCCCTTCCTATTCACTTTGGCCACCCCTTAGACACCACCACCGGCTGTTACTTCACCTTTGGCAACCTCTGACCCTCAGCTCCAAATCTAACCTGACCCATATATGACATGGACGAGCCTTGTTGTGCTAAAAAAACTACAACTTTTGCACTTGACCCTTTGTATGCTTCATGTTGTTTCTCCTACCATCATCATCTCCAAGTTGTTGTGCATATATGATGCATACCCGAGCCTATAACATGGTCATGGCTGAGCCATGTTGACACCTAGGCCGAGCCTAGTGTGGTGTGATCAAGCCCATTCGATCAAATGTCAAGCTATGTTGTCATCGTCAAGCAATTTGTGTTAAAGCTGGGTAATGTTCTTTGTTGATTCAAAATTTCCATTTCATTTCAATTCATATTTTTATTATATACATATATTTATATTATCTTGTTTATTTTTTGTATACAAGATCAATATCAAGGCTCTCCATCCATTCTAATCAAATCGTGTGTGTCGTGCCTTTGGAATCGCTCTTGTGTGTGTTGTTCGTCTCAAGCTTTGATAAAGGTGAGTCTGTCTCACTCTGACATTTACACGTATGAAATAGTAAATTGATGGCAAGTGTATAGTAATATAAAATGTTTATGCAAGTTAATGTTGATCATATGATATGCTATGCCATGTTATTACCATGTTAAAACTGTTAATTATCACTTGACATCTGATATATGACATTATATTGTGATATTGACATTGTTTATATTGTTTATGCATATGTTCACACTACAAGTTTCTGTTAGAATAGAATCACTATGGGTTGAAATGATACATACCCGAATGGACTTTAGAATAGAGAAAAATTGTTATGGGCTGAAATGATAGGCTTGAGCGATTTTTATTTATTTTTATTTACTTGGGATTGCAGGTTTGAAATGATAGAACCCGGTTTTCTTTTTTAATTGCGGATTGAGATGATACATATCCGTATCACTTGACCTAGGTTAGAAAATTATATACAGACCCCGTGGTATATTTTCAAATGATTTTTATTAAAATATGTCTTTTTAAAAGTATGAAATTTTGATTTAAAAATATATATTTTATGGTTTTAAGAAAATTAAATATTAAGTCTTGAAATTGTGAATTTAAGTACATAAATTTGAAGTAATTGTGATTTTTGACTTTAAATTTTATTTTAAAATGTAAATAAATAATGGAAATTAAATTTAAAGTTTTGAAGTGATATTTGAAGCAAAATTTTAAGTTTTATTAAATTTATAAGTTAATAAATAGTGAATTTTGACTTAATAAATGAATGGAGTTTTTAAATTGAATATTTGATCTTAAAATTTTATTGTGTTAAATCATATGTTAAAATGATTTTAAATGTGAAATTTTGAAGTCTAGAAATATGATTTTCAAGTTATAATAATAAAAATTTGGAGTTTTGTTATTATTTTTGAAAAGCTAAAATGAAATCTGGAATTTTATAGCATTTTCAAAATGTTGTAGTCTGTTGACATCATTTTTAAATGTTGTTGTTTGAATCTAACAATGTTTGAAATAACCAAATATCTATTACGGTAATTTATAAATGCTGTTATTATCGAACTAAACCATTTTGGAAACTATAAGCTACGAATAGCACTTTATGAATGCTGTCGTTGCTATAATTTAACAATGTTTGAAATTTTATAGATTTTAACACTGTTTGAGTTATATTTTAAAGTGTTAAATGATTTAACTTTTGAAAATTGATTAATTGTGAAATTTAAGAAGTTTTGAATGCATTTTAATATTTAAATTTGCATTTTTAAGGAACATAAATTTGAATTTGGATTTAAATAGGGTTTACTTGGTTATATGTTAAATGGAATGAAATGTAATGAGATAATTGATTTTTTTGAATGGAATTTTTAATGTATTTTGTAATGATACTTGAAATAATAAATGAATGACTTATTTGATTTAAAAATGATATTTAAATTTGAGTATTTGAATTTGAATTCAAATAATGATCTAATAATGAGGTTTTGAGAGGATAAGATATTTTAATGATTTTGAAATGGTTTGGAAATGATTTGATCTTCATTTTAATAAAGAATGTGAATGTGGAATGATATCTGATTTTGATTTATTTGATAAAGGAATATTTGAAGTTTATGTTTGTATGAAAAGATATTTTGTTTAATTGTAATTTAAGTTTATTAAAATAATGTTGGGTTTATGAAATAAATATTTCAAAACTGAATAATAATGAAATTAGATTTGTGATATGAATATATGGAATTATAAAGTTTAGTTTTGAAATGGGGGTATTAAAGTTTGGAAATATATTAAAATTGGTTTGTTTATTTTGTAGATCAAATCAATATTTAAATTTATAAGATTTGAAATGTTTTGTTAGAAAACTAAATTGAATTGAAACTGATGGTTTGAATTGAATTAAATTGGAAATTTGAAATTTTGGTTTAATGGAATAAATTTGCAAAGTGTAAAGAATTAAAGGATGATTTCAAATATATGATTTCGAAATGTTACGATTTTCAAAGTGTAATGATTTCAAGTATTTTGGTTTCGGAAGTGTAATGATTTCAAGTATTTTGGTTTCGGAAAAGTTATACTTTGAAAGTATTATGTTTTTTTTGAAAAGGTGAATATATGTTTGGAATGGAAATGATAAACTATTTTGATTTGAATATAGTTTTGAAATAAAAATGGTTTTGGTTTCGAAGTATAAACTATTTTGATTGAATAAAGAGTTTTGAAATAAAATGGTTTTGGTTTCGAAGTATAACTATTTTGAAAGGGATATAATTTTGAAATGAAATGATTTAATTTTTGAAGTATAAACTATTTTGAAATGACCACGGCGTTATAATAACGATTAGTTGTTAAAGAGACCGTGATCGAAAGTTGTCATACTCTCTGCCAACGCCGAAAACCGCTTTAACAACTATGTACGCGGTGGAGATTCCAAAATGAAGTATGATGGTGACGACGTTCTTGAGGTATATTACATGGACCCAACTCCCGTGAGTTGGCATAAGGTGGCTAAAACAGGAGCGATCTCGGGCCAAGAGGGGTAGCTCCACTGGTCGGACACATTCCTTCGATACTATACTTTTACTTATGATTGATTAGTTGGCCATCCTCCTATTTTGACATGGGAGTGTGCTCCGAGGTGGGCGTATGTGGCTGCTGCGTTACCACCAGCTCGCGTGCGTAATTGGTATATCTACCCTGGCATTGCCTTGTGTGCCGTGTCACCTACCATACCGAGTGTAACAACCCGCATATTTATCGATTTTATATTTAAATATTTTATTTAAATATTTTATCGTTCGTCGGATTTTGGTCCGAAAACCTACTTTTTGCAAACAGTCGATTTGGGACTCGAGACCACCCCCATTGAGTTCAAAATGATGTTTGCGACCTTTTTGAGTATAAGCTTCGATATGTTTGGAGAAAGTTGATTTTTGCCACTTTTTCACTTAGGGATTTGGTTTGGGCTGAACCCATTAGCCACTTACTAACTCAGCCCCAAACCCCCTCTCCTCTTCATTACTTCATCTCATATTCCTAACACTCAAGCTCAAGCAAAAATGGTGGAAGAGAATGGGAATTAGAAACTCCAAGCCCTAGTTCCTCTTGCTAGCTCAAGTTCTTGCTCCAAATTCAAAGAGATCCCATTAGTAAGCATCTCCTTCTTCTTCTCCAAACATTTCTCCTTCCAATTTCAGAAAATTCCTAAACCTAATTTAGGAAATGTTTCTCTTTTAAGCTTAGATTCAAGCTTCTTGTGTTGAGATTGAAGTGTGGTTGATCTTCCTTCGTCTTCAAGCTTCTCATTCATTGTTTTCGGATTCAAAGATGAGATTTTTAATCTCACATCTAAGTCTATGAATTATCTTCGATTGTTAGGTATGAATTCCTAACACTTATTCTTGTGCAATTGCTTTTGATTTGGATTGCTTTTTGAGAATATTCCAATTTTAGTGTTTGAAAGCCAAAATCCTTAAAAATCATAGCTTTGAGGTTCAAATGTGTTTTTGGTGATGCATCGAGGAGCCAATAGGGCCGGGTAGCTGTTAGGCATAATTCCCTAGTGTCCGTGCTCATCCGGTTGCGAATTGGTGGAGGTTGCATATCAATTTATGGGCATCAATTTGCAGAGCATCAGGTTCGGCCGACCGACCCCCCTGGTCCGGTCGACCGACCTGCTAGTATAAGTGCTTCTCTGTTTCTGGTTCGGCCTACTGACCCCCCTGGTTCGGTCGACCGACCTGATGCCCGAGAAGTTTTCCAAAACAAGGTCCGATCGACCGAGCTCTGTAGCCGGCCGACCGACCTGATGATTTTTGCCTACTTCGCCTAGTTGCTTGAATTTCCAACTTAAATCGATTCGTGTTGTTTCCTATTTATTGTTATCAATTAATATGACTTTGATGACTCCTTTTTAGGGATTTTTGAATATCCATTTTGATGGATTCTTTATCGGTTTCGTTGGATTTTTATTCACATCTCCGTATGTGAAATTTAGTGATTGATTGTTCTTACAATCTTCTTTGTGATTTGTCACTTTAAAAATATAAAGGTTTTCTATACTAGTAGTAAATATCAAAACTCTTTCCTCAAACGATTTCAATACTATTTTAATACCAAATTCGTTTATAAAACCGTTTTCCAATCTATTAGTATATACAAACCTTTACCTCACTCGTATGAGAAATCTAATTAAACGACTTAGTAAAACAAGTGGTATGAAACGCTTGCGTTCACTTTGTTGGTTAATTCTTGGACTTGTTTGATTGAAACTCTTGTGACAATTTTCTAGTGGAGATCTACAATTTGTTCGTAAATATTTACGTTAAGCTAGTGGTTATGGGACATGATGCTATGCTCATATATTTACTAGCTTACTGTAATCGACACTTCTCGTTGATCACGACGAACATCTTTGTGATTTAGACTAGCAATGTGTGATGTCTCTTTGTCTGCGAGGGAGACTAAACCCCGTTTTGTGGAGTTTCGACTCAATTTGGTGGGGTAGCAACCCATGGTCTTTGGGCCGTTTGTGGAGCTTCGGCTCAATTTGTGATGGTTAGCAACCATGGAATTAGCGTTCCGTTTGTGATACACGTGTTGGTGGGCTTTATTCTCCCGTTTGTGATAGGCCTCCCCCCTTTGTGATTTCTGGATTTCTTGAGATGATTTCTAGAATTTGTGTTTCACCAATTTTCGTGATTTCCATTGATAAGTTTTATCAATATTTGTGCATTGGTGAATTTGTGTGTCATTGATTTTTGTGATTGACATTGATATAATCGTCAATATTTGTGGTTTGATGAACGAAATAAGGAGTATGGCATTTCTTTGATTCTTGTGTAGATTTGGTCATATTGATTAATCTCTCGTTGATTTTCAATTACTTATATATATCACAGCTTGTAATTGTGATTATTATGTGTTTAGTCATATCTCTTATTCTATATCGTTTCATCTGATATCTATAGTTAGACTGATCCGTTTATTATTTTTTTCTTATTAAATAATACTCGGGTCAGACCGAGATGTTACAGGTGCTTCTGCTTGACCTCTCTCTTGGGATTGATTTCTCTGACTTTTGGCCTACTACTTAGATTAGTAGTTTATTTTGGTGTACACATTCGAGATATAGACTCCATAATGTATACTTATTCTTTTGTGTAGTTAATGTAACTATTCTTTTGTGATATTGTGGATCTTTTTAGACCACTACTGTAATGTACACTTCCTAGTGTAATATTCATATCTATTTCGGCCTTTGTGATATGAATTGTCTGTGACTGATTTATGTTATGTTTATTTCTATATTTTTTTCCGAAGATATTATAGCCACCGTGTTATATCTTTGAGTTTGTGTCGGCATGTCGGATTTCCACTTAAAAAGAATTGCATGTTATACTATCTGACATATCGATGCTCGCACAAAGCAATTACACGGATGGTCGCCCCTCAACAGCCTTATTCTCCGTGCTAGCTGACAGCATTACTTTGTAGTGTTCTTGGCTAGCGTGGGTATAGAGGTGGGGCGTCACAGCTTGGTATCAGAGCCAAACTTCGGAACAATATGGAATATTATAACAAGGATCATCGTCCTAAGTTTTTCTTCGGAGTCGTGCTTTAGGATTTAATTCGAGTCTTCGTACCGATTCTTCCTATTTTCTTTATGATTCCTTGTTTTATCAATCAAGTTTGATTGAAATTTACTTTGAGAATAACTTTTTCCTCTTCTTTCTTTCTTTCTTAAAGAAGAGAAATGGTTAGACCTGGTCGTCCCAGCGCCGGTCAATCTAGTGCTACTCCCCAGGATGGAGTATTTATGTCTCCCCAACAGCTTTTAGATCTTGTTAAGAATGCTCAAGCTGCCGGTCCCATTCCAGAGCCTACTCATCCTAGATCCGGTTTCGCACGCTTGTGCCGAGAATATACCGATTTGGGTGGAAGGCTATTCACGGGATCCGAGAGTGCTATAGAAATTCAAGCTTGGCTCAAATCATGCGATCGCATCTTTTCTTGCATGAACCTTATTGACCTTCATCGAGTCCAAGTGGCTTCTAGCATGCTCCAAGAAAAAGCATTAGATTGGTATGAGCTTTTAATTTCTGAAATCTTTGAAGCGGATCTCACTTGGGAGCAATTCCGGGAAAGATTCGAATTGAAATTTGTGTCGGAGGCTGAAAAGGTAACTTTAGCACGGCGTTTTATTGACCTTGTTCAAGGTGGATCTTCTGTGACAGACTATGTCGCATCTTTCGAATCTCTGTCCAAATACGGGGTTGAATACATCAACACCCCATTGAAGAAAAATCAGAGATTTGTCTATGGATTGAATAAGAATCTTAAGAAGCCATTACTTCTGAAACTTGGAGTTTCATTTGATCAGCTTATTGATATCGCTCTTCGTCTTGAAGAGGTGGATAATGAAGGTGATGTTGAAGTTGTGCGTGCCCAACAGAACTTCGACAATAATTTGAAGAGGCCTATTAAATCCAAAAGCCCCGATTCTAATAAGAAAGGGAGGCAAGAAACCCCGGTAGCAAAAGCACCTACCTCTAGTCGTGGACAATGCTACAATTGTGGTTCCACGAACCACTATGCAAGGGAGTGTCTGAGACCCCTCTTTTGTCGGTATTGCAAAGGTTCGGGCTATCTTTTATCTTCGTGTCCCAAGCTTCCAAACAAGAGAGAAGGAAAGCTGCAAGCCCCTAGCAACTCTTCTCTTGGTCAAGGTATTTTTCACTCAATCCTTGATGGCATTGTTTTATTTCGTGATCTTCTTATTTGAGTTCTTTTTGATATGGCTCACTATTTTATATCAAAAGAACTTGTCGATTCTTTTTCTTTGAATATTTTGGGCTTGTTGACTTCTTTGAGGATTGCGAATCCGGATGGTAGATCTGCAACACTCAATTCGCTTTTATTCGATGTCGAAATTATTTTATGTGATTTATCTTTTCGAGCCGATATTTTTACTTAGGCTTAGGAATTGATTTTTTTGTAAGGATTGGCTTAATCGTTGTGAAGCGCATATCCTATTTGTCCCATGTGGACTATTCATCTTCGACATTTTCAATCTGTTAAGCAGATTTCTATTTTTCCTTTATGATTTTGATTCCAACTTGATGGCATCATTTTATTCCTTAAGCCCACTTATAAGGAAAGTGTTATTTCTCTCATTCTTGTAGTTTGAGAAATTTTCCGGTATTTTTGAGTTTGTCTTAGGATTATCACCTAAGAAATCTTTTGTGTGGTGTTAAAGTCTTTCTAGTTCGACCTTGCCACCGATTTTCGTTTGCTACGAGTTGCGGAAATTAGCATTCCACTTACCGCATTCCGCACTCGTTATGATTTTTATGAATGACTTATTATGTCATTCAATTTGTCCAGCTTATTTCATCCATTTTATAAATCGAATATTCTATGAATATTTCGATGAGACTATTCTTGTATTTACTGATTTTGGATGAAAATAGTAATTTAAAATTTTGCAAATCTTGTTCATAAGATTTATTTATAAGTAAAACTGGATTTTTGTTCTTGAAACGAACAAACAATATTATTAAAACTTTTTAAGAGATTTATTTATCCTATAAAAGATGATTTTGTGATTGTATTGCCCGTTGAGTGCTTTAAGAATTTTGGTCGATGCGCTTGATCAACGTTATCGATAGGAATTTCCTAAACGCTTTGATGAGACAATCTGACATAGTATATTAACGTGAAAATAGTAAATTTTTCTAGAATGATTATTACATAATGATAAATGTAATTTTGAAAGTTTTAACTTTTCAGGAAAGAAGATTATTTAAAAGAAATTCTTTCTTTTCGATACTTTTATTCTTGTGATTCCTGGAGGGGGACCAAGACTTTGCTATTTGTACCGATACTAGTCATATTGGTTTGTATGCCGTTCTCTTGCAAAGGAGAACGTGCTATCACTTGTGCTTCTAAATCATTATAGCTTATCGAGACTGGATATGCCACTTATGATCTAGTGCTCTCGGCTATTGTTTTGCTTTTGGAATTTGGCATCATCATATTTGGATGAGAAATTTGTTCTCTACCTCGATCATAAATCTTTGGAATATTTATGTTCTCTTAAGGAACTGCATGTTGACTCGAGTTCCTAGCATCTTATGATCTTGATATTCTTTTTATTCCCGAAGGGGAAATCGTGTTGCCAATACGTTTTGTCGTAGGCAATAAGGTATTGATTCTTTGATGATGTCAGAATGGAATCATCTTTTTACCAAGTTCATCGGGCGTTTTGGTGTACTTCATTTTATTGAGTTTCATCTCATTTCTTTTATGGACTAGCGTCCGATGTCCTTTTATTGTGTTCGGTTCATTGGACGTACCGTTTTTGTACTACGTCGGTGTTCCGAAATCATTCGGGCTTTGGTCCATTGGACGTACCGTTTTTGTACTGCGTCGACGTTCCGAATTATTTGAGCTTGGATTCATTGGATGTACCGTTTGTACTACATCAATGTCTTTGTTGTTTGATTCATTGGATGTACCGTTTGTACTACATCAATGTCTTTGTTGTTTGATTCATTGGATGTACCGTTTGTACTACATCAATGACTTTGCTTTTGATTCATTGGATGTACCGTTTGCACTACATCAATGATATGCTTTTGATTCATTGGATGTACCGTTTGTACTACATCAATGTCTTTGTTGTTTGATCATTGGATGTACCGTTTGTACTACATCAATGTCTTTGCTGTTGATTCATTGGATGTACCGTTTGTACTACATCAATGTCTTCGCTTTTTGATTCATTGGATGTACCGTTTGCACTACATCAATGACTTGTCTTTTTGGTTCATTGGACGTACCGTCTTTGTACTACGTCGGTGTTCCAAATTATTCGAGTTTTTAGTTTCTCCGGCGTACCGTATTTGTACTACGCCGTTGCACCGGCTCAACTTTCTGCTATTCTTGACGTTTTCCACGTCTTTTATCTACGGAAATGCTTTTATGTTTCCGGTTTTATTCTTGTGCCTGGTGATATTGTGGAAATTGAAGTTTCACCAGATTTGATTTATGAGCAACATTCCATTCGCATCATTGCTTCGGAGGATGAGCGCCTTCGGAATAAAGATGTTCTTCTTGTGAAAATTCAATGGTTCTCAGATCCTAAGGATTGCTCTTGGGAATCCTGGGAATTCATCGAGCGATCCCGTTCAGGCCTACCCTTTCATGCTCTTTATGGTGAACTTCCTATTTCAAAGATTCTTTTGTGTTGATATGCTTCCATGGTTGTTACTTCTTATGTTCCTCTTAAGTATTGCGAGGACGCAATTTCTTTAAGGAGGGGAGTCTGTAACAACCCGCATATTTATCGATTTTATGTTTAAATATTTTATTTAAATATTTTATCGTTCGTCGGATTTTGGTCCGAAAACCTACTTTTTACAATCAGTCGAATTGGGACTCAAGACCACCCCCATTGAGTTCAAAATGACGTTTGCGACCTTTTTGAGTATAAGCTTCGATATGTTTGGAGAAAGTTGATTTTTGCCACTTTTTCACTTAGGGCTTTGGTTTGGGCTGAACCCATTAGCCACTTACTAACTCAGCCCTAAACCCCCTCTCCTCTTCATTACTTCATCTCATATTCCTAACACTCAAGCTCAAGCAAAAATGGTGGAAGAGAATGGGAATTAGAAACTCCAAGCCCTAGTTCCTCTTGCTAGCTCAAGTTCTTGCTCCAAATTCAAAGAGAACCCATTAGTAAGCATCTCCTTCTTCTTCTCCAAACATTTCTCCTTCCAATTTCAGAAAATTCCTGAACCTAATTTAGGAAATGTTTCTCTTTTAAGCTTAGATTCAAGCTTCTTGTGTTGAGATTGAAGTGTGGTTGATCTTCCTTCGTCTTTAAGCTTCTCATTCATTGTTTTCGGATTCAAAGGTGAGATTTTTAATCTCACATCTAAGTCTATGAATTATCTTCGATTGTTAGGTATGAATTCCTACCACTTATTCTTGTGCAATTGCTTTTGATTTGGATTGCTTTTTGAGAATATTCCAAATTTAGTGTTTGAAATCCCAAATCCTTAAAAATCATAGCTTTGAGGTTCAAATGTGTTTTTGGTGATGCATCGAGGAGCCAATAGGGCCGGGTAGCCGTTAGGCATAATTCCCTAGTGTCCGTGCTCGTCCGGTTGCGAATTGGTGGAGGTTGCATATCAATTTATGGGCATCAATTTGCAGAGCATCAGGTTCGGCCGACCGACCCCCCTGGTCCGGTCGACCGACCTGCTAGTATAAGTGCTTCTCTGTTTCTGGTTCGGCCGACCGACCCCCCTGGTTCGGTCGACTGACCTGATGCCCGAGAAGTTTTCCAAAACAAGGTCCGATCGACCGAGCTCTGTAGCCGGCCGACCGACCTGATGATTTTTGCCTACTTCGCCTAGTTGCTTGAATTTCCAACTTAAATCGATTCATGTTGTTTCCTATTTATTGTTATCAATTAATATGACTTTGATGACTCCTTTTTAGGGATTTTTAAATATCCATTTTGATGGATTCTTTATCGGTTTCGTTGGATTTTTATTCACATCTCCGTATGTGAATTTTAGTGATTGATTGTTCTTACAAACTTCTTCGCGATTTGTCACTTTAAAAATATAAAGCTTTTCTATACTAGTAGTAAAAATCAAAACTCTTTCCTCAAACGATTTCAATACTATTTTGATACCAAATTCGTTTATAAAACTGTTTTCCAATCTATTAGTATATACAAACCTTTACCTCACTCGTATGAGAAATCTAATTAAACGACTTAGTAAAACAAGTGGTATGAAACGCTTGCGTTCACTTTGTTGGTTAATTCTTGGACTTGTTCGATTGAAACTCTTGTGACAATTTTCTAGTGGAGATCTACAATTTGTTCGTAAATATTTAAGTTAAGCTAGTGGTTATGGGACATGATGCTAAGCTCATATATTTACTAGCTTACTGTAATCGACACTTCTCGTTGATCATGACGATCATCTTTGTGATTTAGACTAGCAATGTGCGATGTCTCTTTGTTTGCGAGGGAGACTAAACCCCGTTTTGTGGAGTTTCGACTCAATTTGGTGGGGTAGCAACCCATGGTCTTCGGGCCGTTTGTGGAGCTTCGGCTCAATTTGTGATGGTTAGCAACCATGGAATTAGCGTTCCGTTTGTGATACACGTGTTGGTGGGCTTTATGCTCCCGTTTGTGATAGGCCTCCCCCCCTTTGTGATTTCTGGATTTCTTGAGATGATTTCTAGAATTTGTGTTTCACCAATTTTTGTGATTTCCATTGATAAGTTTTATCAATATTTGTGCATTGGTGAATTTGTGTGTCATTGACTTTTGTGATTGACATTGATATAATCGTCAATATTTGTGGTTTGATGAACGAAATAAGGAGTATGGCATTTCTTTGATTCTTGTGTAGATTTGGTGATATTGATTATTCTCTCGTTGATTTTCAATTACTTATATATATCACAGCTTGGAATTGTGATTATTATATGTTTAGTCATATCTCTTATTCTATATCGTTTCATCTGATATCTATAGTTAGACTGATCCGTTTATTATTTTTTTCTTATTAAATAATACTCGGGTCAGACCGAGATGTTACAGGTGCTTCTGCTTGACCTCTCTCTTGGGATTGATTTCTCTGACTTTTGGCTTACTACTTAGATTAGTAGTTTATTTTGGTGTATACATTCGAGATATAGACTCCATAATGTATACTTATTCTTTTGTGTATTTCATGTAACTATTCTTTTGTGATATTGTGGATCTTTTTAGACCACTACTCTGATGTACACTTCCTAGTGTAATATTCATATCTATTTCGGCCTTTGTGATATGAATTGTCTGTGACTGATTTATGTTATGTTTATTTCTATATTTGTTTCCGAAGATATTATAGCCACCGTGTGATATCTTTGATTTTGTGTCGGTATGTCGGATTTCCACTTAAAAAGAATTGCATGTTATACTATCTGACATGTCGATGCTCGCACAAAGCAATTTCTCGGCTGGTCGCCCCTCAACAGCCTTATTCTCCGTGCTAGTTGACAGCATTACTTCGTAGTGTTCTTGGCTAGCGTGGGTATAGAGGTGGGGCGTCACACCGAGCCTTTACTACGAGTTTGTTTTTCTCCCGTAGCCCATGTGGTATCCTCTGATAGGCTCCGGATCTGGAGATATCATGATATTGGATGGACTACTGGGACTATTATGTGTGAAGGGTGATATGGGTAGCCCAGAACGCTATTTAAAAGTATGTTTATTTTACTGTAGACATTATTATAATAGCGCAATATTACTACAATAAATAGTTTAACGGATCCTTAAAGGATGGGCGATCCCAAGCTTCCATTAAGTTACTGATGCATTTTTGTTACTGTTCACTTGTGTTGATTTACAGTTCATAAGTATTTATGTCCTGAATCGAGTGTTTTGTGTTTTTCTTTATGCTCGAGTCAGATTGAGTGAGTTAGCCTTCAAGATTCACCTTCAGAGTTGGAGCTTTCCTTGTAGATCCAGCCATATATTTTGCTTTCTGTATCTAGTGATTTCAGTGATGTATTCTGATTTGTACCTGATGTATCTTGTTACTCTTCTGTTGCATCTTGTTTAACTCTGATGTATCTTATTTTTATATAGTAGCTTCATGAACTGCTATCTATTTTATTTACACTGCATTATTATTTACTCTGTTTCTGTGATCTGTGATTATGTTTTTACTTTATATTCTAAGATTTGCAAAATTTTATTCATAACGCGGTATTTTGAGCAATTCTAGTTCGACATGTGCGGATGCGGATGGTTAAAATTGTCGGGTTGTTACACATAGGGAACTTGCCGTGTCATAACAATATAAAATATAACATCTGGTCATCCAATATCAACAAACAAATATCCATCACAATCATCATCCAAATCAATCAATAAACATCAATAGCCAACTGATTATCAGTAATAGGTATAAACTAATGAATTAAAATTTAATGTTAAATTAAACGGCAATGATAATCAATAAAAGTCAGATTTAATAGTCATGACCATTTAAATATACCATACATTAACTAATCAGTTTCAAATCACATCATAAATTTTATTAACTAACATAAGATAATTTATTAATTGCGAGTGGGTCAGAACACTCACCTTTGATTTCAAATCCATTTGAAATCCAACTAAAGTCCTAAAATTCAACAGTCTTCGAATTCATCCAAACTAGAAATAAAAAGTCTGAAAATTCAATATGATCCCAATGAAACAAACCATGCGTGAATCGGACCTCGTACGTGAAATTTATGCATATTAGAGGTTGAACTATTTAAACTTAAAATAAAATAAAATAATAGTAAATAAGATACATGTCATACCCTAGCCAACAGGAAAGCATGCATGCACGATCGAGCATATCAACCTCTAGCTACCAACGTTCCCTTCAATTTTAGCAACTAGTCTAAGCATCATCGATAAGATCTAGATACGTCGTCGTCCTCCACACCTCAAGCCGCCCCTACGCTAGAGTTTCACCGAATTTCGGTCGCCTCCGGCTCCATTCGCCGCCGCCGCTGTTACAACCTGATCGCAGCGAATCTGGCAAGCTTTAATGCCAAGCAACTATATGGATTTAACCTAATCGTCACCTACTACGAGCCTATGCCCTTCGATCGACTCCGCGTTGCAAATCCACCATTAAACGAAGCAATGGCCTATGGACGGTCGAAAATGAATTGGTGATTTTCGGCCAAACAATGAGCCCAATTGAAAAACGAATTGCAGATTTGGGTTGCGCTCTTTGAGAGCTTCGAATCGGTATATAATTTGATATAGTTGAGGAGTTTGACTTTGAAATTTTTTTGGAGATTGAATTTTAGGGTTTCCAATTTAACTATTTGTTTCTGCCATTTAAAAGAAGGAGATAGAAAGAAGTGTAATTAAGTACAGAATAAGAAATGACGGTCAGGGTTACAACAAAATAATATATAATAACGAAGCCCGATAAGAAATGAAAATTACCCGAATTGACTTGAAACGAAAAATTTGATCCAGAAAACCCGTTCTGCTTCCGGAATGAAAGCAGGTCATCCTATATATCAAAACAGATGATTTTGACAGTTTTAAAGTCAATGAACTTGTTTCAAGTCCTAATTCCATCGTATGACGAAGTTAGCTTTAAAATAAGCTTATTTCAAATTGATTTCAATATAATTTAGTTAAATCGATCTCTATGCGTTTCAAGCCCATACGATCAAACGACAAGTTTGATCGCTATGAAACTTGAAAATTTACAATAATTCACTGTTACGGATCCAATGAAATTGAAATTTGAGTAAGTGGCCAAAATGGCTATTTTCACGTTAATTAAATAAATTAATTAAATCTCTTTTTCCATTCAAATTTTGCTAATTAACAAATTTCATCATTTTGATCCCTTAGACATTTACGATGATTTAATACAAGTTTACATATCAATTCAGTATTGAATATTACACTACTTACAGTGTTCAATTTCAGCTATAATTAAATCCAATTAATTATAATTTAATTCAAATAAATTGATTATACTTGATTTCTGTCCTTTTTATTTCTGCATTCATTACCCTATGCATATTTTAACATTGGATTATATCTTATTATGTTAGTATTCCACAATTACTAACTTTTATTTATCAATTGAGATATTTCAATCATATTGAATTTTTGTCAATTTTCGCTTTAGTTATAATGTACAGTCCCACTAGATTCGTTTATCTTAGTATCGCTCTTATTATTAAATCAATTATTGCCTTATGAATATAATTGACATTCTATACATTGAATTACATTCACATTTTCAGTTATCGTCTTAACTTATATTATCGTGATATTAAATACATTTAATTGCAATTGGTTTCAAATTAATATTCAAAAATATAAATAAATTGGTAACAAATGACAATCGTTGCCTTTTCAAAATTTAATCACATTTATAAGTTTCTTATCTATACAAATATTGTAATTATTTGTACAACACTAGTTTTAATTCAATTACAATTTATTTCATACTATTGCATTAATTAATACAGCATTTAAATTTCCAATTACTCTTTTAATCCAATTGTCAATTAATACACACTTTATTACAATTAAGTTTCAATCTATAACTAATTATAACTTTTTAATCATTTTAATTAATTGGAATTAGTATTGAAGTAGTTATCAATTACCTTCAATTAATACTACTATATTTTATTCTAGTTATATTCTTATTAATAAACCACAAATTTCAATTTCTTCCAATATTAAATAAAAAATATTATTTAATTCAGAATTTTAATTATCGAAAATATGTAGGTCGTTACAGTCTTTCATTAATCACATTTCCTTTCTCTCTCGCAATCTACGAAAACATATATTTTTAAATGTTTCATTTCTTTTAAATAAGATTCCCCTATTAAGCACCTAATAAATAGATTTCATATATACCTAGAATTAATTTACTATCCAGTTAATCCCTGCTTGCACTGTGATTTCTTACCAAATTAATATGCCGGTTAACACCATATTAATTCGTCACATATATGCATATTAATTTATTTTATTCCCGTAAATATTGCATTCTACAATTGAATTTTGAATCACAATCTTAATTATATATGTTACCATAAGTCTCCATGTTTATTAATTGACAATTGATTACTTGCATAAATTATTCTTCCTCCATTTTATTCTCTTGCACTAACATATATGTTTCTAATCATATCAATTAGTTGCTACAATATATGTTCCCTTTGTTATTAGTTTATGTCAATTAGTCACCTCTACTAATTAATTGAATATTAATTTCCTTGTTAATCTTAAACCGTCAATTAATCTTCCTATTAATTGATTTTATATAATTTCCCTCTCTAATTTATTTATTACACAAATATATATGTATTCCAAATAATACTAATTAGTTGCTCCATTTATAAACATTTATTTATTTTAAAATTTCAAACGTATATAACCGAATTAAATCATTTGCATATATAATTGTAATTTAACGCGGGTGTTATAACAACGGCATGTGAATATCAAATTCTACTCTATGAGCTCTGTTCTACCAATGATAACCTGGAAAAATTCTCGGTCTGACCCAGCATTATAATAAAATACCACCTAGAACAGCCTAGAAAACCAACATTAAAAAACCTAAGTAATATGGTAAACATGTAATAATTCTATAAGACTACAATGCTAAACACAGATTGGGTTTTTCCTCACAAGAATAGCATCCTTACTAGAAGTATGGAAACAAACTAGAACAAAACCATAATTTGAAAGGGTGGGCATAGAAAAAATCAAAATCCAAACCTAAAGAATGGACATAGGTAATAAAACATCGAGATGAGCGCTTGGCACTTCTCAATGCAATTAAGAAAAGACAATTCAAAGAATTGAATCAAATAAGAAAAAGGGAATTTGCCAACAATGACCAGGAAGGTATGCCTCCTTACTGAAAGTATACCTCTAAAATATATACTTAAGCACTATAATGGCTCTCGGAAAATGTACAAGCTGAACCCTGCCAACCTTGTCGAGAATCCAAGTATTTCACATCTTAGCGTGCATACAATAGTATCACATCTAGAGTAGATGTGAATATAACCTAATGGGAGCAACACCACATAGCCTGACGTCCACTCGCACTTTGGTTTTAGTCATCTCTAACAAAGATATTAACACTCAAATGAGAAAAAAATCATCTTAGATTGACAATGCAAATGAAGGTAGCAATTGCCAATAAGTCAACAATCACGAAAAATCAAAATGATCATACACGGAAATTAAATCTCATGCCCTTATTGCTACTCATCGATTTCAAACAAGTAAAATCCCTCGGTTGCAAATTAAGCTGGATAAGTTAAGATAGTGTTATCTCTAAGCCTTGCCTTAACGACATGTTTAACCTTTGATATAGAAACAAGTTTCCATACCATGATATTTAGTGTTAGGAATATGACTAAGTCCATTCAATATAAACGATATCATTTAGCGAAATCAAATTTGTTATCTTTTACATAACCGAATCGAACTTTTAAACTATTAAAGTTGAACCTAATTGGTTTTTCACATCACAAATATTAACTTTAGATGGCTTTATTATAATTATTAATTAACAATAGACATCATTATTAAAATTTTAGTCCACTTTAAACATCGCTATTGAAACGATGAATTAAATTTAAACATCACTATTAAAACGATTAACTAAGACAATTTATTATTAATATCTCAAAATAACCTTTTAAGTTAAGATAAAATAATAATTTAAAACATACTTAAAACTCCAAATTGATTCCAAATACCTATAAAATCCTTATGAACCCATTTGAAATGAATTTTCAAATTATTTAAAGTAAATAACATATTTTAATTTTAAAATAACATTAATTGTTTTAAAAGATAATAAATTAAATTTATAATCTTTACATAAATATAAAAGAACATTAGTTGTCCCGAATGATAATTAATCAAATTTATAAACTTTTAATAAATTTAAACAATACTAGTCGTCCCAAAAGATAGTTAATAAAATTTATAATCTTTTTATAAATCTAAACAATGTTATTTATCCCCAAAAGATAATTAATCAAATTTATAACTTCCTTTTATAAATTTTAAACAACACGTATCCTACGTTACAAAATTCTCAAAAACACTTGAAAATTTGGTTTAAACAACTTTCAAGGAGCAAAAACGCGACCAAACATTTATTTCATACAAATATAATCATAAGTTCAATACATATAAAGGTTTAAGGGGATGATATTTCATAAATGACAGTATAGCGATAATCCCTATAACATAACTTACAGAAATTAAATAGTACGTCACAAATATTTCAACCAAACATCAATATAAGCAACATAAGAATATAAATAAGGTGCATATAACAATAAACTAAACACTACAAGAAACCCCTAAGGTCTCTTTACAAAAGTCCACTACAAAACATTGGTTATTTATGTTATCCCTCTTTCAAGCGGAAATTCAAATCTAAAACGAACAACCAAACGATAACAACAAACATATTACTATCAACAATTAGCAATCAATAGCTAACATATCATTTAGTTATTAATCCATATATTAATTAACTTCAAAATAATCTTTTAACTTTGCAAGCATAGAGGATGATTTATTCTACTCAATAGATGTCCAAAATAATTTATTCAATTCGATTATAGCGGAATATTGTTTTATTCTGCTAAGTTGATATCATGAATAAGTATAAGTAATTTAATCATGTTAAACATTATCAAATTAATTCACCATAATTTCATCACTAATTTATACTTAATTAGAATTATCAACTATCATCCAAGCATTCAGTAATAATCTATAGCAATACAGGTATCATATAGTTTGTTTAGAGGTAAATAAACTCATTGAAATTTCAGTGGATGCTTTCGCATTCCAGCTTGATCTAAAACCGAATGGCATTTGATTTTTGCTCAAAATTCATGTAACGACCCACTTTTCCTAATTTGAAAACCTCTTTATAATTGTATAAACCACTTTGATGAATCATTTTAATTGAATAATTTTTTTTAAAAGCCTTTCGTTAAATAAACCTTTTTAAGAGTCTTTCCCATTTTAGACAATTCCTTTTTAAAATAAATTGTTTGTTACTTTTAACCCTATTCTTATAAACCATTTATTCTCCAAAACATGTTTAACAAAACAAGTCCATCAGCGAACACTTGTCACATAGCGAAATACCATTTAAAAACCCTTTTTATTTAATTATCTTTAAACCTTACGTAAAATAATAACTTTAGAACAATACAAATGATATATTGAATCAACTTTAACCAAGACTATAATAATAATATATTAACTTTAAATTTAATAAATTAATTATAAATAAAAATTATTACAAATAATAATCAACTAAAAATCAAATTTTCATAGAACAACTTTAATTAAATAATTAATTAAGTTTTAAACAAATAATTACAGTATAATTTAAGCATATTTCACAATAATTAAATAACTTTAGAAAAATATTCTTAAATAACTTTACGAAATACTTTGAAGAATCATAAAATAATTAATCTTTTATTTTTATTTTATTAAAAAAATCAATTATCATTTAAAAAATTTATTAATGAGTAAAAAATATCTTTAAATTCTTATTAAAAATTAATAATTAATGATGATCATCTTTAAAATAACTTTATTAAATAATTCAATTTTCAAGTAACAAAAATGCTTAGCACTCCAATGGTACTTAATCAAATCATTATTAATTCCACTACTACCCAAATTATAATCTAGCAATTGACATAACATCATATATGTAAATTAAATCCAAAATTAACAAGCAATTATTAATATAACACTTAACCAATATTAATCAACTAGAAAGCATAAATTTGTCTATAACGAATGTAATAGCAAACGAGATTTATTTCTGCTAAATAAATATCCAAATTTAAACTATCTAGTTAATAACAGCAGATCGATGGTTTATTCCGCTAAATAGACGTCCAATTTGTTTAATTAGCGAAACGGTGTTTCATGCCACTAAACAAATGTCCAATTACCATATTCAACCCAATTTAACTCAGCAGGATTTTATTTGGCCAAATAAACATCAATAATTAAGGTATATAATTTGAACGACTTTATTAATTAAAATAACGTAATTTAAATCCTGTCCGTTTTCATATGTCATAAATTTATATTTTTCCAAAGCTATCAATAAGTTACATTACAATGTTGCACTCACCATATGAGTACAACACAAAAATCCGAAGATCAATCGGATTTCAAATGAGCAAATTATCACATTTCAATGTCGATAACATTTATACATATTCAAATGATAAAAATATATTCGTCACCTAAAGCCCAAAATATCCCAGCCCAAACCTGCTTGCTACATCCCCACCCTCTAAACCAAACATCGAAACTCTCTGTACATGAACCCATGTACATGTCGTGCACACTTACCAAAGATACGGAGCAATATCCCATGGATTTGAATGCCGCTTGCGCCCACACGTTGCTCTTCACAAACCTGACCTCATAGACCCATCTAATCCAAGCTCGGCCGCCTCCTTTTATGTCCAACCATCAAAGTCCTTCCCAGGCCATAAATGACGCGTGACATTTTTTCTATAGATCCTCACCAATCTTCCACCGTTCGAGCACGTCTCCTTCATAAACCTAATTCCAATCTCCGATTCGCCTATCGACGCTTCCATCTCCACTTAATCTAAACCCTATCGGCCAACCGTCATCGACATAGAATCTCTCCAAAACTTCATCAACATTACTACTCCCCCACACGATCCCAACGACACTAGGCATCATAAAATTATCCATGGATCGTGAGAAATTGATTTTTAAAGTTTGAAGAAAATTATCCTCTTTACTAAAATTTGACGATTATTCGATCAATAATCGACGAAATCGAGTGCCTCTAATTTATAAAAATAGTATTGATCGATACGAACAACTTTCGTTTAGATTTTGGCTAAGTGTGAGTGGTTGGGGAGATACGGATTTTTAAAGTGGTGGAATTGTTGAATTTTGAATTGTGGTGGAAAATATGAGGAGACAAAATTAATGCGTGCCCAGTGCATATCAATGTCAGTGTATGCAAATTTGTCCCAGTATTTACAAGCAAGATTTTAGGCTAAGGGAAAAAATGACAGGGAGATTTCAAAAAATGCAAAGCCACTAAAATGTTCGAGTGAGGTATCAATCGAGGCATCAAAATGTTTAGCAAATGATAGCAAGTAGAGGAAAAAGAAATTGCTAAGGTTTTAGCTGATTTTATTTGTAGTAAACTATTTTTATCTAATAAATTTTAGGGTATGATTGTACTTAATATGTCATTCGCGTACAAGCCACAAATGCCAGAAGAAGAAAAATGATCATGCATGATAATATGACATGATTTCAAACAATAATAAAATAGACTGGTTATCTTATTTTATTAAATTTCAATAATTCCAACATCTAATGTAAAATGCATCAAACGGAAATTCAAACATTTTCCATATTAAAAAGTTATAGAAAAACTCTATAAATGAAACTAAAAATACATCATCGAAAATCAAATTCAAATCTTTAAATTAATAAAATATTCAACTTTGAAGACTATAAAATATGGCTCGTTACACTCTTCCCCCCTTAAAAGAATTCCATTCCTTAAATTGCACCCCATGAACACCCAACTACCATTCACAAGTTTGCATAATGTTCACAGATCATTTTTATACAAAATCGTATTCGATCATCACTCGACTACATAACTTCATTTCCAAACTAGAATCGCTTGCCCAATTCTCTGGCGTGGACTTCGATCAGGCTCCTTGATTAGGAACCTCCGATCTCTTTACATATCTATAACTATGGTAGGCAATGTTGGTTCCATATCAAGATCCCCCCATCAAGTGTTCGCCATCGAATATCGAGTAATACATCCTTGTTTGGAATGGTGTGAAACACCTAAAAGTCATGTACTCGGATCTTAGATCACAACCATATGGAAGATGAAATGATCTACCTCCACCTTTTGCATTTATTTAAGTGGAAATTAGCCACAAGGGCCTCTTTAACAAGTGCAATTAGTTTGTTGGACAAACAACTAAAATAAGGGGTTTTTAGGCTCAAGGAAAAAGTTATTTAAAAATTTAGTATCAAGGACAAGAAGTTTGTTTTTTAGGCTGAAGGACACTTTTTAGTGTAAATCACAGAATGATAGTTGTAACTATCATTTTCAATTTACACTAAAAAGTGTCCTTCAGACTAAAAAACAAACTTGTCGTCCCTGAGACTAATTTTTTTTGCAACATCTTCCTTGTGCCTATTTACCTGACTAATATAATTACTTTTAAGGACAAAATGAAAAATAATTAGTTTCTAAGGCCTAAAAACCTATGAAATTATGTCCTTGAAAGTAATTGGACTACTGACATTGTCCTTAAAAGTGATTATTCTGCTGACTTTGGCCTTGAAATTAATTTCTGTGGATGTGCATCCTAGAAACTAATTGGACTGCAAAGTTTATCCTTCTAGTGAAATGCTCCTTTATTTAAGTGGTTATTTATAATACCAATTCCATTTCCTCTAAAGTTATATCCGAAAACCTTTTCATACATCACAACTTAAGTTCACAAATTCGTATAATAACTTATCATATCTTAAGCGTATACACAACTATCAGATTCAAATTTTTATTTCGAATTCACTTATGAATTTAAATAACCAGATTTTTGTTAAAAACGCTTATTTTTTGAAATTATTTTATATATTTAATCGATAGATAATATATTTACTTATTTCTATTTTAGCCTGAGTTATCATTGGGTATTATCAAACAGTATCATACATTTCCTTACTATAAGGATAATATTCAAGAGAAGTGTTTACATATGATGACTCAGACTTTTAACCTTTGAAAATCAACATCCAATACATCACCCGTATTCAAATGCCAGAGATTCAGACGTTGGAGTCTGGAGCGCTAGAGTCATAACACATTAGATAATAACAACACAATGAAAAACAAAATAACTTTCATTCATTCACTTCATGGATAACATCATTTTTACAACAAGTGTTCATCATCATCAGAGTCCTATATATTACACAACAGTGGAATACAACATAACAGTGGAAAAATAACATCAACATTGCCTTCCAAGAGAGTCCAACATACTGCATCTTTATTTCCAAAACTCCAAAGTCCAAACCAAAAAGCTCAAAACCAAAATCTTCCAAACCAAAAAGCTCAAAACCAAAATCTTCCAAACCAAAGACTTCCAAATCCACATCTACTTCCTGAGTTAGCTCCAGAACCTACTGATAACCTGACTCTAGGCTACCCGTGTGGAAAATTAGGGGCACCCAAAGTTTAGCAAAGGGAACAATAAACTTCGAGTCAGTCATGGGATTGGCATGAGAAACTTAAAAACAGTTGTGTAAAAAGAAACTCGTTCATGCTTTTGGAAAATGAAACTACCATAAGGTCTTTCGGCACACACTCAAATGTTATCGCACATATGGGAGGTTTCTCCTTATAGTAGTCAAACATGCTTGGTACGCGAAAATCCTTTCGATATTATTTTTAGTGCATAGTGTGGAAAACCATTTTGCAAGTATAATATTAATCTTAGCCAGCATATGTACCATTTTAGTATGCCTACTATAGCTACCATGTTAAATGGAAGGTTCTACAATTGAAATCATAAAGGGCTCGTATTGTTTCGTTTGGATTTCTAACAAATGCCCAAGGCTAAGGAACTTCCTTTATCCGAATGGGTACGCCTCTAAAGGGACGTCCCGAGAACCTAACCGGATCTCTACCAACACAAGGCCAGGCTATCTCTATAACTTGGTAACTAACTGTCACAAGTATGCCATCCCCTGGTCGCAACCAACCTTTATCAAGGCGCCTCAAATTCCAACAACCACATAAGTAAAATATCTGGGCTCCATACTATAATACCACTTTATCCAGAAGGAAATGCGGTTACCCTTAGGTTTCGACCATTTCCTATGCTGTGAGGTTCGATGAAGTCTCATCCCACAAAGCTACGCTTTACACAAAAGCCATGCTTCGATCAACCAATGCTCAACACTTAGCATGCCACATTACCAAATTTGGAATATATCACTAAGAACTATTAGCTACATAACCTCTGAGCTCGCACGTCTCAGAGAAGGGTGTTAAGCTAAGCGAATGAATTCTCCGCCACGAAATAGAAATGTATTTGATAGAAACCAGCTTTATATCTCAAAGTGTAATGTCAGACATATGTCCATACAAGTCCATCCCGGGTCTTAATGGAACTGAAGGCACTTTGTCCAATTAAGGAAAGAAGTCCTTGCAAATCCAAATATCCCCAAACACGTCCGGACTCCCCATCACATAGGGTAATCTCTATACCGGAGCAACTCAGTGCAGAGACAATAAATAGGAAATCCTTTCATTTTCGAAAATACTCGGTCTTCAAGCACCATCTTCAAATGCAATTCCATTCCATCGTATCATTATTCAGAATGGGTTTTCGTTTAATGCCCTTCCCCGGCCTTTTCGAATAATGAGCGCTTTTTTTAAACATATGGATACATTCGATTCTTAGTTAAGTCACAACTTTTTAGCCCTTATTTCCCAAAACTTTCCTTTTGAATGGTTTAAACAAATTTCCATTTTAATCTTTTAAACAATAGATCCACCTTTAAGATTCGATGTGGTTTTCGGATAACCATTTGGAATACGATCTCGGTCTCATCGAAATTCAAATGTCGTCTTAAAGGCCAAGTTGTTTAGGTTAACAATTTTAAATCAATTCAGAAGTTCACATTCACACAACAATTCATCATAGATAAATAACTTATATTTATCACAGCTCAATCGAAAGCAATTCATATCACAGAATATTATAGATTAACATACGAGAGATATTAATCAATCCAAGCATTATATATAATTAATCATCCGTAAGCAAGATTAATCAATCACACAATTTATAATTAATTTAATTGAAACCAAATAAATTAATTACTTATGAATAAATTACCTAACCTGCTTAATTAACATTAATTAATTACAAACCATTTGTTATTATTTTAATTAATTAATAAAATTAATTAATCATCCTTAATTACTTACATTAATTAATTATCCTATAATTATTTATTAATTATCCTTAAATAATTAATTAATTATCCTTCAATCATTAATTAATTAACCTATGATTATTAATTAACTAACGTTTAATTATTAATTAATTAACCTTTAATTATTAATTAATTAACCATTCTTTAATTTCTTTCATTAATTAATTGTGCCTCAATTACTTAAGACCCTAATTAATTAAAGATAAACCATTTATCTTAATTAATTACTTAATTATCATTTTAAATCTTATTTAATAAACCTTTGAAATAAATTTATCAATTATCCTTAATTATTTTTTGAATCCTGCTTAATTAATACTAGTTTCATTACAAATCATTTATTATTATTATAATTAATTAATGAAGTTAATCAATCATCCTTTGATTATTCACATTAAATAATTTACATTAATTCATTATCCTTTAATTACTTACATTAATTTATTTAAGATAAATCATTTATCATAATTAATTACTTAATTCCATTATTAAATTTCATTTGAAAACACTTAGGAATTAATTTAATTAATTAACCTAATAGATAATTATTTCAAATCAAAATAATTAATCTTAAAAACTTTTAGCTCTAAAATTTAAATCATTGAAACTTCTTTGGTAACTTGATTAATAACTTTGCTTTTGAAACTCATTTAATAATTTACTTTGGCAACGTTTTATTTTTAAACTTGGTTATTACTTACTTGAAAACTGGTTAATCGTTCATATCAAAATACCAAGGTCTAAACCCAAAAAATCCTAACCCAACTTCGAGCCACTCCTCTCTTCTTCTTCCATACATAAAAATTCGCGTACTACTTCAAGCCTGTCTTGAGCCAATCCTTATCTTCCCTAGCTCTTACTCGAATACCTGCTCCTACCTCAATTACAAAACCACAATCCAGATACACGTTGACACCACGTACACAGGCACGCATGGTTGGAGCAACTCCGGTCGACGTCAACGACACCACTCAGTCACCCATGATCCTCTCCATCACTTCGACCGCCCAAATCATCGAATCGATCTGTAAATCGAATTCGAAAAAAATCGAACATTATGGAAACAAAACGAACACCAACAACCTCCACGTGACGACGCCTCAGACCACCAGCAAACTCGTCACCTCGACCAAAGCCTTTCCGTAGTCCCACGCATCGATTCCCCATAACAATCAAGTCCGGTGCTTTAAAGACGATGCAGAAGCCTCGCAAATCCAGTCGACTAACATAGCTCCTAAACCCCTAAAACGACGCCGTGTCACCGCCATGATCAAAAATAAATTCAATGACTATTTTTTCAAAAGTCGCCGACCCATCAGCAAACTTCAGCAACGATCTCGAGACCCTATCATCCTCCAATCATCAGAAAATACAAAAACCCAATCCCCGTTCAACCCGAGATTCCTCACTCAAAACAATGTTAAAAATCATGATTTTTCTTTCAAAATTCATGGTTTCTAAATGCAAATTCGATGATATATATGAACCCATAAATCATTACATTCTAATTTTTGCATGTTTTGAGTGTTTACCGCATTTTATAATTTTCTAGAAAATACTCAAACTAATTATACTTACAAATATTTTTAAAATCAAGATCTCGGTAATTTAATCACATTTTGTTTGAACATCAAAGTCTAAAAAGAATTAGGGAATGAGATTTTAAATAAGTTTTTAAACCTGTATACCTAAAACAGAGGCAATATACTTGTACACAGACATGCATCCAATTATCTACATATACATAGACATGCATGCCTATTTTTCATCTATACAAACATTTTTTCACTACATACTTCAAGTATCTATCACAAACATCAAGGTATATAAATAGATTCAAGTTTTAATATGTTAGTTTACTCACTAGATTTTGGAATAGAGAAGCCTAGATAGTTGATCTTTTAACTTTGAAAACTAGAGATTGCTTTGATTTTGAACTGATCTATTTCTTTGATTTTGATTGGCTTGATTTTTGTTGAATATTAATCGGCACTTGATCTTTACTTGTATTTAGTTGTGGTGATCTGAAAACTTGATTTGCTTAGATATCTTCAGTTGAAACTTGCAAGAGGTTGATTTAGTTTTATTATTTATCTTCTCTGGTTTTGGTTTTAGAAAAATGAAAGATGAAAAAATGAGAGAGTAGGAATAGAGATCAATATATAGCCTTGTATTTATTAATTTTTAACAAATGAAGAAAATAATTAAATTATGACACTTGTAAATTGCATGTTACTAAACTTACACTTGTTAATTTGCTTGCATTAATGTTTTTATATGATATTATATTATATTTTCAATTTTTATTAATACATTTCCTTTTTTTAATATTTATATAACTTTGAAGAAAATGACTTAAAACTAAGTATACATTAATAAATATATATATTTATATTAGTTTTTAAAATATAGAGATTTTAAATCCAATTTATTTTTAAGATATTTATTTTTGAATTTCAAATCAAAATTCTATTTACAATCTATTTATATATATATATATACACATAAACAAACACATATCTTATTTTGTTTTGGAAAAATTCAAATTAGTTCGCAAATTAATTCTAAAAATTATATTAATTGCTAAATTAAATTTGGCTTAAAAACGGGATCGTTACAAGTTTCCCCCCTTGAGAAAATTTCGTCCTTGAAATTTGATAGACAGGGAGACAAACAAAGAACATATGAACACATAAAAAGATAGAGAAATGGCTTACCAGATCAAGCCGAAATCGTCCTATTGATACAATCTAATTTAGCTTCATATTTTGTTAACCAATTCATTCCAAATAAAATCTCAAATTCATTAAAGTCAACAACGAAAAGGTTGATAGGAAACTAATGATGAGAATACGAAATAGGAAGTTTTCTACAATGTAAACAAAGATTCGCAGGGCCTCCTACTGGGTTCTTCACACAAATAGGTTCGTCTACGAATTCGGGTTCAAGATTTAACTATTCTATGGTTTGCTAGGAAATAAAACTATGTGTGGCTCCACTGTCGAATAGAACTCTAACAATTTTATCATAAATAAGAAGATTACCTTCCGAAACTCCTTTCCCTTTATCAGCTCTTGAGGTTGAAGGTGCATCCTTGATTTCATATACTTTTTCTACTTGGATCTTCTTCATTATCGGGAATTCTTTAACCATATGTCCCGGCTTATAGCAATAGTTGCATTGCCTGGCTTCTTGTCCTGACTTCTTAGGTTGATCCTTCTTTCCTTGCTTCTTGGGCTTCTTGCAACTATTTAAGCAATGACCTTTCTCCAAACAGTTGAAACTGGTAACATTCTTTGCCTTGTTCTCCTGAGTATCCTTCTTTTCTTTATCTTGCCAAGGCTTCTTTCCTCCGAACTTTCTCTTCTTCCAATTTGGACTACTTCCGCTTCCTTTCTCTGTTGTAATCTCTTGTTTGTCTAAGGTGGCATATCTATATCCCATGTCTACCAAATAAGCAAAAGACTCCTTCATATGGTCTGTCATCCTTGCATGAAACTTCTTGTTCATCCCTGTAATAAGTCTCTCATTCTTCTTAAGAGCGGTATTCACCAATTCAAGTACAAATCGGGATAACTCATTGAATTTATTTAGTATTTTTCAAAAGATAGATTTCCTTGCTTCAAATTAGTAAATTCTTGATACATCCTGGAAATACCAACGGAAGGCATATAACTCTGCTCAAATACGCTTGAATGTATCCCATGTAAACTCATCCTTCGATTCAGCCAAAATAATGGTCTCCCACTATGCCAAAGCTTCTTCCATGAGCTGCCAGGAAGCCATCAACCTCTTTTGATCGTCATCCAATTTCAATCCGTTTAAAATCCTCTCACAAGATCGAATCCAAGCTTACGCTTCTATAATAGTCTCTGTACCTTTGAATGTTTTCCCTCCTAGTCTTGAAAAATTCTGATATAACTCTGCCGATTTGGCTGGGGTTGGATGGGAAGAGTTGATCCTTCCATTACAGTTGTTGTAGGGTCTCGACCATTTGTAGTGGTACTCCCCCTTCCCCTACCTCGTCCTCTTCTTGTACTCATTCTCACTATCCGTAAATAGTAAGAAAATTGATTTAGGCATACAGACGAGATATCTTAGGGAATATACTCATTCTAGGGCATTTCCAACCCTATCTCTAATGAGTCACCTAATGAGTTATACTCCAAAGCTAAAGTTCTTAACCTTTGGCTCTGATAACAAATGTGACGGTCTAGGCTTTTGCAACCATCGACAGCGGCCACTTTCCACCGTGGCACACATTGGTACCTCGAATTTGCTTTTACAGCCAGCCTCTCGACTCACAACAAACCCACCCTGGGAGAGGTAGGGGTATGAGTCTCCTGCTCGCCACCAAACACAAAGTGAGAACTCCTTATCATGCTGTAATGAAGCAACTCCGATCCCGGTCTCATCGAAATTCAAATGTCATCTTAAAGGCCAACTTGTTTAAGTAAACAATTTTAATTCAATTCAGAAGTTCACATTCACACATCAATTCATCATAGATAAATAACTTACATTTATCATAGCTCAATCCAAAGTAATTCATATCACAGAATATTATAGATTAACATACTAGAGATATTAATCAATCCAATCATTCAATATAATTAATCATCCATAAGCAAGATTAATTAATCACATAATTTATAATTAATTTAATTTAAACTAA
Organism: Allium cepa; assembly: GCA_030765085.1. Taxonomy (NCBI): domain Eukaryota; kingdom Viridiplantae; phylum Streptophyta; class Magnoliopsida; order Asparagales; family Amaryllidaceae; genus Allium; species Allium cepa. The sequence goes on along the minus strand of CM060938.1, from coordinate 727,236,826 downwards.
ATAAATTACCTAACCCTGCTTAATTAATATTAATTAATTACAAACCTTTGTTATTATTTTAATTAATTAATGAAATTAATTAATCGTCCTTAATTACTTACATTAATTAGTTATCTTATAATTACTGATCAATTATCCTTTAATTATTAATTGATTATCGTTTAATCATTAATTAATTAACCTTTAATTTTTAATTAATTAACCTTTAATTATTAATTAATTAGCCATTAATTATTAATTAATTAATCTTTAATTATTAATTAATTAACCTTCAATTAATTAATTATTCTTTAATTACTTTCATAAATTAATTGTGTACCTTAATTACTTAAGACCCTAATTAATTAAAGATAAACCATTTATCATGATTAATTACTTGATTATCATTTTAAATCTTATTTAATAAACCTTTGAAATAAATTTATTTATCATCCTTAATGACTTTTTGAATCCTGCTTAATTAATAATAATTTAATTACAAATCAATTTTTATTATTTTAATTAATTAATGAAGTTAATTAATCATCCTTTAATTATTCACATTAATTAATTATCCTTTAGTTACTTACATTAATTTATTATCCTTTAATTACTTACATTAATTTATTTAAGATAAACCATTTATCTTAATTAATTACTTAATTCCATTATAAAATTTCATTTGAAAACACTTAGGAATTAATTTAAAGGGGGGAATTAATTTAAAGGACAAATATTTGTATATTTTTTGCCTCAAGGACACGACCTCAATATTTTTACTGCAAGGACAAACATTATCTAAAAATTATTCATAAGGACAAATATTTTCCAAAATTATTCATAAGGACAACAAAACTGCTACTGAGCTAAAACTGATACCTAAAAACTGCTACCGATAACTACAAACTGATATCTAAAAACTGCTATCAATAACTAAAAACTGATACCTATAGAAAGTTGTCCTTCAGGATAAAATATTGAAGTTCTGTCCTTGAGGCTAAAAAGCTGTGAAATTTTGTCCTTGACAATAATTTCCTGTTTAATTAATTAAACCAATATATAATTATTTCAACTCAAACCAATTAATCTTAAAAACTTTTAACTCTAAAATTTAAATGTTTGAAACTTATTTGATAACTTGATTAATACCTTTTCTTTTGAAACTCATTTAATAATTTACTTTAGAAACTTTTTATTTTTAAACTTGGTTAATATTTACTTGAAAACTGGTTAATTGTTCATATCAAAATACCCGGGTCTAAACCCAAAAACCCATGAGCCAACTTCGAGCCACTCCCCTCTTCTTCTTCCTTACATAAAAATTGCATACTACATCAAGATGACCCCAGCCAATCCTTATCTTCCCTTGCTCTTACTTGAATACCTGCTTCTACCTCAATTACAAAACCACAATCCAGATACACACTGACACCATGCACACATGCACGCATGATCGGAGCAAATCCGCTCGACGTCGACGGCACCACTCGGTCACCCACGATCCTCTCCATCACTTCGACCACCTAGATCTTCGAATCGATCTCCAAATTTAATTCGAACAAAATCGAACATCATGAAAACAAAACGAACACCAACAACCTCCATGTGACGACGCCTTAGACCACCAGCAAACTCGTCACCTCGACCAAAGCCTCGCCGCAGTCCCATGCATCGATTCCCCCATACCGATCAAGTCCGGTGCTTGACGATGACGTAGCAGCCTCGCAAACCCAGTCGACCAATACAGCTCTTGAAACCCTACAACGACATCGTGTCTCCACCACGTTGAATAATAAATTTAGCGACTGTTTTTGCCAAAACCCCCCAACCACCAGCAAGCTTCAGCAACGATCTCGAGACCTCAACATCCTCGGATCACCAGAAAATGCCCAAAACCCAATCCCGGTTCAACCCGAGATTCCTCACTCAAAACAATGTTAAAAATCTTGATTCTTCTTTTAAAATTCATGGTTTTTAAATACGAATCTAATGATGTATATGAACCCATAAATCATGACATTCTAATTTTTGCATATTTTGAGTTTTACTATATTTTTCTAATTTTCCAGAAAATATTCAAACTACTTACACTTACAAATATTTTTAAAATCAAGATCTTGATAATTTAATCATATTTTGTTTGAATATCAAAGTCTAAAAAGAATTAAGGAATGAGATTTTAAATTTTGAATAAACTTTTAAACCTATATACTTAAAACATAAGCAATATACTTGTACGTAGACATGCATCCAATTGTCTACATATATATAGACACAATATTCTACATATATGTAGACATGCAGGCCTATTTTTCCATCTATACAAACATTTTTTTCACTACATACTTCAAGTATCAATCACAAGCATCAAGATATATAAACAGCTCAAGTTTTAATATGTTAGTTTACTCACCAGATTTTGGAATAGAGAAGCCTGAATAGTTGATCTTTTAACTTCGAAAACTGGAGATTGCTTTGATTTTGATCTGATCTATTTCTTTAATTTTGATTTGCTTGATTTTAGTTGAATTTGAATCTACACTTGATCTTTACTTGTATTTAGTTGTGGTGATTTAAAAACTTGATTTGCTTAGCTAACTTCAGTTAAAATTTGCAAAAGGTTGATTTAGTTTTATTATTTATCTTCTCTGGTTTTGGTTTTATAAAAATGCAAGGCGAAGAAAATGAGAGAGTAGGAATAGAGATGAATATATAGCCTGGTATTTATTTATTTTTAAACAAATGAAGAAAATAATTAAATTATGACACTTGTAAATTGCATGTTACTGAACTTATACTTGTTAATTTGCATGCATTAATGTTTTAATATGATATTATATTTTCATTTTTTATTAATACATTTCCTTTTACTAATATTAATATAACTTTAAAGAAAATGACTTAAAACTAATTATAAATTAATAAATAAACATATATATATACTAGTTTTTAAAGTATAGATTTTTTAAATCCAACTTATTTTTAAGATATTTATTTTTGTATTTAAAATCAAAATTCTATTTACCATCTATTTATATATATATATACACACATAAACAAACACATATCTTAGTTTGTTTTGGAAAAATTCAAATTAGTTCACAAATTAATTTTAAAATTATATTAATTACTAAATTAAATTTGGCTTAAAAACGAGATCGTCACATTACCATACAAACATATCTCTTACCCATTTTTAGTTATTTTCGAGTCAATCGAACTAGATAACTTAAACCATTTTTCTCTCAAATCCATTTTGAAACAACACCAAATATATTTCCAAACAAATAGTTTTACCCAAAAATATCCCTTTCCTGTTTTCCTTATATTCGATTGGATTCGAATTCGTTCTTACTTTACAATGACTAAGAGAATAGTTTTCTAAGTGCACTGTATAGTTTGCCTAGGCAAACATCCGATCGTCACTTAAAAGATTATTCTTATCACCACAAAATAAATCGAGACTCATTTCCCGAACCTAACCCAAGAAAACATACTTTTCTATAAAGAAATTGTAACAACCCGATATTTCCAACCATTCGCATCCACACATGTCGGATTTGGATTGCTCAAAATACCACGTTGTAAATAAAATTTGGCAAATCTTATAATATACAGTAAATAAATAATCATAGGTCACAGACACAGAGTAAATAATAATGCAGCGGAAGTAAAAGAGATAGTAGTTCGTGAAGCGACTATATATATAAGACACATCAGAGTTAAACAAGATACAATAGAAGGGTAACAAGATACATCAGGTACAAATCAGAATACATCACTGGAATCACTGGATACTGAAAGCAAAATAGATGGTTGGATCTTCAAGAAAAGCTCCAACTCCGAAGGTGAGTCTTGAATGCTGAATCACCCGGTCTGACTCGAGCGTAAAGCTAAACACAAAACACTCGAGTTAGGACATAAATACTTATGAACTGTAAATCAACTCAAGTGAACAGTAACAAAAATGCATCAGTAACTTAAAGTATGTTTGGGACCGCCCATCCTCTAAGGATCCATTAAACTATTTACTATGTAGTAATATTGCGCTATTATAATAGTGCTATAGTAAAATAAACATACTTTTAAATAGCGTTGAAGGGTTACCAATGTAGCCCCCAACATGTGATAGTCCCAGTAGTCCATCCAGTATCAGCGTACCTCTAGATCGGGAGGCTACCCTAAATACTCCATGGGCTACGGAAGAATAACAAACTCATAGTAAGGCTAACTATGGTAGGTGACACGGCACACAAGGCAATGCCAGGGTAGATATACCAATTACACACACGGGCTGGTGCTAACGTAGCAGCCACTACGCCGACCTCGGAACACATTCCCAATTAAAATGGGAGGATGGCCATCAAATCAACCACAAGTAAGAGTGTAGTATCGAAGAAATGTGTCTGATAGGAAGAATGACCTCACTGGGCCCGAGGTCACTCCTGTTTTAGCCACCTTGTTCCAACTCATGGGAGTTGGGTCCATGTAATATACCTTAAGAACGTCGCCACCATCCTACCTTATTCTAGAATCTCCACCACGTACACGGTTGTTAAAGTGGTTTTCGGAGTTGGCGGAGAGTATGACAACTTTTGATCTCGGTCTCTTTAACAAGAAAACGTTATTATAACGTCGTGGTCTTTTCAAAATATTTTATACTTCAAGAATCAAATCATTTCAAAACTTTATTCCTTTCAAAATAGTTTATACTTCGAAACCAAAACCATTTTTAATTCAAAAGTATATTCAAATCAATACGATATCATTTTCATTTCAAACATATATTCACCTTTCAAAAGTCATAATACTTTCAAAGCTATAATACTTTCGAAACCAAAATACTTGAAATCATTACACAGTGGAAAATCATAACATTTCAAAATCATACATTTGAAATCATGAAACATTCTTTTAATTCTATACATTTTACAAATTTATTCAAACCAACTCAAATTCTCAAATTTCCAATTTAATTCAATTCAAACCATCAATCCACAACTTCAAATATACCATATTTCAAAACTAAATTATATAATTTTGTATTTCTCAAATTCAATTTACCAATATTTAGTTTTGAAATATTTACTTAATAAACTCAATATCATTTAAATAAACCCAAATTACAAGTAAACCTCAATATTCTTTCATACTAAGATAAACTTCAAATATTCATTTGTCAAAATCAAATATCATTCCAAATTCACATTCTTTATCAAAATAAAGAACATGCCATTCAAAACCATTTCAAAAATCATTTCCTTTTCAAATCCATTATAAATTCATTATCCTACTTTAATTCAAATACTCAATTTAAATATCATTTTAAAAATCAAATATGTCGTTTATTTATTATCTCAAATATCATTACAAAATACATTTCAAAATTCCATTCAAAAACTCATTTTTCCCATTTTATTTCATTCCATTTAACACATAACCAAGTAAGCCTTATTTAAATTCAAATTCAAATTAAATTCCTTAAAATTAAAATTTAAATATTAAATATATTCAAAACTCGTTAAAATTCATAAATAATCAATTCCAAAAGTTAAATCATTTAACACTTTAAAATATAACTCAAACTATGTTAAAACCTATAATATTTCCAAAACATTTTCAAATTATAGCAACGACAGCATTTATAAAGTGCTATCGTAGCTTATAGTTTCCAAAATAGTTTAGTTCAGGAAAAAAATGGCATTTATAAAATGCCATAATAGATATGTAGTTATTTCAAACATAGTTAAATTTAAAACAACAGCACTTAAAAATGCTTTCATAAGACCACAACAATTTGGAAATGCTATTAATAAAATTCCAGATTTTATTATAACTTCAGAAACAATAAAACTTCAATTTTAGCAAATTTTAAAATTATAAACCATATTTTTAGACTTTAAAATTTCACATTTAAATCAACTTAACATATGATTTATCACAACAAAATTTTATAATTAAATATCCAATTTAAAACTCAATTCCTTTGTTAAGGCAAAAATTCACTATTTTCTTAACTTATTAATTTAATCAAAACTTAACATTTTAATTCAAATATCATTACAAATTTTAAATTTAATTTCCATTATTTACTTACATTTTAAAATATAAATTTAAAGTCAAAAATCACATTTACCTCAAATTTACATACTTAAATTCACAAAATAAAAACATAATATTTAGCCTTTTTAAAACCATAAAATATATATTTTCAAATCAAAATTTCATATTTTAAAAATACATATCTATATAAAAATAATTTAAAAATATCCCACGGGGTATGTATATAATTTCTAACCCAGGTCAAGTGATACGGATATGCATCATTTCAATCCATAGTATAAAAAGAAAAATCCGGGTTCTATCATTTCAAACCCGCAATCCCAAGTCCAATAAAGTACAATAGAAATCACTTGAGCCTATCATTTCAGCTCATAATGATTTTTCCCTATTCTAATGTCCGTTCGGGTATGTATCATTTCAACGCATAGTGATTCTATTCTAACAGGGAACTTGCAGTGTCAGCATATGCATAAATAGTATAAACAATACACTAACATGTCAATGTCACGATATACTGTCATATATCATAAGTCAGGTGATAATTAACAAAGTTAACATGGTAATAACTTTGCATAACATATCATATAATCATCATTAACTTGCATAAACATTTTAATTACTAATCACTTGTCATCCATTTAACATTTCATAAGTAAAAATGTCAGAGTGAGAAGGACTCACCTTTATCGAAGCTAGAGACCAAAACAACACACACAAGAACGATTCCAAAAGCCCAACAAGCACGATACAACATGACTTTTGATTTGAATGGATGGAGAACCTTGATATTGATCTTCTATACAACAATTAAAACAAAGAAATATAAATATATACTCAACAAAATTTAGACTGAAACAAATTAGAAATAGAATTTACAAAGAGACAAATGGCTTAACCATGCTTTAGATCAAAATGCTTGACCACCACTCCTTATTTGCTCGGCCATGAATCGTCTTGGGCTCGGCTATGATCAGGTCTAGACCTGAAATGCTAATCCAATGGTCAGCAAAAAGAAGGCAAAACAATGGGATGTGAAGAGGTAGGAGTTACTGGTGGAGGAATACAAAGGACCAATGTTTGGCTCGACCATGGTTCATGTCAGGTCAGGTCAGGTCTGAAGGGGGCGGCTAGAGGTCATGTCAGGTCAAGTCATAGCTGGTGGTGGAGCTAAGGGTGGTGGCCGAGGCTATAACATGAGTGGTGATGGGAAACAGGGGTTAGGCTAGGGATATTGCAAAGTTTTTGGTGATTTCTCCATAGGTTGATCACGGCTTGGTATGGTCAAAGGAGAGGGGTGTTTGGCAGGTGGATGATGAGGAGGAGGAGATGGTGGTGGTGGTGGAGAAGAGAGATTAGGGGACTAGCAAAGCACAAGAGAGAGAGAGAGTAAGGCAAAAATCAATGAAAATAAAGAAGTAAAAATAAAAAGAAGAGAGAAGCCATTACCATTTTTCTTTGGCCATGAGTTTTAGGAGATGAGAATGATTTTTTAACGTGAATGAGAAGAAAAATACATGGCTATAGGTAAGAAGTGTACATTCAAAGCATGAAAAGACAAAAGAAAATGAAAAGCCAAAGGTTAAATGAAAAGTCACAAGGAAATGAAAAGGTTTTGTCTCTTAGAATTTCTATTTTATTTTATCAAAATAAACAAATAAAATTCAGCAAATAAAAATAAAAGACAAACAAATAAACTGAAAAAGAAAATAAATAAATAATTTTAGAAAAAAGTAGAAGATAAATAAAAAAATAGCTTATTATATTGAAACTACATTAAAAAAAATTATAAACAAAATACAATAAGCATTTAAAAATTATAAATGAACTTTCAAAATGTTTGAAAAATAAAATATATACATAACATGTCATGTTTCTCATATATACATAGTTAGAAAAAAAATATTATTCATATAAACTAAAATAAACAATTTTGTTAAATAAGACAATTTACATACAATAGTGTAAAAGGCATTACTTTAACAATATTAATCGGATTTCAACGAAACAAAAAGCAATATAGTTGAAATTTTATTTATTTTCATGAAAGAAAAAATAATTTTAAAATTTTAAATTTTAAAATTTTAAAATTTAAAAGTCAAAGTTTGACCATATTGCCCAAAATTCACATTTCTAGAAAATATTCTTTTTATTTATATTTGGAATTCTAATTTACATCAAAATCAAAATTTATATTTAAAATATAAAAATATATCCATTTTGATAAATAAAATAAAGTTTATAAATCAGGAATTTCAATTAAAATATTTAAAATATACAATTAAAATAATCACAAAATACAGGGTTGTTACACTCTCTCCCACTCGATACTTTTCGTCACCGAAAATGAATGAGGTACGGGAAAACACAGAAAAAAATAGAATGAAATAGGATTAAGACAAGATGACAAGAATATTGAAATTATACATAATAACTATTGTTACAGGTAAGTTTAACAAGGTAGAGATGATCTTTCCAAGATCCTCCAGAATCAAGAACCTAAGCACGAAAAAGATCTTCTAAAATCTGATTCACCCTTTCCATTTGACGGACGGTCTGTGGATGACAAGCAGTGCTTAGATTCAAAATGGGTACCAAAGATTATTAAAGATTATAGAAAGATTTCTAAAAAGACTAGTATAAGAATTTGCCTCCCCATTCTGTAGCAAGATAAGGGAAATAAGGACAACCAAAAGATAGTTTGAAAAACAAAATAAGATAATAAATTTGAAACCATGAAAATTTCAACTTAAATTGAAAATAAATTTTACATAAGTTAAATAAATCTTAACCATCTCTGATTTCATTATCTTATCATCCAATCATCTTAAATTAACAATTTCTAAAATCATGGATTTGAAAAATCATTTATTATACTCAAAATGTACTTAATAAATTTAATTCTTCTTTATTCGTAATTATAATTAAATTTATTCCACTCAATATATTTTATCACCTATGTTAAATATATTTATACTAATTATAAATGCTTTAAATTATCCTTAGTTCCTTTAACATCATTTTATATTATAAATTATTCCATTACCCCTTTTCTATTTACCTCTGTTGATCTTTTTATAACTAAAATTTAAGTGTATAACATTTATTATAACCACTCAAATTTTATTTATAAAATCTTTTTATATTGTATACTATCCAATTACATATTCAACTTCTGTATAATTTAGGAAGTTATATTGGAATGAAATTGTGTATTATATAAATAAAACTTTCTAATTTAATCATTTCTAGCTTGAATACTTATCCAAATCTTAAAATTATACTTAAAAATTATCTTTCAAGATAAAATTTAGGAATTAAATTTCAGATATATTCCAAACTATTTAGAGATAAATAAATGCACATGTACTATATATATCCATTCAAATTTGAATCATATATCGGCATATGTTATAAATCCAATCTTAATTTAGAAATTCCCCAAAACAAAACTATGGCAAGACTACAGAACAGTCTCTTCACTTCGAAACTCGAAAATGAATGTCGATGATGCTGCAGTCATCACCGAAGTTATTTTCCAGCGATAAAGAGAAAAGCACTAGTTTTAAACTTTAAAATCCTTTGGAAACAAATTTCTATTAGAAAATACTTTAAATAATATATCCTTTTAAAACTTTAAATATAAGGTTTGAAATCCATGGAAAATTAAATTCTCAAATTTTTGTTTTAAATTCATTTAAAATTTTCAAATAAATTTATAAGCATGTTTATAGTTCAATTATCTATATATGAAACAAGAGACAATGATATATAAAATCAAATATTATTTCTTAACGACCAATTCAATAAAATCCAGAAAAATATTTATAATACAGTTACAAAATTTATTTCATTACTAAATTTGAAAAAAACATATTTTGTCAGTTTTCTCTGTTCAAGCGTTTTGGAAATCTTATCGATAGCGTTGATCAGACGAATCGATTAGAAATCCAAATCAACATCAACAACTCAAACAACATAATATATAAAACATTTTAAAAATTACTATACAAATACACTTCAAGAATGATTTGAAGATAATTTGGAAACTAAGATGAGATGATTAAATAACAGAATAGGAAGATGGATAAGCTTATATAAATCGCGGACAACCTTAACCGGGTTAATCGTGACTTAAAGAATGAGATCGATGTGGATTTCTGGGGTAAATCCTTATTCTCTCTCAAAAGATAGAATTTGGGATAATAAGAGATACTAGCATCTAAACCGAGGATATAAAATATTTGGTGAATCGATGCTATTGTAAAGGAGTTTCACCCCTTTACAAATCAATGTGAGATTGGCGGGACCGCCGACTCATTATAAAGATCATTCGAAGTGTTGTTATGGGATACTCCGGTATCGAAAGGAGACAAATAATGAGGGACGCGAATGGATTTTGGAACCGTAGGGAATGTTCCAAAATTCAAAGGAATTGAGTGAAAAAGGAAGAGATTCAGACTCGAATGAAAGTGATTCTGTAAATATTTTTACCATATATGCTAAGTTTTGCCCAGAGCTACCAAAGCTCTGATACCAACTGTAACAACCCGATATTTTCAACCATTCGCATCCGCGCATGTCGAACTTGCATTGGTTAAAATACCGTGTTGTAAACAAAATTTGGCAAATATTAGAATATACAGTAAATAAATAATCACAGATCACAGACACAGAGTAAATAATAGTGCAGCGGAAGTAAAAGAGATAGTAGTTCATGAAGCTACCATGTATATATAATAGATACATCAGAGTTAAACAAGATACAACAGAAGGGTAACAAGATACATCATGTACAAATCAAAAGACATCACTGGAATCACTGGATAATGAAAGAAAAATAGATGGCTGGATCTTCAAGCAAAGCTCCAACTCCGAAGGTGAGTCTTGAATGCTGAATCACTCGGTCTGACTCTAGCGTAAAGAAAAACAAAAAACACTCGAGTCAGGACATAAATACTTATGAAGTATAAATCAACTCAAGTGAACAGTAACAAAAATGCATCAGTAACTTAAAGGTGCTTGGGACCGCCCATCCTCTAAGGATCCGTTAAGCTATTTACTATGTAGTAATATTGCGCTATTATAATAGTGTCTACAGTAAAATAAACTTACTTTTAAATAGCGTTGAAGGGTTACCCATATAGCCCCAACACGTAAAGTCCCAGTAGTCCATCTAGTATCAGTGTACCTCCAGATTGGGAGGCTACCCAAAATACTCCACAGGCTATGGGAGAAAAAAAAACTCATAGTAAGGCTCTTTATGGTAGGTGACACGGTACACAAGGCATTGCTAGGGTAGATATACCAATTACGCACACAGGTTGGTGGTAACGTAGCAGCCACTACACCATCTCGGAACACACTCCCAATCAAAATCGGAGGATGGCCATCAAATCAACCATAAGTAAGAGTATAGTATCGAAGAAATGTGTCCGATAGGAGGAATGACCTCACTTGGCCTGAGATCGCTCCTATTTTAGCCACCTTATGCCAACTCACGGGAGTTGGGTCCATGTAATATACCTTAAGAACGTCGCCACCATCCTACTTCATTCTGGAATCTCCACCGCGTACACGATTGTTAAAGTGGTTTTCGAAGTTGGCAGAGAGCATGACAACTTCCGATCATGGTTTCTTTAACAACCAAACGTTATTATAATGCCGTGGTCATTCCAAATAGTTTATACTTCAAGAATCAAATAATTTCAAAACTATATTCCTTCCAAAATATTTTATACTTCGAAACCAAAACCATTTTTAATTCAAAACTATATTCCAGTCAATACGATATCATTTCCATTTCAAACATATATTCACCTTTCAAACGTCATAATACTTACAAAGTTATAACACTTTCGAATCCAAAATACTTGAAATCATTACAGTTTGGAAAATCATAACATTTCGAAATAATACATTTGAAATCATGAAACATTCCCTTAATTCTTTACATTTTACAAATTTTTTCAAATCAACTCAAATTCTCAAATTTCCAATTTAATTCAATTCAAACCATCAATCCAAATCTTTAAATATACCATATTTCAAAACTAAATTTTATAATTTCATATATCTCAAATTCAATTTACCAATATTTAGTTTCGAAATATTTACTTAATAAACTCAATATCATTTAAATAAACCCAAATTACAAGTAAACCTCAATATTCTTTTATACTAATATAAACTTCAAATATTCATTTATCAAAATCAAATATCATTCCAAAATCACATTCTTTATCAAAATAAAGATCATGCCATTCAAAACCATTTCAAAAATCTTTTCCTTTTCAAATCTATTATAAATTCATTATCCTTCTTTAATTCAAATATTCAATTTAAATATCATTTTAAAAATCAAATATGACATTCATTTACTATCTCAAATATCATTACAAACACATTTCAAAATTCCAATCAAAAATCATTAACCCATTTCATTTCATTCCATTTAACACATAACCAAGTAAGCCTTATTTAAATTCAAATTCAAATTAAATTCCTTAAAATTCAAATTTAAATATTAAATATATTCAAAACACCTTCAAATTCACAAATAATCAATTCCAAAAGTTAAATCATTTAACACTTTAAAACATAGCTCAAACTGTGTTAAAATCTATAATATTTCCAAATCATTTTCAAATTATAGCAACGACAACATTTATAAAGTGCTATCGTAGCTTATAGTTTCCAAAATAGTTTAGTACAGGAACAATGGCATTTATAAAATGTCGTAATAGATATTTATTTATTTCAAACATAGTTAAATTTAAAACAACAGCACTTAAAAATGCTGTCATAAGACCACAACAATTTGGAAATGCTATTAATAAAATTTTAGATTTTATTATAACTTCAGAAACAATAAAACTTCAATTTTAGCAAATTTTAAACTTATAAACCATAATTTTTAGACTTCAAAATTTCACATTTAAATCAACTTAACATATGATTTATCATAACAAAATTTTATAATTAAATATCCAATTTAAAACTCAATTCATTTGTTAAGTCAAAAATTCACTGTTTTCTTAACGTATTAATTTAACCAAAACTTAACATTTTAATTCAAATATCATTTCAAACTTTAAATTTAATTTCCATTATTTACTTACATTTTAAAAATATAAATTTAAAGTCAAAAATCACATTTACCTCAAATTTACATACTTAAATTCACAAAATAAAAACTTAATATTTAGCCTTCTTAAAATCATAAAATATATATTTTTAAATCAAAATTTCATATTTTAAAAATACATGTCTATATAAAAATCACTTAAAAAATACCACGGGATCTGTATATAATTTCTAAGCTAGGTCAAGTGATATAGAAATGTATCTCAATCTGCAGTTTAAAAAAAACCAGGTTCTATCATTTGAAACCCGCAATCCCAAGTCAGATAAAATACAATAAAAATCACTTGAGCTTATCATTTCAGCTCATAATTATTTTTCCTTATTCTAATGTCCATTCAGGTATGTATCATTTCAACCCATAGTGATTCTATTCTAATAAGGAACTTGCAGTGTGAGCATATGCTTAAACAATATAAACAATACACTAACATGTCAATGTCACAATATACTGTCATATATCATAAGTCAGGTGATAATTAACAAAGTTAACATGGTAATATCATGGCATAACATATCATATAATCATCATTAACTTGCATAAACATTTTAATTACTAATCACTTGTCATCCATTTACCATTTCATAAGTAAAAATGTCAGAGTGAGAAGGACTCACCTTTATCGAAGCTAGAGACCAGAACAACATACACGTGAACGATTCCAAAAGCACGACAAGCATGATACAGTGCGACTCTTGATTTGAATAGATGGAGAACCTTGATATTGATCTTGTATACAACAATTAAAACAAAGCAATATTAATATACAGTAAACAAAATTTAGATTGAAACAAATTGGAAATAGAATTTACAAAGAGACAAATGGCTTAACCATGCTTTAGGTCAAAATGCTTGACCACTACTCCTTGTTTGCTCGGCCATGAATGGTCTTGGGCTTGGCCATGATCAGGTCTAGACCAGAAATGCTCATCTAATGGTCAGCAAAAAGAAGGCAAAACAATTGGATAGGAAGAGGTAGGAGTTACCAATGGAGGAATACAAAGGATTAAGGCAAAAAGATTGATTTTGGTGCAATCTAGGCTTGGCCTTGACCAATGTTTGGCTTGGCCATGGTTCATGTTAGGTTTGGTCAAGTCTGAAGGGGGCGTTCAGAGGTCATGTCAGGTCAATTTGTGGCTGGTGGTGGAGCTAAAGGTGGTGGCCGAGGCTATAACATGAAGTGGAGATGGGAAATAGGGGTTAGGCTAGGAATTTTGCAAAGTTTTGTGGTGATTTCTCCATAGGGTGATCACGGCCTGGTATGGTCAAAGGAGAGGGGTGTTTGGAAGGTGGATGATGAGGAGGAGGAGATGGTGGTGGTGGTGGAGAAGTGGGGTTAGGGGCCTAGCAAATCAGAAGAGAGAGTGGCAAAAATCAATGAAAAATAAAGATGTAAAAATGAAAAGAAGAGGGAAGCCATTACCATTTTTTCTTTGGCCACGAGTTTGAGGAGATGAGAAAGATTTTTTCACGTGAATGAGAAGAAAAATACATGGCTATAGGTAAGAAGTGTACCGTCAAAACATGAAAGGACAAAAGAAAATGAAAAGCCAAAGGTTAAGTGAAAAGTCACAAGGAAATGAAAGGGTTTTGTCTCTTAGAATTTCCATTTTCTTTTATCGAAATAAACAAATAAAATTCAGTAAATAAAAATAAAAGACAACAAAAATAAAGTGAAGAAGAAAATAAATAAATAAATTTAGGAAAATAAAGAAGATAAATAAGAAAATAGCTTATTTAATTGAAACTAGCATTAAAAAAATTGTAAACAAAATACAATAAGCATTTGAAAATTATAAATACAGTTATAAAATGTTTTGAAAATAAAATATATACATAAAATGTCATGGTTCACATATGTACACAATTGGAACAAACAAAAATATTATTTATATAAATTAAAATAAACAATTTTGTTAAATAAAACAATTTACATACAATAGTGTAAAAAGCATAACTTTCACAATACTAATCGGATTTCAATGAAACGAAAAGCTGTACACTTGAAATTTTATTTATTTTCACAAAGGAAAAAATAAATTTCAAAATTTTAAATTTTAAATTTTTAAATTTTTAAATTTAAAAGTCAAAATTTTACCATATTGACCAAAAATCACATTTTTGGAAAATATTCTTTTTATTTATGTTTGGAATTCTAATTTACATCAAAATCAAAATTTATATTTAAAATAAAAAAAATTATCCATTTTAATAAATAAAATAAAAATTTTAAATCTGGAATTTCAATTAAAATAATTAAAATATACAATTAAAATAATCACAAAATGCATGGTTGTTACAAATTTCCTTTTAAAAGTATTTATACATAAGAATATTTTTTAAATAAGCTATTATGACCCATTCCAAGCCATTATTCATACTTTAAACTTCCTTAGGTAAAATATAATTTCTTTTTTCTATAAATCATTTAAAACAATAATGTACATTATTTCCATTTATAAATCAAAATATGCTTTTGGGATAAAATCAAAATCTTCATAGAAAATTCCTATTGTAGAAATCCCTCACTTAGAAACTCGAAAGTGAACTCCGACAAAGTTGCAGTCATCGTCGAAATTATTTCCCTGCGACCCAAGTGAGTTTAGTGCTTTAATTCTCCATGATAACCCTTAGAAATATTTTCTAATAATACCATTAACAACTTATAAACCTTGAAACCCATTTTCTAAAATCACCGTAATTTAGATTCTCAAATTCCTTTTATTTATAAAACACGCTTTTTAAATCAATTCCAATAAAATAACTTCTTATATTTACTATAGAAAAATTTTAGTTTTCTTTTAAATAATCCACTTTCATTAAAACCAAATTTTATGAAATCAAACGTTATATAAAATCATTAAAATATCTATTTTAAAATATTCTTAATTTCTTTTTTATAAACAACTTTTATCAAATTTTAACCTAACATTATTAATGAACATCTTATAGTCAAATTACGAAACAGAATTCATATGGTGTTCATTTCAATCTTACCAAAATTACTATCTACCTAACCCGAATTTCAAACCAAGATTCCGAATATATCAACAACAATAGTCGATGCTCAAAACTGGGTGAGCATGGCTAATCATATCGTAGATGATAATGATAAAATAATATCATTTCCTAACAACCAGCACAAACAAGAATAACTATATTAAATATTTGAAAAATTATTATTTTATACATAAAATATATTTCTAGGTAAAATTATTTCATTTACCTATTTAAAAACAATATTATGTTGATTTGGCATAGTCTGTGTTTAGGAATCTCCATCGATAACGTGGGCTTGATGCACCGATCATAACTCATATAACACTTAATAGATCAAACAACACAATGTAAAATATTTTTATATCACTAACATATACACGCTCTCATATATACACATGAACTCATAAAAAGGCATTCCATTACCTTTCGCTTAATGAGTTACCCATTAAAAACCAAGGTTCTCACTTAACCTCGCGCTTTGATACCACGCTGTAACGACCGAATTTTTCTAATTCGAAAACCTTTTTACAATTATATAAACCACTTTGATGAAACTAATTAATTAAATAGAACCCTTTTTAAAAACCTTTCATTAAATAATCCTTTATAAGAGTCTTTCCATTTTAAATGATTCCCTGTTAAAATAAAATTTTTATTATTTCTAACCCTCTTCTTATAAACTATTTATTATCCAAAATACGTTTAACCAAACAAGTCCATCACCTATCATTTGTCACTAGCGAGTTACCATTTAAAACCCTTTTTATTTAACTACCTTTAAACCTTATTTAAAATAATAACTTTAGAACAACACAATTAATATATTGAATCAACTTCAACCAATACTATAATAATATATTAACTTTAAAATAAAATAATTAATTTTAAATAAAAAATTCTTATAAATAATAATTAATTAAAATGAAACTGTTATAGAATAACTTTAATTAAATAACCAATTAACTTTTAAACAAATAATTACAATATAATTTAAATATTTTTAACAATAGTTAATAACTTTGGAAAAATATTCTTAAATAACTTTATGTCATATTTTAAAGAATCATAAAATAATAAACCTTTTATATTTATTAAAACAATAATCTATTATGTTTATAAAACATTATTAATAAGTAACAATTATCTTTGATGTCTTATTAAAAATTAAAAATTAATGGTGATAAACTTTAAAATAACTTTATTAAATAAATAACTTTTCAAATTATAAAGAGGCTTTTCACTCGAATGGTACTTAATCAAGTTACCATTAATTCCATTACTACCCAAATTATAATCCAATTATTTACATAACATCAGATATGTAAATTAGATTAACAATTAACAAGCAATTGCTAATATAACCAATATTATTCATAATTAACAATCAATTGTTAATATAACCAATATCAATCAACTGGAATGGAAAACGGTATCTATACTAATGTAATAACAGAATGAGATTTAACTCTGCTACATAAATGTCCGAAATTAAATTACCCGGTTAATAATAGTAGAAGGGTTATTTATTTAGCTTAACTGATATCCAATTTATTTAATTAGTTGAACGGTGTTTTATCCTACTAAACAAATGTCTAATTATCATATTCTATAAAATTTAACCGAACAGTATTTTATTTGGCCAAATAAACATCAATAATTAAGATATATAAATTCAAATGATGTTATTAATTAAAAAAATAAGTAATTTAAATCTTGTCCATATTCATATGTCATAAAATTATACTTGTCCAAAGCTATCAATAAGTTACACTACAATGTTGTACTCCTCCATGTGTGTAAAATGCAAAAATCTGCAGGATAATCAGATTCTCAACTACAAGTTAGTACATTTCATAGTTCACACATTTACAATTATTCAAATGATCAAAATAAACAAGCATTTCTCAACTAATACCAAAAATATCACTGCCCAAACCAGCTTGTTCGACACCCATCTTCCCCAACCAAACATCGAAACTCAATGTACATGAACCTACGTATGTTCTATGCACGCTTATCAACGGTATGATGCAATATTCTATGGATTTCAATGCTGGTTGCACCAACGCATTGCTCTTCGCAAACCCGACCTCCCGGACCCATCTAGTCCAATCTCGGCCGCCTCCCTCAATGTCCGACCATCAAAGCCCTTCCCAGGCTATGAACGATGCATGATATTCTTTTCTTCAGATCCTTGCCAAACATCTACCACTTAGCACCTCTCTTCCATGAACACACCATCTATATTCAATTCCACTATCGATGCTTCCATCTCTGGTTAACCTAAACTCTAGCCACCCACCATTGTTGATCATCGACATGGAATCTCTCTAAAACTTCACCAAAAATACTACTCCTCCATATGATCCCAACAACATGTAGCGAACAGGATTTTCGACCGTCGAAAATTGACATCAACACGTTCACGGTATAACATGCTAGTAATTCAAGTGTCAGAAGTACCGATCATTGGTGGTGAAGAAGAAAAGATAGAAGAAGAAAAGATAGAAGAAGAAAAGATAGAAGAAGAAGCAGAAACAACAACATAAAATCTCACAATCACAGCGGAACAAAATATAATATATAAAAACATATTTTTATACAAGGAAACTGTAGCTGTAATTATCAGAGTACATCAATCAAAAATTAATCTGGACAATTATATTAACTTGTTCTCACTTAACGTAAATATAAATCAAGTACGGAACATGTCTCTGTCATCTAGCACGTCTCCTAAGCTCTACAACATCCTATCCTGAATCTGTAATACTCTGTCTGACCCGAGCATTATAATAAAATAATACCCGAGTTGGTCTGGAAAACCAGTGGGAGAAAACACACTCAATTTGAATTATTAACTTTTATCAAAATCCTTTGAAAGCAAAGGTATCTTGTAAGACCGTGTCACACATAAACACAATGGGTTTTTCCTTTAGGATAATCAAAACATTTGATATCAAAATCATTACTGTCTATAGAAAGTAAATTAGACAATAGACGAAATGCTTGCATCTCGCGTTTCAACATAGTTGGGCACAATCAAAACCGTACAACGCTTATTGGAGATTGGGTTCCAAACAATGACTGCGTTATTAGGGTACCGCATGTCAAAGTATACCTATAGAAACATGTGCCGAGGACATCATCGAGATCCTTGCCAATAAAATATCGACCTACCCCTAACCTGGATAGTACAGAATATGTTATCACCCCAGGTGTTCCCACCCTTAATCAAGCGCTCACTTTTCCATGCACAACCATATTCATAATTTATAATATATTTCCAAGGGTATCTAGAAAGGTGATAACACACCCTAATTGGATGTGACCCACTTAGCCTTGCTGCATCTCCCCTATTTTAGTCATTCCCCATTGATGAGGCTTGAGACTATGTTTACCTTTCAAGAACAATTCCACTTAGAATGCTTATCGTCCTACAATTACAATGTTCTGATAGCATTCGTCTTTAAAAGTTGTCCTTGGTCTGGATAAACCGAGTCGACGTCATTACCATCTTTATGATTTCACCATTCGTAGCATTCAAAATGGATCGAAGTGGTTTTCGAATCCTAGTCTCTTCGAAACGATCAGCGGATTTGGGCAGATTTGATAGTCAGTTATTTAACTATCAAATAACACACAAAAGTAGTCACTAGGCCCAATTTATTAAATCTTTTCAAAATAATAATTTCAAATATCTTTACACGGATATATATTCATATTTCTTTAAGTATTCTAATGCATGAAAACCATTTCAAATCCTTATATCCTTAATGGAATATTTCAAACCGTATTAACACTTAGAATATATTTCCTTAAAACCTTCCTATAGTCAAAAAATTTCCAAATCATTTATTCCAATACTTGGAAAGATTTTTATAAATATATTTTGCAAAATCGTTCACTTCCAACACTTAGGAATGTTTATATCTCATCGATATTAAAGGTACATTCACAAACGAGGAAATCTCCCATTATTCCAACTTCATAAAAACCATTTACAACGCTTTTTGTAAAGTCGCACTCATTACAGTTCATTTCATAAATTTCCGAAATTTTCCATAACCCCTCTACAATTTTCAAACATTGATTTTTACTTAATAAAAATCTTGTTCACCAATTTATAACTTCTTTTATGCATTCAGATTCATTTTACGAATTCACTTATCTAACCATTTTGCAAATTCCTTAAGTTTCGAAAATTCCGTTATAAGATTCCTTTTATAAAAATCATATCTGCTAAACAAACTCCGTTTACAAATCTCAAGAACATTTTATAAATAAATTCTAATCACTTTCTAAATCCATATATACATATAATAAATATTTATTAAGAATAGTAATTTATTTTAAAAACATGCTTCAGCAATTATTTAAATATCAAAACATTTCAAATAAAACATCGAAACTCATTTCCAACTTATTTTCATATGAATTAATCGGTTCACAAAGCTGATTATAATATTTAGAATTTTATTTCAACTAATAATCGATATTTAGAAAATTCACTTCTGAAGTATTTCAATAATAACTATCTTTTAATTACATAGTTTAATAAATAATAATTCCTTTTAGAACAAAATATAGCTTCTTAATAAAAATATATTTTCTTTAAAAATTCCAATAACCAATATAATTTATAGATCCCTCTCGATTCATAACACATCAATTTCACCCCGATTTCTTATACATTCTCACTTTTCAAAATAGAATCCACTATATTTTCCAAAACCTATTTATATATCTCAATATATATTCACACCGTGGAATTATATTCAATTAGTCAACTAATTTCGTTTCCTTACTTATAAACATCATATATAAACTTATAACTCCTTAGAATTTCACTTGTTTTTAAAACTAATCCTATTTATAAAGTCTCATTTTATAAATCCATTACTTAATAATCCCATATATTTCACCAATCCATTTAAAATATCGATTTCAACTTTTTTCATATATCCCGGAAATATCGTTTAAAATTCATCTACAAAAATAATTTTAAAATCTCTATTTAAAATATTTTTACAAACAGTTAAATACAACCCAAAATCGATTTTTTTTTATTCAAATCAATTACTTTAAAAATAATCAAAATTTCGATACAAATATTTTATATTCAAAATCTCCTTTTAAATCCTTTCAAATTCGAAAAATAATATTAATGGTATTTAAAATACCAAAAGTTAGGTCAGCGCTACTATAGCATCCAATAAAATAAATCACAAAACTATCCATAAAAGATTATCAATTCACATCATATATCACAGTATATGAATACAATCAATGTATATTTGAGGAATTCAGTTGGATCCCTCCAACCTATTTCCCTGCATCCACATATGTTAGATAATAAAAAATACCATTCCCACTTCGAGGGGGATATCGCGATATATATGGTTATCCGCTATTACACTGAGCGTATAAGGTCTCATCCGTTCCAACGGCGGGAAATATATCCAACTACTCATATATACTATTATATAGAATATAACACCAAAACTGATAATAATATATAAAATCAACAGTCATCCAATAATTTATTTATAATTGCTATAAATTAAGTGGCCAACCAAATTAGGTGAGATTTACTGACTTTGATTTTAAATTTGTCGTACATCCAGATTTTCAAATATTTAAATTTCTAACTGACTCTGAAAATCTCCACTCCAATCCTATCATGTAGTTTCGCCGCTATGAACCACACTCGACTCGTTCATGATTTTTAGACCTCGCATGCAAATTTATTAAATTTATAAGCTAACAATAATTAAATTAAATTAAATCCACTAATTACTTTAATAATAAACGTAACTAAAATTAACCTAATGAAAGATCTGGTCGTTCGCTTCCCTTGCTTAACCTCCTCAGACCCACGTCTTCTTCAATCACTTACAATCCCAGCTACTGACTTCAATCGCCTCCCATCGCCTCCACGTACACCGTTTGACCACTGCACTATCATCAAATGTTTCCCCGAGGCTTCTTTTCCCAATGCCACCAGCCTGGCCCTGCCTCATGACCTAGATCGTTGGCAGAATCCTAGCTTTCCAATCCCATTTCGACATTACTGCTGACCCTACAAAACATGATCACGAAGCCTCCCTACCTGCTGCCGTTCGTCGCTCAACCATCCCATGAATATTGCACGCACCACCAGAACTCTCGCGACACCCAAGGTCGCTGCTAAGCCTTGATCGCATCGCACAGTTGCGATCTTGTTTATGGTCGACCGCATCGCTGCTAAGCCTCGATCGATTTGTCATTCGATCTCTTTTTTTACTGATTTTGATTTTAAACGGAAGAATGAGGAGAGGTAGGGACTCGCAATTTAAATCAATTAAGCATTTATTTTTCTTTCTCTCTTGATTTCGAACTGAAGAAGACAGAAGGAGGGAATGCTCGTGTTTTAAATTGGGAAAAGGGAAGCTTCGTTTAGATTTAGGTTGGCTATGGATGCATGGTTAGGGTGGCTTTGAAATGAAAGAAGATGGCTGTGATTGAACTTGATTTTATTTATAAATTTTAATATTGAAAATATCTCATTTACGTACCTCAAAATTTCGAACACCTATCGAGGCGTACCGCCTGGCGTTCCTAATGTTATACCCTTATTCCGAACGCAATGGAACTCATTTCGAGCCCTAATTTGATCGTATGGAAAAGGCAGCTTTTTAAACCGAACATTTAAATATAATTCAATTTAATTATTTCTAAGTGATTTCAGATCGCACGGCCAAGCGGTAAATCCAAACGCTAAGAAATTTGGAATCCAATAATAATACACTTTTACGGATCCAAAGGAACTGGTTTCATTGAATTTTGAGACTATGCCCTGGATCGTTATTTTATGTATCGATTAAATCAACTGTTTCAAAATTTGGCGAAATCACTTGAAATTTTAGTTTTTTAAAATTTATTAACTGAATTATAATTCCACTAGAATTTATATCAACATTGGAAACCGTTTTGATTCATATTCAACTCCAACTCAATTATTTAAATGGTTTTCAATTATAAATTCAACAATTAAATTTATCCAATAAATCGCTACATTTGGAATTTAAGTTTTATTCCACTTATTTGATCGATAAATTTCATATTCAAATTTCACTTACATTTCAAAATTCAACATTTAAAATAAATTAAATATTCACAATCAAGGACAAACATAAGGGTTGTTATAGTCCTCTACTCTTAAAAGAATTTTGTCCACGAAATGGCTAGGGTAGGACGAATGATCCAAACTCAATACTTTTCAAATACCTATTTAATTCAAAATTGATACTTCACTTTTCTAAATTCTTAAACTCCATTCAAAACATCTAGTTTCCATTTTAATACCAAAATACTTTGTTTCAATTCCAATGCAAAAATCAACTTCTTAGTTAAAGAAAATTTCGAAATTTTCAAAAAAAATTCAACCACCCTAAATTTCCAGAAAATTTTGGCAGTCTCATTAGTACGGAGATCCTTTCACAATATTACAAGAGTAATAAAAGTATATACATCAACCCACACGGTCAAAAAACACAATCGTTATTAATATTTATTTCTTCGCTGTATTCAATCCGGAAACATATCTTTATTTATCGTTTTTAAGCGAGCGAGCTAATTTTATATGCAATTTGGCAACCCAAAACTAGCATGATAGCCTCCTAGTACCTGTACTTACTTAATTTAAATACGTTAGTACCAAAACATGAAAATTTAATAACATTTCATTTATTTAACTAGCGTGCACACATAGATTTCATAATCAAACAAGTTATAGAATGAATTTATCACTAATCACAAGGTTCCAACATTCAGTTATTTATTTCAATCAATTTATATATCATTTCAGTCAATTCATATGATTTACATCCAATATTACTTGCGTTCCATTTATATTACACACACTATATATTCATATCCATTTCAAATTGGTTCTAAATTAATTTATTCACTTTCCATTTATTCATAAATTTTGCTTACTACTGTTTACGTCAAACGAATTTTTTTCCATACTACTCGGTGATATAATAAAATAGTCGCTTAAGCATATAAACCATTTTCAATTGATTTTGAATCAATTATTCATTTTCTATTGACTCACATTCAATTTTTTTTCACAAATCTTGTTTGCTCAAATTTATATTCAACGCAAACTAATCCATGCCTATTTTTTTTATGAATCATTTCATAAATTAGTTACCTAAGTTGAATTTCACACTTAAATTCAAACCCACTCTATTAATCTATTTCAATTTACAATCATTACACTTTCCTTCACAACATTTAAATGCATTCCAATTATTGGCACTCGAGCTTAATTTCTTTACAACTCAAGCTATACTATTCCATTAAGTCCTTACCATACAAACCCACTTCCATTTAACCTAAGATTTCATTTCAATATTTAATTAACTAATTAATTTCTCTAATTAGTTCATTTCCATTCTATAATTCAATATTCGATTTTTATTCCAAAAATCACTTCAATTGGTTGGATTTGAGTTCAAATTAGTTTTATAATTCTAGTTTCGATTTTTATTTGTTCACCAAAATATCAAACCATTTTTATTTTTCGACTGTTATATTCCATTTTTCAATTTTAGAAGTTCAAAACATATTCCCTGATGTTTTTCCAAAACATTTAAATAAGGATTCCAGAATTCAAATACTAGATTTCATTTCAAATCATTTTGATGTCCCATATATAAACATATATTCCCTTCTGCATACCAAATCTTGATTTCGATGGTTTTAAATCAAAACCTGATTTTACCAAAACAATTTTGAAGCCAATAATCACAGTAGCAATCAGTCACTTGAAAACTCAAAAATGAATACTGATGATGCTGCGCAGCCATCACTAGGATTATTTTTCAGTGACTATAGTGAGTTCGATGCTGTATTACTTCCATAATCCATTTTAAACAATTTTAATTCCAATTTAAAGCATTTTCCATTCCAAAAATAATATCACCATCATTCATTTAAAAACGCCTTAGAAATTTTTTTCAACTATTCCAGGAATTTAAATTTTCAGATTCTGGCTTGAATCCAATTTTAGTTATAATCACATTTATAAATTTCACCTTTAAAGTTCCCTTTGGCTATATAACCCATTTCAACTTTATAACCTTGTTTTGATTATAATAATGCCAACCAAACACACCAAATGTATATAATAATTTCTATAAAATTAAGTCCTCATATATCAAAATATAGTTTGTGTAAAGCTATTTCATTTACCCCATTTCAAAACAATACTATGTCGAATTACTCTGTTAAGTGTTTAGAAACCCCTATCGATATATTTGTACGGACCGTGACGACCAAAGTTCATAAGCCACTCATAAAATCAATCAACAAATATAAAACAATTTATATTCACTAACAAATACACACTCATATCTATTAATACACTCAAACTCGTTCTAGGGTACTACTGACTCTGTCTCTAATGAGTAATCTCCACCAATGCCAAGGTTCTCACTTAACCTTCGGCTCTGATACCAAATGTAGTGAACTAGATATTTGACCCATGAAAATCGACACCAATACGTTCATGGTATAATATACCAAATATTCAAGTGTCGGAAATACCGATCGTTAGGGGTGAAGAAGAAAAGGTAGAAGAAGAAACAGAAAAAACAACATAGAATCTCACAATCGCAGTAGAGCAAAATATAATATATAAAAAGAAATTTTTATACATGGAAATTGTAACTGTTAATATACATACAATTATTAGAGTACATCAATTAGAAATCAATCTGAACAGTTATAGTAACTTGTCCTCACTCAGTGGAAATATAAATCAAGTACAGGAATAAGTTTCTGTCATCCAGCTCGCCTCCAGAGCTCCATAGCATCCTATCCTGAATCCGTAGTACTGAGTCTGACCTGAGCATTATAATAAAATAACACTTGAATCAACCTGGAAAACCAGCGTGAGAAAACACACTCAATTTGAATTATTAACGTTTATCAAAATCCTTTGAAAACAAAGGTATCTCGTAAGACCGCGTCACACATAAACACAACGGGTATTTCCCATATGATAACCAAAACATTTGATATCAAAATCATCTGATATTATAATAGTGTCTATAGAAAGTAAATTATGAAGTAGCCAAATTCTTGCATCTCGCGTTTCAACATAGTTGGGCATAATCAAAACTGTATGGCACTTATTGGAAAATGGGTTCCATACGATGACTGGGCTACTAGGGTATCGCTCTTGACAGTACATCTCTAGAAAAATATACCGAGGACCTCGTCGGAATCCCCTGCCAACATAAGACTGGCCTACCCCTAATCTGGATGGTACCGAATATGTTATCATCCCAGATATTCCTACCCTTTATCGAGCGCTCACTTTTCCATGCACAACCATATCCATAATTTATAATATAATTTCGAGGGTATCTAGAAAGGCGATAACATAACCTAATTAGGTGCGACCCACTTAGCCTTGCTGCATCTCTGATGTTTTAGTCATTCCCAGGATGAGGATTGAGGCTACGTTTAACTTTCAAGAACAATTCCACTTAGAATGCTCATCCTCCAATGACAATGTTCTGATAGTATTCGTCCATACAAATTGTCCTAGGTCTGGACAAACTGATTCGCCGTATTCACCATCATCATGATATCGCCATTCGTAACGTTCAAACCGGATCGAAGTGGTTTTCGAACAACTAAACCGATCCCGGTCTCATCGAAACAATCAACGGATTTGGCCAGATTTGATTTTCGGTTATTTCACTATCAAATAACATACAAACGCACTCATTAGGCCTAATTTATTAAATCTTTTCAAAATATTAGTTTCAAATATCTTTACATGGATATATATTCGGATTTCTTCCAGTATTCAAACGTTTGAAAACAATTTCAAATCCTTAATGGAATATTTCCAACCGTACTAACACTTAGAATATATTTCCATAAAACCTTCCCATAGTCAAGCATTCCCAAATCATTTATTCCAATACTTGGAAAGATTTTTATAAATATATTTTTCAAAACCGTTCACTTTCCAACACTTAAGAATATTTATATCTCATCGATATTATAGGTATAATCATAAACGAGGGAATCTCCCTTTATTCCAACTTCATAAAAACGATTTATAACCCTTTTTGTAAAGTCACACTCATTATAATTTAAATCTTTGGAATTTTCCATATTTCCTCTAGGATTTGCAAAAATTGATTTTTATTGTTAAAAATTTCGTGCACCAATTTATAACTTCTTTTAAGCATTCAAATTCAATTTTCGAAGTTCACTTATCCAACCATTTCGGAAATTCCTTAAGTTTCCAAAATTCGGTCATAAGATTCCTCTTATAAAAATCATATCTGTTAAATAAACTCTGTTTACAAATCTTGACAACATTTTATAAATCAATTCCAATCACTTTCCAAATCTATATATATAATAAATAAAACGCTTAAACGATTATTTAAATATCAAAACATTTTAAATAAAACAACAAAACTCATTTCTAACTTATTTTATATGAACTAATCGGTCTACAAAGCTGATTATAAAAATTAGAATTTTATTTCAATTAATATTCGGTATTTATAAAATCCACTTTTGAAGTATTTTAATAATAACTAACTTTTCAATACATAGTTTAATAAATAATATTTCCTATCAAAACAAAACTTAGCTTCTTAATAAAAATACATTTTTCTTTATAAATCTAAATAACCAGTTTAATTTATAAATCCCCCTCGGTTCACAACACATCGATTTCATCCCGATTCCTTATACATTCTCACTTTTCAAAATAGAATCCGCTATATTTTCCAAAATCTATTTTCATATCTGGATATAAATTCACGCTGTGGATTATATTCCAATTTATCAATTGATTTCATTTCCTTTACTTATAAACATCATATATAAACTTGTAATTCCTTTGAGTTTCACTTGTTTATAAAACTTTTCCCATTTATAAAATCTCATTTTATAAATCCATTTCTTAATAAATCCCATATATTTCACAAATATTTTTAAAATATCGATTTCAACTCCTTTTCGTATTTCCTAGAAATATCGTTTAGAAATCCATCTATATAAATTATTTTAAAATATCTGTTTAAAATATTTTTACGAATAGTTTAATACAACCTAAAATCAATTATTGTTTTTATCTTAATCAATTGCTTTAAAAATAATCCAAATTTTGAAATAAATATTTATATTCAATATCTCCTTTTAAATCCTTTCAAATTCCAAAAAATAATATTTATGGTATTTAACATACCAAAAGTTAGGCTAGTGCTACTATAGCATCCAATAAAACAAATCACATAACAATCCATAATAGATTATCAATTCATATCTTATATCACATTATATGAAAGTAATCAACATACATTTGAGGAATCTAGTTAGATCCCTCCAACCTATTTCCCTACATCCATAGATGTTAGATAACATAAAATTATCAATCCTACTTCGAGGGGAATAGTGGTATATAGGGTCATCGACTATGATGCAGGACGCATAGTGTCTCATCCACTCCAACGGTAGGAAATATATCCAACTACTAATATATATATATATATATATATATAATATAACATCCAAACTGATGATAATATATAAAATCAACCAATCATTGAATAATTTATATATAATTGCTATAAATTAAATGGTCAACCAAATTGGGTGAAATTTACTCACGATTTTAAATTTGCCGAACATCCAGATTTTCATTTATTTAAATTTCTAACTGACTCTGGAAATCTCCAAACCAATCCTATCGCGTAGATTTCACCGCTACGAACCACACTCGACTTGTTCATGATTTTTAGACCTCGTATGCAATATTATTAAATTTATAAATTAACGATAATTAAATAAAATTAAATCCACTAATTACTTTGAATGCTGCTACGGTGACCGAAACCTATAAGTAAGATTGTGCGGATCAAAAGATAAAGGGTGAAAATCAAGAGGCCTCTGCAAATCTAAAGGTTAATATGGCTTCCGCATAAAATAACAAACCAAAATTCGGTCATACTAGCATTTTGGAATTACTTTAACAATTGATGTAACTAAAATTAACCTAATCAAAGATCTGGTCCTTCGTTTCCCTTGCTTAACCTCCTCAGACCCACGTCTTCTTCAATCGCTTACAAACCTAGCTACAGACTTCGATCGCCTCCCATCGCCTTCACATTAATCACCTGACCACTACACTATCACTGAACATTGCCCCGAGACTTCTCTTCCCAATGCCACCGACGCGGCCTGCCTTGTGCCCTAGATCGTTGGAAAAAACCTAGCTTTCCAATCCCATTTCGACATTAATGCTAACCTTCCAAAACATTATCATGAAG
This sequence comes from Allium cepa, assembly GCA_030765085.1. Taxonomy (NCBI): domain Eukaryota; kingdom Viridiplantae; phylum Streptophyta; class Magnoliopsida; order Asparagales; family Amaryllidaceae; genus Allium; species Allium cepa. The sequence goes on along the minus strand of CM060938.1, from coordinate 727,207,291 downwards.
CCTCCCAACCCGCTGCCGTTCATTGCTCAACCATCCCCTAAACATCGCACGCGCCACCAGAACTCCTACGACACCCCAGGTCACTGCTAAGCCTCGACTGCATAACGTAGTCGTGATTGTGTTTATGATAGATTGCATCGCTGCTAAGCCTCGATTGATGTGTCATTCGATCTCTGTTTTTTTATTGATTTCAATTTTTAACAAAAGAATGAGGAGAGGGAGAGGCTTGCAATTCAAATCAACGAAGGATTTATTTTTCTTTCTCTCTTGATTTTGAACTGAAGAAGACACGGGAAAGGCTCGTGCTTTAAAGCTGGGAAGAAAGTGGCTTCGTTCACATCTAGGCCGGCTATGGGAACATGGTTAGGGTGGCTTTGAAATGAAAGAAGATGTCTGCAATTGAACTTGATTTGATTTATAAATTTAAATATCGAAAATATCTCGTTTACGTACCTTGAAATTTCGAACCTCTATCGAGGCATGCCGCCTCGCGTTCCTAATGTTATACTCTTATTCCAAATGCAATAGAACTCGTTTGAGCCCTAATTCGATCATATGGAAAAGATAACCTTTTAAACTGTCTATTTAAATTTAATTCAATTTAATTATTTCTAGTGTTTTTCAGATCGTATGACCAAAGGGTAAATCAAAACGCCACAAAATTTGGAATCCAATAATAATATACTATTACGGATTCAATGGAACTGGTTTCGACGAATTCCGAGATTGTGCCCCTGATCGCTGTTTTAACGTGTCGATTAAATCGACAATTTCAAAAATTGGCAAAATCACTTGAAATTTCAGTTCTTAAAAACTTATTAATAGAATTATAATTCCACTAGAACTTATATTAACATCAGAAATCATTTTGATTCTGTTACACAGTTACTTGGCCTGACTATAAGGCAATAGTAGCAGAAGTTTTGATTGAATCTAGATAACGCTCGAGCCAGTGAGAGATTGGAGATATGAGGGATTGATCTAATTTAGGTAGTTCAGCATATATACATGGTCTGGCATAAACATATGGTTCAGCCTATTTGAGTGGCTTGGTATATTCAAGTGGATCAACAATTAAGCATGGTTAGGCGCATATGGTTCGATGCAGGAGGTTCGGTCAAGGAAGCATAATCAACCTTAGTCGTTCGGTCAAGATGGATCGGTCACTCGTTGCTTGGCCATAGAGAGAATGTCAAGATGGACCAGTCACTCGTCGCTCGGTCATAGAGAGAAGGCTAAGTGAGCCAATCGCTCGTTGCTCGGTCATATAAAGATTGTCAAGGTGAACCGATCACACGTCGCTCGGTCATAGAGAGAAGACTAAGTGAGACGGTCACTCGTCGCCCGGCTATGAAGGGAAGACTAAAGTGGTTCAGCCGTTCATCTTTCGAACCAGGAGATTAGTTGATTACCTATAGGACAATGTGGCCGGTCTTTCTTTACTTCAGGCTATGTCACTAGCTGCTCCAAGTCATGGGAGACTTCGCTTCGAGTCATGCACGAAGAACCCATGGTGCGACAAGAATGGATCGGAGGATACTAGCTCGGTCATAGGGGTTTGACACATATGGGTCGGTGAACGCAAGTTACATACTGTGGGCCAAGGTATTCGGGTCATGGGCCTGCATATGGACTAGCCTGTCTTCATCTATAAATAGAGGGGCAGGGGTACAACCAAATGACCATTTTTCGAAACTCCAGATATACTCTGCCATTTTTTGTACTCACGCCTTTCCTTTTGAAACTTGCATTCAAGTTGTTTGTTTACTGATTGTATCTGTACTCATGTAATTGGAAAAGTAATAAAGATCATATTCAAAGTGGATGTAGGCAATCACGCCGAACCATTATAAATCTAGTGTTCTTGTTTTTGCTGTTCATTTCTACATTGAACTGTGTTATTCCTCATTTCAATTTATTTTCTTCATTAATCTCTCTACACAAACCTACTCAAGGGTGTTAGTGACCAATTTTGGTGCTAACATTTTGGTGCTTTAATTGAGAATCCATTCTCAGGCTATTAGGATCTACTTTGCTGTTACTAGATTGAACAAATCCCCCAAAGAATATCTAACTTCATTCACAAGAAGTTCATAGATTCTACTCAGAGTTCCGACCGATAACTTTACCATGGAAAGACCGCGTACTAGATCAGCCTCCTACAATGTGGATGTCAACGAGACCGCTAGCATCTAACAAGTAGGACCCAACAATCAACAAGCTAATCCAGGTGCAGGGACCACCACCGTCCTAAACCTAACAGAAGTTGTCACTAGAACAGACTTCAACAAGCTAATAAGAGAACTCGTGGAAAGTAGGGGACGACATAATGAGCAGATTCAAGCTAATGCCAATCTCATGACCCAGCTTACTCAACAAAAACATCAGAATGCAGAGGGAAGTCCCACTTCCTACTCATCTGCTGACAACTCTACTTCGTCTGATGAACATCCCAGACGTAGACGCCGTAGAATTGAAACAGCGCAAACATGTACATAGATCAATCCAACAGGAATAGTCTAGGTTCCCTACCTAGAGCCGTGGCCTTCACTTACACCTGGGAAACCACACTCAAGTTGGAATGGGGAACTAAGGATCTGGAGCAGGAGTGGAAACTGACTGACCGGCTCACAAGGGATGCAATAAAGCAGGTCCCCAGGACACTCGATAAGGAGATCACCAATCAAGGAGGCACTAGCCGGAGCGATCACGTAGGACAGAGTCCAACTTCCCACCTCCCATCCAGACCCTAGATTTGCTAGCCATGGTTAGACAACCGATGAGATAAAATTAGGGCTTATCTAACGATGATTGAGGCACAGCTAGGAGTCATACTCCATTTACAGATGCTATCCTACAAGCTGAGTACCCTTGAAAGTTCAACATGCCGACTATTCTAGCCTATGAGGGGAAGACTGATCCCCGATAGCATATAATGAGATACGAATGGATGATGGACACAACCAGGGAAAATGATGCGACTAAATGTAGATGTTTCCCGATAACACTATTTGGAATCGCTACCATGTGGTTCACCAGACTTCCTCCACGATCGATCTCCAGATTCGATGAGTTAGCAACAAAGTTTGTGGAGCAGTTCAGAATCCATACCATTCGCCCAAAGGACGTGTTGCCTTTATCTATTGTGATCCAAGCTCCTGGGGAGTCCACAAAGGAATATTTACAAAGATTTCATGTTGCTGCTACCGAGGTTTGCAACCCGAATGACCATGCTATTTTTATGGCTGTGATTCAAGGAATAGATCCAGACTTGGAGTTTGGTGATTGGCTGGCAGGAAAACCTCCGGCTACCTTGGAACTTTTTTACTCAAAGGTGCACAGGTTCATGAGAAGTGAGGAAGCTAGGTGGACAAGGGAAGCCAGTGTGCCAGGGCTTGGCAAGAAGACGGTATAAAGCAACATTGCGGTAAAACAGGCTGGCGCAACTCTGGAAAAGTCCAAGTCAATGTTCAAAACAAGCCCGACCATTCTAAAGGATCCAAAAAAGAAAGTTCCGAAAGGAAGATGGAAGCAGGAGAGTGGAAACCAAGGATCCCGACCTACAATGAATACACTCGTCTGAACATATCTCTGGATAATATTTATTTGTCAACTTGTAATACCTTCCAGCATCGGAAAACGCGCTCGAAAGAATTCACCGAGGAACAAAAACAAACTGGAAAGTATTGCAAGTTTCACGAGACCTATGAGCACAACACTAAGGAATGTAGACACCTTCATGATGCTGTAGAAAAATTGATACGGCAAAAGTAGTTACATCAGTTTGTTAAGAATCCACAAGAAGGCGGACATGGAGCGTCTGACCCTGGTCGTGGGCAAGATCCACGTCACCGTGAGGAACTACATGGACCATTGGTAGATTGATCATAAACAAGATAGTCGGTTGGCCTCATCCGGTAGAAAAGAGTTGGCAAGAAATGGAATGTTGCGCTAATTCCTTGAAACATGCGGATTTTGAATGCTACTCGAACTCATAAGATGGGACTCCAGCGCAATAGCAGCGAATGATGATCGAAAATATAATATTCAAAAGCAGGGATGCTGATTGTATAGAGACACCCACTATTGACCAAATGGTGATTTCGGCCATGATTGGACCAGCGTTTGTGAGAAGGATATTGATTGATTGCCGCAGTTCGGTGAATATTATTTTCAAAAAGGCGTACGACAAATGAAGATGGAGGTGAAAGGTCTAAAATCACGTAAAGCACATATTCATGGCCTTAATGGTGTGGCTACTGATGCAGTGGGTTTTGTCGAATTACTAGTTGAGTTTGGATAAGGTGAACATAGGAGGGTACAGATCCTACCATTCATTGTTTTGGATGTTGATTCCCCTTATAATGTTTTCCTAGGTCGAATGGCCCTGGCGAAGGTTAGGGCGACTTTGGCTTCATGGTGTTTGACTTTGAAGTTTTCGAAGGGTAGAAGAGTTGGCGTAGTGCATGGCGATCAAGTGACCGGTCGTGCATGTTATGTGGCTGAGCTGAGAGTAGCCCAGCAAAGAGAGGAGGAAAGGTGGAGGACGAATCTGTTCGCATCCATGTTGCTAAAAATTGACAAGTAATGCCCGAGCTTGACTATGGCAGCAGAAACGGATCTACAGAGACATAAATCCGAAAGATAATGATGAAGAACCAAAGGAGTCTAAAGCAGCACCGACTGAATTGACGATTGATATTCCAGTTAGCCATGACGACCCATCACGGGTGCTGAAGCTTGGATCACAACTCACCCTCTCGATGACTGAGGATCTTGCTAATTTCCTCCGAGCGAATGTGGATGTTTTCTCTTGGACACATTCTGATATGTGCGGGATTTCTCCCGCCATAGCGTATCATATATTGAACATAGACCCGAAATACATGCCGGTAAAGCAAAAAAAGGAGAGGTATGGACCTGGAGAGGTCCACTGCTCTCACAGAGGAAGTGGAAAAACTCAAAGCCAATGGGTTCGTCCGCAATGCCCTCTACCCAGAATGGGTCTCTAACCCCGTACTATTGAGAAAAGAGAAAGGGAAATGGAGGACCTGTGTTGATTATTCAGATGTGAACAAGGCATGCCCTAAGGATAGTTTCCTTTTACCAAGAATTGATCAGCTGGTTGATTCAACAGCCGGACACGAGTTATTGCCTTTTACGGATGCGTATTCGGGATATAATCAAACCTCGATGCACATTCCAGATCAGGAACACGCTAGTTTTGTCATGGATGTCAGACTGTATTGTTATGTTGTGATGCCTTTTGGGTTGAAGAAAGCATAAGCGACGTATCAACGCTTGGTAAATTAGATGTTTAAAAGCCAAATTGGTGGAATAATGGAAGTCTATTTGGATGACATGCTTCTGAAGTCACAGCAGTCAAATACCACATTCAAGAATTAGCGGAGATGTTTGATATACTTAAATACTACGGAATGAAAATCAATCGACTAAAATGTTACTTTGGTGTTGCGTCGGGAAAGTTTTTGGGTTTCATCGTCAATGTACAGGGAATTGAAGCTAACCTAGAAACGATTCAGGCTATTCGAGACATACGAGTGCCCAGAACTATAAAGCAAGTACAAAGCCTGAATGGAAAAGTCGTCTCATTGAGTCGATTCATGTCCAGAGCAACCGATAAGTTTATTCCCTTCTTTGATGTGATAAAAAAAGGGAAGAGAAATTTTGGATGGACGCCGGACTGTGAGGATGCGTTCCAAGCTCTGGTGAGACACAAGGAGACACCTACGGTTCTGTCAAAGCCTGTTGATCATGAGGAATTATATGTTTACTTGGCTGCATCTCGGCAAGCCATCAGTACTGCCTTGGTTCATGAGGAGGATCGAATTCAAAAGCCAGTGTACTATGTCAGTAAGTGTCTAACAGGAGCAAAGAGAAATTATCTAAGATAGAGAAGCTAGCCTACTGCTTAGTGATTGCATCATGCAAGCTTCATCCATATTTTCAGGCACACTCATTTAGTGTTTATACCGATCAACCTCTGCGATAGGTGCTCCAACGACTAGAAACCTCTAGAAGGTTGTTAAAATGGAACATTGAGTTGATTCAATTCGATAACACTACTTGCCACAGAGGGCTATCTAAGGACAGACGCTTGCAAACTTCATTGCAGAGTTTACCGTATCGGACGAGCCAAGTAGTGACGATGTTGTTCCCCCATTCGATGGAAACTATATACCGATGGGGCAACCAACGATCGTTGTTCCAGGGCTGCTGTTTTTCTTGTAACTCCCAAAAACCGATCAATGTGTTATGCTTTGAAGCTCAATTTCCCAGCTACGAATAACGAAGCCGAGTATGAAGCATTGATTACTGGCTTAAAACTTACTAGGGAACTCGAAGTAAAATCGGTTAAAATCTTTTATGTCTCACAATCGGTGGTGTACTAAGTATGGGGAGACTATTAGGCAAAGGGGCAGAGACTTGCCCCATACCTTGCTCGGGTTCAATAGTTGTTGGCAAACCTTGAATATTACAATATTTTACACATCCCGTGTGAAAAAAAAGGGGAAATCGATTCGTTGGCCAAATTCGCGAGTGCTGGTGATGCACATCAGATGGGCTTGGTTCCCATCGAAATTTTACATGCTCCGAGTATAAATGAGATGGAAGTAGATTTTGTGTTAGAAACGAAAACTGAGAGGGAGTCGTGGATGACCCTATTCAAACAATACCGTTACACGGGGTTCTGCCCGAGAGGTGTGACGACCCAGAATTTTTAGGCAATTTAAATTAGAATATTTAATTGATTTTAGATATTTAAAAGTAATTTTTTTAACTTGTTCAAATATCAATATTTATTGGATAATTAAATATTGGATTTAATTATCAAAATTTGGTAATTATTTAATCTGGGATTTTAAGTCGGTTAAAAATAATTTAAAGGCTTATAAAAATCATATTAATAGTACTGAAGATAATAGAGCTTTTAAAATTGAACTTAAAAGTGTTTTGTTCAGTTTTGAAAATTTGATCGTTTAAATTGGATTTAAAAATAGCCATCCAAGGCACGGTCTCCGAATTCGACGAAACCGGTTCCATTGGATCCGTAATATTATCTTATCATCGGATTTCAAATTTCGTAGTGTTTGGAGTTGTTGTGTGAGCGTACGATATATAAACGCGCTGAAATTTGAATCGAAGATTTAAATTAATAAACTGGGTCTAAAAAGCTGTCTTATCCATATGATCGAAATAGGACTTGAAACCTTTTCCATTGAGTTCAAAATAGGGGTATAACATTATAGACGCCTAGCGGCACGCCTCGATAGGAAGTCAAAAAATTTAGTTGCGTAATTCAATACGATTTAAATGTTAAATTTAAATTCAAATATATTGTTTGACCAGTAAAATTCCCTTCATGTCAACTTCTTCCATCAGCCGAGATTCCCTTTCCCAGCCTGACTTCTTTCTGCATCAAAACTTTTTGCCTGCCCTATAGCGAACAATGGAAGGCACGGAAGCAAACTTTTTACGCAGAGCGTATTCCTCCTTTAAATCACAACTTCTCCTTTTTCCAGATCGAAACAATGAAAAAATAAAATGGCCGATTAACATCACTATCTTGCTCTAAACAAAGACCCTTCTTTCCAGTTAAATTCAAGAGTAATAGAAGATACTCTTTTGTTTCCTTGTTCCAATTCGAAATAAACAAATTAACGAATGAACGAAATTCGTCCGTATCAGTTAGAAATGGAGCGGGATTCGTCTTCTTCTTCTGTTCGAATCAAATCATAAGAGAACAGTTTAGGTTTGAACGAAGTCAGTTTGCGTCTGGGCTGCACCGTCGAGCAAGGGTGCAGGAGTTCGATTTGGGTTTCGTGCGAGTCGCGAGTTCGAGGCGTTCGATTTCGAGAGCGATGGCGTTGGAGAAGTAGAGATCGCGATCGATCTAGGTGTCAGAAGGCTCGAGGTTGAAGGGGGCGCAGAGGCGTTCGAGCGGCGGCGAGGCTGAGCACAGTTGGGATGTCGCGATTTCTTCGAGCGCGAGCAAGGTGTGGGCAGCGATGAGTTGGATCTGCTCGTTCGTGGCAAAGAAGATCGACCACCGGAGGCTCAGTAGAGGAGCAGTTCATCTCTGAAAGGGATGGTTCTGGGTGACGAGATTTTGGTTGGGAGGGTCTCTGCGGCAGTTAGGTAATGTGTTTTATTTATTTCAATATGATATGTGCTGTTTCAATTTATGAAATGGAATATTAATGAATATATGGTATAGTTCACAGTAAAATATTCCCAATTATTTTATTTAAATTGTATTAATATATATGAATATCTTATAGAAGCAATATATAATAGCAGGATTCGAAAAACAACTCTGTTCTATTTTTAATTTAATATCATGTACTGGTTTAAAGGGAATTCAATTCTATTAGTAATCAATGTTTATGGAGAAAATTATATATTTGTAAAAGTTTAAAACAAAATTTAATTATTTTTACCTATATAGCTGCTCGAAGGAAAAATCTGTTTTTGACTTGATATGTATATAAGATTTAAGAAAATATATAGGAATTTGTATATTGAAGTTCGTATATAAAAACAAAGGATTTTTTTTTAAATCTATGTAAATAATTTTTATAAGGAGACAGATAGCCTCGGAAGAAATAGATATACACATTTTAAATTTACTGATTTATTTTTGGAATAATATTTTATGGAGATAACTTTATTTGATAAACTTATTTAAAATTTATTTTGGTTACTAAAAGATTATAAAAAGGAAATTAGTTTGGAATTTAATTATTCATTTAAAGTTAAATCATTAGTTTAAATTAAATGAGAAATTAATTGTTCGATTTATTAAATATATTAACAGAATGAATCCAATGTTTATTCAAGGTCAATAATCATGAAGAAAACAAGCTGGTTTGGATTGGAATGCAACTAAACTCAAAGTGAGTTAATCTCACTCATCTGGTTTAATTTAAATTTAAATGGTTAAATTTGAATAATTGGTTGAATGGTTGATTGATGTGCTATATTATAGTATATACTACATTTTGGAATGTTTGATTTCCCGCATTATACAGCGGATGAGACCCTATGCGCCGTATAATAGCGGATGATTTTATATAAATCCCATATACCGCGATATTCCACCTCGAAGTGGAATTGGTATTATATAGTTTGCTAACATCTGTGGATGCAGGGAAACAGGTTGGAGGGATGCAACAGGATTCCTCAAAAATTATTTAGAATTGTTTGATATTCTGTGATGAATATTATTGTTAATTGGTAATATTTATTGCTATGATTTGCTTGAATATATTTTGGTGCACTAAGTTATCGAAATATATAGAATTGGATTTTTGAAAAGAAAATAAAAGAGAAAATTTTAAGTAAAATAATTATAGTGAATTTAAATAAATCAAGAATGAATTGAAAAGGAATGGAAATGAAATTAAAATACTAATAAATAATGTCGAGTATGGAGGGTAAAGGATTTGAATAAGCAGAATTAATAAATAGTAAACTTAAGCGATATCAATTAAAAGAATAAAGAATTATTTTAAATTTCTCAGTTTAAATTTATTTAAAAGGAATACGAAGTAATTTGAGGAACCTAAAATTGGAATTTTCAGTTAAAAGTATTTTAAATCATAAGTAAGGAATGAAATCTGAAATTAAAGGATTTTGGAATAAATGAAGTAAGTTGGAAATCAATTTGGAAATTGATTTAAGTGTTTAAAATTTGATATTTGGAAGAATAAATTCAAGGTGGGAATTTATTTAGAGGAAATGAGAAAATTTGTTTAAAGATAAATTGTGATTTATTTTTAAAGGTTGTAAAAAGAAGTATATTTCCCTGGATAGCCAAGTACGTTTTCAAAGTAAATTTTAAAATATAAGATAAAAGTTTAATGTTGATTTAAAAAGCATGTTTTAGAAAATTTATTATTTCTGAATGTTTAATATTTTAAAGTAAATATTTTTCAAATCTATTATCGTAATAATTATTTAAAGGTGACTTAGTATTTTGTTTAAAAAAGTGACAACTTAGTTTCATATTTATAAAGTAACTTTATTTTCAAATATTCATATAGTATATATTTCTAACAAATTATTGAAATAGTTTTTAAGTTAAAGGTTTTTAAGTATACTTCAAAGTAAAGCGTTTTAAATAATTTTTAAAAAAATCTAAAGTTTTATGCTTGGTGATTCCAGTGGAAATAGAAATACCTGGAATTTATTATGAGAAAGGAAGATAGTTTGAAAATTTGTTTCCAAAAGTGTTTGAAAGGTGGAAATATATCTTGTGAAGATATTTTTGGGATTAACAATTAATTTGGGAAATTATTTATTGGTTGATGGTTGTTTGTGAATATTAATTGATAGTTAAATAACTGACTATCAATGTTGGCCAAATACGTTGATCGTTTCGAAGAGACCGGGATCGAGATTTATTTCTCGAAAACCACTTAGATCCGGTTTGTACGTTTCATGAAAACGAGTTTGAATTCGAAGATGGAGCAGTGAAGTGCAAGGGCTAGTCGCTACTAATCCTGAGAATATTTCCAAAATGGATGTAGTGGGAATAGTGCCTTCGGTTCCGTTCGAACCCGGGACGGACGTGTATGGATGAATGCTGGCGAAACATCGTCAGGTGGACGATGGGCATTCTAAGGGATATGTTCTATAAAGGTAACGCTTAGCCTCAAGCCTCATCAAATGGGAATGACTGAAAATCAGGGGTTATGCAGCAAGGCTAGGTGAGTAGCACTCAAGCAGGGTGAGGTCATCCCTGTCTAGATGTCCCTTTTTATTTCGGCTTAGTGGTGTTGCTAATCCCAACCGTGGGGTGATCTCACTCGGGATTATCCAGTAAGGGGCAGTCCCGATCTTGTGTTGCAGGGGAGCGGGCGTACTCCTCGGTACCGTGATATAGGCCACGTACTGTGACAGGTGGTACCCCAGTGCCTAGTCATTAGTTGGAAATCCATTCTCCCTACATGCCTTGTACGAGTTTTGTTTGTATTGCCCACTCTGTGGCTAGTAGCTAGAATTTAATAATGTAACAATTTCGACTATTTTATAAGTATTTGTATATAGACCCTATTATAATATCGGAGGATTTCTATAAAAATTGTTTTAGCTATCGTAAGGTAATAACCCGACATGTTTATTTATGGCGTGGTCTTACGAGATGCTTTTGTTTTCCAAAGGATTTTTGAAACTTTAATAATAAATTGAGTATGATTTTCTCACGCTGGTATTCCAGAATGACTCAGGCGTTATTTAACTATAATGCTCGGGTCAGACCGAGTATTATAGGATACAGGGTATGATGCTGTGGAGCTCAGGAGACGAGCTGGATGACGATACATACTTTCGTACTTGTTTTATATATATTCCGCTTTGTAGAGTAGCTGTGTATCAAGTTGTATGATATTGATGTTGAGCTGTGATTGATGTACTCTGATGATGTAATGTATAAAGAGATATATTTGATTTTTGAGTAAAGATCATTATTATCTATTATATTTTATTCCGCTGCGATGGTTAGATTCTAATGTTGATTTCTATTTTCTTCTTCTACCTCTTCTTCTTTAACCCAAATGGTTCGTATTTCTGTGTAACTTGAGTTGAATTATGTAAATAGTGTTGACCCAAGGGGTACGGATTTGCGGGTCATTACAGTTGGTATCAGAGCTTAGGTTGGTGATAACCTTGGCTCTGGTGGGAACTACTCACTGAAATAGAGTCAATAGTACTCTAGACTGAGTTTGAGCGTATTAATAGATATGAGTGCGTATTTGTTAGCGAATATAATAAAATGATTTTATATTGTGTTGATTGGTTTACTGAGTAGTTTATGGATTCTGGTCAATACAAGTAATTAACGTTATTGATAGGGATCTCTAAACACTTGAATAGAATAATTCGACACGGTATTGTTTTAAAATAGGGTAAATGAAATAATTTTACCCAAATTATTTTTGTATATAAAAGATATAAATTTTTGTAAAGTATTATAGTATTTGGATGCTTGGTTTGTTAAGGAATGATAATATTAAATTATTAACACTATTGTATAGCAATTGAAAAAGAAATTGAAAGCTTATAAACAAAAGTGAAGAATAAATTTATATAACGAAATGGAATTTGAAATATAGATTATAAATGTAATTTATAAGTTGAAATGAACTTCATATACAAATGTGATTAGTTAATGTAAAGGTTATTATAATTTTGAAATAGAATTCCAGAGAAACATTTGAAATTGAAATGAGATAAAATTCTAGAGAATGTTTGAATATAGATTTAAAGGAACCGCAATTTGGAATTTTTGGGAAAAATTTAAATTCCTTTGGGTTTGAAAACGGTTTTCAAAAGGGCTGGAGGAATAATAGTAATATTTTGGAAATATTTGTGTGTTGAATTTGATATCTTGTGAGATTTGGAAATTAAAAATATTTGAAATGTTGTTAAAGAGATAAAAGCATAAAGCCCTTTCGGTCGCTGGAAAATAATTCCGATGATGATCGCGACATCATCGGTGTTCGTTTTTGAGTTTCCAAGAGAGGAATTGCTACCTGAATATTTTAAATTGGAATTGTATGTGAACTGGGTTTGGTTTTGAAATTCAAAGGGATAATTGAATTTGCCACAAGATTTTGGATGTAGTTGATTTCAAAAGTGATTTGAGATTTTGAGAAATTGTTAAAACTCTGGAATCTTATTTTAAATGTTTATGGAATAATAAAAAATATATTGGCTAAATAAAATGTTTAATTCCGAGTTAAAAGTAAAACATGAATGGGATTGGTTGTCCATTGATGAAAGTATGAAAATAAATAAGTTTGTGACTTATAAAATTTAGAAGTGAAATAAATAAGCCAAAATAAAATTGATTTGAATTTTGGGAAGTGAATGAAAAATTCAAAACTTAAATTATAAAATAAATTGACCTTCAGTAAAATAGTTAAAATGGTTTGAGATAAAAATAAAATATTAGGAATAAACCTTGAATAAACAAATTAATAATTAATTGGCAATGAAATATGGAGATGGAATTTTAATTGGTTAAATGAAAGTCGAAAACCAATTTAATGTAGCAAATGTTTAGTTTATAAATGAATTATGAAATGAGTATTTGATGTAACCAATATGAAATGTTCCAAGATAAATAAATGGATTCAAATAATATGAATGGGAATATAGAATGCAAAATAAATTGAACGGAATCAATTAAAATGAAATCAAATTAAGTATAAATTGAATTGGTATTAATTTAAAATAGTTATAAACAGGAATGGATATTCCTTTAAGTAAATATCACTGAATTTGCATAAGAATAATTGTCGTTTGACGTAAATGAGATTATATAAATTCTATAGGTTAACAGAAGCCAATAAAATTGGTTTTTTAATCAATTGTAATAAATATGTGCTTGATTGGATGAAAAATAAATTGAATGTAAATAATGAAGTGTAAATGAATTCAGCTTGGATTGTCGGTGAATTGAATATAATTGGAAGTATGAAATTCAAATGGTTGACTGAATAAACTAATTTAAATTAGTTAGTAGATGAAATTGGTTTGTAATTGAAATCAAATTAGGGATTTAATTTGGAAAGTTCTCATAATATATATATATATATATATAACTTGAGTTTTAAAGTTGAAATAACTTGACGAAAAATAAAATAACTTAAGTAAAATTTGAATAAAAGCTTGATTTAAGTAAAATTGTAAAATGGTTGTGTCGAGTTTTATGAAATGGTTTTAAATAAAACTTGTTTGGTAAATGAAATGAAATTAGTAATTGAGTTAATTAACGTAAGTTATATTAATGAGGATATGACTTTGAATAAAATGGGAGTTAGATTGCTTTTGAAATTAATTCAATTTAAATGAGTTTGCTTGGACTTAAAAATGAATTTAAGTTAAGTAAGAGAGTTGTGAAATCATTTAAATTGAACAGGATGGTTTGAATATTGTTTGGAAGCATTCAAAATAAGTGTCGAAATATTTCATATGTGCTTATGGAAGTATATAATGTCCACTGTTTATAGAATCCATGTTTTAGTTATTTATATATAAGTGAAATGCTATAAACTTTGTATATTTGTCACTTACCTGTTTAAATTGAGTAAGTACAGGTTTCTGGAAGCCGTTGACTGGTTTTGCCCACGCTAAAAGCTAAAATAAATAACCGCTTTGCTTAAAATGCTAAATAAGGTACGCCTACGCAATGTAAATAGGAATATGAACTGTTTTTCAGTTTTCCGACCGTGTGGGTCATGTATATATATTTATATCTCTTGCCAAATTGCAAAAGCTCCTCCGTGCAAAGGAGACTCTGCCAAAAAATTTCGAAAATTCTGAGAGTTAGAATTTTTTTGAATCTTTTGAAAATTTTCACTAACGACAAGTGAATTAAAATTTGTAAACAAATACAATCTAATTTAAATTGTATAAGTAAAGTAAGATGAACTGAAGATATTGTTGAAAGAAATTAAAGATAGAAAAAGTTTGCAAACAAACTTTTATTTGAGATATAAAAAAAATTAGTAAGTGAAATTAATTTAAGGAATGATTAATCGAATATCGTTTGAAATGAGATGAATTGAACTCAATATTTTGAATTGGAAAGTGAATTAAACTCAAGTAAAATTGAAAATGAATTTTGGATAAAAGTATTGAGGTTTGAAATTAATTCGCAAATTGAAGCAAATTGAATTTATTTGGAATTGGAATCCAAATTGATTGAATCAAAACTGGAAGTTGTGACAAGGGAATGTGAGAATAAATGAATAACACTAAAAATAAATGAGAATAAAAAGAATTGATATAGTTGATAATCAATTGGGGCAAATACGTAGGATGTACATATATTATTTTATTCGCATAGCTTTATTGATCCGGAATTCAAGCACAAAATTTCGAGATAGTTTTATCGATCCGAGTTAGGATTTTTCACTCGATGTTCGACTGCGAACCTGGATATGGAATTTTGATTGGTTCTGTAAATTCTCTATCATAGTTTACAGCTATGCAAGGAGAATGATGGTTTCTGATCAGGAAGCCTGATCTGAGCCCGCACTAGCAAGTCGGGTGGACGATACTGGTTCGGAAGTGAAATTGTGTAATCGAGTAAGCGATCGGATTCAGTATTGCGTATGGATGATGTATGTGCATCGCACGGGCTTAAGTAAAACAAATATTGAAAATGTGTAAAAGAAGTCAATGAAATGTTTTTGAATGTTGTAATTGGATTTTATTGTTAAAAAGGATATGCAGGTATGAAAATGGAAAGGAAAATTGGTTTTGATTTCAGATAGTAAATTAGAATGGCTCGACAAAAAGTATGTGTTTAAATTTCTCTATGGAATTTGATTGGGTTTTTGGATCTAGCCATTTGGCGTTTTCTTTTCTTTTTTGGATTTGGGAGGCGTAGAGCCATTTCGTAGTTGTACCGAGCTAGCCGCGGAAAGGAGACGCAGGCGAAATTTTCGAAAATTTAGAGAGTTAGAAAAATTTAGAGAAAATTCTGATAATTTTAAATTTGATTTAAAATTGAAATTTGAATGATTGAGTAAGTAATATTGTTTGAAACTATGGGAAAGTTGGGGAAGTTAGTAAGAATGGTAATGGGTGTTTATAAAAGATAGTTGGTAGGATGATGAATTGTTTGGTTTTGGAAAGAGTAAACGGGTATTGGACCATTCCTCTTAACTAGTAATTTCGGAGACGAAATTCTTTTAAGGGGGAGGAATGTGACGACCCGGAATTTTTAAGCAATTTAAATTGGAATATTTAATTGATTTGAGATATTTAAAAGTAAAATTTTTAACTTGAATTTCAAATATCAATATTTATTGGATAATTAAATATTGGATTTAATTATCGAAATTTGGTAAATTATTTAGTCTGGGATTTTATGCCGTTTAAAATAATTTGAAGGCTTATAAAATTCATATTAATAGTACTGAAGATAATAGAGCTTTTAAAATTGAACTTAAAAGTGTTTTTTTCAGTTTTGAAAATTTGATCGTTTAAATTGGATTTAAAAATAGCCTTCCAAGGCATAGTCTCGGAAATCGACGAAACCAGTTCCATTGGATCCGTAATATTTTATTATCATCGGATTTCAAATTTCATAGTGTTTGGAGTTGTTGTGTAAGCGTACGATATATAAACGCGCTGAAATTTGAATCGAAGGTTTAAATTAATAAACTGGGTCTAAAAAGCTATCTTCTCCATAGGATCGAACTAGGACTTGAAACCTTTTCCATCGAGTTCGAAATAGGGGTATAACGTTATAGACGCCTAGCGTCACGCCTCGATAGGAAGTCAAAAATTTTAGTTGCGTAATTCAATATGATTTAAATGTTAAATTTAAATTCAAATATATTGTTTGACCAGTAAAATTCCCTTCATGTCAACTTCTTCCATCAGCCGAGATTCCCTTTCATAGCCTGACTTCTTTCTCCATCAAAACTTTTTGCCTACCCTGTAGCAAACAATGGCAGGCATGGAAGCAAACTTTTTACGCAGAGCATATTCCTCCTTTAAATCACAACTTCTCCTTTTTCCAGATCGAAACAACGAAAAAATAAAATGGCCGATTAACATCACATTCTCGCTCTAAACAAAGACCTCTCTTTAGAGTTAAATTCAAGAGTAATAGAAGATACTCTTTTATTTCCTTGTTCCAATTCGAAATAAACAAATTAATGAATGAATGAAATTCGTTTGTATCAGTTAGAAATGGAGCGAGGTTCGTCTTCTTCTTCCGTTCGAATCAAATCATAAGAGAACAGTTTGGGTTCGAACGAAGTCAGATCACATCTGGGCTTCACCGTTGAGCAAGGGTGCAGGAATTCGATTTGGGGTTTGTGCGAGTCGCGAGTTCGAGGCGTTCGATTTCGAGAGCGATGGCGTTGGAGCAGTAGAGATCGCGATCCATCTAGGCGTCAGAAGGCTCGAGGTTGAACGGCGCGCAGAGGCGTTCGAGCGGCGGCGAGGCTGAGCACAGTTGGGATGTCACGATTTCTTCGAGCGCGAGCAAGGTGTGGGCAGAGATGAGTTGGATCGGCTCATTCGTGGCAAAGAAGATCGACCACCAGAGGCTCAGTAGAGGAGCAGTTCATCTCTGAAGGGGATGGTTGTGGATGATGAAATTTTGGTTAGGAGGGTCTCTGCGGCAGTTAGGTAATGTGTTTTATTTATTTCAATATGATATGTGTTGTTTCAATTTATAAAAAGGAATATTAATGAATGTATGGTATAGTTCACAGTAAAATATTCCCAATTATTTTATTTGAATTATATTAATACATATGAATATCTTATAGAAGCAATATATCATAGCAGGATTCAAAAAACAACTCTGTTCTATTTTTAATTTAATACCATGTACTAGTTTAAAGGAAATTCAATTCTATTAGTAATCAATGTTTATAGAGAAAATTAAATATATGTAAAAGTTTAAAACAAAATTCAATTATTTTTACCTATATAGCTGCTCGAAGGAAAATCTGTTTTTGACTTGATATGTATATAAGATTTAAGAAAATATATAGGAATTTGTATATTGAAGTTCGTATATAAAAACGAAGGATTTTTTTTAAATCTATGTAAATAATTTTTATAAGTAGATAGATAGCCTCAGAAGAAATAGATATACACATTTTAAATTTACTGATTTATTTTTGGAATAATATTGCATGGTGATAACTTTTTTTGATAAACTTATTTAAAATTTATTTTGGTTACTAAAAGATTATAAAAAGGAAATTAGTTTGGAATTTAATTATTCGTTTAAAGTTAAATCATTAGTTTAAATTAAATGAGAAATTAATTGTTCGATTTATTCGAATATTAAGAAAATGAATCCAATGTTTATTCATGGTCAATAATCATGAAGAAACCAAGCCGGTTTGGATTGGAATGCAATTAAACTCAAAGGTGAGTTAATCTCACTCATCTAGTTTAATTTAAATTTAAATGGTTAAATTTAAATAATTGGGTGAATGATCGATTGATGTGCTATGTTATAGTATATACTACATTTTGGAATGTTTGATTTCCCGCATTATATAGCGGATGAGACCCTATGCGCCATATAATAGCGGATGATTTTATATAAATCCCATATACTGCGATATTCCACCTCGAAGTGGAATTGGTATTATATATTGTGCTAACGTCTGTGGATGCAGGGAAAAAAGGTTGGAGGGATCCAAACAGGATTCCTCAAAAATTATTGAGAATTATTTGATATTCTGTGTTATGGATATTTGATATTCTGTTATGAATATTATAGTTAATTGGTAATATTGATTGCTATGATTTGCTTGAATATATTTTGGTGCACTAAGTTATCGAAATGTATAGAATTGGATTTTTGAAAAGAAAATAAAAGAGAAAATTTTAAGTAAAATAATTATAGTGAATTTAAATAAATTAAGAATGAATTGAAAAGGAATGGAAATGAAATTAAAATACTAATAAATAATGTCGAGTATGGAGGATAAATGATTTGAATAAGTAGAAATTAATAAATAGTAAACTTAAGTGATATCAATTAAAGGAATAAAGAATTATTTTAAATTTCTCAGTTTAAATTTATTTAAAAGGATTACGAAGTAATTTGAGGAACCTAAAATTGGAATTTTCAGTTAAAAGTATTTCAAATCATAAGTAAGGAATGAAATCTGAAATTAAAGGATTTTGGAATAAATGAAGTAAGTTGGAAATTGATTTAAGTGTTTGAAATTTGATATTTGGAAGAATAAATTCAAGGTGGGAATTTATTTAGAGGAAATGAGAAAGTTTGTTTAAAGATAAATAGTGATTTATTGTGAAGTGAAGAAAAGTGTATTTCCCTGGATAGCCAAGTACGTTTTCAAAGTCAATTTTAAAATATAAGATAAAAGTTTAACGTTGTTTTAAAAAGCATGTTTTAGAAAATTTATTATTTATGAATGTTCAAAATTTTAAAGCAAATATTTTTGAAATCTATCATTATAACAATTATTTAAAGGTGACTTAGTATTTTGTTTTAAAAAGTGAAAACTTAGTTTTATATTTATAAAGTAAGTTTATTTTCAAATATTCATATAGTATATATTTTTAACAAATTATTGAAATAGTTTTACTTTAAGGTTTTTTAGTATATTTCAAAGTAAAGCGTTTTAAATAATTTTAAAAAAAATCTAAAGTTTTATGCTTGGTGATTCCAGTGGAAATAGAAATACCTGAAATTTATTCTGAGAAAGGAAGATATTTTGAAAATTTGTTTCCAAAAGGGTTTGAAAGGTGGAAATATATCTTGTGAAGATATTTTTGGGATTAACAAATAATTTTGGAAATTAATTATTGGTTGATGTTGTTTGTGAATATTAATTGATAGTTAAATCACCGACTATCAATGTTGGCCAAATACATTGATCGTTTCGAAAAGACCAGGATCGAGATTTATTTCTCGAAAACCACTTCGATCCGGTTTGTACGTTTCATGGAAATGAGTTTGAATTCGAAGATGGAGCAGTGAAGTGCAAGGGCTAGTCGCTACAAATCCTGAGAATATTTCCAAAATTGATGTAGTAGGAATAGTGCCTTCGGTTCCGTTCGAACCCGGGACAGACGTGTATGGATGAATGCTTGCGAAACATCGTCAGGTGGACGATGGGCATTCTAAGGGATATGTTGTATAAAGGTAACGCTTAGCCTCAAGCCTCATCAAATGAGAATGACTGAAAATCAGGGGTTATGCAACAAGGCTAGGTGGGTAGCACCCAAGCAGGGTGAGGTCATCCATGTCTAGATGCCCCTTTTTATTTCGGATTAGTGGGCGGTTGCCGATCCCAACCGCGGGGTGATCTCACTCGGGATTATCCAGTAAGGGGTAGTCCCGGTCTTGTGTTGTAGGGGAGCGGGCGTACTCCTCGGTACTGTGATCTAGGCCATGTACTGTGTCAAGTGATACCCCAGTGCCTAGTCATTAGTTGGAAATCCATTCTCCCTACGAGCCTTGTACGAGTTTTGTTTGTATTACCCACTCTGTGGCTAGTAGCTGGAATTTAATAATGTAACAATTTCGGCTATTTTATAAGTAATTGTATATAGACCTTATTATAATATCAGAGGATTTCTATAAAAATTGTTTTAGCCATCGTAAGGTAAAAACCCGACTTGTTTATTTGTGGCGTGGTCTTACGAGATGCTTTTGTTTTCCAAAGGATTTTTGAAACTTTAATAATAAATTGAGTGTGATTTTCTCATGCTGGTATTCTAGACTGACTCAGGTGTTATTTAACTGTAATGCTCGGGTCAGACCGAGCATTATAGGATACAACGTATGATGCTGTGGAGCTCAGGAGATGAGCTGGATGACGATACGTACTTTCGTACTTGTTTTATATATATTCCGCTGTGCAGAGTAGCTGTGTATCCAGTTGTATGATATTGATGTTGAGCTGTGATTGATGTACTTTGATGATGTAATGCATAAACAGATATATTTGATTTTTGAGTAAAGATCATTATTATCTATTATATTTTATTCCGCTGCGATGGTTAGATTCCGATGTTGATTTATATTTTCTTCTTCTACCTCTTCTTCTTTAACCCAAATGGTTCGTATTTCTGTGCAACTTGAGTTGATTTATGTAAAATAGTGTTGACTCAAGGGGTACAGATTTGCGGTTCATTACAGAAGGAACGAAAGACGACAAGTCATTCGCAAAGCTTTGCGGTACATAATGTAGGATGGAATAATGTATCAGAAAGGATTCTCGGTTCCCTTACTTCGTTGCATTGCCCACGACATGATAAAGAAGGTCTTGAAAGAGGTTCATAAAGGAGAATGTAGTGACCCTACTGGAAGGGAAGACATTAGCAAAAAAGGTCCTCTGCTATGGATACTATTGGCCAACCTATATCAGGACGCCGTGGACTATGTAAGAAGATGCGAAAAAAGCTAAAAGTATGCGAAAATCTTGAGAGCTCCCCCAATGGCACTCACACAAATGGTTAGTCCCTGGCCATTTGCAATATAGGGGATCGATATAATTTGCTCCTCGCTAATCTCTAGAAGTGGTAAAAAAATATGCAATTGTTGCGGTCGACTACTTTACCAAGTGGGCAGAGGCAGAGCCCTTAGCTACGATCACCACCAAAAAGGTCATTAATTTCATTGTGCGAAACATCATATGTCATTTTTGCCTCCTGCAAACTATTATTACGGATAATGGAACTCAATTTGACAGTAGGGAGTTTAATGAATTTTGCCAAAAGTATTGCATTAGGAAAAGATTTACGGCCGTCGCACACCCTAAAGCCAATGGACAAGTTGAAGCTGTAAATAAAATAATCTAATCAATATCGAAAAAACTTTTAGAGAAGGCTAGAGGCGAGTCGGTGGATAAGCTTTCGACAGCACTCTGGGCTTACAGAACCACCCATAAGTCCACGACTGGCCACACTCCATGCACTTTGGCATAATGCACTAAAGCTGTTATAACCATGGAACTTGAAATTCCTTCTCACCGGGTGACTCATTATGATCCTAAGACGAATCAGGATCTCTTAGAGGAATCGCTGGACTTTGTCGACGAGAAACATGAAAAAGATGATTTAAGGGCGGTTGTATATAGACACCGAGTCGGTCGATATTATAATGAAAAAGTTCAAACGAGAATCTTTGATGTGGGTGATATTGTTTTGAAGCGAGTTTTCCCGATCCCATCACATATGAATCCCACATGTGAAGGACCATACGTCATCGAACGAGAGCTTGGAGAAGGAACTTTCAAGCTAGAGACCGTTGATAGCATGACGCTTCCCTGAGTATGGAATAGCGAGCATTTGCGCCATTATTACTCTTAGCCTATTTCTTTCTCATTTTAGTAGCCATTGTTTCTAGTATGTGTTTCTTTGGTTGTTCTTTGTTTTCGGCATGTAATAAGACAATTTAGCTTGTTCCTATTTGTTATGATCAATAAAGGGTTGAAGCCATTTATCTATGAACTGATGATGTTCCGTGTGTTATAATTCTATGGAAAAAATTAAATTATATTATTCTGTCTGGCGTATGAACGCACACACAAAATTAAAAGTCAATCGATAAAATAAAAATCTCTATGTCCCTGGAGCACGGACTAGAGTACTGTGAGTCCTCCAAGTGCAGACTAGATTATAAATGATTCAAAAATCTCTAAATCCTCGAGCATGGACTAGAGTACCCTAATTCCCTAGAGTGCGGACTAAAGTATAATCGATTCAAAAATCTCTAAGTCCCTGGAGCGCGGACTAGAGTACTCTGAGTCCCCGGGGTGTGGACTAGAGTATAAACGATTAAAAAATCACTAAGTCCCTAGAGAGTGGACTAGAGTACTCTGAGTCTTCGGAGTGCGGACTAGAGTACAAACGATTCAAAAATATCAAAGTCCCCGAAGCGTGGACTAGAGTACTCTGCATCCCCGTAGTGCGGGCTAGAGTATAAACGATTTAAAAATCTCTAAGTCCCTAGGGCATGGACTAGAGTATAAACGATTCAAAAATCTCTAAGTCCTCGGGCACGGATTAGAGTACTCTGAGTCCCTAGAGTGTGGACTAGATTATACACGATTCAAAAATCTCTAAGTCCCCAGAGCACGGACTGGAGTACTCTGAGTCCCTGGAGTGCGGACTAAAGTATAAACGACTAAAAAATCTCTAAGTTCCCGGAGCGCGAGTTGGAGTACTCTGAGTCCCCGGAGTGCGGACTAGAGTATAAACGACTTAAAAATCTCTAAGTCCCCGGAGCATTGACTGGAGTACTCTAAGTCTTCGGAGTGCAGACTAGAGTATAAATGATTCAAAAATCTCTAAGTTCCCGTAGCGCAGACTAGAGTATACCCGACTTGAAAACCTCTACGTCCCCGGAGTGCGGACTAGAATATTTACGATTCAACAAATTTCCATGTCATGTGGAAGCGGAATGGAGCTTATGTAACCCATAAAATTTCAAATTTCGACTACAAGTTAGACAATAAGCAAAACAGTGAGAATCATCGAAGACAAAGCAAAAAAAATTGTATTTACCAATCCAAAATAAAGTTCCATTACAACTTTTTTAGAGTTTGGTGCAAAAGATTATTCACAACGACTATAAAATAAATAGAAACAACTACATGATCCGAGTTCATTTGCGCCGAACAAGGCACGGCCAGATGGCTACCTTTTTGATTTTTCTCCTTCTTCAGCCTCTCCAAAGGCTTCTCACCCGAGTGTTTTCTCTTGGACGCCTTGCTTCCTAGTGAGGTGGTGTCAGGAGTAGGAGGAGGAACTTCCAGTAGCATGGTTCCATCGGGGAGAATGACCTTTATGGGCCTGTTCAAAGGATCACCATGTTCCACCACCTGAAGCTCAGCCTTAATTTCAGCCTTCTTCTTTCCCTCTTCCATGATTAGTTCCTCCATGCTCAGTTTCGAAGTGTGCTCGGAGGCGGCCGTGATTTCAAACTCATCATGTTCTTCTCCTGGTGAGGCAGTCTCAAGTTTGTCCTCATCGAGCTCCCTGATCATTTGAGCATTGGGTTCGGGAGTATTCCTAGCGTGAGATGCCTCTCCTAATTTCTCTTCCTTCTCCATAGCAACATCGCTCCTTGGATTTGGTTCGGGATCAGAATGACCTACACGAAGTCATAAAATACCAATGTTAGAATACATCTATTGGTCGTCAAAAGCGATGTCCCGTCAACCCTAGAAAAAAAATTGCGTACCATCTTTTAGCTGACTCTCAGCTGTTTTAGGAGTCTCACCCACTGGAATAGGGGAAAGAACGTGAACATCGAGCTCGGGTTTCTCTAAGTCATGGCCAGCATGCTGCTCGAAAGGATCGAGTGAGGAGCAACTGTGACGACTGAAAATTTTAAGCAATATCAATTTAATAATCTTTGTTAAAAGTTAAATTGATTTGATCATTTTACATTATAATTGACAAGTTAAAATTATTTCAAAGGGTGATAATAATAATTTGTTAATATCTATCAATAATTTTCTTAATAATATAAAATTTGGCAAGTTTAATTATTTTGAAAATTTATAATATTTTAATTAGGAAATATTTATTTAGGCAATTTAATGTTGGTAAGATTTATTTTTCAAAGGCTAATCAGAATATTTTCTATTTATGATATATATATATATTGATATATCTTGTAAATAGGAAGTTTTTAATATAATAAAAGCTTTATATTCAAATTGCAATATAGATGAATATATATATTATGATTTGGGTTGTGTTTCAAAATTTAATATGGTAATTACTAAATCTAATGATAAAATGATTTTCTATTTGAAATATGTATATATTTGTATATATTTGAAATAGGAAAAAATATTGATATGAATTTAATAAGTGTTTTCAAATTTTATTATATATAATTTGAATTTGAAATGTTAATTTGATTTAATATTTGAGATTTAAATAACAAAGTTAATTTCTTATTTATTATAAACATATACTTTAAGCTTTGGTTTTAAACAAGATTTAAATTAAAAGTTCATTTGTTTTAATAGTCTTTCATTTTAATTTTAACATAAGATAAAATTGTTTTAACTTTTTTATATAAAGAGTCAAAATCAATTTCTCAAGTTTATAAATATATAAAACCATTAACATTAAATAAAAAGCACAAAATAATTTATGAATGTTAACATGATTCACTTTTATATATTTATTAAATCTAAAAGTTTATTTATATAAGATAAAATACACATTACTTACATATACACATTACATAAATATATGTATATAGCTTAAACAAATTATTAAAAAGAAAATAACATTTTAAACATTTATAAAACATTAGAAAATAACATTTGTAAATATTAAATAACACATATAAAACACTTGTTAACATTTTTATTTATGTAAGGACATTTGTAATAAAGAGAGCATATGTGTAAGTTAATTAAGGCATCATAGTGACAAATGTCTTTCTCTTTAGTAATTAAATTTAAAATTAATTGTAAAATAATAATAAGAAGAGTTATTTTCAAATAAAAATATTTTCTTCATCTTCAATCCAATAACAAAATAAATGCTAAACAAAGATCAAAGAAAAAAAGAAATCTGTAGAAAATCTGAAACAAGAAAAAGAAGATGATCTGGAATCATGAAGTCATAAAACAAAGGAGTAAAACTGGAAAATTCAAAATTTATGCAATCAAGCAACAAGATTCAAGAATATGCAAAACTGGAATCAAGCAATTCATCAACATGCAGTGAAAATTTCAGAACCTGGAAGTCAAGAAAAGTTTCTGTTCTCTGCCTTTTAAAGGTGAGTAAATGCAAATTTAAAAAAAGCTTTAAATCTTAAATTCCATCTTGTTCTTGTGCATGAAACAATGATGATTTGTTTGGATTTCTGAAATTAAGCTGATGCACGTTTGAATTAAAATGTTTGCTGCCTGTAATCACAAAATAGTTACTATGTCATCATAAGCAGTTTCAATTTTTTTTATAAAATTCAATAACTTGATTTTTAATTCGAATCTGACTTTGATTTGTTAGTGAAAGTTGTTTGAAATTAAGTAGGCTATTATCTAAAAATAATTACAAGTTTTTAAATGGAATAATTTGATATAAATCTTGAAATTTACAGTAAAATTTAAATTGGGTTAAAATTGTATAATTTAAATCTTTAATTTTGATATCATAATTGGATTGTAGATAAGGAATCATGATTTTAGAAGCTTGAATCATGAATTTTAGATCAGTAATTTGTAAGAATTTGGGGTTTAAGTGTTTTGAGCATTTCGACCAAATTGAGGCGAATGACGGAAAAGTGGTGGTCGTGGTTGTGCTCGAAGGTGGAGGGGTCAACAGTGACCATGGGAAAAATAGGTTGGTGATTTATTTTTGGATGAGGTGGCCGGAATTGTTCGTAGTAGGGTTTGTTACTCTGTTAATGCCGATGATGTTCTGATGGGTTCTGCGGCGTCGAGAGGCTGACGGGGACGATCTTGTAGGGTTCTGGAGTTGCGGGGGAGTGAGACGGAGCTAGGGTTAAGGTGGAAAGATGTCTCGAGAGAGGGGATGGTCGGTGGTGATCGTTTTTCGGTATCAATTGGTTTTGCAGTTGGGTTTGACAGTCATACTTTGAAGCTCGATCGAATTGAGGTTGCTGGGTCTTGCGAGTTGTTGTTGAGGTCATTCTTGACTTGGTGGAAGATAGCGTGGGGTTCGCCATCGACCGCCGTGGTCGTGCACGTTGATGTGCACGACTGTGTGCATCTAGGGGTGATGGTTTTTGGGTAGAAGAAGAGGAAGGGGTTGGAACTCAAAGCATTTTTCGGGTAATTGCTGTTTTGTCTCGAAGCTAGGTATAGGGTCTGGGGATACTTGGGTTTTCTTTGGTTTTACTCGAGTTTTACGCGAGTAATAGCAGTGTGTTGCTCGGGTTTGTTGAGCAAAGTGCTGTTTTGAGTTCATCAGTTTTTAAGTTTTTAGAATTTAACAGTTTTGTTTTTTTTAAAAAGATTTGAAACCAAAAGGTACTTGCTTTTGAAGATGATCAAAATTTAAACCAAAAGTTAAACAAGTTTAATTATAAAACTAAATTTGTGTAAAGTTAAGTTTTAAACAAAGTTCTTATATTTTGAAATATAAAAGTTTTAAAAATAAATAAGTGGATTTTAATAATAGGTTTGTATTAAATTTTATTTACTTACTTTGGAGAAGTTCAAAAAGTTTTTATTTGAATGTTTAAAATTGTTTTGATTATAATTGATTTCAAATATAAT
The DNA here is from genome assembly GCA_030765085.1 of Allium cepa. Classification (NCBI taxonomy): domain Eukaryota; kingdom Viridiplantae; phylum Streptophyta; class Magnoliopsida; order Asparagales; family Amaryllidaceae; genus Allium; species Allium cepa. The sequence continues at coordinate 727,180,526 of CM060938.1, read as the reverse complement.
TTATTTTAAATAAGTTTAATGATTAAGAATTTGATAATCAATTATAATAAAGATTTAACTTATGTCAATTAGAATTTTTATTTCTTTAAAGATAAATAATTGAGGTAATTCAATTATTATTAGTAATCAAGTGTTATTGGTTAATATAAATGATTTAATTAAGATGACGTTTTCTTAATTAAGAATCTTTATTATATAAGAAGTTAAGAATCATTTAATTAAATTTAAATGATTAATTAATAATTAATTAAGTAATTAATTTGTGGTTAATTGATGATAATCACTTGGAGTTAATTAAGTAAAATTACCGGGTGAAGTAATTAAGTGATTAATTACTGGAGATAATTAAGTAAAAGATAATTACTTATAAAAGTAATTTAGTGGATGTGATAAAGGATTAATCACTTGAGTTATTAATTAAAGAATTAATTAATAAAATTAATTAAAGGTTTAAATTATTTGATTAATGGTTAATTAATAAAGGATTAAGAGTAATTAATTAATTGATTAATTACTTGTTAAAGTAATTAATTAAAGAGAAATTTAATTAATAAAGTAATCGTTAATTAATGGAAATAATTAATTACTAAATGTAATCAAAAAGTAATTAATCAAATGTGATTAGTTAAAAGTAATTAATTAAATATGATTAACTATAAATGATTAATCAAGCGTGATTAATTAAAGGTAATTAACCAAGATGTGATTAACCAAGATTAAAGGTAATTAAAGGTAATTAAATATGATTAACTAAAGGTGATTAATCAGGTGTGATTAATTAAAGGATAATTAAGGAATAATTATCAAAATAATTAAATAATAATTAATAAAGTGAGATTAATTTTAAAGGGGTAATTAAGAGATAATTACTTAGATAATTAAGAAGTAATTAATCAGGATGATTAATTAATATTGTAATTAAGAAATATTACTTAAAGTAATGAAGTAATAATTAATCAAGGATGATTAATTTAAAATGGATAATTGAGTGATCTTAGTTAATTAATTTGTAATTAATTAATGAATAAGTAAGTTGGATTGACGATAATCCAAGTGATTAGGTAAGAAATTAATTTAATCAAGGATGAATTAAATTAATTAAATTTGGATCAAACCTTTAATGGTTGATTATTGATTGGTTGATAAATATCATTGAATGAGTTAATGATGTTGGATGATATTGGATGTCATTGGTTGATATGTAATGATATGAATGTGATATATCTGAGATGTGTTATATATATATGCTGTTTTGTGATATGTATGGATGAATTTGATAATTGTGAATTATCTACCTGTATAATGTGAATCATCCATTTATGTTAAGTGATATTTCTAAATATCTACTGTTTAACCCCTTAAGTACAACTTGGACATTAAAATGGCATTTGGATTCGGTGAGACGGTGATCGGGTTTCCATATTTGGATATCTGAAAACCACATCGATCCAAAATAAACGTTAGGTCGTGAATCCAAGTGGAGTGCAAGTGAATACTCGAGGTGTAAGAACTATTCGTCAATATAACTCTGGGGGTGATTCGGTGATGAGTTGACGAAAATAGTACTTACAGGTTCGAGATGGTGATTCAGAATGCAAAGGCTATGGTCATTGACTCTGAGGGTGATTCCAAAATGAGTGCAACGAGATAGTGCCTTCGGTTCCGTTCGAAGCCAGAACAGACTTGTGTGGATTGAATGTTTTCAGAACATCGTCAGGTGGACGATGAGAATTCTAAGATAAATGTGTCCTACAAAGGTAATCGCAGCCTCAAGCCTCATCAACCGGGAATGGCAAAAACAGGGGAGGTGCAGCAAGGTTAAGTGGGTCATGCCGAAGTAGGACGAGATTCATCCCTGTCTAGATGTCCCTTTTTATTTTGGATTTGTGGGCGGTTGGTCTGCAGCCAACTGCGGGGTGGTCTTGTTCGGGACTGTTCAGTAAGGAATGGTCCCGGCCTTGTGTTGCAAGGGAGTTAGGGTGGCTCCTCGGTACGGTGATCTAGGCCACGTACTGTGACGGGTGGTACCCCAGTAGCCCTGCCATTATTGGAAACCCATTCTTCCTACGAGACCCTACGATTTTGTTTGTATTACCCACTTTTGTGGCTAGTAGCTGGAATTTAATGAATGTAACAATATCGGCTATTTCTTATTTACTTGAAAACCCTAGACACTATTATAATATCACTGGATTTCCTATCAAATGTTTTGGTTAGCGTAAGGTAGAAACTTTTCCATGTTTATGTGCGGGAAGTCTTACGTGATACCTTTTCTTTTCAAAGGATTTTCTAAAGTTAAGCGATTTTAAACCGTTTACTCACACCAGACCCCTGTCTGACCCGAGTGTTTATTTTTGGTTTTATTAAACTTTTGGGTACTCATATTATGTATGAGTAGTCAAGTGATTCAGGTTATCCTTGACGAATTCTGAAGAAGCTTTGGAGCAGGAGGCTTCAGCGTGTAGATATATAGTTAGAGTTTCCACTGTGCGTTATTCTGTATTGTTGTTCTTGTATTGTATATTAGACAGAAATGCTATAACTGTCTAAATTGGGATGTATAGTGTGTACTCTGATGTATATGATACTATGTATATGTTATATATTATATTTCATTCTTTCCGCTGTGAGATTTCTGTTGTGTTGTTGTTCATTCTTTTCTTTCCTTTCTTCTTCTATCCCTTTCTTTCTTAATTAATAATGCGATTTTCTGGTGTTAGAAAGTCGGGTCGCTACAGTTGGTATCAAAGCATTAGGTTGAGTGAATACCTAGGCTCTGGAGTGGTGTCTATCTTGAGAGAGCGTACTTGAAATTTATATATATATATATATATATATATATATATATATAAATCTACCTAATCTGTTGGGTTATCTGTTCGGATTTTCCAACATAGGTTATAGAGGTAGATAAGGTAGGAGTGTGTGTAACACGACTACCACTAATGGCAGAGGCTCATATGTTGTGGTTGGAAGTGTATCTGTCTTGATTGTAGACCTAATACCGTTTCGAATAGGTTTTGTAGATTGGTGAAAGGATTTCGTGGATTCCAGAGGAAGTCTTTTCAAGAATTGGAGTATATTGTTGGAGTGTGAGGTTGATTTGCTCTCGAGTGAGCGGGATTTCCAAGAGTTGAATCTATCAGCTGAGCAGAAGCGGGTGATGGTATCTTGGTGACTTCAGGAAGGAATAACTATGTGATGAGATGCAGTATCCATAGATGGTTGTGAAGATGTTCTTCTAGAGCAAGATTTAGATGGTGTTGAAGGAACTGTGATGCCTACTGCAGGGAAGATTCGGTTGTTTAGAAATTTTCTGGATCTCAAGTAAGGGTGTCTTATCTATTTTGAAGTATGAGGCTAAGGTCGATGAGTTATCTCATTTTGGACATGGTCTCATTGTTTTCCTTAAGAAAATAAGTGATTGGTGTTTGGTTTGGAGCCGAGTTTCTTGAGAAGATGTCTACCCATCTCAAGGATTTTTAGTGGAATTGGATGATAGTTTTGAGCTTCAGGAAGCTTGTGGTTAAGGGTAATATTTTGGCATAGCTTTATCATTGAAGTAAAGTTTGGAAGCAGCAGAGTGGATCCGTTTCTTCGATGATTCAGAAATCTTTGGGATTCTACTATCAGTAGACCAGGCAGATAGTTAAGGCTTATCTATTTCTTCAGGAGGCTCAGTAAAGCAGGATATTTGTTGGAGTGATCTATCAGTTTTTTTGATAGATAAGCCATTCTTGAAGATTGATCTTGATTAGGAAAGCTATTCTAATTGGGAAGATAGTTCTTTAGAATCTGAACTGAGTGAGATCGCAAATGTGACTTGTGATTAGTTTGGGAAATCTTTAAGTATTCTTTGGTTTGAGATTGAGGCATCTCATGTGGAGGTGAAGGCTATGAAAGTAGTCAGAGATTTTCCAGATGTTTAGAGGGAATCAGAAGTTTACCCGTACCGGAGATCGAGTTTTCTTATCAACTTGGATTCCAGGAGCAGTACTGATGGTTTAACCATGTAAAGGGATGATCCTTGGAGCGAGAAGAGTTGGTGAGGCAGCTCAAGATTCTTTGGAGAAGGATTGAGCATCTAGTTCTAGTTGGGATTCTTTTGGGATGTTTTGACCAAATGGAATGGCCATTAAGATTTTATGACTCGGATAAAAAGGGTATGGTGAAAGTTTGTGCTCGAGTTCTTAGATAGCATTCTTATTTATTCCAGATCAGAGTTGTGCGGCAAAAGCGAGATAGCAGTTATTCGAGAATGGGAGCAACCGGAAGTTGTAGTTTACTTGGATTAGAGGATTTCTAAAGGAAATTCAAGTATGAAGGAATTTTTTGGATTTGGTAGGTAAGGTTATCAAGTGCAACTGTTTGACTATTCCAGATTAGAGATGTAGGTCTGAAGTCCACTAATGCTTGTGGGATAGAGTTGTGTATTGGATTTCAGCAAATTTTTGGGATAGCCATTTTGTTGAGTAGGATCAGGTGATTGGTTTAATTTTTGGTCCAGATTGTTGCATGAAGCAATCAGCAAGGGTTAAGCTGATCAAGAAAGATGAAGGTGACTCAAGAGCATCAAAAGAGTTATGCAGTTAAGAACTAAGGAAATTTTGAATGTGAAGTTGGAATTTGGATATTGATTTAGTTTTATCCGATCAAAAGAGATATAAGATGTGGCAAAACTGGAAAGCTAGCTTCGAAAGTATTTTGGATTTTCCTATGTTCTCTAGAGATTAGATTTTGATTTACAGGATTGAATTGCCAGTTCGAATAACTGGAATTCAATATATTTCACATATCTCTGAGGAATATGTGTATGATTCTTCGAGTGATAGAATCAGCGGTTTAGAAGGATCTGATAGTTGGGTTGGTCTTGAGTTTAGTCTGATATCTTAATCAGATTTGTAGGATCAGATGAGGGAGTTCTTGGTTATAGTAGTGTAGTTTCTTAAGGTCCTGCAAAGCGAGTATTCCAGTACCGGTACCTGGAAAACTCTTTATAATATTAGGAAGTTCTATTCAGAATTTTGTCTGGATAGATAAAATTGTTTGTTTGAATTGGTTGCTATGATTGATTGTGTGATTGATATTTGAAATTTAAATTCTTTTGCTGGGTTATTAAATTAACTTTGCTTTAAAATTTCGGGGACGAAATTCTTTTAAGTAGGGAGGAATGTGGCGACCCGAAATTTTAAGCAATATCAATTTAACAATCTTTGTTAATAATTAAATTGATTTGATCATTTTACATTATAATTAACAACTTAAAATTATTTCAAAGGCTGATAATAATAATTTGTTAATATCAATCAATAATTTTCTTAACAATAGAAAATTTGGCAAGTTTAATACTTCTGAAAATTTATAATATTTTAATTTAGAAATATTTATTTTGGCAATTTAATATTGGTAAGATTTATTTATCAGAATATTTTATTTTTATGATATATATATATATATATATATTGATATATCTTGTAAATAGGAAGTATTTAATATAATAAAAGCTTTATATTCAAATTGCAATATATATGAATATATATATTATGATTTGGGTTGTGTTTCAAAATTTAATATGGTAATTATCAAATCTAATGATAAAATGATTTTCTATTTGAAATATGTATATATTTTTATATATTAGAAATAGGAAAAAATATTGATTTGAATTTAATAAGTGTTTTCAAATTTTATTATATATAATTTGTAATTTGAAATGTTAATTCGATTTAATATTTGAGATTTAAATAACAAAGTTAATTTCTTATTTATTATAGACATATAAATTAAGCTTTGGTTTTAAACAAGATTAAAATTCAAAGTTCATTTGTTTTAATAGTCTTTCATTTTAATTTTAACATAAGATAAAATTATTTTAAATTTTTTATATAAAGAGTCAAAATCAATTTCTCAAGTTTATAAATATATAATACCATTAAAATTAAATAAAAAGCATAAAATAATTTATAATTGTTAAAGTGAATTCACTTTTATATATTTATTAGATCTAAAAGCTTATTTATATAAGATAAAATACACATTACTTACATATACACATTACATAAATATATGTATATAGCTTAAACAAATTATTAAAAAGAAAATAACATTTTAAACATTTATAAAACATTAGAAAATAACATTTGTAAATATTAAATAACACACATAAAACACTTGTTAACATTTTGATTTATGTAAGGACATTTGTAATAAAGAGAGGACATGTGTAAGTTAATTAAGGCATCATAGTGACAATTGTCTTTCTCTTTAGTGATTCAATTTAAAATTAATTGTAAAATAATAAGAAGAAGATTTATTTTCAGATAAAAATATTTTCTTCATCTTCAATCCAATAACAAAATAAATGCTAAACAAAGATCAAAGAAAAAAGAAATCTGTAGAAAATCTGAAACAAAAAAAAGAAGATGATCTGGAATCATGAAGTCAGAAAACAAAGGAGTAATACTGGAAAATTCAACATTTATGCAATCAAGCAACAAGATTCAAGAATATGGAAAACTAGAATCAAGCAATTCATCAACGTGCAGTGAAAATTTCAGAACCTGGAAGTCAAGAACAGTTTATGTTCTCTGCATTTTAAAGGTGGATAAATGAAAATTTAAAAACAATTTTAAATCTTAAATTACATCTTGTTCTTGTGCATGAAAAAATGATGATTTGTTTGGATTTCTGAAATTAAGCTGATGCATGTTTGAATTAAAATGTTTGCTGCCTGTAATCATGAAATAGTTACTATGTAATCATAAGCAGTTTCAATTTTTTTTATAAAATTCAATAACTTGATTTTTAATTCGAATATGACTTTGATTTGTTAATGAAAGTTGTTTGAAATCAAGTAGGCTATTATCTAAAAATAATTACAAGTTTTTAAATGGAATAATTTGATATAAATCTTGAAATTTACAGTAAAATTTAAATTGGGTTAAAATTGTATGATTTAAATCTTTACATTTGATATCATAATTGGATTGTAGATAAGGAATCATGATTTTAGAAGCATGAATCACGAATTTTAGATCAGTAATTTGTAAGAATTTGGGGTTTGAGTGTTTTGAGCATTTCGACCAAGTTGAGGCGAACGACGGGAAAGTGGTGGTCGTGGTTGTGCTCGAAGGTGGAGGGGTCAGCAGTGACCATGGGAAAATAGGTTGGTGATTTCTTTTTGGATGAGGTGGCCGGAATGGTTCATAGTAGGGTTTGTTACTCTGTGAATGCCGATGATGTTCTGATGGGTTCTGCGGCGTCGAGAGGCTGACGGGGACGATCGCGTAGGGTTCTGGAGTTGCAGGGGAGTGAGACGGAGCTAGGGTTGAGGTGGCAAGGTGTCTCGAGAGAGGGGATGGTCGGCGGTGATCGTTTTTGGGTAGCAATTGGTTTTGTAGTTGGATTTGACAGTCATATTTTGGAGCTCGATCGAATTGAGGTTGCTGGGTCTTTTGAGTTGTTGTCGAGGTCAATCGTGACTTGGTGGAAGATAGCGTGGGGTTCGCCGTCGACCGGCGTGGTTGTGCACGTTGATGTGCACGACTGTGTTCATCTGGGGATGATGGTTTTTGGGTAGAAGAAGAGGAAGGGGTTGGAACTCGAAGCATTCTTCGCGTAATTGCTGTTTTGTCTCGAAGCTTGGTATAAGGTCTGGGGATACTCGGGTTTTCTTTGGTTTTACTCGAGTTTTACGTGAGTAATTGCAGTTTGTTGCTCGGGTTTGTTGAGCAAAGTGTTGTTTTGAGTTCATCAGTTTTTAAGTTTTTAAAATTTAATAGTTTTGTTTTTTTTTAAAAAGATTTAAAACCAAAAGGTACTTGATTTTGAAGATGATCAAAGCTTAAACCAAAAGTTAAACAAGTTTAATTATAAAACTAAATTTGTGTAAAGTTAAATTTTAAACAAAGTTCTTATATTTTGAAATATAAAAGTTTTAAAAATAAATAAGTGGATTTTAATAATAGGTTTGTATTAAATTTTATTTAATAACTTTGGAGAAGTTCAAAAAGTTTTTATTTGAATGTTTAAAATTATTTTGATTATAATTGATTTAAAATATAATTTATTTTCAATAAGTTTAATGATTAAGAATTTGATAATCAATTATAATAAAGATTTAACTTATGTAAATTAGAATTTTGATTTCTTTAAAGATAAATAATTGTAAGAATAATTGAGATAATTCAATTATTATTAATAATCAAGTGTTATTGGTTAATATAAATGATTTAATTAAGATGATGTTTTCTTAATTAGGAATCTTTATAATATAAGAAGTTAAGAATCATTTAATTAAATTCAACTGATTAATTAATAATTAATTAAGTGATTAATTTGTGGCTAATTGATGATAATCACTTGGAGTTAACTAAGTAAAATTACTGGGTGAAGTAATTAAGTAATTAATTACTGGAGGTAATTAAGTAAAAGATAATTACTTATAAAAGTAATTTAGTGGATGTGATTAAGGATTAATCACTTGAGTTATTAATTAAAGAATTAATTAATAAATTAATTAAAGGTTTTGAATTATTTGATTAATGGTTAATTAATAAAGGATTAAGAGTAATTAATTAAGTGATTAATTACTTGTTAAAGTAATTAATTAAAGAGAAATTTAATTAATGAAGTAATCATTAATTAATGGAAATAATTAATTAATTGTTAATTAATAATTAAAGAATAATTAATTTATAATTAAGTTTTAATTACTAAATGTAATTAAAAAGTAATTAATCAAATGTGATTAATTAAAAGTAATTAATTAAATATGATTAATTATAAATGATTAATCAAGTGTGATTAATTAAAGGTAATTAATCAAGAGTAATTAATCAGGTATGATTAATTAACACGTGTGATTAATTAAAGGATAATTAAGGAATAATTGTCAGAATAATTAAATAATAATTAATCAAGTGAGATTAATTTTAAAGGGGGAATTAAGAGATAATTACTTGGATAATTAAGAAGTAATTAATCAGAATGATTAATTAATGTTGTAATTAAGAAATAATTACTTAAAGTAATTAAATAATAATTAATCAAGGATGATTAATTTAAAATGGATAATTGAGTGATGTTAGTTAATTAATTTGTAATTAATTAATGAATAAGTAAGTTGGATTGACGATAATCCAAGTGATTAGATAAGAAATTAATTTAATTAAGGATGAATTAAATTAATTAAAGTTGGATCAAACCTTGTTATGGTTGATTATTGATTGGTTGATAAATATCATTGAATGAGTTAATGATGTTGGATGATATTGGATGTCATTGGTTGATATGTAATGATAAGAATGTGATATATCTAAGATGTGATATATATATGTGTGTGTGTGTGTGTGTGTGTGTGTGTGTGTGTGTGTGTGTGCTGTTTTGTGATATGTATGGATGAATTTGATAATTGTGAATTGTCTACCTGTATAATGTGAATCATCCATTTATGTTAAGTGATATTTCTGAATATCTACTGTTTAACCTCTTAAGTACAACTTGGACATTAAAATGGCGTTTGGATTCGGTGAGACCGGGATCGAGTTTCCATATTTGGATATCCGAAAACCACACCGATCCAAAATAAACGTTAGGTCGTGAATCCAATTGGAGTGCAAGTGAGGACTCGAGGTGTAAGAACTATTCGTCAATATAACTCTGGGGTTGATTCCGTGATGAGTTGACGGAAATAGTACTTACAGGTTCGAGATGGTGATTCAGAATGCAAGGGCTATGGTCGTTGACTCTGAGGGTGATTCCAAAATGAATGCAACGAGATAGTGCCTTCGGTTCCGTTCGAACCCGGAACGGACTTGTATGGATTGAATGCTTTCAGAACATCGTCAGGTGGACGATGAGCATTCTAAGATAATTGTGTCCTACAAAGGTAATCGCAGCCTCAAGCCTCATCAACTCGGAATGGCTAAAACATGGGAGATGCAGCAAGGTTAAGTGGGTCATGCCCAAGTAGGACGAGATTCATCCCGTCTAGATGTCCCTTTTTATTTCGGCTTTGTGGGCGGTTGGTCTGCAGCCAACTACGGGGTGGTCTTGTTCGGGACTATTCAGTAAGGAATCGTCCTGGCCTTGTGTTGCAAGGGAGTTAGGGTGGCTCCTCGGTACGATGATCTAGGCCACGTACTGTGACGGGCGGTACCCCTGTAGCCCTGCCATTGCTGGAAACCCATTCTTCCTACGAGACCCTACGGTTTTGTTTGTATCACCCACTTTTATGGCTAGTAGTTGGAATTTAATGAATGTAACAATTTCGGCTATTTATTATTTACTTGAAAACCCTAGATACTATTATAATATCACTGGATTTCCTATCAAATTATTGGTTAGCGTAAGGTAAAAACTTTTTCATGTTTATGTGTGGGAAGTCTTACGTGATACCTTTTATTTTCAAAGGATTTTCTAAAGTTAAGCAACTTTAAACCATTTACTCACACCAGACCCCTGTCTGACTCGAGTGTTTATTTCTGTTTTATTAAACTCTTGGGTACTCATATTATGTATGAGTAGTCAAGTGATTCAGGTTATCCTTGACGAATTCTGAAGAAGCTTTGGAGCAGGAGGCTTCAGCGTGTAGATATATAGTTAGAGTTTCCACTGTGCGTTATTCTGTATTGCTGTTTTTGTATTGTATATTAGACAGAAATGCTATAACTGTCTAAATTGGGATGTATAGTGTGTACTCTGATGTATATGATACTATGTATATGTTATATATTATATTTCATTCGTTCCGCTGTGAGATTTCAGTTGTGTTGTTGTTCATTCTTCTCTTTCTTTTCTTCTTCTATCCCTTTCTTTCTTAATTAGTGATGCGATTTTTTGGTGTTAGAAAGTCGGGTCGCTACAACAACCAACCAGATAAGCAGAAGGAGGAATCGGAGACTCGGTTTTGGATGGGCCAGCAATGTTGTCCTTCCATTTCGATGAGGAGGAATCTCTTCCGTAAATAAATTTTGTTGTAGATAAGTCGGAAGGCTTGTTTCCTCGAAGCACTTCCTTTACAAGAGAATCCTCATCAACCACTTCAGTGCCCAGCTCCACTTGCTTAATTTTCATTAGATTATCCTATGCTTCGGCCAATGATTGGAGGTAACCCTCGCCTAGAAAAGATAGATCTCGATGCATGAGAACTTGAGCGTTATATTCAGCAATAAGCGGATCGAATAAGCATTTAATTTCTTCCCTGTCGGCTTCAGCAGCTGCCTCGAGGCGAGAATCGATTTCTATCAGCGCCATTTTTTTGCCCTCCTCATGGGCTGCGTTCTTTAATGCTTCATCGTTGGAAAGTTTGTCATCGAGCTTCATCTTTAAGAGTCGGGTTGCGACGACGTCATCGCAATATTACTGTGACTCTTCCTGTGCAGCGATATTTTCTTCTTTCCCAGTAAGCAGCAGCTCCTCTAGTTCTTCAACTCGTAAAGCGAGGATATCCTTTTCTTTTTGGATGAAGTCTTTTTCTATGATTAGAGCACCACTGCGGTTGAACTGCATAATCAATTTCCTTTTTGTGAGTCGCTTCCAGACGACTGACTGCCTCGGCGCTATCTTTAGCGCTTTGCTAGGTAGCTTCAAGTTGAGATTTGTACAAGGAAAGCTCTTCTTCTTGGGTTTTAATAATATCTTTATCATGGATGGCTTCAAGTTTCAGTCGATCAATCTCGCGCTGACGTTCCATAGAAACTTCTAAAAAAATTCTGCCAATTGTACAAGTGCATCATGTTGGATACAAACATCGTTGATGCAGGCGATAGCGCTTTGTTTGACATTCCCTGGAATTAGGTGAATCGCACAAAGAAATTTCAGCCCATCGAAGCATGTTTTCGGAAATGTGGCTTTGAGCTTGGCTAATCTTTCGGCTATCGATGGATCATGTGCAGAGATTAGAGGAGTTTTCTTAGCTGGAGTCACCAACTGCTTATGAGGCTCACGAGATTGCTTAGTGCTAGAAGAGCCAGAATGTGGGTTACGGGGAGCTTCAGATTAAGATCCCCTCTAAGCATGTTTCTTCCTTTTGTGCTCTGAACGAGGGAAAGGATCGTTGGGATTTGAATAGTGGCTATAAGGTTTTCTTTGGGAAGACGATGAGTTTCTGGGATGGTAGTCTCTATCGCCACTGTCATATCTGTCTCGACGTCTATCTGATCCCGAATCTCGACCAGAGTGATGAAAGATATAGGACCCACGAAGGCGGTCAAAGCCCTGTGCGCACCTCATATCACCTACACAGAAACCAAGCAAAGACGAGTTTGTGAGAATCGCATGATGGATAAAACTTAGGTATAGAGTGAAGTGTGAGTGTTCATGTGTGTCCTAGTGTTTTCCCCTGACGGACCAGTTTCTTTTACTTTACTTGTTGGAGTTTTTTCTCCCTGATGATGACCTTGATCGCCTTCATCGCCTCTCGCCGGCGAATTAAGTCCCAAGGCCACTAGATCGTGGAAACCGTAATCAAGCAAGTCATCAGGGATGGTCAGATCTGATAGACCTTTTAGTGAACCCTCTAGATGCTGGGGAGACGAATCTTTCTCAGCTGGAGTAACTGTAACTTTTGAGCTTCCGCCCACTGTTTTCTTTCTCAGTTTGTAGGCTAATTTCTTTTTCCACTTTGAAGGAGGAGGCGGCTCACTGATGCGAGGTACATTAGTCACCAATGTTGAATCGGGACTTATATTCTCATCACACGCTCCTAGCACCTCGGCCTCTTTAATTTCACCTTCCTCGGATTTGACGGGGGCCCTACCAGTAGGGGCACCGATGGCCCAGCTTGATTTTGGCCTTTCTCTGCCGCAGATCCGGTTGTAGTGGCACCAGTTGGGAGACTAGTTCGATGAACTTCTGCCAACAGTCCAAACTTTAAAAGCGATTCATTGGAAATAATGTATTTGATCTCCAGATCTTCCATGGGAATAGCTCGAATGGCCTCGACAGCCTCAGAATACCCAGTGCCTTCACGACGCGGCCTGATGCCTGTAAAAGTCGAAAGAAGTTTAGAAAGAAAGCACATTGTGCCTTAGACAAATATTAAGTCCGGAAATGAAACTTACTCCCTTCCAGCCATCTTCTCACAAAGCTAGAGGGCAGCATACATAAAACCATTCTTGCTTATACTGGGAAAATTTACTCCACGCCCCTGTCAGGATCAGACACTTGGAGTGTGCCCCAAGAAATGTGAAGGATGGGCTGTCAGACCGTCTTTTGAAGCGGTAGATATAGCGAATATCCTCAGGGGTAGGAAGTCTAAATAAAGTTCTCATGAAATAATACAAGTGCCATCGATAAATGCATGAATGTTGGGGTGAAGCTATGCTGAAGCGATCCCGATATATCGCAACACCTCATGGAGAAATGAATTGAAAGGTGCCACACTTCCAATCCAGCACATGAATTTGTTGCACACTGTGTACCCGACTGTGGTCAAGTGATGCCGATCTTTTCTTGATGGAACTAAGACATCGTCAATGCAAATTCCATGAATTGAACATAACCAATGAAGAGCGATTTCACAGATTTTTGAAGCTTGTAAATCAATAGGATTATCCAAAACGACTGCTCCGTCTATAACATCAAGAGACGGGCCAATAGCAACAGTGAATGGATCTGGAATGCCCGATGTAGAAGTTGTCAGTGGATTCGAAGTTTCTACTACCTCCTGCCGAGTACTTGGCTCAAGCTTATTGGAAACTGTAGCAGAGCTGGATCTTATGGACATCTTCGACGAGCATTTAATATGGATAGATATCTATTTGAACTATAATTGAAAGACAATCTACATTAGATATAACGACGAAAATATTCTGCCCGTGTGGTGTATGGACTAGTATAATCATTCAAGCATGAGTATAAAAGAATTAAAGATTTGAAGACCGATGAAGTGTGATTGAACATTAAACTATCATCTTTGAAGACCGTCACCGTCGACCGTCTCCGAAAGCTTGTCCTATGTTCGATAATAGGGGTCTTGAAATCGGACATTGTTATTATAGGTTGAAGGCTGTTATTTGCTTTTCTTAAGTTGAACTAGCATTTATAGTTCTTAAAACTATGTTGTTAGTAGTACAAACCAGGTCCATATGCTCATGTGCTTAAATTCCTGTCATTGTTCATTGTTATATGGTTAGACATGGGAGTGTGTGATCTTGACATTATGCTGTGTTCGAGTGGAGATGGTTTTGATTGTCACTGCCGATCCCAAGGCCCAAAGTCTATCGTCTCTCTAAACCTACATACTGATAACTCATCTATAAGCTACCGAGCGACCTCTTAGACCAACGACACCGACCCACTCACTCTCCTCACCAACACTCTCTCATCATCGAACGACCTGTTAGGGCTATACCGAACCCCACTTGCTTGGTATATCGAACCCTTCTTATGTACTCATACCGAGCCGTGACGCCACACTCAAATGACCGAACCACACTCACTCCCTAGTCACCAAACAGCCTTAGCATAGAATGTGCCGAGCCGCTCCTTTTCAAGGTTTTGACCTACATTGTTACTGAATTCCTAACAGCCAAAATTGCTATGATGAGCTACCGCCCGTCCTCCCTCAATCGTATGACAAGCCAAATTCTACAAGTTATACACCAACTACTACGAATCACCAGGCTTTCTTCTTCTTCATGTCCTCGACTTCGAAGTTAGGGCTACGACTACTTCTCCTAGTAACTTGCCCTTGTTCCATTAAGACCAAGTCTAATTCCTTTCCTAAAACGCGCTTCTGTCTCCAATTCATCCCTCTCTTCATCGATTCCTACTAACTCCTATGTAGGAACCCATGTACTCAGCCCCTGAACTAGACTCCGATCAAAGGGGATTGGTTAAATGAGAAATCCATACCTATAAAGGAAGATAGAAGCTTATGAAAACTATAAGACTTCAAGTCGAGGATTTTTCAGGTTCGAGAGCATCCGGAGTTGCAAGGTAGGAGGTCTAGGCTTGAAAGAAGGAAGGATGAGTGTGATGATAAACAAGGATTGGAGGGAAATAGATAAGCAGGCTTGTAAGAGAGAAATAAAAGTAAGAAGAAGACAAAGGAGCATCGACCGAGGTTCATATATGGTACAGGGGGATACGAACAGGCGTTCTCCTATGGACAGGTCACCTTGCATCGTTGGATCAGCAAGTGGGCACGTCAAACGTTGCCAAAGTAAACCAACTTGTGGATCGGTCTCTATACGTCGATCCATCCTTTGTATAAAATAATAATAATAATAATAATAATAATAAAATAAATAATAATAACAACAATAAATGGGAATTTCCATAAATGGTGATGAAAGGATAAGAATATGGATAATAAAATGAAATGGATATATGAGAATGTATACACAAGATTGAGGATGGTAATCCTAAGAGGAGGTGGACACCACCATGATTCAGCCTTCGAAAGGTTGCAAATCTTTCCCTTTCGAAAAGTCAAGACTGGATTTCAAGAATGACTTTGAAATTTAACCGGCATGATTAGGTGATGCGAGGCTCCCTCCAAAGCTACGGAGAAATGGTAATCAACTATCATTCGGAACGAGCTAACTTCTAAAAGCAAGGACTAACTGTTGATTCAAAGCACGTCATGTTGATTCACACAATGCACTTTGGGGGGCAAATGTTACCCGGTTACTTGGCCTGGCTATAAGGCGATAGTTGCGTAAGTTTTGATTAAATCTAGACAAGACTCGAGCCAATGAGAGATTAGAGATATAAGGGATTGATCCAATTTAGGTAGTTCGACACATATACATAGTCCGACATAAACATGTGGCTCGGCCTATTTGAGTGGCTCGGTATACTCAAATGGATCAGCCTTTAAGCATGGTTCAGCGCATGTGACTCGGTGTAGGAGGTTCTGTCAAGGAAGCATGATCAACCATAGTCGTTTGGTAAAGATGGACCAATCACTTGTCGCTCGGCCATAGAGAGGATGTCAAGGTGGACCGGTCACTCGTTGCTAGGTCATAGAGAGAAGACTAAGTGAGTCAGTCAGTCGTCGCTCGGTCATAAAGAGAATGTCAAGGTGGACTAGTCACACGTTGCTTGGTGATAGAGATAAGATTAAGTGAGCCGGTCACTCGTCGCTCCCCATGAAGGGAAGACTAAAGTGGTTCGACCGTTCTTCTTTCGAACCAGAAAATTAGCAGATTACCTATATGAAAATGTGGCCAGTCTTTCCTTACTTCGGGCTACGTTACTAGTTGCTCCGAGTCATGGGAGACTTCGCTTCGAGTCATGCACGATCAACCCATGGTGCAGCCAGTATGGATTGGAGGTTACTGGCTCAGTCATAAGGTTCGACACACATGTATCGGTGAACGCACGTTTCATACTGTGGGCTGGGTATCCAGGTCATGGGCCTGTATAGGGACTAGTCCGCCTTCATTTATAAATAGAGGGGTAGGGGTGCAGCTGAAAGGACTTTTTTTCGGAAACTCCAGGGATACACTACCACTTTTTTTACTCACGGCTTTCCTTTTGAAACTTTCATTCAAGTTGTTTGTTTACGGACTGTATATGTACTCTAGTAATTGGAAAAGTAATAAAGATCATATTCAAAGTGGACGTAGGCAATCACGCCGAACCACTATAAATATGGTGTTCTGGTTTTTGCTATTCATTTTTGCATACAACCGTGTTATTCCTCTATTTCAATTTATTTTCTTCATTAGTCTCTCTGCACAAATCTATTCAAGGGTGTTAATGACCAGTTTTGATGCTAACAGATTCATACTCAAATCCAACTCAATTATTGAAAAGGTTTTCAATTATAAAATCAGCAATTAAATTTATCCAACAAATCGTTCTGTTTAGATTTTATGTTTTATTCCACTTATTTGATCCATAAACTTCGTATTAAAATTCCATTTACATTCCAAAATTTAACATTTAAAATAAATTAAATATTCATGATCAATAACAAAAATCCGTCTCATTACACAACACTAGCGGCGTCATCTAATTCTCTTTGGATCATGAGAAATTGATTTTCAAAGTTTTGAACAAAATTTTCCTATTTAATGATATTTGATGATTATTCGATCGACACTCGACGAAATCGAGTACCATCAATTTCTAAAAATAGTATGGATCGATACAAACAACTTTCATTTAGATTGTTTTGGCTAAATGTGGGTGGTTGAGGAGATATGGATATTTAAAGTGGTGGAATTGTAAAATTTTGAACTGCAGAGGAAAAAAATGAGAAGGCAAAGAAAAAATTGTTGCATGCCTAGTGCATATCCATGTCAATGTACATGAATGTCCTGTTGTATTTATAAGCAAGATATTAAGCTTAGGGAGAAAAATACGGGGACATTTCAAAAATGCAAAGCCATTAAAATGTTTAAGTGAGTTATAGTTCTTCCCTCCATGATTTCTCTATCAATGCTCAATGGAATCACACGAAAGCACTTGAATCGACTCTCCTTCACGATAGCGACCTCCCTAGCCTAGCGAATCCAAGCTCGATCAAGCACACTAAAACGCGATCAGGATAGCCCCAAATGTTGCATATCTCAAAATAGGATCGGATAACATCAAATTATGGCCTTTGACCCCACCTTATACACCCCAAACTCAAATTCAAACTCATTATGCCTAACTCCGCATAAATCTCCTGGTAAATCAAACCATAGTTTACTGTAAATGTTCGAACACACCAAACAACTGTTGCTCCCATCAGGACATAAATGGATGAGTAGATCTCCTTATAAAAACTCAAAGAAACAAACTTTTTAATTTTCATTAATTATTTGACTAGATGTTAAATTTAAAAGAAGGGGATTGTTTTCTTTGTTTGTTCACAGGAAATGAAGAAAGAACAAGCAAGAGATTAGAAAAGTGAAAGTGTGTCTAATACTCTAAATGTTGAACTTAGTTTATTTCGCAACTTCTGGCATCTCGCTACAAAGAATTCTGTTTGCGTGCGAACCATGAACGACAAAAAATATGATCATGCATAGAAATGCAACACGATTAAAAAACAATAATAAAATACACCGGTTATTTTATTTTGTGAAATTTCAAAAATATCATCGTTTGCCGTAAAATACTTCAAATGATAATTTAAATATTTTTAATATTAAAAATTATGAAACAAATCAAATAAATTCATTTAAAAGTACATTAATAAAAGCAAGTAGTATTAATAATTGATTTTCTTATTATTTATTCAAACTATTTATTATTTTAAATAAATTTACAAAATGAATTAACCGTTATAATTTATTAATTAAAAGGAGTTAAATAAGATTATTAAATACATTTAGTCAAAACATAATTCACGATTCAAATATCTAAACAATCACTGTACTTGAATATAAGTTATTTAGATTTTCAAACACTAATTATTTAAATATTTAAAATCAACTAAATATTCAAACTAAAACGTTAAAATTCTAGGATGTTACATTCTTCCCTTTTAAAAAAAACTTCATCTCCAATATTTCCAAAGGAAGATAATGTCTCTAAACCCTTAAGGTAAAAAAATATTAATTAAAGTGAGTTATTAAACTCTTAAATTCCTTTATGTTACGGAAAATTTCGGAAGCACCTCCTTTGCATGGCTAGATCCCCAAAAAACTTGAACTTGCCATAATGGTCCAAACTAATCAAAGAAAACAAAAGCCAATTGGCCATCCAAATCTTGTGCATAAAATCATCAATAAATCAGAATGCCAATTCATAAATTTACTATATACCTCTTTTGCATTTTATTTTTATTTTTGCAAGCCTTACTATTGTTAGTCCCTGAGTAGATGGTTTTGATGACAACAACCTTAGAATAAGATTATAAAATATAAATACTAACATCATAGTTTATTTATATATATATATATATATATATATATATATATATGCAGGATTTAACCATGCAGGAACCAAGAATGAAGACTGTACAGTATAGAGATTCAAGATATCAAGATTGAAGACTCATGAGTATCATGATTATCAAGAGTTCAAGATTTCAAGATTATAATTTAGTTAGGAATTTAGTTAAAACTCCTAGAAAAGCGTCGGCATCTTAAAATCCAATTTATTCGTGGAATGAAATCCACTTTGAGCCTGTTAAAGGGATGGAACCCTAAGTGGATGGAAAAATTACGAAAAATCTAGTGGAACATTATTTTGTATCCACTAACTTTTATTCAAAATGGTTTTACAAAATTATATATTGTTTTCAGAATGATTTCAAAACCTTCCTTTTAAAAGAATAAAAAACATCTATCCTGGTTTTAGAATACTTCTAGCCTCAAAATAATCTTTATCTTCAAATTCAAATTATCCTTGGTTTTAAACTATCTTTTAAAAATAATATATTTAACTTTTAATATTTATACTTAGATTTAAATATAAAATTATACTAAAATTTTATATATATCAAAATATTATTCTCTGTATTCATTTATGTATTTTAACTATAGTTAAGTATATCTATAAAGTTTAAAAATAGTTTTAATACAAGGTAGAAGTTATTTTCAAAGAAAAACATATTATCAAAATTTCTTTTGGCATGCCAACAACCTGAAGCACCCCTTGTCGACAAGGTGGCAGTTGAATTCAAAAATTTGAATTTCAAACGAAGTGTTTATTTGTCGTATCGTTTCACGAATGAACATGGCTGTTGTTCTACTATAAATAGGGGCCGTTTTAAACGAATTTGTATTCATTTTTCTCTGATTTCACTCCTTTTCTTCTTCCATATTTCTTTATATATATATATATATATATATATATATATATATTTACCATTACTCTGCCGAAATCAACATTGAATCTAACTAGATCATCTCTAGTTTGATTCTCTATCACTATCTCAACAACATCTCGGTGCTATTCAGAGTTATAGGCTTCTTTGTAATAAACTAAGTGAGAAAAGGTGTGATTGTAGCCTGTGAAATCAATCAAGTGAGAAAAGGTGTGATTGTAGCCTAGGAAATCAATTGGGTGTGCTTATTGCCCGTAAAATCAAGTATCTCTACCCAGAGGATTGTGAATCTGGAGTGATGTACCCCGTGGCCTTGAAATCAACGGTGTAATTGTACAACTGCTTTTGAAAGGAAATCCGTACTTGTGTGCGGGACTGGATGTAGGGTAACTCCGAACCAGTATAAAATCTGGTGTGTTATTTCCTTTATTGCTTTTACTTTATTTCTTCATCTATGTTTGATTCTGTGATCATATCTGTGTCTGAATATTGCATATATTTGTGTTCAAATTAACATAAAATCAAAAAGATTTAGTAATTCCTTAAAACACTATTCACCTTCCCTCTAGTGTTTATTCTAGCCTTAAGATGTGTAATATGCATTTCTCACATTTGGTATCGGAGCAAGGTTTTCAAAGTTTCATAATCCGAATTTTGAAAATTTTCAAAATGGCTACCAATACTGGTACTGTTAACACTATCAACACTGGTTCTATTATCCCTATCACTAGTTCATTTGTAGAAGGTTAGTCTACTGTCAGACCATCGCTTTTTAATGGCAGTAACTACGCATATTGGGCATGTAGGATGAAAATATATTTACAATCTACAGGACAAGACACTTGGAATGTCACACAGACTGAATATTCTGAACCCACAACTGATTTTGCAAAGTGGACTGTTGAGCAAAATACTGTTGCACAAAATAACTCTGAAGAAATGAATATTTTGTTTTGTTCACTTGATAGAAATGAATTTAATAGAGTGTTAGTTTGTAAGTCTGCAAATGAAATCATGAAAACTTTTCAAGTTACTCACGAAGGAACAAGCAAAGTTAAACAGACCAAAATTTCCGTGCTCATAAATCAGTTTCAATTATTTAACGTGAATTCTAATGAGTCTATTTCAGATATGTATAGTAGATTTCAGAACATTGTGCATTCTTTAGTATCCTTAGGAAAGGAATTTTTGGAAGAAGATCAAGTCAGAAAAATCTTAAATTCTCTTACTCCAGAATGGGATCAAAAGACACTTACGATTGAAGAGGCAAATTACATAACCTTAAAGATAGAATAATTAATTGGAAATCTAATGTCGTTTGAAGTCCAAATGATTGAGAGAAGAAAAAGCAAAGCATCTGAAAAGAAATCAATGGCGTTCAACACATTGACCGATGGAACAGACTTAAACAACGATAATGATGAAGAGATAGCCCTGATGACCAAGAATTTTCGAAAATTCCTAAAATACAGAAAGATGAACAATCGCAAGAGAAACAACTATAAGAACTCCGGAAATCAGAATGTAGTGCCAAACAATATCAAATGTTTCAACTGTGACGAACCAGGCCATATCAAAAGTGAGTGTCTGTATCTAGATAGGCTAAATCTTCTTATAAACAACGATTCCATAAAGAAACGAAAACGTGCATTTACTGCTGCTCTAGATGGCCCAGACTTGTCTTCAAGTGATGATGATCAGAAGACAGATAATTCAAATATGTGTTTCACGGCAGTTTATGACTCCGACGAATTTAGAGAAACGGACTCAGAAAAAATACACATTTACAATACATTGGTTGAAATTGCATGCTTAGAATTAGATGCTTGATTGGTTGATTTCGAATTGGTGTGTTGTTTGAATTTTAAAATTTTTATTTTTATTATTTTTATTATTATTTACTATTAATTTTATTTTTATTTTTATAGTATCATAATATTTTATGGAATATACTATAATTCTAGTAGTATTCCAGAAATATATATAGACATTAAAAATAACAAATATATATATATATATATATATATATTAGAATACTTAAGAAAAATAATCATGGAAATTCAAAGGCACCTATCGACATGGTCCCCACAATGATGTCGACAAGGGTACAGAAATTTGAATTTCAAAATTTGAATTCAAATATTGAATTTCCCTCCATCTTTTCACTTCATTCAATTCTCTTAAAAGCCACCTTTTGACCAGAGAACAAGTTCTTTGAGAATCTATTTATTCACTATCTCTTATCACAACTTTTCACTCTCATTTTCAAATTCAAACTCTTATTTCAAAACTTCAAGATCTCTACTCTCTACTCTAATAGCTTCTTCAAGAAACCCCTCCACAATGAGAATTTCCAGAAAGATAAAAGAGCAACTCTACAATGATCCGGAGGCTATAAAAGCATATATCAACTATGCTAAATATGAAAAGTCCATCCCGAGAAGTTTGCTTGATTTCAAGATTTCTCTACTTATGAAATCGATTCTATTTTTTGCAAATAATCAAGTTCTTAGTCTTGTTGATGCTTCTCAAAATGATTTTGTTTGTTATCCAAATCTAGTTAAAAATTTCTATGCAAATCTCAACCGTGGATTTTATAATGGAAATGATGATGAAATTTGGAGTAGTCTCAAAGGCACTAGAATCGTTTTAAATTGCGATCTTTTAGGTACCATTCTCAATTGCAAAAGCACGGGAATGGATCTTTCTAGTTTTAATATCAATGAAAATGATTGTGAGGCATTTCATCACATTTTCGGAGCAAATGATAATTTTGAATTCAAAATCGAAGCTTTCGACCAAAAGTTGGAATCGTTAATCTTCTTTTACAACATACTTTGACGCCAAGATCGGGGAGTTTTAACAATCCAACTTCAAAAGTTTGCAAAACACTTTTTGCTATTTTTGAAAATTATGATATTAATTGGGCGCAAGTTATTTTGGATGAATTTCATCCCAAAAAATCTTGAATTGGGTAAAAACACTTTATATCATGGAATCCATCTCACTCGGATTTTTAACTATTTTGGAGTAGATTTCAAAGGAGAAGAATTTTTTTCAAAAAAGGTTTTTAATCACTCAAACATTTTTCTTATCAAAATTCCATTTGTTTTTCAACCTTATGAGACTCTTGCCGAAAAGGAAGAGCGTTTGGCTCACAAGGAGATGGAAGAGGATGAGGAAGAAGAAGAAGAAGAACGAGATGAAATGGAAATAAAAGAAGAAGAAGCCGAAACATCTTTGGAAAGCATTGACTATCCTCCTAATCCAACCAACAAAACCGTACTCAAAAATCAAAAGACCATTGCTAAGAATCAACGAATTCTTAAACGGTCCGTTAGTAAGAAGTTGGATAAAATGTCATCCAAGATGAACAAGTTTTTCTCCAAAGTTAGCAAGAAGCTTGGATTATCTTCATCTTCGTCATCCTCTACCTAGTTCTACCTTTTCATATCTTGTTGTATTTGTTTTAGTTTATTTTGATTTGAATGTTCGTGTAGTTCTTAATGTTTAATCATTGTAACGTTCTACTATGAAATGAAATTGAATTACTTTTCTGTTGTCTAGCTTATATTATCTCCGGAATAAATGTTAGTATATTATATAAATATATATACACACAATTATTCACAAAATCAAAATAAGTCATCAAAATTGACTAACCCCTATCAACAAGCCCTTCTTGACCATTCAACATGTACTGGTCAGAAATGATTTTTCATTTTAAATTTGAAATTTGAATAACTACCTTATATCTATTCATTTCAAACGAATTTCTACATCTATAAATACCTATTTCTTCCAGAATTCATCACTAAAAATCATTTCTTATCTACTTTATCTATGTTTCTTCTCACAAACTCAAAAATGGCCAATCCAATTCATAGTTTAACCGAGAATCTTGAAGAAACCCTTAATTTATTCAAGAATATTCTCTCTCTCATTCTTCGTAATTAGCGACACTTAAGAGTTAAGTCAAATGCAGATGGTCAAGGAGCAAGAAAAGCATTTCGATGTTATACGATAGATGATTTCCTCCCTGCACAAAGATAATAATGAAGCAAGCAAATCCTTCTGCCTCTCTCACCAATGATAATGAAAATTAGGATGCCATTAAAGCAGACCCTATATTTGGAGTAGGATGGATGGAAGTTCCTCGTAATGTTTGATTTTATTTAATTGCTTTGTTTGATTTTAATCGACTGCTTGGATTGATTTGAGTTGATTTGATTTGTTATGGATTAATATTTGGTGTGCAAAGCATGTATAAAAACACATTGATATTTATATATGATCTTTAATTAGTTATCATGTCTATCAGTATAATTGTCTCTTAATCTATCTACTATATACTCCATTGAATATTATATTAATGCAGGTTTTTTAGTACAAGAATAAGGAGGAGTTATATAGTTTGGAGTTAGTTTTTTTGTTGATGACGAAGGGGGAGAAGTACAAAATAGGATAGCTAGGCATAAATTAAGGGGGAGTTATTAGTTTTAAGGGGAGTTATTAGGATAGAAGTAATACTTTATAAAAAAAGGTTGTCATGATAAAAAAGGAGGAGATTGTTAGTCCCTGAGGAGATGGTTCCGATGACAACAACCTTAGAAAAATATTATAAAATATAAATACTAACATTATAGTTTAGATATATACGTATATACAGGGTTTAACCATGTAGGTACCAAGAATGAAGACTGTAGAGTACAGGGATTCAAGATTATCAAGAGTTCAAGATTGTAATTTTGTTAGGAATTTTGTTAAAACTCCAAGAAAAGCACTGGCATCTTAAAATCCAATTTATTCTTGGAATGGAATCCACTTTGAGCCTGTTAAAGGGATGGAACCCTAAGTAGGATGGAACCTATGAAAAATCTAGTGGGACATTGTTTTGTATCCACTAACTTTTATTCAAAATGTTTTTACAAAATTATATCTTGTTTTCAAAATGATTTCAAAACGTTTCTTTTAAAAGAATCAAAAACATCTATCCTGGTTTTAAAATACTTTTAGCCTCAAAATAAGCTTTATCTTCAAATTCAAATTATCCTTGGTTTTAAACTATCTTTTAAAAATAATATATTGAACTTTTAATATTTATACTTAGATTTAAATTTAAAATTATAGTAAAATTTTATATATATCAAAATATTAATCTCTATATTCATTTATGCATTTTATATATAGTGAAGTATATTTATAAAGTTTAAAAATAGTTTTAATACGAGATAGAAGTTATTTTCAAAGAAAAACAAATTATCAAAATTTCTTTTAGCATGTCGACAACCTCAAGTATCCCTTGTCGATAAGGTGGCAGTTGAACTAAAAATTTGGAATTTCAAAAGAGGTGTCTATTCGTCATACCCTTTCATGAATGGACATGGCTGTTGTTCTACTATAAATAGGGGCAGTTTTAAATGAATTTACATTCATTTTTCTCTGATTTTACTCCTCTTCTTCTTCCACATTTCTTTATATATATTTTTACCATTACTCTGACGAAATCAACATTGAATCTAACTAGATCATCTTTGGTTTGATTCTCTATCACTATCTCAACACGATCTCAGTGCTACTCAGAGTTATAGGCTTCTTTGTAATAAATTAAGCGAGAAAAGGTATGACTGTAGCCTGTGAAATCAATCAAGTGAGAAAAGGTGTGATTGTAGCCTAGGAAATCAATTGGGAGAACTTGTTGCCTGTAAAATCAAGCATCTCTACCCAGATGATTCTGAATCTGGAGTGGTGTACCTCGTGGCCTTAAAACCGAGGGTGTAATTGTACAATTGCTTTTGAGAGGATATCCGTACTTGTGTGCGAGGCTAGATGTAGGGTAACTCTGAACAAGTATAAAATCTGGTGTGTTCTTTCCTTTATTACTTTTACTTTAATTCTGCATCTATGTTTGATTCTATGATCATATCTGTGTCTGAATATTGTATATATTTGTGTTCAAATTAACATAAACTCAAAACGATTTAGTAATTCCTTAAAACACTATTCACCCCCCTCTAGTGTTTATTCTAGCCTTAAGATCCGTAATACGCATTTCTCACAACTATCCGCCGTGCAGCCGACCTTCTCTTTATCTTCCTCCATGCTTTGGTTCGTCTATATTTTATTTTATTGTTTTATAAATTATAGTTTTGTTTCATATGTCAGTATATACAAGTGTGATTTTTCTGGTTATACATATATATTATATATACTATGAAACTACAATGATATGTTAGGTTTAGTCGTGTATATATATATATTCAGTTTTGTTCCGCATATTACTTCTTATATTGGGTTTGCGGTAACTGTTTTAAGATATTATAACCTATAGATATATATATATAAGTTCTATATATATATATATATTAGTTGATTGAAGTTACAGTATATAAATAATGATGTATATATGTTATAATAGCTTATATATGATCTGTGTTTTTGTACATGTTTATTATATTCCCTAAGTATACTATGTATATAGGCTATAGTGTCAACATAGGTGATAGTTTATATATAAAGGCTTTCTTTGTTTATAAAAGAAAAATGAATATATATGTTATGATCTGACTTATATATGATGCAGCGCACCATGTACGTAAGTCGCATTCCATAGGTCGGCCGCATCCTAGCGAGTTAAGTCGCTCAGCCAACCGGATAAGCGACCTAATGAGTCGCGCCAAACCACTGCTACCACATTTCCTTAGGTCGTCAGCGAGCCACGACCTAACGAGCCACGACCTAAATAGCCACGACCTAACGAGCTACGGCCTAAGTAGTTTGGTCGCATATGCCGCTGAGAATCCTTAAGTCGCTCCATGGTTAGGTCGCTCATCTTCTTATGTCGCCTTCAATTATGCCGCATGCTATCTTCTTAGGTCGCAAGTGCTTAAGTCGCTGAAGATTATGCCGCCGTCTTGTTTGGATCGCTGATTCCTTAGGTCGCAGGAAGCTGTGTTGCAGAGTAACTTGTTAAGTCGTAGGTCGTTTTCTTATGTCGCTTGTAAATGTTAAGTCGCATTGTTGTTGTTTCGTTTGTTGGTTTGTATGTTGTAATTTGGTCGTAAGTCGTTACTCACTTGCATTTATGTAACCCGTGTATTGTTTGTGCTGTTGATAGGTCGCATGTATATGATAAATCGTAGGTCGCGTGTGTGTGGGTCGCCGACCTATGTTGTAAAATCTCCATAAATACGGGAGTGTTGTCATTGTAAAGGAGGTTGATTTTGAATAAAATTTTGAGTGCTTTGTGCCTCTTTTAAAATTGAAAGTTGAGTGTGAGCTCCTTTCTCCATCTTCGGTTATTCGAGTACGCTCGAATCAACGAATTTGAAGCTGATTCACGGAATTTCGTGCGCGAGGTAAACGTCGAAGAATCGTAGATCTTTTAACACGGAATCGTGCGCGGTCAACGTGTTGAAGATAGCTAGAATCCGGTATCTCGAGAGATCAACAGATTTGGGCATTTATGTTGTTTTACTTGAAGCGGATCATTTCGTGAGGAAGAAATTGCATCAATTTTTATCAAACATTACGAGCACGTCAAAGTTTGTTAATCCGTTGCATTAGTTTGGTATCAAAGCTTGAAGAGCTTACAGAGCTAAATTGAAGTTGATTCAGATCCGAGCTAAGTCCAGGCCGAGCCGAGCTAAGTGCAGAACCAAGTCAAGCTGAGCCGAGTTAAGTTCAAAGCCGAGCCGAGTTTAAGTAGTATTTGTGTTGGATCCGAGTTTGTTGAAGATCATGCCTCCGAGACGTGCTAATCGATTTCAAAATGTTGAAGATGTATATAGAAGACAAGAAGCTGAGAAGATGGAGCAGCGTATCAATGAAAAGTTTGAAGAAGGTATTGGAAAGTTAGAGAAGTTGATGAGAGACATGAATCAAAGTCAAAGGAGAACTTCATCAGTTTCGCACCATAGTGGGAACAGAGTTTCACCTTCAGTTTTGGGAGAAAGAGACGTGCGTGGAAGCAGAAATGTTGACGGTCCGAATCGACATCGACATACGTCAGATTTGGACGAATTCAGTGATGATGATAGTAGCTATCATGGCCAAGGACAAAGTCGAAATAGAGATTACGAAGATGATAGTCGATGGGAGTCAGGGATGAAAACAGAGATTCCAGAATTCAAAGGGGGAATGATAGCGGAAGAATTTTTGGATTGGTTATCAAATGTTGACGAAATTTTTGACTTCAAGGAAGTACCCGAGCATCGTAGAGTTAAGTTGGTTGCTACACGATTGAGGGGAAGAGCTATGGCATGGTGGCAACAAACTAAACTTACACGAGAAAGAATGGGAAAGTCGAAGATTGTTTCGTGGGAAAAGATGAAGAAGTTGATGAAGGCTACTTTCTTGCCTTATAATTATCAGTCTCTTATATATCAACGCTTACAGAATTTGAGACAAGGGGCAAAGTCGGTAAATGATTATGCAGATGAGTTCTATCAACTGATTGCTAGAAACGATATCATGGAAATGGAGGAACAGTTGACATCCAGATTTGTTGGAGGATTGAGAATGCAAATTCAGGATATGGTGAATATGTTTGATCCAAGATCCGTTGCTGAAGCACACCAAAAGGCACTAGCTTGGGAGAAGCAAGGTAGAAGAGGAGGTGGTGCGTTTACAAGTTCGATCAATCAGGTGAAAGGGGCTAGTAGCAATACTAATGTTTCCAAGGCTGTTAGTAAACTGGTTGTCAATGAAGTTGCTAAGACCAAGGTCAACAATAATTTCAAGTGTTATAACTGTCAAGAGTTTGGTCATAAGAGCAATGAATGCCCGAAGCCTAAGAAGCGAGTGATGGATGTTGAGGTTGAGGATGAGGATGCAGAAATAGAATGTTCCAATTCACCACAAGTTGAGGAGGAAGAAGAATTATTGGCGGGAGACGAGGGATATTCTTTAATGATGAGGAGATCTTGCTTGACGCCAAAGCAGGAAGAGGAGACTAGCTGGTTGAGGAGTAATATTTTTTAGTCGACATGCACTATTTTGGGAAGGGTTTGTAAGTTTGTTATCGATGCAGGAAGTTGTGATAACATCATCTCTACAGAAGCTGTAAAGAAGTTAGCGTTAAAGATAGAGAAGCATCCCAAACCCTACAAATTAGCTTGATTGAGGAAAGGTGGGGAAGTGAAGGTTAGTCAAAGAGCTTGTGTAACTTTTTCCATCAGAAAGAAGTATAAGGATGAAATTTGGTGTGACGTGGTAGATATGGATGTATGTCATTTGTTGTTGCGAAGACTGTGGCAATTCGATAGAGCCGTGCAACACGATGGTAGGACTAACTGCTATAGTTCCATGTTCAATGGCATTAAAATCACTTTAGTTCCTAAAAAGCGAAAACAAAGTGAAAGCAAGTTGGAGGAAATCGAGGAACTAAAGACTCTGTTATCTTTGAAGGAGTTTGTCAAAGATGTAGAGGATGGGCCTGAAGTATTTCTGTTGATTGGATGTGAAAGTAGCGAAGCGATTGAAATTCCTGAGGAAGTTAAGCAAGTGTTGAAGGAATTTGAAGATGTATTTCCTGAAGAATTACCAAAGGAGTTACCACCGTTGAGAGACATACAACATCAGATTGATCTTGTTTCGGGAGATGTGTTACCACATAGACCACACTATAGAATGAGTCTAAAGGAGCACGAAGAGTTGAGAGGGCAAGTAAAGGAGTTACTTGAACAAGGGTGCGTACAAGAAAGCATAAGTCCTTGTGCAGTACCAGCCTTGTTAGTACCAAAGAAGGATGGAACTTAGAGAATGTGTACAGATAGTCGAGCACTAAACAAGATTACAGTGAGGTATAGAATTCTGATGCCAAGATTGGACGACTTGTTATATCAGTTGAATGGAGCTACTATCTTTTCAAAGATTGATCTGAATAGTGGGTATCATCAGATTCGAATTCGACCAGGGGATGAATGGAAGATAGCCTTCAGAACACAGGAGGGGTTGTATGAATGGCTGGTCATGCCATTTGGTCTTTCGAATTCACCCAGTACTTTTATGTGAGTGATGAATCATATCTTTCGCCGTTTATTAGGAAGTTTGTGGTGGCATACTTTGATGATAAATTGATATACAGTGGAAGCACAGAAGAACATCTACAACAATTGCGGGAAGTGTTGATGATACTTCGTTAGGAGCAATTTTACGCGGCAACAAAGAAGTGCATATTCATGACACACAGTGTTTTGTTTTTGGGGCATGTGTTGTCCAAGGAATCAATCCATGTGGATCAAGGTAAAGTTGAAGCAATCAAGGATTGGCCACAACCCAGGACTGTAGCTGAAGTGAGAATTTTCCACGGTTTAGCATCATTCTATCGAAGGTTTATTCCACATTTCAGTAGCGTGATGGCACCAGTGACAGATTGTATGAAAGGAAAGCAGTTTGTGTGGACTGAAGAGGCTGATTCTGCTTTCCAACATATCAAGACACTTTTGACTACGACACTGATTCTTAAATACCCGGACTTTCAGTTACTCTTTGAGCTGAATACTGATGCGTCTAAAGTTGGAATTGGTGGAGTGTTAAGTCAAAGCGGTCGTCCAATTTCTTATTTTAGCGAGAAACTTTCTGGAGCCAAGACAAGATACATCACCTATGACTTGGAGTTCTATGCTATTGTCCAAGCCATAAAGCATTCGAGACACTACTTGTTTTATAAAGAGTTTGTGCTGTATACTGATCATGAAGCATTGAAACATTTGCAGAGACAGGATAAGATTGCAGCCAGACATGATTCATGGATCGCATACTTGCAACAGTTTACATTTGTTGTAAAGCATAAGTCGGGAGTTACAAACCGTGTGGCAGATGCCTTGAGTAGATGAAATCATTTGCTGACTACGATAAGAGTTGAAGTGACGGGGTTTGATGTATTTCCAGAATTGTTTGTTGAGGATCCTTACTTTGCTAATATTGTAGATGAAGTCGAGAAAGGGAAGACGGACGAGTATATGTTGGTAGATGGTTTTCTATTCAAAGGAAATCGGTTGTGTATACCAGAGCGCGGTTTGCGAATGAAGATTGTGAAAGAATTGCATGAAGAGGGTCATGTGGGAAGAGATCGTACCTTGCAGTTTATTTCTCAATCATATTTTTGGCCTTCCATGAGGAAAGAAGTTGAAAGATTTGTGCAGAGATGTCACATATGTCAAGTTTCCAAAGGAACAGCTACGAATGCAAGATTGTATATGCCATTGCCTGTGCCTACTAGTCCATGGGTTGATGTTAGCATGGATTTTGTTTTGGGTTTGCCAAAAACTCAACGAGGGAATGATTTTATATATGTTGTGGTGGATAGATTTTCGAAGATGGCATATTTCATAGCTTGTAAAAAGAACGTCGATGTAGTCCGTGTTGCTCAATTGTTCTTTAAAGAGGTTTATCGACTACATGGGTTACCTGAGACCATCGTTTCTGACCGGGATACTCGATTTCTAAGTCATTTTTGGTTGAGTCTGTGGAAGATGGTTGGGACTAAGCTGAATTTTAGTAGCGCCTATCATCCACAAACGGATGGGCAAACGGAAGTGGTGAACAAATCTTTGGGAAACTTGTTGAGATGTCTTGTGAAGGATAATTTGAAGAGCTGGGATGTGAAATTGTGTCAGGCAGAATTCGCACATAATCATGCTGTTAATCGAAGTACTAGATTCAGTCCATTTCAAGTAGTATATTCAGCAATTCCGAAGGGACCGTTGGATTTTTCGACAGTTCCACGTCAGAAAGGGGTTGTTAAACGAGCTTGTGATTTTGTGAATGAGTTGCAGGAGTGTCACAGGATTGTTCATGAACGATTGCTTAAGTCAAATAAGAAGTATAAGCAACTGGCAGATAAGAAGCGAAGGAGTGTGGACTTCAAAGAGGGTGATTTTGTTTACGCAGTATTGACGAAAGATCGTTTTCCAGTTGGAACTTACAACAAATTGAAAGCTCGAAAGATTGGTCCAGTAGAAATCTTGATGAAGATCAATGAAAATGCGTATCAGTTGAGACCGCCGGATCATATCCACACCACTGACGTTTTCAACGTCAAACACTTGATCCCATATCATGAGAATGAATATGTCGAAGAAGAGGAAAGTGCGAATTCGGGGACGAATTCTTTTCAACCAGGGGAGGATGATGCAGCGCACCATGTACGTAAGTCGCATTCCATAGGTCGGCCGCGACCTAGCGAGTTAAGTCGCTTAGCCAACCGGATAAGCGACCTAACGAGTCACGCCAAACCACTGCTACCACATTTCCTTAGGTCGTCAGCGAGCCACGACCTAACGAGCCACGACCTAAATAGCCACGACCTAACGAGCTACGGCCTAAGTAGTTAGGTCGCATATGCCGTTGAGAATCCTTAAGTCGCTCCATGGTTAGGTCGCTCATCTTCTTATGTCGCTTTCAGTTATGCCGTATGCTATCTTCTTATGTCGCAAGTGCTTAAGTCGCTGAAGATTATGCCTCCCTCTTCTTTAGATCGCTGATTCTTTAGGTCGTAGGAAGCTGTGTTGTAGAGTAACTTGTTAAGTCGTAGGCCGTTTTCTTATGTCGCTTGTAAATGTTAAGTAGCATTGTTGTTGTGTCATTTATTGGTTTGTGTGTTTTAATTAGGTCAAAAGTCGTTACTCACTTGCATTTCTGTAACTCGTGTATTGTTTGCGCTGTTGATAGGTCGCATGTATATGATAGGTCGTAGGTCGCATGTGTATGGGTCGCCCACCTATGTTGTAAAATCTCTATAAATACGGGAGTGTTGTCATTGTAAAGGAGGTTGATTTTGAATAAACTTTTGAGTGCTTTGTGCCTCTTTTAAAATTGGAAGTGAGTATGAGCTCCTTTCTCCATCTTTGATTATTCGAGTGCGCTCGAATCAACGAATTTGAAGCCGATACACGGAATCTCGTGCGCGAGGTCAACGTTCAAGAATCGTAGATCTTTTAACATGGAATCGTGCGCGATCAACGTGTTGAAGATAACTAGAATCCGGTATCTCGAGAGATCAACGGATTTCGGCATTTATCTTGTTTTACTTGACACGAATCATTTCGTGAGGAAGAAATTGCATCAATTTGTATCAAACATTACTAGCACGTCAAAGTTTGTTAATCCGCTGCGTCAATATGTATAGTATAATAATTTGGGTTTGTTGCTTATATATTATAAGTTATATGTGTTATAATAGGTAATGTCGTTTATACATATATTATATTAGTTTTAGATTGTATAAGTATATAAAGTTTGGTCAGTATGTATGTATGTAAAGGTCTGAGAGACTGTAATATATATAGGTTTGTAATATATATACTGTAGTATATATATAAATTTGCTTATAACTATTTTGGTTTACCCGAATATATACATGTCTGTTATAATAATGTATGTTTATATATTTATAAATGTGTTGTTTTATGATTTATATTGACTAAATATAATATATACATGTATATATAGCATATTATGTTAGTTTATAAAAGGAAATTTTTTTAACATATGTCGGTTTATATAGTTTTCTGGAAGAATATAAATGTTTGGCCTGTATATGTAAGTATACAGTTTTAGTTTCGATTTTTTTAATAATATAAATATATTGATACATATGGTTAACAAATGGAATACTTTTAAATGTATACATATATAATATGTTATGTTTTAGAAAGTTATTTTTGATTAGTTATATCTATATGTTTGTACCAGTCTATATATGTAGTTATATAAGTGATATATATCACTTTTGTAGTATATAAGATTTTCTTAG
The DNA here is from genome assembly GCA_030765085.1 of Allium cepa. Classification (NCBI taxonomy): domain Eukaryota; kingdom Viridiplantae; phylum Streptophyta; class Magnoliopsida; order Asparagales; family Amaryllidaceae; genus Allium; species Allium cepa. Next base: position 727,147,047 of record CM060938.1, on the reverse strand, counting down.
TCGAATATAATTTGTCTACTTGTGGTGGTATTTTAGCTTATATATATGTTGTAATAATATGGATGTTTGAAACATATATTAATATATTAGCACTAATTATAAATTATATACGTATATATGTTCTTGATTTTATGTATAAACATATAGGTTTTATTTCTATATATGGATTTGAAGTAAATATTGATATTAATAAATATAATATATATATATATATATATATATGTTCCGTTGTATTAATCTAATTTGATTTGTTTCATCGATTCCAATTTATAAACTTCGTTCATCTATTTGAGTTCAATATTGCCTTGCTTTGGGATTCGTAACTCATTTCTTTGTCAAATTTATCCCCTAGCCTCGAAAAATGAGCAATCACTCATGATTAACATTCTTATATTTATTAAATTTGATTTCAATTGAAATGACAATTGAAATATGCCGCTGTTAGTTATTTAAATTGCTGTATATATGATATTATCTAAAATCTTTTCACCTGTAACATCTGACATCATTATCTGTCATTTATATTGATGATATATGCATGTTATATTGTTATCACATATGTTCTCACTCTGCAAGTTCACTGTTAGTATAGAATTCACTATGGGTTGAAATGATACATACCCAAACGATTTGTAGAATAGGAGAAAATCGTTATGGCTTGAAATGATAAATCCAAGCGATTTTCATTGAATTGAATTTGGGATTGCGGGTTGAAATGATATATATCCGTATAAAATTTAAATTGCGGATTGAAATGATAAATATCCTTATCATTTGACTATAGGATAGAAAATTATATACAGACACCGTTGGTGTATATATAAATATTTTGAAATTGTTTTCTACGGTTTTGGAAAGAAATATACGGTTTAATAAATATCGATTTTTAAGATATATCATAAATATATTCTATATAGTTTGAATTCTTGATTTTAAAATTCTATGTTTTGAAAATGTTTAAAACTATAAGTTACTTTTGATATTATAATTTTTAAGAATTTACTTATAATTTTACTATTTTAAAATATGTAAAAATTAGTTTTATTATAATATAAGTTTGATAATAAAATTTAATTTAATAAAGTTTGATTTAATTTATACATAATATGTTTAAGTATTTATTTAAAATTTTATTTTCAAATATGGAGTTTATAATAATTTTTAATAAATTAAGATTGGGAAGATAAATTTGAAATTGACTTGAAATGGTTTTTAATTAAGAATTTATTTAGTTAAACCGATTTGAAACTTATTAAATTTGAGATTTTTAAAGGATATGATTTTATAACTTGGTTTCGTTTAAGGTGATTTAAATGAATATTTCAAGTTTAAATAAATTGAAGGAAATAGTTAGTTTATTTGTAATTTGGGGTTTTATTTAAATGATATTAGATTTATTAAGTGAATATTTCAAAACTAAATAATAATGAAGTTAAATTAAATATATATGAAATTATCAAACTTAGTTTTGAAAATTTTGAATATTTAAAGCTTTGATATATATTGAAATTGAAAAGGTATATTTTGATGGTTCAAATCTGTATTTGAAATCGACATAGTTTGAAATGGTTTATTTAGAAACTAAATTGAGTTGAAATTTATGAATTGAGCTTGAATTAAATTTTAATTTTGGAATTCAAGTTGATTTGAATTGATTTATGAAATTTGAGAAAACTATTTTATTATATAAAGTATTTTTAAATTATATTTAAAAATATTTATATATTTTACTTTATAAATTACTTTCATATAAATATTTTAATATAAACCATTTTAATTTAAAATATTTTTAATATAAACTATTTTAATAAACTAACTATTTTATTACAAACTATTTTAACTTGTAATATTATATTATATAAACTATTTTATTATATACACTATTTTAATATCTAAACCGATTAAATGGAAAGTGTTATGATTACAAAGTGTTTTGTTTTCTAAAGTATTATGATTTCTAAATTATAATTTCCAAAGTGTTATGATTTCCAAAGTATTATGATTTCTAAGTTATGATTTCTAAAGTGTTATGGTTTTAGAAGCTTTATAATTTCAAAAGTCTTATAATTTTAAAGTGCTATGATTTTTGGAAATGGATATATTTGAAATGGAAATGATATCGTATTTGGTTTTTGAAATGGAAATGACATCGTATAGATATAGTTTTGAAATGACAAATGATATTTTGATTTTGAAGTATAAACTATTTTGAAATGACCACGGTGTTGTAATAAAGTTTGGTTGTTAAAACGACCGTGATCGGATATTGTCATACTCTATGCAAAAGCCGAAAAACACTTTAACAACTGTGTGTGTGGTGGAGACTCCAGAATGAAGTAGGATGGTTTGGTGATGATTATTTATGGAATTATGTAGCCATGACTCCCGTGTGTCAGCTTGATGCGGCTAAAACAAGTGCCACGCTAGGCCAAGTGAAGTCATTCCTCCGATCGGACACACTTATTTTATACAATTCTATTGCTTCTGTAATCTGATAGGGTGCACCCTTTGATTTAGAAGTGTGTCACGTGGTGGGCGATAGTAGCTGCTATGCGTTACCACCAGTTCGGATATGCAAACGGTATATCTACCATGGAATTGCCACGATTACCGCATCGCGTGCCCTGTCGCGCCTTCTACGAGTTTATTTTGTGTTGTACCTATGGAACGCTCCTTGATAGCCCGCTTGCGAGTGGAGTTTACAGTATCTGTATAGACTATGGCATTATAAAAATGTGTTAAGTGGGATATGAGCAACACCTTTTTTAATAGTTTACTTTACTTTAGACATTATATAATAGCGTATATTACTACAAAGTAGATAGTTCCACGGATCCTTAGAGGATGGGTATCCCAAACATCCTTTAAGTTACTTGTATTTCAGTTGATATTTTACCTGAGTTGGATTTATTGATATAAGAATGTTAATCCTGACTCGAGTGTTTTGTGTTTTCTTTACGCTCGGGTTAGACTAAGTGTCACAGCATTTGAGACTCGCCTTTGGAGTTGGAGCTTTACTTGGAGATCCATCTATATCTATTCAGCTTTAAGCTATCCAATGGTTTTGTTCAGATTTGTCATCTTTTTGTACTCAAGACTACATTGTATTTGATATATTCTATTGTATTTTATTTCAACTTTGTTGGTTTTTATAGTAGCTTCATGAACTACTATTTATCTATTCCACTGCTTATTGTTATATTACACTGTGACTGTGGTTGTATGATTGATTTGTTTACTGTATGTGCTGAGTTTTGCCAAATATAAATTTACAATATGATATTTTAAGCAATTCAACTCCGACATGTGTGGATGCAAATTGCATGAAATATCGGGATGTTACATGTGGTATCACAGCTCTGGTTTTAGGCAAACTTAGCATATAGAGTAAATTTAATTTTAGAATCACTTTCGTTCGTGCTTGAATCTCTTCCATTTTGTGTAACAACCCTGAATTTTGTGATTCATCTTAATTGTTTACATTAATTATTTAAATTGAAACTCCTGATTTAAAAACGTTATTTTATTTATAAAAATGGATATATTTTGTTATTTTAAATATAAATTTTGATTTTTGTGTGAATTATGATTTCAAACCTGAATAAATTGAATATTTCTGGAAAAAGTGGATTTTGGTCAATTTGGTCAAACTTTGACTTTTAAATTTAAAATGTAAATATTTAAATTTTTGAATTTTATCTTTTATTATGAAATTAAATTTAATTTGACGAATACTGCTTTTCTTTCGTTGAAATCTGATTTATATTGTGAAAGTTATGCTTTTTACAATATTATATGTAAATTGATTTATTTAATAAATTGTCTATTTTAAATTATATAAATAATATTTTTATTTGTCATATCATGTTCTAATATGTGTTATATTACATGTTAGGTATATATTTTTATTTTAAAACATTTTTAAAGTGATGTAAAAAATTTCCAAAGCTTATTGTATTTTATTTTCAATTTTTAAATCCTGGTTTCTATTTCTAAGCGATTTTCTCAATTAATATATATTTATCTAAAATTTATTTATTTATTTTTATTCATAAATTTTTTTATTTTTTTATATTATTTATATTCATTTTTCACTTGTTTAAAAATGCGAAAAGAAATAAGGAAATTTGATGAGTTTTAAACCTTTTAAATGCCTTAGATTTTTCACCCTTTTTGGCTTTTCAATTCTAAATAACACTTGCCATCAGTTTGAGCCAACCCTATCTTTTCTTCAGCCGTATCTTTTTTTTATTTTCACACAAGAAAAGTTTCTCAACCCTAAACTTTCGGCCATCATTTGAAGCAAAACTTTGGTAATGATTTTTACCATTTTCTTACTCTTTTCTCCTTGTTTATGCATTCACCTTGCCTTGCTTTCACTTTGGATGTTTGGCCTATAGCCTCCTCCATCACCACCACCTCCATCACCACCTTGTCTAGCTGCAAACACCTCCAGCACCTCTGACCTACCAGGTCGTGGCCATCCTTATTGTGAAGCTCCACAAAAATTAGCAAAGCACCACTATAACATGCATTGTCGAGCTCCATATGCCATCATCACCTAAATACACCCCTTGGACGCCCTTTGCACCACCTTCTCCAACCCGTACCTGACCCAAATCACTACCACACCATCCTCTAGACTCCACCAGGTCCGACCGTGCCAATTGGAACCTTGGCTGAAGCTTGTTGTTGCACAAAGATCCACTTTGTTGCCTTGTACATGTAATTTCATGCTCAAACCACTTCCATGCCTTTATTCCTTGCTAGGCCGACCCTATGTGAACCCATGCTTGACTCATTTACACAACCGTGGCCGTGTATTTTGACCATATAGGCCGAGCATGTGATTTTTGGAAGCAAGTGCAAGTCATTTGATTTGATGTTATGCATTATTTCTAGTGTTGTTTAATAATATTTGGGTTGTATGTTAATGTGAAATATGTTGTTTTGTTTCATATGTACAAGACAACTATTTTGGCACTCCTCTCACTTGAATCTGTAATCGTGCTTTCATGCTTTCCAAGTGTTTGTTGTGTGCCTGAATCTGTTATCTCCAGCTTGTAGAGGTGAGTATTTCTCACCAGACATTCCGTACTTATGTAAGTAGTAAATTGACATCCTGTGAATCTATAGTTCATATTATTATATTATACCTGCCTGTGATATAATTTATATCATGTTCACCATGTTTATACACCTATCATATCATCTGTTACTGTTATATATTGCTATTCTGTTCATTTATATCAGTTTATCACACTACAAGTTCCCTGTAGAATAGAATCACTATGGGTTGAAATGATACATACACGAACGGACTTTAGAATAGGGAAAAATCGTTATGGGCTGAAATGATAGGCCTGAACGATTTTTATTTATTTCATTTAACTTGGGATTGTGGGTTTGAAATGATAGAACCCGGATTTTTCCTTTGTAAATTACGGACTGAAATGATATTATCCATATCACTTGATTTAGGTTAGAAAATTATATACAGACCCGTGGTTAATATATATATTTCTAAAATTTTGAAAGTATTTTGGAGATGTAGATATTATGATATTATTTAAATTAAAATTAAAAATGATTTTTAAAAGTATTATTGATTTTCTACAAATTTATAAGTGAAATAAATTAATGGTAAAGTAGAAATCTGAAATATAAGATTCTTTTGGAATTTATGATTTCATTTTTATATGGAGCTTAAATTAAGTAAGAAAATATGATAAATAAATTTTAATTTTGAATTTAAAATGATTTTATAAAGTGTTATTTATTTTTCTAATGAATTAAAAATAGTTAAATAAATGAATGAGAAAAATGAAATTTGAATTATAACTTAACTTGTAAAATGGGAAATGTATTTTAAAAATAAAGGTTAAGTTATGAAAATAAAAATGGAATTTAAATTTAACTTATAAAATGGTAAATTTAAAGAATAAGTAAATGAAAACGTTATGAAATGGTATATTGATTTTAATAAGTGAATTATTAAAATTTGATATTGAATTGTGAATTTTCACTTTATAAAATCATGACTTAAAAGGGTATTTAAATGATCATTTTTTAAAAGTGCGAAAATATGATTTTTATAAGTTAAAATTTGTTTAAATAAAAATTTAATTGTTTATGAAATGTTATTGAAAACTTGGAATTTAATTAACAACATTTTTGAAATGTATCATTTCTGAAGTACAGTATTTTGTAAATGTTGTAATTGATATAAATGAACTAATAGACTAAATTGAACTAAGGGCTATTATAGCACTTTGTAAGTGCTGTAGTTGTAGAAACTAAACTAAAACCAATTATAGAATATCTATAAATGCTATCTTTGTTAAAATGATTTTTTTTCAAATGTAAATTTACCGTAGCATTTTCTAAATGCTACGAAAGTTGAAATTTCACTGTTTTAATAAATTGAAGTAAATAAATGAATTATGAAAATGGTAAAATTTTGAGAATTGTATATTTGATTATTAAATTTAATAAATTCGCTTTTAAATGATTTAAATGGAATATTTCACTGGTTTAACTGGAATATTTAACTGGTTTAATTGGAGTATTTAATTGGTTTAATAGGAATATTTAATTGGAATATTTGCTTTGATATATAAACCATTTTGAAATGTGATTTGAAATGGTATTTAAATTAAATAAAAATGAATGTGGTTTTGTAAAGATATGATATTTTGATATTTCAAAATGAATTTGAAGTCATATTGAATTTTTAAATGATATTTGATTTAGAAGTATAAAATACCATTTTGGAATTTTAACCACGGGATGTATTTAATTTATGGTTTAACTAATCCTTAGAGGATAGGCGATCCCATGCATCCTTTAAGTTATTGTGTATTCCTACTACAGTTCACTTGAGTTGGTTTATATTATATAAGTACGTATGTCCTGACTCGAGTGTTTTGTGTTTTACTTTACACTCGGGTCAGCCTGAATATTTACAGCTTAGCTTTGGATTTCTTTCTGGAGTTAGGAATCGCTGGAGATTTTGCCTAACTGGTTATCTATCCATTTCAGTTTCAGTTGACTATTTTAGCTCTTGTATTTATAAACTTCTATGTATTTTGGATTTCTATTGTATATGTTCCAGACTGATATTATGTATTTTGTTTTGAGATTTTGTTATAGTAACTTCATGAACAACTATGGTATTTTAATTTCCGCTGCGAGTTATTCGGATATTTCTGTGTATGTGATTCAGTGATTGTATTTCATTTGCTCCAAATTTATTTACAACGCGGTATTTTGAGCTACTCAAGTCTGACATCTGTGGATGCGAATGGCTGAAAATATCAGGTTGTTACAATTGGTATCAGAGCTTTGGTTTTAGGTAAACCATAGCCTGCGGAGCAAAAACTCATTACAGATAGGGTAGAAATACCTTAGAATGAGTGAAATCAATCTCAGAATCCTTTCTTTGTGAGAGAACGTATTTTCGAAGTATAAAATGATTTCCAAATGATTTTTAAAGGATTTTCAAAGATTATGTTGGTATAAAATTTTCCTTATTTTGAAATCAAGATTTTCTGAACTTCATTCCTTATGTATCTACCTTGTTAGAAATCTCTGGGTTATAATTCTTATCGATTTGGATTCCTTGAATTTTGGAATGCTCCCACCGGTTCTGAAGTTCAGTCTTGTCTTCCCTATTTTATCCTTTGATTTTGGGCATTCCATAACTCCACTTTGAATGACCTCTATAAAGATCGGTGGTTCCTTAAATCTTTGAATGATTTGTAAAGGGGTGAAACTCCTTTACAACTGACATTGATTCACCGAAGATTTCTATATCCTCGGTTAACGATGCTATCTATCTCCTGCTCTACCCGGATTCTATCTCTGGCGATCGAATGTTGATTTGCCTTAGATTTCCACATTGGTTATATTCCTGAAGTCACGGTTAACCAGTTAAGGTCGCCCGCGATTTATATAGGCTTATCCTCTCATATTTGGTAATTAAATTATCTCATCTTCGTTCGAGTTTATCTTCGAACCAGAATTCTATTTGATTAGAGTTCCTCTAAATTTGAATCTTTTTTGTTTGAAATCCATCCTTGAATAATCTCCTGAAAATTTGTGTTTGATTGTATTTTGAATTTGTGCATCCATCGAAATTATTATTTTAATAAAGATGGCCCTATTTTATATATAAAAGTGAAATGTTTTCAATAAGGATTTTATATTTTTAAATGAAAATTTGAAATTATGAAAAGATTTGAAATTTGAAATTCTATAAGAATTTGACTTATAAAAAAATGATTTATAACTTAAGGGTTTTGAATTTGAATTTCGAGGAATCGAACTCTGGTGATTTGAAATCGGCTTTAAGATTTGGAAAATATATAATAATAATATGATTAAAGATATTTTTCTGAATAAGAAATGTTTCAAATGTATTCGAATGATTACCAAAATTTCAAAGAGATTTCAAAGAAGATTCAAGAAAATAAAAGTCCCAAACCCACTTATGTCGTTGGAAAATAATTTTGGTGGTGAATGCATGCATCATCGACATTGATTTTCGAGTTTCTGAGTGGGGGAGAGGCTGCTCTAGTAGCTTTGCTATGCGAGTGATTTCGTGAAACCAAATTTTGATTTCAGATTTTAAAGTGTGGTTTGATATTCGAAAGATATATATATATATATATATATATATATATATATATATATATATATATATATTTGAAATGATTTAAAGTAAGTCGGTGTTTAGTCCTCGAGTTTCAGATTGTTTTGGTATAACCTTATCTATTGGAGTTGATTTACTGACTTGTTGCTGATTTCCAACTCTTCGATTTGAAAATTTGGTTTCTTCGACTATTTTTAAAGGTTCGAGCACTTCAAAATCAGGGTTTAATTTTCAAAGCTAAGTAATCTTGGAAAAATATATAAATCATTCAATTAGGAAAATGATTTGAAACTGTTTTGTTAAGTAAATAAATAAGACTATTTTGAATTATACTGATATAGAATTTAGTTTTGGAATGTTTTGAAAAAAAATAGTTTTAAATAGTTTTAAAAAGGTAAATTGATCTTTTGAGTAGAAATAAATAGTTTAAAGGCCTTAAAGGGATTAAACTTGGAATCATTTTGGGAATAAATTGATTTTTGAGAAAGATATTTGGTTTTGAAAATAGATAGGATAGTTAAACCCAGTATTTATATGATGTCTTGGAAGTGAATTTGTTTGATCTAAATTTTGTTGATTTGGAAATTTGGATTATTTTCTAAATCTATTATTTCGAGAAACTTTGAAACTAAATATATGTAATTTGGAAGAAATGATTTGGCGAAATCATATATGATTTTGAAACTAAAACATTATTGAAAGGAATTGAAATTGAGAACCTTGTTTTACTAAATACTTGATTTGGGGGTTATCGAATTTATATAAAATGGATTTGTATAAGTATGATTTTGATTTGAAAACTATTGATTTGGTATGGTATTCAATTTGGAAAGAGAAATATTATATAATCAAAGTCTATATAAGTGTGATTTGATATACTATTGATTTTGGAAAGTATTCGATTTGAAATGAAATCTTATACACAATGGACTTTATATAAGTATGATATTTGAAAGTGAATTGAAAGGTACTCTATGATACATATTTTCGAAGTAAAGATATGGAAAGTGTCTTCTGCTTGATATCTGCTTTGTGGCCACACTTCGGATTTATTCTATCGATATTATTCTCTCTGGTTTGGGTTTTCCGGATATGATACTCGATTGTCCATTGAATTCCATGGCGATCTCCATAGTCTTATGAGCGCGACTATATAGCGTAGTTCGCCTGGCTGAGATGGCCTGGGGGTATGGATGTTTCCTGGGGGATCTAGGCGTAATCATTGTGTATCCTGCGATCTACGTAGGTCGTATTAGTAGCGAAATCTGCTGGCTGAGATAGCTTAATGGTACAGATGTTTCCTTGGGGACCCAGGCATAATCATTGTGCATCTGCGTTCTACTAGTCATCATGGCGTAATTCGTAGGCTGAGATAGCTTAGAGGTGTGGATGTTACCTCGGGGATCCATGCATAACCATTGTGTATCTGCGATCCATGGTTAGACAGATGTTTGGTTTGGTTGATTTGTTTGGATTGTACTTTCCATATCTGTTTTTAAAAGGTTTTCCAGTATTTTCACTGGATGTTAAAACAAGTCTACTAAGTACCTGGAGAATTCTAGCTTTGCGCCTAATCAACGCATGGCCAGATTCTGCAGGAACGAAGGTAAACTTGTTAAGACATTGAGTTATAAAAGTATTTTGATAAAGTATTATATAAAGGATATTTTGATCATTTATTTTACCAGTCTAAATAATTTAAAATGTTTTAAATATTGTTTACTTCGAACTAACAAATTAGAATCAAATGACTAACCATCATATTAAAAAAATTATATAAAATGTTGTAAATATAAAATTTATATAGTTTTAAAAATATGGTTCATCCTTGTCTTCCAACCTACTTTCCCTTCTAGCTATTTCTATCTTCTTCCTCTTCGAGGGTCCTTTTTGTATTATGGAAAGAGTTAGTTCATTGTCTTATTGTTTGGATTTGCCCGAGAAATTTTCTGGAGTGCATGATGTATTCCATGTCTCACATCTTCTCTGGTATCTTCACGACCCAGCTCTTTTTTTGTAACGACCAATAAAATTTTAATAATTTTAGTTGTTTTATTTACGTATTTAATTGAATTTTTGTGAATTTTTAAGTAATAAAATTTGAAAATAAAAATTTATTATTTGGAATACGTCTATTTAAACGTAGCAACTGGTAAATTTTCATCTGATAATATTGAAGTTTATTTTATTGTGTAATTTTATTTCAGTTTCAATCAGTTAAAAATTGATGGGAGCAAAATATTTGCCGAACCTGAATATATATAGAAAATTTCTAAACCCTCTTCTGAGTGAGGCATCTCTTTCGTTTTTCAAATTTTGGATTTCCGTTTATCTTAATTCTTGCAAAATAATAGCATTTTCAGTACCAATTATCGACTTTTGATCGGATGATCGTACCATAGATATCTATATACCGTTTTGATCGTCTCGTCGCGCTGATCTCTACGGTGTATTTATTTCTATATTTTGAGGTTCAATACGCGATGGAATTGATGATAACGGTCTGTTGTAACAGTACAAAACTTGTGTCCTTTCACTTTCAATAGCTTTTCAGATCTAAACGTGCAGGCCAAGCAATACGGTAAATGGCTTTGATAATGTTGCTGAATCAACGGTCATTTCAATTTATTATTTGTCTGTACGTTTTCCAACTTTTTCTTAAATTTCTCCTGATCATTCATTTCCTAGACGTGCATAACCCTATAGCCTCTGCATAATAAATCCAGAAATTCAACGGTTACATTCATTTTTCTACTTGTTGTTGCATAATTTATAAGTCAAATTCTCTTGGCCACATTTCCTTTGCAAATTATCAGATTCATGTATTTCTTCTTCCTTTGCTTTTTAAATTTTTCTTTGCTGCCTTCCTTTCTCCCATGGAAGAGGCATGCGTACTCATCACCGAAGCAACCGGTCCTGGACCATCGACCACCTTATTTTCCCTTAGTCGCGACCCCATGCCAGCCGCCATTTCCACTCCTCATCAACCACCTCCACTCTCCCTCTCCTCCGCGCCGAACGCACCTTCACTCGCCAGCGCACCGCCCCGCACTTTCTCTTCTTCGACCCCGACCACTTGCGCCCTCCAACATCACGTCGTCGAACTCTGGCCACCCTCTGCAACTCCACAGTCCATCGTCTTCATCTCCTCCTCGTTCCCCCCTCTTCATATTGCCTAGCCCACACGCCCATGCATCAGGACGAACCACCCTACTGTCACTCCCCTTCCACTGCTTTGCCTCCGCCATCCACCGAAAGGCTGTCGACCACCCTAAATCTCACTTAATGCAAGTCGGTTGGGCAAGATGTGCATAAATTTAGAATAATAGAGATTTGAGAATAAATAGATATGTATATTTTCTATGCTTGATTTTAATAAAGATATTGAGATGTATTTAATGTGTTGTATAGGTGAGTTTTATGTCATATATATACATTTTTCATAAGTTTAAAATTTTATCTACAAGTTATTTATATATTCAAGTTGTAAAATAAAGTTACTTTTATACTTGTTGTTTCAAAATGCATGACAGCCTGTGTGTGTATATATATATGTACTTTTGTGTAGCCTTGCTAAAGTAAGTATTTTATGTTTGTCTGTAGGTAGAGTTACGTCTGTGTGCATAGGTTAGTTTATGAATATTATAATAAAGCAAAATCGATATTGATTTTATAATGAATATAAATGTTAAAATATAATATGTACATAGGTATAGATTCTATAGTTTGTTTTACGTTGCATGCTTTTATATAAAAGGTATATTTTATAAGTTGCATGCATATTTTCTTTAGCCCAGTTTTTCCGAGCCTGCAGATATTTGGTTACATGTATATATAAGTTTGCTAAGATATAATGGCATATATATATATATATATATTAGTTTAAGTATAGTTTGCATATTTTTACAAAGTCTGCATGTACGTTGTTTTCTCTAAAAACATAACAATTAGAGATTTATTTATGTGTTTTATTTATGTGTTTTGGTTTACAAAGATAATAGGAGAGTCTTGTTTTCATGGTCTAATATGTATTTATGATGTAATAACTTGAGAAAAATATATTATTCTATATAAATTAAATGCTGATTTTGAAAGGTGTATATATTTAATTTGAAATGTGGTTAGAATATGATTATATATATATATTTGTATATTTATATATTTATATACAACTATATATATGTGTTCACTTATACCAATTATCTTCATCGATCCCATTCTGATTTGTTCCATTAAATTCTTGTTATCAGCTTTGATCGTTGAATTCGTGCCAATCTAGATTTGCTTTAAAAATTCATGCCTGGATTCATAGCTCATTTGATCGTCAAATCATCTCTAGCCTCGAAAGGTAAGTAAACACTCATGATTAATATTCTTATATTTATTAAATTTGATTTCAATTGAAACGACAATTGAAATATGTTGTTATTAGTTATTTAAATTGTTATATATGTTATTATCTATAACTGTTCACGTGTGGGATATGACACCATATCCTATTGTTTATATTATATCATTATTGATGATATATATGCTTGTTATATTATTTTCATATCTGTTATCACTCTGCAAGTTCCTTGTTAGTATAGAATTCATTATGGGTTGAAATGATACATACCCGAGCGGACTTTAGAATAGGAGAAAATCATTATGGGTTGAAATGATAGACTCAAGCGATTTTCAATTGAATTGAATTTGGGATTACGGGTTGAAATGATATCCACCCGTATATATTTAACTTACGGATTGAAATGATAAATATCCATATCATTTGAACATAGAATAGAAAATTATAAATTGACGCCATTGGTCTATATAAATGTTTTGAAATAATTTCTAAGATTTTGAAAAGAAATATATGGTTTTAATGAATATTGATTTAAATATTATATAGAAAGGTTATTTTAAATATAGATTTAATATTAATATATAATTTAATTAAGATTGATTTTATTAATACGAAATATGTTTAAGGATTTATTAAATTTGTATTTCAGGAATAGATTTGTGGAATAATTTTATAAGCTAAGGTTGGAAGATATATTTGGGACTTATTTGAAATTGTCATTAATTAAGGATTTTATTAAGTTAAATTGATTTGAAACTATTGAATTCGAAACTTTAAAATATGATCTTATAACTTGAATTTTCATTTAAGTAATTTAATGGATATTTCATGTCAAAAGGAATCGAAGGTAAAGTATAGAAAATGTTAATTTAAGGTCATATAAATAATATTGAATTTATTAAGTGAATATTTCAAACTAAATAATAGTAAAGTCAATTGGGAGATAAATGCAATTATCCAAAATTTAGTCTTTGAAATGTTGAATATTTAAAGCTTCGAAATAATATTAACTTTGAATTATATAAATATTTAAATGGTTTACTTTGTGGTTCAAATCTGTATTTGAAATCGTTAAAAATTGAATTTGTTTAGTCAGAAACTGAATTGAATGGAAATTGATAAATATAGATTGAATTAAATTTGAATGGGAAAGTCGAGTTGATTTTGAAGCTATTTGTGAAGTTTTGAGGAAATTACAAATACTTTATAAATTATTCAATATATATATACATATATACTATTTTGGAAGATAGATTTATTTGAAATGAAAGTGATATTTTGGCTTTGAAGGATAAATTAATTTGAATGACCATGGTGTTATAATGTATATTTCTACCTTGTAGATAATTCCACGAAATCCTTAGAGAATGGTTATCCCAAACGTCCTTTGAGTTACTTGTATTTTAGTTGTTATTTCACTTGAGTTGGATTTATCGATATAAGAATATTAATCCTGACTCGAGTGTATTGTATTTTGCTTTACGCTCGGGTAAGACTGAGTGATACAGCATTAGAGACTCACCTTTGGAGTTCGAAGCTTCATTTGGAGATCCAACTATCGATTCAGCTTCCAGCTTTTCCAGTTGATTGGTTCAGAGAAGTCATCGGTTCGTACTGAAGACTTCACTATATTTGAGATATTCTGATGTACTTTATTTCTAACTCTGATGTATATAGGAGCTTCATGAACTACTATTATTTTTTATTCCGCTGCATTATATTACTTTGTGTCTGTGATTTGTGATTATTTATTTACTGTTTATGCTAAGTTTGCCAAATTGAATTAACAATTCGGTATTTTGAACAATTCAAGTCCGATATGTGTGTCTGCCATTGCACTTGGAGGGTGCAGCATGGTAGGGGGTTCTTGCTTCCTGGTTTGGTAGCGAACGATTGACTATTACTGCTACATTTCCCAACGGGGTTGGTGGTGCAGCCGAGAGGCTGGCCGTAATGGCAGAACACAGGTACCAATGTATGCTACGGTGGGTGTTACCCTGTGACGCCCCACCTCTATACCCACGCTAGCCAAGAACATTACGGTGAACGCTGTCGACTAGCACGGAGAATAAGCTGTTGAGGAGCGACCATCCGTGTAATTTCTTTGCGCGAGCACCGATATGTCAGATAATATAACATGCATTCTATTTCAAGAGGAAATCCGACATACCAACACAAACTCAAAGCTACTACACGGTGGCTATATAAATCATTCGGAAACAAATATAGAAATAAACATAACACAAATCAGTCACAGGCAATTCATATCACAAAGGCGGAATAAGATATGAATACTACACTAGGAAGTGTACATCAGAGCAGTGGTCTAAAAAGATCCACAATATCACAAAAGAATAGTTACACGAACTACACAAAAGAATAAGTATACATTAACGAGTCTATGTCTCAAATGTATACAACAAAATAACTACTAATCTAAGTAGTTAACCCAAAAGTCAAGGAGTTAATCCCGGATGAGAAGTCAAGCAGAAGCACCTGTAACATCTCGGTCTGACCCGAGTATTACTTAATAAGAAAATAATAAACGGATCAGTCTAACTATAAATATCAGATGAAACGATATAGAGTAAGAGATATGACTAAACACATAATAATCACAATGCCAAGCTGTGATATATATACATAAATATATACTTAGTTTGTAACGTCCCGCCTTTTCGCACACTTTAAAACGACACACGTGCCAATTCAAAGCATACGCAAGGGCGGAGTGTTATGGGGTAAATCAGAAAAACAGAGAAGAAATAAAACGAAAATAGAATCTCACAGCGGAAGGATAAAATATAATAACAAATATACAGTTCATAAACAGTTTACAAAATGCTTGATTCTTCTTTTACAATAAATATCAGAGTTACACATACCAATACAAGCAATGCAGCGGAATAGAAAGAGTGTGGTGCAATACTATATATAAATAATACTGATTCTTCGTCTTCGTCCTCCAAAGCTAAAATCTGCTATCCTGAAACGCTCGGACTGACCCGAGCGAATTTGAAAAGACAAAAACACTCGAGTCAGACTAGAAATTCTTATGTGAGTTAAATAAACAGAAATAAATATGAGTACAGTAACTCAAGAGATGCTCGGGATTTACATCTCCTAAGGATCCGTTAAACTATTTACTATATAGTATATTGCGCTATTATAATAGCGTCTATTCATAAAATAAACTTACTTTTTAATAGCGTTAAGGGGTTACCCATATAGCCCTTAACACGTAATAGTCCCAGTAGTCCATCCAATATCATAGTCCCTCCTGATCGGGAAGCCACTAGAGGATATCACACGGGCTACGGGAGAAAACCAAACTCGTACAAGGCGCGATAGGGTAGGTGACACGGCACAACTAGGCAATGCCAGGGTAGATATACCAATTGCTATCCAGGCTGATGGTAACGCGCAGCGCGCAGCTGCCGCCCACCTCAAACTAACTCCCCAAAATCAAAATATAGAAGTGGCCACTGAATCAATCCAAGTCAAAGTATAATATCGAAGAGGAGCGTCCGATCAGAGGAATGACCTCATTGGCCTGAGAATCGCTCCTGTTTTAGCCACCTTATGCCAACTCACGGGAGTTGGGTGCACGTATTTACCTTACAGGAAACGTCCCCACCACCTACTTCATTCTGGAACTCCACCGCGTACACGGTTAGTCAAAGTGGTTTTCGGTATCGACAGAGAGTATGTCCATATCCGATCCCGGTCTCTTTGCCAACCCATCGTTATTATAACACCGCGGTTATTTAAAACAGTTTATAATTTTAAAACCAGAATATAATCCATTTCAAAACCATAATATTACGATATCATTCCAAAACCCAAAACCATATTTTACCACTTATCCCAAATATAATTCCTTTCCAATAATAAAAAGGCTTTAACTTCATAATATCTGAAAATCGAATATTTTCAAAGCATAATATTTTTGGAAATCCATAATTTCAAACCATAACTTTTAAAACTCAAATGGTTTGGATATTCAACGGTATATGAATTTCAAAGGCTTAACTTTACTGTCACTTTGTAAAGAAATAAGTTATATGGCTTTATGGAAATATTTCTTTATCTAAAGTTAAAATCATAATTTAGATATCACTCTTAAGTTCCAAAACCATTTCAATTTCCATATATATAAATCCATTGGAGTATTAATATTCAAAAACTAAAATTGGAATATATTCTTTCAACAAATTAAATGTTTTATTATTTAGTTTGAATATTCACATAAATCCTTAAACAACTCCAATTCTAGTAATAAAACATATGTATTTTTCGATTCCAATTATATTAGAATATTTTTCCAATTCAAATTCATATTAGAATATTCATTTCAATTTATCTTGGGAAAAATCCAATTATAAATATCATATCTTAAATTTCCAAACTTAACATTTAAACATATGATATAAATTTATCCAACTCCATTTTCTAAATTTTCTTCCATTTTACTAAGGGAATTTATACACCTTTTTATTTCAAAATTTCCAACTTTTCATGTACATAAATACGGAAGAAAAATATTTATACAGTATAAAATTTAAGATTATTATAAACCGTATTCCATCCAAACCATAGAAATCACATTAAAATAGTTATATATAGACCGCGGTGCCTGTATATAATTTTCTATCCTATGGTCAAGTGATACGGATATTTATCATTTCAATCCGCAATTTAAAAATAAACTTTGCGGTTTTATCATTTCAAACCACAATCCCGAAAAATGAAAAATGCATACTAACTTGCAGTTTAATAATATCCAAATAAAACATCCATTCAACAACACATCCATCATCCAATCACAAACATCAATCAATATCAGTCAATAACCATATATGTTTGGTAATATACAACAGGTAATAATTTGCAGTTTTATCTCAAATTATATTTATCAACTATTAATCTAACAGTTTATATTCAGTGATAATTTATATAACTGTTAACTAGCAGTTCATATGCAAACAAAAATTTCTAACAACCAATTAATACGCAATAAATCAATTAAATTTACAGTTAAATTTAATAAAATGCAATTCAACAGATATGAATGAAATAACATGCCAAAAGCTCATAAATAAATTTCTATTCATTTCTAAAATTTATTTAACAAACATAAAAGCTTCTAGTAATTGTGAGTTGGTTAAAACACTCACCTTTTGAATTTAAATTGAATCCAAATTCAATTTAAATCCAAAAATTCGCCCGTCTTAGAATTCGTCCAAACCAGCGTCATCAAGTCCGAAATTAAATTACGATCCTAACAAAAGAAATTTCGTGTGAATCGGAGTTCGTATGCGAAAGTTATGTCGAAAATTGCACTTGAATTTCAAATTTAAAATAAACAAGAATGGTACATATTCACCTACAACTTTGACACATCATCACCCCTGCTTGCATGCTACAGTCGCACGCGATTCCTTCCAGAGACCTACGCATGGACGCATTTTTCCAGTTTCGAACCCATGTTTGAACGCGCCAGTTGACCAGATTTTTTTTTTTTTTTTTTTGCTTGGATCGCTGCCACCTCCTGGAGCCACGCGTGCCGATCTCAAGATGGCTTTCGATCGGCCACCAAAAACACCCAGCCGCCACTAAAGATTGTACCCAGGCCAAACCCTAAACCAAAATTCCCACAGATCTGACCGTCGATTCGACGTAATAACCACATAGATCTAACCCCCTCAGTCCCCTCTCTAATACCCAGAAACAGAATCTCGATCCGATGAAGTTTTGTGCGACGATGATGAACGGTTTTGGGGCTGTTTGAATTTATTCTGGATGAACGACAGCTCCAATTGAAAAACGAATTGCACCACTAGATTACGCGTATCGAATACTTCAACATATATTTTTTTGAGAATTTTCTAAGATGTTTGAATTTTCACTGAATTTTGGATTGAAGCAGATCCAGATTTTGCAACCATTGAAGAGAAGGAGGAGATGAAGAAATATGTACGTATATCCAACTGACAATAGAAAGGAGGCTAGGGTTTATCATGGTATACTTATAGTTAGGGTTGGGTTAGAGCGTATAGGCTAGAAGGGTGAACGTACGCAACAAACTATGGCCTAAAAAGCCCGCTATACCTCCGGAACCGAATTTGTTAAAACTATATATCCAAATAGGTGTTTTAAAATATTCTGAACGTGATGGAAAAGGTTTCGCGACCAAATTTGATCATATGAAGAAGTTATGCTGAAAGCAAAATTTCCAAATTGATTTCAAATTGATTTTAATTAAATCGATTTCAAGGCGTTTCGCGTCCGTACGATCAAACGACAGGTCCGATTGATACGAAACTTGAAACCCTATAATAATTCACCGATACGGATCCGATGAAACTGGTTTCGTCGAAATCCGAGTCCGTGGCCAAAATGGCTATTTTTATATTCATTAAATCAATTAAATAAATTATAAAAATCCAATTTTATATTAAAATTCTAAAATTGACCAAATTTATTGCTTATATATTCTACAATAAATTTAAATAATTTAACAAGATTTAGATGTGAATTAAAAGTTAACAAGATATCAATTGCAGTGTTCATTTCTACACTTTCTTATATTAAGGAATTATGAATGAATTTCTCAAAACCGATTTATTAAATTTTTAACCTTTGTATACTCATCTTTTATCCAAAATAGGGATGCCACATACTTTGGTTCATGATTCACATTTTTATTCTTAAAGTCTATTTTAAATTTCAATAACGTAGTATTTAACGTCAAATTTAATAAATCCTGTTGTTTAATAATTATTGCTTAAAACTTGATTTTAATCTTCCCATTTATCTATTTAATTCCTTCTAGAATCCTAGCTAATATTTGTCATCCCTTCATTACCCAAATGTTCTTATCCCATCAAATTTTAAGTTATCGAAATATTAAATGCCAATTTCTTTTAATTGCACTAAATTTATCTATTAAAGGTTGCACTTAACCCAAATACATAAATCTTGCCCAATTTCTCCTTAAATCGATAAATCTTCATATAACAAATATGTTTATCATAAATTTTATCTACTCTTCCTTTTTAGGTAATGTCTTATATATTAGATTCCCATGCAATTTGCAATAAATCATACCCGTAGTTATATATAATTAAATGAATAAATAAGTGTTGACTCTATTCTTTTGATTCAACATTGGTTTACGTTATATTCCATTAATATTTCTACATACATCAGGAGTTTTAAAAATGGTTGTAACGTGAAATCTCGTCTACTTCCCATTTTATATTTAAGGCTTCTAAAACCGATTAATATTATTTCCCTAGTCCAAATTTTATTATTATAACCTTATATTTAATTTATTCCTATCGATGTAATAGTTAAACACAAATTCCCCTTATTCGCAATAAATCCACAAATTGGATTTCAAATTTTCAAATAAATAAATAAATAAATTTTATTTTATCACTTCTTAAATACCCAAACGTCATACCTTAATTAAAACTGCATTTATTACATTTTATAAAATCCTCCATCTTAAGTGACAAATCAAAACTACCCTAACTGCACAATTTATGGTAATTAATTCCAATTGCTTTTCCATTAAACTACATAAATTGTCCAATTGCAACCTACGTAGAATGTTTATTTATTTACAATCCTACTGTTTAAATGAATTGATCCTTTACGGTATAATTCACATTTGACTTGATTTCTCATTTATTTTGCAAAACAGTAAACTTCAATTGCTACCAACATTATATTTAATATTAGATTTCCATTTAATTTTATTGGAATCAATATATCTTCATTTGTATATTTTACGTATAAATATCTAAATTTCCAAATCAAGTACATTTATTAGAGACAACATTCAATAAAACTACTTATCACACTTATTGCATTGATTTATTCCAACGGACACTTTTATTTAGTCACTATTTATTATTACAACCAAATGTACAATCTCCACTATTTATTTTATATTAAATGAATTCCATTCTAGTAAATATTTTTTTATTAGTATTCACTGATTCACATTTATATTGGTTTCTTATATTTAACTTATAACAAGGTGTGTACATTTACATCATTCAAATCTATTTCCATGTAACTATTAAATTGTTACATTAAATTCCAATTACTATAACAAATTACTACATTTTCTCAAATAAAATATTAAGACCTTTATTTTATTCTAAATTAGATTAGAAATTATATTAAATTAATCCATTTAATATCATCAAATTTAACGGGTCGTTACACTCTCCCCCACTCAAAACTTTTCGTCCCCGAAAAGGGAAAAGAAGGGAGAAGAAAGAATTAAATACAATACATTTTATTACAAATATTAACTTATAAACAATAATTTACTAGACTAATCTCCTTGAATGAAATATACCTGTTTTATAATCATTATATCCTTTAATACTTAAATTATTAAAGTTGGAAAAATATTTTCAACAAAATTCTAAGTCCAAAATTTTCTGAAAATTTTGGCAGAGTCTCCTTTGTACGGAGGGACTCTGGAGAAAATATAATATCCAAAATAAAATATCCCAACATGGGAAAATTATATAAAATAGCATTACAAAACGTAATCCGGAAACGTACCTATTTGTCGGGCAATACGCTTATTATTATGGAACCAAAAGCAGTAGCAGTTGCTTCCATAACCTGTATTTCACTTATATAATCTAAATAGGTTAAATATTTATATTAAAGTGGAATATTTCAAGGTTTCAACTATTAACGATAATAAATACAACAACCATCAATATACAAACAACACTCACAAACAACAAACAATCATCCAATCAAACAAACAAATAGTTGTTCGGGTTCAAAATCTGAAATTGTACGGAATGAAAAACAACTATCAAGTGCATCATTTACTCAACAGTCTTAGATGGAACAAAATAGATTATTTATTCATCAAACAACTTCAAATTTCCTTACCCGACCAACCATAAAGCAAACAATAGCAATTCAAACCAAACATTAAATTACTTGTTATAAAATTTCATTATTTCACACATTAGCTGTTTGATTTCCTTTCTTTTATTCAAACTACATAGATTTCCTTTATTTCTAACAACTTTTAAATTGTATTTACTCATCAATTGTCGTTTCCTTTATTTTTACTTATTACTTGCAATTATTAATTTTTATTCATTCAGGTCAAGCAAGTTTCTTTTATTTGTATTATATTTAATACATTTCTCAAATTCAATCATTTATTAAATGTTTACATTCTATTTATTTAATTCCAGTAACCCTTTTTAATTACACTTACATTCTAAACTTAATAACCTTCATTCTAAACTTAATAACCTTCATTCTTATAAATAAAAGATTTTATTAATTCATTACCTAGGGTTCACAGTCAAATACTTATATTACCTACCTTTATTATATTAAAGTAGTAGTATTTCAATCATACTTAAGTTAATAACCTTACACATCAATCTTTATTAATTAAGGAATTTTATTTTATATATTTACGTTTAAAATAACATATTAATAATACTAACCTTTAATTTTTGTAAAATTTCAATTATCCCTTAAGTTAATACCATTAAATTCTTATTTATAACAGCAATTTATTGAATACTACATTATTTCCAAAATCCTGCTTGTATAATATTCTATTCAAATCTCTTATTTAACATTTCAACTTTTTATATTTGGTAAGTTATTTATGTTAAAGAAAAAGCAATAGAACTTATACAGGTTTATCTCAATTCTTTTAATTCATTCATTGTTCAATAACTCTTTACCTTTCTTATAAGTTAGAATTTTACCTTTCTTTATACTTAGCATAAATTCTCTTACCTAAATTAGAGGTTTTCAATCCATTTATTACTTACTTTTTATTTCACTAAAAGTAATTTAAACCATTGATTAGTGGAAATTTTAGAATTAAATACCGGGTCAAATTCAATCTATTTTTAAAATAATAGATAAATTTATTTTTATAACTTATATATCTCTAATTATATTTAAAACAATTAACATTTTAGATAATTTCAAAATAAATCTGCAGTAGAATCTACTACAGTGGCCTTTTTCCTTCGAAACTCGAAAATGAAAGTCGATGATGCGGCCGTCATCACCGAAATTATTTTCCAGCGACAGAGAGGAAAGTACAAAATTTATTTTCTTCAAAATCCTCTTTAAACCAATTTTTTCGAATTATACTAAATATCTATATAAGAAAATACTTATAAACCAAATCATTATATTTCATAAATCCTTTGAAAGTAGATTTTTAAAATCCCGGACTTAAGTTCTAAAATCTCCAATTTGATTCATTATAATTTCAACTTAGCTTCAATTATTATAAATATTTTATTACCTAACACCCAATCTATAGCAACCAAAATATATATCTTTATAAAAATATTTTTTTATATAGAAAATACAATAGGCAAAATTATTTCATTCACCTATACTAAAAACAAATATTATGTCGGTCTGTCCTATTAAGTGTTTAGAAATCCCTATTGATGACACAGCGTCCCATGCATCAACCAGAATTTATAAATACAAAGCGGAACAGATTAACACAATATCAAAATCTTTTTATAAAACTAACAAATACGCTCTCTCATATATATACTCTCAGCGACTTCCATAGGGTATTACTACCCTATTAACAAAGAGTCAAACCCCACAAAGCCAAGGTTTATCGCTAAACCAAAGCTCTGATACCAACTGTAACGTCCCGCCTTTTCGCACACTTTAAAACGACACACGTGCCAATTCAAAGCATACGCAAGGGCGGAGTGTTATGGGGTAAATCAGAAAAACAGAGAAGAAATAAAACGAAAATAGAATCTCTGTAACAGCCCTAGTTTTTAGATATTTATTTTATTATTAATTATTTAATTTTAAAAATGTATTTATATAAATTGTGTTTAACAATATAGTTAATTATTTAATTTGAAGATATATTTTATAAAATTGTATATGTCAATAAAATTTAATATTAACTGTAAAAAAATTTAAGCTATGTTTAAACTGTAAAATTTCGCGTTTAAAAGACGCGTCAAATTTTAGGGTATAAAGCAACGTAATAAAACGTGTGTTTTTAAAATGTTATTTTACAGAAATTTTTGATATTTTGACTGCGTCTGTTTAACGTAGTGTAAAAAAATCATGTTTCCAAATATTTTGGAGAGAAACATCAGTCAGTGATTTTATACCAAACATTATTTTATTATTCGTTAACTGACCGATTGATAAAATAAATTGTATTACATACGTTCATCCCTACATCAGTGCAAAATCAACCCCTGTGTACAAATCTTTTTGTTACCGTTCACATCTAAGAAAATCAACTCTCCCTCTTTTAAATTTCCGTTTCAGTTTTGATTTTTAAGTAACGTTCAAATCCCTCTCTGATATTTTTCCTTTGCACTTATATCAGCCATCAAACTTAAATCACGCATACATTAAATCCAGTTGTGTAACTGCCTAAATCTTATATCACACTGTTTAGTTTGCAACAAATGGGATATTAAAAGTTTGCATGTCTAAAGATAAATCAACGTATGCCTTAAACCAAGCTTTTGCGTTACAGCCAAGACATATTATTGGAAGCAAATTCCAACCTTTCCCATTTTCTGCTTGCAAATGGCTCTACCTTAAATCACGCATATAACACATTTACCTTCCTATAAACTAATAGCTCTCTCTCCCTTTGACCGTGCAACAGTTTAAAACATTCAAGTGCAAGGTTAGAAATTGTTAATTATTTGAAACGGTTAACATTTACCATTCTTATGTGACATGCTAAATCAGGGGTTTCCTTAATCACGTAATATACTCATTTACACTTGCCTCCGCATGTCAGTTTTCTTTCATAAATTAATTCTTAAGTCTGGCCATTTCATTTATTTTAATCAAACTAAATAAGGGATTTAAAGCATGCTGAAATCACGCATTCATATTTACATATTTTTAAACTTTATATGTGGTGTAACTCTCGGTCCCTCCCTTTATTTCATTCCTTTTGTAACTGATGTCATAAACCACTGATTGCTCTTCCTCTGATCTTGCCACAGATCATATTTTTCCAATTTTGCAACGTCCAAATACATTTGTAAACATATTTAATACAAATCAAAATTTATTTAAAAATAAATGAATCATCACACACGTATTCATATTTACACAGTTAAAAATAAAACTGATACTTAAGAAAACAAATAAAACTGAGACGAATCAAATGCATGGTCCAAATATTTGTCAGTATAAAAATCAAGTTTTCTACTAGAAACGTTCGAACCTCTTACCTATTTTTAAAGAATAACTGATGCACTCCTTCCTTTCAGCCATGTAACTCACTGACTTTTGCATTCACACATATTTTCATACAAAGATTTAAACCACTATTTATCAACAAATCAAGGCTTGCAATTCTGGCATCTCGCATAAATTATAACTATTGATTTATCTCCTCCACTGATGTAGCTCATCAGTTACATTCAAACCACTATATATCTATCCCATTCCTTAAATCACGTAAGTAAAAGAAACTGATGCCTCAAAAATTAAGTTTTACTATATAACGTTCGAACTATGCACCTATTCATAGCCTACATACATATCAAAAGTACAATCACACATGAAAAAGCTCTTTAAAAAAACTGATGCGTTATCTACACTTATGATCCCCATGGAACTTCACAAACATCATCTATATTTACACCAGCTCTTTTTTCCCTTCCACTATTCGCTCTGCCTTGCCTCCTTCTTGAGCCCGAGATCTATCAGGTAATAGCATTTTTTTTCCTTTCGTCCAGATTTGCTTCTTCTTCATTTTCTGATTTTCTTCATCACCTTGCTCGGCCTCCCCATGTTGTACGAGTTATGTCCATAATTATTGTGTGTAGATCTGTGACTTGTTGTCTAGGCTAGGAAGTTTGGCAAGTCTGCATATGATTATGATATAGGTGTAGGTCAGTTGTGGTATAGGCTGAGTGAAGATTCACATACTAAGTTGTGCACCTGTGCACATTCGCACCAGAGAGATCAGATTTGGATGAAGACTGGGATATTTAGTTGAGTAAATAGTGATGCTAAATAGAAGTAAGGGTGGATGCTTTGTTCAAGATCAATGAGTTGAAAGGGGTTAATGGTTTCAGAGATTTGAACAGATTGTCACTGCATGATTGGATGTTTGGTTGCTAGTTGCTGTCATTTGCTCAATTTACTTGGATTTTTAAATTGATAATAACAGATACTATTTGGGTTGTTTTAAAATTGTCAAGAACAGATACTACTTGGTTTTGTTTTAATTCTAATAAGAACAGATACTATTTGATTTTTTTTTTTTTTTTTGTGTTTAAACTGTTAAGAACAAATGATATCAATTTTTGATTTAAACTGATAAGAACAGCTGCACCAAGTTTTGTTTTTAAATTGATAAGTTGGTAAGTGCAGATGCTACTAAAATATTTTGTTTAATTAAGTAGTTGAAGTGCATAATTGTTCTTGTAATAAAGATATGTACTGAGTATTGCATGCCTCATGTTGCTCTAGTCTTCATTTCCATTTTGTTTGCCTATTTGTATTGCATTTTCTTGGCATTGACTTGTATTCAGTCACATTGCACTGTCCATGCATGATGATCCTCACTTTGCACTTTGAATTGTTGTATGCATTTGAGTTCACCCTCATTCGAATTGTTGCAGTCTTGTACAGGTATTAATAGCTTGTCCCTTATAACCTGGTTGCATTATTGATCCATTTTTTTTGACAGTCTGCATTAGTTGGTTTATTTGAGTTGGGTATTTTCACTTGAATTGGTCTTGTGGCAGTTTGCATGTCAAGTTGCACACTACTGTCTTATATTACTTTGATAAAATGTGAAATGTTACATGTTGCTTCGTACCATGCTTTAGTTGTCTGCATCCCATATCTCTGCTCTTACAATATGAACAGACCCTTGAAACCATATGTTATCTTGTTGTTTGAATCATAGCTTGATGTTATATATGTATGTAGATAGTGTGTCTGCTTGTCTGCATTGAGGTTGTATTCATATATACCTGCTACTGTTGCATTATTTGCTTCACTTGAGTTTTGTAACTGTAGCCTATTGGGTTCATTTTGAAACTTTGTATTTTCAAAATTTTTGATATGTTCAGTCTTCATATCCATTCCAGTTTACATTATCTAATATGTTTCAGTTTCATATCTATATTGCATCCATAATGTTGCACTTTGGTCTGGTCATTGTTTTCCTGGGTGTTGAAGTCTTCATCTCCATTTTATGTACTGTTAGTACTTCATCCCTGTTGTGCATGTCTGCAAATTTAGTAATACATGCCTGCATATTTAGTTAGTATCAGCCTGGGTAGAAATGGGGAACAACTAGGTTTAAAAAAAAAAAAAAAAAAAAAAAAAAAAAAAAAATCTGATGGTGAAGCTGAATTCTAGAGGTAAATATGAGTTAGAAGATAGTTGGGCAACACAAACATGGGCATCTGTAAGTATTCGGATAACAGAGAAATAGGGATAAGTGTTCACCAGTTTTGCATATGACCCGTAGATTTGACATATTTAACTCGAAGCAATATAGGTGCTGACTCGAAGCAACGACTTGCTTGGCCCGAAGCAGTTGAGTTTTTCTCAGGGTAAAAAAATTTTGGACACAGGGTAGTGTTATGTTCTATTCATGGCGTGAGTTTGCATGGGATACGAGTGTGCACATGTACAAAGTATAGAGTAGGAAAACTTCACCTTCTGTCAGTCAGCCTTTAGAAATTTTGTCGTAGTTTAGTGTTACCCGGTTCTCGTTTAGGGTATGTTTTGGTCACGGTACACGGTGGAGTGGTCGAGCAAAGCAAACAAACCCCGTTCTATTCTCATTTTCTTTGATCGTAAATTTTTAAGTCACGTATTCCATAATTGAAATTTTGTTCTAGATTTGAATCTACGTCAGAAGAATTTGATCGTTATTCTCTGTCGTGCTTTATCGGTGAATCGTCGTTTTGTATTCAAATTTTCTGCAACTTTCAGGTGAGTTTTTCTCACCAGACATATGTACATATATTGTGTAAATTATCGCAAGTGTATGTGTAAACATTCTATTTAGATATTATCTGTCTGTAGTATGATGTAGAATGATGAACCCATTTAAATTGACATCTCATCAGTTATTTATCTGTTATATTATTTCTGCAGTTATATTTTTAATTGTTATTTACTGCTTAAATCACCACTGCAAGTTCCCTGTTAAAGTTGGATTGTTATGGGCTGAAATAATGATTATTGTTAAACTAGTCTGTTAACTGCTTAACTGATAACTTGGGATTGCGGGTTTGAAATGATAGAACCCGGGGTTTTGTAAATTACGGGTTGAAATGATATAAATCCGTATCACTTGACCTAGGCTAGAGAACTATATACAGGCCCGTGGTTCTTATAATATTTTCTGAAATATTTAAAAATTATTTTGGAAGTTAAATATTTGATTTAATATCTTTAAAGGATTTTATTTTAATTTTTGAATGAGTTATAAATGTTAATAAGTAAATAGATAAATAAGTTATATTTGGAAATATTTATTTAGTTAATCAATCTGCTACAGCATTTTAAAATGCGGTCTTTTTGAAATTGGACTAGTTTTACCCGTAACTTTAGGTAGCATTTCCTAAGTGCTACAGAATCTAGAATTGATTGTTTTAAAACTCATGGAATTTGAGAAATTTTATTTTATGTTAAGTTTTGGAAAATCTTAAGATATGATATTTATAACTGGATTTTCCTTAATAAATTTAAGATGAATATTCTAGTATTAAGTGAATTTTGAAGATATTAAATGACTAACATTGGGAGTTTATTTATGGAATTTATGGGAATATTCAAGACTAAATAATAAAACATTGATTTGTTGAAAGAATAAAATCCAAACTTAGTTTTGAATAGGAAATACTCCAATTGGATATATATATATAGGAATTGTAACGGATTTGGGGACATAAAGTGATATTTAAATTATGGTTTAAACTTTAAATAAAGAAATATATTTGTAAAGCTATATAAATTATCTTCTTCACAAAGTAACCATAAAGTTAAACCATTTATTCTATATACCGTTGAATATCCAAACCATTTGTGTGTTGGGAGTTATGATTTAAAGTAGAAATTTCAAATATTATGTTTTGAAGATATATTTCAAATATTTGGCTTCCAGATATTATAAATTTTAAGCAGTATGGTTTTGGAAAGAATTATATTTGAATATAACGATATCATATTGTTTTGGGTTTTAAAATGATATCGTATTTATAGTTTTGAAATGGAAATGTTTATTTTGGTTTTAAAGTATAAAATGTTTTAAATGACCACGGGTTATAATAACGATGGGTTGGCAAAGAGACCGGGATCGGATATGGACATACTCTCTGTCGATACCGAAAACCACTTTGACCAACCGTGTACGCGGCGGAGATTCCAGAATGAAGTAGGTCGGTGGTGGCGTTTCCTGTAAGGTAAATACGTGGACCCGACTCCCGTGAGTTGGCATAAGGTGGCTAAAACAGGAGCAATTCCAGGCCAATGAGGTCATTCCTCTGATCGGACGCTCCTCTTCGATATTATACTATGATTTTGGATTGATTCGGTGGCCACCTCTATATTTTGATTTTGGGGAGTTAGTCCGAGGTGGGCGGTAACTGCGGCTACGCGTTTCCACCAGCCTGGATAGCAATTGGTATATCTACCCTGGCATTGCCTAGTTGTGCCGTGTCATCTACCATACCGAGCCTTGTACGAGTTTAGATTTCTCCCGTAGCCCGTGTGGTATCCTCTAGTTGCTTCCCGATCAGGAGGAGCTATGATATTGGATGGACTACTGGGACTATTACGTGTTAAGGGCTATATGGGTAACCCCTTAATGCTAAGAAAAAAGTATGTTTATTTTATAAATAGACACTATTATAATAGCGCAATATACTACATAGTAAATAGTTTAACGGATCCTTAGAGGATGGGCGGTCCCAAGCATCCTTTAAGTTACTTGCTCTATATTACAGTACACTTGAATTAGCTTACATTATATAAGTATGTATGTCCTGACTCGAGTGTTATGTTTTATTTTACGCTCGGGTCAGCCTGAGTTGCGGTTTTCAGTTCTATCTGGAGCTAGGACATCCCGTAGATCATTCGTGCTGCTGGAAGCCTTTTCAGTCTTTATCTTTTTGCAAGCAAGGCTTTGGAAGACTCTGTTCCTATGTATGTCTAAAGCTGTATTGCAGATTCTAAACTATGTAAATTCTGTTGATCAAAGATTTGTAGTGGCTTCATGAACCACTGAAATTTTATTTCCGCTGTAAGTTCTGATATCTGTGTATGTGATTCTGTGATTTTATTTACTGCATATTCTGAGTTTTGCCAAATTTATTCTACAACGCAGTACCTTGAACACTTCAAGTCCGACATGAGCGGATGCGAAGGGTTGAAAATACTGGGTCATTACATTTGGTATCAGAGCTTTGGTTCTAGGCAAAACTTAGAATATATGGTAAATTGGATTTACAGAATCACCTTCATTAGAGATTGAACCATTCTCTTTTCGAGTTCTGGAACGTCCCCTACGGTTCCAAAGTTCATTCGTGTCCCTCACTTTTCATCTTCCTTAAATTCTGGAGTATTCCATAACTCCACTTCGAATGATCTTCATAGTAAATTTGCGGTCTCGCCATCATTCTAATAAAGGGGTGAAACTCCTTTACAATTAGCATTTATTCACCGGAGATTTATATTTATCATTGGTTTATATGCTAGTATCTTTGGTTATTCCGAACTCTACCTCTTCGGATCAAATGTAGATTTACCCCAACCACATCGATCCGATTCTTTAAGTCACGGTTGACCCGGTCAAGGTTGTCCGCGATTATATAGACTTACCCAGTTTCCTTATTCTGATTTTTAATCACCGGATTTTCTGATTTCAACTCATCTTGAATTCTATTTGATTTGAGTTCATCAAAAATTTGAATCACTATCCTTGACTTGAAAGTTTTATTTCTGTATTTGAAAATAAAATCTAATATATATATAAGTATAATTTTCAGAACTCTATAATTAATTTGACTAGTTGTCAAGAGATAATAGTTTTGATTTTATTTATGAGTTTGTAAGCCATGTGTTTTGTCATATATAAATAATTGAACTATAAAACAATGGTTACAAATAGAAATGAAGTTAAAACTAGAACTTGAGAATTAAACTTCCGATGATTTCAAACCTTGTATTTAAAGTTTAAAAGGATATAATAAGTATTTTCGAATAGAAATTTGTTTCCGAAAATTTTTAAATCTAGTGCTTTTCTCTTTGTCGCTGGAAAATAATTTCGGTGATGACTGCAGCATCATCGACTTTCATTTTCGAGTTTCGAAGTGAAGGGACCACCCTGTAGTCCGGCTACAGTGTACCTTGAGATTTTTGATTTGAATTTCTAAAGTATGACTTAATATATATAATTTATATTTTATTTGACATATTATGTATATATATTTATTTATCTCTAAATGGTTTGAAGAAGAATCAGAAATTTAATTCTTAAGTTTTATCTTGAGGAATAATTTAATAAAAATAAATTTGAATAAGAAATTCCAACAGGAAATAATTGAATTTGAAAGTTTAGTTGTATAATACTCAATTCCATTCAATATAACATACCTTGAGTTTCAAAAGTTAACAATGTAATTGGATAATATACATTATAAAAAGGGGATTTTATAATTAAAATTTAGGTGGTTATAATAAATGTTATACACTAAAATTTTAGTTGTAAAAGATAAATAGAGGTAGATATAGAAAAAGGAATTTAAGAAATTTATTCAAAGGAACCTAATAATCAAAGTTGATTTAACATGGAACCTTAAATCTAACTAAGAAATTCTAATTAAAGTTATTCCCTAAGTGAATAATTATGATTTGAATAGTTAGGACATATTCTAATATTGCTAAATTTGATAATTGAGATTTTGGGTTTCGGATAAAAATTTTTATTGAAGGAATATCTTATTTTTTTAAAATAGGTATTTCAAATAAAGTGGTTAGGATATTTGTTAAGAATTTAGAGTTAAGAAAATAATAAACTGATTAGGAATACTATCATATCTACTATAACATATTATCAGTGCTGCTATTCTAAAAATATAATGTTTGAAAATTTATAATTGAATAAATGAAGATTATTTTAAAAGGGTTATGATTTTAGTAGTATGATTTCCAAATGATAATATCTATAAATCGTAATGATTTTCAAAATATTATGATCTCAAATTTATTATCTTATTTTGTTTTGAACTATCTTTAAATGTCCTTGGTTTCCTTATCTGCTACGGATTGGGATGCTATCGCTTATACCAGTCTATTTAGAAATCTTTCTATAATCTTTGAGATCTTTGTTACTCATCGGGACCTGAGCACCGCTGAGCACCCATAGACTGACAGTCAAACTGAAGGGGTAAAACCAATTCTAGAGAACCTTCTTCGTGCTTCAAATCCGGAACTATCCGTTTAAGATTCTTGTCTATCTAGCTTATCTTCTTTGTTTCTCTTCTTTCGTTCCTTTTCGAGGACGAAAAATTCTTAAGTGGGGGAGAGTGTAACAGCCCTAGTTTTTAGATATTTATTTTATTATTAATTATTTAATTTTAAAAATGTATTTATATAAATTGTGTTTAACAATATAGTTAATTATTTAATTTGAAGATATATTTTATAAAATTGTATATGTCAATAAAATTTAATATTAACTGTAAAAAAATTTAAGCTATGTTTAAACTGTAAAATTTCGCGTTTAAAAGACGCGTCAAATTTTAGGGTATAAAGCAACGTAATAAAACGTGTGTTTTTAAAATGTTATTTTACAGAAATTTTTGATATTTTGACTGCGTCTGTTTAACGTAGTGTAAAAAAATCATGTTTCCAAATATTTTGGAGAGAAACATCAGTCAGTGATTTTATACCAAACATTATTTTATTATTCGTTAACTGACCGATTGATAAAATAAATTGTATTACATACGTTCATCCCTACATCAGTGCAAAATCAACCCCTGTGTACAAATCTTTTTGTTACCGTTCACATCTAAGAAAATCAACTCTCCCTCTTTTAAATTTCCGTTTCAGTTTTGATTTTTAAGTAACGTTCAAATCCCTCTCTGATATTTTTCCTTTGCACTTATATCAGCCATCAAACTTAAATCACGCATACATTAAATCCAGTTGTGTAACTGCCTAAATCTTATATCACACTGTTTAGTTTGCAACAAATGGGATATTAAAAGTTTGCATGTCTAAAGATAAATCAACGTATGCCTTAAACCAAGCTTTTGCGTTACAGCCAAGACATATTATTGGAAGCAAATTCCAACCTTTCCCATTTTCTGCTTGCAAATGGCTCTACCTTAAATCACGCATATAACACATTTACCTTCCTATAAACTAATAGCTCTCTCTCCCTTTGACCGTGCAACAGTTTAAAACATTCAAGTGCAAGGTTAGAAATTGTTAATTATTTGAAACGGTTAACATTTACCATTCTTATGTGACATGCTAAATCAGGGGTTTCCTTAATCACGTAATATACTCATTTACACTTGCCTCCGCATGTCAGTTTTCTTTCATAAATTAATTCTTAAGTCTGGCCATTTCATTTATTTTAATCAAACTAAATAAGGGATTTAAAGCATGCTGAAATCACGCATTCATATTTACATATTTTTAAACTTTATATGTGGTGTAACTCTCGGTCCCTCCCTTTATTTCATTCCTTTTGTAACTGATGTCATAAACCACTGATTGCTCTTCCTCTGATCTTGCCACAGATCATATTTTTCCAATTTTGCAACGTCCAAATACATTTGTAAACATATTTAATACAAATCAAAATTTATTTAAAAATAAATGAATCATCACACACGTATTCATATTTACACAGTTAAAAATAAAACTGATACTTAAGAAAACAAATAAAACTGAGACGAATCAAATGCATGGTCCAAATATTTGTCAGTATAAAAATCAAGTTTTCTACTAGAAACGTTCGAACCTCTTACCTATTTTTAAAGAATAACTGATGCACTCCTTCCTTTCAGCCATGTAACTCACTGACTTTTGCATTCACACATATTTTCATACAAAGATTTAAACCACTATTTATCAACAAATCAAGGCTTGCAATTCTGGCATCTCGCATAAATTATAACTATTGATTTATCTCCTCCACTGATGTAGCTCATCAGTTACATTCAAACCACTATATATCTATCCCATTCCTTAAATCACGTAAGTAAAAGAAACTGATGCCTCAAAAATTAAGTTTTACTATATAACGTTCGAACTATGCACCTATTCATAGCCTACATACATATCAAAAGTACAATCACACATGAAAAAGCTCTTTAAAAAAACTGATGCGTTATCTACACTTATGATCCCCATGGAACTTCACAAACATCATCTATATTTACACCAGCTCTTTTTTCCCTTCCACTATTCGCTCTGCCTTGCCTCCTTCTTGAGCCCGAGATCTATCAGGTAATAGCATTTTTTTTTCCTTTCGTCCAGATTTGCTTCTTCTTCATTTTCTGATTTTCTTCATCACCTTGCTCGGCCTCCCCATGTTGTACGAGTTATGTCCATAATTATTGTGTGTAGATCTGTGACTTGTTGTCTAGGCTAGGAAGTTTGGCAAGTCTGCATATGATTATGATATAGGTGTAGGTCAGTTGTGGTATAGGCTGAGTGAAGATTCACATACTAAGTTGTGCACCTGTGCACATTCGCACCAGAGAGATCAGATTTGGATGAAGACTGGGATATTTAGTTGAGTAAATAGTGATGCTAAATAGAAGTAAGGGTGGATGCTTTGTTCAAGATCAATGAGTTGAAAGGGGTTAATGGTTTCAGAGATTTGAACAGATTGTCACTGCATGATTGGATGTTTGGTTGCTAGTTGCTGTCATTTGCTCAATTTACTTGGATTTTTAAATTGATAATAACAGATACTATTTGGGTTGTTTTAAAATTGTCAAGAACAGATACTACTTGGTTTTGTTTTAATTCTAATAAGAACAGATACTATTTGATTTTTTTTTTTTTTTTGTGTTTAAACTGTTAAGAACAAATGATATCAATTTTTGATTTAAACTGATAAGAACAGCTGCACCAAGTTTTGTTTTTAAATTGATAAGTTGGTAAGTGCAGATGCTACTAAAATATTTTGTTTAATTAAGTAGTTGAAGTGCATAATTGTTCTTGTAATAAAGATATGTACTGAGTATTGCATGCCTCATGTTGCTCTAGTCTTCATTTCCATTTTGTTTGCCTATTTGTATTGCATTTTCTTGGCATTGACTTGTATTCAGTCACATTGCACTGTCCATGCATGATGATCCTCACTTTGCACTTTGAATTGTTGTATGCATTTGAGTTCACCCTCATTCGAATTGTTGCAGTCTTGTACAGGTATTAATAGCTTGTCCCTTATAACCTGGTTGCATTATTGATCCATTTTTTTTGACAGTCTGCATTAGTTGGTTTATTTGAGTTGGGTATTTTCACTTGAATTGGTCTTGTGGCAGTTTGCATGTCAAGTTGCACACTACTGTCTTATATTACTTTGATAAAATGTGAAATGTTACATGTTGCTTCGTACCATGCTTTAGTTGTCTGCATCCCATATCTCTGCTCTTACAATATGAACAGACCCTTGAAACCATATGTTATCTTGTTGTTTGAATCATAGCTTGATGTTATATATGTATGTAGATAGTGTGTCTGCTTGTCTGCATTGAGGTTGTATTCATATATACCTGCTACTGTTGCATTATTTGCTTCACTTGAGTTTTGTAACTGTAGCCTATTGGGTTCATTTTGAAACTTTGTATTTTCAAAATTTTTGATATGTTCAGTCTTCATATCCATTCCAGTTTACATTATCTAATATGTTTCAGTTTCATATCTATATTGCATCCATAATGTTGCACTTTGGTCTGGTCATTGTTTTCCTGGGTGTTGAAGTCTTCATCTCCATTTTATGTACTGTTAGTACTTCATCCCTGTTGTGCATGTCTGCAAATTTAGTAATACATGCCTGCATATTTAGTTAGTATCAGCCTGGGTAGAAATGGGGAACAACTAGGTTTAAAAAAAAAAAAAAAAAAAAAAAAAAAAAAAAAAAAAAAAAAAAAATCTGATGGTGAAGCTGAATTCTAGAGGTAAATATGAGTTAGAAGATAGTTGGGCAACACAAACATGGGCATCTGTAAGTATTCGGATAACAGAGAAATAGGGATAAGTGTTCACCAGTTTTGCATATGACCCGTAGATTTGACATATTTAACTCGAAGCAATATAGGTGCTGACTCGAAGCAACGACTTGCTTGGCCCGAAGCAGTTGAGTTTTTCTCAGGGTAAAAAAATTTTGGACACAGGGTAGTGTTATGTTCTATTCATGGCGTGAGTTTGCATGGGATACGAGTGTGCACATGTACAAAGTATAGAGTAGGAAAACTTCACCTTCTGTCAGTCAGCCTTTAGAAATTTTGTCGTAGTTTAGTGTTACCCGGTTCTCGTTTAGGGTATGTTTTGGTCACGGTACACGGTGGAGTGGTCGAGCAAAGCAAACAAACCCCGTTCTATTCTCATTTTCTTTGATCGTAAATTTTTAAGTCACGTATTCCATAATTGAAATTTTGTTCTAGATTTGAATCTACGTCAGAAGAATTTGATCGTTATTCTCTGTCGTGCTTTATCGGTGAATCGTCGTTTTGTATTCAAATTTTCTGCAACTTTCAGGTGAGTTTTTCTCACCAGACATATGTACATATATTGTGTAAATTATCGCAAGTGTATGTGTAAACATTCTATTTAGATATTATCTGTCTGTAGTATGATGTAGAATGATGAACCCATTTAAATTGACATCTCATCAGTTATTTATCTGTTATATTATTTCTGCAGTTATATTTTTAATTGTTATTTACTGCTTAAATCACCACTGCAAGTTCCCTGTTAAAGTTGGATTGTTATGGGCTGAAATAATGATTATTGTTAAACTAGTCTGTTAACTGCTTAACTGATAACTTGGGATTGCGGGTTTGAAATGATAGAACCCGGGGTTTTGTAAATTACGGGTTGAAATGATATAAATCCGTATCACTTGACCTAGGCTAGAGAACTATATACAGGCCCGTGGTTCTTATAATATTTTCTGAAATATTTAAAAATTATTTTGGAAGTTAAATATTTGATTTAATATCTTTAAAGGATTTTATTTTAATTTTTGAATGAGTTATAAATGTTAATAAGTAAATAGATAAATAAGTTATATTTGGAAATATTTATTTAGTTAATCAATCTGCTACAGCATTTTAAAATGCGGTCTTTTTGAAATTGGACTAGTTTTACCCGTAACTTTAGGTAGCATTTCCTAAGTGCTACAGAATCTAGAATTGATTGTTTTAAAACTCATGGAATTTGAGAAATTTTATTTTATGTTAAGTTTTGGAAAATCTTAAGATATGATATTTATAACTGGATTTTCCTTAATAAATTTAAGATGAATATTCTAGTATTAAGTGAATTTTGAAGATATTAAATGACTAACATTGGGAGTTTATTTATGGAATTTATGGGAATATTCAAGACTAAATAATAAAACATTGATTTGTTGAAAGAATAAAATCCAAACTTAGTTTTGAATAGGAAATACTCCAATTGGATATATATATATAGGAATTGTAACGGATTTGGGGACATAAAGTGATATTTAAATTATGGTTTAAACTTTAAATAAAGAAATATATTTGTAAAGCTATATAAATTATCTTCTTCACAAAGTAACCATAAAGTTAAACCATTTATTCTATATACCGTTGAATATCCAAACCATTTGTGTGTTGGGAGTTATGATTTAAAGTAGAAATTTCAAATATTATGTTTTGAAGATATATTTCAAATATTTGGCTTCCAGATATTATAAATTTTAAGCAGTATGGTTTTGGAAAGAATTATATTTGAATATAACGATATCATATTGTTTTGGGTTTTAAAATGATATCGTATTTATAGTTTTGAAATGGAAATGTTTATTTTGGTTTTAAAGTATAAAATGTTTTAAATGACCACGGGTTATAATAACGATGGGTTGGCAAAGAGACCGGGATCGGATATGGACATACTCTCTGTCGATACCGAAAACCACTTTGACCAACCGTGTACGCGGCGGAGATTCCAGAATGAAGTAGGTCGGTGGTGGCGTTTCCTGTAAGGTAAATACGTGGACCCGACTCCCGTGAGTTGGCATAAGGTGGCTAAAACAGGAGCAATTCCAGGCCAATGAGGTCATTCCTCTGATCGGACGCTCCTCTTCGATATTATACTATGATTTTGGATTGATTCGGTGGCCACCTCTATATTTTGATTTTGGGGAGTTAGTCCGAGGTGGGCGGTAACTGCGGCTACGCGTTTCCACCAGCCTGGATAGCAATTGGTATATCTACCCTGGCATTGCCTAGTTGTGCCGTGTCATCTACCATACCGAGCCTTGTACGAGTTTAGATTTCTCCCGTAGCCCGTGTGGTATCCTCTAGTTGCTTCCCGATCAGGAGGAGCTATGATATTGGATGGACTACTGGGACTATTACGTGTTAAGGGCTATATGGGTAACCCCTTAATGCTAAGAAAAAAGTATGTTTATTTTATAAATAGACACTATTATAATAGCGCAATATACTACATAGTAAATAGTTTAACGGATCCTTAGAGGATGGGCGGTCCCAAGCATCCTTTAAGTTACTTGCTCTATATTACAGTACACTTGAATTAGCTTACATTATATAAGTATGTATGTCCTGACTCGAGTGTTATGTTTTATTTTACGCTCGGGTCAGCCTGAGTTGCGGTTTTCAGTTCTATCTGGAGCTAGGACATCCCGTAGATCATTCGTGCTGCTGGAAGCCTTTTCAGTCTTTATCTTTTTGCAAGCAAGGCTTTGGAAGACTCTGTTCCTATGTATGTCTAAAGCTGTATTGCAGATTCTAAACTATGTAAATTCTGTTGATCAAAGATTTGTAGTGGCTTCATGAACCACTGAAATTTTATTTCCGCTGTAAGTTCTGATATCTGTGTATGTGATTCTGTGATTTTATTTACTGCATATTCTGAGTTTTGCCAAATTTATTCTACAACGCAGTACCTTGAACACTTCAAGTCCGACATGAGCGGATGCGAAGGGTTGAAAATACTGGGTCATTACAATCTCACAGCGGAAGGATAAAATATAATAACAAATATACAGTTCATAAACAGTTTACAAAATGCTTCATTCTTCTTTTACAATAAATATCAGAGTTACACATACCAATACAAGCAATGCAGCGGAATAGAAAGAGTGTGGTGCAATACTATATATAAATAATACTGATTCTTCGTCTTCGTCCTCCAAAGCTAAAATCTGCTATCCTGAAACGCTCGGACTGACCCGAGCGAATTTGAAAAGACAAAAACACTCGAGTCAGACTAGAAATTCTTATGTGAGTTAAATAAACAGAAATAAATATGAGTACAGTAACTCAAGAGATGCTCGAGATTTACATCTCCTAAGGATCCGTTAAACTATTTACTATATAGTATATTGCGCTATTATAATAGCGTCTATTCATAAAATAAACTTACTTTTTAATAGCGTTAAGGGGTTACCCATATAGCCCTTAACATGTAATAGTCCCAGTAGTCCATCCAATATCATAGTCCCTCCTGATCGGGAAGCCACTAGAGGATATCACACGGGCTACGGGAGAAAACCAAACTCGTACAAGGCGCGATAGGGTAGGTGACACGGCACAACTAGGCAATGCCAGGGTAGATATACCAATTGCTATCCAGGCTGATGGTAACGCGCAGCGCGCAGCTGCCGCCCACCTCGAACTAACTCCCCAAAATCAAAATATAGAAGTGGCCACTGAATCAATCCAAGTCAAAGTATAATATCGAAGAGGAGCGTCCGATCAGAGGAATGACCTCATTGGCCTGAGAATCGCTCCTGTTTTAGCCACCTTATGCCAACTCACGGGAGTTGGGTGCACGTATTTACCTTACAGGAAACGTCGCCACCACCTACTTCATTCTGGAACTCCACCGCGTACACGGTTAGTCAAAGTGGTTTTCGGTATCGACAGAGAGTATGTCCATATCCGATCCCGGTCTCTTTGCCAACCCATCGTTATTATAACACCGCGGTTATTTAAAACAGTTTATACTTTTAAAACCAGAATATAATCCATTTCAAAACCATAATATTACGATATCATTCCAAAACCCAAAACCATATTTTACCACTTATCCCAAATATAATTCCTTTCCAATAATAAAAAGGCTTTAACTTCATAATATCTGAAAATCGAATATTTTCAAAGCATAATATTTTTGGAAATCCATAATTTCAAACCATAACTTTTAAAACTCAAATGGTTTGGATATTCAACGGTATATGAATTTCAAAGGCTTAACTTTACTGTCACTTTGTAAAGAAATAAGTTATATGGCTTTATGGAAATATTTCTTTATCTAAAGTTAAAATCATAATTTAGATATCACTCTTAAGTTCCAAAACCATTTCAATTTCCATATATATAAATCCATTGGAGTATTAATATTCAAAAACTAAAATTGGAATATATTCTTTCAACAAATTAAATGTTTTATTATTTAGTTTGAATATTCACATAAATCCTTAAACAACTCCAATTTCTAGTAATAAAACATATGTATTTTTCGATTCCAATTATATTAGAATATTTTTCCAATTCAAATTCATATTAGAATATTCATTTCAATTTATCTTGGGAAAAATCCAATTATAAATATCATATCTTAAATTTCCAAACTTAACATTTAAACATATGATATAAATTTATCCAACTCCATTTTCTAAATTTTCTTCCATTTTACTAAGGGAATTTATACACCTTTTTATTTCAAAATTTCCAACTTTTCATGTACATAACTACGGAAGAAAAATATTTATACAGTATAAAATTTAAGATTATTATAAACCGTATTCCATCCAAACCATAGAAATCACATTAAAATAGTTATATATAGACCGCGGTGCCTGTATATAATTTTCTATCCTATGGTCAAGTGATACGGATATTTATCATTTCAATCCGCAATTTAAAAATAAACTTTGCGGTTTTATCATTTCAAACCACAATCCCGAAAAATGAAAAATGCATACTAACTTGCAGTTTAATAATATCCAAATAAAACATCCATTCAACAACACATCCATCATCCAATCACAAACATCAATCAATATCAGTCAATAACCATATATGTTTGGTAATATACAACAGGTAATAATTTGCAGTTTTATCTCAAATTATATTTATCAACTATTAATCTAACAGTTTATATTCAGTGATAATTTATATAACTGTTAACTAGCAGTTCATATGCAAACAAAAATTTCTAACAACCAATTAATACGCAATAAATCAATTAAATTTACAGTTAAATTTAATAAAATGCAATTCAACAGATATGAATGAAATAACATGCCAAAAGCTCATAAATAAATTTCTATTCATTTCTAAAATTTATTTAACAAACATAAAAGCTTCTAGTAATTGTGAGTGGGTTAAAACACTCACCTTTTGAATTTAAATTGAATCCAAATTCAATTTAAATCCAAAAATTCGCCCGTCTTAGAATTCGTCCAAACCAGCGTCATCAAGTCCGAAATTAAATTACGATCCTAACAAAAGAAATTTCGTGTGAATCGGAGTTCGTATGCGAAAGTTATGTCGAAAATTGCACTTG
The DNA here is from genome assembly GCA_030765085.1 of Allium cepa. Taxonomy (NCBI): domain Eukaryota; kingdom Viridiplantae; phylum Streptophyta; class Magnoliopsida; order Asparagales; family Amaryllidaceae; genus Allium; species Allium cepa. The sequence continues at coordinate 727,105,213 of CM060938.1, read as the reverse complement.
AATTTCAAATTTAAAATAAACAAGAATGGTACATATTCACCTACAACTTTGACACATCATCACCCCTGCTTGCATGCTACAGTCGCACGCGATTCCTTCCAGAGACCTACGCACGGACGCATTTTTCCAGTTTCGAACCCATGTTTGAACGCGCCAGTTGACCAGATTTTTTTTTTTTTTTTTTGCTTGGATCGCTGCCACCTCCTGGAGCCACGCGTGCCGATCTCAAGATGGCTTTCGATCGGCCACCAAAAACACCCAGCCGCCACTAAAGATTGTACCCAAGCCAAACCCTAAACCAAAATTCCCACAGATCTGACCGTCGATTCGACGTAATAACCACATAGATCTAACCCCCTCAGTCCCCTCTCTAATACCCAGAAACAGAATCTCGATCCGATGAAGTTTTGTGCGACGATGATGAACGGTTTTGGGGCTGTTTGAATTTATTCTGGATGAACGACAGCTCCAATTGAAAAACGAATTGCACCACTAGATTACGCGTATCGAATACTTCAACATATATTTTTTTGAGAATTTTCTAAGATGTTTGAATTTTCACTGAATTTTGGATTGAAGCAGATCCAGATTTTGCAACCATTGAAGAGAAGGAGGAGATGAAGAAATATGTACGTATATCCAACTGACAATAGAAAGGAGGCTAGGGTTTATCACGGTATACTTATAGTTAGGGTTGGGTTAGAGCGTATAGGCTAGAAGGGTGAACGTACGCAACAAACTATGGCCTAAAAAGCCCGCTATACCTCCGGAACCGAATTTGTTAAAACTATATATCCAAATAGGTGTTTTAAAATATTATGAACGTGATGGAAAAGGTTTCGCGACCAAATTTGATCATATGAAGAAGTTATGCTGAAAACAAAATTTCCAAATTGATTTCAAATTGATTTTAATTAAATCGATTTCAAGGCGTTTCGCGTCCGTACGATCAAACGACAGGTCCGATTGATACGAAACTTGAAACCCTATAATAATTCACCGATACGGATCCGATGAAACTGGTTTCGTCGAAATCCGAGTCCGTGGCCAAAATGGCTATTTTTATATTCATTAAATCAATTAAATAAATTATAAAAATCCAATTTTATATTAAAATTCTAAAATTGACCAAATTTATTGCTTATATATTCTACAATCAATTTAAATGATTTAACAAGATTTTGATGTGAATTAAAAGTTAACAAGATATCAATTGCAGTGTTCATTTCTACACTTTCTTATATTAAGGAATTATGAATGAATTTCTCAAAACCGATTTATTAAATTTTTAACCTTTGTATACTCATCTTTTATCCAAAATAGGGATGCCACATACTTTGGTTCATGATTCACATTTTTATTCTTAAAGTCTATTTTAAATTTCAATAACGTAGTATTTAACGTCAAATTTAATAAATCCTGTTGTTTAATAATTATTGCTTAAAACTTGATTTTAATCTTCCCATTTATCTATTTAATTCCTTCTAGAATCCTAGCTAATATTTGTCATCCCTTCATTACCCAAATGTTCTTATCCCATCAAATTTTAAGTTATCGAAATATTAAATGCCAATTTCTTTTAATTGCACTAAATTTATCTATTAAAGGTTGCACTTAACCCAAATACATAAATCTTGCCCAATTTCTCCTTAAATCGATAAATCTTCATATAACAAATATGTTTATCATAAATTTTATCTACTCTTCCTTTTTAGGTAATGTCTTATATATTAGATTCCCATGCAATTTGCAATAAATCATACCCGTAGTTATATATAATTAAATGAATAAATAAGTGTTGACTCTATTCTTTTGATTCAACATTGGTTTACGTTATATTCCATTAATATTTCTACATACATCAGGAGTTTTAAAAATGGTTGTAACGTGAAATCTCGTCTACTTCCCATTTTATATTTAAGGCTTCTAAAACCGATTAATATTATTTCCCTAGTCCAAATTTTATTATTATAACCTTATATTTAATTTATTCCTATCGATGTAATAGTTAAACACAAATTCCCCTTATTCGCAATAAATCCACAAATTGGATTTCAAATTTTCAAATAAATAAATAAATAAATTTTATTTTATCACTTCTTAAATACCCAAACGTCATACCTTAATTAAAACTGCATTTATTACATTTTATAAAATCCTCCATCTTAAGTGACAAATCAAAACTACCCTAACTGCACAATTTATGGTAATTAATTCCAATTGCTTTTCCATTAAACTACATAAATTGTCCAATTGCAACCTACGTAGAATGTTTATTTATTTACAATCCTACTGTTTAAATGAATTGATCCTTTACGGTATAATTCACATTTGACTTGATTTCTCATTTATTTTGCAAAACAGTAAACTTCAATTGCTACCAACATTATATTTAATATTAGATTTCCATTTAATTTTATTGGAATCAATATATCTTCATTTGTATATTTTACGTATAAATATCTAAATTTCCAAATCAAGTACATTTATTAGAGACAACATTCAATAAAACTACTTATCACACTTATTGCATTGATTTATTCCAACGGACACTTTTATTTAGTCACTATTTATTATTACAACCAAATGTACAATCTCCACTATTTATTTTATATTAAATGAATTCCATTCTAGTAAATATTTTTTTATTAATATTCACTGATTCACATTTATATTGGTTTCTTATATTTAACTTATAACAAGGTGTGTACATTTACATCATTCAAATCTATTTCCATGTAACTATTAAATTGTTACATTAAATTCCAATTACTATAACAAATTACTACATTTTCTCAAATAAAATCTTAAGACCTTTATTTTATTCTAAATTAGATTAGAAATTATATTAAATTAATCCATTTAATATCATCAAATTTAACGGGTCGTTACATAGTTGATAATCATCAAGAGATTAATCAATGTCATCAAATATACACAAGAATCAAAGAAACGTCATACTCCTAATTTCGTTCACCATACCATAATTATTGACGATAATATCAACGTAAATCACAAAAGTCAATGACACACAAATTCCAGAAGACTACACAAGAAATCCAGAAACCACTAAAGTCAATGACACACAAATTCACCAATGCACAAATATTGATAAAACTTATCAATGGAAATCACGAAAATTGGTGAAACACAAATTCTAGGAATCTACACAAGAAATCCAGAAATCACAAAGGGGGGGAGGCCTATCACAAACGGGAGCATAAAGCTCACCAACACGTGTATCACAAACGGAACGCTAATTCCATGGTCGCTAACCATCACAAATTGAGCCGAAGCTCCACAAACGGCCCGAAGACCATGGGTTGCTACCCCATCACAAATTGAGTCGAAACTCCACAAAACGGGGTTTAGTCTCCCTCGCAGACAAAGAAACATCGCACATTGCTAGTCTAAATCACAAAGATGATCGTCATGATCAACAAGAAGTGTCGATTACACTAAGCTAGTAAATATATGAGTTTAGCTTCATGTCCCATAACCACTTGCTTAACTTAAATATTTACGAACAAACTGTAAATCTCCACTAGAAAATTGTCACAAGAGGTTCAATCGAACAAGTCCAAGAATTAACCGACAAAGTCAACGCAAGCGTTTCGTACCACTTGTTTTATTAAGCCGTTTAATTAGATTTCTCATACGAGTGAGGTAAAGGTTTGTATATACTAATAGATTGGAAAACGGTTTTATAAACGAATTTGGTATTAAAAGAGTATTGAAATCGTTTGAGTAAAGAGTTTTGATATTTACTACTAGTATAGAAAACCTTTATATTTTTAAAGTGACAAATCACGAAGAAGATTGTAAGAACAATCAGTCACAAAAATTCACATACGAAGACGTGAATAAAATCCAAAGAAATCGATAAAGAATCCATCGAAATGGATATTCAAAAATCCCTAAAAAGAGTCATCAAAATAATAACAGATGATAACAACAAATAGGATTATCACGAATAGATTTAAATTGGAATTCCAATCCAAAAAGGCAAATTGGACTCAAACAGCAGGTTCAGTCGACTGAACAGAGAATTTCAGTCGACTGACCCTGTACATGGAAATTTTCCAGGTTCAGGAAACTTTCTGTTTCCAGTTTCAGTCGACTGTGCAGAAGTTTTCAGTCGACTGAATCATGCCTGGAAACTCTCGGGTTTCAGGTTCAGTCGACTGAACAGAGAATTTCAGTCGACTGAATCATGCCTGGGCTGTTTTTCAGCCTTATACAAATGAAGAGCAAACTCTTCCAAAATGCAATCGGACGAACATTGGCTCTAAGGGTTTATGCCAAACGGCAACCCGGCCCTATATGCTCCTCGATGCATCACCAAAAGCATGATCAAACTTCCATAAAAGGATTTTACACAAATTTGTCTAAAAAACCCAAAAATTGGAATATTCACAAAACCAATCCAAATCAAGAGCAAATGCACATGAAGAAGTGTTAGGAATTCATACCCAACAACCAAAGATAATTATAGTCATAGATGTGAGATAAAAATCTCACCTTTTCACAAAATCGAACAAGAAGAAGCTTGAAAGAAAATGGAGAATCAACCTCTCTTCAATCACAACCCAAATGAGCTTGAATCTAAGCTCAAAACAAGAACATTCCCGAAATTAGGTTTAGGAATTTCTGAAATTGGGAAGTGAATAAGTTGGAGAAGAAGAAGAGAAGCTTACCAATGGGTTCTTCTTGAGTTTGGAGCAAGGAATTTGATTAGCAAGAGAAACTAAGGTTTTGGAATTTTAATTTCCAATCTCTCCCACCATTAACACTCTAAAAACTGAAATGAGAAGAGAATGAGGGTGAGTGGGGGAAGAGTGGCTCAGATTTGAGCATAAGTTAACATAGGGTTGAGCCCAAAAACCAAACCCAAAGTAAAAAGTAGCAGAAATCAACTTTCTCCAAACATATCGAAGCTTATACTCAAAAAGGTCGCAAACGGCATTTTAAACTCAATGGGAGTGGTCCCGAGCCCTAATTCGACCGTATGCAAAAAGTAGCTTTTCGGACTAAAATCCGACTACCGATAAAATATTTAAATAAAATATTTAAATATAAAATCGACAAATATGCGGGCTGTTACAGACTCCCCTCCTTAAAGAAATTGCGTCCTCGCAATATTACAAGAAGAAGATATATAGTAACAACCATAGAAGCATATTCAACACAAAAGAAGTTTGAAATAAGAAGTTCACCTCAAAGAGCACAAGAAAGTAAGTCCGGATGTGTACGCTCGATGTACTCTCTAGATTCCCAAGAACAATCCTTAGGATTTGAAGACCATTGAACTTTAACAAGCGGAACATCTTTATTTCGAAGTCGTTTGACTTCCGAAGCAATGATACGAATAGGATGTTGCTCATAAGTTAAATTAGGCGAAACTTCAATCTCTTCCACAACTCCGGGCTCAAGAATAGAATCGGAATCTCGAAGACATTTCCGAAGTTGAGAAACGTGAAACACGTCATGCATAGCAGAAAATTGAGCCGGTAATAAAAGGCGATAAGCCATGGAACCAATACGTTCGGTGATAGGAAATGGCCCAATATATCGAGGCGCTAACTTTCCCAATCGACTGAAACGTACAACACCTTTCATAGGTGAAACACGAATGAACACAAGATCTCCCACAGAAAATTCTAACTTCCTTCTCCGGTTATCGGCATAGGATTTTTGTCTACTTTGGGCTTCTTTCATCCTATGACGAATAAGATCAATCTTTTCTGTGGAATCACGAATAAAATCTGGACCTAAAGCCAGCCTCTCATCGGCCTCAAGCCAACAAGAAGGAGATCGGCATGGCCTACCATAGAGTGCCTCGAAAGGTGCCATACCAATACTAGATTGGAAGCTATTATTATAGGAAAATTCAATAAGTTGGTCGAAAGAAACTTCTAACTTTAAAAGTAATGGCTTCTTGAGGCTTTTGTTTAAGCCATAAACGAATCTCTGGTTCTTCTTAAGAGAGGTGTTGATGTATTCAACCCCATATTTGGAAAGTGACTCGAAGGACGCGACGTAATCAGTCACGGAGGACTCACCTTGAACAAGGTCTATAAATCGTCGAGCCAATGTCACTTTTTCAGCTTCCGGTACGAATTTCAACTCGAAGCGTTCTCGGAATTTCTCCCAAGTGAGATCCGCTTCATTAGTTTCAGAAATAAGGAGCTCGTACCAGTCCAATGCTCTTTCTCGGAGCATACTAGAGGCCACCTGAACTCGGTGAAGGTCAATATGGTTCATGCGAGAAAAGATTCGATCGCATGTTCTTAGCCAAGCCTGTACTTCAATAACAGTTTCAGAACCTCTGAATGACTCCCCACCCAAATTAGTGTAATCGCTACACAAGCGTGCAAATCCCGACTTTGGGTGAGTAGGTTCCGGGTTAGCTCCAGCTGCTTGAGCATTTGTTACCAAATCAAGAAGCTGTTGAGCAGTCATAAAAACTCCATCCTGGGGCGGAGTGCTAGATGGCACGGCTCTGAGGCGGCCTGGTCTAGACATTTCTCTTCCTTAAGAAAGAAGGAAGAAGAAGAAAAAGGTTATTCACCAAATTGAATATCAAGAAATCTTGATAGATAAACAAGGAATCATAAGAAAAATAGGATGGAACGGTACGAAGACCCGAATAAAATCCTAAAGCACAACTCCTAAGAAAGACTTAGGACGATGATCCTTGTTATAATATTCCATATTGTTCCGAAGTTTGGCTCTAATACCAAGCTGTGACGCCACACCTCTATACCCACGCTAGCCAAGAACATTACGGTGAACGCTGTCGACTAGCACGGAGAATAAGGCTGTTGAGGAGCGACCATCCGTGTAATTTCTTTGCGCGAGCACCGATATGTCAGATAATATAACATGCATTCTATTTCAAGAGGAAATCCGACATACCAACACAAACTCAAAGCTACTACACGGTGGCTATATAAATCATTCGGAAACAAATATAGAAATAAACATAACACAAATCAGTCACAGACAATTCATATCACAAAGGCGGAATAAGATATGAATACTACACTAGGAAGTGTACATCAGAGTAGTGGTCTAAAAAGATCCACAATATCACAAAAGAATAGTTACACGAACTACACAAAAGAATAAGTATACATTAAGGAGTCTATATCTCAAATGTATACAACAAAATAACTACTAATCTAAGTAGTTAACCCAAAAGTCAAGGAGTTAATCCCGGATGAGAAGTCAAGCAGAAGCACCTGTAACATCTCGGTCTGACCCGAGTATTATTTAATAAGAAAATAATAAACAGATCAGTCTAACTATAAATATCAGATGAAACGATATAGAGTAAGAGATATGACTAAACACATAATAATCACAATGCCAAGTTGTGATATATATACATAAATATATACTTAGTTGATAATCATCAAGAGATTAATCGATGTCACCAAATCTACACAAGAATCAAAGAAACGTCATACTCCTAATTTCGTTCACCATACCATAATTATTGACGATAATATCAACGTCAATCACAAAAGTCAATGACACACAAATTCCAGAAGACTACACAAGAAATCCAGAAACCACTAAAGTCAATGACACACAAATTCACCAATGCACAAATATTGATAAAACTTATCGATGGAAATCACGAAAATTGGTGAAACACAAATTCTAGGAATCTACACAAGAAATCCAGAAATCACAAAGGGGGGGAGGCCTATCACAAACGGGAGCATAAAGCTCACCAACACGTGTATCACAAACGGAACGCTAATTCCATGGTCGCTAACCATCACAAATTGAGCCGAAGCTCCACAAACGGCCCGAAGACCATGGGTTGCTACCCCATCACAAATTGAGTCGAAACTCCACAAAACGGGGTTTAGTCGCCCTCGCAGACAAAGAGACATCGCACATTGCTAGTCTAAATCACAAAGATGATCGTCATGATCAACAAGAAGTGTCGATTACACTAAGCTAGTAAATATATGAGTTTAGCTTCATGTCCCATAACCACTTGCTTAACTTAAATATTTACGAACAAACTGTAAATCTCCACTAGAAAATTGTCACAAGAGGTTCAATCGAACAAGTCCAAGAATTAACCGACAAAGTAAACGCAAGCGTTTCATACCACTTGTTTTACTAAGCCGTTTAATTAGATTTCTCATACGAGTGAGGTAAAGGTTTGTATATACTAATAGATTGGAAAACGGTTTTATAAACGAATTTGGTATTAAAAGAGTATTGAAATCGTTTGAGTAAAGAGTTTTGATATTTACTACTAGTATAGAAAACCTTTATATTTTTAAAGTGACAAATCACGAAGAAGATTGTAAGAACAATCAATCACAAAAATTCACATACGAAGACGTGAATAAAATCCAAAGAAATCGATAAAGAATCCATCGAAATGGATATTCAAAAATCCCTAAAAAGAGTCATCAAAATCATAACAGATGATAACAACAAATAGGATTATCACGAATCGATTTAAATTGGAATTCCAATCCAAAAAGGCAAATTGGACTCAAACAGCAGGTTCAGTCGACTGAACAGAGAATTTCAGTCGACTGACCCTGTACATGGAAATTTTCCAGGTTCAGGAAACTTTCTGTTTCCAGTTTCAGTCGACTGTGCAGAAGTTTTCAGTCGACTGAATCACGCCTGGAAACTCTCGGGTTTCAGGTTCAGTCGACTGAACAGAGAATTTCGGTCGACTGAATCATGCCTGGGCTGTTTTTCAGCCTTATACAAATGAAGAGCAAACTCTTCCAAAATGCAATCGGACGAACATTGGCTCTAAGGGTTTATGCCAAACGGCAACCCGGCCCTATATGCTCCTCGATGCATCACCAAAAGCATGATCAAACATCCATAAAAGGATTTTACACAAATTTGTCTTAAAAACCCAAAAATTGGAATATTCACAAAACCAATCCAAATCAAGAGCAAATGCACATGAAGAAGTGTTAGGAATTCATACCCAACAACCAATGATAATTATAGTCATAGATGTGAGATAAAAATCTCACCTTTTCACAAAATCGAACAAGAAGAAGCTTGAAAGCAAATGGAGAATCAACCTCTCTTCAATCACAACCCAAATGAGCTTGAATCTAAGCTCAAAACAAGAACATTCCCGAAATTAGGTTTAGGAATTTCTGAAATTGGGAAGAGAATAAGTTGGAGAAGAAGAAGAGAAGCTTACCAATGGTTCTTCTTGAGTTTGGAGCAAAGAATTTGATTAGCAAGAGAAACTAGGGTTTTGGAATTTTAATTTCCAATCTCTCCCACCATTAACACTCTGAAAACTGAAATGAGAAGAGAATGAGGGTGAGTGGGGGAAGAGTGGCTCAGTTTGAGCATAAGTTAACATAGGGTTGAGCCCAAAAACCAAACCCAAAGTAAAAAGTAGCAGAAATCAACTTTCTCCAAACATATCGAAGCTTATACTCAAAAAGGTCGCAAACGGCATTTTAAACTCAATGGGAGTGGTCCCGAGCCCTAATTCGACCGTATGCAAAAAGTAGCTTTTCGGACTAAAATCCGACTACCGATAAAATATTTAAATAAAATATTTAAATATAAAATCGACAAATATGCGGGTTGTTACATACCCCATTGGCGCTACCCGTTACAGTTGGTATCAGAGCTTTAGCGCTAGACAAATTTAGCATGTATGGTAAATTTAATTACGGAATCACTTTCGTTCGAGCTGAACTCTTTTCTCTTGATTGGAAGTTTCTTTGAATTTTGGAATGCCCCTCGGTTCCGAAATTCATTCTTATCTCTCCATATTTATATTCGTTTGATTCTGCAGTATCCCATAACTGCACTAAATGATTTGTAAAGGGGGTGAAATTCCTCTACCATTGGCATTGATTCACCGAAGATTTCTGTATCCTGGGTTTACGATGCTGATATCTCTTGATATGCAAAATTCTATCTCTGGCGATCGAATATCGATTTGTTTTAGAATTCTGCACCGATCTTATTTTGTAACCACGGTTGACCGGTTAAGGTCATCCGCGATTTATTTAAGTATATCCATCTCCTATTTTGAAATTTGATTATCCCACTGTGATTGAGCCTATCTTAGTTTTCAAATCCATTCTCGAACCATCCTTTGAAAAATCGGGTTTTTTGTATTTTAGTAATTGTTTTATATATCGAAATTATAATTTTGATAAGTATGATTATATTCTACATTTATAGAAGGGAAAATGTTTTCAGTAACGATTATATACCTTTTAAAATAAGAATTTGAAATTTCGAAAGGATCTGAAATTTTGAAAATTCTATAAGAAATTGATTTATATAAAAATGATTTATAACAGAAGGGTTTTGAATTTGAAATTTGAGGAATCAAACTCCGGTATTTTGAAATTGGTTTTAAGACTTTGAAAATATAGGATAATATGATTTGAAAGTATTTTTTCCGAATAAGAAATGTTTCAAATGACTTCAAAAGAATTCCCTGATTCGAAGAAATTTCAAAGAAGTTTTCAAGAAAATAGAAGTCCAGAGCTCACTTATGTCGGTGGAGAATAATTTCGGTGATGAGGCATGCATCATCGATATTGATTTTCGAGTTTCAGAGTGGGGGAGAGGCCACTTTAGTAGCTTTGTTATGCTAGTGATTTTGTGAAACCAAGTTTGATTTCAAACTCCAAAGTATGATTTGATATTTTCGAAATATATACGTATGTATGTATGTGTGTGTGTGTATTTGAAAACAATTTGAAGTGGGCCGGTGTTCAGTCCTCGAGTTTCGGATTTGATTTGGCATAACTCTATATATATTGAAATTGATTTACTGATTCGTTATTGATTTCCAACTCTTGGATTTGAAATTTGATTTCACCGACTATTTGAATGTTTGAACACTTCCAAATCAAAGTTAAATTTTCAAAGCTAAGTAATTTCAAAAAGTATAAATCATTTGATATAGTATATAAGTTTAGTTTGGTATATTTAAGTATGTAGTAATATGATTTAAATAAGTTTGAAACTGCTTTGTTAAATAAATGAATAAGACTATTTTGAATTATACAAATATGAAATGTAGATTTGAAATGTCTGAATAAAATTTAGTTCTAAATGTTTTGACTTTGAACATCTTTTATAAAACTATATATATTGAATAATAATATTCAAAAGGTAAATTGGATATTTCAGAGAGAAATTATAGTTTAAAGATTTTAAAAGTGATGGTTATAAACTATGTAATCATTTTTGGGTATAATTGATTTTGAGAAAATATTTGGTTTTTGAAAATAGATTGGAATTTAAAACCTAGTATTTAGATGATGATTTTGAAATTGAATTTGTTTGACATAAATTAAGTCGATTTGGAAATGAGGATGACATTTTAAACCTATTAACTTAGAACTTTGAAACTGAAGATATTTAATTTGGAAGAAAATTTGGTGAAATCGTATATGATTTTGAAACTAAAATGTTATTGAAACGAATTGAAATTGAGAACCTTATTTTACTAAATATTTGATTTGGGAGTTATCGAACTTATATAAAAATTGATTTGTATAAGTATGAAGTTGATTTGAAACTATTGATTTGGATAGATACTCAATTTGAAAAGTGAAATCTTATATTATCGAAGTCTATATAAGTGTGATTTGATATACTATTGATTTTGGAAAGTATTAGATTTGAAGATGAAGTCCTACATATAATGGACTTTATATAAGTACGATATTTGAAATGGATTTGGAAGGTACTATATGATATATATTTTCGAAGTAATGATATGGAAATTGCCTTCTGCTTGATACCCGCTTTGTGGCCACATTGTGGATTAATTCTATCGATATTATTCTTTCTGATTTTGGTTTTTCGGATGTGATACTCGAGTGTCCTACCATGGCATAACCCATGGTCATTTTTTTGGGTACCGTAATCCGCAAGGCAGAGATTGCTTAAAGGATATGGATGTTTCCTGGGGGATTCAGGCTTAACCATTGTTATGTATCCTGCGGTCTAACGGTTTTGTTGTCATGGAGTAATCCGCAAGGCAGAGATTGCTTAAAGGATATGGATGTTTCCTGGGGGATCCAGGCGTAACCATTGTTATGTATCCTGCGGTCCACAGTCTTGGTTATCATGGCGAAATTCACAAGGCAGCGATTGCTTAAAGGATATGTGTTTGCACAAAAAATGGGCAAACACCTCCAAGTCGTATGATTTAGTTGATTATATGTTGTTCCGAATGGTTTGGGTGATTTATGCAAATATATGAAATAGATGGACTAAACTGTAAAAGACACACAGATTTATAGTGGTTCGGCCAGAACGTGCCTACGTCCACTTTATATGTTATTCTCCTTTTCTATTCAGATTACAAGTACAAAGCTTTGATTACAAGTAACTGAAAGTTGTTCGAAAGTTCTATCCGTGCTTGAGCTCTTAAACTTGTCTACCACTGTTGTACCCATGCCCTTCTATTTATAGAGTGAGGCTGGGGGCAGGGGTCTTGGATGTATATAGCTGCCGATAGGCCTGGGCTGATGCAATCTGGCCTGGTATGCCTTGGTTCGGTGGAACTTGGTTCGGCAATGGGTGGAGTGTGGGATGGTCCGGCAGTTGGTGGTTCGGTAGTGAGGGGACTTGGTTTGGTAGGCATGGGATGGAGGTTTGAACCGGCAATGCTTGGAGATGTAGGTTTGGATCGGCAATGCGTGGAGATAGGTCTTTTGGTCCGGTGGTGATGTTGGTTCGGCAGGTGGTCCAACTGTAGGTGATTCGGTAGGCAGGTGGTCCGATTGTAGACGATTCGGTGGCTCGTACCTTGCTTCCCCATCCTGGTTCGGTGGTGGTGGAAACATACCCAACATTTGCCCCCCAAAGTAGGGCATATGTTAACATATGTCGTGCTTTGTTTCAGTTCGAACTACCATATTCGGTATGAGACCCGAACCGGCCAGTCTGGCTACTCAACCTTTTTCTATAAATAGGAGCCTCAAGCCTTCGTTTTTACTTACCGGACGAGATAGCCGAATCGGAATTTCCTGCTGAATTGCCGAACCTGTGACGACCCAACTTCCAAACTCCAGGAAGTCGCATCGCTAATAAGAAAGAAAGGGATAGAGAATAGGAAGAAAGAGAAGAAAGAAGAAACAACACATCAGAATCTAAACAGCGGAACGAATAAATTATATTAATAAACATAAAATATTTACATAGTTTACAACCACTATCAGAGTACACAGATAATACAACACATATACTAGACAGTTATAAACACCTGTCTAGTATTTACAACTCATTACAAACACAACACAGAGAAAACACAGCGGAACTATATATCTATAACGCAGAAGCCTCCTGCTCCATTGCTCCTCCATAATTCGTCAAAGCTAACCCCGAATCCTAACCTGAATCCCTTGGCTACTCGTAAAAATTTGAGTGCCCAAGAGTTTATGAAAAAAAAATAAACTCCGGGTCAGACATGGGTCTGGTGTGAGTAACAGGTTAAAGTTGCTTAACTTTTGAAAAAACCTTTTAAAAAGAAAGGTATCACGTAAGACTTCCCACACATAAACATGGAAAACTTTTTACCTTACGCTAACCAAAACATTTGATAGGAAATCCGATGATATTATAATAGTGTCTAGGGTTTTCAAATAAATATGAAATAGCCGAAATTGTTACATTTATTAAATTCCGGCTACATAGCCATACAATCAAAACCGTTGGCACTTATTGGATTTTTGGATTCCATACAATGGCAGGGCTACTGGGGTACCGCCCGTCACAGTACGTGGCCTAGATCACCGTACCGAGGAGTACTCCCGCTCCCCTGCAACACAAGGCCGGACCCGTTCCTTACTGAACAGTTCCGAACAAGACAACCCCGGCAGTTGTCGCGAACCACTGCCCCACACAGCCGAATATAAAGGGACTTCTAGACAGGAGTAAATCTTGCTCTCAAGTGGGGGCTACCCACGAAGCCTTATTGCACCTCCCCTGTTTTAGCCATTCCCGGTGGATGAGCCTTGAGGCTACGATTACCTTTATAGGACATCAAATCTTAGAATGCTCATCGTCCACCTGACGATGTTCTGAAAGCATTCAATCCATAAAAGTTCATTCCGGGTTCAAACGAAACCGAAGGCACTATCTCGTTGCACTCATTATTGGAATCACCCTCAGAGTCAACGACCATAGCCCTTGCACTCTGATTCACCATCTCAAATCTATAAGCACTATTCCGTCAAACTCATTACGGAATCACCCACAGAGTTATACTGACGTATAGCCCTTACACCTCGAGTCTTCACTTGCTCCACTTAGATTAACGACCTAACGTTTAATTGGAATCGATGTGGTTTTCGGATATCCAAATATGGAAACCCGATCCCGGTCTCATCGAAATCCAAAGCGTGTCTTTTAGGTCCAAGTTGTTTTAAGTTTAAAACAATTTAATTTAATTATCCATATACACACAGATAGATAATTCACATCATCATAATAGATAATCAACAATATTATCATAAGCAAGTAATCTATATTATCATCATAACTTGAAAATCTACATTATCATCACCCAAGGATAACTCATACCATCACAATGTAATCAATGCATCCATATCACACAATACTAATCTCATATCTGAGATTCAAACCATTCAAGGCAAACCATATCATCCATTCATAAGCAAAGATCTAAAATCACACCATCTATAATTAATTTAAAATGAATTAAATTAATTACTTATTCTTTAATTAATTTAAAATGAATTAAATTTAGTTACTTCACCATTTAAAAATTGCTTACTTAACCCTTAACTGATTACAAATCAATCAATCAATTATCCTCAAATTAATTACCTTAATTAATCACCCTTGATTAATTATCCCTTAATTACATTCAAGTAATTATCCTTAATTAATTTTACAAATTAATTATCCTTAACGAAAATTAGTAATTAACCTTTAATTACTTCATTAATTAATTAATTACATTAATTAATTACTTTCTTAATCACTTATCATTGATTAATTAATCTAAATTAATTAATCCTTAATTACATCATTAATCATATTAATTAATGATCCTTAATTAAATTAAATTTAATTACTTATTAAGTAATAACCTTAATTAAACCTCAATTATTAATCATACTTGATTAATTACATTTAGTAATTAACTACCGTTAAGTACTTCCTTAATTACTTCTAAATTAATTACCTTTTATAATTAATTATATTTATTAATCATCCTTGATTAATCTCATTATTAATTAATTACTCTTAATTAATTACATCTCTTAATTATTTCAAATAACTTAATTAATAAATGCTTAAATTAATTACTTTAAGTAATTAATTATTAATCTCTTCACAAAGTAATTAATTCCAAAATACCAGATTTCAATTAATTATCTTCAGTAATTTACTTAACTTAATTACTTCTCTAAGTAATTATTCCTCATCGATTACTTACCAATTCATCTAATGACTAATCTAAATTAATTAAACTTAATTCATTCATTTAAACTAATCAAATTAATAAATTAATTACAAAGAGTAATTAATATCTTTAATTATTTCCATAAAGTAATCATACTTAATTAAGCTTTATAATTGATTATCTAAATTAACTAATCTAATTAATTATCCAAAATTAATTGCATTAATTAATTAATAAATAATCACAAGTTAATGACCTTCATTAACTTATTAAAAAATTCTTAGTTACCTTTCTTAAGTAATTAACTTAAATTAATTAATATTTTAATTACAAATTTAGTTAACCTTAATTAATTTCAAATCTTTAATTGATTAAACAAATTAATTAATTAAATTACTTAAATTACCTTACTAATTTAATGAAACAAAAAACATTAATTTTTTAATTTACTTTAAAATAAAACATTACTTATTAATGATTACTTTATCATTAACAAAGTAACTTAAAATAATTTAACTTAAAATTGTTTTCAAATTACATTTTTTGTTTTAAATTTAAATTGAGAACCAAACTTAACTTTATCAAAGTTTAAAAACATTCTAAAAACCTTTAAACTTATACTAAGTAATTCCTTATTTATAAAAGAAATTTACACCCATATTAAATTTTAAGATTTCAAATCATAATTAGAATATGTTTCAACAATTAAAACATTTTAAACATTTCAAAATTTTAAAAACTACTTTTATTTTCAAAAACATGATTCCAATCTGAATCATATTTCCAGATTTAATTTATGTTTAAATCTTCTACTCCAATTTTAAAACCTTATCTTAAAATTCAATTTAATTAAACTCCTTTAAAGTTGTTAAACATTTTAATTTATAAATTTAAATTGGATTTCAAAACTTGGATTCAAACTCAGTTTGAAAATAATATTTTAAATTTAAGTTTTAAATTTAAGTTTTAAATCCTGTTTGAAACCTTGCTCCATATTTTTTTTTAAAAAAAACTCAATTTCTTTTAAACTGGAAATATACAGGTTTCCAAAGTAACCTGTAAACATTTAATTTAAAAGCTGAAATTCAACTTAGATTGAAAACCATTCTTTTAAATTTAGTTTTAATTCCTTGATAGAAAACCTGCATCTAGATTTTAAAACAAACTTTAAATTAAAACTACAGGTTTCAAAAACCTGTAATTTCAGAAAGCAACCCGAGTTCCCCCTTTATTTCCTCGAGTGGAACCCACTAAAACTTCGAGCAAAACACTCTACTTACTCGAGAAAGCTCGAGCAACTTACTCCCATTCAAACCCATCTCAGCAGAACACAAAGAGGTCCACCGTGCACATGCACGGTGGCGCCGCTCATCATTGATCATCAATGCTGACCTCCGCGTATCTGAAAGCATCCAAGCATCCTACCTCGATCATCAGGTCATGCCACGATCCTCTAAATTAAATTCGAGAACTTAAAACCAAACCCGGAAATTGAAGTCACCGCCATACCCATACCTGTCAACGTGCCGTCCCCACGTATCTGACCATTTGAAGGTCTGCAATTCTGCCATCGACTTCGCCTACGACCAAGCTATCGTCCCACAAATCCTTTCTGCACTCGATCGATTGAGTAGACCGTGGTGATCGATTTTATCAAGTACAGTAAAACTAGGTTTACAGAACAAAACGCTCAGCCATCGTCACCCTGATTATCTTCCACCACCTCCACTATTTTCCTCCATTCACCCATCATTCATCTACCTCCAGGATGATTCACAACCTCCCAAATTCCAGAGATCATTAGGAATCTCAAAAATTCTAATTTCTGGTTAAACCAGAAATACACACCAACCCCTTTACTAAAAACTTCCATTTTAGTTTTAAAAATCCAATTTTGGCATTAGTTTTTGATTCATAATCCTGAATTTACAATCCATAACAATTTATTTTTGACATAATTTAAGTTTACACTGAGTTTAGTATCTCCGGAAACAAATACAAAGCTATTTTAACTTAAACTAGTTTTTAACTAAAATCTATGATCTAACAAACATACTTGTTTAAGATTTATGCCTCAACAAATTTGGATCAACAGCAATCGAATTCTGATAAGGATGCTAGTCAGAAATCAAACAGAGCACAACACATATACACAGCATACACACAATTTAATATTCACGCCTGATATTCACAAATATACCTCTGTAAATACTTATTCACTTAAACATACTAGCAAGCAAACAAATTTTACCTTAAGTTTTAAAAAAAAAATGAAGTTACTCACCTGCCATTTTGAAAGACAGAGCACAAATTTTGAAAACTGTTTTGAGAGCTCTTGAAATCTTTAATTTGAAATGCCATGACTTCATTGCTTTTGAAAAAACTTGGGTAGCTTGCTGAATGACTTAAGATTTTAAAACCAGAGTTGCTTGATTTAACTTGCAAGTTTGCTGTTGCTTGATTTATCTTGCATGCAGACAACACTTGATTCCCAGATTCAAAAAAATGCAGAGGCCTTTAAATTTATCCTTTGAAGGGAATTACAGGTTTAATCATGCAGGCAGATGTTTTTGCATCTAGAAATGATTTTACAGTTTGCATGATTGAAAAATGGATTACAGGTTGGAGATTGAAAACAAATTGTAGGTGGTGGACTGCAGGATTAAACATGCAAGTTTTTGAAAAAAAGAGTTACAGATTTGATTTTGAGGAATATAGTTACAGATTTATTTTTGGCTGAGAAGTTTTGTTCTTAACTTTTGAAAAAAGAACATTAGAAAAATGAAAGTGAAGAAAAACATGTTTTATATAAGTGTGAATGATTAAAAAAAATCAAAAGAAAATCAAAATAAAAGACACTTGTTAAAATCTTCAACACTTGTCAAATTAAGTAGTTTAATTGTTTACACTTGTCTTATTAATTGATTAAAATGTTAACATTTGTTTTATACACATGTTGCTTCTTTTTTTTAATTTAAAGATAAATAAAAATCCTCTTTTCTTTATTAAATACATATATAGTAGTTTCATTAATAAATGTATATGTATTTTATTTTTAAATAAAATGAAATAAAACAAATCATAAAAATATGAAAGCTCACTTTCAAAATTTAAATATGGTTATTCATTTGAATTCAAAATAAATTCAAATCAAATTCTATTTATACATTTTAAAAATCCAATTTAAACTAGTTTATATTAACATATTTTTAATTTTCAAAATAATAATATTGTCTTTTAAAACATATCTACGTTTATACATTTTTTATTATTAGAAAATAACATATTTATCAATTTTAAATCATTTACAAAAGAAATCATAAATTACTTGCCTTATTTATCTTAATTAAAAGAATTAATGTTTAATATATAAAGTGTATCTTAAATTTTCATATAATTCCAAATTATAATTATTAAGCTATATTTAAAAAGAAATAAAATCAACTTTTGTTTATCTTATAAAAATTTAAACTATATTAAAAATACAATTACACAATTTAAAACAATTACTTTAAGTATTTTAAACCAATTAGTTATTTATTAAATAAATAATAATCTTCAAATTATCAAAATGAATATTAAAAACAATATTTTATTTGTTTATTTAATTTCAATTCAAAACTTATCTATCTATAATATATATATATAAATATATATACATACATTATAAATAGGAATACAATTATTAGCTTTTAAAAGATAAAATTCATCAATTAAACATTTATTTAATTGGATTATTAAATCAAGTTAAATTTTATTAACAAAATTTTATCAAATCAATTTAATTTTAAATATAGATTATTAAATTGATATTGCTAAAATTTTCGGGATATCGCAGAACCACACCTAACTACCGTGTCAGGTGAATGCCGAATGACATCTTATGGTTGTGTTTCTTCGTTTTTTCGAATGAACGTAAAGACTTTTAATGCCGGATGGACTTAACACCGGATAAACTCGAAAGCTTTTTGTACCGAATGGGCACCCATAGTACCGAATGAACCTAACACCGGATGAGCTTAAAGGCTTTTAATGCCGAATGGACTCAATACCAGATGAACCTTTGTATCGGCTTTGCCGAATGATACTAAGAGCTCTGGGAGTTTAGATTTATGAGTGAAATTTCAGACTATATGCACTTGCTTGTTTATATCCTCTGTTCTAACAATATGTTTTTCTTTTGTGTTTGCAGGAAAATGTCTCGCAAAGTGGAAAGTCGATCGGAAAAAAGAAAATCTACGGATAGACGAGAGTCCCCCATTGTGCCCCCAGCCCAGCCAGGACCGGAACGTCGTGGACCCGCCCCGAGGTCGCTAGTAGACGGGTATGGTCCCCAAGAGATTCTGAACTCTCCTCCTGATTGCTTTCCGAGCTCTCTCAAAGAGGAGCAACTTGACGTTATCTTCCGCTCCTTTGGGATTGATAGAGCATGCATGTTGTTGCCAGGGGAGGGGGTTATGCCATATAATCACCCTGAAGGATACTTCGCGTATAGCCGATACCATTGCATGCGTGGGGCCATTCCTCCGATCAATGCGTGGATAGTCAGCTTCATTACTTACCTGAACGTGGCTCCTTTCCAGCTTCAGCCCAACTCTTACGCCATCTTAGTGTGTCTATTCGTTATCTTCCAGAGGAGGTATGGGCGCCCCCCTTCAAACCGAGAAATCTGATATTTGTATAATCTGAGGGGCTACAAGAAGGGGTCTCCGTACATTAGTCTAGAGCCGGCCGTGTCCTTCAAGCCGGTCTTGGATTTATACTCGAAGTTCACCATGTTTAAGAAGGAATGGTTCTTCGTCAAGGACGACTCCGTTTCTTTTCGCCTTTTCACTTCTGGCTGTAAGTTGAATTCCATTAGTAATTTCTTTATCCCGACTGCAATGGTTCTTCTTATGTGCTTTTATTTCTTGCTAGCGACAGGTGGCTTTGCGGTCGTGGAGAATGATCACCTGGTACAGATGGCTGCAGAGATAGAGGCTGTCTCAGGAAGGGATAGGTCGGCTTCTTACCTGATCAAGAATGCCACTCTCCTGGAGCACAACTTGATTCTGCCACGTTAATCTGTGGTTAAGCATAGGGATACAGCCGAGGAGAGGGCTGCTAAAGCTAAAGACGGGGCCACTACGAAGAGTAGCAAGAGGAGAACTTTCTCGGTACCTCCAGTCGTCGGGGGTAAGAATCTTAAGAAGTCTGATGGACTGTCACGACCCGACTTTCACTCCCAGAAAATCGCGTCATGAATTAAGAAAGAAAGGGATAGAAGAAGAAAAGAAAGAAGAGAAGAAAGAAACAACACAAGAATCTCAACAGCGGAACGAATAAATTATATTTATAACAAAATATTACATAGTATACATCAAATATCAGAGTACACAGACATATACAACACATACTAGACAGTTATAGACACCTGTCTAGTTATACAACTCAAATCAAACACAACACTCAGAGACCAAACACAGCGGAACTATATAACTATACGCAGAAGCCTCCTGCTCCATATGCTCCTCCACAATTCGTCAAAGCTAATCCTGAATCCTAACCTGAATTCTCTTGACTACTCATAAAAAATTTGAGTACCCAAGAGTTATAGAAAAACAGAAATAACTCCGGGTCAGACATGGGTCTGGTGTGAGTAACAGGTTAAAGTTGCTTAACTTTCAAAAACCTTTGAAAAGAAAAGGTATCACGTAAGACTTCCCACACATAAACATGGAAAAGTTTTTACCTTACGCTAACCAAAACATTTGATAGGAAATCCGATGATATTATAATAGTGTCTAGGGTTTTCAAATAAAGTACAGAAATAGCTGAAATGCTTACATCTCACATTCCAACATAGTTGGGCACAACTAATACGTACGGCACTTATTGGATTTTGGATTCCATCAATGGCAGGGCTACTGGGGTACCGCCCGTCACAGTACGTGGCCTAGATCACCGTACCGAGGAGCCACCCTAACTCCCCTGCAACACAAAGCCGGACCCGTTCCTTACTGAACAGTTCCAAATAAGACAACCCCGACGGTTGTCATGATCAACCGTCCCACACAGCCGAAATATAAAGGGACCTCTAGACAGGGGTAAATCTTACTCTCAAGTGGGGGCTACCCACGAAGCTTTGCTGCACCTCCCCTGTTTTAGCCATTCCCGGTTGATGAGGCTTGAGGTTACGATTTACCTTTATAGGACATATCACTTAGAATGCTCATCGTCCACCTGACGATGTTCTGAAAGCATTCAATCCATACAAGTTCGTTCCGGGTTCGAACGAAACCGAAGGCATTATCTCGTTACACTCGTATTGGAATCACCCTCAGAGTTAACGACAATAACCCTTGCACTCTGATTCACCATCTCGAATCTATAAGACCTATTCCGTCAAACTCATTACGGAATCACCCACAGAGTTATACTGACGTATAGCCCTTACACCTCGAGTCTTCACTCGCTCCACTTGGATTAACGACCTAACGTTATTTGGAATCGATGTGGTTTTCGGATGTCCAAATATGGAAACCCGATCCCGGTCTCATCGAAATCCAAAGCGTGTCTTATTAAGGCCAAGTTGTTTTAAGTTTGAAACAATTTCAATCATTATCTAAATATACACAGATAGATAATTCATAACACAACAGATAATCAACATTATCATTATCAACAGATAATTCATATCAAAATCAGATAATCCATATTATCATCCAAGAGCAACCAATGCATCCATATCACATACACTATCCATCTCACAACTGAGATTACAAATCCATACCAAACAACCAATACAAATCATCAAACATAAGTAATTGATCTAATGATCACACCACTTATAATTAATTTAAAATGAATTAAATTAATTACTCAATCTCAAATTAATTTAAAATGAATTAAATTAATTTCTTCATCATTAATTCTACTTAACTTAACCATCCATTGATTACAAATCAATTTATAAATAATCATTCAATTAATCATTACTGATTAACTATCTCTAATTACAATAAGTAATTAGCTTATAAGTTGATTACACAAGTTAATTACTTAATTAATTACATTAGTAATTAATCTAAAACCAATCCCTACATATATATTAATCACCCTTGATTAATAATCAATCTGTAATTAACTACATTAATTACTCAACCCATAATTAATTATTCTTAATTAATTATCTAAATTAATCCTCTTGATTAATTTCAAAGTAATTTAAATCCAAATTACTTCTATATCAAATACCTTTAATTACATTCAGTAATTATTAATTAATTACTTCCTTAAGTAATTACATATTCATAAATTACATAAAGTAATTATCAACCATCCACAAATGTTTAAACCAATTAAACTTAATTAATTAATCTAACAAATCACATTGACCTTAATTAATTACATTAAGTAATTAATTCTTTAATTACTTCATTAAGTAATTAAACCTAAACAATTAATTATTAATTAATTAATTAATGTAATTAATTATCAAAAATTAATCACATTAATTAATTGTTAATATCTTAAGTTAATGACTTCATTAACATTTCATAATTACTTAATTAAGAAATTAACTTAAATTAATCATCATTAGTTATTAAGTAATTAATATTTAATTACTATTTAACTAATCTCTAATTATTAATTAACTAAGTGTTAATTAAAATCTTAATTATCATTAATCACTTGATTAAATAAATCTTAATCATAAATTAAAATTTAGTTAACCATCCTTAATTATAGATTAATTAAACTAATTAATTAATCTCAAATTAAACTAATCATCATTAATTATTTAATTAAACATCCACATTATTAATTAATTAAATAATTAATATTTATCTTAATTACCTTAATAATTAATGAATCCAATCATTAATCTTTATTTATCCTTTAGATAAAACATTTATTATTTAAATTATGCATTTAAAAACAAAATGCTTTTAAATTTTTACTTTAAATTCCAATTAACATTCTTTTAAATTTCAAAACTCAATTTATCTAAAATAAGATTTTAAACAATACAACTTAATCTTATATGTTTACAAGAAACATATACTTAATTAATAAGTTGAAAAGAATTTAAATTTCAATTCAAATCAAATTCAAATCAATTTTAAAACATCTTTAAATTTCAAAATTTGAAATATAACTTCCATTCTCATTTTAGTTTTAAATTCTTAAAACTCTTTCTACAATTTACACTTTCAATTCAATGTAAATCATTTAAAAGCAATTTAAATTCAAATCCTTATTTTAAAACTGAAGCTTAAAAATTGAAATCCAGATTTAAAAACTCAGTTTTGAATTCATTTGAATTCCTAAATTAAATACTTAACCTCTTACTTCAAATGCAAAACAATAATGCATTTTATACTTGAAGGTTTAAAATCAAATTTAAATTTAAAAACACAATATGGTTTCAAATCTCTGATAAATTAAATTTGAATTCATATTCAAATTCCAAACTTAATCTCAGTTTAAATCTCCACTTAAAAATTTAAGCCTACCTTTTTTTATTTAAAACAGAAACAGTTTTCTGTTTTATCAAGAAAGATCAAACTTTGAATTTTTCCCAGAATTTAAACTATTTTCAAAAACATAATTCAAACCTATTTGAATTCAACTAAAATTCAGTTTTCAAAATTCTAAGTCACAACTTAGTTTACACTTTAATTCTAACTTTATAAACTGGAAATAGTTTCTGTTTTCTTTTTTTTTTTTCTTTTTCTTTCTTTAAAACCAAATTAAAATTCTGCATTTAAATTATTACAGAAAAATAATTCAAACAAGTTTGAATTCATCCTTAGGCTCAAATTTAAATCCTAAACTAAACTCCAGATTTAAATTTAAACTTAACTTTCAAATTTACTTAAAACAGAACAGTTCTGTTTGATAAAACCTGAAACACCAATACACTCAGGCAACCCCATTTTACTTCGGGTCAGATGCTTACTTGCTTCGAGTTTTATTCCAATTAACCCGAGACCTACCCGAGTCAAAATTCCCTGCAACCAACAACATCAAAACCTGCACAACAGACCAAACTCCACCCTTCAAACCTGTCAACTCCAGTTCCTCTCAACTCCGACCACCATCATCGACCAAACTCCGGCATTAACTTCATTAATACACCATATACCAATACCCAAAATAGCAATGAACTCGATGCACCCTTGAAGCCACAGCACCCAAAACATTCTAAACTCAGTAACTAGGGTTCTTGACAGAAATTTTCAAATTTCATTCTCAAATTTGAATTGCAAACAAATTCAATAATTTTCCTATGATTGTTGATAGCTACACTCACTCTAGAATCAATCTCACTCAAATTCAATGCAAGGCTCAACTGATTCTTGATCAAAAGTAAAATACAGTCAATTTTCAAAAAAACTGCATTTTTCCTTATCACTGTTAAATTTAGTTTTAGTTTTAAATTCTTGGATTTACTAAATGATTCTGTTAGTAATCTTGAAAACACCAATTCATGATATCTATATTTCAAAATTTATACAGAATTTAGTTTGTGTTTTATGGTTTCAGACATCACAGAAAACAAATCAACTTATATAGCCTTAAAACTTATTTTACCATGTAATAAACCCATTTACATTCAAATGCTAATCCATGGTAACAACCAGATTAATGCAAGAAAAACTATTTATCAAATTTTAACTTAAACTATAGCTATCAGATCCCTGAAATCAATACATGCATTGCATTCATATATGCACAGGCAGTAAAAATGAAAACATGTACAAACATTTAACTCAGTATAAAATCAAGCAAGTAATCCTACTTAATTTACTTTAAATTAAGTGTTACTCACCTAATTATGCAGAATGCAGAGCACAATCAACTATACAGGTTCCATTCCAGATTTGAAAAGATGAAATGCAGTCCCTTTGTCTTGCTTTTAAATGATGCATGTAGGCCTGAATTTGCTTCCAGATTCTAATACAGGTTGTAGATGCAAAGGAATCCAGATTGTAATACAGAGCTTTAACTTGAATAATAATTGATGCATGCAGGCCTTTCAAACTGTTGTGCAGGTTTTAAATATTGGAAAAGAGGAGTGTGAATGCAATTGTTTAAATCTGTTGCATGCAGGTCTTTGATTGAATTTGCAGATTTTGTAGAAGTTGTATGCAGACTTGCTTGAAATTGCAGAGCTTCAAATTGATGAAGATTTCATAAATGCAGATTTGTTTTCATATGCAAAGAAATGCAGGCTTGAATTTTGGAAAGAGGAGTTTGCAGGTTTGAATATGGTTGCAGATTCAAAGAAATGCAGGTTTCTTTGTTTCAGGAGCTTACAATCTTTGTTTGAATGCAAATGTGTGCAGACTTCTGATTATGGTTGAGGATGAAGTTTGGTTTTCTTTTTTATTAAGGAATGAGAAAATGAATATGAATGAATAGCAAAATGATATGAATGAAAATTTTCAGAAAATGAAATAAAGAAAAAGAAAATAAATTTGACACTTGTCTTTTAAAATGAACACTTGTTAGCTTTAAGCTTTAATACACATACACTTGTCTTTGAGAATTAAATTAATGTTTAATTAGAGTTAAATAAGTATTAAACATTGTTAATTAAATCTTATACATAATTATGTATTAAATAATTCTCAAGAACAAAGAAAAACAATACACAATTAAATCATTTGAAAAAGAAACTTTTAAAACAAATTTATAAAAGAGCTTGTAACATAATTTTAATATACAACTTGAATTAAAAATGAAATTTAAACTAATTAAAAACATTTATCTCATATTTAAAATCATATAGTATTTTAATTAAATATTTTTGAAAAGCTCAAATCAAAAAAATAAATCACCAATTCTATTTTCAAAACATTAAAAAGATGCTATACTAATTTAAATAAAAACAACTTGTCTATTTAAAATATATACATAAATACATATACATTATTAAATAGAAAACAATTTATTAGCTCATTAAAATAATTTCACAGATTAAAAATTTAAATAAAGAAGATTATTTAAATCAAATCAAATTTATTAACAACAATTATCAATTCAATATAAATTTAAACCCAGATTATTAAATTTATATTGTCCAAAATTCCGGGATGTTACAATCCTTCCCCCTTAAAAGAATTTCGTCCTCGAAATTTAAAACAAAGGCAATTTAATAATCTATTTATAGATTTTATTTTAAAACACAGCATATGTTAAACATATGCCAACAACCAAAGCAACCAATTCACATAATCAGAATAAATCTAATTATCCAAAAGAATTTTGGATAAAACCTTCACGAGTTTCCCCGGTATATATATATATATCGGGATACTCGCTCTATAAAATCCAATCAATCAATACTACTAAGCTATAGAGCTCCTAAAAACAATTCTATACAGAATATCAGACTACAGACGAGTCTGACACAACAAACAAACCATCCTAAACTGCTGGTCCCTCAACCAGAAATATCAAACACATACTCCCTCAGAGATATGTGAAACATACTGAATTCCAGTTATCCAAACTGGCAATTCAACACTAGAAAACCAAACACTGATCTAACCCAAAAACACAGAAGAAACCAAAACACTTCAGAGCGAGCTTCCCAAACTTACAGCTCCTTGGGTCAGAGAAAAAACTTAACCAAAATCAAATCTCCAATTCCAGAATCCAAATTCCTCTGTCTCTTATCCATAAAATTCTTCGGACGATCCTATGCTACCAACATCACTCCTAATCAGCTCAACTCTTGCTGATTCCAAAAGAAACAGACTGAAGCAAAACAATCCAATGATCTCCTCAAGATCACTCAAAAACCAAGAACACAACCCTGCTTCTCTACAACAGAAGACAGAACAAACTTCTCCTTATCCGGAAAAGAAAACAGAAACATCTCCAAACTGCTTCCGCTGCGCAACTCTGATCCGAAACAAAAGAAAATGCTGACGAAAAGCACAAGCACAGACTAAACAACCCAGCACAGAAATATGGTTCCATATATCCATAAGAAAACTCAGATGTTCCCCCCAAACCTGAGTCGTTTCACCAACTTCTACCTCAAGGAACCGTCCATCTACAAACTGAACCACCAGCTCCAATCCTGGTAAGAAAACTCGATCTCCAGATGCAGACAAACTCTGATTTCCAGAAGACATCCAGACAATCTCCAACAAACACAAGAGAACATACTATTGCAAGTCACTTTTGCGATCAACTTAGCCTAAATCCAAAGAAAACTGCTCTCTCTCTTAACCAAATAGAACAGCTTATGCTGACTTAGCCAACTTACCAGAGAAAAGATCCACTCTGCTGCTTCTGAACTCCACTTCAGAAAAACTACCCAGCCAGAAGACTCCCTACCAACTCAGAATACTCAGCCAAACTCAGCCACACCACCGAGCTGACTCACTTCTTACTCTTGTTCCAAAGAAACATCTTCGGGAATATCCATAGTCACTGCATCTCATCACGCAGCTACTATTTCCTGAGATATCAAGATATCATCACTTACTTGCTTCTGTCCAACCGACAGATCAAAACTCAATTCTGCACTTCAAAGATGAACTCCGAACCTTAACAGGTCACCTTCAGAGATCGATGAAGTCTTCATTACAACAGAACTCACTCGAGACGGTATTAGGTCTACAGTCTCGACAAATACACTTCCAACATCATCCATCAAACTCCAACCAATGGTAGTTGTGTTACACACACTTCTACCTCATCTACCTTTATGACTTATATTGGAAAACTTGAACAGGTAATCCAACAAATAGGTAGAAATATATATATATATATATATTAAAAATACAAATACGCTCTCTCAAGAAAGACACCTCTACAGAGCCTAGGTATTCACTCAACCTAATGCTCTCTATTCAGAGCCTAAGTATTCACTCAACCTAACGCTCTGATACCAAGCTGTCACGACCCGACTTTCACTCCCAGAAAATCGCGTCATGAATTAAGAAAGAAAGGGATAGAAGAAGAAAAGAAAGAAGAGAAGAAAGAAACAACACAAGAATCTCAACAGCGGAACGAATAAATTATATTTATAACAAAATATTACATAGTATACATCAAATATCAGAGTACACAGACATATACAACACATACTAGACAGTTATAGACACCTGTCTAGTTATACAACTCAAATCAAACACAACACTCAGAGACCAAACACAGCGGAACTATATAACTATACGCAGAAGCCTCCTGCTCCATATGCTCCTCCACAATTCGTCAAAGCTAATCCTGAATCCTAACCTGAATTCTCTTGACTACTCATAAAAAATTTGAGTACCCAAGAGTTATAGAAAAACAGAAATAACTCCGGGTCAGACATGGGTCTGGTGTGAGTAACAGGTTAAAGTTGCTTAACTTTCAAAAACCTTTGAAAAGAAAAGGTATCACGTAAGACTTCCCACACATAAACATGGAAAAGTTTTTACCTTACGCTAACCAAAACATTTGATAGGAAATCCGATGATATTATAATAGTGTCTAGGGTTTTCAAATAAAGTACAGAAATAGCTGAAATGCTTACATCTCACATTCCAACATAGTTGGGCACAACTAATACGTACGGCACTTATTGGATTTTGGATTCCATCAATGGCAGGTCTACTGGGGTACCGCCCGTCACAGTACGTGGCCTAGATCACCGTACCGAGGAGCCACCCTAACTCCCCTGCAACACAAAGCCGGACCCGTTCCTTACTGAACAGTTCCAAATAAGACAACCCCAACGGTTGTCATGATCAACCGTCCCACACAGCCGAAATATAAAGGGACCTCTAGACAGGGGTAAATCTTACTCTCAAGTGGGGGCTACCCACGAAGCTTTGCTGCACCTCCCCTGTTTTAGCCATTCCCGGTTGATGAGGCTTGAGGTTACGATTTACCTTTATAGGACATATCACTTAGAATGCTCATCGTCCACCTGACGATGTTCTGAAAGCATTCAATCCATACAAGTTCGTTCCGGGTTCGAACGAAACCGAAGGCATTATCTCGTTACACTCGTATTGGAATCACCCTCAGAGTTAACGACAATAACCCTTGCACTCTGATTCACCATCTCGAATCTATAAGACCTATTCCGTCAAACTCATTACGGAATCACCCACAGAGTTATACTGACGTATAGCCCTTACACCTCGAGTCTTCACTCGCTCCACTTGGATTAACGACCTAACGTTATTTGGAATCGATGTGGTTTTCGGATGTCCAAATATGGAAACCCGATCCCGGTCTCATCGAAATCCAAAGCGTGTCTTATTAAGGCCAAGTTGTTTTAAGTTTGAAACAATTTCAATCATTATCTAAATATACACAGATAGATAATTCATAACACAACAGATAATCAACATTATCATTATCAACAGATAATTCATATCAAAATCAGATAATCCATATTATCATCCAAGAGCAACCAATGCATCCATATCACATACACTATCCATCTCACAACTGAGATTACAAATCCATACCAAACAACCAATACAAATCATCAAACATAAGTAATTGATCTAATGATCACACCACTTATAATTAATTTAAAATGAATTAAATTAATTACTCAATCTCAAATTAATTTAAAATGAATTAAATTAATTTCTTCATCATTAATTCTACTTAACTTAACCATCCATTGATTACAAATCAATTTATAAATAATCATTCAATTAATCATTACTGATTAACTATCTCTAATTACAATAAGTAATTAGCTTATAAGTTGATTACACAAGTTAATTACTTAATTAATTACATTAGTAATTAATCTAAAACCAATCCCTACATATATATTAATCACCCTTGATTAATAATCAATCTGTAATTAACTACATTAATTACTCAACCCATAATTAATTATTCTTAATTAATTATCTAAATTAATCCTCTTGATTAATTTCAAAGTAATTTAAATCCAAATTACTTCTATATCAAATACCTTTAATTACATTCAGTAATTATTAATTAATTACTTCCTTAAGTAATTACATATTCATAAATTACATAAAGTAATTATCAACCATCCACAAATGTTTAAACCAATTAAACTTAATTAATTAATCTAACAAATCACATTGACCTTAATTAATTACATTAAGTAATTAATTCTTTAATTACTTCATTAAGTAATTAAACCTAAACAATTAATTATTAATTAATTAATTAATCTAATTAATTATCAAAAATTAATCACATTAATTAATTGTTAATAT
This sequence comes from Allium cepa, assembly GCA_030765085.1. Taxonomy (NCBI): domain Eukaryota; kingdom Viridiplantae; phylum Streptophyta; class Magnoliopsida; order Asparagales; family Amaryllidaceae; genus Allium; species Allium cepa. The sequence goes on along the minus strand of CM060938.1, from coordinate 727,074,571 downwards.
CTTAAGTTAATGACTTCATTAACATTTCATAATTACTTAATTAAGAAATTAACTTAAATTAATCATCATTAGTTATTAAGTAATTAATATTTAATTACTATTTAACTAATCTCTAATTATTAATTAACTAAGTGTTAATTAAAATCTTAATTATCATTAATCACTTGATTAAATAAATCTTAATCATAAATTAAAATTTAGTTAACCATCCTTAATTATAGATTAATTAAACTAATTAATTAATCTCAAATTAAACTAATCATCATTAATTATTTAATTAAACATCCACATTATTAATTAATTAAATAATTAATATTTATCTTAATTACCTTAATAATTAATGAATCCAATCATTAATCTTTATTTATCCTTTAGATAAAACATTTATTATTTAAATTATGCATTTAAAAACAAAATGCTTTTAAATTTTTACTTTAAATTCCAATTAACATTCTTTTAAATTTCAAAACTCAATTTATCTAAAATAAGATTTTAAACAATACAACTTAATCTTATATGTTTACAAGAAACATATACTTAATTAATAAGTTGAAAAGAATTTAAATTTCAATTCAAATCAAATTCAAATCAATTTTAAAACATCTTTAAATTTCAAAATTTGAAATATAACTTCCATTCTCATTTTAGTTTTAAATTCTTTAAACTCTTTCTACAATTTACACTTTCAATTCAATGTAAATCATTTAAAAGCAATTTAAATTCAAATCCTTATTTTAAAACTGAAGCTTAAAAATTTAAATCCAGATTTAAAAACTCAGTTTTGAATTCATTTGAATTCCTAAATTAAATACTTAACCTCTTACTTCAAATGCAAAACAATAATGCATTTTATACTTGAAGGTTTAAAATCAAATTTAAATTTAAAAACACAATATGGTTTCAAATCTCTGATAAATTAAATTTGAATTCATATTCAAATTCCAAACTTAATCTCAGTTTAAATCTCCACTTAAAAATTTAAGCCTACCTTTTTTTATTTAAAACAGAAACAGTTTTCTGTTTTATCAAGAAAGATCAAACTTTGAATTTTTCCCAGAATTTAAACTATTTTCAAAAACATAATTCAAACCTATTTGAATTCAACTAAAATTCAGTTTTCAAAATTCTAAGTCACAACTTAGTTTACACTTTAATTCTAACTTTATAAACTGGAAATAGTTTCTGTTTTCTTTTTTTTTTCTTTTTCTTTCTTTAAAACCAAATTAAAATTCTGCATTTAAATTATTACAGAAAAATAATTCAAACAAGTTTGAATTCATCCTTAGGCTCAAATTTAAATCCTAAACTAAACTCCAGATTTAAATTTAAAATTAACTTTCAAATTTACTTAAAACAGAACAGTTCTGTTTGATAAAACCTGAAACACCAATACACTCAGGCAACCCCATTTTACTTCGGGTCAGATGCTTACTTGCTTCGAGTTTTATTCCAATTAACCCGAGACCTACCCGAGTCAAAATTCCCTGCAACCAACAACATCAAAACCTGCACAACAGACCAAACTCCACCCTTCAAACCTGTCAACTCCAGTTCCTCTCAACTCCGACCACCATCATCGACCAAACTCCGGCATTAACTTCATTAATACACCATATACCAATACCCAAAATAGCAATGAACTCGATGCACCCTTGAAGCCACAGCACCCAAAACATTCTAAACTCAGTAACTAGGGTTCTTGACAGAAATTTTCAAATTTCATTCTCAAATTTGAATTGCAAACAAATTCAATAATTTTCCTATGATTGTTGATAGCTACACTCACTCTAGAATCAATCTCACTCAAATTCAATGCAAGGCTCAACTGATTCTTGATCAAAAGTAAAATACAGTCAATTTTCAAAAAAACTGCATTTTTCCTTATCACTGTTAAATTTAGTTTTAGTTTTAAATTCTTGGATTTACTAAATGATTCTGTTAGTAATCTTGAAAACACCAATTCATGATATCTATATTTCAAAATTTATACAGAATTTAGTTTGTGTTTTATGGTTTCAGACATCACAGAAAACAAATCAACTTATATAGCCTTAAAACTTATTTTACCATGTAATAAACCCATTTACATTCAAATGCTAATCCATGGTAACAACCAGATTAATGCAAGAAAAACTATTTATCAAATTTTAACTTAAACTATAGCTATCAGATCCCTGAAATCAATACATGCATTGCATTCATATATGCACAGGCAGTAAAAATGAAAACATGTACAAACATTTAACTCAGTATAAAATCAAGCAAGTAATCCTACTTAATTTACTTTAAATTAAGTGTTACTCACCTAATTATGCAGAATGCAGAGCACAATCAACTATACAGGTTCCATTCCAGATTTGAAAAGATGAAATGCAGTCCCTTTGTCTTGCTTTTAAATGATGCATGTAGGCCTGAATTTGCTTCCAGATTCTAATACAGGTTGTAGATGCAAAGGAATCCAGATTGTAATACAGAGCTTTAACTTGAATAATAATTGATGCATGCAGGCCTTTCAAACTGTTGTGCAGGTTTTAAATATTGGAAAAGAGGAGTGTGAATGCAATTGTTTAAATCTGTTGCATGCAGGTCTTTGATTGAATTTGCAGATTTTGTAGAAGTTGTATGCAGACTTGCTTGAAATTGCAGAGCTTCAAATTGATGAAGATTTCATAAATGCAGATTTGTTTTCATATGCAAAGAAATGCAGGCTTGAATTTTGGAAAGAGGAGTTTGCAGGTTTGAATATGGTTGCAGATTCAAAGAAATGCAGGTTTCTTTGTTTCAGAAGCTTACAATCTTTGTTTGAATGCAAATGTGTGCAGACTTCTGATTATGGTTGAGGATGAAGTTTGGTTTTCTTTTTTATTAAGGAATGAGAAAATGAATATGAATGAATAGCAAAATGATATGAATGAAAATTTTCAGAAAATGAAATAAAGAAAAAGAAAATAAATTTGACACTTGTCTTTTAAAATGAACACTTGTTAGCTTTAAGCTTTAATACACATACACTTGTCTTTGAGAATTAAATTAATGTTTAATTAGAGTTAAATAAGTATTAAACATTGTTAATTAAATCTTATACATAATTATGTATTAAATAATTCTCAAGAACAAAGAAAAACAATACACAATTAAATCATTTGAAAAAGAAACTTTTAAAACAAATTTATAAAAGAGCTTGTAACATAATTTTAATATACAACTTGAATTAAAAATGAAATTTAAACTAATTAAAAACATTTATCTGATATTTAAAATCATATAGTATTTTAATTAAATATTTTTGAAAAGCTCAAATCAAAAAAATAAATCACCATTTCTATTTTCAAAACATTAAAAAGATGCTATACTAATTTAAATAAAAACAACTTGTCTATTTAAAATATATACATAAATACATATACATTATTAAATAGAAAACAATTTATTAGCTCATTAAAATAATTTCACAGATTAAAAATTTAAATAAAGAAGATTATTTAAATCAAATCAAATTTATTAACAACAATTATCAATTCAATATAAATTTAAACCCAGATTATTAAATTTATATTGTCCAAAATTCCGGGATGTTACATGGACCCTCCCCTAGCACATGCCCAGATATTCCGGAGGAGCAAGGTGGAGAGGAGGAAAGAGGCGAGGAGGAGAGCAGAGGAGATGGAGAGGGTGAAGGACAGGGTGGTAGTGGTGTCGGGGATTTGTCTTCTGAGCAGGCAGGGGAGATCCAGGAGTGGACGGATGATGCCTTCCGCCAGGCTTTTGCGGGGTTGGAGGAAGGATCAGCCTCGGTGGAGAAGGCGAAGAAGGCTGACAAGGCTAGGACTGGTGTCGATCCATCTTCTAAGGGTCCTTCAGCTAAGGCGACTTCGGCGGTTCAAGGTGAATCCTTAACTTTCGCAGACTCCCCTTATGATAAGGACTTAGTAATATTTTATGGCCAGCTCCCGTCCTGGAATGAGATTCAGGACTTATTGCAGTATCCCACTCCCCCTCAAGGTTTGTAAAATAAGCGCGTTTTCCTACTTCTTTTCACTTAACATATTTCTCGGATCATAGTTTCATGCATGCTTGTAACACTTGGTTTTTATTCCAGGAACGGGTAAGGTGGCCAAGACATCAGATATTCGGCACCGCCTTGAACAGTACAAGTTACTCAAAGCTTCTGCCAAACCAAAGCCATCAACTAGCTGTCCCGGAGATGTGGTTAGCTATCGCCCTCTTCTCGGAGTTATTGAAGAAGATATGCGAAAGAGGAAGAGGGGGCGATCTTCGTTTGAACCTTCACCTGGCCCCCAGCCTCCAGTCCAGCCTATCCATGATATTACTGAGGAAGATACCGAGCTTATGCCTTCCCCACATCCGTCCGAAAATCCAACCGTCACCCCTATAGACCACCCTTGTTTGGTTCGCAACCCATTTGCCGGCCACCCGGATCTGGGCCCTAGCTTTCAGGACATTTCTTTTGACGGGGCCACGGGTGAGCATCTTCTTCCTCGCAATCCCATGGTACGGGTGCTTGATGAGGCTAAGTCCTTAGACCTCGACTTGCTTACTACTCGGATTGTGACCATGGAAGATGAGGCCAAGGCAAACATCGATCGGGTGGTTGAAGAGACCAAGAGGCTAATGGAGCATCACGCTCGACAGGCTAAGGCTGGAGAGGAAATCAGAAGTGCTAACATTCGACTGCGGCTAATGGTTTCTGATCAGGCCAAACAGCTTGCCGATCAGGCTATCCAGATATCCCAGCATGAGGCGGCCTCTAGACGACTGAATAAAACCATGGAAGAGGCTAGCAAGGCTGAGTTGTGAAAAATGGAGGTTGTTGCAAAGAACGAATTGACATGGCCATCGCAACGGTGGATGAGGTTCGGAGAGCGGATCTCGAGCAGGTAGAGGAGTTACCTGGGAGGCTTGAGGCCGCAGAGCTTGCTCGGGCCAAGCTAAAGGAGGAGATGGAGGTGATGCGGAAATCCCTTCAGGCTGACTGCTCGAGATACCGATTGGAGAGAGATGCTGCCGTCGCACGGCTGTCGGCTTCAGAGGCCCGGACGAAAGAGTTTTAGGAGAACGAGGGGATGATGGACGAGATGCTGCAGGACATGTATTTTCGAACTTGGAGGCAGGGCAACCTGTCCTGGATGGACGACTATCCCCGGGTCATGGCTAGGATATATCTTCGGGCTTTGGAGGTGGCTAAGGCCGATGCGGATAAGGAAGGTGGAGCGGCTTTTAGGATGGATGTGGTTACGGCCCAATTCACTAAGGAAGAGAAGGTGGCGGTTAAGGAGGGCATGCGGCTGCTCGCTGCGGATGAGGTAGGCGTGCAGCTAGATGATGATGATCAGGGAGAAGATGCTGGTAAGTCTCCCTCTTTAGTCTTTTCAGGATTTGATTGCTTATCTTTTACGACTATTGATGGATTCTCTTCTGAATTGAGCAGGCGAGGCCTCTAGAGTACATGCGGGGAGTTCTGACCCTGCAGTTAAGTAGATCCGGAGGGCTAGCGGGATGGAGGCGAAGCTCCGATTCTTTGACTTGACTTGTACATATTTTGGTTGCTGTCTATGTTAGTTCGAAACATTAATGTAACTTGTAATTATATTATTTGTAAAGAATGACTTTATGTAATTTTATAACATAAGCTGATTTTGTCATGTTCGAATGTGGTTGTTATTTTGATATGTTGCATAAGAAATACAGCTGCGTGTTTATGCATGTGATTTAATCGTATTTGATGCTATGTTTCTGCTCAAAATATTGTTTCATGTCTTGTAATGACAATATGTTGTGTGAATAAATTAAAGCTACATATTTGTATACAAGAGAAGATAGTACCAGCCTTCGTGTTTTAGTTGTAGAGGGTTGCTTTGAATGTCTTGCGTGACTGAATATGGAATGCAGCTGAGTGTTCCGTCATCCGGATGTGAGTTCATATTTCCACAAGCGAGAGTTCCCCTATTTTTTGACCTGTACTTTAGGGATTGTTATATAGGATAGGAGAAAAGTTTTTGAATGAAATGGAAATGTGAGAAACAGTAAAACTTCCAATCACGGAAGGCCGTCGATATGCATAAGTTTGTGGCAAACGGGTTTTGTAGTCACTTTCCCTAGCTGTGGGTCTTGGAGACATTTGTCACCCATCTTACGCCTCCGCGGGGAGTTTAACTTTTTTACCACAGCCGCACTTAAGACATATCAAAGCCGAGATCACGCAAAGTAACTACCCGAGCCATTATGGCCCGTAATTGTGGGAATTATTCGATTTACTTTGGCCGGCTAGCGTGGGTGTCGATCGTCAACCGTGAACTACCCCTGGCTGGCCACACCTTATGTTGGGGCTTAAAGTAGGTTCACAGTTGCCAGCGAGCCGAACGCTGTAATGAGCTGCCATCGGCTATAGTCGGCCTTCTTGATGGCTTATATCGGCTCATTACAGTTGGCTTTGAGGGCAGTCGCGAGCAATGAGTTAACCCGCAGCAGAGGGATGCTGGAGCAAAAGTGTCTCATTGCCGAGTGCATAGATACGCATAGTACCTGTTGGGTCTTGTCCAGGTGAGTTTGTGCCGTGAAGTGTCCAGAATGGAAATGTCGTTATGCATGATTTTGTTCAACAGAAAAGGATAAAGCTCAACAAGCAGCCAGGATATAAAGGAACAAGTTAAAAAGAGACAATATTGTTAAAGTGGTTCGGCACGAAAATGCCTACGTCCACTGATTCTCTTTGTTAATTCACTTTATATGGGCAGTACAAGTTAAGAAAAGTATCGACGGAGTTGTTGGATGTTCCATGCCCTCTGGAACACCTCTCCGTCCACTGTTGAAAAAATATAAGCACCGTTGTGGAGATCTTTATGAATTACATAGGGTCCGTCCCAGATTGGATCTAGCGCTCCGGGGCGTGGGAAGATCCGCTTGAGGACAAGATCTCCTTCTTGTAAGCTACGGTGTTTGACTTTGGAGTTGTATTGTACTGCCACTTTTTGCTTGTGAGCTGCCGTTTTGAGTGCTGCATCGTTTCTTCTCTCCTCAATTAGATCCAAAGACATGTGGAGGAGTTCTTCGTTCTCTTCTGGGTTGTAGTGGATCCTACGGTGGGAAGGCATTAAAGTTTCAACTGGGAGCATGGCCTCCGATCCGTATGCCAAAGAGAAAGGAGTATGCCCTTTTGATGTTCTGTAAGATGTGCGGTAGGTCCAAAGTGCCGTAGGAAGTTCATCCACCCAAGCGCCTTTTGACTTTTCAAGTTTCGTCTTGATTAGAGTTTTGAGGATTTTGTTGACAGCTTCGATTTGTCCGTTTGCCTGGGGATAAGCCACAGATGAGAAGATTTTGTGAATTCCGTGCTCTTGGCACCAGTCGGCGAATTCCTCGCTGTCGAATTGAAGTCCATTATCCGATATGATTTTGAGTGGAACCCCATACCTGCGTAAAACATTTTTGATCAAGAAGTTAATAACTTTTGCCGAAGATATTTTATTTAGAGGTTCCGCTTCCACCCATTTGGTGAAATAGTCGACTGCCACTATGGCATATTTGGCTCCGCCTCGGCCCATTGGCAGTTCGCCAATCAAGTCAATTCCCCATATTGCAAAGGGCCAAGGGCTGGTCATTTGAGCAATTTCATTTGTTGGTAGTCGAGGAATCTTAGCAAATTTCTGACATCTGTCACATCTTTTGACGAAGTCTAAGGCATCTTTGTTTAAAGTGGGCCAGTAATATCCATATCAGAGTATGTTCTTTGCCAGAGTCTGCCCCCCGGTGTGATCTCCGCAACTTCCTTGATGGATGTTGGATAAGATTTCCTCCGCTTCCCTTCCAACGACACACCTTAATAAGGGGTTAGAAAAGCCGCGCCGACAGAGGATGCCTTCTTGTAATGTGTAGCGGGAAGCTTTCCTTAAGATTTTCTTAGCTTCGTTACGCTTGTCGGGCAGTGTGCCATCTTGTAAATATTTCCGGATAGGAGTCATCCAGGCTTCTTCTTCAATTGCAGCTACCATATTCATTGGCTCGTAGCTTGGGGCCAGTTGCTTTGAGATGGTTATTGTTCGAGAAGTAGTGTCGTCCTTCATGCTAGCTTGCTTTGCCAATTCGTCGGCCTCCTAATTCTCTTCTCGAGGAATGTGTTTGATTAAATAGTGATCCAATTGATTGAGCAGCAGCTTGGTCTTCTTTAGATATGTTGTGAGTCGTTCTCCTCGAGTCTGGAATTCTCCCAGTATTTGATTTACAATAAGTTGAGAATCACTATGGAGACATAAAGAACCGACTCCAATCTCCAGGGCAAGTTCTAATCCGGCTATCACTGCTTCGTATTCTGCGTCATTGTTGGTGGCAGCGATTCCAGCCTTAGGGCGTAGTGCAGCTTTCTTCCCCTGGGGGTGATGATCACAACACCTGCCCCCGAGCCTTGTTCATTTGATGCTCCATCTACGAAGAGATTCCACTTGATATCTTCTGCTATTCTAGATGGCTTCTTACCTTCGTTAGTAGTGAATTCGGCAATGAAATCAGCTATGGCTTGCCCCTTGATAGCGGTGCGAGGATGGTAGGTGATATCATATTGACTCAGTTCAATGCACCATTTAAGTAGTCGCCCAGAAGTGTCGGGGTGATGGAGTACTTGCCTTAGCGGTTGACGGTTAAAACTCTGATGGAATGAGATTGGAAATGGTGTCGCCGTTTCCATGACGTGATTAGTAAACAGTATGCTAGCTTTTCAAGTTTAGGGTATCTGGCTTTTGCCCCTGTAAATCTCTTGCTTACAAAGTATACGGGTCGCTGTGCGTGGTTGTCTTCTCTCACCAAAGCGGCGCTTAAAGCATGGGACGATACAGCCAGGTATAGGTATAGTTCTTCGCCTTCATTTGCAGTTGAGAGTACTGGTGGTCTCTGGAGGTGTTCGATTAAGTTACAGAAGGCTGTCGAGCATTCGTCAGTCCATTTAAACTTTCCTTTGTCTTTCTTTAGAGCTTCAAAGAAAGGGATGCATTTGTCGGTTTCTTTAGAGATGAACCTGCTTAGGGCGGCCACTTTTCCGTTTAGGCTTTGCATCTCTCTTCGAGTGGATGGTATCTTCATATCTTGCAAAGCTCGAACTTGTTCGGGGTTTGCTTCAATCCCCCTGGCATGAACGATGAATCCCAAGAACTTTCCCGACGATACTCCGAAGGAGCACTTTAGAGGGTTCAGCTTCATTCCATATTGGCGAAGTACTTGAAACATCTCATCCAGGTGGTTTATATGATCGTTGGCTTTCCTCGATTTTACCAGCATGTCATCCACATAAACTTCCATAGTTTGTCCTATTAGTTCCGCAAACATCTTGTTGACAAGGCGCTGATAAGTAGCTCCGGCGTTTTTAAGTCCAAAAGGCATTACTTTGTAGCAGTACAATCCCCGGTCAGTGATGAAACTAGTGTGGTCGTGATCGGGGGCGTACATAGGGATCTGGTTATATCCTGAGTATGCGTCCATAAAGGATAAGAGTTCGTGTCCGGCTGTGTTGTCCACGAGTTGGTCGATTCGGGGGAGTGGAAAGCAGTCTTTCGGGCAAGCGTCATTTAAGTTGGAGAAATCGATGCATGTTCGCCGCTTCCCATTAGCTTTCTTTACCAGTACCGGGTTGGCGATCCATTCTGGTTAGATGGCTTCTCGTATGAAGTCATTGGCAAGTAAGTTCTTTACTTCTTCCTCGAGGGCTGCTGATCGTTCTGCCCCCATGCTCCTATTTTTCTGCTTCACTGGCACCTTGGTGGGATCGATGTTCAGTATGTGGCATGCTACGTCTAGAGAGATTCCTGTCATGTCGGCGTGCGTCCATGCAAATACATCCATGTTGTGGCGAAGAAAATCGACGAGTTGATCTTTCAACTCCGCTCTTAACCGAGACCCGACTCTCAGCAGCCTACTTGTGTCGTGTTTGTCTATAGATACAAATTCCATAGCCTATGCAGGCTCGGTGGTGGCCCCCTCCTCTTTGTCCCTGGGGTCTAATTCGTTGAAAGGATCGCTGGTATATCGAAGAGGAGGGGCTTTCTTTAATTGCTATGCTTCCAGGTTTTTCTTGCAGAGAGACGTCTCTGCATCCTTCCCTTTATCCTTCTTGCGGTTATTGCGAAGCTCAGTTACATAGCAATCTCGAGAGGCGTCTTGATCTCCCTCTATTTCTCCTACTCCGTTATCTATTGGGAATTTCATTTTCAGGCACCATGGGGCTAGGGCAATTTGGAAGTCAGACAAGGCTGGTCTTCCCAAAAAGGCATTGTAGGCCGAGTGGCTTTCTATTAGCACAAATGTTTGCTTTCTCACAACGGAGCGGGGATGACTTCCTATTTCAACAAAAAGGTCCAGTTGCCCGAGGGGCATCTTCGCATCTCCAGTGAAACCATGTAGTGGTTTGTTGCAGGGAGACACATCCTTCATTGACAGCTTCATTTTATCGAAACCATGCTTGAATAGGATATTTACCGAGCTTCCAGTGTCTATTAAAATTCGAATAACTTTGGCTGGACCGAACCAGGCAGAGATGACCATAGGATCCATGTGTCGGTACCGTCTTCCCTCTAGATCAAGCCTACTGAATGTGATGTCGTCATTCTCTTTCCGTTTCGGGTGGCGTTCTTCCATAACAGAGTTAACGTAGCCTTCATCGTTTCTAAGTGACTTACCGTATCTTTCCATCTCTTCCCAGCTTCTGTCGGCAATGTGTGGTCCTCCTGATACGGTATGGACCACTATCTTCTCTTGACTAGAGCCGCTGGTGTTGCGATTTCCTCTGCCTGCTTCTGGGGGGGGGGGGGTAGCCCAGGATTCTCATTGGCAGGAGTCGAAGTCCTGTTCTGGCTTTTTACATAACGTTCCAGTCTCTTCTTTCTGATGTGTTCTTCAATCAAGTTCCGGAGATGGTGGCATTCATTGGTGTCATGTCCATGGGATTTGTGGAAGCGGCAGAACTTTCCAGACTTGAGTGCGTTATCTGACTCCTTCTTGTGCGGGGGGCGCTTGTATCTAACTTCGTCTTGAGTGGCTAGGAAGATGTTTTCGATCGTTTCATTCAAAGGAGTGTAAGAGTCAAATCTTGGTCCAGGTCGATATAAGCGCTTTTCCCCCTTCTTGCCCCCAACATTGTCTCTAGAGTCATTTCTCCGAACATCCTTTGCTGCAGCGGGAACCCTGTCTGTAGCTGTTTTAGCATGTTGCCCTGACTGCCTCTCAGTGGCAGCGTCTTCAAGTCTCATATACTTTCCAGCTTCATGGAAGAAATCAGGTAAAGTAGCTGGCTTTTCCTTGGTTAGTCTTCTAGCAAATTTAGTATATGGATGTACACCACTGCAGAGAGCAATTAGGATAAGTTTCTCATCGGCATCTTGGATTGCAGCCGCCGCGGCGTTGAATCGGATTAGATATTGTTGCACTGTCTCTCCGGGTTTCTGCTTGACATTAGATAAGGAATAAGCATCCTTGGGTTGTTCCACATGAATGCAGAACTGGCTGATGAACTTTTCTTTCAACATTTCCCATGAGCTGATGGACCCTTGGGGTAGGTGGCAGAACCAGGAGGTAGCTAGATCTGCCAAGAAAAGTGGGAAGCATTTACACAATACTCCCTCCGTTGCTCCGCTCATGAGCATATGCTGGGTGTATCTCTGTAAGTGTACGATGGGGTTAGAGGTTCCCTTGTAAGGTTCCATCGTTGGCATTTTCCATTCCCGGGGGGTGATGGCAGTTTCGATATTGCGGGTGAAGGAGCTAGTTACCCTAGCATTTATCCCCCGATCCCTTTGCTCCCGTTGGACGCACTCTCTGAACAATTGCGCCATCTTTTCATAAGAACTTGGAGCGGGTAAAAATGAGTTTGGTTCTTCCCTGCGGGATTGATTCCGTCCAGATGACCTGTAAGGATGGTATTGTTTATCACTCCTGACATTCTCCAATGGCTGCCTCTGGTCTTCCGGGGGCATGCTGGGGTCGGCCACAGTTGGCCCTTGCCTTGATCTTTCCCTGTTGGGTTCTCTTCTCAGCACTTCCTCGGGTCCAACTTCGGGCTGGACTCTAGCTCGGCCCCGTTCCTTGGTGTTTCCATGGTTAGGTAGCATGGCAGGCTCAGCTACATCCGACCCTTGCCTGGTACCTCCCCCGTTGGGTTCGGTTCCAAGTGTTTCCTCGGGTCGTAATTCGGGCTGAGTCCGGGCTCGGCTCCTACCATGGCTGTTTCTGTTGTTAGCCTCTTCGAAGAAGAAAGACCTTTGTCGCCTCCCAGATCCTCCAGACCGGGACTCACCCCATGATTCAATGTTACGGTTAGTTTCTTCGACATCACTTAAGCATGACATGAGTTGATCCACTAGGGCTTCTTGTTGAAATGTGAAGCGGTTAGTTACTTCAGCCACAACCCTATCCAGATCCGTCCTTGTAAGTGGTTGTTCCATATCAGGGGCTGTCGGACTTGTCTAATTTAAATTTGCTGTTGGAACTGGACGATTGCCTTGGTTTCTGATTACTGGATTTGGATACTGCTAGTTGCAATGTTCTTTCCTTTGTTAGTATCTTTCTTCCGTCCGGGAGACATGTTTTCCACGCAATGAACGATGCTGATAGGAAAAGGATTGAGTGGGCAAACACCTCCAAGTCGTATGATTTAGTTGTTTCTATGTTGTTCTGAATGGTTTGGGTGATTTATGCAAATATATGAAATAGATGGACTAAACTGTAAAAGACACACAGATTTATAGTGTTTCGGCCAGAACGTGCCTACGTCCACTTTATATGTTATTCTCCTTTTCTATTCAGATTACAAGTACGAAGCTTGATTACAAGTAACTGAAAGTTGTTTGAAAGTTCTATCCGTGCTTGAGCTCTCAAAATTGTCGGCCATTGTTGTACCCCTGCCCCTCTATTTATAGAGTGAGGCTGGGGGCAGGGGTCTTGGATGTATATAGCTGCTGGTAGGCCTGGGCTGATGCAATCTGGGCTGGTATGCCTTGGTTCGGTGGAACTTGGTTCGGCAATGGGTGGAGTGTGGGATGGTCCGGCAGTTGGTGGTTCGGTAGTGGGGGGACTTGGTTTGGTAGGCATGGGATGGAGGTTTGGACCGGCAATGCTTGGAGATGTAGGTTTGGACCGGCAATGCTTGGAGATAGGACTTTTGGTCCGGTTGTGATGTTGGTTCGGCAGGTGGTCCAGCTGTAGGTGATTCGATAGGCAGGTGGTCCGGTTGTAGACGATTCGGTGGCTCGTCCCTTTCTTCCCCATCCTGGTTCGGTGGTGGTAGAAACATACCCAACAATATGGATGTTTCCTGGGGGATCCAGGCGTAACCATTGTTATGTATCCTGCGATCCAAGTGATTTATTTGGATTGTACTTTCCATATCTGTTTTGAAGTTTTCAAGTACTTTCACTTGGTGTTGAAACAAGTCTACTAAGCACTTGAAGAATTCTAATTTTGTGCCTGATCAATGCGTGGCCAGAGTCTGCAAGAACAAGGATAAACTTGTTGAAACATCGAGTTATAGAAGTATTTTCGAAAGGAAAATTTTGTTTCGACATAAAGATATTTTATTATAGAGGTATTTCCAGCAAAGAAATTTTGTATTGAATTAACTATTCGAGCCCTATACTATTCTTTTGAATCTACCTTATCTGCTCAGCTTTATTTCTACACCTATATTCTGTTTTTAGAATCTATCTTCTTTTCCTTTTTGAATGTAATATTTAAAATATTGTTTATTTGTATACTACATTGTTTAATAGAAAATTTTAGTGTTATAAATATTTTAGAAGTCATTTATTAATAAAACATATTTAAAGTAAATGATTATTGATTTATCAATAATATTTGAAAAGTATGTTGAGATAAAATTTATAAACTCATGAATTATGGATTAATGTTTTCAATAGCTTCTTTGTAAATATAAGTAATGATGTAAATAATTGTTTTCAAATAGTTTTCATATATTTCTAAAGGTGTTATTTAAACATATAAATGATATTTGTAGAGGAAGCAGGAAATTTTACAAATGGGTTTTGAAAAGTATGAATATTTCAGGTAAAATTTATATAGTTTCAAATTAATTGTTAATTTTAACTTTCAATCTACTTTTATTTCTGGTTGTTCTATTCTCCTACCTCCTTCCTTTTCGGGGACGAAAAGTTTTGAGTGGGGGAGAGTGTAACGACCTGTAAAATTTTAATAATTTTTAGTGGTTTTATTTATGTATTTAATTGAGTTTTTGTGAATTTTTAAGTAATAAAATTTGAAAATAAAAATTTATTATTTGGAATACGTCTATTTAAACATAGCAACTTGTAAATTTTCATCTGATAATATTGAAGTTTATTTTATTGTGTAATTCTATTTCAGTTTCAATCAGTTAAAAATTGATGGTAGCAAAATATTTGCAAACCTGAATATTTTTATATAGAAAATTTCTAAACGCTCTTCCGAGTGAGGCTTCATCTTTCCTTTTACAAAATTTGGATTTCTATTGCTCCGTTTATCTTAATTCTGGCAAAATAATAGCATTTTCGATACCGGTTATCGACTTTTGGTCTGATGATCTTACCACAGATATCTATATACCGTTTTGATCGTCTCGTCGCGCTGATCTCTACGGTATATTTACTTCTGTATTTTTGAGGTTCGGTACGCGATGCAATTGATGATAACGATCTCCTGTAACGGTACAAAACTTGTGTCCTTTCACTTTCAATAGCTTTTCAGATCTAAACGTGCATGCCAAGCAATACAGTAAATGGCTTTGATAATGTTGTTGAATCAACGGTCATTTCAATTTATTATTTGTCTGTACGTTTTCCAACTTTTGCTTAAACTTCACCTTATTATTCATTTCCTAGACGTGTATGAAACCCTATAGCCTCTGCGTAATAAATTCAGAAATTCAACGGTTACGTTCATTTTTCTGCTTGCTGTTGCATAATTTATAAGTCAAATTATCCTGGCCACATTTCCTTTGCAAATTATCAGATTCATGTATTTCTTCTTCCATTACTTTTTAAATTCTTCTTTGCTTCCTTCCTTTCTCCCATGGCAGAGGCACGCATACTCATCACCGAAGCAACCGATCTTAGACCCTCGTCCACCTTATTTTCCCCAAGCCGCGACCCCATGCCAACCGCCATTCCCACTCCTCATCAACCACCTCCGCTCTCCCTCTCCTCCGCGCCGAACGCACCTTCACTCGCCAGCACACCGCCCCGCACTCTCTCTCCTCCGTCCCCGACCACTTGCACCCTCCAACATCACGTCGTCGAACTCTGGCCACCCTCCGCTACTCCACAGTCCGCCATCTTCGTCTTCTCCTCATTCCCCCTCTCTGTCATACTGCCTAGCGCACTCCCCCAGGCAACAGGCCGAACCACCCTACTGTCACTCCCCTTCCATTGCTTTGCCTCCACCATCCACCGGAAGGTTGTCAACCACCCTGAATCTCAATTAAATGCAAGTCGGTTAGGTAAGATGTGCGTAAATTTAGAATAACAGAGATTTGAAAATAAATAGTTATGTATATTTTATGTGCTTGATTTTAATAAAGATATTGAGATGTATATAGTGTACTGTATAGGTGAGTTTTATGTTATATATATACATATATTTTTCATAAGTTTAAAATTTTATCTACAAGTTATTTAAATATTCAAGTTGAAAAATAAAGTTATTTTTATACTTTCTGTTTCAAAATGCATGACAGCCTGTGTGTGTATATATATGTATGTACTTTTGTGTAGCCTTGCTAAAGTAAGTATTTTATGTTTGTCTGTAGGTTGAGTTACGTCTGTGTGCATAGGTTAGTTTATGAATATTATAATAAAGCAAAATTGATATTGATTTTATAATGAATATAAATGTTAAAATACAATATGTACACAGGTATATATTCTATAGTTTTTTTTTTGGGTTGCATGCTTTTATATAAAACGTATATTTTATAAGTTGCATGCATATTTTTCTTTAGCCCAGTTTTTCCAAGCCTGTAGATATTTGGTTACATGTATATATAAGTTTGTTAAGATATATGGCATATATATATATATATATATATATTAGTTTAAGTATAGTTTGGATATTTTTACAAAGTCTGCACGTACGTAGTTTTCTCTAAAAACATAACAATTAAATATTTATTTATGTGTTTTATTTATGTGTTTTGGTTTACAAAGATAATAGGAGAGTCTTGTTTTCAAGGTGTAATATGTATTTATGATGTACTAACTTGAGAAAAATATATTTTTCTATATAAATTAAATGTTGATTTTGAAAGTTATACATATTTAATTTAAAATGTGGTTAGAATATGATTATTTATATATATATATATGTGTGTGTATATTTATATATAGTTTTATATATGTGTTCACTTATACCAATTATCTTCATCGATCCCATTCTGATTTGTTCCATTAAATTCTTGTTATCAGCTTTGATCGTTGAATTCGTGCCAATCTAGATTTGCTTTAAAAATTCATGGCTAGATTCATAGCTCATTTGATCGTCAAATCATTTCTAGCCTCGAAAGGTGAGCAATCAGTCAAGATTAATATTCTTATATTTATTAAATTTAATTTCAATTGAAACGGCAATTGAAATATGTTGTTGTTAGTTATTTAAATTGTTATATATGCTATTATCTATAACTGTTCACCTATGGGATATGACACCATATCCTGTTGTTTATATTATATTGTTATTGATGATATATATGCCTGTTATATTATTTTCATATCTCTCATCACTCTGCAAGTTCCCTGTTAGTATAGAATTCATTATGGGTTGAAATGATACATACCCGAGCGGACTTTAGAATAGGAGAAAATCATTATGGGTTGAAATGATAGACCCAAGCGATTTTCATTTGAATTGAATTTGGGATTACGGGTTGAAATGATATCCACCCGTATATATTTAACTTACGGATTGAAATGATAAATATCCATATCACGTGACCATAGAATAGAAAATTATAAATCGACGCCATTGGTCTATATAAATGTTTTGAAATAATTTCTATGATTTTGAAAAGAAATATATAGTTTTAATGAATATTGATTTAAATATTATATAGAAAGGTTATTTTAAATATAGATTTAATATTAATATATAATTTAATTAAGATTGATTTTATTAATACGAAATATGTTTAAGGATTTATTAAATTTGTATTTTAGGAATAGATTTGTGGAATAATTTTATAAGCTAAGTTTGGAAGATATATTTGGGAGTTATTTCAAATTGTCATTAATTAAGGATTTTATTATGTTAAATCGATTTGAAACTATTGAATTCGAAATTTTAAAATATGATCTTATAACTTGAATCTTCATTTAAGTAATTTAATAGATATTTCATGTCTAAAGAAATCGAAGGTAAAATATAGAAAATGTTAATTTAAGGTCATATAAATAATATTGAATTTATTAAGTGAATATTTCAAACTAATTAATAATCAAGTCAAATTGGGAGATAAATGCAATTATCAAAAATTTAATCTTTGAAATGTTGAATATTTAAAGCTTCGAAATAATATTAACTTTGAATATATAAATATTTAAATGGTTTACTTTGTGGTCCAAATCTGTATTTGAAATCGATAAAAACTGAATTTGTTTAGTTAGAAACTGAATTGAATGGAAGTTGATAAATTTAGATTGAATTAAATTTGAATGGGAAAGTCGAGTTGATTTTGAAGCGATTTGTGAAGTTTTGAGGAAATTATAAATACTTTATAAATTATTCAGTATATATATATAAACACATATATACTATTTTGGAATATAGTTGTATTTGAAATGAAAGTGATATTTTGGTTTTGAAGTATAAATTAATTTGAATGACCACTGTTATATCGTGTATATTTCTGCCTTGTAGATGGTTCCACGAAATCCTTAGAGGATGGTTATCCCAAACGTCCTCTGAGTTACTTGTATTTCAGTTGTTATTTCACTTGAGTTTGATTTATTGATATAAGAATGTTAATCCTAACTCGAGTGTTTTGTATTTTGCTTTACGCTCGGGTCAGACTGAGTGATACAGCATTAGAGACACACCTTTGGAGTTCGGACCTTCGTTTGGAGAACCAACTATCGATTCAGCTTTCAGCTTTTCCAGTTGATTGGTTCAGAGAAGTCATCGGTTCATACTGAAGACTTCACTGTATTTGAGATATTCTGATGTACTTTATTTCTAACTCTGATGTATATGGTAGCTTCATGAACTACTATTCTTTTTTATTCCGCTGCATTATATTACTCTGTGTCTGTGATTTGGGATTATTTATTTACTGTTTATGCTGAGTTTGCCAAATTAAATTAACAATTCAGTATTTTAGACAATTCAAGCCCGACATGTGTGCATGCAAATGGTTGAAAATATCGGGTCGTTACATTTGTTCAGCCTTCTGCCCTTGATAGTTGGATATTTAGCCTAATCTAACTGTCGAGAGGAAGCCACTTCGTATTATCGACAGAGGTACGAAGCAACTAAGGAGATCTGTTAGTCTGATCTAAGTATACTTAAGTACCGATGATCGGGATTGTACCTGAAAGACGAAGGATAGCATTCATGCTTCGAATACGGAATTGTTCATTTTAGGTACTATTTTGTTTTTCTATCTTGTTTTTCCTTATTCCTTGCTCATCGTTTCGAGGACGAAAAGATTTGAGTGGGGGAGAGTGTAACAACCCTGAATTTTATGATTTATTTTAATTATTTAAATTGAAACTCCTGATTTAAGAACTTTATTTTATTTATTAAAATGGATAAAAAAATTATTTTAAATATAAATTTTAATTTTTGTGTGAATTATAATTTCAAACCTGAATAAATTGAATATTTCCAGAAAAAGTGGATTTTGGTCAATTTGGTCAAACTTTGACTTTCAAATTTAAAATTTAAATATTTTGAATTTTGAATTTTATCCTTTATTATGAAAATAAATTTAATTTCAAGAATACTGCTTTTCGTTTCGTTGAAATCCGATTTATATTGTGAAAGTTATGCTTTTTACAATATTGTATATAAATTGATTTATTTAATAAAATTGTTTATTTTAAATTATATAAATAATATTTTTATTTTCATATCATGTTATAATATTTGTTATATGACATTTTAGGTAGATATTTTTATTTTAAAACATTTTTAAAGTGATTTTAAAATTTTCCAAAGCTTATTGTATTTTATTTTCAATTTTTAAACCTTGATTTCTATTTTGAAGCTATTTTCTCAATTAATTTATATTTATCTAAAATTTATTTATTTATTTTTATTCATACATTATTTTTTTTGTTTTATTTATATTCATTTTTAATTTGTTTAAAAATGCAAAAAGAAATAAGGAAAGTTGAAGAGTTTTAAACCTTTTATATGCCTTAGACTTTACGCTCGAGTGTTTTGTGTTTTACTTTACGCTAGGGTCAGCCTGAGTATTTATAGCTTAGCTTTGGATTTCTTTCTGGAGCTAAGAATCGCTGGAAATTTTCCTTAACTAGTTATCTATCCATTTTAGTGTTAGTTGACTATTTCAGCTCTTGATTTATAAACTTCTATTTATTTGGGATTTCTATTATATATGTTTTAGACTGATATTATGTATTTTGTTTTGAGATTTTGTTATAGTAGCTTCATGAACTACTATGGTATTTTAATTTCGGTTGCGAGTTATTCTGATATTTCTGTTTCTTTGATTATGTGATTGTATTTCATTTACTCCAAATTTATTTACAATGCGGCATTTGAGCAATTCAAGTCTGACATGTGTGGATGCGAATGGCTGAAATATCAGATTGTTACATTTTGACCCGGGTTTCCTATGAAATTTGGAACTTCCCTCAGTTCCGAAATCTATCCTTTTCTCTTCATATTCATTTTCTTCTTGAATCTGAAGTATCTCATAGCTCCACTGAATGATTTGTAAATGGGTGAAACTCCTTTACAACAACCATTGATTCACTGGAGATTTCTGTATCGTCCGTTTAGATACTACTATCTTTCGCTATGCCTGAATTCTATCTCTTGCTATCTAATGTTGATTTGCCTCAGAATTCTGTATTGATCTTATTCTTGAAGTCACGAATGACCCGGTTAAGGTTACCCATGATTTATATAAATTTATCCATCCTTCTATTTTGCTATTTAATTATCTTATCTCCCTTTCGAGCCTATCTTTGTAATAACCCGATATTTTCAACTATTCGCATCTGCATATGTTGGACTTGAATTGCTCAAAATACCGCTTGTAAATAAAATTTGGCAAATCTCAGAATATATAGTAAATAAATAATCACATATCACAGACACAAACACAGAGTAAATAATAATGCAGCAAAATTAAAGAGATAGTAGTTCATGAAGCTACTATATAAAAATAAGGTACATCAGAGTTAAACAAGATACAACAAAAGAATAACGAGATACATCAAGCACAAATCAAAATACAACACTGGAATCACTGGATACTGAAAGCAAAATAGATGGTCGGGTCTTCAAGCAATGCTCCAACTCCGAAGGTGAGTCTTAAATGCTGAATCACTCAATCTAACACGAACATAAAGCAAAACATAAAACACTCGAGTTATGACATAAATACTTATGATATGTAAATCAACTCGAGTGAACAGTAACAAAAATGCATTAGTAACTTAAAGGATGCTTGGGATCGGTCATCCTTTAAGGATCCGTTAAACTATTTAATATGTAGTAATATTGCGCTATTATAATAATGTCTACAGTAAAATAAACTTACTTTAAAATTGCATTGAAGGGTTACCCATATAGCCCCCAACACGTAATAGTCCCAGTAGTCCATCCAGTATCAGCATATCTCCAGATCGGGAGACTACCCTAAATACTCCATGGGCTACGGGAGAAAACCAAACTCATAGTAAAGGCTCGGTATGGTAGGTTAGACGGCACACAAGGCAATGCAAGGGTAAATATACCAATTACGCACACGGGCTGGCGGCAACGTAGCAGCCCCTACGTCCACCTCGGAATACACTCCCAATCAAAATCGGAGGATGGCCATCAAATGAACCACAAGTAAGAGTATAGAATCGAAGAAGTGTCTCCGACTAGAGGAGCTACCATTTTGGCCCGAGATCGCTCCTGTTTTCACCAGCTTATGCCAACTCGAGTTGGGTCTACTTAATATACCTTAAGAACGTCACCTTCATCCTACTTCATTCTGGAATCTCCTTCGCATGCATGGTTGTTAAAGTGGTTTTCGGAGTTGGTAGAGAGTATGACAACTTTCGATCCCGGTCTCTTTAACAACCAAACATTATTATAACGCCATGGTCATTTTCGAATAGTTTATACTTCAAAAACAAATCATTTCATTTCCGAACTATATTCCTTTCAAAATAGCTTATACTTTGAAACCAAAACCATTTTATTTCAAAACTATATTCAAATCAATACAATACCATTTCCATTTCAAACATATATTCACCTTTCAAAAATCATAATACTTTCAAAGTTATAACTCTTTCGAAACCAAAAATACTTGAAGTCATTACACTTTGAAAATCATACCTTTTTGAAATCATACATTTGAAATCATAAAACATTTCTTTCTTTCTTTACATTTACAAATTTATTCTATTAAACCCAAATTTCAAATTTTAATTCAATTCAAACCATCAGTTTCAATTAAATTCAGTTTCCCAACAAAACATTCCAAATATTATAAATTTCAAATATAGATTGGACCCACAAAATAAACTATTCAATTTTTCAATATAATTCAAAGCGTTAAATATACCATATTTCAAAACTAAATTTTGAACATCTCATACATACATACATACATATATATATACACACACATACATGTGTGTGTATATATATATATATATAATTCACTTTCAAATTATTTAGCTTTGAAATAATCACTTAATAAAATACAATATCATTAAATAC
Source organism: Allium cepa (assembly GCA_030765085.1). NCBI lineage: Eukaryota > Viridiplantae > Streptophyta > Magnoliopsida > Asparagales > Amaryllidaceae > Allium > Allium cepa. The sequence continues at coordinate 727,052,623 of CM060938.1, read as the reverse complement.
CCTTTCATACTAATATAAACTTCAAATATTCATTTACCAAAATCAAATATCATTCCAATTTCATATGCTTTATAAAGTCAAATCCTTTCCAAACCATTTCAATCATCAAAATATCATATCCTTTCAAAACCTTTATCAAATCATTATTTGAATTCAAATTCAAATATTCAAATTTAAATATCATTTAAAAATCAATATGTCATTCATTTATTATTTCAAATATCATTACAAAATACATTTCAAAATTCCATTCAAAAATTCATCTCATTACATTTCATTCCATTTAACACAAAACCAAGAAAACCTTATTTAAATTTAAATTTAATTTAAATTCCTTAAAAATTCAAATTTAAATTTTAAAATATATTCAAAACTTATGAAATTTCACAAATAATCAATTTTAAAAGTTAAATCATTTAACACTTAAAAATACAACTCAAAGAGTGTTAAAATCTATAATATTTCAAACATTGTCAACATATATCAACGACATCATTTATAAAGTGCTATCGTAGATTATAGCTTCCAAAATAGTTTAGTTCAAGAATAACGGCATAAAAAAATGTCGTAATAGATATTTAGTTATTTCAAACATAGTTATATTAAAAACAACAGCATTTAAAAATGCCGTCATAAACCGTAATATTTTTGGAAATGCTATAATTAAAATTCAAATTTTATTATAACTTTTCAGAAGCAATATAACTCCAAATTCTTGTTATTCAAATTTATAAATCATATTTCTATACTTTAAAATTTCACATTTTAATCATTTTAACATATGATTTATCATAATAAAATTTTAAAATCAAATAGTCAACTTAAAAACTCAATTTATTTATTAAGTCAAAATTCACTGTTTATTTCTTATAAATTTAATAAAAGTTCACATTTTATGTCAAATATCATTTCAAAACTTTAAATTTAATTTCCATTATTTTCTTATATTTTAAAAATATAATTTGAAGTTAAAATCGCAATCACTTCAAATTTACGTACTTAAATTCACAATTTCAAGACTTAATATTTAATTTTCTTAAAACCATAAATTATATATTTTTAAATGAAAATTTCATACTTTAAATATAATATCTTAAGGAAAATCATTTTAAAATATACCACGGGGTCTGTATATACTTTTCTAACCTAGGACAAGTGATATGAATATATATCATTTCAATCCGCAATTTAAAAAGAAAACCCGGGTTCTATCTTTTCAAACCCGCAATCCCAAGTAAATAAAAATAAATAAAAATCACTCATGCCTATCATTTCAGCCCATAATGATTTTTTACTATTCAAAAGTCCATTCAAGTATGAATAATTTCAATCCACAGTGATTCTCTTCTAATAGGGAACTTGTAGTGTGATCATAAATAAATAAACTGTATAAACAATGTCAATGTCACAATATAATGTCATATATCATACGTCAGGTGATAATTAACAGAATTAACATGGTAATAACAAGGCATAACATATCATATAATCATAATTAACTTGCATAAATATTTTATATTACTATACACTTGCCATCAATTCACTATTCCATAAATAAATATGTCAGAGTGAGAAAGACTCACCATTTCAAGCTGGAGACCAAAACAACACACAAGCACGATTCCACGGGCATGACAAGCACGATTTGGCACGACTTTGATTCAAATGAGAGAGAGCTAAGATATGATCTTGCACATAACAATTAAACAAAGCAATATAAACATATATATACAATACAAAGGTTAATTGAAACAATAGGGAAGTAGAAGCAACAAATGGCATTACCAAGCTTTTCAACCATTTTTACTTGACCACAACTCCATGTATGCTCGGCCATACATGCTTAGGGCTAGGCCATACATGTTTTTAGGTGGAAAAGGATCTAGTTCGGATCATGAGTGCACGGCTACAAAGGAACGTGGAAGGTTTTTGGGAGTTACAAGGTAAGGAATACAATAAGATAAGGCATAAAGTGGAGTTTGGGTTGTATCTAGGCTCGGCCTATGGTCAAGTGGGGTTCGTCCTTACAATATTTCAAGTCTGAATGGGCGGCTAGAGGTCATGTTAGGCCAGGCCATAGCTGGAGGAGGAGCTAGTGGTGAAGGAGAGGCAAGGTGTGAAAGGAATGGTGGAAATATTGGTTCGGCTAGGAAATTTTGGAGAGGTTTGCACACATTCTTGTGGAGTTTGGTTCATGGGATGGTCATGGCACTTTCTGGTCAAAGGAGGCCGAGGTCAGGCCGTGAAGGATGTGGGGAAGGAATTGGTGGTGGTGGTGGTCAGTGGAGGAGATGAGGGGATAAGGCCGAGCAAACAAGAGAAAGAGGAAGGCAAAACATTGAAAAGAAAAATGAAAAGAGGAGCCATGAATCACTTTTTCTCTCAAATGAAAATAGATGTAAAGGGTGATGAGGTGGGAAGTTTTTCATGTGAATATTAGGGAGAAGACGCAGCTAAGAACAAAGAAAAGAACGGCTAAAAGAAAGGAAGTGAAAAGGCAAGAAGAGGAAGAGGCAAATAAAGGAAAGGTCACATGGAAATGACAGGACTTTGACTCTTGGATTTCTTTTTCTTTTAAATTAAAATGAACCATATATATTTCAGTAAATAAAATATAAAAATGAAAAAAATAAAGTGAAAAAGGAAAATAAATAATTATTCTTAGGAAAATAAAAAGTAAAGGAAGAAAATAGCTATTAAATTGAAACTAGAAAATTAAAATTTGTAAACAAAGTAACATAAACATTTGAAAGTTAAAACTACACTTATAAAGTGTTTTAAAAATAAAATAAATACATAAAATATCAAATAACACATATATTTAAATTTTGAACAAGATATTACAAATAAAAATAATATTTATATACATTAAAATAAACAATTTTGGTAAATAAATCAATTTTACATACAATATTGTAAAAAGCATAACTTTCACAATATAAATCAGATTTCAATGAAATGAAAAGCAATATTCTTGAAATTTTATTTATTTTAATAATAAAAGATAAAATTCAAATTTTAAAATATTTAAAATTTAATTTTAAAATTCAAAGTTTGACCATTTTGACCAAAATTCACTTTTTTGTCAAATATTCAATATATTCAGGTTTGAAATTATAATTCACATATAAATAAAAACTAATATTTCAAATAACAATATTATTCATTTTCATAAATAAAATAAAGTTTAATCCCTAAATAAAATAAAGATTTTAAATTAGGAATTTCAGTTAAAATAATCAAAATATACAATTAAAATAATCACAAAATACAGGGTTGTTACACTCTCCCCCACTCAAAACTTTTCGTCCTCGAAAAGGTATGAGGTATGGGAAAGCGCAGAAAAAGATACAATGAAATAGGATTAAGACAAGATGACAAGAAGATTAAAATTGTACCTGATAACTGTTGTTATATGTAAGTTTAACAAGATGGAGATGATCACAAACATGAAGAAGATATTCGAGAAATCTGATTCACTCTTTCCGTTTGACCGACGGTCTGTGTATGGTAAGCAATGTCCAGATTCAAAATGCGTACCAAAGATTATTAAAGATTATAGAAAGGTTTCCAAACAGACTAGTATAAGCAATAGCCGTCCCATTCTGTTGCAACATAAGGGAAATAAGGACAACCAAAAGACAGTTTGAAAAACAAAATAAGGTAATAAATTTGAAATCATGAAAATTTCAAATTAAATTTAAAATTAATTTTACATAAGTTAAATAAATCTTAATCATCTCAATTTTCATTATTTTATCATCAAATTATCTTAAATTAACAATATCTAAAACCATGGATGTGAAAAAAATCATTTATTATACTTAAAATGCATTCAATAAATTTAATTGTTCCTTATTCCTAATTAAAATTAATTTTATTCTTCTCAATATATTTTATCACCTATACTAAATATATTTACACTTATTATATCTGCTTTAAATTTATTCTTAGCTCCTTTAACATCATTTTATATTGTAAATTTTTCCATTACCTTTTCTTTATTTACCACTGTTAATCTTTTATAACTAAAATTTAAGTGTATAACATTTATTATAACTACTCAAATTTTGTTTATAAAATATTTTTATATTGTATATTATCTAATTACATATTCAACTTCGGAAAATTTAGGTAAGTTATTGCAATGAAATTGTGTATTATCAAATAAAACTTTCTAATTTAGTCATTTCAAGCTTGAATATTTATCCAAATCTTGAAATTATACTTGAAATTATCTTTCAAGATAAAATTTAGGAATTAAATTTCTGATAAATTCCAAACTATTTAGAGATAAATAAATGCACATATACTACATATATCCATTCAAATTTAAATCATATATCAACATATGTTATAAATCCATTCTTATTTTAGAAAGTCAAATCAATTAAATTCCCTAAATTAAAAATGTTGCAAGACTATAGAACGGTCTCTTCACTTCGAAACTCAAAAATGAATGTCGATGATGTTGTAGTCATCACTGAAATAATTTTCCAGCGACAAAGAGAAGAGCACTAGATTTAAATTTAAAATTCTTTAGAACAAATTTCTATCCGAAAATACTTTAAATAGTATATCCTTTTAAAACTTTAAATACAAGGTTTGAAACTATCGGAAATTAAATCCCAAATTCTAGTTTTAAATTCATTTTAAATTTCCAAATAAATTTATAACCATGTTTATAGTTTAATTATTTATGTATGAAACAAGGGAGAATGGTATATAAAATCAAATATTATTTCTTAACAACCAATTCAATAAAATCCAGAAAAAGATTTATAATATAGTTACAAAATTTATTTCATTACTAAATGTGAAAAAACCTATTTGAAAAACATATTGTGTCAGTTTGCTCTGTTCACGTGTTTTGGAAATCTTATCGATAGCGTTGATTAGACGAATCGATCAGAAACCCAAATCAACATCAACAACTCAAACAACACAATATATAAAACATTTTTAAATATTAGTTTACAAATACACTTCAAGAATGATTTGAAGATAAGTTGGAAATAGGGATAAGATGATTAAATAATATAATTGGAAGATAGATAAGCTTAAATAAATCGAGGGCAACCTAAACGGTCAACCGTGACTTAAAGAATAAGATCGATGTGGATTTTCTGGGGTAAATCAACATCCGTTCTCAAGAGATAGAATTTTTTGGGATAATAAGAGATACTAGCATCTAAACCGAGGCTGGTGAATCGATGCTGTTGTAAAGGAGTTTCCCCCTTTACAAATAAATTTGAGATTGGCGAGACCGCCGACTCACTATAAAGATCGTGCGAAGTGGAGTTATGGGATACTCCAGAATCAAAAGAAGATAAATATTGAAGGACACGAATGGATTTTGGAACCGCAGGAAATGTTCCAAAATTCAAAGGAATCAAGTCAAAATGAAAAGACTCAAACTTGAATGAAAGTGATTCTATAAATACATTTACCACATATGTTGAGTTTGCCTAGTGCTACCAAAGCACAGATACCAAATGTGAAAACTCGATATTTTCAACCATTCGCATCCGCACATGTCGGACTTGAATTGTTCAAAATACCATGTTGTAAATAAAATTTGACAAATCTCAGAATATACAGTAAATAAATAATCACAGATCACAGACACAGACACACGGTAAATAATAATGCAGCGGAATTAAAGAGATAGTAGTTCATGAAGCTACTATATAAAAATAAGATACATTAAAGTTAAACAAGATACAACAAAAGAATAACAAGATACATCAAGTACAAATTAGAATACAACACTGGAATCGTGGGATACTGAAAGCAAAATAGATGGCTGGATCTTCAAGCATAGCTCCAACTCCGAAGGTAAGTCTTGAATGCTGAATCACTCAACCTAACACGAGCGTAAAGCAAAACACAAAACACTCGAGTCAGGATACTTATGAACTGTAAATCAACTCAAGTGAACAGTAACAAAAATGCAACAGTAACTTAAAGGATGCTTGGGATCGCCCAACATTTAAGGATTCGTTAAACTATTTACTATGTAGTAACACTGAGCCATTATAATAATGTCTACAATAAAATAAACTTACTTTAAAATAGCATTGAAGGGTTACCCATATAGCCCCCAACATGTAATAGTCCCAGTAGTCCATCCAGTATCAGCATATCTCTAGATTGGGAGACTGCCCTAAATAGTCCATGGGCTACGAGAGAAAAACAAACTCGTAGTAAAGGCTCGGTATGGTAGGTGACACGACACACAAGGCAATGCCATGGTAGATATACCAATTACGCACACGGGCCGACGGAAAGGTAGCAGCCACTACGCCCACCTCAGAACACACTCCCAATCAAAATCAAAGGATGGCCATTAAATCAACCGCAAGTAAGAGTATAGAATCAAAGAAGTGTGTCAGACCAGAGGAGCTACCCTATTTGGCCCGAGATCGCTCCTGTTTTAGCCACCTTATGCCAACTCACGGGAGTTGGGTCCACGTAATATACCTTAAGAACATCGCCATCATCCTACTTCATTCAGGATTCTCCTCCGCGTATGTAACGACCTGTATTTTATGTATCGAAAGATCGTAGAACTGTTGTCATTAGGTCGTTAGTGTTGTTAAGTCGTTTAGAATTTAAGTTGTTTGGAGCTTAAGTCGTCCAGAGATGAGTCGTCCAGGGTTGGGTCGTGTTGTAGCATAAGTCGGTGGAGCGACCTAAGGAAAGTTAACGGCTTAAGGAGGTGAGTGACTTAAGAGATTAGACGACTTAGAGGAGATAGTGGTAGTGGTTGCCGACTTAAGAGATTTGACCGACTTAAGGAATGAGACCGACTTATAGGGGTGACCGACCTATAGGAGTGAGCGACTTAGAAGTTTGGCCGACCTAAGGAACTAACGACTTAAGGGTTAACGGCTTAAGTTGGTAAGCGACTTAAGGAATTCTCGTGTTGAGGCTTAGGTCATGTGTTGGATTAGGTCGTGAACGAGTTAAGGTTAGGTCGGCTATGCCGTGTTATAGTTAGGTCGTTCGAGCGACTTAAGGCAATAGGTTAAGTCGTTGAGTCGTCTCCTGTGTTGAGCCGTTGAGTCGTCTCCTGTGTTGAGTCGTCTCCTGTGTTGAGTCGTTGAGTCGTCTCCTGTGTGGAGTCGGTTGGTTGTTAAGTCATACAAACGACTTAGGACTTAGGTAGAAATGCGGTAGTGTGTTAGGTCGCTAAGTCGTATCCTGTTGAGTCTTAGGTCGTGCCTAAGTGTTAGACCGTGTGTGTTAGGTCGCGCATGTGTGTTAAGCCGTAGGTCGCTAAGCAGTGTGTGTAGTTAGGTCGTGTAAAGGCTTGAGTCGTAAGTCGTAGGTCGGGGATTGTTAAGTCGTGACCGACTTAGGGGGGCGAACGACTTAAGGATTCGGCCTATAAATATACGGCCTTATCTCACTTTTTGGGATCCGGATTTTTGAAGCGACGAAGTGCTGCTATTTTGAGGGCTCGACTACAACACTTCTTCACTTCTTATCTCCACTTTAATCTTGTGCTTCCATCCATCTAAATCGAAGATTAAATCGAAGATCCAAGAGCTTAGATTGAAGATCTCCATCCATTGAAGAGAGATTTCATCATTTGAAGCGAAGTTTTGGAGGATCGAGCTAGATCCTTTGCTGTCCAGATCTGAAGTTAGTTGCTTTTGAGGTGTTTAGGTGATTCGGTGAGTGGTGGTTATCTCTCGCACGGACCCAAAGGAGTATATTGGATCAGTGACTTGTTTGTTTGTTAAAGATAGTGATTTCATGCATTTTTCATAAGACTGCATGTAGATCCATCGTTCATAAAGTTTTGACATCCATTTTACTACATGTTAACCTATGCTAGTTCATTCATCAAGATATTACTTAGAATTCATGCTTGTTAGATTTGGACTCTTTATTTATGAAAATGCCATTTTTGTTACAACTGTTTATTTAGATCTTGTTTGAATGATTGACTACTTGGATTAATGATTGATTTGGTTGATTGTTAGAAATTAGTTGATTAATGATTTGAATTTCGACAAGTTGGTTTAAGATGATTCAAAAGCTAAGTGGAAAGGCTCTTGAATAAGGAAAGCTGCTCGTGGCATATGAAGCGGATGATAAAGCTCATATGGATAGATTTGATCATGATGTTGAGATGGGACTTTGCTATGATGCGATGAAGCAAAGCATGATGTGAGATAGCCTTGGTTTAATCCAGACGGGATCATCCCAAGCATGTTGATAACTCGGTGATATGGTTCGAGTTTGTGGGTAATGGTTGGCTTGAGAGGCGCTTGAGCTAGTATGGAAATAGTCGTCGAGGAGGATGACTAGAAGGCTGAGATCTCATCGTTGTTGAAGGTTCTAGCATGCTCAAAGCAAGAGTACGCTGGGCAAATTCGATAGTCCCAAGACTAATAGTTAATGGTCTAGTACTCTGGAGATTCGATAGTCCTAGGCACGGGTCACGATGACGTGCGGAGTTATGTCTAGAACCGGGGCTACCATTAGCCCTTGACGGACGGATGAAAGAATGAGCCGGTCATTCAATTAACGGTGATATCAAGGCAATGGTAACAGTGAAAGCCAGAGTCATGGATGTTTGGATGTTTGGTTGTATCATCACTCGGTCTCAAGAGCGATGTTTTGTGGGTGCTTATCTGATCTTGGTTTAGGCCTTCGGGGTTTATACTTGGAAAACATCGACCTTGACTCGAGTGATAATTGCTTTACTTTAATTGTCTGCTTTGCTATGTTTGTTTCTGCTTAGTCTGTCTAGGGGCTATCACTGTAGAAAGAGGTGGAGTGGGATGGTTGGGTTCCTATTCCTTTTTACACTTTATGCTCTTTTGGTATGTTTGATAGTTGATTTACTGCTCACTAGGACTTTTGTCTGACTCAAGGTTTTATGTTCAACTCTTATTACCTTGGGCTGTTCAATCATTTTGGGATGGGCAGACTAGGTAGCAGGTGACATGTGCTGTTCTTTACTATCCACGACACTGATGGCGAAGATGAGTTGGAGGCTAGCATATTATTTTCTTACTATATGTACTGAATGGTCCGCTGTTTTGTATGATTCTCTGAGTGTTATGTAGTGAGGCTTGATGTATTGACTATTAGATGTTTGTATCAAATTTGTTTGTAGTGTATTGATGAAATTCTATTTTGTGAAGCTTCACTATATATATATATATATTTCTATTGTATTTTATCCCTACGCTGTGCGTAATACGATAGAGTTTCTATGTATACCTTATCTTGATGATCGTCCATGGCTATCGGGCACGCCTTTCAGCGCACTATCTCCTTGTTTATGTGCAGGAGTCATGGGCGGTCGCCACATTTGGTATCAGAGCTTTGGTTAATCGATTTTAGCCAATGTTCGCTGACGTAACTACGTATGAGAGACATAATTGTATTTTGATGGACGATTACTATATATAATATAATTGCTTAGAAGGATTTGAACTCCTTATGCAGTTGTTTCTCAGGGTATATTAATCATTTTCTTATAGATATTAGGAATGAGTCGAAGGGGGAGACCATCTGCTAGGGAAGGCCGTACTATTGAGGGTGATGCTGATTATGCTTCTATGTTCGAGGCCATGATGATTTCGATCATGAGAGGGACGCCAGCTCCGGGGCCAACGGTAGATGTTGGAGTTCAGGTTCAAGCTCCAAAACCAGTGGATTTTGCTAAGTTGTGCAAAGACTATACTGCTCTTGGAGGAAAGGTTTTCTTGGGGACAGAGTCAACCTTGAAGTTCAGAGGTGGATAGATGCTTGTAGAAGGATCTTTGGTGATTTGGGAATTGAGGATGCAACTAAGAGGAAGCTTGCATCAAGACAGCTTCAAGGAAGAGCTTCTGATTGGTGGAACTCTATCACCATTGATACTCCAGAGGAAGAAATTACTTGGGAGAAATTCCAAGCCAGATTTGAGGCTAAGTTCATTTCTACAGCTCAGAAATCTGTTCTGTTCAAGAAGTTTGTGGAACTCAGGCAAGGTGGAAGACCAGTTCTTGAGTATGTTTCTGAGTTTGAAGCTTTGTCCAAGTATGCTCGGTCATATATTGAATCTCCTTATCAGAAGAATGAGAAGTTTGTGACAGGTTTGGACACTTATCTTGGGAGACAGTTAGTGGACCATTTGGACGATCCATTTGAGAAGCTTGTGGAGAAGGCTCTCAGGCACGAGAATCTGTTTCCTAAGGAAGGATCTGTTGTTGCTGTGACTAAGGAGGAATCTAAACCACAGCAAGGTGGGAACAATAAGAGAAAGCAGCAGTAGCAGAAGGGTAAGGATGGCCAGAAAAAGCCGAAGGGTGAAGTGACCTGCTACAACTGTCAGCAGAAGGGTCATCTCTCCAGAGATTGTAAGATTCCGAGAGTGCCAGTGAAGTGCCACAACTGTGACAAGCTGGGGCATATCAGGAGGAATTGTCCGGAACCGAGGAAGGACAAGCAGATTGTGCAAGCTTATGCTTTAGGGGCTGCGCCATCATCTTCAAAAGCTCCTATGGCGGAAGAGAAAGGAAAGAGTGTGGTGGTTCAAGGTACTCTTTCCATTTGTGGTGTTCCAGTTAGAGTGTTGTTTGATACTGGGGCGTCGCACTCCTTTGTTTGTAATGAACTTGTAGGCCGGTTGGGTTTGGAACCGGATATTGTTGATAGACCATTGGTTGTGACTAATCCAATTGGGGGTTCATCTTGTTTGTGTATGATATGCTGTGGTCTGGTTGTATCGAGTCATGATTGCTCTTTTGTTTGTGATTGTTTTGTTCTGAACTTTGCGCGGTTCGGAATTATTTTGGGTATGGACTGGCTTAGGAAGTATGCGGCAAGGGTTGATTGTAAGAGGCTGGAGGTGACAGTCGAGAATGTGGAGGGGCGAAGGGTTGTGATACGATGTAAGCATGAAGAAGGCGTCTTCATGAGCTTCATGTATTCGCTAGTTGTTTCACGGGATGGACTGTCATCGGTGCCTATTGTGAATGGATTTGAGGATGTCTTTAACGAGGTCAAAGGGTTACCACCGCATAGAGAGATCGAGTTTCGTATCGATCTAGTAGAAGGAACCAGACCTGTTGTGATGCCTCTTAGGCGGATGGCACCTAGGGAACAGCAAGAGTTGAAGGTGCAAGTTGATGACCTTTTACAGAAAGGATTCATTCGGCGTAGTGCATCCGAATGGGGTGCACCAGTTGTGTTTGCAACCAAAGCGGATGGATCGTTGAGGTTGTGTGTGGATTATCGTGAGCTGAATAAAGTGACTAAGAAGAACAAGTATCCATTGCCGAGAATAGATGACTTGTTTAATCAGCTTCACGAAGCTACGGTGTTTTCTCAGATGGATTTGGCAACGGGATTTCACCAGTTGAGAGTGGCAAAGGATAGTGTGCCGAAGACTGCTTTTAGGACACTATCCGGTTTCTATGAGTGGCTGGTAATGCCATTTGGATTGACCAATGCACCAGCATATTTTGTGGATCTTATGTATAGAGTGTTCAAAGATCAGTTGAACAAGTTTGTACTTGTGTTCGTGGATGATATTTTGATTTATTCCAGAACTGAAGAAGAGCACAAGACGCACTTGCGTATTGTTTTGGAAACCCTGCAAAAACAACAGCTGAGGGCTAAGTTTTCGAAATATCACTTCTGGAAGAGTGAAGTAAGGTTCTTAGGCCATATTATCTCTGGAAATGGAATAGCGGTTGATCCCGCCAAGGTGGCAGCAATCCAGGATTGGGTTAGACCTAAGAATGCATCTGATGTGAGAAGTTTTCTTCGATTAGCAGGATACTATCGTCGATTTATCAAAGACTTTTCCAAGATAGCTGCACCGTTAACAGGATTGACGAAAAAGAACCAAGTATTCAGATGGGATGCTAAGTGTGAACAAGCTTTCGGAATCCTGAAAGAGCGACTGACATGTGCTCCTGTTTTGACTATTCCAAGTGAAAATGATGAGATGGTGGTTTGCACCGATGCATGTGGTACTGGACTTGGAGCAGTGCTAATGCAGAAGGATAAAGTTGTTGTATATGCAAGTCGACAACTGAAGCCGCATGAAAGGAATTATCCGACTCATGATTTGGAGTTAGCGGCGATTGTATTTGCTCTGAAGATGTGGAGACATTACCTACTGGGAGTTCGATTCGAGTTGTTTACAGATCATAGGTCATTGAAGTATCTTTTCTCCCAAAAGGATTTGAATCTCCAACAGCAACGATGGCTAGAGTTTTTAGCATCATATGATTTTGGTATAGCCTATACTCCGGGAAAGGGTAACGCAATGGCAGATGCGTTAAGTCGAAGACATGCAGGATTGGGAGCCATGTTTTCGGAATGGAAGAGTCTTAAGTATTTGGCTGGATTTGACTTCAGGCCCAGATGTGAATTGGAACCTGAGATGTTGGCAAACTTATCGATAAGACCTACTCTTGTGGAAAGGATTGGCAAGAGCCAAAAGCGAGACGATAAGCTTGTCAAGATTATCCGTGATTTGGAATCTGGATTGGACCCAGAGAAGGATAAAGGATTCGAAATCGATCGAGAGGGTTGGCTTCGGAAACAAGGACGACTAGTTGTTCCCGATATAGATGAATTGAGGGATGAAGTTCTGAAGGAAAGTCATCACTCGAAGTTGACAATTCATCCAGGTGGAAATAAGATATACCGGGATATGAAGAGAACCTATTACTGGGAAGGTATGAAGAAGGATGTTGGAAATTTTATTTCCAAATGTATGAACTGCCAATTGGTAAAAGCCGAACAGAAGAAGCCAAGTGGATTGCTTCATCCATTAGAAGTTCCTACATGGAAGTGGGAGAAAATATCGATGGATTTTATCGTTGGGTTACCTAGAACCAGAGCAGGAAATGAAGGGATTTGGGTCATCATACATCATTTGACTAAGAGTGCAAGATTCATTCCTGTTCGATCAATCAGGACTGCATCGAAATTAGCTGAGCTATATGTTAAGTGGATAGTTCGATTCCATGGTATTCCGAAAAGTATAGTGAGCGATCGAGACCCATTGTTCACTAGTGGATTTTGGAAGAGCTTCAAGGAAGTTTTGGGAACCGAGTTGTGTTTGAGTACATCCTATCACCCTCAAACCGATGGTCAGACAGAGAGAGTCAACCGAGTTTTGGAAGATCTCCTCAGAGCATGTGTTTTGGACTTCGGAGGATCAAGGGAAGATCCTCTCCATTTGGTGGAATTTTCATATAATAATAGTTACCAGTCCAGCATTGGTATGGCGCCGTATGAAGCATTGTATGGAAGACCGTTTAACTCTCCGACATGTTGGTTGGAAACAGGAGAAAAGTTAATACTTGGGCCAGAAATGATTCGACCGACTACGGATTTAATAGAGATGATTCGGCAACGAATGAAGGCAGCCCAGGACCGTCGGAAAAGTTATGCCGATAAGCGTCGTAAGGATTTGGAATTCGGCGTAGGTGATATGGTTTTTGTGAAGATTTCTCCCCTGAGGAATGGTATTCGATTCGGGAAGAAAGGAAAATTGACTCCGAGATTTGTAGGACCATTCCTGATCATCGAGCGAATTGGAAAGCTCGCGTATAAATTGGAGTTACCGGAAAAGATGTCGGGTGTGCACAATGTTTTTCATGTATCGTATCTACGAAAGTATGTGCACGACCCAAATATAGTGGTTTCTGCTGATAGATGTGAAGATTTAGAAGATGATCCAGTCGTTGAGAGACCTCGTAAGCCGCTTCGTGCTGTGGGAACTGACACGAAATAGCTTAGGAGGAAGGTAGTCAGGTTGCTCAAGGTACAATGGAGTGATGATGTTAACGGCTGTACATGGAAGGAGGAAGAGAGGATGAAGGCAGCTCATCCTGAACTCTTCGAGGTATGGCCCTAAGGTGTCGGGGCATCTCATGAAATTGTAACTTGTTCTAGTCTTAGAATTCTACATGCTAGGCTAGTAATTGGATGCATGGTTTGTTGATTGCTATGGATGGTAGGCATGCAGAATAGTTTTGGTTGCTCTTGTTTGTTTGGAATTTCGAGGGCGAAATTCCTAAGGGGGAGAGAATGTAACGACCCGTATTTTACGTATCGAAAGATCGTAGAACTGTTGTCATTAGGTCGTTAGTGTTGTTAAGTCGTTTAGAATTTAAGTTGTTTGGAGCTTAAGTCGTCCAGAGATGAGTCGTCCAGGGTTGGGTCGTGTTGTAGCATAAGTCGGTGGAGCGACCTAAGGAAAGTGAACGGCTTAAGGAGGTGAGCGACTTAAGAGATTAGACGACTTAGAGGAGATAGTGGTAGTGGTTGCCGACTTAAGAGATTTGACCGACTTAAGGAATGAGACAGACTTATAGGGTGACCGACCTATAGGAGTGAGCGACTTAGGGGCTTGGCCGACCTAAGGGAACTAACAACTTAAGGGTTAACGGCTTAAGTTGGTAAGCGACTTAAGGAATTCTCGTGTTGAGGCTTAGGTCGTGTGTTGGATTAGGTCGTGAACGAGTTAAGGTTAGGTCGGCTATGCCGTGTTATAGTTAGGTCGTTCGAGCGACTTAAGGCAATAGGTTGAGTCGTTGAGTCGTCCCCTGTGTTGATTCGTTGAGTCGTCTCCTGTGTTGAGTCGTTGAGTCGTCTCCTGTGTTGAGTCGTTGAGTCATGTTGAGTCGGTAGGTTGTTAAGTCGTCCAAACGACTTAGAACTTAGGTAGAAATGCGGCAGTGTGTTAGGTCGCTAAGTTGTATCCTGTTGAGTCTTAGGTCGTGCCTAAGTGTTAGACCGTGTGTTTTAGGTCGCGCATGTGTGTTAAGCCGTAGGTCGCTAAGCTGTGTGTGTAGTTAGGTCGTGTAGAGGCTTGAGTCGTAAGTCGTAGGTCGGGGATTGTTAAGTCGTGACCGACTTAGGGGGGGCGAACGACTTAAGGATTCGGCCTATAAATATACGGCTTTATCTCACTTTTTGGGATCCGGATTTTTGAAGCGACGAAGTGCTGCTATTTTGAGGGCTCGACTACAACACTTCTTCACTTCTTATCTCCACTTATCCATCTAAATCGAAGATCCAAGAGCTTAGATTGAAGATCTCCATCCATTGAAGAGAGATTTCATCGTTTGAAGCGGAGTTTTGGCGGATCGAGCTAGATCCTCTGCTGTCCAGATCTGAAGTTAGTTTCTTTTGAGGTGTTTAGGTGATTCGGTGAGTGGTGGTTATCTCTCACACGGACCCAAAGGAGTATATTGGATCGGTGACTTGTTTGCGTGTTAAAGATAGTGATTTCATGCATTTTTCTTAAGACTGCATGTAGATCCATCGTTCATAAAGTTTTGATATCCATTTTACTACATGTTAACCTATGCTAGTTCATTCATCAAGATATTACTTAGAATTCATGCTTGTTAGATTTGGACTCTTTATTTATGAAATTGCCATTTTTGTTATAACTGTTTATTTAGATCTTGTTTGAATGATTGATTACTTGGGTTAATGATTGATTTGGTTGATTGTTAGAAATTAGTTGATTGATGATTTGAATTTGGACAAGTTGGTTGAAGATGATTCAAAAGCTAAGTGGAAAGGCTCTTGAATAAGGAAAGCTGCTCGTGGCATATGAAGCGGATGATAAAGCTCATATGGATAGATTTGATCATGATGTTAAGATGGGACTTTGCTATGATGCGATGAAGCAAAGCATGATGTGAGATAGCCTTGGTTTAATCCAGACGGGATCATCCCAAGCATGTTGATAACTCGGTGATATGGTTCGAGTTTGTGGATAATGGTTAGCTTGAGAGGCGCTTGAGAAAGTATGGAAATAGTCGTCGAGGAGGATGACTAGAAGGCTGAGATCTCATCGTTGTTGAAGGTTCTAGCATGCTCAAAGCAAGTGTACGCTGGGCAGATTCGATATTCGCAAGACTAATAGTTAATGGTCTAGTACTCTGGGCAGATTCGATAGTCCTAGGCACGGGTCACGATGACATAAAGGGTTATGTCTAGAACCGGGGTTACCATTAGCCCTTGACGGATGGAAGAAAGAATGAGCCGGTCATTCAATTAACAGTGATATCAAGGCAATGATAACAGTGATAGCCAGAGTCATGGATGTTTGGATGTTTGGTTGTATCATCACTCGGTCTCAAGAGTGATGTTTTATGGGTGCTTATCTGATCTTGGTTTAGGCCTTGGGGGTTTGTACTTGGAAAACATCGACCTTGACTCGAGTGATAATTGCTTTACTTTAATTGTCTGCTTTGGTATGTTTGTTTCTGCTTAGTCTGTCTGGGGGCTATCACTGTAGAAAGAGGTGGAGTGGGATGGTTGGGTTCCTATTCCTTTTTACCCTTTATGCTCTTTTGGTATGTTTGATAGTTTATTTACTGCTCACTAGGACTTTTGTCTGACTCAAGCTTTTATATTCAACTCTTATTACCTTGGGCTGTTCATCCATTTTGGGATGGGCAGACTAGGTAGCAGGTGACAGGTGCTGTTCTTTACTATCCACGACGCTGATGGAGAAGACGAGTTGGAGGCTAGCATATTATTTTCTTACTATATGTACTGGATGTTCCGCTGTTTTGTATGATTCTCTGAGTGTTATGTAGTGAGGCTTGATGTATTGACTATTCACATGTTTGTATCAAATTTGTTTGTAGTGTATTGATGAGATTCTATTTTGTGAAGCTTCACTATATATATATATATATATATATATATATATATATATATATATATTTCTATTGTATTTTATCCCTGCGCTGTGAGTAATACGATAGAGTTTCTGTGTTTACCTTACCTTGATGATCGTCAATGGCTGCCGGGCACGCCTTTCAGCGCACTATCTCCTTGTTTGAGTGCAGGAGTCATGGGCGGTCGTCACAGCGTATACGGTTGTTAAAGTGGTTTTTGAAGTTGGAAGAGAGTATGACAACTTCCGATCCCGGTCTCTTTAACAACCAAACGTTATTATAACTGTAATGAGCCATGCCAGTGGGGTAACGCCTGCCGTAGTATATATTGGTACATGTGTTCCGCCTTTATGGCCAGCCTCTTGACTGCACCACCTTCCCCCGCGGAGACATGTAGGAGTAAGAGTCGACCGTTCGCTACCAAACCAAGAAGCGAGAACCCCCTATCATGCTGCACCCTCCAAGTGCAATGGAAGATACACCTGTCGGACTTAAATCATATAGAAGGGCGGATTGTTATGTGATAAATAAGAAAAAGCAGGGAAAGAAAAAAACAAAATAGAATCTTGCAGCGGAACGATAAAATATAATAATCAAATATACAGTTCATAAAGTTATTTTATGAACTTTTGATTATATTTATACAATACATATCAGAGTTGTACATACCGGCAAATAATAATCGATGCAGCGGAATACAGTGTGTAGTGGAACAATATAATATATAATAATAATAATAATAATAATAATAATGAAATCTTCGTCTTCGTCCTCCATAAATAATGTCATCGATTCCTGAAATGCTCGGACTGACCCGAGCGAATTGAAAAGACAAAACACTCGAGTCAGAACTAAAAGATCTTATGTGAGCTAAATCAACGTAAGTAATATGATTGGAACGGAGTCAGAGATGTTTACAGGATTTGACATCTCCTATCCAGTGTCTAATGTGAGTGCAGTAACTTAAGAGGCGCTCAGGATTCACATCTCTTAAGGATCCGTTAAACTATTTACTATGTAGCAATATACGCTATTATAATAATGTCTAAATTAAAGTATAATATACTGAAAATAGCGTTAAAGAGTTAACCATATAGCCCTTAACACATTTTATATTCCCGTAGTCTATACAGTACCGTAATCCCCACCGTACTGGGCGTCGTCAAAGGGCACTCCATAGGTATGGTACAAAAACAAAATCGTATAAGGCGTGCTAGGGTAGGTGACACGACACAACTAGGCAAATGACAGGGTAAATATACCAATTGCTATACGGACTGGTGGTAACGCATATCCACAGCTACCGCCCACCTCGAGCCACACCCCCAAATAAAAAAAAATCAAAAGTGGCCACCGAATAAATCCAAAAGTCAGAGTATAATATCGAAGGGATGTGTCCGATAAGAGGGGCTACCTCCTTAGCCCTAGAATCACTCTAGTTTTAGCCACCTTTTGCCAACTCACGGGAGTCGGGTCCACATATTTACCTCAAAGGAAACGCCGCCACCATCCTACTTCATTCTGGAATCTCCACCGCGTACACGGTTGTTAAAGTGGTTTTCGGAGTTGGCAGAGACTATGACAACTTCTGATCCCGGTCTCTTCGACAACCAAACGTTATTATAACACCATGGTCATTTCAAAATAATTTATACTTCAAAACAAGAATAAAATTTCCATATAATTACGATATCACTTCTGTTTTAAAACCCAAATCAATGTGATATCATTTTTATTTCAAAATATATCCCTTTTCAAAATCATAGCACTTTCAACTCTATGTACCTTGAAACCCATAGCTTTGAAATATAACTTCTAATACTTAAATGGTTTAAATATTAAATTACTTTATATAATAAAATAGCTTCTTAAATTTCACCAACAAATTCCAATTTCTGAATTGAACCTCCAAATGAACCATTTCAAATTTCCGAATATTTCCAAGCTTTAAATATTCCACCATTTCAAAACTAATTTTTTGATAATTCCATATATAAAAATTTCAATTACTATTATTTAGATTTGAAATGTTTAATTAATAAATCCAATATCATTTAAGTAAAACCTTTAACTTCGAACAACTGAATATTCTTTCAATTTACTTAACCTGATATATTCATTTAAATCAACTTTATATTCATTTAAATCACTATAAGCCTAATTAAGTAATAAGAATCCCACTCTTTAAATCTCAATTTTATTTAAATTTCAAATCAAATTTAATCGAGTAAAATTCTTATTTGGTTCAAATTAAACCAATTTCATATTTATCTTCCAACTTAATTTTTCTTTTAAGTCATTAAAACTCTATATATACAGTATCTTAAACATGTACTTAACCATATAATATAAAACAATCAAAATCCATGAATAAACTTATTTTTATTACACAAATTTATACATAGCTTAAATTCAAGAATTTACTATATATATAAATAAAATATTTATATAATATCAAAATTTAATATTTATTAAACTGTATATTTCTTTCCAAACCATAGAAATCTTTTTCAAAATATTTATATATATAGACCGACGGTGTCTGTATATAGTTTTCTATCCTATAGTCAAGTGACACAGATATTTATCATTTCAATCCGTAATTTAAAATAAAAACACGGTTATATATCATTTCATACTGCAATCCCGAATGAAATAAAGTGCATAACAATTTGCAGTTTATAATGATATAAAATACGACATCCATTCATCGAATATCAATCATCAACCATTAATCACAATCATCATCCAATTCGATCCATAACATCAATATATAACGGATAATAAATAATAGGTATCAACTAGCAGTTTATATTTAAAAAATAAATTAAATGATAATTTAACTAGCAACTTATATGCAATAAATAAATCAAATAGCAATTTAATTCAATTAGACTCAATTTAACTGGGATGATGATTAAAAATACGCCAAACAGTCTTTAATAAATTTCTAATCACATCCTAAATAAATTTAACACACATAAGAATTTTTTGAAGTTGTGAGTGGGTTAAAACAATCACCTTTTGAATTTAAATTGAATTTAAATCCAATTTAAACCCAAAAATTGGACAGTCTCGGAACTCGTCCAAACCAGCGTCAAAATGTCCAGAATTCCAATACGAACCTAGCGGAGAAAACCGCGCATAAATTGGATAATGTTTGCAAAATTTAAAATCAATAGAAGATAGGAAATTAAAATTTAAATAAAATAAAACAAAAGAAAGAAAAACAATTGATACCAGTCCACGTCATCTCCCTCAACTCTCAACCAAACCTTAATCCCGAACGTACTTGACGCGCTACAGCCGCCACTTCCAGGCTCAGATCGCCGATGATCTATGCATCGCCATAGGTGGAATCAGCTCGCGCAAACATCGCTGCCCAAGCGCGCAACCCACGCAATGTGCGACGCCACCTCCGGTGGTCTTTGACCATGCCGCCGCCTAAAACGCGGAACCCTAATTCAATTTATCACCACGATATAGCCGTTGATTCACCAAGCGACCTACACTGATGGACTCCATTCGCAGCTCTCCACGGTACAGTGATTATGATTCGTCGATCAGGCGAAGATCATCAACAACCGACAAATGGCCGAGAATGCTTCCTCGATTTCTGGCCACATCGAAACTCAAATTGAAAAACAAACTGTATTTCTGACTTGCACTCGTCGAGAGCTTCAATCCATATATAATTTGCTATATTTTGTGGAGTTTGAAATTTGGCTATGATTTTGAATTGCAATTGGAATTAGGGTTTGTCTGCCATTGGAATGAGGAGGTGGAAAGAAATTGTACCTATAGACAAATGAGAAGTAGAGGTAGGCTAGGGTTTATAACAAGGTATTTATAGGTAGGGTTGAAATAGAATAGACAGACACGATTGGTTTACGCGTTGCACGATAAAGTGGCTCGAAAAGCCCGTTCTGACTACGAAACGAAATTGGGTCAACCCGTATATCAAAATAGTTGTTTTAAAATATTTTAAACGCAATGGAAAAGGTTTCAAGTCCAAATCCCATCGTATGAAGAAGTTATGCTAAAATCAATATTTTTCAAATTGATTTCAATTGGTTTCAATTAAATCGATTTTTAGGCGTTTCGAGTTCGTACGATCAAACGACAAGCCTGATCGTTTCGAAACGTGAAATCCTACAATAATTCACCGATACGGATCCGATGAAACTGGTTTCGTCGAAATCCGAGTCAGTGGCCAAAATGGCTATTTTTACATTAATTAAATAAATTAATAATTAATTTATTAAATCAATTTTTAAATTTCACTTCGAAAATTGACAAATTTCATCACTTATGATTCCTCAATCATTTACAATGATTTAAACAAATTTAAATGTTAATTTAGAGATGATTAATTTATAATTTCAATATTAATCCTTAATTTCATTAAATTCAAAATAACAAATTTAATTTCCCATAATTCTGTTAAATTCACTTTTCATTCTATTATTCAATTCATTATTATCAAACGGACAAAATTAACATTGGATTTACAAACTATTACTTTAATATTCGCACATTCCATGTTGATTTCAACTAACGCAAAAGTTAGAGATTTAATTTCCTTAAATTGCAATTACTCCAATTAGTATCATAGCTCAAATCTGTAACGACCCATAAAGTTTTGTTAATTTTTAATGGTTTTATTTAGCGTACTTAATTAGATTTTTGAGAAATTTTAGATAATAATATTTTGAAACAAAATTTTTCATTCTAAATCCAAATATAATAAATTTAATACACATGCGTTTCAAACATATATATAAAAAAAAAAAATCAAACTTACATTTATTAAAATCAAACATACATATAAGATAATATAATAAATTATAATATAGTATAGTATAACTGACATGCCTAAATGTATATGTCTTAATAACTAACGCATAAAGTTCCTATACGTATATATCATTATACTAATAAAGAAATCAAACTCCCTGTTAATAAATATTTCATATTTGTAAATAATTTCAAATTCTCACTTTTTACGTGATAAACCTACTAATAAAGAAGAAAAGTACATATTGAATAGTAGTGTGCTCTACTGCATGCACTGACACATTCTATTAAAATAAATTGTTCGAGGTAACGGTACCTTTAATTTTGACTTTATTTCTCCCGTTTCAAAATTTGAACGTGATATCCATTCAAGCTATTAATCGCCTTAATTGGTCTAAATCAGTGGGTAGCTATCATTTTTTCCTACCGTTCAAATTTTTATTTTCTTTAGTAAATTTTTCAATCTTTGGATAGATTTCCCCATTCCTTGAATTCAGCTTACCTTGCCGTTTCCATTTTCAATGTATTCAATAAATTTATTCGTGACCTTCTTTGACTTTATATTGGCTCATTTATTTTCTTTACTATTTAATTGCTGTAAATATTCACCAAATCAAAACGTTTGACAGTTACTCTTCATTTCCTTTTATTTTGATTAAATCACGTTGATGAATCAATGGGCAATTTCCGTTTCTTTTACAATTAAAACTTTGAAACGTGCTGGACAAAAATAATAACAAATTGCTCAGCTCAAATCCAGGGAATTTGACAGTTGATATTACCTTATTCTTTCTCCTATTTTATACATATTCGTTTCCTTTTTTTATGATTTCGGTTACAGAATAAATTTAAGCTATATATTTTCTTCCTATTAAAGTTTTATTACCTCTCCATCCTCTCTACTTTTAATATATATGCTTGCCTAAATTCATCTTCATGTTTCTCTCGCCATTGAAAAAAAAAAAACAAAAAAAGACTAGCTGTTTCATCTTTTGCCTTTATAATTTTCCGTTTGCTTACATTTCTTTGCCCATTCTTTTTTCCCCTTTATCCTTGCCTTTTCAAACTGATGACGTGATGTACAAACATCAAAGTTAATTGCTTTAAAATTCTAGCTATATCATAGGGTGACTGTTGATAGTGCATTCATTTTGTTTCGTTCAAAATTCCCTTCCGTTTCAAAATTTAAAGCGTGCCATCCAATCAAATTTATTGCTTTAATAATATTTCCTAAATCTATGCTTCTAGGTGTTGTTATGTCATCTCTGTATTTTGGGGTGATAAATTTTTGAACGTTTGATAATAATAATAAATCTGCTTAATATAATAGGCAATGAATTGAGATCTAGGAAATAAATAAATATAAAACTTATAACCTGCCAAATAATAAAATTGCTGTAATTGTATCGTTGATTTTGAAACATACAAAATTCTATACGTCCTTTACGCATTCATTTATTTCCTTTCTAATTTCCTATACGTTTTATTTCAATCATTTATTTCCTTTCTAATTTCCTATACGTTTTATTCCATTCATTTATTTCCTCTCTAAATTCCTATACGTTTTATTCCATTCATTTATTTCCTCTCTAAATTCCTATACGTTTTATTCCATTCATTTATTTCCTTTCTAATTTCCTGTACGTTTCCATTTCAATCAAATTTATACCCTTCCTATTCACTTTTCTCTCCACAATCAGCCTTTCTTCTCTCCTCTCTATTTTTCTTACCTCTCCACTTATGTCTGCACCCCACTTTTCACGTGAAACCACTCCTTCCTCCTCTGCCTCCCCTCCTTTTCTTGTATAGCCGGTAGATGATGCAAGTTAGTATTATATATGTACATATTTAACTTGTATTTATATTTTGATTTTTTTTTTTGTTTATAATATATTATGCATTCAGTTAGTTGATGAATGTAGTTTGTTTAAAAAGGTTAGATTAGATAAGTTGATACAATTTAGGTCTGCATTTGTATTTTATGTATTCGATTGCATGTTTTATACATTTGTTTACACATATTTTATGTTAAGGATTTCAATTTTAATATTGCAGTAGACTAGGGTACTTTTATATTGGTGTACTGATATGAAGGGACAAACCCATATTGATTCTCTGACTAACATTTATTTTAATAAAATAAGTATGTTTATAGCATACATATTTACAGTAATAGGTTACAAGGTATATTATAAGTTACGAATATTGATTTGTAAGCTATATGTATACATAGTATAATAATTCTTTGAGTCTATGTTTAAATGTTTACAAGGTAAGCTATATATATATCTATAAGCATATATTATATTATATAAAGCAAGACTGTTTGATTATACACATGGAATAAAGTACTGTAAGTATATGAAGTTAAAAATCTCTGTTTTTTTCCTCTTACGGTCAATGATAAAAGTATATGTATATTTATTAAATTTTATATGTGTATATGATATATTTAAATCTATGTTAGTTTATACGTATATAAGTCGGTTTATATAAATAGGTTTACGTATAGTATATATACATATAAAGCTTTGTCTATGTGTTATATATATTGGTTTTGTCATTTACAGTTGTGTACAGTTGGTAACATTTCAAAACATAACATGATAATTTATGATATTGGTAAAGTAGTACATATTTTTTTGCATAAGGGTTTGAATTTATACAAAGTGTCTGTATTTATATTATAGAAATTTAGTTATCTTTGGTTCATCGGTCTGTTGTTTAAATAGAGTATATACACTGATGTTTTACAAAGCGTATTAATTTAATTTATGTTTAAATTTATTTTGATTTGGAATAAGTATAATACATATATCCTTCTTATTTAAATATATGTTTTAAAGGAAAATTCGTTTTAGGGAATAATTTATAACTTATATTTTCTTTTCCGATTATATCAATACGATTCTGATTCGTTTCCATCAAACTCTATCTTTCAGCTTTGCACGTCAAGATCCACTTTCATTCTTACTTCGCTTTGCGATTTTGTTTGGATTTGTTCGATTTTCTAAAGCGTGACCAAAATTCATAGCTTGCTCTGTTGTCGATCTTCTTTAGCCTCGAAAGGTGAGCAATCACTCACGATTAACATTCTTTTATTTATTAAATTTGATTTCAATTGAAACGACAATTGAAATATGCTGCTGTTAGTTGTTTTACTGTTATGACTACTATTACCTGTATCTGTTCACCTATGACACCTGACACCATTATCGGTTAATTATTTATGTGATAATAATACAGATTGGTTGATAATTGATTTTCTGATTGATTGTTGTTTAAATTGGATGTTAATTATTATTGTTAAATGATAACTAGTTTGCTAGTTTAAGTTGAGGTGGTATAGTTTACAAAGTAAAACGGATTATATATGATGGACCTTGATTGATTAAACCTGACCCCGCCATATGTAAATTTGATTAGTTTAATTTGACCCATTAATTGTCGTAGAAATTGATAAGTTATACTTTAAAGCTTTGAACGTAGTTTGGATTAACTGTTGTAATATTAAACTGAAATTGAAATGGAACAACAAGTGAAAAACTGAAATGTAATAATCTGTAATCTACATGAAATGATAGTGTAGATTCTAGAAATAATTATACAAGCAACAATGCGAATTAATACGATTATTTCGGGGTTATTTGATTTATTTATTGAATTGTTATTGATTGTTGTTATTGTTTGTTTATTTACTTTGACACCATCCCTGTCATCACACTGCAAGTTCCCTTTGTAATGTT
The DNA here is from genome assembly GCA_030765085.1 of Allium cepa. NCBI lineage: Eukaryota > Viridiplantae > Streptophyta > Magnoliopsida > Asparagales > Amaryllidaceae > Allium > Allium cepa. The sequence continues at coordinate 727,027,404 of CM060938.1, read as the reverse complement.
TGTTTTTGAATTGAAATGGGTTGAAATGATAGACCCAAGCGGTTTCCATTTAATCAAATTTGGGGTTACGGGTTGAAATGCTATCCACCCGTATACATTTAGCGTACGGATTGAAATGATAATATCCGTAACACTTGACCATATGATAAGAAATATATGGTCTTATTAAATGTAAATTCTTAAATACATATTTAAAGGGTAATGATAAATATAGAGTTAATTATATCTAGTTTAGTCAAGATTTGATTAAATACATAAATTATGATAAATATTTATGTAAATTTTATCTCGAATAGTTTTTGCAATAATATTGAACAATTAAGATTGGGAGATAAATTTTTTGGTTTTTTTAAAATGGTTTTTAGATAAGGATTTATTTATTTAAATCAAATTTGAGATTTATCGAATGAGATATTTCACGGTTAAATAAAATTAAGAAATATTGAGTAAAATGAAATTTAAGGTCACTAAAATGATATTGAATCAAATAAGGGAGGGTTCAAGACGAAATAATAGTGATGTAAAAATCGAGAATCTATATGAAACTGTTAAATTTTAAATTGTTATATTTGAGCTATGAACTATATTGTAATTAAATGGTTTAGAGATTTGGATATGTATTTGGAACCAAGATAGTTAAATTTGTTATTTAGATAATGAATTGAATTGGATATAAATTGAGGATGAACTAAATTGGAAATTTTTAAACTAGATTGGGAAAAATTTAGTTGAAATGTTGAATACTTAAAGTATGGAACATATTGAAATAAAAGGGGTAATTGGGATATTAAATCCAAATTTGGGAATTATAAAATTTAAGTGGTTATTTTAGGAAAATTTAAATTGATAAAATGAGATTTACTATAATTGGAATGGGAAGGTCGGGTTGATGTGAACGATTTGGAACTTGAAAGTGCTTTACTGTATACAGCATATAAATTATACAAATACTATTTTGGGAATAAAATCATTTGAAGTGAAATGGATATTTAGGTTTGAAGTATAAATTAAGTGAATGACCACGGTGTAATAGTGTATATTTCTACCCTGTAGATAGTTCTATGGACCCTTAGAGGATGGACATCCCAAACATCCTTTAAGTTATATTGTATTTCAGTTGATATTTCATTTGAGTTGAATTTATTGATATAAGAATGTTAATCCTGACTCGAGTGTTTTGTGTTTTGCTTTACGCTCGGGTCAGACTGAGTAATACAGCATTAGAGACTCACCTTTGGAGATTGGAGCTTCATTTGGAGATCCAACTATCGTTTCAGCTTTCAGTTTTCTAGTTGACTGGTTCAGAGAAGTCATCGGCTCGTACTGAAGACTTTTCTGTATTCAAGAGATTCTGATGTATTTATTTTAAACTCTGATGTATATAGTAGCTTCATGAACTACTATTTTTTCTATTCCGCTGCATTATATTACTCTGTGTCTGTGATCTGTGCTTGATTTATTTACTGTATATTTTAAGTTTGCCAAATTAAATTAACAATTCGGTATTTTGAATTATTCAAGTCGGACATGTACGGTTTTAGTGTCGATTTGAATGGTCCAAATAGCGGGTCGTTACAGTTGGTATCAGAGCTTTGGTTCTAGGCAAAACTTAACATATACGGTAAATTTATTTACAGAATCACTTTCGCTCGAGTTGAATCTCTTCCTTTCAACTCGATTTCCTTTGACTTTTGGAATGCCCCTCGATTTCGAAATTTATTCTTGTCTCCCTCTATTTCTGTTCTTTTGATTCTGGAGTATCCAATAACTCCCCTAAATGATTGTAAAGGGGGATGAAAACTCCTTTGCAATTGGCATTGATTCACCGAAGATTTCTGTATCCTCGGTTTATGATGCTGCTATATCTATATGCCGAATTCTATCTATGGCAATCAAATGTCGATTTGCTTTAGAATTCTGCATCAATTATATTCCTGAAGTCACGGTTGACCCGGTTAAGGTCGCTCGAGATTTATAGAGGTATATCCATCTTCTATTTTGTATTTTGATTTTCTCAACTTTGTTGAGTCTATCTTCGTATCAGGATTCTATTGATTAGAGTTCCTCTAATTTAAATCTCCATCTTTGTTTGAAATCCATTCTTAAAATTATCCTTTGAAAATCGGGTATGTTTGCATTTTTGAAATTGTTTTATATATCGAAATTATTATTTTGATAACTATGATTTTATTCTTTATATAAAAGTGAAAATGTTTTCGATAAGGATAAATCAAATAAGAAATGTTATTCTATATAAAAAGGTTTTGAAAGGATTTTGAAATTTTGAAAAATTATAAGAAATTGATTATATAAAAACGATTTATAACTGAAGAGTTAAATTTGAAATTCGAGAATTGAATTCCGGTATTTTGAAATTGGTTTTAAGATTTTGGAAAATATATAAAAATAATACGATTTAAAAGTATTTTTCCGAATCAGAAAGGTTTCAAATGAGTTCAAATGAATTCCAATAATTTTGAAGAAATTTCGAAGAAGTTTTCAAGAAAATAGAAGTCCAGAACTCACTTATGTCGCTGGAAAATAATTTCGGTGATGAGTGCACGCATCATCGACATTGATTTTCGAGTTCAGAGTGGGGGAGGGGCCACTTTAATAGCTCGCTATGCGAGTGATTTTGTAAAACCGTTATGATTTCAAATTCCGAAGTATAATTTGATATTTTCAAAAGATATATATATATATATTCGAAACAATTTAAAGTGAGACCGGTGTTCAGTCCTCGAGTTTCAGATTTAATAATTGATTTATTGTTGATTTTCAACTCTTGAATTTAAAATTTGATTTTCCTAACTATTTTGAATGTTCGAACACTTCCAAATCGAGATTAAAATTTTAAAACTAAGAAATTTCGAAGAGTATAAAATGTTTGATAAAGAATATAAATTTAGTTTGAAATGTTTCGAAAAAATATATATATAGTTTTGAATAATAGTTTTCAGAAAGGTAAATTGAATATTTCAACTAAAAATAGATAGTTTAAAAGTTTTAAAGGGATAATTATAAATTTGGAAACCATTTTGAGTATAATTGATTTTGGGAAAATATTGGGTTTTGAAATTTAATTGAAAATTAAAACCAGTACTTATATGATGATTTTGGAAATGAATTTGTTTGACTTGAATTATTTTAATCTGGAAACTGGGATAATTTTCTAAACCTATTATTTTGGGGAACTTTGAAATTAGGATATCTAATTTGGAAGAAATTTGGTGAATTCATATATTACTTTGGAACTAAATTTGATATTGAATGATTTGAAATTGAGAACCTTGTATAATTAAGCACTTGATTTGGGAAGTGGTCGGACTTATATAAAATGGATTTGTATAAGTATGAAAGTGATTTGAAATCAATTGATTTGAAAGGTACTCAATTTGGAAAGAAAATTTATATAATCAAAGTCTATGTAAGTATGTTTTGATATACTATTGATTTGGAAAGTATTCGATTTAGAAAGGAATCCTATACATATGGACTTTATATAAGTACGATATTTGGAAGTATTTGAAAAGGTACTATATATATATATTTTCCAAGTAAAGATATGGAAAGTGCCTTCTGCTTGATATCCGCTTTGTGGCCACAGCGTGGATTCATTCTATCGATATTATTCTCTCTGATTTTCGGTTTTCCGGATGTAATACTCGAGTATTCCCACCGTGGGTAACCTATGGTTTCTTTTTCTCTCGTGAATGCACAGCGAAATTGCCTGGCTGAGTCTTGCCTAGGGGTACGGATTGTTTCCTGGGGGAACCAGGCGTAACCATTGTGTATCCTGCAATCTGTGTAGGTCGCGAATAGTAGCGCAAGTGCCTGGCTGAGTCTTGCCTAGGGGTACGGATTGTTTCCTGGGGGATCCAGGCGTAACCATTGTGTATCCTGCACTCTACTAGTCATCATGGCGTAACTCGCAGGGCTGTGAAAGCTTACGGATATGGATTGTTTCCTGGGGGACCCAGGCGTAACCATTGTGTATCTGCGAACCATGATCGGACAAAGGTTTTGGTTTGGTTGTTTTGTTTGGATTGTACTTTCCATATCTGTTTTTTTTAAAGGTTTTCAAGTATTTTCACTGGGTGTTGAAACAAGTCTACTAAGTACTTGAAGAATTCTAGCTTTGCGCCTGATCAACGCATGGCCAGAGTCTGCAAGAACGAGGATAAACTTGTTGAAACATCGAGTTATAAAAGTATTTTCGAAAGGAAAATTTATTTCGATATGATAATATTTTATTATAAAAGTATTTTTCCCAACAAAGAAATTTTGAATAAATATTTGAAATTTAAATTCTTATGGTTTGAAATAAATTATTCGTGCCCGATTCTATTCTTTTGAATCTACCTCATCTGCTCACCTTCATTTTTCACCTATATTCCGTTTTCGGAATCTACCTTCCTTTCCTTTTTGAATAAATCTTTTAAATATTGCTTATTTGTATACTGCATTGTTTTATATAAAATTTTAGTGGTATAAATATCTTTGAAGTTATTAATTAAATAAAACATATTTAAAGAAAATTTAATTTCAAATGAAGTTTTCAAATAAATATTTCAAATAAAATGTATATAGTTAAATAAATTGTTAATCCTTGTCTTTCAATCTATTTATCTTTCTAGTCATTTCTATTCTCCTCCCTTCTTTCTTTTCGGGGATGAAAAGTTTTGAGTGGGGGAGAGTGTAACGACCCATAAAGTTTTGTTAATTTTTAATGGTTTTATTTAGCGTACTTAATTAGATTTTTGAGAAATTTTAGATAATAATATTTTGAAACAAAATTTTTCATTCTAAATCCAAATATAATAAATTTAATACACATGCATTTCAAACATATATATAAAAAAAAATCAAACTTACATTTATTAAAATCAAACATACATATAAGATAATATAATAAATTATAATATAGTATAGTATAACTGACATGCCTAAATGTATATGTCTTAATAACTAACGCATAAAGTTCCTATACGTATATATCATTATACTAATAAAGAAATCAAACTCCCTGTTAATAAATATTTCATATTTGTAAATAATTTCAAATTCTCGCTTTTTACGTGATAAACCTACTAATAAAGAAGAAAAGTACATATTGAATAGTAGTGTGCTCTACTGCATGCACTGACACATTCTATTAAAATAAATTGTTCGAGGTAACGGTACCTTTAATTTTGACTTTATTTCTCCCGTTTCAAAATTTGAACGTGATATCCATTCAAGCTATTAATCGCCTTAATTGGTCTAAATCAGTGGGTAGCTATCATTTTTTCCTACCGTTCAAATTTTTATTTTCTTTAGTAAATTTTTCAATCTTTGGATAGATTTCCCCATTCCTTGAATTCAGCTTACCTTGTCGTTTCCATTTTCAATGTATTCAATAAATTTATTCGTGACCTTCTTTGACTTTATATTGGCTCATTTATTTTCTTTACTATTTAATTGCTATAAATATTCACCAAATCAAAACGTTTGACAGTTACTCTTCATTTCCTTTTATTTTGATTAAATCACGTTGATGAATCAATGGGAAATTTCCATTTCTTTTACAATTAAAACTTTGAAACGTGCTGGACAAAAATAATAACAAATTGCTTAGCTCAAATCCAGGGAATTTGACAGTTGATATTACCTTATTCTTTCTCCTATTTTATACATATTCGTTTCCTTTTTTTATGATTTCGGTTACAGAATAAATTTAAGCTATATATTTTCTTCCTATTGAAGTTTTATTACCTCTCCATCCTCTCTGCTTTTAATATATATGCTTGCCTAAATTCATCTTCATGTTTCTCTCGCCATTGAAAAAAAAAAAAAAAACAAAACAAGACTAGCTGTTTCATCTTTTGCCTTTATAATTTTCCGTTTGCTTACATTTCTTTGCCCGTTCTTTTTTCCCCTTTATCCTTGCCTTTTCAAACTGATGACGTGATGTACAAACATCAAAATTAATTGCTTTAAAATTCTAGCTATATCATAGGGTGACTGTTGATAGTGCATTCATTTTGTTTCGTTCAAAATTCCCTTCCGTTTCAAAATTTAAAGTGTGCCATCCAATCAAATTTATTGCTTTAATAATATTTCCTAAATCTATGCTTCTAGGTGTTGTTATGTCATCTCTGTATTTTGGGGTGATAAATTTTTGAACGTTTGATAATAATAATAAATCTGCTTAATATAATAGGCAATGAATTGAGATCTAGGAAATAAATAAATATAAAACTTATAACCTGCCAAATAATAAAATTGCTGTAATTGTATCGTTGATTTTGAAACATACAAAATTCTATACGTCCTTTACGCATTCATTTATTTCCTTTCTAATTTCCTATACGTTTTATTTCAATCATTTATTTCCTTTCTAATTTCCTATACGTTTTATTCCATTCATTTATTTCCTCTCTAAATTCCTATACGTTTTATTCCATTCATTTATTTCCTCTCTAAATTCCTATACGTTTTATTCCATTCATTTATTTCCTTTCTAATTTCCTGTACGTTTCCATTTCAATCAAATTTATACCCTTCCTATTCACTTTTCTCTCCACAATCAGCCTTTCTTCTCTCCTCTCTATTTTTCTTACCTCTCCACTTATGTCTACACCCCACTTTTCACGTGAAACCACTCCTTCCTCCTCCGCCTCCCCTCCTTTTCTTGTATAGCCTGTAGATGATGCAAGTTAGTATTATATATGTACATATTTAACTTGTATTTATATTTTGATTTTTTTTTTTCGTTTATAATATATGATGCATTCAGTTAGTTGATGAATGTAGTTTGTTTAAAAAGGTTAGATTAGATAAGTTGATACAATTTAGGTCTGCATTTGTATTTTATGTATTCGATTGCATGTTTTATACATTTGTTCACACATATTTTATGTTAAGGATTTCAATTTTAATATTGCAGTAGACTAGGGTACTTTTATATTGGTATACTGATATGAAGGGACAAACCCATATTGATTCTCTGACTAACATTTATTTTAATAAAATAAGTATGTTTATAGCATACATATTTACAGTAATAGGTTACAAGGTATATTATAAGTTACGAATATTGATTTGTAAGCTATATGTATACATAGTATAATAATTCTTTGAGTCTATGTTCAAATGTTTACAAGGTAAGCTATATATATATCTATAAGCATATATTATATTATATAAAGCAAGACTGTTTGATTATACACATGGAATAAAGTACTGTAAGTATATGAAGTTAAAAATCTCTGTTTTTTTCCTCTTACGGTCAATGATAAAAGTATATGTATATTTATTAAATTTTATATGTGTATATGATATATTTAAATCTATGTTAGTTTATACGTATATAAGTCGGTTTATATAAACAGGTTTACGTATAGTATATATACATATAAAGCTTTGTCTATGTGTTATATATATTGGTTTTGTCATTTACAGTTGTGTACAGTTGGTAACATTTCAAAACATAACATGATAATTTATGATATTGGTAAAGTAGTACATATTTTTTTGCATAAGGGTTTGAATTTATACAAAGTGTCTGTATTTATATTATAGAAATTTAGTTATCTTTGGTTCATCGGTCTGTTGTTTAAATAGAGTATATACACTGATGTTTTACAAAGCGTATTAATTTAATTTATGTTTAAATTTATTTTGATTTGGAATAAGTATAATACATATATCCCTCTTATTTAAATATATGTTTTAAAGGAAAATTCGTTTTAGGGAATAATTTATAACTTATATTTTCTTTTCCAATTATATCAATACGATTCTGATTCGTTTCCATCAAACTCTATCTTTCAGCTTTGCACGTCAAGATCCACTTTCATTCTTACTTCGCTTTGCGATTTTGTTTGGATTTGTTCGATTTTCTAGAGCGTGACCAAAATTCATAGCTTGCTCTGTTGTCGATCTTCTTTAGCCTCGAAAGGTGAGCAATCACTCACGATTAACATTCTTTTATTTATTAAATTTGATTTCAATTGAAACGACAATTGAAATATGCTGCTGTTAGTTGTTTTACTGTTATGACTGCTATTACCTGTATCTGTTCACCTATGACACCTGACACCATTATCGGTTAATTATTTATGTGATAATAATACAGATTGGTTGATAATTGATTTTCTGATTGATTGTTGTTTAAATTGGATGTTAATTATTATTGTTAAATGATAACTAGTTTGCTAGTTTAAGTTGAGGTGGTATAGTTTACAAAGTAAAACGGATTATATATGATGGACCTTGATTGATTAAACCTGACCCCGCCATATGTAAATTTGATTAGTTTAATTTGACCCATTAATTGTCGTAGAAATTGATAAGTTATACTTTAAAGCTTTGAACGTAGTTTGGATTAACTGTTGTAATATTAAACTGAAATTGAAATGGAACAACAAGTGAAAAACTGAAATGTAATAATCTGTAATCTACATGAAATGATAGTGTAGATTCTAGAAATAATTATACAAGCAACAATGCGAATTAATACGATTATTTCGGGGTTATTTGATTTATTTATTGAATTGTTATTGATTGTTGTTATTGTTTGTTTATTTACTTTGACACCATCCCTGTCATTACACTGCAAGTTCCCTTTGTAATGTTTGTTTTTGAATTGAAATGGGTTGAAATGATAGACCCAAGCGGTTTCCATTTAATCAAATTTGGGGTTACGGGTTGAAATGCTATCCACCCGTATACATTTAGCGTACGGATTGAAATGATAATATCCGTAACACTTGACCATATGATAAGAAATATATGGTCTTATTAAATGTAAATTCTTAAATACATATTTAAAGGGTAATGATAAATATAGAGTTAATTATATCTAGTTTAGTCAAGATTTGATTAAATACATAAATTATGATAAATATGTATGTAAATTTTATCTCGAATAGTTTTTGCAATAATATTGAACAATTAAGATTGGGAGATAAATTTTTGGGTTTTTTTAAAATGGTTTTTAGATAAGGATTTATTTATTTAAATCAAATTTGAGATTTATCGAATGAGATATTTCACGGTTAAATAAAATTAAGAAATATTGAGTAAAATGAAATTTAAGGTCACTAAAATGATATTGAATCAAATAAGGGAGGGTTCAAGACGAAATAATAGTGATGTAAAAATCGAGAATCTATATGAAACTGTTAAATTTTAAATTGTTATATTTGAGCTATGAACTATATTGTAATTAAATGGTTTAGTGATTTGGATATGTATTTGGAACCAAGATAGTTAAATTTGTTATTTAGATAACGAATTGAATTGGATATAAATTGAGGATGAACTAAATTGGAAATTTTTAAACTAGATTGGGAAAAATTTAGTTGAAATGTTGAATACTTAAAGTATGGAACATATTGAAATAAAAGGGGTAATTGGGATATTAAATCCAAATTTGGGAATTATAAAATTTAAGTGGTTATTTTAGGAAAATTTAAATTGATAAAATGAGATTTACTATAATTGGAATGGGAAGGTCGAGTTGATGTGAACGATTTGGAATTTGAAATTGCTTTACTGTATACAGCATATAAATTATACAAATACTATTTTGGGAATAAAATCATTTGAAGTGAAATGGATATTTAGGTTTGAAGTATAAATTAAGTGAATGACCACGGTGTAATAGTGTATATTTCTACCCTGTAGATAGTTCTATGGACCCTTAGAGGATGGACATCCCAAACATCCTTTAAGTTATATTGTATTTCAGTTGATATTTCATTTGAGTTGAATTTATTGATATAAGAATGTTAATCCTGACTCGAGTGTTTTGTGTTTTGCTTTACGCTCGGGTCAGACTGAGTAATACAGCATTAGAGACTCACCTTTGGAGATTGGAGCTTCATTTGGAGATCCAACTATCGTTTCAGCTTTCAGTTTTCAAGTTGACTGGTTCAGAGAAGTCATCGGCTCGTACTGAAGACTTTTCTGTATTCAAGAGATTCTGATGTATTTATTTTAAACTCTGATGTATATAGTAGCTTCATGAACTACTATTTTTTCTATTCCGCTGCATTATATTACTCTGTGTCTGTGATCTGTTCTTGATTTATTTACTGTATATTTTAAGTTTGCCAAATTAAATTAACAATTCGGTATTTTGAATTATTCAAGTCGGACATGTACGGTTTTAGTGTCGATTTGAATGGTCCAAATAGCGGGTCGTTACAAAATCCCAATAAATTGATAAATATTGACTTCCATTCTTCTTATCCAACCAATTGCTTTAGTTAATGGGGATTGCACTAATTAAGTCAATTGCTACAATTGCTTTCGAATTAAATTCTATGAAATAAACAAATAGGTGATTTATAACAATTGTAACCATTAAACTTTAATTAACTTTAAGTTTATTACTTTCAAACATATATTATAATTACTTGCAGAACATTGATTTTATTCAATCACTATTTATTAATTATAAATTCATTGATTAATCCAATATTTACATTTATTTTTCTTATATTAATTTATTACCAAATATTCCTATTTACAATCAATTATAACCCTGCAATTGTTTCAATCAATAGGTATTGCATTGAATTAATTATTTATTAGCTTACATCATCCTATAACCAAGCTATACCATTTTACATTATTTTATTTATTGCAATTCCAATCAATTTACACAATTCAGAGTTAATTAACTTCGTTGTTATACTCCATCCTAGTTATTATTTCATTATTTATTATAATTACTTACATCATATGAATTCATTCTATTACCCTAAATCAGACATTAATTCATATATTCATACAGTACTTCCATTTATTATATCTTTGCCTAATATATACATTAATTACAATTAAATATTCTTAGTAAATTTATTTACTTGGTTTCATGCTTTTTATTACATCAGTTACTGCCCTATAAATAAATTTACGTTTCTATTCACCCTTTCCGTTATTTTATAAATTATCATTAAAGTACATTTAATTATCTTTATTTGTATTTAGTGAATTAACATGTAACAACCATTTGCCTTCTCATATTCCACTTATAACTAAGACATAATATTTAAATTATTTTATTTAATTAGAATTCCATTCAAATTCATTAATTATTAACTTTAATTAACCCCTGTTAAATATCCTCTTAATTATTTTCATTATTATATCACAACTTTTATTAATAATTCGCTAAATTTTTGTTTTCATCAATATTAAATGTCAAAAATCTTATTAAATTAACAATTACAATTACTGAAAACTTGCGGGTCGTTACACTCTCCCCCACTCAAAACTTTTCGTCCCCGAAAAGGAAGAGAAGGGAAAAGAAGAATTAAGAAGTCAATATATCTTGTTTAAAATATTAAATTTATAAACAAATAAATTTACAAAATCAATTAATTTAAATAAAATATATGAATTTATAACCATTAATTCTTTTATACTCAAATTAATAAAGTTTGGAAAACATTTTTTAAAATATTTTCTAAGTCCAAAATTTTACGAAAAATTTCGGCAGATCCTCCCTTGTACGGAGAGGCTCTAGGGAAAATATAATATCAAATATAACAATATACAACACATATTTTTCAAAATAATATATCCCAACACGGGAAAAACAATATAATAACGCTATAAACCGTAATCCGAAAACTTACCTATTTGTCGGACAATTAACGCTTAATTATGAAACCAAAAGCAGTAGCAATTGCTTCCATAACCTATATTTCACTTATAAAATCCAAAAAGTTTAACAAATATATAAATGAAATATTTAAAGTGGTTTCAACCATAAAAAAACAAATCAATACAAACATCAACCACTTGCAACAAGGCATACAACCATCACAAAGAATTAACACAAACCAATCGTTCATTCATATCAAACAAAACAAATAGTTGTTCGGGTTCAGACAGCAATTGTATATAATGAAAAATAAACTACTAAGCGCACCATTTACTCAATAGTCTTAGATGAAATGAAATAGATTATTCATTCATCCAAACAATTTAAAGTATCCTTACCCAAACAACCATAAATCAACAGAAACAACGATTTCAAACAACATATTAAGTTTATTCTTATTAATTCCATTCATTTTCATTTATTGCTTACAATTTTTCATTTTCAGTTATTCAGGTCATGCAATTTTCTTCTTTTTATTGCATTACATTTATGCATTTTTAAATTTCATTTATTTATTTAGCGCTTACATTTCTGTTATATTTAATTATAGTAACATTTTAATTACAACTTAAGTTTATAACTTTATAACATCAATTCTTATAAATAAAAGCAATTTATTGAACACTTTCATTCCCTACTTTTACTTGTACAATTTCCATTACAATTTCTTATTAAACATTTCAACTTATAATATTCGGTAAGTTGTATATTTGTTTTTAAGGATGTAATTGAAAGTTATACAAGTTTTTCTCATTTCCTTTAATTTAATTAAATGTTCCATAATTATATCTTTTGTTTAATCGGTTACAAATTCAACTTTCAATTAATCCCATCAATAACATAGCATTAAATCTCTTATTTTAATTAGAAGTTTCAATTATTAATTAGTTACATTACATTTTCTATAATAATAGAAACTATTAATTAATGGAAACTAAAGAATTAAATACTGGGTTGAATTTCAAATAATTTTAAAGATAATAGATAGAGGTTTATACTTAAAGCTTATATATCCAATTATACTTAAAACAATTAGAAATTTATATTTGGTTATCAAAATAAATTCGTAGCAAAACTACTACAGTGGCCTTCCCACTTCGAAACTCGAAAATGAATGTCGATGATGCGTGCACTCGTCACCGAAATTATTTTCCAGCGACAGAGAGAGAAGTACAAAACTTATTTCTTTTCAAAGTTTCTTTTTAAAACAATTCTTTCAAATTATATTGAAATATTTATATCAAAAAATACTTCAAGCAATATTATTATTATATTCCAAAATCAATTGAAAGAAATTTTCAAAACCCCGGAACTTAAGTTCAAAAATTTCCAATTTCCATTTATTTTGTTTTCAACCTCATTTCAACTATTATTTATAAATTTCATTGCCTAACACCCAATATAATACAACCAAATATAACCTTTATAAAAATTTACTTTATATATATAGAAAATATAATAGGCAAAACTATTTCATTCACCTATATTCAAAACAAATATTGTGTCGGTCTGTCCAATTAAGTGTTTAGAAATCCCTATTGATGTCATAGCGTCCTATGAACCAACCAGAATTTATAAATACAAAACAGAACAGATTAACACAATATTAAAACCTTTTTATAACACTAACAAATACTCTCTCTCATATATATACACTCAGCGACTCCCATAGGGTATTGCTACCATATTAGTAAAGAGTCAGACCCCACAAAGCTAAGGTTTATCGCTAAACCAAAGCTTTGGTACCAGATGTAATGAGCCGTGCCAGTGGGGTAACCCCCACCATAGCATACATTGGTACCTGTGTTCTGCCTTTACGGCCAGCCTCTCAACTGCACCACCAACCCCCGTGGGGACATGTAGGAGTAAGAGTCGACTGTTCGCTACCAAACCAAGAAGCGAGAACCCCTATCATGTTGCACCCTCCAAGTGCAATGGCAGACACACATGTCAGACTTAAACCATACAGAAGGGCGGATTGTTATGGAGTAAATAAGAAAAAGCAGGGAAAGAAAAAAACAAAATAGAATCTTGTAGCGGAATGATAAAATATAATAATCAATTATACAGTTCATGAAGCTGTTTTATAAACATTCGATTATATTTATACAATACATATCAGAGTTGCACATACCAGCGAATAATAATCGATGCTGCGAAATATAGTGTGTAGTGGAATAATAAAATATATAATAATAATGAAATCTTCATTTTCGTCCTCCATAAATAAAGTCTTCGATTCCTGAAATGCTCGGATTGACCCAAGCGAATTGAAAAGACAAAACACTCGAGTCAGAACTAAAAGATCTTATGTGAGTTAAATCAGCAGTAAATAATATGAGTGGAACGGCGTCAGAGATATTTACGGGATTTGACATCTCCTATCCATCGTCTAACGTGAGTGCAGTAACTTGAAAGACGCTCGGGATTCACATCTCCTAAGGATCCGTTAAACTATTTACTATGCAGTAATATACGCTATTATAATAATATCTAAAGTAAAGTATAATATACTGAAAATAGCATTAAGGGGTTACCCATATAGCCCTTAACACACTTTTATATTCCCATAGTCCATACAGTACCGTAATCTCACCCGTACTGGGCGTCGTCAAAGGGCACTCCATAGGTATGGTACAAAAAACAATCGTATAAGGCGCGCCTGGGTAGGTGACACGACACAACTAGGCAATGCCAGGGTAGATATACCAATTGCTATCCGGACTGGTGGTAACGCATAGCCGCATCTACCGCCCACCTCGAGCCACACCCCTAAATAAAAAAAAAACAAAAGTGGCCACCGAATAAATCCAAAAGTCAGAGTATAATATCGAAGGGATGTGTCTGATAAGAGGGGCTACCTCCTGGGCCCGAGAATCACTCCTGTTTTAGCCAACTTATGCCAACTCACGGGAGTCGGGTCCACATATTTACCTCAAAGGAAACGCCGCCACCATCCTACTTCATTCTGGAATATCCACCGCGTACATGGTTGTTAAAGTGATTTTCGGAGTTGGCAGAGAGTATGACAACTTCCGATCTCGGTCTCTTCGACAACCAAATGTTATTATAACACCACGGTCATTTCAAAATAATTTATGCTTCAAAACCAGAATAAAATATCCATTTCAAAACCATATAAATATGATATCATTTCTATTTTAAAACCCAAATCAATGTGATATCATTTTTATTTCAAAATATATCCCTTTTCAAAATCATAGAACTTTCAACACTATATACCTTGAAACCCATTACTTTGAAACATAACTTCTAATACTTAAATGGTTTAAATATTAAATTACTTTATATAATAAAATAGCTTCTTAAATTTCACCAACAAATTCCAATTTCTGATTTGAACCTCCAAATGAACCATTTCAAATTTCCGAATTTTTCCAAGCTTTAAATATTCCACAATTTCAAAACTAATTTTTTGATAATTTCATATATAAAAATTTCAATTACTATTATTTTGATTTGAAATGTTTACTTAATAAATCCAATATCATTTATGTAAAACCTTTAACTTCAAACGACTGGATTTCTTTCAATTTAATTAACCTAATATATTCATTTAAATCAACTTTATAATCGTTTAAATCACTCTAAGTCAAATCAAGTTATAAAAATCCCACCCTTTAAATCTCAATTTTATTTAAATTTCAAATCAAATTTATTCGAGTAAAATTCTTAATTAATTCAAATTAAACCAATTTCATATTTATCTTCCAACTTAATTTTTCTTTAAGTCATTAAAACTCTATATATACACAGTATCTTAAACAGGTACTTAACCATATAATATAAAACAATCGAACTCCATGAATAAACTTATTTTATCACTCGAATTTATACATAGCTTAAATCCAAGAATTTACTATATATAAATAAAATATTTATATAATATCAAAATTTAATATTTATTAGACCGTATATTTCTTTCCAAACCATAGAAATCATTTTCAAAATATATATATATATAGACCGACGGTGTCTGTATATAATTTTCTATCCTATGGTCAAGTGATACAGATATTTATCATTTCAATCCGTAATTTAAAATAAAAATACGGTTATATATCATTTCAAACCGCAATCTCGAATGAAATAAAGTGCATAACGATTAGCAGTTTATAACGATATAAAATACAACATTCGTTCATCCAATATCAATCATCAACCATTAATCACAATCATCATCCAATTCAACCCGTAGCATCAATATACAACGGATAATAAATACAGGTATGAACTAACAGTTTATATTCAAAAATAAATTAAATGAAAATTTAACTGGCAGTTTATATGCAATAAATAAATTAAATAACAATTTAATTCAATTGAATCGGTTTAACTGGGAAGATGATTAAAAATACGACAAACAGTCATTAATAAATTTCTAATCACATCCTAAATAAATTTAACAAACATAAGAATTTTTAGAAGTTGTGAGTGGGTTAAAACACTCACCTTTTGAATTTAAATTGAATTTAAATCCAATTTAAACCCAAAAATTGAACAGTCTCAGAATTCGTCCAAACCAGCGCCAAAATGTCCAAAATTCCAATACGAACCTAGCGGAGAAAACCGCGCGTAAATTGGATCACGTATGCAAAATTTAAAATCAATAGAAGATAGGAAATCAAAATTTAAATAAAATAAAACAAAAGAAAGAAAAACAATTGATACCAGTCCACGTCATCTCCCTCACCTCTCAGCCAAGCCCTAATCTTGAACGTTCTTCACGCGCTACAGCCACCACTTCCGGGCTCAGATCGCCGATGATCTATGCATCGCCCCTAGGTGGAATCACCACGCGCAAACGTCGCGGCCCAGGCGCGCAACCTAGGCAATGTACGACGCCACCTCCTGTGGTCTTTGACCACGCCTCCATCTAAAACGCAGAACGCTAATTCAATTTATCACCAAGATCTAGCCGTTGATTCACCAAGCGACCTACACCGATGGACTCCATTCGCAGCTCTCCACAGTACAGTAACTTCGATTCGTCGATCAGTCGAAGATCATCAACCACCAACGAACGGACAAGAATGCTTCCTCGATTTCTGGCCACATCGAAACTCAAATTGAATAACGAATTGTATTTCTAACCTGCGCTCGTCGAGGGCTTCAAATCCATATATAATTTGCTATATTTTGTAGAGTTTGAAATTTGGCTATGATTTTGAATTGCAATTGGAATTAGGGTTTGTCTACCATTGGAATGAGGAGGTGGAAAGAAATTGTACGTACGGACAAGTGAGAAATGGAGGTAGTCTAGGATTTATAACGAGGTATTTATAGGTAGGGTTGAAATAGAATAGATGGACACGATTGGTTTACGCGTTGCACGTTAAAGTGGCCCGAAAAGCCCGTTCTGACTCCGAAACGAAATTGGGTCAATCCATATATCAAAATAGATGTTTTAAAATATTTTAAAGCCAATGGAAAAGGTTTTAAGTTTGAATCCCATCGTATGATGAAGTTATGCTAAAATCAATATTTTCAAATTGATTTCAATTAAATCGATTTCTAGGCGTTTCGAGTCCGTACGATCAAACGACAAGCCCGATCGCTACGAAAATTGAAATCCTACAATAATTCACCGATGCGGATCTGATGAAACTAGTTTCGTCGAAATCCGAGTCAGTGGCCTAAATGGCTATTTTTAATTAATTAAATAAATTAATAATTAATTAATTAAATCAAATTTCAAATTTCACTTCGAAAATTGACAAATTTCATCACTTATGATTCCTCAATCATTTACAATGATTTAAACAAATTTAAATGTCAATTTAGAGATGATTATTTTATAATTTCAATATTAATCCTCAATTTCATTAAATTCAATATTATAAATTTAATTTCCAATAATTCTGTTAAATTCACTTTTCGTTCTTTTATTCAATTCATTATTATCAAACGGATAAAATTAACCTTGGATTTACAAACTATTACTTTAATATTCTTACATTCCATATTGATTTCAATTAACGCAAAAGTTAGAGATTTAATTTCCTTAAATTGCAATCACTCCAATTATTATCATAGTTCAAATCGCAATAAATTGATAAATCTTGACTTCCATTCTTTTTATCCAACCAATTGCTTTAATTAATTGGGATTGCACTAATTAAGTCAATTACTACAATTGATTTTAAATTAAATTCTGTGAAACTAACAAATAGGTAATTTATAATAATTGTAACCATTAAACTTTAATTAACTTTAAGTTTATTACTTTCAAACATATATTATAATTACTTGCAGAACATTGATTTTATTCAATCACTATTTATTCATTATAAATTCATTGATTAATCCAATATTTACATTTACTTTTCTTATATTAATTTATTACCAAATATTCCTATTTACAATCAATTATAACCCTGCAATTGTTTCAATCAATAGGTATTGCATTGAATTAATTATTTATTAGCATACATCATCCTATAACCAAGCTATACCATTTTACATTATTTCATTTATTGCGATTCCATTCAATTTACACAATTCAGAGTTAATTAAATTCTTTGTTATACTCCATCCTAGTTATTATTTCATTATTTATTATAATTACTTACATCATATGAATTCATTCTATTACCCTAAATCAGACATTAATTCATATATTCATACAATACTTCCATTTATTATATCTTTGCCCAATATATACATTAATTACAATTAAATATTCTCATTAAATTTATTTACTTGGTTTCATACTTTTTATTTCATCAATTACCGCCTTATAAATAAATTTACGTTTTTATTCACCACTTCCATTATTTTATAAATTATCATTAAAGTACATTTAATTATCTTTATTTGTATTTGGTGAATAACAGGTAGCAACCATTTGTCTTCTCATATTCCACTTATAACCAAGACATAATATTTAAATTATTTTATTTAATTAGAATTCCATTCAAATTCATTAATTATTAAATTTAATTAACCCCTGTTATGTTTCCTCTTAGTTATTTTCATTATTATATCACAACTTTTATTAATAATTCACTAAAATTTTATTTTCATCAATATTAAACTTCAAAAGTCTTATTACAATAACAATTATAATTACTGGAAATTTACGGGTTGTTACAATTACCGTGGTCATTTCCAAATAGTTTATACTTCAAAAACAAATCATTTCAATTCCAAACTATATTCCTTTCAAAATAGTTTATACTTCGAGACCAAAACCATTTTATTTTAATACTATATTCAAATCAATATAATATCATTTCCATTTCAAACACATATTCACCTTTCAAAAATCATAATACTTTCAAAGTTATATGTGACGCCCCACCTCTATACCCACGCTAGCCAAGAACACTACGAAGTAATACTGTCAACTAGCACGGAGAATAAGACTGTTGAGGAGCGACCATCCGTGTAATTGCTTTGTGCGAGCATCGATATGTCAGATAGTATAACATGCAATTCTTTTTAAGTGGAAATCCGACATGCCGACACAAACTCAAAGATATCACACGGTGGCTATAATATCTTCGGAAACAAATATAGAAATAAGCATAACATAAATCAGTCACAGACAATTCATATCACAAAGGCGGAAGAAGATATGAATATATATAACTAACACATGAAAGTGTATGTCAGAGTGGTGGTCTAAAAAGATCCATAATATCGCAAAAGAATAGTTACACGAACTACACAAAAGAATAAGTATACATTATGCAGTCTATATCTCGAATGTATACACCAAAATAAACTACTAATCTATGTAGTAAGCCAAAAGTCAGAGAAATCAATCCCAAGAGAGAAGTCAAGCAGAAGCACCTGTAACATCTCGGTGTGACCCGAGTACTATTTAATAAGAAAATAATAAACGGATCAGTCTAACTATAGATATCAGATGAAACGATATAGAATAAGAGATATGACTAAACACATAATAATCACAATTCCAAGCTGTGATATATATAAGTAATTGAAAATCAACGAGAGATTAATCAATATCACCAAATCTACACAAGAATCAAAGAAATGCCATACTCCTTATTTCGTTCATCAAACCACAAATATTGACGATTATATCAATGTCAATCACAAAAGTCAATGACACACAAATTCACCAATGCACAAATATTGACAATAATATCAATGTCAATCACAAAAGTCAATGACACACAAATTCACCAATGCACAAATATTGACAATAATATCAATGTCAATCACAAAAGTCAATGACACACAAATTCACCAATGCACAAATATTGATAAAACTTATCAATGGAAATCACGAAAATTGGTGAAACACAAATTCTAGAAATCATCTCAAGAAATCCAGAAATCACAAAGGGGGGGAGGCCTATCACAAACGGGAGCATAAAGCCCACCAACACGTGTATCACAAACGGAACGCTAATTCCATGGTTGCTAACCATCACAAATTGAGCCGAAGCTCCACAAACGGCCCGAAGACCATGGGTTGCTACCCCACCAAATTGAGTTGAAACTCCACAAAACGGGGTTTAGTCTCCCTCGCAGACAAAGAGACATCGCACATTGCTAGTCTAAATCACAAAGATAATCGTCATGATCAACGAGAAGTGTCGATTACAGTAAGCTAGTAAATATATGAGCTTAGCATCATGTCCCATAACCACTAGCTTAACTTAAATATTTACGAACAAATTGTAGACTCCACTAGAAAATTGTCACAAGAGTTTCAATCGAACAAGTCCAAGAATTAACCAACAAAGTGAATGCAAGCGTTTCATACCACTTGTTTTACTAAGTCGTTTAATTAGATTTCTCATACGAGTGAGGTAAAGGTTTGTATATACTAATAGATTGGAAAACGGTTTTATAAACGAATTTGGTATTAAAATAGTATTGAAATCGTTTGAGGAAAGAGTTTTGATATTTACTACTAGTATAGAAAACTTTATATTTTTAAAGTGACAAATCACGAAGAAGATTGTAAGAACAATCAATCACTAAAATTCACATACGGAGATGTGAATAAAAATCCAACGAAACCGATAAAGAATCCATCAAAATGGATATTCAAAAATCCCTAAAAAAGGAGTCATCAAAGTTATATTAATTGATAACAACACGAATCGATTTAAGTTGGAAATTCAAGCAACTAGGCGAAGTAGGCAAAAAATCATCAGGTGGGTCGGCCGGGTACAGAGCTCGGTCGACTGGACCCTGTTCTGAAAAACTCTCGGGACAGCAGGTCGGTCGACCGGCTACACTGTACTCGGTCGACCGAACCTTAAACAGGGGAGTGCTTATGCACTTGGCAGCAGGTCGGTCGACCGGACCAGGGGGGTCTGTCGGCCGAACCTGATGCTCTGCAAATTGATGCCCCATAAATTGATATGCAACCTCCACCAATTCGCAACCGGACGAGCACGGACACTAGGGAATTATGCCTAATGGCTACCCGGCCCTATTGGCTCCTCGATGCATCACCAAAAACACATTTGAACCTCAAAGCTATGATTTTTAAGGATTTTGGCTTTCAAACACTAAAATTGGAATATGCTCAAAAGGCAATCCAAATCAAAAGCAATTGCACAAGAATAAGTGTTCGGAATTCATACCTAACAATCGAAGATAATTCATAGACTTAGATGTGAGATTAAAAATCTCACATTTTCACAAAATCAAACAAGAAGAAGCTTGAAAGCAAATGGAGAATCAACCTCTCTTCAACACAACCCAAATGAGCTTGAATCTATGCTCAAAACAAGATCATTCCCAAAATTAGGTTTAGGAATTTCTGAAATTGGTAAGAGAATAAGTTGGAGAAGAAGAAGAGAATGCTTACCAATGGGTTCTCTTGAATTTGGAGCTAGGAATTGGATTTGCAAGAGGAACTAGGGTTTTGGAGTTTTAATTTACAATCTCACCCACCATTAATGCCTTAGAACTGAAAAGAGAAGAGAATGAGGGTGAGTGGGGAAGAGTGGCTCAGATTTGAGCATAGGTTAACATAGGGCTGAGCCCAAAACCAAACCCAAAGTGAAAAGTAGCAAAAACCAACTTTCTCCAAACATATCGAAGCTTATACTCAAAAAGGTCGCAAACGGCATTTTAAACTCAATGGGAGTGGTCCCGAGTCCTACTTCGACCGTATGCAAAAAGTAGCTTTTCGGACTAGAATCCGACTAACGATAGAATATTTAAATAAAATATTTAAATATAAAATCGATTAATATGCGGGTTGTTACAAACTCCCCTCCTTAAAGAAATTGCATCCTCGCAATATTTTAAGAAGAGAACATAAAGTAACAACCATAAAAGCATATTCAACACAAAAGAAACTTGAAATAAGAAGTTCACCTCAAAGAGCACGAGAAAACAAGTCCGGATGTGATCGCTCGATGAACTCTCTAGATTCCCAAGAACAATCCTTAGGATTTGAAGACCATTGAACTTTAACAAGCGGAACATCTTTATTTCGAAGTCGTTTGACCTCCGAAGCAATGATACGAATAGGATGTTGCTCATAAGTTAAATTAGACAAAACTTCAATCTCTTCCACAACACCGGGCTCAAGAATAGAATCGGAACCTCGAAGGCATTTCCGTAATTGAGAAACGTGAAACACGTCATGAATAGCAGAAAATTGAGCCGGCAATAAAAGGCGATAAGCCATAGAACCAATACGTTCAGTGATAGGAAATGGCCCAATATATCGAGGCGCCAATTTTCCCGATCGACTGAAACGTACAACACCTTTCATAGGTGAAACACGAATGAACACAAGATCTCCCACAGAAAATTCTAACTTCCTTCTCCGGTTATCGGCATAGGATTTTTGTCTACTCTGGGCTTCTTTCATCCTATGTCGAATAAGTTCAATTTTCTCTGTGGAATCACGAATAAAATCTGGACCTAAAACCAGCTTCTCACCGGCCTCAAGCCAACAAGAAGGAGATCGGCATGGCCTTCCGTAGAGTGCCTCAAAAGGTGCCATACCAATACTAGATTGGAAGCTATTATTATAGGAAAATTCAACAAGTGAAATATGATCTTCCCAACTTCCACCAAAATCAAGAAAACAAGCACGAAGAAGATCTTCAAGAGTTTGATTCACACGCTCGGTTTGTCCATCGGACTGAGGATGATAGGCGGTGCTAAAATTAAGCTTCGTTCCCAAAGCTTTTTGAAGACTCTTCCAAAATCCACTAGTAAACAATGGATCACGATCACTAACAATAGAAGTAGGAACACCATGTAATTTAACAATCTCTTTGATAAAGAGCTTGGCCAAAAGAGGAACGGTTCGGTTAGACCGAACGGGAATAAAATGGGCGAATTTAGTAAGTCTATCAACGATCACCCATAAGCTATCATGACCCGAACGAGAACGGGGAAGGCCATCAATAAAATCCATGGAAATTTGGTCCCACTTCCAAATTGGAATTTCTAAAGGTTGCAATAACCCACCGGGCCTTTGATGTTCGGCCTTAACAAGTTGGCAAGTCATGCAACGCTTAGCGATGTCAAGTTTCATTCCCTCCCAATAATAAAGTCGCTTCATATCTGAGTACATTTTACTACTTCCGGGATGAATGGTAAATTTAGAACGATGAGAATCTTCTAAAATATCTTTACGAAGATCACTAATATTTGGTACGATAAGTCTACCAAATCTTCGAATGCCGCCACGAGAATCGATATCAAAGTCTTTCAAACCTTCAATATCAATTTTATCCCTAATATTTTGGCCAAGAAGAGCCATTTCGGGATCTAGCCTTTGAGCTTCAAGAATGCGGTCTAAAAGAGAAGGATGAGCCTTAAGGCTACATAAAAAAAATGATGAGCATAAATCGGATACGCGGTCTCGAATCTCACAAGTGGATAGGACCTCGAGATCGTTCCATTCGGATATCATCATAGAAACAACAGCTTGTTGTTTACGGCTAAGAGCATCGGCGACACGATTACCCTTACCGGGTGTATAAAGAATATCAAGATCATAAGGTGTAAGGAACTCGAGCCAACGCTGTTGACGCAAATTAAGTTCCTTTTGAGAGAATAAATACTTCAAAGACTTATGATCGGTATAAAGAACAAATTTCTCTCCTAAAAGATAATGACGCCAAATCCGAAGAGCGAAAACAATAGCCGTGAGATCTAAATCATGAGTGGCATATCTAGTCTCGGCAGGCTTTAATTGCCTTGAAGCATAAGCAATAACACGTTCTCTTTACATAAGAACGGCACCCAAACCAACGCGAATAGCATCGGTGTAAACTACGAAATCTTGATTCCCCTCGGGAATAACAAGAATAGGAGCATCAGAAAGGAGTTCTTTTAATTTCTGAAAAGAAGTTTCACATTTGTCCGACCAAATGCACTTAACACCTTTCTTCGTTAAGCTAGTGAGAGGCACGACAATCTTAGAAAAGTCTTTGACAAAACGACGGTAATAGCCCGCCAAGCCCAGAAAACTACGAATCTCTGTCACACTCTCCGGTCTCTTCCAATCTTGAATCGCTTCAATCTTTGAAGGATCCACGGAAATTCCGGATTCGGAAATAATATGACCGAGAAACTTCGCACGAGATTGCCAAAAGTGGCATTTAGAAAATTTTGCCTTTAATTGATTACTCCTAAGAGTTTCCAGCACAATCCGAAGATGTTTTTCATGCTCCTCCTCGGTTTTAGAATACACAAGAATATCATCGATAAAGATGAGAACGAACCGGTCGAGAAAATCTTTGAAAACCCGATTCATAAGGTCAACGAAATACGCCGGAGCATTCGTCAAACCAAATGGCATGACAAGCCATTCATAAGATCCATAACGAGTACGGAACGATGTCAAAGGAATACTATCCTCTGCAATACGAAGCTGATGAAATCCAGTAGCTAAGTCTAATTGTGAAAAGACCTTAGCACCACTAAGCTGATCGAATAGATCATCAATCCGAGGTAAAGGATATTTATTTTTGATAGTAAGATCATTAAGCTTGCGGTAGTCAACGCAAAGCCTAAGTGTACCATCGGATTTCTTCACAAAAATGGCCGAAGCTCCCCAAAGCGAGGAACTAGAGCGAATAAATTGCTTCGTCTCCAATTCAGATAATTGTTTACGCATCTTCTCGTTTTCTTTATTGGACATACGATACAGAGGACGAGTGATAGGTTGAGCTCCAGGAATAAGATTAATTCTGAACTCAATTGCTCGCTTAGGTGGTAATCCTAAAACGGGTTCGAATATGTAGAAAAATTCACGAACGACGTGAATAAGAGAAATAATATCACCCTCATCATCATCATCGTCATCATGAGGATTTAAAGAATATAAAGATGCGACCAAGCTGGAAACTGAATCTTGAAGATTAATAGAAATCTGCTTAACAGATTGAGGATGTCGAAGATGAATAGTCCGCTCAGGGCATAGGATATGAGCTTCATAACGGTTAGGCCAATCCATTCCTAAAATCATTCCAAAGCCTAAATAACGCATGACATGCAAATCGGCTCGGAAAGAAAAATCACACAAAATAATCTCGACATCTTTACACAATAAACTGATTGTTGCGGATCCACCAACCGGATTCGCAATTCTCAAAGAAGTCATTAAACACAAAACATCCAAAGAAAAAGCATCAACAAGTTCTTTTGATATAAAAGAATGGGACGCACCCGTATCAAAAAGAACTCGAATAGGATGATCACGAAATAAAATAATTCCATCAAGGATAGAATGAGGCATACCTTGACCACGAGATGTGTTGCCAGGGGCTTGAGCAACATTTAACTTTCCCTCCTTCTAGCCCTGAAGCTTGGGGCATGAAGATATAACATGACCAGGAACTTTGTAGTAGCGACAAGAGAGAGACTTTGGGCACTTGTTCGCATAATGGTCCTTGGAACCACAATTATAGCATTCCCCACGGCTAAAGGAAGAAGTCTTTGCCACGGAGGTTGCTTGCTTCCCTTTCTTATTGGGATAAGGTCCTTTGAATTTACTGGGCCTCTTCTTATTGTTGAAGTTTGGTTTGGAACCCACCACTTCAACATCATTCTCCTTATCCGCCTCTTCAAGACGAAGAGCGATATCAATGAGTTGGTCGAAAGAAACTTCTAATTTTAGAAGTAATGGCTTCTTGAGATTTTTGTTCAAGCCATAGACGAACCTCTGGTTCTTCTTTAAAGGGGTGTTGATGTATTCAACCCCATATTTGGAAAGCGACTCAAAGGAGGCGACGTAATCAGTCACGAAGGACTCACCTTGAATAAGGTCTATAAATCGTCGAGCCAATGTCACTTTCTCAGCTTTCGGTACGAATTTCAACTCGAAGCATTCCCGGAATTGCTCCCAGGTGAGATCCGCTCCATTAATCTCAGAAATAAGAAGCTCGTACCAGTCCAATGCTCTTTCTCGGAACATACTAGAGGCCCCCTGAACTCGATGAAGGTCAATAAGATTCATGCGAGAAAAGATTCGATCGCATGACCTTAGCCAAGCCTGTACTTCAATAATAGTTTCGGAACCTTTGAATGGCTCCCCACCCAAATTAGTATAATCGCTGCTCAAACGTGCAAATCCCGACTTTGGGTGCGTAGGTTCCGGGTTAGCTCCAGCTGCTTGAGCATTTGTCACTAAATCAAGAAGCTGTTGAGCAGTCATAAAAACTCCATCCTGGAGTGGAGTGCTAGATGGCACGGCTCTGGGGCGGCCTGGTCTAGACATTTCTCTTCCTTTAGAAAGAAAGAAGAAGAAGAAAAAGGTTATTCACCAAATTGAATATCAAGCAATCTTGATAGATAAACAAGGAATCATAAGGCAAATAGGATGAATCGGTACGAAGACTCGAATTAAGTCCTAAAGCACGACTCCTAAGATGGACTTAGGACGATGATCCTTGTTATAACATTCCATATTGTTCCGAAGTTTAGCTCTGATACCAAGCTGTGACGCCCCACCTCTATACCCACGCTAGCCAAGAACACTACGAAGTAATACTGTCAACTAGCACGGAGAATAAGGCTGTTGAGGAGCGACCATCCGTGTAATTGCTTTGTGCGAGCATCGATATGTCAGATAGTATAACATGCAATTCTTTTTAAGTTGAAATCCGACATGCCGACACAAACTCAAAGACATCACATGGTGGCTATAATATCTTCGGAAACAAATATAGAAATAAGCATAACATAAATCAGTCACAGACAATTCATATCACAAAGGCGGAAGAAGATATGAATATATATAACTAACACATGAAAGTGTATGTCAGAGTAGTGGTCTAAAAAGATCCATAATATCACAAAAGAATAGTTACATGAACTACACAAAAGAATAAGTATACATTATGGAGTCTATATCTTGAATGTATACACCAAAATAAACTACTAATCTAAGTAGTAAGCCAAAAGTCAGAGAAATCAATCCCAAGAGAGAAGTCAAGCAGAAGCACCTGTAACATCTCGGTCTGACCCGAGTATTATTTAATAAGAAAATAATAAACGGATCAGTCTAACTATAGATATCAGATGAAACGATATAGAATAAGAGATATGACTAAACACATAATAATCACAATTCCAAGCTGTGATATAAGTAATTGAAAATCAACGAGAGATTAATCAATATCACCAAATCTACACAAGAATCAAAGAAATGCCATACTCCTTATTTCGTTCATCAAACCACAAATATTGACGATTATATCAATGTCAATTACAAAAGTCAATGACACACAAATTCACCAATGCACAAATATTGACAATAATATCAATGTCAATCACAAAAGTCAATGACACACAAATTCGCCAATTCACAAATATTGACAATAATATCAATGTCAATCACAAAAGTCAATGACACACAAATTCACCAATGCACAAATATTGATAAAACTTATCAATGGAAATCACGAAAATTGGTGAAACACAAATTCTAGAAATCATCTCAAGAAATCCAGAAATCACAAAGGGGGGGAGGCCTATCACAAACGGGAGCATAAAGCCCACCAACACGTGTATCACAAACGGAACGCTAATTCCATGGTTGCTAACCATCACAAATTGAGCCGAAGCTCCACAAACGGCCCGAAGACCATGGGTTGCTACCCCACCAAATTGAGTCGAAACTCCACAAAACGGGGTTTAGTCTCCCTCGCAGACAAAGAGACATCGCACATTGCTAGTCTAAATCACAAAGATGATCGTCATGATCAACGAGAAGTGTCGATTACAGTAAGGTAGTAAATATATGAGCTTAGCGTCATGTCCCATAACCATTAGCTTAACTTAAATATTTACGAACAAATTGTAGATCTCCACTAGAAAATTGTCACAAGAGTTTCAAACGAACAAGTCCAAGAATTAACCAACAAAGTTAACGCAAGCGTTTCATACCACTTGTTTTACTAAGTCGTTTAATTAGATTTCTCATACGAGTGAGGTAACGGTTTGTATATACTAATAGATTGGAAAACAGTTTTATAAACGAATTTGGTATTAAAATAGTATTGAAATCGTTTGAGGAAAGAGTTTTGATATTTACTACTAGTATAGAAAACCTTTATATTTTTAAGGTGACAAATCACGAAGAAGATTGTAAGAACAATCAATCACTAAAATTCACATACGGAGATGTGAATAAAAATCCAACAAAACCGATAAAGAATCCATCAAAATGGATATTCAAAAATCCCTAAAAAAGGAGTCATCAAAATCATATTAATTGATAACAATAAATAGGAAACAACACGAATCGATTTAAGTTGAAAATTCAAGCAACTAGGCGAAGTAGGCAAAAAATCATCAGGTCGGTCGGCCGGCTACAGAGCTCGGTCGACCGGACCCTGTTCTGAAAAACTCTCGGGACAGCAGGTCGGTCGACCGGCTACACTGTACTCGGTCGACCGAACCTTAAACAGGGGAGTGCTTATGCACTTGGCAGCAGGTCAGTCAACCGGACCAGGGGGGTCGGTCGGCCGAACCTGATGCTCTGCAAATTGATGCCCATAAATTGATATGCAACCTCCACCAATTCGCAACCGGACGAGCACGGACACTAGGGAATTATGCCTAACGGCTACCCGGCCCTATTGGCTCCTCGATGCATCACCAAAAACACATTTGAACCTCAAAGTTATGATTTTTAAGGATTTTGGCTTTCAAACACTAAAATTGGAATATTCTCAAAAAGCAATCCAAATCAAAAGCAATTGCACAAGAATAAGTGTTAGGAATTCATACCTAACAATCGAAGATAATTCATAGACTTGGATGTGAGATTAAAAATCTCACCTTTTCACAAAATCAAACAAGAAGAAGCTTGAAAGCAAATGGAGAATCAACCTCTCTTCAACACAACCCAAATGAGCTTGAATCTATGCTCAAAACAAGATCATTCCCAAAATTAGGTTTAGGAATTTCTGAAATTGGTAAGAGAATAAGTTGGAGAAGAAGAAGAGAATGCTTACCAATGGGTTCTCTTGAATTTGGAGCTAGGAATTGGATTTGCAAGAGGAACTAGGATTTTGGAGTTTTAATTTCCAATCTCACCCACCATTAATGCCTTAGAACTGAAAAGAGAAGAGAATGTGGGTGAGTGGGGAAGAGTGGCTCAGATTTGAGCATAAGTTAACATAGGGCTGAGCCCAAAACCAAACCCAAAGTGAAAAGTAGCAAAAATCAACTTTCTCCAAACATATCGAAGCTATACTCAAAAAGGACGCAAACGGCATTTTAAACTCAATGGGAGTGGTCCCGAGTCCTAATTCGACCGTATGCAAAAAGTAGCTTTTCGGACTAAAATCCGACTAACGATAGAATATTTAAATAAAATATTTAAATATAAAATCGATTAATATGCGGGTTGTTACATTATAACTCTTTCGAAAACAAAAGTACTTGAAATCATTGCACTTTGAAAATCATAACTTTTCGAAATCATACATTTGAAACCATGAAACATTCCTTTAGTTCTTTACATTTACAAATTTATTCAATTAAACCCAAATTTCAAATTTTAATTCAATTCAAACTATCGGTTTCAATTCAATTCAGTTACCCAACAAAACATTCCAAATCTTACAAATTTTAAATATAGATTGGACCCACAAAATAAACTATTCAATTTTTCAATATAATTCAAAGTTTTAAATATACCATATTTCAAAACTAAATTTTGAACATCTCACATACATACATACATACATACATACATACATACATACATATATATAGATATATATAAAATTCGCTTTCAAATTATTTAGCTTTGAAATAATCACTTAATAAAATACAATATCATTAAATACTGTTTCATACTTATATAAACCTCAAATACTCATTTATCAAAATCAAATATCATTCGAATTTCATATTCTTTATCAAAATAAAGATCAGATCCTTTCCAAACCATTTCAATCATCAAAATATCATATCCTTTCAAAACCCTTATTAAATCATTATTTGAAATCAAATTCAAATATTCAAATTTAAATATCATTTAAAAGTAAATATGTCATTCATTTACTATTTTAAATACCATTACAAAATACATTTCAAAATTCCATTCAAATATTCATTTATCTCATTACATTTCATTCTATTTAACACATAACCAAGTAAACCTTATTCAAGTTCAAATTTAATTTAAATTCATTAAAAATTCAAATTTAAATATTAAAACATATTCAAAACTTCTAAAATTTCCCAAGTAATCAATTTTAAATGTTAAAGCATTTAACACTATAAAATACAACCCAAACTGTGTTAAAATCTATAACATTTCAAACATTGTCAACATATAGCAACGACAGCATTTATAAAGTGCTATCGTAGCTTATAGTTTCCAAAATAGTTTAGTTCAAGAATAATGGCATAAAAAATGCCGTAATATTTCAAACATAGTGATATTCAAAACAACAGCATTCAAAAATGGCGTCATAAACCACAGCATTTTTGGAAATGCTATTAAGAAAATTCAAGATTTTATTATAACTTTTCAGAAACAATATAACTCTAAATTATTGTTATTTAAATTTATAAATCACATTTTAGACTTTAAAATTTCACATTTAAATCATTTTAACATATGATTTATCACAATAAAATTTTAAAATCAAATATTCAACTTAAAAACTCAATTTATTTATTAAGTCAAAATTCACTTTTATTTCTTATAAATTTAATAAAACTTAACAATTTATTTCAAATATCATTTCAAAACTTTAAATTTAATTTCCATTATTTTCTTACATTTTAAAAATATAATTTAAAGTCAAAATCGTAATCACTTCAAATATACATACTTAAATTCATAATTTCAAGACTTAATATTTAATTTTCTTAAAACCATAAATTATATATTTTTAAATCAAAATTTCATACTTTAAAAATACATATCTTAAGGAAAATCATTTTAAAATATACCACGGGGTCTGTATATAATTTTCTAACCAAGCACAAGTGATACGGATATATATCATTTCAATCCGCAATTTAAATAGAAAACCCGGGTTCTATCATTTCAAACCTGCAATCCTAAGTAAATAAAAATAAGTAAAAATCGCTCAGGCCTATCATTTCAGCCCATAACGATTTTTTCCTATTTTAAAGTCCATTCGGGTATGTATCACTTCAACCTATAGTGATTCTATTCTTACAGAGAACTTGTAGTGTGATCATAAATAAATAAATAGTATAAACAATGTCAATGTCATCATACAATGTCATATATCATATGTCAGGTGATAATTAACAGAATTAACATGGTAATAACAAGGCATAACATATCATATAATCATCATTTACTTGTATAAACATTTTATATTACTATACACTTGCCATCAATTCACTATTTCATAAGTAAATATGTTAGAGCGAGAAAGACTCACCTTTTCAAGCTGGAGACCAAAACAACATACAAGCATGATTCTAAGGGCACAACAAGCACGATTGGGAATGACTTTGATTCAAATGAGAGAGAGCTAAGATATGATCTTGCACACAACAATTAAACAAAGCAATATAAACATATATATAGAATACAAAGATTAATTGAAACAATACGAAAGTAGAAGCAAAAAATGACATTACCAAGCTTTTCAACCATTTTTGCTTGACCACAACTCCATGTTTGCTCGGCCATACATGCTTAGGGCTCGGCCACACATGTTTTCAGGTGGAAAAGGATCTGGTTTGGATCATGAGTGCATGGCTACAAAGGAATGTGGAAGGTTTTTGAGAGTTACAAGATAAGGAATACAATGAGACAAGGCATAAAGTGGAGTTTGGGTTGCATCTAGGCTCGGCCCATGGTCAAGTGTGGTTCAGCCATGCACTCTTTCAGGTCTGAAGGGGTGACCAAAGGTCATGTCAGGTCAGGTCATGGCTAGAGGAGGAGCTAGTGGTGAAGGAGAGGCGAGGTGTGAAGGGAATGGTGGAAATATTGGTTCGGCTAGGCAATTTTGGAGAGGTTTGCACACATTTTTGTGGAGTTTTGTTCATGGTATGGTCATGGCACTTGCTAGTAAGAGGAGGGAGAGGTCAGGCCATGGAGGATGTGGGGAAGGAAGTGGCGGTGGTGGTCAGTGGAGGAGATGAGGGAATATGGTCGAGCAAACAAGAGAAAAAGGAAGGCAAAACATTGAAAAGAAAAAGGAAAAGAGGAGCCATGAATCACTTTTTTTCTCAAATGAAAATAGATGTGAATGGAGATAAGGTGGGAAGTTTTTCACATGAATATCAAGGAGAATACATGGCTAAGACTAAAGAAAAGAACGGCTAAAAGAAAGGAAGTGAAAAGGCAAGAAGAGGAAGATGCAAATAAAGGAAAGGTCATATGGAAATGAAAGGACTTTGAATCTTGGATTTCTTTTTCTTTTAAATTAAAATAAACCATATATACTTCAGTAAATAAAATATAAAACTGAACAAAATAAAGTTAAAAAGGAAAAAAATAATTATTCTTAGGAAAATAAAAAGTAAATGAAAATAGCTATTAAATTGTAACTAGAAAATTAAAATTTGTAAACAAAGTAACATAAACATTTGAAAGTTATAACTATACTTATAAAATGTTTTAAAAATAAAATAAATACATAACATATTATATAACACATATATTCAAATTTAGAACAAGATATGACAAATAAAAATAATATTTATATACATTAAAATAAACAATTTTGATAAATAAATCAATTTTACACACAATATTGTAAAAATCATAACTTTCACAATATAAATCATATTTCAACGAAACGAAAAGCAATATTCTTGAAATATTATTTATTTTCATAATAAAAGATAAAATTCAAATTTTCATATATTTTAAATTTAAATTTAAAAGTCAAAGTTTGACCATTTTGACCAAAATTCACTTTTTTGTAAAATATTCAATATATTCAGGCTTGAAATTATAATTCACATACAAATCCAAATTAATATTTAAAATAACAAAATTAATCATTTTAATAAATAAAATAAAGTTTAATCCATAAATAAAATAAAGTTTTTAAATCAGGAATTTCAGTTAAAATAATCAAAATATACAATTAAATAATCACAAAAACCGGGTTGTTACAATCTTTAGTTGAATTCTTTTGATTTGGGTCCCTTGCATTTGATTCTCTGTCTTGTTCTTGAATCCATTTTGTATTATCGAGTGAGGGAGTGTATTTATAATTAATATAAAATGTTTTATATATTGTGTTGTTTGAGTTGTTGATTTGGGATTTCGATCAATTCGTCTGATCAACGCCATCGATAGAAATTCCAAAACATTTGAACAGAACAAACCGACACAATATTGTTTTCAAATTTAGTAATGGAATCAATTTTTGTATAATTATATAATATAGAAGTATAATAAATGAAAATATCTGTAACAACCCGATATTATCAGCCATTCACATCCACACATGCCGGACTTGAATTGCTCAAAATACCGCATTGTAGATAAATTTGGAGCAAATGAAACACAATCATAGAATCACAGACACAGAAATATCAGAATAACTCGCAGCGGAAATTAAAATACCATAGTAGTTCATGAAGCTACGATAATAAACTCTGAAAAACAGTTACAAAATATCAGTTTGAAAAACATATACAACGGAAATCTCAAATACATAGCAGTTTATAAATACCAGAGCTGCAATAGAACAACTGAAACTGAAAGCGAATAGATAACTAGACAAGCGGAATCTCCAGCGATTCCTAGCTCCAGAAAAGAAATCCAAAGCTAAGCACTAAATGCTCAGGCTGACCCAAGCATAAAGTAAAACACAAAACACTCGAGTCAGGGCATATATACTTATATAATGTAAACCAACTCAAGTGAACTGTAATAGTAATGTACAATAACTTAAAGTATGCTTGGGATCGCCCATCCTTTAAGAATCAGTTAAACTATAAATTAAATACATCCTGTGGTTAAAATAAAAAATGGTATTTTATGCTTCTAAATCAAGTTTCATTTAAAAATTCAATATCACTTCAAATTCGTTTCAAAATGTCAAAATATCATATCTTTCCAAAACCACATTCATTTTTATTTAATTTAAATACCATTTCAAATCACATTTTAAAATGGTTTATATTTCAAATCAAAATATTCCATTTAAACCATTTAAATATTCTAATTAAACCAATTAAATATTCCATTTAAATCATTTAAATGTTCCATTTAAACCATTTAAATATTCCAATTAAATAATTTAAATATTCCATTTAAATCATTTAAATATTCCATTTAAATCATTTAATAATCAAATCTACAATTCTCAAAATTTACCATTTTCAGAATTCATTTATTCACTTAAATTTATTAAAACAGTGAAAATTCAACTTTCGCGGCACTTAGAAAATGCTACGGAAAGTTATGTTTAAAAACAATTGAATTAGCAAAAGACAGCATTTCAAATGCTGTAATAGGTTTTAGATTTCAAAGAAAACTTTTGTTAAACTCAGCAACTACAACACTTAAAAAGTGCTGTAATAGCCCTTAGTTCATTTTAGCCATTTAATTCATTTATATCAATTACAGCATTTTCAAAATGCTGTAATATCTTTAACTTTAGAAATGATAACATTTCAGGAATGTTGTCAATTTAAATTACATACTTTCATTACAATTTCATAAACAATTAAAATTTATTTAAATCCATTTTAACTTATAAAAATCATATTTTATCACTTTAAAAACAATCATTTAAATACCCCTTAATTTATAATTTTACAAAGTGAAATTTTCATAAATAATTATCAAATCTTTAATAATTCACTTATAAAATAAATGTAAAATTTTACAACATTTCATTTAAATTAACATTTTAATTAAGTTTACCATTTCATATATTTATTTAAATTCCATTTTATTTTCTTAACTTAACTTTTATTTTTAAAACACTTTCACATTTTCCAAGTTAAGTTATACTTCAAATTTCAACCTTTAAACATTTATTTATTTAACTATTTTTAATTTAAAGAAGATCAATAACACTTTATAAAATCATTTTAAATTTAAATTTAAATCAAATTATCATATTTTCTTACTTAACTTGGACTTCATTTAGAAAAAATCAAAAATTCCAAAATTTACTTATATTTCAAATTATACTTTACCATTTATTTATTTCACTTATTTAACTTGTATAGAATCACTAATATTTTATATAAATCATTTTTTAAAATAAACTTAAATCAACATATCATCATATTTACATTTTTTAAATATTTTAAAAATTTTAGAAAAATATATTTTAGCCACAGTCTGTATAAAATTTTCTTTCCTAAGTCCAATGATACGGATAATATATCATTTCAATCCGTAATTTACAATGGAAAAATCTGGGTTCTATCATTTCAAACCCGCAATCCCAAGTAAATGAAAATAAATAAAAACCGCTCAGGCCTATCATTTCAGCCTATAATGATTTTTTCCTATTCTAAAGTCCATTCGGGTATGTATCATTTCAACTCATAGTGATTCTAATCTAAAGGGAACTTGCAGCGTGATAAACTGATATGAATAAACAGAATAGCATAATATACAGTAACATATGATACAACAGGTGTATAAGCATGGATGAACATCATATTATCATAGCATAGCAGATATAACATAATGATATGGGTTTATAGATTCAATTGCGATCAATTTACTAATCATATAATTATAAATTTGTCTGGTGAGAATTACTCACTTGTACGAGCTAGAGATGACAACCAAATACACAAAACAAAGATCTTAAAAGGCATGAAAGCACGAGTCCGATTTGAGAGTGGGAGAAACAAATCTAACTGCCTTGTCAAATGGCAAACAAAACAATGTACAATATGAATTACAAACCAAAATATTTATAACCAATGCTAGGAATAAATACACAACTCAAGGCTAGGGATTTTGCACTTGCATTCAATATGATATGCTTCAGTTATAGGCTGGAAAAGCACTATTATGGGATGGATTTGGATCAGGTTTGGATCATATAGATTGGCCATAACAACATATAAAGGAGAAGAGGTATATGTGTGCATGAACACACAACTACAAGGCAACTACATGGATTTCAAGGCCATCAAAGGTCTCAGCCAAGACATGATTGGGCACGGCCAGGCCTGGCAAGATCAACTACAGGTGTTGTAGAGGTCTAAGGTCCAGGAAGTGGCAGGTGATGGTGGTGTATGTGTCGGCCAAGGTGGTGGTGGAGTGGAGGATCAAAGGGGAGTTCGGCTAGCATGAATAAGGTGGAGTTTTCTTCATTTTTTTGGTAGATCATCAACTTGGATCGCCTCGGCTATGGAATGGCAGTGGGAAGGAGGGGATGATGGCTGGTTGTAGTGGTGGTAGAGGCGGCCATGGTGCTGGAGATGGAGGGGCCGAACTACATGAAGGTGAATGCAAGTGTAAAAATCAAACAAATCAATGGAAAAATGAAAATAGTGAAAAATTTTTACCAAAATTTCTCTTGTGATGGCCGTATTTTTTTAGGGTTAGAGAGATAATTTTAACGTGAGAAACTGAAGTGGAGTCGGCTGAACAAAGTACATAAGGCAGCAAATTGAAGTGATGCATTGATTGGTGAAAAGGTGGAGTGAATATGAAAAGACAATGTACACAAAAGATCACAAGCTTTTCAAATTTCCATAATTCTTTTTTAATTTTTAAATACATGTAAAAATACATATAAATAAAAATAAAACACAAAAAAATATTGAATGCATAAAATAAATAAATTTTAAATAAATACAATTGAACTATGAACATAGATAAAAATTGAAAATTAGGCTTTAAAATTTGAAAATAAATTCAATAACTTTGGAAAAATTATAACATCACTTTTAAAAATGGTTTAAAATAAAATACATACCTAACATGTCATATAACACATTTTAGAACATGATTTATCAAATAAAAATATTATTTACATAAATTAAAATAGACAATATTATTGAATAAATCAATTTACACTCAATATTGTAAAAAGCATAAGTTTCACCATATAAATCGGCTTTCAATGAAACGAAAAGCAGTATTCTCAAAATTTAATATGTTTCATAATAAAATTCAAAAATTCAAAAATTTAAATTTTAAATTTGAAAGTCAAAGTTTGACCAGATTGACCAAAATCCACATTTTCTGGAAATATTCTATTTATTCAGGTTTGAAATTATAATTCACATAAAAATCAAAATATACTTTTAAAATAACAAATATTATTCATTTTAATAAATAATATAAAGTTTTTAAATCAGGATTTTCAATTTAAATAATTAAAATAAACAATTAAAATAATCACAAAATACCGGGTTGTTATAATATCAACATGGTTAGAAACTGTTTTGGAAATTTAATTGAATTTAAAATTTAGATTTTGAGAAATTAATTTCCGGTAAATTAAAACTTTGGTTTTAATTTTATTTTTAAGTACATATTATTGAAAATATTTTCGAATAGAAATCGCTTCCAAAGAATTTTTAAATGTTTAAATCAGTGCTCTACTCCTTTGTTGCTAGAAAATAATTCCGGTGATGGCGACCGCATCAACGACATTCATTTTCGAGTTTCGAAAGTGGAGAGATCATTCAGTAGGTTTGCTACACTTTTTTTTTGAAAAATAATTTGGATTTGAATTTCTTAAGTATGACTTGATTTATTTTATGTATAGGTATATGATTTTAGATTTGAACTGATATATAGAATATATATATTTATCTCTAAATGGTTAGAATTGAAATCTGAAATTTAATTCTTAAATTTATATAAAGGATGATTTCAATTTTAAATGAAGCCAAATCTTTGAATAAATAGCACTTAAATAATTGAAATTGAAAATGTCTTGTATAATACTCAATTACTTTCCAATATATAACTTATCTAAATCATTCAGAAGTTGAACATGTAATTGAACAATTTACACTATAAAATGATGTTAAAGGAATTTATAAATAAATTTGAGTGGTTACAATAAATGTTTAAACACTTAATTTATGATTTACAGAAATGTTAATTGGGATAAAATTTAATAATAAGACAATGAATAAATGAGATAAATAAAATAAATTTTGTTTTCAAGGAATTTTTAAATTGAAATTTAATCAACTAAATGAAATACCTTGAATTTAAAATCAATTATTGAATATTAATTAATTTAAATTTAAATTTAAATGGTTTGAATTAATTGTTTTATTTGTATTTCAATCTATTTTCTTTCTAGTCATTTCTATTCTCCTACCTCGTTCCTTTTCGGGGATGTAAAGTTTTGGATGGGGAGAGTGTAACGACCCGTAAATTTTAATGGTTTTAATAACGTAATTAACTGAAAATTGTGAGATTTTAAATAATTTAATTTGGAAATAAAAATTTGATATTTGGAATATGTCTATTTAAACATAGTAAATGGTGAATTTTCATCTGATAACATGAAAGTTTATTTTCTTATGTTATTTCTATTTAAATTTAAATCGGTTAATATCAGATGATAATAAAATGGTTTCCAATCTTGAATATTTTTACATAATAAATTTGTAAATTGTCTTCTGAATGGGACGTCATATTTCGTTTCTTCAAATCCGGACCTCTACTGCCCCGTTTGCCTTAATTCTGGTGTTTTAGCAGCACTTTCGGTACCGAATATCGACTCGGATGATCCTATCACTGATATCTGTATACCTTTTTGATCGTCTTGTCGTGCTGATCTATGCGGTATATTCAATTATGTGTTTTAAAGTCCGATACACAGTGGAATCCGCGAAACTAGTAACCGTATCGGTGCCAGATCCATGACCTTTTGTTTTCTTTTGCGCTTCAAACTTTGAACCGTGTGGCCCAAGCAAACAATTAGTTGCTTTAATAAATTTTCACCTGAATCAAGCGCTGGACCATTGGAATTATATTATTTAAATATATATTTGTTCTAAAAGAAAAGTGGTGAACAAACATATTTACTCAAACCTATTCTTTCCTTCTCCATTGCAAATCTCAATGTCCACCTTTCTTTTCTTCCCTGTCGAGCTACTCATCACCAACCAGCAATGCTCGGCCATGTTAACTCACTAACAACATCCCCTCTACTCGTCGTGCACCCATCCTCCTTGTCTCCCCTCTTCACGCTCGTCCAGACATAGCCGCACCTCCCTCTGGACCACCTTCCCTGCACCGTGCAACCGGCCTTCTCTTCATCTTCCTCCATGCTTTGGTTCGTCTATATTTTATTTTATTGTTATATAAATTATAGTTTTGCTTCATATGTTATTATACACAAGTATGTTTTACCTAGTTATACGCATATTGTAACGACTCGATTTTTCGACGCTCGAAAATCGGCATTAATACGTCTACTGTATCAAATGTCAAACAACCGAATGCCGGAAAACCGAACCATTAGGGTGAAAGAAGGAGGTAGAAGAAGAAATAGAAACAACATTAGAATCTCACAAACGCAGCGGAATAATATATAATAGATAACAATGGAATTTTTAAACAAAACAAAAGTAAATGTTTATTACATTACATCATCAGAGTACAACAAAATTCATAGCACACAACTGGACAGTTATCATAACTTGTCCCAACGATCGGACTATGCAGTTAATCATACACAGCGGAAATTCATCAAATATGTGTGATAGGTCTCGCCATCCAGCGCATCCCCTGAGCTCCATAGCAGTCCATTCAGAATCTGTACTCTATAATACTCTGTCTGACAGAGCACTATAATAAAACAATATCCGAGTCAGTCTGGAAAATCAGAGTGAGAAAACAAACTCAATTGGATTATTAAAGTTTCAAAATCCTTTCAAATCAAAGGTATCTCTTAAGACCACGACACAAATAAACATGTCGGGTTTTTACCTTATGATAACCAAAACATTTCTTATCAAATCCTTTGATATTATAGTAGTGTCTATATATAATACTTATTCAAATAGCCGAAATTGTTACATTCATTAAACTCCAGCATAATAGTTATACAAACAAGTCCAAACGTACTTATTGGAGATTGGGTTTCCATCAATCGTAGGGCTACTGGGGCACCGCCCTTCATAGTACGTGTTATAGATCATCGTACCGAGGATCCACCCTGATCCCCTACATCACAAGACCAGAGCTACCCCTTACTGGATAGTCGGAATAAGATTAAGCTGCGGTTGGGATCAGCAACCGCTCACACAACCGAATAAAAAGGGACATCTAGACAAGGGTGACCTTACCCTAATTGGTTGCTAGCCACTTAGCCTTGCGTGCACCTCCCCTGTTTTAGCCATTTGCAGTTGGTGATGCTCGAGGCTATGCGTTACCATTTTAGAACACATCTTGCTTAGAATGCTCATCATCCTCCTGACGATGTTTTGATAGCATCATCCATACAAGTCCGTTCTGGGTCCGAATGGAGCCGAAGGCACTAATCCTACTGCATCCATTTTGGAATCACCCTTATGATTAGTAGCGATTAGCCCTTGCACTTCACTGCTCCTTCTTTGACTCTAAGCTCCTGTCTTCCTCACGAAAACATTCAAATCGAATCGAAGTGGTTTTTGAAAAATCAATCCCGATCCCGGTCTCTTCGAAACGATCAGAGCATTTGCCAATATTGATAGTCGGTTATTTAACTATCATATAACATTACAAACAACCATCAAGCCTTAATAATTTCTCAAATTATTTATTTGTTTAAAAATAACTTCGCAAAATATATTTCTACACTTCAACCCTTTGAAAAATATTTTTCAAATCACTTTTTCTCTAACGGAATAAATTTCCAACCAATTGTTTTATTTCCACTTAAAGGCACCAAGTCTTTTAAAATTAGATTTCGTTTTAAACAAGATAAACTACTTTATCCAAAATATATACTTAAAAACATTTAAAATATAAAACTACTTAAAACACTTTATTTAAAATACTAGTTATAAAATTTTATAATAATTTCTCATATAAAACTTAAGCCAAAACTAATTTCAAAATAAAAGTTATTCTAAAAGGTGCGAATATTAAGTAATCATCTTTAAATCATAATACTAGATAGACCTTTAAAATTATTACTACTATAACTAAATTAATAAATATTTACTTTAAAATCTTAAAACAATTTAAATAATAAACTTCAAAATAAAACATTATTCTTTAAACATTTAAAACATCTAATTTATACTTAAAAATCTTTCTTTGAAAATACACTTGGCTTTTCAAGAAATTTCGCTTTCCATTTCTTTATAACCGTCTAATCATTTATAAATCATTCTTGGTTTATTTCCATTTTAATTTATGTCTCAATCCCGTAAATTTTCCTTTCTATCTTTAAAAATAAATCCCTATTTATTTTTAAAATAATTTCTCATTCCATTACAAATTCCCACCCTGAATTTATACTTCCAAATAGCCATTGATATCTTATTTCACTTTATAAACTAGTTTATAAATTCCAAAATCTCATTTCCTTTCAAAAATCAGTTTAAAACACTAAATCAATTTCCAAATTGATTTCCAAAATGCACTCCACTTAAAAATAAATTCCTTTACTTACTTAATTTATTTCAAAACCCATTAATTTCAGATTTACTCCTTTATTATAATTTAAAATCTTATTTAAACTGAAAATATCGATTTCATACGTAATTTCAAAATTATTATTTTATTTCTTCCCAAACTATTTAAATCCTGAATTTAAAAATAAATTCTTTAATTAATTTATTATATTTTAAAAAAAAAACAATACCACTTAATCCCTCGAAATTTATTT
Organism: Allium cepa; assembly: GCA_030765085.1. NCBI lineage: Eukaryota > Viridiplantae > Streptophyta > Magnoliopsida > Asparagales > Amaryllidaceae > Allium > Allium cepa. The sequence goes on along the minus strand of CM060938.1, from coordinate 726,985,518 downwards.
ATTTCTAATTATTCAAAAATATCTTTTCTCATACTCATGATTTATTTATTAGAATTTTTAAATCAAACTTTATATTTTTGACATCTCAATATACCCAAAATATATATAGCCAAGCCATAGCATTCAATATTTTTAAAATTGATATCATCAATATAATCTATCACAGATTATCAAATAAACAATAGAGTGTAAAAATAAATTGCACTACTTTGAGGAATCCAGTTGGATCCCTCCAACTTGTTTCTCTACATCCACAGATGTTAGCACAACAATTTAAAATACCAATCCCTCTTCAAGATCGGATATCGTGGTATAAGGGTCATCCGCTATTATGCGGGGTGCATAGGGTCTCATCTGCTATATAATGCGGGAAATCAATCACTCCAATATAAACCATATATACTATCATATCCAGACTGATAATAATTATCAATGCAATCAAACAACCAATAATTTAGATTTAACTACTAAATTTTAATGGAAATCCAAGTGAGTGAGATAACTCACCTTTGACCATAAATTTGCAATCCGATCCACACCGGCTATTTCCCTCATGATTTCAGACCTTGTATAAACATCAGATGATTTTCATTAATATTCGAATAAATCGAACAATTGAATTCCCATTTGATAAATTTAATTAACCAATGATTTTATTTTAAAGTAACAATTTAATTTTGAACTAATTTCCCTTTTAACAAAATATTTTGAGCAACTAAAATAATGAAATAAGTTTTATTAAACAAATCTGTCTCTATCATATATTATTTAAAAATAAACTAGTAAATGTAATTAGGTGTGTGTATATATATATATATTCTTCTTCGAACTACCTGTATAAAAATAAATAATTTATGGATGTCAAAAATCTAATTTTATATGAAATTTCACATTTTAAAATTCTATATTTCCAAAATCTTACATATATACTTATTTACTGTTTTCCCATACATAATAAAGGATGTGTGTGAATATATATATATATATATATATATATATATATATCTACTTTAAAATATTGCTTTCTGATTCTGTAAGTAACAAAAGAGTTCTACCCTTCTTTATATATATACATGCATAAATAAATCTATAAATTTAAGAGAATAGATTGTTTTATAACCTACTGATGTGCACGTAAATGTGCACATTTTTATCGCCATATTTAATCTATTTAAATTAAATAAATGATCATATTGGGTATTTTAACTTGTTTTAACCAAAATTCACATTAATTCCAAATTGTCACACATTCATCTTCATATAAGGGTGAAATGGTCATTTTTGTGCATTTGTTAAATTGTGAAAATTTACTTAGAATTTTCTATGTTTTTTGTAGGAAATTTGGTGACTTTCACTTGTGGTTTCATGAAGATATGCATGCACAAAATCAATATAAAGGAATGAAGATGAAAATAATTCAAGTGAAGATCATGGAGGACCCCACCTACCCACCTACCTTAATGTACAAATTAAAGGCTAATGCACGTGCTTTTGAACTTAATGGCTTCATGTACATTTAATGGGGGATTAAGACATGTTAATGATTACTTGGCCTCCACACTTCCTAAGGGGCATTTTGGGCATTCCTAAAAAGTGAATTAGGGTTTTAAAACTTGTATACATACCCCTTATGTTTCATGTAGTCCTCTCTTCTCTTAGTCTCTCTTCATTAGTTTAGGATCAAAATAAAAGACAAGTTCTCTTTTTTCTTTCATGGCTACTTGGCCATTTCTCTTTATGTAGTTTTTTTTTGTGCAACTTCAATACATGTTCTTTTTATTTTCATGCTTATTTACTTTCATGTTGTAGTGTAGATTTATTTTTCATGCAAGTAGTATAGTTTTTCTCTTTGCTCTCTTTTTCCTCTTCTTTTTATTCAATGTTGCTTGCTACATTTGTTCATATGATAACAAATATGAGAGCTTAATCCCTTCAATTTAGGGGTAATGAAGCCCTCTAGTATGTAAATCCAACATTTTGATGTTTATGCTCTCTTTTTGTGCTTAATGAGAATGATTGAAGTGGTTTAATGATGTTGTTTAGCTTTGAATTTGATAGTCTATGTTGTTCATAACAAATAGGCTATACTTAAACAAACAAAACACAAATTGCCTCTTGATTTACATATGATTATGGCAAGGAAGTGATTGTTGAAATTAAAATTTGATGGCTTATATTTCTAATTAATAGTTAATAGGCCATGCTTAAAATAGATTTTGCTTTCAACTTTGTTGTCATATTTTATGAAATTTAAATGTGTATTAGTGGTTGTGTTATAGTTTGATGGTTTATATTGAGCTAATTAATAGTACAAATATACTATACTTATAATAAGCACATCAACTAATTCACTAATGACAAGAAAAGAGAGATCATAACTTCATTTTGTTGATTTATGTGATCTAGAGAGTGGAAATTGCCTCTAAATTGTCTTAACACTCTCATATTTTTATCTACTTTCTTTTCTCATTTTTCTACATTTTTTTTAGTTAATCACTCTTCCAACTTTGGTTAATTTGATTGAGTAGAATTTTAAAATCATCAATTCCCTGCGGATCGACCCGTATTCGCCGCGTGCTACATTCGTACACCGTGCGCTTGCGGTTAATTTTTATTTCTAAATTCGTTCGACGGTTTTCTAAACCGATAGAAATTCCGTCGTCCGAACAAGTTTTTGGCGCCATTGCCGGGGAATTTGTTTTGATTTTGATTTTCTATTCTTCTAATTATTTTTTAATTTTTGTGGGTTTATTTGTGTGTTTGTGTGATTTTTGATTGCATTTTGGTTTCGTGTGTGTTGTTTTCTAGTTTCCCTTTTTCATTTGCATTTTCATTATTAAAAAAAAGCATATACAATTTCAAAAAGAAAAAAAATTTCCATTTCATTTCATTTACAGTCTCACTTGTACAGCTTTCAAAAAGAAAAGAAAAAATTACACCACTCAATTCATTTCAGTTCTCTGTTCACATTTCTGTGCACTGTGCACATTCTAATCTCCCCCCCCCTCCAATTGCAATTCTCCCTGAACTACATTCCCTCTAACCTGACATATACTCCTACCTACACAGTGCCATCACCAGTTACAACCACTGTAACTCCAACAATTTCAGCTGCCTCACCTCACCAATACCTTCCATTCATCACCAACATACAAAACTCCAACACACTTCATTGCCTTTCTGCCATCAAACCAAACTGTCATCTTCACTCATCAATATTTCCTTCTCCAAAACATCACATCCTCCCACGCAACTTCATCTACAACCTGCTGCCACCAAACCACAAGCCATTACAACTCCTCTGCCTTAACCCACTCCCAGTCAACTCACAGCAGATCATTCCTTCCAGTGCCAAAAAACTTCAAATTACAAACCAAAGACTGCCCCTTCTCCCTTGCACTTCAAACCAAAGCTGTCAACAATACTGCCTTCAATTACCTCCATCAGTCGCCCTACAGTCCACAATCACAACTTCATACCCAACTGTTGCCAAATTGTTACCTGCCACTTGCACACTCCTACCAAACAACATACCAAACCACCATCCAAACTGTGCAAACCTCACTTCATCACAGTCTATAAAACCATCCAAATCACCCTTACCCATTCATCTTCCACCATCATTCTAACAAAACAACCCGTTCAACACAATCCACTTCATAACTCCCTCTCTGTTTCAACTCACAACCAAACCCCCTCTACAAACAACAGTGCCATCTTATATTGCCTTCAATCTACCTACTACCATCACTGATACTACCATCACTGCTGTAAATAGTGCCTCAACAGTCTGACTTACCTCAAAGCAAACTGCTATACCACAACAAATATTCACCACTGCCCTGTCCATTCACCATTGTAAAACTGTCATCTCCATTTGCGACTTCTGCCACTACAATTTCCACAAACATCATTCCATTGCCATCCATAATCACCAAATCCACTATCTATCACTTCACCAAGCACACTGCAGTTTCGAACATTATCAGGTGCATTCACTCCCTGCCGTTTCTACATTGCAGCAACAAAAAAAAGAACTACTGACCATCATCAGATACCAACATGTAATTCCAAACTTCAATCCCCTAAGTCACAGACAAACCCGAACTCAAACCATCGCTGCGTCATTCAACTTCACCGCCTCTACCTGACTTCCAGTAGTTTCCTCGACCTCGCGAACTACATCACTCAAACCCAAATCGCCAACCAGAACCACCATCCACGCAACCCAATTCGCCAAGTCGAACAAACTAAACAACAATCGACAACAACCAAAGTCGCGACCAATCTCGCGGCCGAAATCCCCCACTCCAGCACTTCCGATCCCCCATTCTCCATCTTAGTCAAAACATTTTGGGTTAAAATAGCCATACCGTTCTCATATTCCAGCTCACCCTTCCTCTTGTTCTGACCGGCGTCGACTGGAACCAATTGCTGGACGATTGCTCCGATTGATCGGGATGGCATTTTAATTCGTGGGATTTGGATTTAGGAAGCTCAAAATTGCAATTGCTAAACTTTTGTTGAATTTGGTTTTGTTTTGCTGAATTTGTTAAGACAAAGGGGAGAGTCACTGTGAAATTTGTTGGGTTGCGTATGGGCTTATGGACTAAGTGCTTATTAAATTTTCTTTTTAAATTTTCTTATTTTTGAATTTTCTTTTGGTTTTATAAAAAAAAACAGCAAGTGTTTGCAAACTGTTTTAGCTTTATTTGTTTTTTTTTTTCATTTGTTTAGTTTCTTCTTCGATATTAATTTTTTTTTTAAGTAAAACCTTACTTTTAAGTTTCCTTTCAAGAAACAAAAAAAAAAAAAATTGTACATATTCTTGTTTTATATTTCAGGTTGCCAAAACAGAATTTTAGAAGGAAGACTGCTGCCAAAAAAAAATTGCCTGCTTGCTAATAGTTTTTTTTGTTTTATTTGCCTTGCATTGTATATATCTCTTGTTTTTATTAGTTGCATTGTTGATTGCTTGCATTTGAATTTATATATAAAAAAAATTCAAAAAAAAAATTTCATTCGTAGTTGCATTATTAATACACGTTTAATTTCTGTTCTGCATTTCATCTTAGATTTTGATTAATAATAACGATTAGACATCGATAACACTAAATTGTATATTGACAATTTGTCCTTTTTCGACAATTTAATTTCTCGGCGTCTAGGCTACGGCAGAGCAATAATCAGTTATAAATATTATGGTGATTCGTAAATATTATACTGAATTGTTTCTCTGAAGGTACTTAAACCTTCGGCTGCATTGCTACGGTGATTCGTGGTGCACCGATAACCCCTGCCCGTTACCTGGCTGAGAAATATTTTTGTTGATTTAAGACAGTGTGTGACTATACAATTTTATGTTAACTTAGGATAAATCATTTGTAATTAACCCTTGCATTCATTTAGTTGCATTAGTTCATGCATATTTAAAAAAAATAAACAAAAAAATTCAAAATTCAAAACTAAAAAAATTGTAAATATTCCTTTTTCTTTGAAATTTTTAAATCCTTTTCTTTGAAATTTCAAAAAAAAAAATCCAAAAAAATTTAGAAAAACCAAAATTCGAAAAAAAAATTGGAAAATAAAAACAAAACAAAAATCCATTTTCCTTTTTAAAAATAAATTTTCTTTGTAAATATTTTCCGTTTATAAAAAAAAACCAAAAAAACATTCTTTAAAATGTCTGAATTTCCATATTCACTTGAATTTTACAATAGTTGTGAAAATCAATATAATCCATACGATTTCACTGCAAATTCGTATGGATATTTTAACAACAACTGTTGTGTAAATAATTCAAATTTCGAACAACAAAATTTTCAAAACGATGACCAACCTTCGACTCTTGAAAATAGCATTGAAATGATTTCATCTTTACTCGAACTTTCTACACGACAAAATCAAGAGATAAATGATTTATGTAATTCTTATTTGTGTAATAACTCGAGTCAAGGATTTCAAAATTTGATTTCAATTCAAAATTCAAACGATTACGATTATAACCCATGCCAATTTAATTTCGAACTGCAAAATGAATTTCAAACTCAACATGAAAATGGAAACAACTTTTCAAATGAATTTGGCAATGGGAATAATCATAACCATGTTACGAGTGAAATTTTTTGTTCTCAACAAATCCAAACCGAAAATTCTCAATTTAATAACTACAAATTGGATTTTGTTGAACAAATGAATGAAATTTACGATGATCACACGGATTTGTTGTTTGAAACTTATATGAAACAATGTGAACAACAAAATCAAATCTCAACGTGTGACAAGTCAAGTGATAATCCACCTTTTACCCAAATCGATGATTTTCAAATAGCAACTTTCAAAATTGAAAACGAAAATCTTAACGAAGTTGTTGAAAACATGGTAATTGAGTTGGATTTCAATTCTTTTGAGGGTGTGGAACCAAATTTAAAATTCGATCTTCCTTTTCACGATTTCGAAAATTTAAATACAACAACTTTGAATTTTGAACTTGAGACATGTAATAAAGTTGTTGATAATCCAACAAAGGAAGTCGAATTTAACGAACATGAGTTTTATGGACTTTTTGAAAACGAGTTGTTGAATTTTGAAGGGGAAAATTTCGATCACCATTTTGATTTTGAAATCGATACTTTGAAAGAAATTGAACTTCGACCAATTTTTCTGTCTACCCCAAAAATCATCGCAAATAAAACAACTCGTATGATTTTCAATAAAATGACTTTCGTTTTTCCAAATCCACATTCAACTGCGAAATCTTTTACGATTTGGTTTTTTGTGCTTAATTTGTATCTCGCACATTTGACGAGACAAATGAATCGGTCTTTAGAAGACCGTTTCATTTACTTTTTGACTGTATACTTTCTCATCTCTTGTAAATAATAATCTTTCATGTAAATATTAGATTTTTATTTTATTTTTCTCCTTCCATCTGGGTTGACTGTGGGGACACAGTCAAAGTCAAGTGTGGGGGGAGACTTATCTTCATTTTTTTTTATGGTTTATTTTTTTCGTTTTCTTTTAAAATCTAAAAAAATCTCAATTTTTTTTTCTTTTGATTTATTTTTAAAGAAACACTATAGGATAAATATATGGTTTTGGTTTACTAAATGGAAACTTTTGAAAATTTAGTCGTCTTAACAAAAATAAAAATGAAGTTTTATTACAAATAATAATGGTTTAACTGGTATATAGGAAGATTCATACGTGTTAATTATGAAGTACATCCTTATTGAAAATCTTTGTTTTAGAAAGTGGTTGATTTAAAGTAAAGGATATAACATTTTTTTTTGCCTTCTAAGTTAAATGGTGCTAAGATGATTTTGCAAAACTCTCTCTCTCTCTCTCTTTTAAAAAAAAATACAAAAATATAAAAATAAAAAATAATAACATCCAAGTATTCACTCTCATTTAAAAGTCCTCACGGTTATGCATGGGTGAATTACTTGAAATCTTTGATTATGTGCTTTCATACTCATTTAAAAGTCCTCACGGTTATGCATGTATGGAACACATGTAAAAAAACAGACTTAATAAAAACCACCTACGGTCGATAGGTGTATGCACGAAAGTGTGTGCACTCGCCATGCTCTGTACTTCCCTCACATAAGCCCGAAAGGCAGTGCATGGGTGGTATATCTGGCCAGTTTACCTGAGCTAGGTGTGTAATTTTTCTTGCAAATAATGAGAGAGCAAGCAATTGAAATCCTAGCACTATTTTTACTTATTTGATTTGATTTGTTATTGAAAAGAAATGAAAATACCACTTTGATAAACTTTGATAATCAACTAAGGATTCATTCTATAATTACACTTTGTTATCAACCGAAACAACGAGTTAAACTATAATCTATTCGTTATGATAACTTGATTTTTGTTGAAAATTTTGACGAGTAAATGACATAAATGTTCAAGATAATAACCAAAACCTATATTTAACTTATTTGTGTCAATTTAAAAATAAATCCTTCATTTGTAAATATTTTTCAAAAAAATTTGCATTCATCTCTCTGTAAATAAATCTTGCATTTTCATCATGCATTTGGATTTTGTGGGTAGTATCCACTGAAAACCCTCACGAGACAACACTCGTCCTACTGGGGACACCCAGAGGTTTAATGGCTTGTTGCATACGCTCAATGCAATCGTGTTTCCTACGAAAACGGATTTATCTTAGTTTTCCTTTATTCGAGGACGAATAAAAAGATAAGTGTGGGGGTATTTGATGTGCACGTAAATGTGCACATTTTTATCGCCATATTTAATCTATTTAAATTAAATAAATGATCATGTTGGGTATTTTAACTTGTTTTAACCAAAATTCACATTAATTCCAAATTGTCACACATTCATCTTCATATAAGGGTGAAATGGTCATTTTTGTGCATTTGTTAAATTGTGAAAATTTACTTAGAATTTTCTATGTTTTTTGTAGGAAATTTGGTGACTTTCACAAGTGGTTTCATGAAGATATGCATGCACAAAATCAATATAAAGGAATGAAGATGAAAATAATTCAAGTGAAGATCATGGAGGACCCCACCTACCCACCTACCTTAATGTACAAATTAAAGGCTAATGCACATGCTTTTGAACTTAATGGCTTCATGTACATTTAATGGGGGATTAAGACATGTTAATGATTACTTGGCCTCCACACTTCCTAAGGGGCATTTTGGGCATTCCCCAAAAAGTGAATTAGGGTTTTAAAACTTGTATACATACCCCTTATGTTTCATGTAGTCCTCTCTTCTCTTAGTCTCTCTTCATTAGTTTAGGATCAAAATAAAAGACAAGTTCTCTTTTTTCTTTCATGGCTACTTGGCCATTTCTCTTTATGTAGTTTTTTTTTATGCAACTTCAATACATGTTCTTTTTATTTTCATGCTTATTTACTTTCATGTTGTAGTGTAGATTTATTTTTCATGCAAGTAGTATAGTTTTTCTCTTTGCTCTCTTTTTCCTCTTCTTTTTATTCAATGTTGCTTGCTACATTTGTTCATATGATAACAAATATGAGAGCTTAATCCCTTCAATTTAGGGGTAATGAAGCTCTCTAGTATGTAGATCCAATATTTTGATGTTTAGCTCTCCTTTTGTGCTTAATGAGAATGATTGAAGTGGTTTAATGATGTTGTTTAGCTTTGAATTTGATAGTCTATGTTGTTCATAACAAATAGGCTATACTTAAACAAACAAAACACAAATTGCCTCTTGATTTACATATGATTATGGCAAGGAAGTGATTGTTGAAATTAAAATTTGATGGCTTATATTTCTAATTAATAGTTAATAGGCCATGCTTAAAATAGATTTTGCTTTCAACTTTGTTGTCATATTTTATGAAATTTAAATGTGTATTAGTGGTTGTGTTATAGTTTGATGGTTTATATTGAGCTAATTAATAACACAAATATACCATACTTATAATAAGCACATCAACTAATTCACTAATGACAAGAAAAGAGAGATCATAACTTCATTTTGTTGATTTATGTGATCTAGAGAGTGGAAATTGCCTCTAAATTGTCTTAACACTCTCATATTTTTATCTACTTTCTTTTCTCATTTTTCTACATTTTTTTAGTTAATCACTCTTCCAACTTTGGTTAATTTGATTGAGTAGAATTTTAAAATCATCAATTCGCTGCGGATCGACCCGTATTCACCGCGTGCTACATTCGTACACCGTGCGCTTGCGGTTAATTTTTATTTCTAAATTCGTTCGACGGTTTTCTAAACCGATAGAAATTCCGTCGTCCGAACACCTACTATATTATTATATTTTTCTTTTTTCTTCTATGACCTATATGTATAAAATTAAAACTTGTTAATACCTTAATGAGCAAACTTGAACGAACCCTAGCCGTCGACCCTACACACCACGGCCTCGTCGAACTGCCCACTAGAACACGCTGCGACTCGAACCTACATCGAGCACACCTCCGCAACACACTCTACCATCAAACGAACCTCCATCACCACATGTCAAAGTCGCCTGCGCCTCCTCCTTGCCTCTGCATCGTCCCACCCACGAGCACCACCACTCGAACATTAACCGCACCCCCAAATCAGACCCGAGCCCAAAACATTCGGCATCACTCGCGACCTGATCGCGAGATCCACCTTCCATCAAATCACCACGATCTCCACTCGCGAGCCCCGGTTCCAATTCCCAAACCATATGCACTCACGAATCCCCTTCCCAAGTTGTCAGATCGAACGATCTGCTTGAGCCGATTTTGGTTTGAAATTTCGATTCTCTATTCGTCTGCCATTCTATATATTTTTTTTCGAACGAATTTGAATTGTTTTAAGAAGATGGATTTTGGTTTTCTTTTATTTTATTTTTAAAAAAACATGCGCATGTCGAAAAAAGATGCCAAGTGTTTGAAGGGAAGAAACATGTATAATTTGTCTTGTGAAAACATTATTATATTAAATACATACATATTATATCTTAAAATTTAAACTTAAATTTAAATCGTTGAGTAAACGAAGCCTAAAATCTCGATCTCCTATCAAGGCGTGCCATTAGACGTTTATTATGTTAAACACATTTTCCAAACGCAATGGAAAAGTTTTCGAGTCCCAACTAGGTCGTATGGAGAAGATAGCTTTTTGGACCCAGTTATTAAATTGAATTTCGATATAAATTTCGACGCGTTTATATACAGTACGGCCATATGACAATTCCAAACACTCCGAAATTTGAAATCTGATAATAATACACTATTAGGGATTCAATGAGACTGATTTCGTCGAATTCCAAGGCTGTGTTCCGAAAAGCTATTTTTAAATATCGATTTTAACGATACAATTTTAAAAACTTAACAAAACATTTCCAAATTAAATTTTAACACTACTATTATCTTTAGTATTATTAATTTAGTTTTTTCGAGCCTTTGAAATATTTTTAATCAGCTTAAAAACCAAGATTCACTATTTTAACCAATTTCCAATTATTAAATCCAATAAATTAATTGCCAAATAAATAGTGATATTTGATATTCAAGTTAAACTAACTTTCAAATATTTAAAATCAATTAAATATTTCAATTTCAATTATCCAAAAATTCTGGATCGTCACATTCCTCCCCTCCTTAAAAGAATTTCATCTCAAAAATTACTAGTTAAAAAGAATGATCCATAAACCGTTAACTATTTTTCCCAAAATCAAATAGTTTTTAACATCTTTCCAAACCCAACAGTTTCAATTTGCCAAACAATTTTTATTAAAGACACCCTGACTTTTCCAAACTCGCCTATAAGCTCCAAACAATATTACTCCCTCAACCATTCAAATTATAATTCAAAATAAAATTTTGAACTATCCAGATTATCTTAAAAAAATTCTAACTCCCTAAATTTCCGAAAAATTTCGCCAGTGTCTTCTTTGCGCGGCTAGACCGGTACAACTAGAAAATGCCTCTATGGGCCCTCAAATTCAAAAAGAAAACAAAATGCCAAGTGGCTAAACCAGAAAATCATTAAATTTCATACTGAAATTAAATACATACCTTTTTGTCAGTCAACTCCAATTTATCTTCTGCAATCAAAACCATCAATTTTCTTTTTGCTTTTAAATACTTGTACCCTTCTTAGGGATAATTATCTAATCATAGAATTCAAAATCAGTTCATGCATTTCTTTACAAAAGTTTCAATATCTATTTCATTCAAGTTGTACGATGCACCTATACCATTCGTACGCAATTCAAATCCAATCATTCATTCGATCTTACAATTTCACTTACGAACTAGTATCGTTCACTCAACTCTCTATTGGGGACTCAGATCCGATTTCTCGATCAGAAACCGCCATTCTCCTTACATAGTTCTAAACTTTGACAGAGAATTTCCAGAATCAATCAAAAATCCATATCCAGAGTTCGTCGTTGACAACCGAGTAAAAAATCCCAATTCGAATCGATATAACTATCTTGAAATTCTATGCTCGAATTGGATCAAATCGCTATGCGAATAAAATAATACAAGTCCATCCTGTGTATTTATCTTAATTGATTGTTAGCTATATCATTTCTTTTTTTTGGTTCACATTTATATTGATTTCCCTTCACTTATACACAAATATCTCATTTCACTCTTCACTTAATCTTTATTCCAATATTAACCTAGAATATTTTCCCAATGCCAAATTTTACTTAAGAATTTTACCATTTCTTCTTAAGTTCAATATAAATATTTTATACACTTCTTATATTCATTTTTACTTCACTACTGAAGTTTATATCCATTTTTATTCACTTTTCCTTTACAATTCCATTTGAATTCAATTTACCTTCAAATTTAAATATTGAATTTTATTCATCTCAAACCATGTTTAATTTTCTTTAATTAGTCCACTTACTAATTTATTCTATCTCAAACTATTTTTACTTCCAAACTTTTATTATTTTAGTTCACTTTAAATAAATTCTACAACTTTACATTACTTTACACAACTTTTAAATTAAATATTATCTCAATATTCAATTTCAATTCATTTGCTTACTTATTTGAATTAATTAGTTTACTTACAAATTTTATTTTCAATCCTTTGTTTTATTTAGTCCAACTTGACTAATTTTCCATTTCACTTACAAATGTAAATTCATTTGTTTATTCATAAATTTATTTCCGGCTTACTAAATTTTATTACAATGACCATTTCATTTGCCTACTTAGAGCAAAATTTACTTTTATTTAACTTGATTTAGTTAAATTTCATTTCCATTTAAATTTTCAAACTTCCATAAGTTTTTCCAGCATATTTAAATTCAATTCACTATTCTCTTAAAACTTACTTCATTTAATGGTTCTACTTTTCCAACTTATTTCGTTTTCATACTTATTTTAATTTAACTCTTCGTAAGTTAAATTTTATTCTAAACAAATTTCAAATTTTTATAAGTTATCAAACTTATTTATATTCCGTAAACAAGATTCTAGAGTCTTTTATACAATTACTCAACATTTCAAAAATCATTTTTGAAATCAATTTTATATGTAATTCATTGGCATATCAAATTATCCTTTGAATTTATAAACCAAATCTAGTTTTACAAACAACTCCAATTTAAAACAATTTGGCGGCAATTCCTCTCTTGGAAACTCGAAAATGAACATTGATGATGCTGCAGTCATCACTGAAGTTATTTTCCAGTGACCAAAGTGAGTTTAATGCTTAAAAACCCTTTTCAATTATTTTTAAATTCCAAATCTCATCAGATCTCATATCCAATTCAAAAATATTTCCCAAATAATATCACTATTATTTCTCCAAAACCTTTGAAAATCATTTTCAAACTCAAAAGGAATTGAATTTTCAAATTCCGACTCATATTCAAACATTACTCTGGAATTTTATCTCATTTTAATTACAAATATTATAATTCACATTTATAAATTTCATTTTCTAAATGAATTTATCTCCAAATCTTTGGTTATACCATTATTTCCTTATTTCAATTACCATAACAATAATGATAATAATTTGATATTATCACTTCCTAACAACCAAGCAACCACATACTATAATAATTTACAAAAATAATTTCTTTTATATACAAAAATTATTTGGGCAAAATTATTTCATTTACCTACTTTTAAAAACAATATTGTGTCATTTTGCCTACTTTTATAAATTTCATTTGCTAAATGAATTTATCTTCAAATCTTTGGTTATACCATTATTTCCTTATTTCAACTACCATAACAATAATGATAATAATTTAATATTATCACTTCCTAACAACCAAGCAACCACATAATATGTCAATTTACAAAAATAATTTCTTTTATATAAAAAATAATTTGGGCAATATTATTTCATTTACCTACTTTTAAAAACAATACCGCACCGACCAGAATTTATAAACACTCAATCGATAAGTCGACACAATAGAAAATAATTTATATTCACTAACAAATATGCGCTCATATCTATTATTACACTCAAACTCATTCTAGAGTACTACAGTCCCTATTTTTAATGAGTAATTCCAACCTGAGCCAAGGTTCTCACTTAACCTTCAGCTCTGATACCACTGTAACGACCCGATTTTTCGATGTCCGAAAATCAACATTAATACATCCACTGTATAAAATATCGAACAAACGAATGCTGGAAAACTGAACCATTAGGGTAAAAGAAGAAGGAGGTAAAAGAAGAAATAGAAACAACATCTGAATCTCATAAACGCAGCGGAATAATATATATTAGATAACAATGGAATTTTTAAATAAAAGAATATGTAACTGCTTATTACATTACATCATCAGAGTACAACAAAATTCATAGCACACAACTGGACAGTTATCATAACCTGTCCACATAAACTAACTATGCAGTTAATCATACACAGCAGAAATTCATCAAATACATGTGATTCGTCTCGCCATGCAGTGCATGCCCTGAGCTCCATAGCAGTCCATCCAGAATCTGTACTCTATAATACTCGGTCGGACCCGAGCATTATAATAAAACAATACCCAAGTCAATCCGTAACGCCCCGCCTTTACGCACGGTTTAAATCATCGATAAACCACACATGTCAGACTTAAACCATACAGAAGGGCGGATTGTTATGGGGTAAAAAAGAAAAAGTAGAGAAAGAAAAAACAAAATAGAATCTTGCAACGGAATGATAAAATATAATAATCAAATATACAGTTCATGAAGCTGTTTTACAAAACATTTGATTATACCTATACAATACATATCAGAGTTGCACATACCAACGAATAATAATCGATGCAGCGGAATGCAGTGTGTAGTGGAACAATATAATATAATAATAATAATGAAATCTTCGACTTCATCCTCTAGAAATAAAGTCTTCGATCCTGAAATGCTCGGACCACTCGAGCGAATTGAAAAGACAAAACACTCGAGTCAGAACTAAAAGATCTTATGTAAGTTAAATCAACTGAAATGAATAAGAGTGCAGTAACTTAAGAGATCCTCGGGATTCACATCATCTAAGGATCCGTTAAACTATTTACTATGTAGTAATATTTTTTCTATTATAATAATGTCTATTGTAAAATAAACTTACTTTAAAATAGCCTTAAGGCTTTACATTTTCCACCTTAACACGTAATAGTGCCAATAGTCTATACAGTGCCTGCATATCTCCTGATCGGGAGACTACGAGAAGACACTCCATAAGTATGACACAAATAGAAACTCATAGTAAAGGCTCGCTAGGGTAGGTGACACGGCACAAATAGGCAATGCCAGGGTAGATATACCAATTGCTTTCCAGGCTGGTGGTAACGCGTAGCGCGCAGCTACCGCCCACCTTGAGCCACACCCCAAATAAAATAAATCAAAAGTGGCTACCGAATCAACCCAAAAGTCAAAGTATAATATCGAAGGGATGTGTCCGATCAAAAGTGCTACCTCATTGGCCCGAGAATCGCTCCTATTTTAGCCACCATATGCCAACTCACGGGAGTCAGGTCCGCGTATTTACCTCAAAGGAAACACTTCCACCATCCTACTTCATTCTGGAATCTCCACTGCGTACACGGCTGTTAAAGTGGTTTTTTCGAAGTTGGCAGAGAGTATGATAATTTCCGATCCCGGTCTCTTCAACAACCAATCGTTATTATAACACCGCGGTCTTTCAAAATAGTTTATACTTTAAAACCAGAATATAATATCCATTTCAAAACCATATAAATGTGATATCATTTCTATTTTAAAACCCAAATTAATATGATATCATTAGATTTCAAATATATCCCTTTTCAAGAAATCATAGCACTTTCAAATTTATATACCTTGGAACCAAACGTCCGAAATTATAACACTTTTAAAACATCAAACTTTGAATTCATAACTTAGAAGCATTTCGATTTCGATAAAACATTTCAATTTCGATATATTTCAAGGCTTTAATATTCCAAAATTCCAAAACTAAATTTGATATTCTAGATTCAAAAGTCAAATCTTCTATTATTTAGCAGTGAAATATTTTACATAATAAATCCATTTTCATTTTAAACAAAACTCAAATTCAAATACTAAATATTTTCTTAAATTCATTTATACTTGAAATAATTATTTAATTCTCCTAGACCCAAAATCCAGTTATAATAATTATACCTTTTAAAATTTTCAATTTAATAAATTTCACATCAACCTTTTAGAGTTTAATTCTTAAATAAATTCAGTTCCAAATAAATCTCCAATTTATCTCCAGCCTTAATTTATTTAAAACATTATATTCTCTATATTAAAATAAAATTTGAATAATTACTCACAAATAATAATCAAACTCTATTATTAAACTAAATTTTATTTAACAAACTTATACATAACTTAAACTCAAGCATTTTAATAATATTTATATAATGTCAAAAATCAATATTTATTAAACCATATTATATAAAATAATCAAACTTTATTATTAGGCTTATTTTATATTTCAAGCCTATTTATATATAGCTAAAATCAATAATAAATTTGATGTTTATATAACATCTAAAATCAATATTTATATAATCCGTATATTTCTTTAGAAACCATAGAAATCATTTCAACATATTTTTATATATATATATATAGACCGCGGTGTCTGTATATAATTTTCTACCCTATGGTCAAGTGATATGGATGTTTATCATTTCAATCCGTAATTAAAAATAAAAATTACGGTTATATATCAATTCAAACCGCAATCCCAAATCAATAAAAATGCATAATAACTTGTAGTTTATAATAATAAAATACAACATCCATTCATCGATCATAAAATCATACATCCATCACAATCATCATCCAAAATAATCAATAAATATCTGATAATATATAACAGGAAATTAACTGGCAGTTATATTCAATAATAAATTAAATAACGATTTATTTAAATAAATGCAATTAACTGATATGATGATTAAAAATATCCGAAACAGCCATAAATAAATGCATAATCAAAACAAAATTAAATTTAACAAACATAAGAAATTTTAGAAGTTGTGAGTGTGTTAAAACACTCACCTTTTGAATTTAAATCCAATTTAAACCCAAAAGTTTGACAGTTTCAGAATCCATCTAAACTAGCGCCAAAATGTCCGGAATTCTGATACGATCCCAAAGCAAAAACCCGTGCGTAAAACGGACCTCGTATGTGAGACTTATGCTTGTTAGAACGATTTGAAACAAAATTTAAATTAAAAGAAAAAAAACAACTAAACCACTCACCCCAGCAAAGCCACATCATCACCCTTTCTCACTCAACTATCTCCAGGCACGCACGCACTTAGCAAAGACACACGCGACCACCAAAATTTGCGCACAGGAATTTGAATGCGCCGCCACCTTCACCCTCGCGCGTGGCCATGCAGCGCGTCACCCCTCCTGCGAACCCATCACTAGAGCACTGTGCGCCACCCACCATCACCGAAAAACGACCACGTATAGGCAGCCGCCGCCTATAAAATGCAAACCCTAATCGATAATTCTGCCAAATCCAACAGTTGAATCACCAAATAAACTGCATGGATGAAGTCCCCTCGGTCCTCTCTTCCAAACCCAGAAAGGATTTCCCGATCAGGCGAAGTTCATCGTCGAGCGATGAATGGCCAAAAATTGATTATAAAATTCTGGACAAACGATGCATCGAATCGGAAAATGAATTTCAGTTTTGAGAAGCGTACATCGAGAGCTTCGATGTATATTTTTTTTGAATTTTTTTGAGGAGTTTGAAATTTCACTGATTTTTGAATTGCAATTCATATTAGGCATTCGTCTGCCATTGAAATGAGTAGCCGAAAGAAATTTTACGCGTAGACAAATGAGAAATAAGGTAGGCTAGAGTTTATAACAGGGTATTTATAAGTAGGATTGAAATAGAATAGATGGATCGGGTTGAATATACGCGCTAACGACAAAGTGGCCCAAAAAGCCCGTTCTGACTCCGGAGCGAAATTGGATCAACCTGTATATCAAAATAGATGTTTTAAAATATTTTAAACGCAATGGAAAAGGTTTCAAGTCCAAATTCCATCGTATGAAGAAGTTATGCTAAAATCAATATTTTTCTAATTGAATTCAATTGATTTAAATTTCAAAGATTTCTAGGCGCTTCGTGTTTGTACGATCAAACGACAAGTCCGATTGCTATTAAACTTGAAATCCGTTACGGATCCGATGAAACTAGTTTCGTCGGAATCCGAGTTAGTGGCAAAAATGGCTATTTTTATATTAATTAAATAAATTAAAAATTAATTAATTAGATCAAATTTCCAACTTCAATTCGAAAATTGACAAATTTCGTCACTTATGATTCCTCAATCATTTATAATGTATTAACAAATTTAAATATCAATTTAGAGATGATTAATTTATAAATTTCAATAACAACCTCAATTTCGTTAAATTCGCAAATTATAAATAAAATTCCCAAAATTCCATTTAATTAAATAAATTAATTATCGTTCCATTTATTCCTGTCAAAAAGATGGATTAAACCTTGGATTCAAACTATTACATAAATATTCTCACTATCATCTAAATTCCCATTTTAAATATTTAATTCATATAATTGCAATTAATTCCTTTATCATAAATTAAATTCCAATATATTGATAAAACTTAATTTCCATTTCTTTTATTCAACTAATAAAATTTGTCATTATCGCCAATTATTAATTATAATCAGTTAAGATCTTACCATTGGTTCCATTAATTTATTTGCACTTAATTAGTTATTGCATTAATTCTCATTAATGTAACATTAAGGTTCATTTAACTCAAATTGATTTCAAATCTTACTATTAAACCAAATAAACAGGTAACTTTGAATTTTATTACCCAAGTTACTATTTCAATCAATTATAACTTTACAATCTTAACAAACTCATAAATTGTCAATTTCCAAATATTAACAACTCCTAACCATTATATTACCTTTCACATTAATGTACATTTATTTATTATATTAACATTTGTTTCCAATTCTAATTCCATCAACAAATTAAACATGTAGCTTATAATATTTGTTTACAAGTCAAATGTATACATTAACTACGATTTATGTTCTCAACCAATTTATTTACTTGGTTTCATACTTTTATTACATCAATTTCTACCTCATAAATAAATCTATGTTTCTATTTAATTTTCATTTATTAAAAATTCATTTCAAATTTCAATTAACAATAGGTAACATACAATAAGCATTACCGTTACCCTTTATTCACATAATTAAGCTTTAATTACTTACAAATCTATGTTGCCATAAATTTTCGTACTACTAATTTCATTCACTTATGTTCAATTTATAGCCAAACATAACATTTAGATTATTTCTATAACTGGAATTTTATGCCAGTTCATTAATCATTAGCTTTAATTAGCATTGTTTCTATTAAATTTTCATTCCCACTTTCGTTACTATATTAATAATCGTTAAAGTAAGGTTTATTATCAACAACGAACATTAAAATTACTTTTCCAACATTAGTTGTATAAATCTTCAATTTATTCCATATTACTTCATCAGTAAATATAAATTTTGAATTCGTTTCCCAATTTACTAATTTCTATCAATTAAACCTTACAATTATTTCAATAAATTGGGATTGCACTAAATTTGGCATTTATCAACTTGTCATAACCTTATTTCCTTAATTTGCGTTTAGTTGCTATTAATAAATATATTATTTCATTGGTTTATTCACAGTTACCTTTATTTACTCAATTTCTATTTTATAACCAAGTGTAACAATTTACACTTTTTTACATTATTGCAGTTTCCCTTCAATTGTCAAATTTTAAATTTTAATAACCAATACTACTATTCATTTTTAACATTTACTACAATATAAATTATACATTTTTTTATTTTTCCTAAATTTAATTACAAAATCTAATTAAATTAACCAATTTATTTATCCAAATTTACGGGTCGTTACACTCTCCCCCTCTCAAAACTTTTCGTCCCCGAAAAGGAAAAGAAGAGAAAAAAGGAACTTATCAATCACTATATGTAACAACCCGCATATTTATCGAGTTTGTATTTAAATATTTTATTTAAATATTAACTCGTTAATCGGATTTTGGTCCGAAAAGCTACGTTTTGCAAACGGTCAAATTAGGACTCGAGACCACTTCCATTGAGTTCGAAATGTCGTTTACAACTTTTTTAAGTATAAACATCGATAGGTTTGGAGTTAGTGAAATTTCACTAACTTTTCCCGCTTTGGACTTTGGGTTGGTTTAGCCTATTAAGCCCAAGTTCCAACCCTCTTCTCCTCACTCTTCATAAATTTCCTAACTAATCAAGCTTTGGCATTAATGGTGGAGGGAATGGGAAATTAAAATTCCAAAACTCAAATTCAATTGCAATCCATCTTTCTAATCCAAATTCAAGAAGAAGACATTGGATTCAAGCTTCTTGTGCTTAGATAGAAGAAGGATTGATTCTTGCTTGCTTAAAACTTCATTTTCATTGATATTTGGTGCAAAGGTGAGATTTTTAACTCACATTCTTTTCTATAACTATCTTGGGTTGTTGTGAATGATTCCCTATCACTTTAGCATGAATATTTGCTTTTGGTTTGGATTGGATTGGCGAAAAACTCCGATTTTTGGCGTTTTGGCGAAATTTCTGCATTTAGGTCGTTCTGGCCATTTTTAGGTCGTTCGGAGTTAGGTCGTGTGGGTCTTAGGTCGTAGGTCACGTACGAGATAGCTCCTAGATCGTTCTGACCACTTTTCGTGTGTTCGGAGTTAGGTCGTTCACGACCTAGTACTTAGGTCGCTCGTGAGTTGGTGGCGTAGGTCGTAGGTCGTTTAACTCTTAGGTCGTTAGGCCTTGTGTGTGGAGTTAGGTCGCCTGCTTTCCTTAGGTTGTAAGTCGCGTGTGCTTTAGGTCGCGCACTTTCTTAGGACGCGAACCCTTTTAGGTCGTTGACCACGCTAGGTCGCTTGGCCTCTTCACTGCTTAGGTCGTTAAACCCTTCCTCTTTTGGGTTGCTCCCCTTTATTTCTTAGGTCGTTGTGGCCTTAGGTCGTGATATTTATAGGTCGCGGCAAAGTTAGGTCGCTCGACCCATGTTGCCGTTAGGTCGCTCGATCCTTGTTGCCGATAGATCGCGTGCTTTCTTAGGTCGCGTACCTTTAGGTCGCGTGTCCCCTCTACTTCGTTAGGTCGCAAAGAACTTTAGGTCGCTCGACCTCCTTACCCACCAGGTCGCGCACTTAGTTAGGTCGCTCAGCCATTGTGTTAGGTCGCGTGAACCCTTAGGTCGTTAGACCTCATTTTGCTTTAGGTTGTAGGCCTCTTGCCTTCACTTAGGTCGTACCGTTTTGTCGGGGCGCTGCCCCCTGGACCCCCGCGACCTGACCGGGCAGGTCGAACCCTGTAAGCGGTGGCGTTGCCCCCGCACCCCCACCTTAGGGGGTTGCCACCCCCCTGGACCCCCCTCCGTAGGGGATCTTATCTGAAAAACATTGAGCTGATTTCCTTGGATTTTATTCACATATCCGTATGCGATTGTTGTGACTGATTGTTTCTACAATTGCTTCTGTGTTTTGTCACTTTATAATATAAAGGTTTCAATACTAGTAGTAAATATCAAAACTCTTTTAACAAACAATTTCAACTCTATTTTTAATAACAAAGCTCTTTTCTTAAACCGTTTTCCAATCTATTAGTATATACAAACCTTTACCTCACTCGGATGAGAAATCTAATTAAACGACTTAGTAAAACAAGTGGTATGAAACGCTTGCGTTCACTTCGTTGGTTAATTCTTGGACTTGTTCGATTGAACCTCTTGTGACAATTTTATTAGTGAAGATTTACAGTTTGTTCGTAAATATTTAAGTTAAGCAAGTGGTTATGGGACATGAAGCTAAACTTCTATATTTACTAGCTTAGTGTAATTGACACTTCTCGTTGATCATGACGATCATTCTGATGATTTAGACTAGCAACTGTGCGATGTCTCTTGTTGCGAAGTTAGACTAGACACCACTTGTGTGATTCCACTCACACATACCTTTTTGCTTTTTTGGTTAGTCTGGACCTTAATCTGTGTGATTCCATTCACACATGTGGGGTAGCTCCCCTTGGTCTTCGGACCGTCATGTGATAGGCCTCTTTCTCTTTTCTATGATTTCTGGACTTCTTGCATTGATTTCTAGAATTTATGTCATTGACTTGTTATGAGTACAAGTTTGGGGTATGATGCCCTTTCCGAATCTTTGAGAAGATTCTTGTGATATTGATTATCTCTTATTGATTGATCTTCTGTTGATCATTATTTACATACTTATAATGGTATGTCATTATGGATGTTTATGTTTATGCCATATCTTTTATGTTATATCATGTCATCTGATATTTATAGCTAGACTGACCCGTTTATTATTTTCTTAAATAATACTCGGGTCAGACCGAGATGTTACAGGTGCTTCTGCTTGACTTCTTCCCAAGGATTCATCACTCTGACTTTTGGCTAACTGTTTAGATTAGCAGTTTTTGTTGTATACACTTGAGATATAGACTCATAGTTGTATTCTTTTGTATAGCACGTGTTGCTATTCTTTTGTATTATCGTGGATCTTACTGACCACTACTCTGATGTACACTTTCATGTGTTAGTTATATATTCATATCTTCTTCCGCCTTTGTGATATGGATATCCGTGACTGATTTGTGATATGATTATTTCTATGTTTGTTTCTGAAGATTATTTATAGCCACCGTGTGATAAGCAATTACACGGATGGTCGCTCCTCAACAGCCTTATTCTCCGTGCTAGTTGACAGCACTACTCCGAAGTGTTCTTGGCTAGCGTGGGTATAGAGGTGGGGCGTCACACTATATATTATTCAAAACATTATATTCATAACAATAAGTTTACAAAATAGGATAATTTAAATAAAATATATAGATATATAAAAAATTAAATCTTTTTATATTCAAATTAAGAAGGTTTGGAAAACCTTTCAAAATATTTTCTAAGTCCAAAATTTACAGAAAATTTCGACAGATTCTCCTTTGTACAGAGAGGCTCGAAAGAAAATATAATATCATTATAACAATATATAACATATAATTTTCAAAATAAAATATCCCAACACGGGAAAAACAATATAATAACGCTAAAAGCTGTAATCCGAAAATGTACCTATTTGTCGGACAAAAAAAAATGCTTAAATTATGAAACTAAAAGCAGTAGCAATTGCTTCCATAACCTGTATTTCACTTATATAATCCAAAAGAGTTGATAATTATATAAAATGAAATGTTTAAGTTATTTCAACCATAAGCAAACAAATCAATACAACCAACAACCATTTGCAACAAGGCATACAACCACCACATAGAATCAACACAAATCAATCATTCATTCATATCAAATAAAACAAATAGTTGTTCGGGTTCAAAACTTCAATTTATATAGAATGAAAAATAAACTACTAAGTGCACCATTTACTCAACAGTCTCTTATGAAGCTAAATAGATTATTCATACATCCAAACAATTTTAAAGTACCCTTACCCAAACAACCATAAACCAAGACAAACAACAAATCCAAACAATAAATTAAGTTCATCCTTATTAATTACATTTCATAACCTTTGTCGTTTGATTTCCCTTTTTTACATATAATGATTTCTTTTAATTCACATTTATTTCTTGCAAATTTTCATTTTTATTGCATTACATTCAATCATTTCTCAATTTCTTTTTATTTATTCACTTCTTAATTTCATTTATTTCCAGTATTCATCTTTCTGCTTATTTTCTAAATAAGTAACTTCAACATTTACTTATGTCTGTAATTACTTACTTACAACATTTACCTTCTATCATATTCTATTATAGTAAGATTTCCATTTTAACTTAAGTTTATAACAATTACGACATCAAATTCTTATTCATTAAAGAATTTCATTAATTACTTTCATTACCTCAAGTTTATTTCTTGTATAATATCTATTACATTTTCTTATTAACATTTCAACTTTTAATATTTGGTAAGTTATATTATGCTTTTTAAGAATTTAATTGAAAGTTATACAAGTTTTATCTTATTTATTTTAATTAATTTAATGTTCAATAATTATATCCTTTGTTTCATAGGTTACAATTTCAAATTTCATTTAATACCATTTATAACTTAGCTTTAAATCTATTATTTCATTTTGGTAAATAAATATTCAATAGTTACCTTTCCTCATATTAATTTACAACCTATCATTTAATTTCTTCTCTTAATTAGAGGTTCCAATTATTTATTTGTTACATTGCATTTCACCACAAATATTGAAACTATTAATTAACGGAAATTTAAGAACTAAATACCGGGATAAATTTCAAATTATTTTAAAATAATAAATAGATGTATACTTACAACTTATATATCCAAATTTTATTTTTACAGCTAAACATTTATAATTGATTATCAAAAATGAAACTGCAGTAAAACTACTACAGTGGCCTTCCCACTTTGAAACTCAAAAATGAATGTCGATGATGCGGCCGCCATCACTGAAATTATTTTCCAGCGACAGAGAGGGGAGTATAGAACTTATTTCTTTTCAAAGTTTCTTTTTAAAATAATTCTTTCAAATTAAATTGAAGTATTTATTCTTGAAAAATACTTCTAATAATATTATTATTATTATATTCCAAAATCATTCTAAAGAATTTTCAAAACCTCGGAACTTAAGTTCTAAAATTTCCAATTTTCATTTATTTTATTTTCAATCTCATTTCAACTATGATTTATAAATTTCATCACCTAACAACCAATATAATACAACCAAATATAACCTTTATAAAATTTTACTTTATATATATTTAGAAAATATGATAGGCGAAATTATTTCATTCACTTATATTAAAACCAAATATTGTGTCAGTCTGTCCTATTAAGTGCTTAGAAATCCCTATTGATGTCATAGTGTCCCATGCATTAACCAGAATTTATAAATACAAAACGGAATAAATTAACACAATATTAAAACCTTTTTATAACACTAACAAATACGCTTTCTCATATATATACTCTCAGTGACTCATCCTAGGGTATTACTACCCTATTAGTAAAGAGTCAGACCCCACAAAGCTAAGGTTTACCGCTAAACCTAGCTCTGATACCAGATGTAAAGCCCCGCCTTTTCGCACTGTTTAAATCAACGATCAACCACACACATCAGACATAAACCATACAGAAGGGCGGATTGTTACGGGGTAAAGAAGAAAAAGTAGAGAAAGAAAAAAACAAAATAGAATCTTGCAGCGGAACGATAAAATATAATAATCAAATATACAGTTCATGAAGCTGTTTTACAAAACATTTGATTATACTTATACAATACATATCAAAGTTGCACATACCAACGAATAATAATCGATGCAGCGGAATACATTGTGTAGTGGAATAATATAATATAATAATAATAATGAAATCTTCGTCCTCATCCTCCAGAAATAAAGTCTTCGATGCTGAAATGCTCGGACTGACCCGATCGAATTGAAAAGACAAAACACTCGAGTCAGAACTAAAAGATCTTATGTAAGTTAAATCAACTGAATAAATATGAGTGCAGTAACTTAAGAGATGCTTGGGATTCACATCTCCTAAGGATGCGTTAAGCTATTTACTATGTAGTAATATTTCGGTATTATAATGTCTATTGTAAAAGAAACTTACTTTAAAATAGCGTTAAGGCTTTACATTTTCCACCTTAACATGTAATAGTGCCATTAGTCTATACAGTGCCTACATATCTCCTGATCGGGAGACTACGAGAAGTGTAACGACCCGTAAATTTCGTTAATTAAATTTTTCATTTTAATAAGATATTGGAATTAAATTTAGGAAGAAAAGAAAAAAAAAATATAATTAATAATTGAAGCAAATGTTTAAAATTGTTAATTCAATAATATTTTATGAGTTACTATTGAAAGAAATTAAAATTCGCCATTTAATAATGGAATAATAACTAAATTATAATGAAACAATGTTAATACGGGTTAATTGTCAACAATCTAAATGAAACTCCAATTCATTGTATTTAAACATGCTATGCTTAGTTATAAAATTTAACGAGTAACAAAATGTATACATTGGATTATTGTATTAAATAGACAGTAAATGGTAATTGAAAGACCAGTTTTGTGTAAGGGATTATAATATGTGTGCACTTTTAATGTGATGTAAAAGGTAAATAATAAAATTACAAATGTTATAAAATGGAAAATGGTGACTACTATTGTTCATTACCAATGTATTTAATCAATAGCAATTAATTGTAATTAAACATTACCTTACGTAGGTTAAGATAATAACTAAAGATTTTGAATGTAAAATCAATAGAAATGTTGATTTTATGCATAGATGGAAATTGATTTAATAAAAATTGAAACCAAGATAAATAAATGAATTGGGATATTAAATGTGTAATAGCGACTAAATTTCGGTAAATGAAAATAAAATTGAGAAATAAGTTATTTTAAAGGGAGTAATTGATAAATTGGGAAATTAATTCAAAGGTTATATAAATTTAGGAAATAATACGTATTAAATTTCAACTTGATTTAATCAATGTAAATTAAGTAATTATAATAAATTGTTGTTGGTCATTAAGGTTGAATCTGAGTAAAATTTGGCATTGAAGATAATTATAAAATTTTACCCATTCATCAAATTTATTTAATTAAATCTAAATCAATGGCAACATTGTTGTTAATAATAGTTGTAAGTGAATTTGGATGTTAAAGGGTAACAATTATTTAGGATAACCATTTCATTAGTATGTTGCATAAAATTTGGAAATCAAATTTGAAATTTAAGAAAAATTAGGTAGTACGTTATTGGGAAATAAATGTAATAAATACGTTAATGAAATGTATTACGATTCAATGTTATTTATACTCATAAAATGTCTATTTATTGAATAGCTAGATTTTTAAATCAATAAAGGAATTTATTTAGGTTTCAATTTATAATTAATAACATTTAATGTGGAATCAATTACAATTAATTGACTTAAATTACGCAGTTAGGGTAGATTTGATTTGTCATTGAAAATGGTTAATTTATAAGATGTAATGTATGCTAAGCCTATTTATTTTATGAAATTTGTTTGATTTAAAGATTTGGAAGCAAGATTTATTATTTGGATTGAAGTGTAAAATTCAATAAATTGAATTTATTTCAAATAAATGACATTCAACATTTATTATTACGTTAATTGAAACTAGATGTAATGGGAGGATATTGTTATAATAGATTTTGAATCAAATATTGATTTCATCAGGTGTATTAAAGGAAGTACGTTGAATACAAGAATGGAAATAAAGATTTACAAATTATTGAGATTCGAACTGTAATAATTGGATTAAATTGTAATAAAATGAAATTTAATATTTAAATATTATGTAAATATAAATTTAGATGAAATTGGAGATATTTACGTAATAGAGTATGAATCCAATGGTAGTCTCATCTATTGGATACTAATAGATTGAATAAATGAATGAAAGTCAATTAATGGGAATTATTGCAAATTTAATTTATAATTTGTGAATATAATGAAATTGAAATTTAACAATGAAATGAATAAATTTGTTAACTCTAAATTGACATCTGGATTTGGTTTAATTAATGTGAATGGAGAAAATAAAAGAGTTAAAGATTGTCAATTTCAGAATTTAAATAGGAAATTTGATTCAATTAATAAATTTTAATTTGTTTAATTAATGTAAAAATAGCCATTTTGGCCACTGGCTCGGATTTCGACGAAACTAGTTTCATCGGATCTGTAATGGTGAATTATTGTAGGATTTCAAGTTTCGTAGCGATCGGCTTGTCGTTTGATCATACGGACTTGAAACGCCTTGAAATCGATTTAATTGAAATCTATTAAAATCAATTTGAAAATACTGATTTTAGCATAACTTCTCCATACGATGGAATTTGGACCTGAAACCTTTTCCATTGCGTTTAGAATATTTTAAAACGCCTATTTTGATATATGGGTTTACCCAATTTCGTTCCGGAGTCGAAACGGGCTTTTCGGGCCATATGTCGTTTAGCGCATACATCCATCTTATCTGATCCACCCTATTTCAACCGTGTCTATAAATATGTCGTTATAAACCCTAATTCCCCTTATTTTCATTTGGTTGTACATATATCTCAACTCTCTCCTCCTCAATTGCAGACAACCTAATCTCAGATTCAATCCCAAATCAAATCCAAAGCTTAAAATTTCAAAGTCCTCAGAAAAACTCCAAAAAAATATATATTGAAGCACTCGACTAGTGTAATTCACTGGTGGTGTTCGTTTTTCGATTCGATGTATCGGTTGTCCATAATTTCAGAATGAACCTCGGACGTTCGTAGGCCATATGTTTGATCAACGACAGATCTTCGAATCGGTGATGATCAGAGGGTACTAGAGCGTGGAGTACGACGTATGGAGTCGATCCATACGGTTCATTCGTCTCGAAACGGAGGGGATTGGTCAGACTTTGGCATGAATGTGGGCAGCGGTGGTTCACTTGGGTGGGGGGCGTTTGGGCATGCGCGTGGGGCCATCGTGGTCGGTCGGACGTGGGTATCGTGGTGGCGTATCTCGATCGTCGCTCAGCTGAGCATGGAAGCAGTGTTAACTGCCTAAACAATGGCGGCTCTAGGGTTTGGGGTGTGAGGTGAACGATGGAACACGATTTTCGCGTGAGGACGATGGAGTTGACCGTTTGACTAGTGACGTGGTACCTTTTTTTTAATTCTATTTTTGTTTAATTTTGATTCAATCGTTTTAACTCGTAACTTTTACGTACGATATCCGTTTCACGTGCGATTTTTTTTTTAGGATCATAATAAAATTTCGGACATTTTGGCACGGGTTTGGACGGATTCTGAGACTATGAAATTTTTGGGTTTAAATTGGATTTAAATTCAATTTAAACTCCAAAAGGTGAGTGTTTTAACCCACGCACAATTTCTAAAATTTCTTATGTTTGTTAATTGATTTATGATGTGTTTAGAAATTTATTTATAGCTGTTTGGCATATATTTCATCATTTTCTCAGTTAAATTGCATTCATTTAATTTACGCATTATTTAATTCATTATTGCATTTAAAACTTCCAGTTAATTGTTAATTAATTTATTCATTGCATTTAAAACTACCAGTTAAGATTTTAGTTAAATTTATTATTGGATATAAATTGCCAGTTAAAGTTTATTTATTTTTTTGCATATAAATTGACAGTTAAAAATTTATTTATTTTTGCACATAAACTGCTAGTTAAACAATTGTTAATTTATTTTTGAATATAAATTGTTCGTTGATACCTGTTATATTTTATATGCTCTATATTGATATTTTGTTTAAATTGGATGATGATTTTAATAAATGGTTGATGGTTGATATTGGATGAATGGATGCTGAATTTTTGTGGTTATAAATTGCAATTATTATGTATTTTCATTTCATTCGGGGTTGCTGTTTGAAATGATATACAACCGCAATTTTTTTATTTTTAAATTGCGGATCGAAATAATAAATATCCGTATCACTTGACCATAGGATAGAAAATTATATACAGGCGCGGTATATATATAAAATTATTTTTTTGAAATGATTTTCTACGGTTTTGGAAAGAATACGGTTTAATAAATATTAAATTTTGATGTATATATAGTAAAAATTCTTGAATTTAGCTATGTATAAATTTGTTTCGAATTTTAAAATAAGCTAAATAATGAAGTTGATTTCGTTTATATAATGTGGTTAAGAATATATTTGAAATTCTATTGTATATAGAGTTTATAGTAACTCAAATAAAAGTAAGGTTGAAGATAAATGTGGATATGATTTGAATTAAAGTATTTAAGAATTTTCCTCGAAAAAATTTTTTTTTGAAATATAAATAAATTAAGATTTAAAGGGTATGATCGTATAACTTGATTTTTGATTTGAGGATTTAAATGAATATCAAATTTATTTAAAGAATAATATCAAGTTAATTTAATTAAAACGATATCATGTTATTGAAGTTTAAGGGTTTTACCTGAATAATATTTGTTTAGTAAGTAAATATTTCAAATTTAAATAATAGGAATTGGATTTGATATATATTAAATTATCAAAGAATCCATTTTGAAATAGTGGAATATTTAAAGATTGAAATATATGAACTATAAAGTTTTGAAATGTAGAATATTTAAGCTTTGAAATATATGGGAATTAAAATGGTTTATATTGGAGGTTCAAATTGATATTGGGAATTTATTGTGAAATTTAAAGAAGCTGTTTTATTTTATAAAGTAATATAGTATTTGAACCATTAAGTGTTAAAAGTTATGTTTCAAAGCTATGGTTTCAAGGTATATATATTTGAAAATATTATGATTTTGGGAAAGGGATATGTATAAAATAAAAATGATATCATATTGATTTGGGGTTTTAAAAATATAAATGATATCGTATTTATATGGTTTGAAAGAGATATTATGTTCTGGTTTTAAAGTATAAATTATTTTGAAATAACCGCGGTGTTATAGTAACGTTTCGTTGTTGAAGAGACCGGGATCGGAAGTTGTCATACTCTCTGCCAACTCCGAAAACCACTTTAACAACCGTATACGCAGTGGAGATTCCAGAATGAAGTAGGATGGTGGCGACGTTTCCTTTAAAGTAAATACGTGGACCCAACTCCCGTGAGTTGGCGTAAGGTGGCTAAAACAGGAGCGTCGACGGGTTAATTGGGGTAGCACCTTTTATCGGACACTTCCCTTCGATACTGTACTCTGACTTTGGATTGTTTCGGTGGCCGCCTTCACTTTTGATTTCTTTGATTTGGGGGAGTTTGTCTGAGGTGGGCG
This sequence comes from Allium cepa, assembly GCA_030765085.1. Taxonomy (NCBI): domain Eukaryota; kingdom Viridiplantae; phylum Streptophyta; class Magnoliopsida; order Asparagales; family Amaryllidaceae; genus Allium; species Allium cepa. Next base: position 726,954,646 of record CM060938.1, on the reverse strand, counting down.
GTAGTTGGGGCTATGCGTTACCACCGACCCGAAAGCGTAATTGGTATATTTACCCTGACATTGCCTAGTTGTGCCGTGTCACGTACCCTATCGCGCCTTGTACGAGTTTCTATTTTTGTCGTACCTATGGAGTGTCTTATCGTAGTCTCCCGATCAGGAGATATGCAGGCACTGAATAGACTATTGGCATTATTTGTGTTAAGGGGAATATTGGGTCCTCCTTAACGCTATTTAAAAGTAAGTTTATTTTACTAATAAACACTATTATAATAGCGAAATATACTACATAGTAAATAGTTTGACGGATCCTTAAGAGATGTAAATCCCAAGCATCTTTTGAGTTACTGCACTCATATTTATTTCTGTTGATTTAACTTACATAAGATTTTATAGTTCTGACTCAAGTGTTTTGTTTTTCAATTCGCTCGGGTCAGTCCGAGTATCTCAGGATTTCGAAGACTTTAGCCCTGGAGGACGAAGATGAAGATTTCTATTATTATTATTTACTATAGTCCACTACTCTCATATTTTTCCGCTGCATTATTATTGGTATGTGTAACTCTGATATGTATTATATAAATATAATCAAATGTTTTTGTAAACAGCTTTATAAACTGTATATTTGATTATTATATTTTATCCTTCCACTGTGAGATTCTGTTTTGTTTTATTTCCTTTTTGTTTTTCTTATTTACCCCATAACAATCCGCTCTTCCGTATGGTTTGAATTGGCACGTGTGTCGATTCAAAGCGTGCGAAAAGGAAGGATGTTACATATGGTATAAGAGCTTTGGTTTAGCGATAAACCTAAGCTTTGTGGGGTTTGACTCTTTACTAATAGGATAGTGATACCCTATGGGAGTAGCTCAGTGTATATATATGAGAGAGCGTATTTGTTCGTGTTATAAAAGGTTTTAATATTGTGTTAATCTGTTCCGTTTTGTATTTATAAATTCTGGTTGGTGCATGGGATGTTGTGACATCAATAGGGATTTCTAAACACTTAATAGGACAGAACGACACAATATTTGTTTTAATATAGGTGAGTGAAATAATTTTTCCTATTATATTTTCTATATATAAAGTAATAAATTTTATAAAGATTATAGTTGGTTGTAATGTATTGGTTGGTAGGTAATGGAAATTATAGATAATAGTTGAAATAAGATTTTGAAATGAATAAATATTGGAAATTTTAGAAATTATTTTCCGGCGTTTTTGAAAATTTCTTTTGAATGATTTCGAAATATAATAATAATTTGTTAGAAGTATTTTCTGATATAAGTGTTTCAATATAATTGGAAAGAATTGTTTTAAAAGAAATTTTTTTGAAAGATAAAGTTGTACTCCCCTTTCTGTCGCTGGAAACTAATTTCGGTGATGAGTGCACGCATCATCGACATTCATTTTCGAGTTTCGAAGTGGGAAGGCCACTGTAGTAGTTTACTGCAGATCCATTTTTGATAAATAAATATAAATTTTAAATTGTTTTAAATATAATTGGATATATTAAGTGAAAGCATATGTTTATCTGTTATTTTAAAATGTTTTTTTTAAATAAAACCCGGTATTTAATTCTTAAGTTTCCATTAATTAATAGTTTCAGTTATTGTAGTGAATTTGAACGTAAGTAATTAATAATTGAAACCTCTAAAGGACATAAGAGATTTAATGCTAAGTTATAAATAAAAAGAAATTGTAATCTTATAAAACGAAAGATATAATTATTAAGCCATTAATTAATTGAGAAAAACTTGTATAACTTTCAAACTACATTCTTAAAAAGCATATATATGACTTACCAAATATTAAAAGTTGAAATGTTAATAAGAGAATGTAATAGATATTATACAAGAAATAAACTTGAGGTAATGAAAGTAATTAATGAAATTCTTTAATAAACAAGGATTTAATGTGTAATTGTTGTAAACTTAAGTTACAATTGGAATTTTACTACATTTAAATATAATAGATGATTATAAACTTAAGTAAATAAAATTAAATGCTACTATAATAAAATATGATGCAATAAAGAAGAAACTTACATGACATTAAAATGGAAAATGAATATTGTAGGTAATAAATGAAAATAAATGAAAGAATCATTGAATGAATGAAAGAAAGGAAATCAAACAACTAACGTATGAAATAAAATTAATAATAAATAAATTTGATTTATTGTTTGGAATTTGTTGTTGTTTGGTCTATGGTTGTTGGGTAAGGATACTTTAAAATTGTTGGACGAATGAATAATCTATTTAGTTTCACCTAAGACTGTTGAGTGAAGGGTACACTTAGTAGTTTATTTTTCATTCCGTACGATTTGAAGTTTTGAACCCGAACAACTATTTGTTTTGTTTGATATGAATGAATGATTGATGTGGGTTGATTTTATATGATGGTTGTATGCTTTTTTGCTAGTGATTGATGAATTGTTTGTTATTGATTGAAACAACGCTAAATATTTCAATTTATATAATTATTAACTCTTTTGGATTATATAAGTGAAATACAGGTTATGGAAGCAGCTGCTTCTTCTTTTGGTTTCATAATTAAGCGTTAACTGCCCGACAAATTGGTACGTTTCGGATTATGATTTATAGCGTTATTATATTATTTTCCCGTGTTGGGATTTTATATTATTTTGAAAAATATATGTTGTATATTATTATAATTGATATTATATTTTCTCCCGAGCCTCTCCATACAAAGGAGACTCTGCCAAAATTTTCTGTAATTTTTGGACTTAGAAATATTTTAAAAAATGTTTTTCAAACTTTATAAATTTAAATATAAAAAGATTTAATGGTTATAAAGTGGTATATTTTATCTAAATTAGTTAATTTTATAAATTTAATTGGGTATTAAGTTAATGTCTTGAATAAGATACATTGAATTCTCAATTCCTCTTCCCCCTTATTTTCCTTTTCGGGGACGAAAAGTTTTGGGTGGGGGAGAGTGTAACGACCCGTAAATTTCGTTAATTAAATTTGTCATTTTAATAAGATATTGGAATTAAATTTAGGAAGAAAAGAAAAAAAATTATATAATTAATAATTGAGGCGAATGTTTAAAATTGCTAATTCAATAATATTTTATGAGTTAATATTGAAAGAAATTAAAATTCACAATTTAATAATGGAATAATAACTAAATTAAAATGAAACAATGTTAATACGGGTTTATTGTCAACAATCTAAATGAAACTCCAATTCATTGTATTTAAACATGCTATGCTTAGTTATAAAATTTAACAAGTAACAAAATGTAAACATTTGATTATTGTATTAAATAGACAGTAAATGGTAATTGAATGCTCAGTTTTGTGTAAGGAATTATAATATGTGTGCACTGATTTTAGTGGGATGTAAAAGGTAAAGAATAAAATTACAAATGTTATAAAATGGACAATGGTGACAACCATTGTTCGTTACCAATGTATTTAATCAATAGCAATTAATTGTAATTAAACATTAACTTACGTAAGTCAAGATAATAACTGAAGATGTTGAATGTAAAATCATTAGAAATGTTGATTTTATGCATAAATGGCAATTGATTTAATAAAATTTGAATCCAAGACAAATGAATGAATTAGGATATTAAATGTGTAATAGCGACTAAATTTCGGTAAATGAAAATAAAATAGAGAAATAGGTTATTTTAAAGGTAGTAATTGATAAATTGGGAAATTAATTCAAAGGTTGCATAAATTTAGGAAATAATACGTATTAAATTTCAACTTGATTTAACCAATGTAAATTAAGTAATTATAATAAATTGTTGTTGGTAATTAAGGATGAATCTGAGTAAAATTTGGCATTGAAGATAATTATAAAATTTACCCATTCATCTAATTTATTTAATTAAATCTAAATCAATGGCAACATTATTGTTATTAATAGTTGTAAGTGAATTTGAATGTTAAAGGGTAACAATTATTTAAGCTAACCATTTCTTTAGTATGTTGCATAAAATTTGGAAATCAAATTTGAAATTTAAGAAAATTAGGTAGTACGTTATTGGGAAATAAATGTAATAAATAGGTTAATGAAATGTATTATGATTCAATGTTATTCATATCCATAAAATGTCTATTTATTGAATAGCTAGATTTTTAAATCAATAAACGAATTTATTTAGGTTTCAATTTATAATTACTAACATTTAATGTGGAATCAATTACAATTAATTGACTTAAATTACCCAGTTAGGGTAGATTTGATTTGTCATTGAAAATGGTTAATTTATAAGATGTAATTTATGCTAAGCCTATTTATTTTATGAAATTTGTTTGATTTAAAGATTTGGAAGCAAGATTTATTATTTGGATTGAAGTGTAAAATTCAATAAATTGAATTTATTTCAAATAAATGAAATCCAACATTTATTATTACGTTAATTGAAACTAGATGTAATGGGAGGATATTGTTATAATAGATTTTGAATCAAATATTGATTTCATTAGGTGTATTAAAGGAAGTACGTTTAATACAAGAACGGAAATAAAGATTTACAAATTATTGAGATTCGATCTATAATAATAGGATTAAATTGCAATAAAATGAAATTTAATATTTAAATATTATGTAAATATAAATTTAGATGAAATTGGAGATATTTACGTAATAGAGTATGAATCCAATGGTAGTCTCATCTATTGGATACTAATAGATTGAATAATTGAATGAAAGTCAATTAAAGGGAATTATTGCAAATTTAATTTATAATTGTGAATATAATGAAATTGAAATTTAACGATGAAATGAATAAATTTGTTAACTCTAAATTGACATCTAGAATTGGTTTAATTAATGTGAATGATTAAGAAAATAAAAGAGTTAAGGATTGTCGATTTCAGAATTTAAATAGGAAATTTGATTCAATTAATTAATTTTAATTTATTTAATTAATGTAAAAATAGCCATTTTAGCCACTGACTCGGATTTCGACGAAACTAGTTTCATCGGATCCGTAACGGTGAATTATTGTAAGATTTCAAGTTTCGTAGCGATCGGGATTGTCGTTTGATCGTACGGACTTGAAACGCCTTGAAATCGATTTAATTGAAATCAATTTGAAAATATTGATTTTAGCATAACTTCTCCACACGATGGAATTTGGACCTGAAACCTTTTCCATTGCGTTTAGAATATTTTAAAACACCTATTTTGATATATGGGTTTAACCAATTTCGTTCCGGAGTCGAAACGGGCTTTTCGGGCCATATGTCGTTTAGCGCGTACATCCATCTTATCTGATCCACCCTATTTCAACCGTGTCTATAAATATATCGTTATAAACCCTAATTCCCCTCATTTTCAGTTGGCTGTACGTATATCTCAACTCTCTCCTCCTCAATGGCAGACAACCTAATCTCAGATCCAATCCCAAATCAAATCCAAAGCCTAAAATTTCAAATTGCTCAGAAAAATTCCAAAAAAATTTATGTCGAAGCTCTCGACTAGAAAAATTTACTGGTGGTGTTCGTTTTTCGATTTGATGTATCGATTGTCCTGAATTTCAGAATGAACCTCGGCCGTTCGTAGGCCATATGTTTGATCAATGGTAGATCTTCGACTGGGTGATGATCATAGGGTACTGGAGCGTGGAGTACGACGTATGAAGTCGATCCATACGGCTCGTTCGTCTCGAAACGAAGGGGATTGGCCAGAATTTGGCACGAACGTGGGCGGCGGCGGTTCACTGGAGGGGCCGTTTGGGCTTGCGCTGGGGCCATCGTGGTCAGCTGGACGTGGGTATCGTGGTGGCGTATCTCGATCGTCGCTCAGCTGAGTGTGGAAGCGGCGTTAATTGCCTAAACAACGGCGACTCTAGGGTTTGGGGTGTGAGCCAAACGATGGAACGCGATTTTCGTGTGAGGGCGATGGAGTTGACCGTTTGACTAGTGACGTGGTACCATTTTTTAATTCTATTTTTGTTTAACTTTGATTCAATCTTTTTAACTCGTAACTTTTACTACGATATCCGTTTCAGGCGCGATTTTTTTGTTAGTATCGTAATAAAATTTCGGACATTTTGACACTGGTTTGGACGGTTTCTGAGACTGTAAAATTTTTGGGTTTAAATTGGATTTAAATTCAATTTAAACTCAAAAAGGTGAGTGTTTTAACCCACTCACAATTTCTAAAATTTCTTATATTTGTTAAATTGATTTATGATATGTTTCGAAATTTATTTATAGCTGTTTGGCATATATTTCATCATTTTCTCAGTTAAATTGCATTCATTTAATTTACGCGTTATTTAATTCATTATTGCATTTAAAACTGCCAATTAATTGTTAATTAATTTATTCATTGCATTTAAAACTGCCAGTTAAGATTTTAGTTCAATTTATTATTGCATATAAATTGCCAGTTAAAGTTTATTTATTTTTATGCATATAAATTGACAGTTAAAAATTTATTTATTTTTGCATATAAACTGCTAGTTGAACACTTGTTAATTTATTTTTGAATATAAACTGTTCGTTGATACCTGTTATATTTTATATGCTCTATACTGATATTTTGTTTCAATTGGATGATGATTTTAATAAATGGTTGATGGTTGATATTGGATGAATGGATGCGGAATTTTTATGGTTATAAATTGTAAGTTATTATGCATTTTCATTTCATTCGGGATTGCGGTTTGAAATGATATACAACCGTAATTTTTTTATTTTTAAATTGCGGATTGATATCCGTATCACTTGACCATAGGATAGAAAATTATATACAGGCACCGCGGTATATATATAAAATTATTTTTTTGAAATGATTTTCTATGGTTTTGGAAAGAATACGTTTTAATAAATATTAAATTTTGATGTATATATAGTAAAAATTCTTGAATTTAGCTATGTATAAATTTATTTCGAATTTTAGAATAAGCTAAATAATGAAGTTGATTTCGTTTATATAACATGGTTAAGAATATATTTGAAATTCTATTGTATATAGAGTTTATAATAACTCAAATAAAAGTAAGGTTGAAGACAAATGTGAATATGATTTGAATTAATGTATTTAAGAATTTTCCTCGAAAACAATTTGTTTTGAAATGTAAATAAATTAAGATTTAAAGCGTATGATCGTATGATTTTTGATTTGAGGATTTAAATGAATATCTAATATATTTAAAGAATATTATCAAGTTAATTTAATTAAAAGGATATCATGTTATTGAAGTTTAAGGGTTTTACCTGAATAATATTTATTTAGTAAGTAAATATTTCAAATTTAAATAATAGGAATTGGATTTGATATATATTAAATTATCAAAGAATCCATTTTGAAATAATGGAATATTTAAAGATTGAAATATATGAACTATAAAGTTTTGAAATGTAGAATATTTAAGCTTTGAAATATATGGGAATTAAAATGGTTTATATTGGAGGTTCAAATTGATATTGGGAATTTATTGTGAAATTTAAAGAAGCTGTTTTATTTTATAAAGTAATATAGTATTTGAACCATTAAGTGTTAAAAGTTATGTTTTAAAGTTATGGTTTCAAGATATATATATTTGAAAATATTATGATTTTGGGAAAGGGATATGCATAAAATAAAAATGATATCATATTGATTTGGGGTTTTAAAAATATAAATGACATCGTATTTATATGGTTTAAAAGAGATATTATATTCTGGTTTTAAAGTATAAATTATTTTGAAATAACCACGGGGTTATAATAACGTTTGGTTGTTGAAGAGACCAGGATCGGAAGTTGTCATACTCTCTGCCAACTCCAAAAACCACATTAACAACCGTATACGCGGTGGAGATTCCAGAATGAAGTAGGATGGTGGCGACATTTCATTTAAGGTAAATACGTGGACCCAACTCCCGTGAGTTGGCATAAGGTGGCGAAAATAGGAGCGATCGACGGGTTAATTGAGGTAGCACGTTTGATTGGACACTTCCTTTCGATACTATATTCTGACTTTGGATTGTTTTGGTGACCACCTTCACTTTTGATTTCTTTGATTTGGGGGAGTTTGTCCGAGGTGGGCGGTAGCTACAGCTACGCGTTACCACCGACCCGGAAGCGTAATTGGTATATCTACCCTGGCATTGTCTAGTTGTACCGTGTCACCTACCCTATCGCGCCTTGTACGAGTTTCTATTTGTGTTGTAACGACCCGCTATTTTGGACTATTCGCATCCGCAAATGTCAGACTTGAATAATTCAAAATATCGAATTGTTAATTTAAATTTGGCAAAACTAAGATATACAGTAAATAAATAGTCACAGAATCACATACACAGAGTAATAATATGCAGCGGAAATAAAAGAGATAGTAGTAACCATCAGGTTAAGAAAATTTTCAATAGAAATATAAGTGTCAGAGAGAAGAAAATAAATGTTTGAAGCACGAAAGGTCATGTGAACAGCTTTAGATTGAACGTATGGAAAAGCAAAGGTCACAGTCAATTCATATAAACAGTTTAAAGTAATTGATTATTGCTTGGCGGACCCGGTTACATTTGAAACGCAAAAGAAAACAAAAGGTCACGGATCCGGTACCGATATGGGTGACCGTTTCGCTGTTTCCGTGGCATAACGAATTTCAAATCATGCAAATGGCTATACCGTGGTTCACATTCGAAATTTTCTACTGAAAGGAAAATGCAGTAAACGTCGAAAAATAAGAACGACGGAGCAAAAGAAGTCCAAATTTGGAAAAATGAAAAATGACGTCTTGCTCAGAAGACGATTTAGAATTTTTCTATGTAAAATATTTAGGTTTCGAAAACGGTTTATTTTCATCGATTACTAACTGATTTAGGTTGAAGCAAATTTATGCATGAAATGAACTTTCATATTTTCGGACGAAAATTTACCAGTTGCTATGTTTAATTAGACGCATTCCAAATATGAAGTTTGAATAGCATCGGAATTCGTTTGTGAAAATTTGAAATTCTACACTAAATAAGCAATTTTAAAAAATTTAAACTGGGTCTGAATTTCAGGGTCGTTACATTCTCCCCCACTCAAAACTTTTCGTCCTCGAAAAGGAAGGAGGTAGGAGAATAGAAACAACCAGAAGAAATAGACATGAATTACAAAATAAACAATTAATTTAAACCATAGAAATTTCAATTTAAATTAATTTATATTTAACAATTTGACTTTAAATTCAAGATTTTCATAAAATTGATTTGATTTCACATATATTAATTAGGTACAAAAGATTCCTTTCAAATGAAATTCAATTTAAATTCAATTAATTCAAGATATTTTCTTAAGTTGATTTAATTCAATTTATATATTAACTTTCAAAACAAAATTTCTTCTATTAATCAAACCTATTATTTATTTAACTTATTATTCTATTTATCTCATAAACATTTATGATTAAATTTTTAAGTGAATAACATTTATTATATGCACTTACATTTTATTTACAAAGACAATTTATATTATATATTATCCAATTTCCTTAAATTAACAACTTCAAAGATCATAAATTTGAATAGTTATTCATTATAATCATACTTTATTCGACAAATTTAATTTCTTTATCCCTAATTTATTAAATTTATTCTACTTGATATACCCTATCACATATATATTAAGTATATTTACATTTATTATAACTACTCAATTTATTAAAATTCCTTTGGTATCATTTTCTACTGTATAATATTCAATTACATAATTAACTTATTTTTTTTTTTAGGTAAGGTATATATAATGCAATTTGAGTATTATCCAAATAAATTTTTTTTTCCAAATAAAATTTTACAATTCAGTTATTTCAAGCTAAGTATTTATATAAAATAATTTGGCTTCATTTAAAATTTTAAAATCATCCTTTAACAAATTTTAAGAATTAATTGCCAATTAACTTCAAACAACTTGAGATAAAATAAATATATATATTCATAATATATCAAATCAAATTTTAAATCTTCAATATATATTATAAATTAAGTAATGTTTAGAAATTCAAATCAATTTATTTTTCAAAACAAACCGTAGCAAAGCTACAGAATAGTCTCTCCACTTCGAAACTCGAAAATGAATGTCAATGATGCGGCCGTCATCACCGAAATTATTTTCCAGCGACAAGAGAAGAGCACTGATTTAAACATCTAAAATTTCTTCGAAAAGATTTCTATTCGAAAATACCTTAAGCAATATACCTTTTAAAACTTTAAAGTCAAGTTTGAAACCACCGGAAATTAAATTCTCAAATTCTAATTTAAATCCATTTGATTTCCAATCAAAATATAACCAAGCTTTATACATTCATTTATTATTATTCCAGACAACAAAGTAACAATTTGATTTCAGAAAAATTTATACTTATATATAATATAATCATACAAAACTGTTTTATTCACCAAATTCGAAAATACTATTGTGTCAGTTTGTTATGTTCAAGTATTTTGGAAATCCTATCAATAGCGTTGATCAGACGAATCGATCGAAATCCCAAATCAACATCAACAACTCAAACAACACAAGATATGTAAAACATTTTTTTTTCAAAGACACTTCCTCGCTTGACGAGACAATGATGGATTTCAAAATAAGAATAGAGATTCAAATTTGATGGTAATCAAATCAAAGAGAATTTTGATTCGATAATAAGTTCGAAACAGAAGATAAGATAATTCAATTAACAGAACCGGGAGATGGACAAACTTATTTAATTCACTGGCAACCTTAACCTGGTCGACCGTACTTCAAGAATAAGATCGATGCTGAATTCCGAGGTAAATCAACATTCGATCTCAAGAAATAGAATTCAGGTATTGCAGGAGATAGATGGCATTGTAAACCGAGGATACATAAATCTCCGGTAAATCAATGCTTATTGTAAAGGAGCTTCACCTATTTACAAATGATTCGAAGATTGGCGAGACCGCCGATTCATTATAACGGTCATTCGATGTGGAGTTATGGAATACTCCAGAATTGAAAGAAGACGAATAGTGAGGAACGAGAATGAATTTTGGAATCGAGAGAACGTTCCAAAGTTCAAAGGAATTGAGTCAAAAAGAGGAGATTGAAACTCGAATGAGAGTGATTCTGTAAATACATTTACCTTATATGCTAAGTTCTGCCTAGAGCTACCAAAAGCTCTAATACCAACTGTAACGAACCGCTATTTTGGACTATTCGCATCCGCACATGTCGGACTTGAATAGTTCAAAATATCGAATTGTTAATTTAAATTTGGCAAAACTGAGATATATACAGTAAATAAATAGTCACAGAATCACATACACAGAGTAATAATATGCAGCGGAAATAAAAGAGACAGTAGTAACCATCAGGTTAAGAAAATTTTCAATAGAAATATAAGTGTCAGAGAGAAGAAAATAAATGTTTGAAGCACGAAAGGTCGTGTGAACAGCTTTAGATTGAACGTATGGAAAAGCAAAGGTCACAGTCAATTCAGATACACAGTTTAAAGTAATTGATTATTGCTTGACGGACCCGGTTCACATTTGAAATGCAAAAGAAAACAAAAGGTCACGGATCCGGTAACGATACGGGTGACCGTTTCGCTGTTTCCGTGGCGTAACGAATTTCAAATCATGCAAATGACTATACCGTGGTTCACATTCGAAATTTTCTACTGCAGGAAAATGCAGTAAACGTCGAAAAATAAGAACGACGGAGCAAAAGAAGTCCGAATTTGGAAAAACGAAAAATGACGTCTTGCTCAGAAGACGATTTAGAATTTTTCTATGTAAAATATTTAGGTTTCGAAAACGGTTTATTTTCATCGATTACTAACTGATTTAGGTTGAAGCAAATTTATGCATGAAATGAACTTTCATATCTTCGGACGAAAATTTACCAGTTGCTATGTTTAATTAGACGCATTCCAAATATGAAGTTTGAATAGCATCGGAATTCGTTTGTGAAAATTTGAAATTCTACACTAAATAAGCAATTTAAAAAAATTTAAACTGGGTCTGAATTTCAGGGTCATTACATGTGTCGTACCTATGGAATGTCTTCTCGTAGTCTCCCGATCAGGAGATATGTAGGCACTGTATAGACTATTGACATTATTTGTGTTAAGGGGAATATTGGGTCACTCCTTAACGCTGTTTAAAAGTAAGTTTATTTTACTAATAGACACTATTATAATAGCAAAATATACTACATAGTAAATAGTTTAACAGATCCTTAAGAAATGTAAATCCCGAGCATCTTTTGAGTTACTGCACTCATATTTATTTTTGTTGATTTAATTTACATAAGATCTTTTAGTTCTGACTCGAGTGTTTTGTTTTTCAATTCGCTCGGGTCAGTCCGAGTATTTCAGGATTTCGAAGACTTTAGCCCTGGAAGACGAAGACGAAGATTTCTATTATTGTTATTTATTATAGTCCACTACATTCATATTTTTACGCTGCATTATTATTGGTATGTTTAACTCTGATATGTATTATATAAATATAATCAAATGTTTTTGTAAACAGCTTTATAAACTGTATATTTGATTGTTATATTTTACCCTTCCGCTGTGAGATTCTGTTTTGTTTTATTTCCTTCTTGTTTTTCTTATTTACTCCATAACAATCCGCCCTTCCGTATGATTTGAATTGGCACGTGTGTCGATTTAAAGCGTGCGAAAGGTGGAATGTTACAAGTAGACATTCTATAGGTAAGACACAAATAGAAACTCGTAGTAAAGGCTCGTTATGGTAGGTGACCCGGCACAATTAGGCAATGCCAGGGTAGATATACCAAAAGCTATCTGGGCTGGTGGTAATGCGTAGCGCGCAGCTACCGCCCACCTCGAGCCACACCCTCAAATAAAAAAAAGTCAAAAGTGGCCATCGAATCAATCAAGTCAAGGTATAATATCAAAGGGATATGTCCGATCAAAGGTGCTACCTCATTGGTATGAGAATCTCTCCTGTTTTAGCCACCTTATGCCAACTCACGGGAGTCGGGTCCACGTATTTACCTCAAAGGAAACGCCGCCACCATCCAACTTCATTCTGGAATCTCCACCGCGTACATGATTGTTAAAGTGGTTTTCGGAGTTGGCAAATTGTATGACAATTTCCGTTCCCGGTCTCTTCAACAACCAATCGTTATTATAACACCGCGGTCTTTCGAAATAGTTTATACTTTAAAACCAGAATATAATATCCATTTCAAAACATATAAATGTGGTATCATTTCTATTTTAAAACCCAAATTAATATGATATCATTTGATTTCAAATATATCCCTTTTCAAGAAATCATAGCACTTTCAAATTTATATACTTAGAAACATTTCAATTTCGATAAAATATTCCTATTTCGATATATTTCAAGGCTTTAATATTCCGAAATTCCAAAACTAAAATTGATAATCTAGATTAAAAAATCAAATCTTCTATTATTTAGGTTCGAAATATTTTACATAATAAATCCATTTTCTTTTGAAACAAAACTCAAATTTCATATACTAAATATTTTCTTCAATTCATTTATACTTGAAATAATCATTTATTCACGTAGACCCAAAATCTAGTTATAATATTATACCTTCTAAAATTTTCAATTTAATAATTTAATTCTTAAATAAATTCAGTTCCAAATAAATCTCCAATTTATCTCGTAACCTTAATTTATTTAAACATTATATTGTCTATATTGAAATAAAATTTCAATACTTACTCATAAATAAAAATCAAACTCTATTATTAAACTAAATTTTATTTAACAAACTTATACATAGCTTAAATTCAAGCATTTTAATAATATTTAATAGTATCAAAAATCAATATTCATTAAACCATATTATATAAAATAATCAAACTTTATTATTAGGCTTATTTTATATTTCAAGCCTATTTATATATAGCTAAAATCAATAATAAATTTGACGTTTATATAACATCTAAAATTTATATTTATATAATCCGTATATTTCTTTAAAAACCATAGAAATCATTTCAACACATACACACATATATATATATAGACCACGGTGTCTGTATATAATTTTCTACCCTATTGTCAAGTGATACAGATGTTTATCATTTCAACCCGTAATTAAAAATAAAAATTACGGTTATATATCATTTCAAACTGCAATCCCGAATCAATAAAAATGCATAATAACTTGCAGTTTATAATAATAAAATACAACATCCATTCTTCCATCATAAAATCATACATCCATCACAATCATCATCCAAAACAATCAATAAATATCAATATATAACTGATAATATATAACAAGAAATTAATTGGCGGTTGTATACAATAATAAATTAAATAACAATTTATTTAAATAAATGCAATTAACTGAGATTATGAATAAAAATATTCGAAACAAGCATAAATAAATGCATAATCACAACAAAATTAAATTTAACAAATATAAGAAATTTTAGAAGTTGTAAGTGGGTTAAGACACTCACCTTTTGAATCTAAATTGGATTTAAATCTAATTTAAACCCAAAATTTGACAGTTTCGAAATCCGTCCAAACTAGCGCCAAAATGTCCAGAATTCTGATACCATCCCAACGCAAAAAACACGCATGAAACGGACCTCGTATGTGAGAGTTATGCTTGTTAGAACGATTTGAAACAAAATTTAAATTAAGACAAAAAAAACAACTAAACTGCTCACCACTAGCAAAGGCACGTCATCACCCTTTCTCACTCAACTATCTCAAGGCACGCACACACTTAGCAGTGATGCACGCGACCACCCAAATTTGCGCATAGGAATTTGAACGCGCCGCCACCTTCAACCACGCGCCCGATCATGCGGCGCGTCGCCCCTCCTGCGAACCCATCGCTGAAGCGCCGTGTGCCACCCACCATCACCGAAAAATGACCACGTATAGGCAGCCGTCGCCTATAAGATGCAAACCCTAATCAATAATTCTGCCAAATCCAACCGTTGAATCGCCAAATAAACTGCATGGATGAAGTCCACTCGGTCCTCTCTTCAAAACCCAGAAAGGTTTTCCCGATCAGGCGAAGTTCATCGTCGAGCGATGAATGGCCGAAAATTGATTCTGAAATTCTGGACAAACGAAACATAGAATCGGAAAATGAATTTCAGTTTTGAGATCCGTACATCGAGAGCTTCGATGTATATTTTTTCTGAATTTTTTGAGGAGTTTGAAATTTCACTGATTTTTGAATTGCAATTGATATTAGGCATTTGTCTGCCATTGAAATGAGGAGCTGAAAGAAATTTTATGCGTAGGCAAATGAAAAATAGGGTAGGCTAGAGTTTATAACAGGGTATTTGTAAGTAGGGTTTAAATAGAATAGATGGATTGGGTTGAATATACGCGCTAACGACAAAGTGGACCAAAAACCCGTTCTGACTCCGAAGCGAAAATGGGTCAACCCGTGTATCAAAATAGATGTTTTAAAATATTTTAAACGCAGTGGAAAAGGTTTCAAGTCCAAATTCCATCGTATGAAGAAGTTATGCGAAAATCAATATTTTTCTAATTGATTTCAATTGATTTCAATTTCAAAGATTTCTAGGCGTTTCGTGTTCGTACGATCAAACGACAAGTCGCATTGCTACGAAACTTGAAATCCTACAATAATTCAACTTTACGGATCCGATGAAACTAGTTTCGTCGAAATCTGAGTCAGTGGCGGAAATGGCTATTTTTATATTAATTAAATAAATTAAAAATTAATTAATTAAATCAAATTTCCAATTTCAATTTGAAAATTGACAAATTTCATCACTTATGATTCCTCAATCATTTACAATGTTTTAACAAATTTAAATGTCAATTTAGAGGTTATTAATTTATAAATTTCAATATTAACCTCAATTTCATTAAATTCGCAAATTATAAATAAAATTACCAAAATTCCATTTAATTAAATAAAATAATTATTATTCCATTCATTCCTATCAAAAAGATGGATTAAACCTTGGATTCAAAGTATTACATAAATATTCTCACTATCATCTAAATTCCCATTTTAAATATTAAATTCATTTAATTGTAATTAATTCTTTTATCATAAATTAAATTCCAATATATTGATAAAACTTAATTTGCATTTCTTTTATTCAACCAATAAAATTTGACATTATCTCCAATTATTAATTACAATCAGTTAAGATCTTACCATCGGTTCCATTAATTATTTGCACTAAATTAGTTATTGCATTAATTCTCATTAATGTAACATTAAGGTTCATTTAACTCAAATTGATTTCAAATCTTATTATTAAACCAAATAAACAGGTAACTTTGAATTTTATTACCCAACTTACTATTTCAATCAATTATAACTTTACGATCTTAACAAATTTATAAATTGTCAATTTTCAAATATTAACAACTCCTAACCATTGTATTACCTTTCACATTAATGTACATTTACTTATTTTATTAACATTTATTTCCAATTATAATTCCATCAAGAAATTAAACATGTAACTTATAATATTTGTTTACAAGCCAAATGTATACATTAACTATGATTTGTATTCTCAATCAGTTTATTTACTTGGTTTCATACTTTTATTACATCAATTTCTACCTTATAAATAAAACTATGTTTCTATTTAATTTTCATTTATTAAAAATTCATTTCAAATTTCAATTAACAATAGGTAACATACACTAAGCATTACCGTTACCCTTTAATCACATAATCAAGCTTTTATTACTTACAAATCAATGTTGCCATAAATTTTCATACTACTATTTCATTCACTTATGTTCAATTTATAGTCAAACATAACATTTAGATTATTTTCCATAATTGGAATTTTATGAAAGTTCATTAATCATTAACTTTAATTAGAATTGTTTCTATCAAATTTTCATTCACACTTCCGTTACTATATTAATAATCGTTAAAGTAAGGTTTATTATCTACAACGAACATTAAAATTACTTTTCCAACATTGATTGTATAAATCTTCAATTTATTCGGTATCACTTCATCAGTAAATATAACTTTTGAATTCATTTCCCAATTTACTAATTTCAATCAATTAAACCTTATAATTATTTCAATAAATTGGGATTGCACTAAATTTGTCATTTATCAACTTGTCATAACCTTATTTCCTTAATTTACGTTTAGTTGCTATTAAGCAATATACTATTTCATTGGTTTATTCACAGTTACCTTTATTTACACATTTTCTATTTACAACCAAGTGTAACAATTTACACTTTTTTACATTATTGGAGTATCCCTTCAATTGTCAAATTTTAAATTTTAATAACCAATGCTACTATTCATTCTTAACATTTACTATAATATAAATTATACAATTTTTATTTTTCCTAAATTTAATTACAAAATCTAATTAAATTAACCGATTTATTTATCAAAATTTACGGGACGTTACACAATCTGGAAAACCAACGTAAGAAAACACATTCAATTGGATTATTAAAGTTTCAAAATCCTTTCAAATCGAAGGTATCACGTAAGACCACGCCACAAATAAACATGCCGGGTTTTTACCTTGTGATAACCAAAACATTTCTTATCAAATCCTCTGATATTATAGTAGTGCCTATATACAAATACTTGTTCAAACAGCCGAAATTGTTACATTCATTAAATTCCATCATAATAGGTATACGAACAAGTCCGAAGGCACTTATTGGAGATTGGGTTTCCATCCATGGAAGGACTACTGGGTACCGCCCGCCACAGTACGTGGTCTAGATCACCGTACCGAGGATCCACCCTAATCCCCTGCATCACAAGACCAGAGCTATCCCTTACTGGATAGTCCGAATACGATCACCTCACGATTGGAATCAGCAACCGCCCACACAGCCGAACAAAAAAGGACATTTAGATAAGGGATGACCTTATCTTAATTGGTTGCTAGCTACTTAGCCTTGTGTCCACCTCCCCTGTTTTAGCCATTCCCGGTTGATGAGGCTCGAGGCTATGCGTTATCTTTTTAGAACACATCTTACTTAGAATGCTCATTGTCCTCCTCATGATGTGCGGATAGCATTCATCCATACAAGATTCCGGGTCCGAACGGAACCGAAGGCACTATTCCTACTACATCCATTTTGGAATCCCCCTCAGGATTAGTAGCGATTAGCCCTTGCACTTCACTACTCCATCTTCGACTCCAAGTTCTTATCAAAAACGTTCAAACCGGATCGAAGTGGTTTTCAGGAAATCAATCACTATCCCGGTCTCTTCGAAACGATCAGTGCATTGGCCAATATTGATAGTCGGTTATTTAACTATCATATAACATCCACAAATAACCATCAAGCCCTAATAATGTCCCAAATTATTTATTTATTTCAAAATAACTTCACAAAATATATTTGCACTCTTCAATCCTTTGAAAAATAGTTTTCAAATCATTTATTCTCTCGTGGAATAAATTTCCAACCAATTGTTTTATTTCCACTGAAAAGCACCAAGTCCTTTAAAATTAGATTTTGTTTTAAAGAAGTTAAACTACATTATCCAAGATATACACTTAAAAACATTTAAAATATAAAACTACTTAAAACACTTTATTTAAAATACTATTTATAAAATTTTATAATAATTTCTCATGTAAAACTTAAGCCAAAACTAATTTTAAAATAAAAGTTAATCTATAAGGTACAAATATTAAGTAATTATCTTTAAATCATAATACTAGATAAATCTTTAAAATAATTATTACTATAACTAAATCAATAAATATTTATTTTAAAATCTTAAAACTATTTAAATAATAAACTTCTCAAAAGAAAACTTTCTTCTTTAAACATTTAAAACTTCCAATTTATATTTAAAAATCTTTCTTTGAAAATACACTTGGCTTTTCAAGAAATTTTACTTCCCATTTCCATATAACCGTCTAATCATTTATAATCCTTCTTGGTTTATTTCAATTTTAATTTACGTCTCAATCCCGTAAATTTCCTTTCCATCTTTAAAAATAAATCCCTATTTATTTTTAAAACAATTTCCCATTCCGTTATAAATTCCCACCGTGAATTTATACTTCCAAATAACCACTGATATCTTTTTTCACTTTATAAACCAGTTTATAAATTCCATAGTCTCATTGGCTTTTAAAACTCAGTTTCAAACACTAAATCAATTTCCGAATTGATTTCCAAATTTACTCTATTTAAAAATAAATTCCTTTACTTACTCAATTATTTCAAAACCCATAAATTTCAGATTTGCTCCATTATTATGATTTAAAATATTATTTAAACTGAAAATACCCATTTCATGCTTAATTTCAAAATTATTCTTTTATTTCTTCCCAAACCATTTAAATCCTGAATTAAAAAATTAATTCTTTAACTAATTTATTATATTTTAAAAAAAAAACAATACCACTTGTGCCCTCAAATTTTATTTATTTTCAATTATTCAAAAATCTCTTTTCCCATACTCAGGATTTATTATTAGAATGTTTAAATCAACCTTTATATTTTTGATATCTCAATTTACCCAAAATATATATAGTCAAACCATAGCATTCAATATTTTCAAAACTGATATCATCAATATAATCTATCACATATTATCAAATAAACAATAGACTTTAGGAATAAATTCCACTACTTTGAGGAATCCAGTTGGATCCTTCCAACTTGTTTTCCTGCATCCATAGATGTTAGCACAATAATTTAAAATACCAATTCCGCTTCAAGGCGGGATAATGCGGTATAAAGGGTCATCCGCTATTATGTGGGGCACATAGGGTCTCATTCGCTATATAATGTGAGAAATCAATCACTCCAATATATAATATATATACTAGTACATATACTATCATATCCATACTGATAATAATTATTAATGCAACCAAACAAACAATAATTTAAATTTAACTATTAAATTTAAGGGTAAATAATTTTAAAGGACAAATTAAAGTAAATAATTGCTCCAAGGACATGCGCAAATATATTTTACCGTAAGGACAAAGCCCAAAGCCCAGATACAAATTAAAATAAAACAAAGAATTCTGTTCGTCTCCTCCTCTTTACTTTCACAGCCGCAACAAATCAACATCTCCAACACATCCGCAACAATCGATAGCCGACGAACAAAAAGCACAATAATCGACAGCCGGAGAAACCCTAGCTACATCAAAAGTGGAGCAAAAAAGTGAAAATCAAAATTTTTAATCACTTCCAACAGTAGATATTCAAAGAGAAAACACAATGATACAATAGGGAAACCTATTTCTAGAGGAAATGATACCAAAGACAGTAAAGGGAAGAAGCAGCAAGTTAAAACTTAAAAGACCTACATCAGTAGAGGCGGAAAAGAAAAATAGAGTAAAAAAGAACAAAAATAAGACATGAAAATAATACAGCAATTGAAAGCAAACCAGAAACAACAGAAAGTATACCAGAGAAGGTAACTGATACTATAAAATCAAGTATAACAAATTTATTATATTTTTGTTATAGTAACAGTGAATATTTTTTGCATAGAACGAAGAAGAGAACATGCACCAACAAATAGTTGCAGAGATAACAGTTGAAGAAAATATGCAAAAAAGAGAACAAAGAACAGAAAGAAGAAATAAAAAATGATTCAAAAGAAAATAAAAACAAAAACTGTGGTAAATGAAATTGAAAATTATGAAACTAATACTAACAATTCCATACTGTTAAATGTATTCTAATATTATCAAAAATGTTAAACATGAAATATCTCAGAAAGAAGAAGGCAAAAAAGTTGCAGATAAAGAATCAAAAGAAAAACAACTCAATTCAGTAAAATTAGAAACATTATAACTCTGTAACATGATAGATATTGCAAAAATAATACCTGTAAATCATTTGGTAGAAGAAAAGATCAATAATTACAACAAACTGATACCTACTTACAGCAAATAATAGTCGGTATCATGTAGTGTAAATCGTTTGGTAAAATAATAGTCAGTATCATTTAGTTGAAATCCGATACTTACAACAAATTGATACCTACTTACAAAAAATTAATACCTACTTACAAAAAACTGATACCTACTTGAAAAAAAATGATACCTACTTATAGAAAACTGATACCTACTTAGTACAAACCGATACCTAGTTACTGCAAACTTGAAATCGTTACATATTTGACTGAAGATATTTCATTGCAGCTAATACCCAACCTATTGTTACATTTCAACGTAATTTGTTTCACAAAATTCTTATTGTCTTTATTTTCAAATAATAGGATGACGATGATTTTGTTAATCCACATCTAGTTTAAAAGAAGCTATAAAATTGGTATGAGATTTCTCTTTCTTTTAAAAAATTACTTATTACAGATAAAAAAGGTGAATATGACCTAACTTTTTAACATTTTGTCTTTATGGGAGACAAAAAATAGAAGAAATGCTTAAAGAATTCTGGAAAAGCAATAACATAGCAAATATGGAGGTGAAACCAGATGATATGCATCAAATAAAGTGTGCACAATAAGAAGAAGACACGTAAGTTTTTTTGATTAAAAATGATATCTACTGACAACAAAATGAATAATACAATTGAAACGACTAGTCATAATCAATTGAAAGTTTCTCATTATTCAAACTATCTGTGTTTTGCATTATAACATTTCATACATAATTCTATACATCATTGTATGCCTTTTATATTTAATTGAATTTGACTCATGACAAAATATTGAAAAATATTGTCTATCAATTTTAGTTCAGAAATAAACAGTTACTACAGGAAGAAAATTGAAACCTACATAAAGGAAACTGATACCTATAGAAATAAAACTGATACCTACATAAAAGAAACTGATATCTATGGAAACAAAATTGATACCTACATAAAAGAAACTGATACCTACAGAAATAAAACCGACGCCTACAAAAAAAAATAACAAATACATAATAAAAAAATATTTAGCAAATATATCTTAAAGTAATAACTACAAAAGCAAAAATTCATACACAAATCGATACTAAGTGTGCTAGTAAAACTGTTAAATATTTAATTCAAAGCATACTATATGCTTGTACCATTATCCCTGAAATTCAATGTTTCGTAATAATTGTAAACCTGATAATACAACTTATGCAAACTGATACTAACATTACATTTTGGTTTTGATAGGCTTGACTGTGGAATATTTGTAATGATATTCATCGTTTCACTGAACAAAAACATAATACCAATAAAACTTGAAAAGAAGGAAATATTATCCACAAGAGAAAAGATTGTCCATGCAATATTGACAAATGATGAACATTGTTGGAGTCTATCTAAATACATATCAAGCTTAGAAGAAGAAAGAAAAGGAAAGAACTGAATTAACATTGTGATGTTTCACAATTAAATTTGAAACTTCTAAAGTAATGTAATTCTGTTGAAATTTGTACTTGTGAAGTAATGATGTTCTGTTGCAAGTTGATACTTATGAAGTAATGATGTTCGGTTCTCAAAACAAAGCTGCTCTTACTTGTAGAAACAAACACCAGAACTGATACAGTAAAAACATTTAACTGATACTAAAACTGATACTATCACCTATACTAAATACTTGAAATTAAAATCAATTTGATAATATGCTATACTGAATACAAATAAATAAAAAAGGTTCAGTTACAATAAACCACCAAAACAAGTCACACATCCACTTATTAATCTGAACAAATTCAAAATGAAAAATAAAATCATATCCTCTTTGAAGCTTGACAACTCCGTTTATTATGATCAAGCTGCTTTGCACTCGCCACGTCTATTTTGCTTTTTCTAAAAATATGAAAATCCTCCTTTAGGCTTAACTGATGGTCTACCTGCGCTACATTATCTCCACTGCCAGAAAAAAAATTAGTAATAACATGTTCAATTTAGAACATTAGTTTTTTCATTTCAAAAGACTAACACCTAAGGTATAAAAAACCGATACCTAGTTACTGATAATCAAAAAAATTGATATTAAGAAAAAATAAAAATGATACCAGTAAACTGAACCTAAGATATGATACCTTTCCACTCTATCACAAGCTTACATACAACCCAATCAATGATACTTTTCCAATCATCACAAGCTTATATCTCATTCTTCAAATCGTATAAAGAGCAATCAATAGACAATCGAGTGCTAAAAGTGTTATTATTCAACACAAACAGACAAAGAAGACAGTTATCCCCACTGCCAATAAAAATAAAAAATAAACATAAGTAAAAATATGTTCAATTTAGAACATTAATTATTCACTTTCACAAAACTGATACCTACAATATACAAAACTGATACCTAGTTACTGATAAAAAATTGATACTATGAAAAAAAGATACCCACAAATTGAACCTAAAATATGATACTTTTCCACTCTATCACAACTTCATATACAACCCAAGCAATAATACTTTTCCAATCATCCCAACATTAATGCAAGAAAATGCAAGATAAATTAAATGAAAAGCAAATTAAAATGCGACACTGTATAAAGAAACGAATAATAATAAAAAACTTGCTGTTACTTCCACAATTTGCCATAGACGAACGAACAAACAATGAGAACAACAACACTACATACCATTTGTAAAAATGAACACAATTAGAAATCACGGCCAATTTTTTTTAACTTGAATACAAAAACAACAAAAAATAGAGTATTATAAGCATACCTAATTAATACAATTTGAAGAAAACAAGATCACGATACAAATATGAAAAGAACGAGATCAACAAAACGCGCATAAGAAAAAAAATGATCGATGAACTATAATTTTTAGAAGGACAAAATTGAAATAACCGAATGAAGTAGATCGATATTTTTATTGCGAGAGAGATATTTGATCGCGACTGAAAAAATTGATCGAAAGGAAGAAGAAGTAGCGTGCAAAAGTGGGCTGGAAAGAAAAACGATAATTTGTCCTTTAGAGAAAATGATTAACGGGCTGTCCTACATCCAAAAAAACCCTAAAAACTGTCCTTGAGGAAAATTTTCTGTAAATTTAAATGAAAATCCAAATGAGTGAGATTAACTCATCTTTGACCATAAATTTGTAATCCGATCCACACCGGCTATTTCCCTTACGATTTCAGACCTTGAATAAACATTAGATGATTTTTATTAATATTCGAATAAATCGAACAATTAAATTCCCATTTGATAAATTTAATTAACAAATTATTTTATTTTAAACTAATAATTTAATTTTGAACTAATTTCCTTTTTAATAAAATATTTTTAGCAACTAAAATAATTTAATAAGTTTTATTAAACAAATCTATCTCTATCATATATTATTTCAAAATAAACTAGTAAATGAAATTAGGTATATATGTATATTTATTCTTCTTTGAACTACATGTATAAAAATAAATACTTTATGGATTTCAAAAATCTAATTTTATATGAAATTTCACATTTTAAAATTCTATATTTCCAAAATATTGCATACATACTTATTTACTGTTTTTCCATACATAATAAAGTATGTGTGTGTTGTTTGCACAAAAAATGGACAAACACCTCCAAGTCGTATGGTTTAGTCGATTTTATGTTTTTCTTAGTGATTTGGGTGATTTATGCAAATGTATAAAAAGCAGTGACTAAGCTGTAAAAGACACACGGATTTATAGTGGTTTCGCCAAAACGTGCCTACGTCCACTTTATATGTTATTCTCCTTTTCTATTCAAATTACAAGTACAAAGCTTTGATTGCAAGTAACTGAAAGTTGTCTGAAAGTTCTATCCGTGCTTGAGCTCTCAAACTTGTCTCTCATTGTTGTACCCCTGCCCCTCTATTTATAGAGTGAGATTGGGGCAGGGGTCCTGGATGTATATAGCTGCTGGTGGGCCTGGGCTGAAGCAATCGGACCTGGCAGAGTTGGTTCGGCATCCACTTGGTCCGGAAATAGTTGGAGACGACTTGGTCCGGTGTGGCTGGTTCGGTGGTAGAGGAGCAGGTTGGTTTGGTGGTGAGATGTGGTAGGTTGGTCCGGTGTGTCTGGTTCGGTGGTGAGATGTGGTAGGTTGGTCCGGTGTGTCTAGTTTGGTGGTGAGATGTGGTAGGTTGGTCCGGTGTGTCTGGTTCGGTGGTGAGATGTGGTAGGTTGGTCCGGTGTGTCTGGTTCGGTAGCACCTGTGTTGGTTCGGCCATGATTTGGACCGGTAGTTGTTGGAGGTGAGGACTTGATTCGGCAGTAGGTTGGTTTAATCGATGGACTTGGTTCGGTGAACGGTGGAAACATATGGGTGAAAACACACCCAACATTTGCCCCCCAAAGTGGGGCATATGCTCGTATATGCCGTGCTTTGTTTATTTGGACAACCATAGCCGGCCCGAGAACCGAACCGGTTGGTCCGGCTATCCAACTTTCCTCTATAAGTAGGAGCCCTAGGCCTTCGTTATTCCTTACCGATCGAAACAGCCGAATCAAATTCTGAACTGCCGAATTAATTAGATTGCCGAATCAGCTATTGTACTAGACCGATCTTTAACTACCGGATGAGGTAAAATTCCTTCGAATGAATTCGAAAACTTCCAATACCGAATGAACTTGAAAACCTTCAACACCGAATGAATTCAAAGACCATCGATACCGAATGAACTTGAAAACTTTCAACACCGAATGAACTCAAAGACCATCGATACAGAATGAACTTGAAAACTTTCAATACCGAATGAACCTGAGAGTATAAGGCCGAATGATATATTGCCCCTCTTTTTCCAAAAGAATTCGGGGGTGCTTAAATGCCGAATGACCTTTCGTTTTATGAGTGAAATTACAGACTACATTGTTTGTATGTTTTAACGATATATTTTTCCTGTGTTTCAGATAAATGTCTCACAAAGTGGAAAATCGATCAGAAAGGATAAAATCTACGGACAGAAGAGAGTCTCCCATTGTGCCCCCAGTCCAGCCGGAACCAGCGCGACATGGATCTGCCCCGAGGTCATTAGTTGGCGGATATGGCCCTCAAGAGCTTCTGAACTCTCCTCCTGATTGCTTTCCAAGCTCTATCAGTGGGGAGAAGCTTGACGTTGTCTCCTGTTCCTTTGGGATTGATAGAGCACGCATGTTGTTGCCAGGGAAGGGGGTCATGCCATATAATCCCCCTGAAGGATACTTCGCTTATAGTAGGTACCACTGCATGTGTAGGGCCATTCCTCCAATCAATGCTTGGATAGTTAGCTTCGCCACCTATTAGATTCTTCTCTTGAATTGGACAGGTGGGACCTCTGGTCAGCATGCTGGGAGCTCTGATCCCGCGGTCAAGTAGATCTTGGGGGGTCGGAAGGATAGGGATGAGGTTCTGATGCTGCCGACTACTTTGGCTTGATCCGGATATTTTTGGTTTTACTTGACATTCTTGTATATACTAGTTCCAAAACATTAATGTACTTTCAGGCTGTAATTATGTCATTGTAGCGAATGATTTTATCCTTATATAATCTTATAACATAAGCTGATTCTATCGTATTTGAATGTTGTCGTTATTTTGATGTGTTGCATAAGAAATATAGCTGTGTATATGCATGTGCTTTAATCGTGTTTGATGCTAAGATCTTGCTTAAAATATAATTTCATGCCTCGCAATGTGAGTGTGATGTGTGAATAGGCTATAGCTACATGTTTATGTACAAGAAAAGGAAGTACCGCCCTCCATTTTTTAGTTGTAGACGGTAGCTTTGAATGTCTTGTGTGACTGAGGATGGAATGCAGCTGAGTGACCTGTTATCCAGTTGTGAGTTCTCATTTCCACTAGCGAGTGTCTCCCATTTTGTGTCATGTACTTTAGTGATCGTTATAGAGGATAGGAGGAAAATTTTTATAAATAAAATGGAAATATAAGAAATAGTAAAACTTCAATCACGGAAGGCCTTCGATGTGCTTAAGTTCGTGGCAAACCGGTTTTGTAGTCACTTTCCCTAGCTGTGGGTCTTGGAGACATTCGTCATCCGTCTTACGCCTCCGCGGGGAGTTTTCTTTTTTACCACAGCCGTACTTAAGACACATCGGAGCCGAGATCGCGCACAGTAACTACCCGGGCCATTATAGCCCGTAATCATGGGTATTATTCGATTTACCGTGGCCGGCTAGCGTGGGTGCCGATCGTCAACTGTGAACTGCCCTGCCTGGCCACACCTTATGTTGGGGCTTATAATCGGTTCACAGTCGCCGGCGAGCCCAACGCCGTAATGAGTTGCCTCGGCTATAGTCGGCCTTCTCGGTGGCTTATGATCGGCTCATTACACTTGGCTTTGAGGGCCGTCGCGAGCAATGAGTTAACCTGCAGCAGAGGGATGCTGGAGAAAAAGCGTCTCATTGGCGAGGGCATAGATTCGTATGGTACCTGTTAGGTCTTGTCCAGGTGAGGTTGTGCCGTGAAGTGTCCAGAATGGAAATGCCGTTACACAGGATTTTGTTCAGCAGAAAAGGATAAAGCTTAACAAGCAGCCAAGATATAAAGGAACAAGTTAAAAAGAGACAAGATTTTTTAAAGTGGTTCAGCACGGAAATGCCTACGTCCACTGATTCCCTTTGTTAATTCACTTCATATGGGCAGTACAAGTTAAGAAAAGTATCGACGAAGGTGTTGGATGTTCCATGCCCTCTGTAACGACCCGCTATTTTGGACCATTCAAATCGACAATAAAACCGTACATGTTCGACTTGAATAATTCAAAATACCGAATTGTTAATAAAATTTGGCAAAACTTAAAATATACAGTAAATAAATCAATCATAAATCACTTACACAAAGTAATACAATGCAGCGGAATAGATAAAGAATAGTAGTTCATGAAGCTACTATATACCTCAGAGTTAGAAATAAAATACAACCGAATAGTTCAAATGCCATGAAGTCTCCAATGAAACAGCTGGCTTCTCTGAACCAATCAACTGGATGACTGAAGGGATAGATAGCTGGATCTTCAAGCAAAGCTCCAACTTCGAAGATGAGTCTCAAATGTTGTATCTCTCAGTCTGACCCGAGCGTAAAGCAAAACACAAAACGCTCGAGTCAGGATTAACATTCTTATATCTATAAATCTAACTCAAGTGAAATATCAACTGAAATATAATTAACTTAGAGGATGTTTGGGATAACCATCCTCTAAGGGTCCATGGAACTATCTAAAAGATAGAAATATACACTATAACACCGTAGTCTTTTCAACTTAATTTATACTTCAAAACCAAATATCATTTTCACTTCAAATATCTCTATACTTCCCAAATAGTATTTTTATATATTAAATAATTTGTACAGTAAAGAAATTTCAATTCCCTCAACTTAACAAATCGTTTAACATCAACCTGACCACCCCATTTAAATCTATTTCAGTCTCAATTTATTAATTTAAATTCAACTCAATTTCTAAAATAACCACTTCAATTTTATCGATCTCAAATTCGGATTTGAAATCACAAAATACCCTTTATGTTCAATATATTTCAAAACTTTAAGTATTCAACGTTTCAAACTAACTTTTTAATCAATTTAGTTTCTAAATAATAAATTCAACTATACTGATTTCAAATACATATCCGAATCTCAAAATAAACCATTTAAATCCCAATATAGTTCAAAGCTTTAATATTTAATTAAATGTTCAATTTAATAGTTCCATATAGATCTCGATTTAACCTCATTATTATCTAGTCTTAAAATAATCCCTCATTAGATACAATATCATTTAAGTAACCTTAAATTACATTTTACTCAATATTTTCTTTAATTTATTTAAACGTGAAATATTCATTAAATCACTTAAATAAAAATCCAGTTACAAAATCATACCCTTAAATTTCCCATTCAATAATTTCAAATTGATTTAATTGGATAAATCCTTATTTAAATACCATTAAGATAAACCCACATTTATCTCCCAATCTTAGTAAATTGATTTAATAGTACGGTAGACTCTAAAATACTAAAACAATCATAAATATATATATATATATATATATATATATTATAAATTGACCTATCAAACTTGTACCCACAAATTTTACATAATACATATACCAAAACAGTAACGAAAATTGAAATACTATATTTTACATATCTAACATATGAAAGCTAATAAAATAACATATTTTATTATAGTCGAAACTGTTATAACCAAATATATAAAACATATAAAAATACGTATATTAATAGAAGGCTGCCAAATTTATACCATATATACCGTAAGCTATCAATAGTAAAATAAAACGTGTATATATATATATATTTAACTTATCAACTAGTTAGTAAAACATACGTATCTAAAAGCCGTACGATAACTATATGCTAACAAAAGTCAAAACTATATACCGTAAAATCTTAAAATAATATATATAATACAGTATAAATATATACTAACCTTTATATATGAACAGAAGTTAAATATTTATATACACGTTTATGAATATAACAATTATCATATATATACTATTATGAAATATATTATTATTTTTAAAGTTCAACTGTTAGGGAATTCAAAATCCACATAGTTGCAGTAAACATATAAAACAAACCTTATGCACAATCTATACTGTTCTTAATATATAAAATAGACTTATATCAAATAAAATGCGTACTTACTTTTAAAAACCAGAGAGGAAATGTTTTGCCAACTAATGTATGCGGCCATGGGGAGGAGGCAGGCCAACGAAAAGAGATAGCTCATGCTCAGGTTTGGAAGAAATAAGAAAATATGGAGGGGAAATGAGAACAGGCAATTTTTAAAGGAAGAATGCATGCGTGATTCAAGCAACATGACATGGCGAAGGGCATTCTTTAGGCAATAGAGAAAATGCTAGTTTCTTAAATATAAAGGTAGGTCTGCATCTGATATGTGAACGTGCTATATGACTTTATATAATATTTACAAAGCTCTCTCCTCTTTTAATATTAATTTGAGGGCAACGAATAGCCTACAGAGAGAAAAGAAGATGCAATCTATGCTATACTATATAAATATATATTCCTAGAAACACGGAAACGAAGAGGTAAAAGAGGAAAGAGAAAGTGGCGTATAAATGAATGGTAAATAAATTTAGATTTCAAATGAAATAAATGGAACAGCGGAGATTAAAGTATGGATGTAAATCCTAGAATAATAAAAACAACGGTTATATGTTGATTAAGAAAAATAATTAAAACAATTAATGGCTTAAATGGGGCAGCATGTTTCAAATTTTTGAAATGCAAAAGAAACGTACACTATAAATATAAAGTTTTCAAAAGCAAAAGAAACGTAAAGCTGTCCATTAATTCATCAAAACGTTATTTAAGTAATAAATTGAAATTGAAAAAAAAAAGTAATTGTAACGGTCAATAGTTGATTTAGCTATACACTTAAAGCAATAAATTTTTGTTTGTTTGTACAACACATAGTGAGTTTTGAAAGTCAAGGATATAAAAATGGACAAAAGGAAAGAAATCAGTAAATTTTTGTGAGTAATAGCTTTCCAAGGAAAGGTAGGCTTACATTATATATACATGCTGAGATGATTAGGCACGTTCAAAAATTTTGAAGCAATGAAGGAATTGGAAATAAATATAAAATGAAAGAAATTTGAAAAGTCCGTAGCTATGATTTAGCCAAAATTTATTAAAGCCATTTACTAGGAAGGTTGGAACCGAAATAATAGGGAGAGGAAGGCACATTAAATTTGATGACAAAGTTGTGTTCGGATCTATAAGCAAGTGGTTTATATATTATTGGCCTTATGAAAGCGAGGGTAGGAACGGATGCTACTAGCTTGATGATTTGAGATTCTTTCAAGCGTTAAAACAAAAATAAAGAGAGACCAGAATAAACGCACCACCATAAATATAAATATACGCTTCAATTGCAAAAGAAACCTATAGAGAAAATTATGGGTAGTGGGAAAGGTAAAGTCAGTGCACGAAACTACAAGGAATAATAAAAGCAAGGTCGATGATCTCAAATTTATTAATGGATACGAATGGAAAAGTCTACCTGAATTGAAAAAGTATTAAGCAATAGAAATCTTTAACGGTAGTAAAAAGAAACCGTTACGCACTGATTTAGAAATCAATTAAAGCAATTAATAGCTTGAATTGGACAGCACGTTTTCACAATTAAATAAACTTCCATAAAATTATTTGAAAATTTACAATCTGCTATATTTAAATATACGTATTCATATAAACATTTTATTTAAAAATTCAATTATTACAAGATTTCACAAATGTTCAATTAAATACGTTATAGAATTAATTAAAGTTGTTAAAATTTTCCGAGTCGTTACACTCTCCCCCACTCAAAACTTTTCGTCCCCGAAAAGGAAGGAGGTAGGAGAATAAAACAACCAGAAAAAAAAATAGATTGAAAGCCAAGATAAAAAATAAATTTTAAAACTATATAAATTTTATTTAAAATATTTATTTGAAAATTTCATTTGAAATTAAATTTTCTTTAATATTTAATACTTCTCAAACTCCTTTGCAAACATTTATTTACATTATTACTTCTATTTACAAAGACTATTGAAAATATTAAATCCAAAATTTATGAAATTTTTAATTTTTCTCAAGATACCTTTCAAATATTATCAATAAATTAATAATCATTTTCTTTAAAGATGTTTTATTTAATTTATAACTTCAAAAGTATTTATAACACTAAAATTTTATATAAAACAATGTAGTATACAAATAAGCAATATTTAAAAGATTTATTCAAAAAGGAAAGGAAGGTAGATTCCGAAAACGGAATATAGGTGAAAAATAAAGCTGAGCAGATGAGGTAGATTCAAAAGAATAGAATTGGGCACGAATAATTTATTTCAAACCATAAGAGTTTAAATTTCAAATATTAATACAAAATTTCTTTCTGAAAATACTTTTATAATAAAATACCTTTATAAATAAAATACTTTTATATCGAAACCAATTTTTCTTTCGAAAATACTTTTATAACTCAATGTTTTAACAAGTTTATCCTCGTTCTTGCAGACTCTGGCCATGCGTTGATCAGGCGCAAAGCTAGAGTTCTTCAAGTACTTAGTAGACCTGTTTCAACATCTAGTGAAAATACTTAAAAACCCTTAAAAATAGATATGGAAAGTACAATCCAAACAAACAACCAAACCAAAACCTTTGTCCGACCATGGTTCGCAGATACACAATGTGTTAACGCTAGAATTTGAACGCTAACACCCCAGTGTGTAAAGTGAGATCGTGAAAGCACCACCCGATAACTCGGGAACAGATTATAAGAAGATAACAGTGAAAAAACAGTAAACAACAGCAATTTTATAGTGGTTCGACTTGAGAGATAGCCTACGTCCACTTTGAATATCTTTATTGACGATTTGATTACAAATCAATGCAGTTACACTTTGATTACAACACACTTTGAGTTTCAAGTGACTTTGAACAAGTAGTCTAAACTTCAATGTCGATCCGAATCTTTGAACACATGTTTGACATGTTTGATTTCTTCATGAAGTTTCTTGAAGGTGTCGAAGCAGTTTAGAATGCAGCAGAGTAACGGTGCTTGAAATGAATTAGCAAAAAGGTCCCTTGAATGTTGGGGGTGGCCATGTATTTATAGGCAAATCTGGATAGAAGTTTTTTGCCCAAGTCCTGAGTCGTGACCTACTCAGGCTAAGCCGTGGCCGAGTCAAGTTGAGTCGTGGCCGGCTCATTTGGTCTTCTCACTAGCTCATTCTCTTGCTGGATTCTAAGTCAAGAATTGAGTCGTTGGCGAGTCAATTCTCACTGGGTCATGCATTGTAGCAACGGAGTACGACTCAGTGGCTTTAAGTCGCGGACGAGTCATCCTGAGTTATGAGTCATCAAATCATTTCTTAGGTCGTCAATTCTCTTGAGTCGTTTCTTATGATGAGTCGTGAACCTGTTGAGTCGCTGGGGCCAAGCCTTTGATGAGTCGGTAATGCATTGAGTCGGTCCTGCCTTGTGAACCGTTAACCCCTTGAGTCGTAACCCTTTAAGTCGCTTTGAGCTTTAGGTCATTAACTCCTTGAGTCGGTGACTCTTTAAGTCGCTTTGAGCTTTAGGTCATTAACTCCTTGAGTCGGTGACTCGATGAGTCGCGAGGCTTCCTGAGTCGTGAGGCTTCCTGAGTAGTTAAACACCTTAAGTCGTGGCTCGTCCCCGGCCTTAAGTCGTCAACTCCTTTAACTCGTAGGCTGGAACGGGGTTAACATTTGCCCCTCGAAGCACACGCTTAAGTCGTAAGTCGTGTGCTTCGACTTATCATAACCCGGGCGTGCCGATTCGAGTTTCAGCTCTTCCGGATATAAAACGCTTGACTCGTTCCTCCTATCTCCTACTTCTTATCAGCGATCTTCTAAACCGCATCCGCCATTAACGCACCTCTAAGTTCTCACAGGCGATTCCAACTCGACTCTCCTCTGATCATCTTTGACACCACATTATGTAAGCAATCTTGCTTCCCTTCCGATTATCGATCATCGTTAACCAATGCGCTCTCTCCCTACCTTCATTTTACTCCCTCGAGTCTTGCGAGTTTGGTCATTCTAACCATCGAGGGATGTAGGGTTGTTTGATCTGATGATTTTTGTCTTGAGGTGATTTAGCGGCGTGATAAGACCGGGGTTGTTTATTGAGAGTTTTATTGGGTTAATGGGTTAAAGGTTGGAAGATTAACGGGTTAGGAGTGAAATGGTTTATGGGTTAGAAGGCAACCTGGTTTAGGAGTTAGGTGATTAGTTGGTCAGATTGATTCGAATACTGCTTTTGGTACGACTCGGTCATTTTTGTATGATCCAACAACCATGATCCGACCCAACATGCCCCACGGCCTAAGCCTTGAGTCGTGGCCGAGATACTTACGACTCACGACTCACGACTCATGACTCACGACTTACGGCCTAAGCCTTGAGTTGAACCAGAGCTTCTCCCTTTTTATACGACTTACGACTTAGGGCACTGCCGACTCAAAAATTTTTGAGCCGTTGACGAGTTAGGACTTGCGTGAATTCTGCTTGAACTTTGGACCGTTGCATTAACTTTGAACTGTTGAATTTTATTGCATTCATTCACAGGTTATTTTGACTTGCAGGCAAACAATCTGTTCAATACAACATTCACAGAAAACTGGGACGAATATACTGTCATCGACTGCCCATATCTAATGACAGATTAGTTAATAACAGATAATTAACTTAAACAAATCGTGTGAACGAAGTGCTATCGATTTCAAGTAGAATATTAAAGCAACACTGAAACAGTCAATTGAAACTGATCAGCCTGCACTAATATTATGCTTGAACTTTAAATTAACAAGTTCTGAAATTACCATAGTCGATCAATCGTCAACCAGTTTAATTCCAGTTATATTTACTTGTTATTTTCATTAGTTCTGCACAACACTTCACACTTTTAGGAAACGTGCACCTTCGCATTTGAACACCCAGTTGCTTGTGTAGAATGACATCTCAACAAGAAGAACCGATGGGCCAGGCTGAAGATGTCTTCCCAGTAGCCAACTTGTTGGATAACCCTCCGGAGAGAACTCCTACAACTCTGAATCAGCGGGTGTTTAACCAATTGCTCATCCAGTTTGGCATTGCCGAAGCTGATGCCTTACTGCCGGGGCCAAATGACACTGCAGATAGGCCCCCTTCTGGCTTTATTGCTGTCAACCGCCAAATGTGCTTGAGCGGTGCCATACCACCTTTCAATGACTTCCTTCAGCAGTTCCTGCTTCGACTATCTATCTCTCCATTCCAATTGCACCCCAATGGTCATGCCATTCTGATGGGGTTATGTGTGCTATTTAGTAGAGTTCTGGGCCGATTACCGAGCTTTGAGGAAATCTGCTACTTCTGCTCATTCACAAAAATTAAAGATCATCCCTCTATCGTAGTTATAAGGAGTGCTCGAAACCGCAAGCTCATCACCGATCTTCCTGAAAGCGTTCATGGATTTCTAAATCAATACTTCTTTGTCCGCTGTCCTCCAGGATTTTATGCCATCTGGAGAGTAGGAAGTAAGATTTTCCTGCTTTTATTTCTCCATTCTTGGGCTTTTCGAAATCTGGGTTGCTAAACGCTAACTTGGCTTCTTTTTTTTCCTGTTTTAGCACTTCCTCCTCCCTCTAGAGATCCATGCTATAAACAAATTTTTGAGAGATTGAACGCCGTGGCGGCAGAAGAGAGGAGTATAAAGTTCTTGTTAAATGATGGATTTTTACATCAATATGGGCTTCTTCATTCCTCTCGCTTCACTCAGCTTCGTGAAGTCCCAACTGAAATTCCGGATTCTCCGACGGAAACTCCTGATGCCCCGGTCTGTACTAAAGAGCACACGCAGGGAGGAACCTCTATAGAAACTCCACTAGTGAAGTGTTCAATTCCGAAGGACGTTGCGGGGTTGTCCGACAAGTCCGCACTTGCCCCAGTTATCGAAGAGGAAGAAACTCCACGATCTTCCGGAAGATTTGCTGACGAAGGAGTTGAGAAAGCCAGTCCCAAAAAACATAATGGCGATGATGTTTTCGAGGGGTTGAGCGATTTAATTGTGACTTCTCAAGAACTTTTCAAAGATGATGTTTCCAAAACTATCTCTTCTGTAATTGAGGCGACATCCTCTCTACAACAAATGTCAACTCCTTCCATTCAAGTTATCACTACCTCTACTCCACAGAGTGGTCTGTAACTTGATGCGTGTAGTTTACACGTTACACAACACTTAGGATTTTTCAGCACTTCTACGCATTCATCTTCTTATACTTTAAAGATTTCTAAAGCTTATTATTTTTATTCCAGATTCTCCAATGGGGCGCAGCAGTTCATATTATGATGATTTCCAGCGCTACGGGAGGCATAGCCAATATGATTACAGGCGTCACCTCCCCTCTTATAGAGAATCGGATGAAGAGAGGGCCATCAGGAAAGCAGACGAGAGACGAGCATATGAAGAACGTCACCGAAGAGAACAAGAAAGACATGACCCTCCCCACAGAGATGATGATACCCAAAAAAGAAAGACTCATGATGAGAGAGGTAAAGGTCACATGGACGATTCTTCTAGCAAGCGAGCTAAACTTACTGAAGAAATAATGCCGACAGTTTCTCAAAATGTTCCTGCTGAATCTCCTGCCCCCGTTCGTTCCGACATTCAAACAATCATCAACCGGCCCGCATACCAAGTTGGGCAAGGTCCTCCCACTCTTCAAAGTCGATTCCCTCAGTGGTGCCTGAGAGGGGTTCGATTTGATCTCGACTTGGTTCCTCTTGACAAATCGGCTATGCTACGAAATCTTGAGGCTGTCAGGACTGATATTGAAAGAATGTCGAACTGGCAAAAACTTGTCGACGAGCTTCGGAGGGTTAACCGAGCCAATCTCGAGGCTATGCTCACAATGGAGAACGATAAGGCTGAGTGGCAGAAGACTCTCGAACAACATGACGCCGAAATGAGAAGTATTGCTTCCTATAATGAAAAACTGGAAGCGGAAGTAGAAAAGCTTAAGGAAGAATTAGCTACTTCATCTACTTTCCATTCTCAAAAGGAGAGCATGCTTCAGCAACAAGTACGAGATGCGCATGCCAGTCAAAGGGCAGTCGAAG
Organism: Allium cepa; assembly: GCA_030765085.1. NCBI lineage: Eukaryota > Viridiplantae > Streptophyta > Magnoliopsida > Asparagales > Amaryllidaceae > Allium > Allium cepa. Next base: position 726,918,165 of record CM060938.1, on the reverse strand, counting down.
ATAAGCTTACACACCAGGAGAAGGTCATAGAAGAATATCGCGCTGAAACCTTACAGCTGCGAGAACAGACCGGCTCTCAGAGCTTGGAGATAGAGATGCTAAAAGCTCGACTTGCTATGGCCGAAAAGGAGCGTGACGAGGCTGTTGCTGGTAAACTCGCGGCCGAAGAGGCCCATCAAGCAACCAAAGCTGACATTAGCTCCACATTATTTGATTTCTATCTGCACAGCATTTTGGGGCGTGGCAGCCTTGCCTTTCTAGGCCCTACGTATGAAATTACATTAGCTGAAGTTTGGGAGGCAGCACTCGATATGCTAGGTGGTAAAGGTGCTGGCTACGCCGAGACAGCTCTTGAAGAGCATTATCGCGATGATGATGCCCGCGCCGCTCTTGCCAAGGGAAAAGAGCAACTCGCCAGGGTACGGGCCGAAATGGCGGAAGGGGAATGTTCTGAGAAAGAAATACCACCTACCACTTCTGAACGTCCTTTAGTTTCTTCCGAAGTGGACATTACAGGTTCCAGTGCTCATTCGTTGCCTCCTACAAGAACCGGGGTAATCACCCCTACTGATGATGGGGCTTTGGAGGATATCGAGGCTCAGAATTATGAGATTGAACTAACGAATCAAACATCTTCAGATAATTTTGACATTGGTCCGATTCAGGTGGATCGCTTGCTTACTCCTCAAAAGTTTGATGGGCTTCTCGATTACTTCTTGAATCTCGACGAACCCATATCTCCCTTCTTTCGGGGAGATACTAATATTTTTAATTTCTCATCTTCTGCAGTTGAAACACCAAGTGCTGTGCAGACTTCACTTCCTCCGGTTATCCCTCCTCCATCTCTTCAGGTGACTCCTCTTTCTGCTTCACAGCCCGGGTCACAAGAGGAACAGATTGAGGCTCTTCATGGCTTGGATGACCCTATCGCTTCGCAAGAGCAGAAGGACGAAGGACTTGAAGGAGGCGAGACCTCCCCGGAGCGGACTCCCTCTGATGACGTAGTTTTGTCCGCTCTTGTTACTCCAGGGAGTGAGTCTTCTTCGAAGAGAAGAAAGAAGCACGGAACATCGAAGAGGAGGGGGAAGAAAATCATCACTACTGAAGAGGAACCGGAAGTTGCACCGGTTGCACCTCCCTCTCCTTCTTCCTTTATGCCTATAGATAGACCTGAAAAACTAATCATTCGGCCAGGCAAAGGGTCCAAAGGTGGTAAGAAGAAGTGAAGAGTCGGACTTCAGGCTTTTTGATTCCTTTTTTGTGTGATGGTCGGATGTTGTGCAGGCACCGGCCCCTGCTTTTTTATTTTGAAACCTGTATCTGCAATTGAATAAAATGATCCTTTATTTGTACAGACTCTTGTTTGAATTTAAGAATGCATTTATTATTCATTTTTGCACAAGTTTATTTATATGATATTGCGATGATCTTGTGGTATGTTGTTTGAGCATACTTTACCGATGTAGCTATACCATTTTGTATGTAACTATACCATGTTGCCCCCATACCATAAGTTTGCTGCAATATTTTATACTTTGAGGGGAGTCGCACTCTTATTTTCTGAAGAATAATTACTTCATTCTTGAAGAAATTTTTCGTAGAGTATAACTTCCTTCATATAAGTTTTTATGCTTTGTCCTTCGAAGAAATCACTTTTTTCCTTTTGCTTAAGTATGCATTTTGCCAAGTGAATTCTTCTATGTGGTAAAGCAGGCCTCTGAAGAGTACTTTAACTTTCTTCCCCTCCTTTTTTTTTTGAGGAAGGTTATTTTCTAGAATAGGTAAATCACTCTTCCTTTGAAAGTTAAAGTATGTTCTTGATGAGGATTTTTTTTTTTTGAAATAGAAATTTGTACTTCTGAGGAGGGATTTTTCACGTTTCAACATTTGGAAGTTTTATTTCAATCTTGGTGAAATGTGTACCTCCAAAGAGTTGTGCCTTCGAAGAAAGCCTTTTCACGTTTCAACACTTGGAAGTTTTATTTCAATCTCGGTGAAACGTGAGCTTCCGAAGAAGTCCTTTTTTTTTCTTTTTTTTTTGATTGTGTCCCCGAGAGGGGGTTGTACCTCTGAGGAGGGATTTTTCACGTTTCAACACTTGGAAGTTTTATTTCAATCTTGGCGAAACGTGTACCTCCAAAGAGTTGTGCCTTTGAAGAAAGCCTTTTCACGTTTCAACACTTGGAAGTTTTATTTCAATCTCGGTGAAACGTGGGCTTCCAGAAAGGTCTTTATTCATTTCAACTTTGGTGAAGTGAAATTCCGAAGAGCGGCTGTTACACTTCAACTCCTGGTGAAATGTGCCTCCGAAGAGGTCTTTATTTTGTTTTCATTTCAACTCTGGTGAAGTGAAATTCCGAAGAGCGGCTGTTACACTTCAACTCCTGGTGAAATGTGCCTCTGAAGAGGTCTTTATTTTGTTTGCATTTCAACTCTGGTGAAGTGAAATTCCGAAGAGCGGCTGTTACACTTCAACTCCTGGTGAAATGTGCCTCCGAAGAGGTCTTTATTTTGTTTGCATTTCAACTCTGGTGAAGTGAAATTCCGAAGAGCGGCTGTTACACTTCAACTCCTGGTGAAATGTGCCTCCGAAGAGGTCTTTATTTTGTTTGCATTTCAACTCTGGTGAAGTGAAATTCCGAAGAGCGGCTGTTACACTTCAACTCCTGGTGAAATGTGCCTCAAAGAGGGTTTTCATCGCCTGGAAGTTACTCTCTCATGGTTGGAGGGTCATGACTCCTCCAATATTTTTTGTTGAGTAGAGAATTTTCTTTTTTGTGGCGTATGACCCATTAGAGGTCTTTATCCTTCGAAGAGTTGTGCCTCCGAAGAGGATTTGTGCTGCCGATGATGGCTTTGGTTGTTCCCTTGTCCACTTGCTTATGCTTTTTCAGTGATCCTCTTTTTTTTTTTTTTTTTTTTTACAAGTGACTCGTTTAATCCAAGGAAATGTACTTCATTGCCAGGCAAGTTCGTGAGAACGAGCATCAGCTTCTTAATTGGATGTTTGTTTGTTTAAACGATCTCAATTTATTAGCAAAGGCCCGTTTCTGTCGAAATCATAGGCTGTTCAATTGAAGTACTTCCTATCTAGGATTTGAATTTGGAGCTTTTGTGACTTGAAATTTGGCGAGAATCACTGGGTCTTATTATGTGCAAGTTTCACTTCCATTGTCTGCAAAAATTTAAATCGATATTTCAGCAATACATTCTATGTACTTTTTATATCGAAAATAAAGCAAACATGTAATAATAATAAGGAACACAAGATTTATAGTGGTTCGGCCAGGAAATTGGGCCTACATCCACTTTATATTTTTTCATTATTTACTTGCATCAGTTTTACAATTGCCTTCAATTACAAGAATCATACATTCATAATTCTTTTTACAATATTTCAACAAAATTTTCAAGTAAAGTATGGACGCAAATGATTGCTGTTCCATGCCCTTGGAATTTGATCTCCTTCGACAGTAGTGAGTTTGAATGTGCCGTCAAGAAGCTTCTGACCTATGACATATGGTCCTTCCCAGTTTGGCCCAAACACACCTGTCGCTGTCATAATTCTTTTCAGGACTAGGTCTCCAATCTCAAAGTTGCGTTGGCGAACTTTGGAGTTGAAATGTCTGGCTATCCTTTGCTGATGAGCTGCAATTCTGAGATTAGCCTCATCTCTTTTTTCATCAAGGAGATCTAGCGCTTCAAGCTGTAGCTTTTCGTTTTCTGCTTGATTGAAATGGATTCTCCTATGTGAAGGGACCTCTATTTCTACCGGAATCATTGCCTCTGACCCGTATGCTAATGAAAACGGGGTGTGCCCAGTCGCAGTTTTGTGAGTGGTTCTGTATGCCCATAGTGCCAGTGGTAGCTTATCGACCCAACCACCTTTTGCTCTTTCAAGTTGCTTTTTGATGGTTGACTTAATAATTTTATTCACGGCTTCCACTTGCCCGTTTGCCTGCGGATGAGCCACTGCTGAGAAGCTTTTTCGGATTTTGAATCGCTTGCAAAAATCTTGAAATTCTTCACTTTCAAACTGAGTACCATTGTCTGTAATTATTTTTTGAGGCACACCGTATCTGCAAATGATGTTTTTAGTTACAAAACTTATCATCTTCTTTGAGGTGATAGTAGCCAGTGGTTTAGCTTCTGCCCACTTAGTAAAATAATCTACAGCAACGATGGCATATTTAATTCCAGATTTGGCAGTTGGTAACGGTCCTACAAGGTCTATCCCCCATATTGCAAACGTCCATGGACTGACCATCTGTGTGAGTTCAGTGGAAGGAGCTCTAGGAATTTTGGCAAATCTTTGGCATCTGTCACATTTTCGGGAATACTCTGCTGCATCTCGATTAATTTCTGGCCAAAAATATCTATATCGGAGAATTTTCTTTGCTAATGTTTGACCACCTGAATGCTCACCACATTCTCCTCCGTGTACCTCCGCTAGGATTGCTTTGGACTCTTCCCTGGATACACACCGAAGTAATGGCATTGAGAATCCCCGTCTGAATAATCGGCCATCCTGGATTATATATCGAGAGGCTTTTCTCAATAGCTTTTGTCGTTCTTTTGAGTTCCCTGGTAAGGATCCATTGAGCAGATATTCTGTTATCGGAGTCATCCATGATTCTTGCTCTTGAGACATGCTCATGATCCAATCAATATCCATCTCATCAATGCTAGGAGTCGACAGGACCTCCACCGGAGTTAACCCCAGAAATTGAGCTTCGCCTGTGCTAGAATACTTTGCGAGAGAATCTGCTTTCATGTTTTCTTCTCGAGGAATGTGACTTATCATGTAATGATCGAAATCACCCAGGAGTTCCCAAGCCTTTGACAAGTAGGCGGGCAGATTCCCCCCTTTTGCTTGGAATTCCTTTTTGACTTGGCATACAATAAGCTTAGAATCACTGAATATCTGTAACGCTCGGATGTTTAATTCTTTAGCAATCCTTAAGCTAGTGATAAGGGCTTCGTACTCTGCTTCATTGTTTGTCGAAGGAAATTCCAATCTTAGCGCATAGCATAATGATCGGCCTCAGGGGTCTCAAGTACAATTCCGGCTCCAGAACAGTAGTCGTTTCTCGCACCATCAACATATAATTTCCATTGGATTGTGGAATCGTCGTCCGTTTCTTCCTCACTGTTACCCTTATCTGTGAATTCTGCGATGAAATCCGCTAAAGCTTGTCCATTGATTGCTTTTCGGGGATGATAAGTGATGTCATACTGACTGAGTTCAATATTCCACTTTAGAAGACGACCCGAAGTCTCAGGGCGAAACAGGACCTGCTTTAAAGGTTGATCAGTGAGGACTCTGATAGGATGAGCTTGAAAATATTGCCTCAATTTTCTAGATGCAATTAGTAGGCAATAGGCGAGTTTTTCTAACTTAGAGTAATTCATCTCTGCCCCAGTGAGTCTTTTGCTGATATAGTAAACTGGATGTTGAATCCTTTTGTCTTCTCGTATCAGCGCTGCACTTAAAGCATGAGATGATACTGCCAAGTATATAAGAAGATCCTCGCCATCGCCAGGCCTAGAAAGTATTGGAGGCGTTTCCATATGGCGAATCAATTCATCAAAAGCTTTTTGGCATTCGGGAGTCCAATCGAAGTTTTTCTTTCCTTTCTTTAGGGCGTCAAAGAATGGGATGCATTTATCTGTGGCCTTGGAAATGAACCGACTCAAGGCGGCGACTTTTCCATTGAGACTTTGCAATTCCTTCTTTTTCTAGGAGCTTTGACTTCTTTTAATGCAGTAATTTGAGATGGACTGGCCTCAATGCCCCTAGCGCTCACGATGAAACCTAAAAACATGCCGGATTCCACTCCAAATGAAAATTTTAAAGGATTGAGCTTCATTCTGTATTTCCGGAGGACTGCGAACATGTCTGCTAAGTGTTCTATATGATCCACTGCTTTCTTAGACTTTACTAACATGTCATCGACGTAGACTTCCATAGTCTTGCCCAGTTGCGGTTTGAACATAGCATTAACGAGTCTTTGGTATGTTGCCCCTGCATTCTTCAACCCGAAGGGCATAACTTTGTAGCAGTAAAGACCAGTGTCGGTGATAAAGCTCGTATCCTCCTGATCTGGCTCATGCATCATGATCTGGTTATATCCGGAGTAAGCATCCATAAAAGATAACAATTCGTGTCCCGCTGTTCCGTCTACCAGTTGGTCGATTCTGGGTAATGGGAAGCAGTCTTTGGGGCAGGCCTTGTTTAGATCCGAAAAATCGATGCATACTCTCCATTTTCCGTTGGCTTTCTTCACCAGTACTGGATTTGAAACCCAATTCGGATAGGTAGATTCTTTGATAAAATTATTCTCCATGAGCCGATCAACTTCTTCTTTTAGTGCCGCCGACCTTTTTGGACCTTGAGTTCTCCGTTTCTGTTTCACAGGTGTAAATTTTGGATCAATATTTAGAGCATGCACTGCAATTTCTGGGGATATTCCACACATATCGGCATGAGTCCAAGAAAAAACATCCAGATTTGTCTTTAAAAAAGATATTAAGATATTCTGAATTGACACATTAAGTTGTGAACCCACATTCAACACCTTGTTTGGGTCCTTTGGGTCAACAGGTATTGGTATTGTCGTCTCCACTGGTACCACTCTATTTTCCCCTGCACTGACTTTTCTAGGGTCCATCTCTTTCCTTGCTCTGCTGTGCTCGCCAGTGCAGGGTCCGCCCTGTAATTGCTACAAGGCTGGTTCTTTGATGCGGACTGGGGCTGCCGCATTCTTTCCCATTTCTCTTTTTCTGGTTTCTCGTAGCTCTGTCAGATAACACTCTCGCCCAGCATTTTGATCCCCTTTTATAACTCCCACCCCATTGTCTGTAGGGAATTTAATAGTGAGGCACCACGGGGCAAGAACAGCTTTGAACGCTGCCAGAGTTGGACGACCAAGGAAAGCATTGTAAGCAGAAAATTCGTCGACAATCACAAAAGTTTGCTTGCGGACCATTTTTCTCTCTCCTTCTCCAAGTTCCACAAACAAATCAATGGTTCCTACCGGCTGTTTTGGCTCCCCAGTGAAGCCAGCGATTTTCTGCGATGAAGCTTGCACATCAGCCATAGGGATCTTCATTTGGTCGAATGTTTTCTTGAAGAGGATATTGCAGGATGCGCCACAATCAATGAGAACTCTTCTGACAATAGCTGGCCCGATACCAGCCGAGATGACTAAGGGGTCCAAGGTAGGAGCTTTAATACCTGCGGAATCCTTAGCTTTGAATACAATATCATCATCAAGAGTTCTTTGTTGCTTCAAGGGTGTAGCACCTTCCAAAACGAATACATCTTCCTCTGTCGGTACATACTTTAAAGCTCGGGTATATCTTTCCATCTCACCCCAGCTTGTGCCCGCTGGGTGAGGTCCTCCTGTAATGACATTGATAACGGGCCTTCCAGATTCATGCCCTGCAGCCTTCTCAATCATCCTAGGCTGATGAGTAGGAGCCTGTTGCCCCTGACTAGATGAAGCAGGATTGTTGCTATTCTTTTTCACAAATTGCTGCAGTTTGTTTTCCCTTAGCAACTCTTCAATCAGATTTTTCAACTGGCGGCATTCGTCGGTTTCGTGACCGGGTTGATTATGGAAGCGGCAGAACTTCCCACTTTGTATAGCCTTTTTCCCGGTCCTTAGAGGAGGAGGTTTAGAAAAGTTAATAGAATCTTTAGTGGCAATGTAGATACGTTCTGGTGTATCTGATAAAGGAGTATATTCTGATGGCTTGAAGGATCGGGGCTTCTTCAGATTACTCTACTTCTTCCCGTTGTTATTTTCCCTTTTTTGCCCTATAGATTCATTCTTGCGTGGAACAACAGTGTTATCTTCGGCTTTTTCCAACACTGCCTTTACCGGTACGGGACGGCTTTCTAAGCGTATGAATTCATCTGCTTTTTTATAGAACTTTTCAAGGGAATTTGGTTCTTTCATGTTTAGCCATTTCCCAAACTCACTCGACTAGTCAATACCCTTCATCAGATAAGTCAATATCATTCGCGGTTCTGCATTGTCCACCTCAGCTAGCACTATATTAAAGCGGTTTAAGAAAGATCTGATAGTCTCCCCTGGATTCTGCTCCAAACTTGACAGTGACATGATATCCTTGGCTTTTGAGGCGTATAGTCTGAACTGCTCCTTGAACTTCCGGGTTAAGTCAAAAAAATGATCGATAGATCGGACGGGAAGTTTGGTGAACCAAAGCAGAGCTACGCCTTCGAGATACACAGGAAAATATCGGCACTTTATTTCATCAGAGGCTCTGGCACCTGTCATGTGCCAATCATACTTGTATAAGAATTCGTTCGGATCACTTGTCCCCTTGTAAGCTGGAATGGTTGGAGGGACAAACTTCCTTGGGAATTCAGCCTTTAAGATTTTCTCAGTAAACGGAGTTTTACTTGGGGTGAAACCCTATTCCTTCTCATCTTCAACCCTCTGCATACTTTCTTTCATAATTTGTCGGACCATTCCAGAAAGATACTCCTCATCATGTCGAGCTCTAGATCCACCAACCTCTGGAAGTGTTTGTTCAAAGGGGCTAGCAGCCCTTTCAGGAGCATTTCTTTCTTCAGCATCATGAATGTTGCCAGCAAAATTCCTTTCATTACCTGCTGGTTGACGGTTTGACCCAAGCAAATCGTTCAACCTATTCAGAATTAGAGCATTCTGGGCATTCTGAGCCTCGAATTGTGCATTTTGGGCGTTTATCTGTTGGTTCAACCCTAAGATTGCAGCATCCAGCTCTGCCTTTGTAACTCCGACAGCTGGAGTGGCTTGATTCGATATGGGGGAAGCGGAGGTTCCCTCTTGAATATTCCCAGATCTGACAAATCTACTTTTTCTTCCAGGAGCCATAATCTCGGATAGGCTTCTGGTTTTCAAGGAAATTCTCTCTACAAACCTCTGTGAAGCAATGATGATAACTCGCCTGAGTTCAATTCTCAATGAAAGCACCAAAAATGTTAACGCTAGAATTTGAACGCTAACACCCCGGTGTGTAAAGTGAGATCGTGAAAGCACCACCCGATAACTCGGGAACAGATTATAAGCAGATAACAGTGAAAAAACAGTAAACAACAGCAATTTTATAGTGGTTCGGCTTGAGAGATAGCCTACGTCAACTTTGAATATCATTATTGACAATTTGATTACAAATCAATGCAGTTACACTTTGATTACAACACACTTTGAGTTTCAAGTGACTTTGAACAAGTAGCCTAAACTTCAATGTCGATCCGAATCTTTGAACACATGTTTGACATGTTTGATTTCTTCATGAAGTTTCTTGAAGGTGTCGAAGCAGTTTAGAATGCAGCAGAGTAACGGCGCTTGAAATGAATCAGCAAAAAGGTCCCTTGAATGTTGGGGGTGGCCATGTATTTATAGGCAAATTTGGATAGAAGTTTTTTGCCCAAGTCCTGAGTCGTGACCGACTCAGGCTAAGCCGTGGCCGAGTCAAGTTGAGTCGTGGCCGGCTCATTTGGTCTTCTCACTAGCTCATTCTCTTGCTGGATTCTAAGTCAAGTCTTGAGTCGTTGGCGAGTCAATTCTCACTGGGTCATGCATTGTAGCAACGGAGTACGACTCAGTGGCTTTAAGTCGCGGACGAGTCATCCTGAGTTATGAGTCATCAAGTCATTTCTTAGGTCGTCAATTCTCTTGAGTCGTTTCTTATGATGAGTCGTGAACCTGTTGAGTCGCTGGGGCCAAGCCTTTGATGAGTCGGTAATGCATTGAGTCGGTCCTGCCTTGTGAACCGTTAACCCCTTGAGTCGTAACCCTTTAAGTCGCTTTGAGCTTTAGGTCATTAACTCCTTGAGTCGGTGACTCTTTAAGTCGCTTTGAGCTTTAGGTCATTAACTCCTTGAGTCGGTGACTCGATGAGTCGCGAGGCTTCCTGAGTCGTGAGGCTTCCTGAGTAGTTAAACACCTTAAGTCGTGGCTCGTCCCTGGCCTTAAGTCGTCAACTCCTTTAACTCGTAGGCTGGAACGGGGTTAACACAATGGTTACGCCTGGGTCTCCCAGGAAACAATCCATATCCGTAAGCTTTCTCAGCCCTGCGAGTTACGCCATGATGACTAATAGAGTGCAGGATACACAATGGTTACGCCTGGATCCCCCAGGAAACAATCCGTACCCCTAGGCAAGACGCAGCCAGGCACTTGCGCTACTATTCGCGACCTACACAGATTGCAGGATACACAATGGTTACGCCTGGATCCCCCAGGAAACAATCCGTACCCCTAGCCAAGACTCAGCCAGGCAATTTCGCTATGCATTCACGAGAGAAAAAAAAGAAACCATGGGTTACGCCACGGTGGGAACACTCGAGTATTACATCCGGAAAACCAAAAATCAAAGAGAATAATATCGATAGAATGAATCCACGATGTGGCCACAAAGCGGATATCAAGCAGAAGGCACTTTCCATATCCTTACTTCGAAAATACATATCATATAGTACCTTTCCAAATACTTTCAAATATCGTACTTATATAAAGTCTATTATATATAGGATTCCTTTTCAACTCGAATACTTTCCAAATCAATAGTATATCAAATCATACTTATATAGACTTTGATTGTAAAAATTCCCTTTCCAAATTGAGTACCTTTCAAATCAATAGATTTCAAAATCAACTTCATACTTATACAAATCCATTTTATATAAGTTCGACCACTCCCAAATCAAGTGCTTAATAATATAAGGTTCTCAATTTCAAATCATTCAATATCCATTCAGTTTCCAAATCATATATGATTTCACCAAATTTTTTTCCAAATTAAGTATCTAAATTTCAAAGTTCCCAAAATAATAGGTTTAGAAAAGTATCCCAGTTTCCAAACTTAAATAATTCAAGTCAAACAAATTCATTTGCAAAATCACCATATAAGTACTGGTTTTTAATTTCAATTTAATTTCAAAACCAAATGTTTTCTCAAAGTCAATTATACTCAAAAATGGTTTCCAAATTTATAATTATCCCTTTAAAACTTTTAAACTATCTATTTCTATTTGAAATATCCAATTTACCTTTCTGAAAACCATTATTCAAACTATTTTCTTTTCAAACATTTCAAAACTAAATTTATATTCTTTATCAAACATTTTGTACTTTTCGAAATTTCTTAGCTTTAAAAATTAAATTTCGATTTGGAAGTGTTCGAACATTCAAAATAGTTAGGGAAATCAAATTTCCAAATTCAAGATTTGAAAATCAACATAAATCAATAAACCAATTATTAAATCTGAAACTCGAGGACTGAACACCGGTCTCATTTTAAATTGTTTCAAATATGTACTTATATCTTTCTAAAACATCAAATTATTCTTCGGAATTTGAAATCAAAAACGGTTTTACAAAATCACTCGCATAGCGAAGCTATTAAAGTGGCCTCTCCCCCACTCAGAGGCTCGAAAATCAATGCCGATGATGCGTGCACTCATCACCGAAATTATTTTCTAGCGACATACGTGAGTTCTGGACTTCTATTTTCTTGAAAACTTCTTTAAAATTTCTTCAAAGTCATTGAAATTCATTTGAACTCATTTGAAGCATTTCATGTTCGATAAATACTTTTAAATCGTATTATTTTTATATATTTTCCAATTCTTAAAACCAATTTCAAAATACCGGAATTCAATTCTCGAATTTCAAATTTAACTCTACAGTTATAAATCATTTTTATATAAATCGATTTCTTATAATTTTTCAAAATTTCAAATCCTTTCAAAACCTTTTTATATAAAATAACATTTCTTATTCGTTTTATATATAGGTATATAATCCTTATCGAAAACATTTTCACTTTTATATATAGAATAAAATCATAGTTATCAAAATAATAATTTCGTATAAAACAATTTTAAAATACAACAAACACAATTTTCAAAGGATGATTCAAGAATGGATTTCAAAACAAAGATAAAGATTTAATTTAGAGGAACTCTAATCAATAGAATCCTGATTCGAAGATAGGCTCAAACAAAGTTGAGAAAATCAAATTACAAAATAGAAGATGGATATACTTCCATAAATCTCGGGCGACCTTAACCGGGTCAACCGTGACTTCAGGAATATAATTGATGCGGAATTCTAAAGCAAATCGACATTTGATTGCCAGAGATAGAATTCGGCATGCCAAGATATAGCAGCATTGTAAACCGAGGATACAGAAATCTTCGATGAATCAACGCCAATTGTAAAGGAGTTTTCACCCCCTTTACAAAACATTCAGTGTAGTTGTTGGATACTCCAGAATCAAACGAATATAAATAGGGAGAGGCAGAATGAATTTCGGAACCGAGGGACATTCCAAAATTCAAAGGAAATTGAGTCAAAAGGAAGAGATTCAACTCGAGCGAAAGTGATTCTGTAAATAAATTTACCATATATGCTAAGTTTTGCCTAGAGCCAAAGCTCTGATACCAACTGTAACGACCCGCTATTTTGGACCATTCAAATCGACAATAAAACCGTACATGTCCGACTTGAATAATTCAAAATGCCGAATTGTTAATAAAATTTGGCAAAACTTAAAATATACAGTAAATAAATCAATCATAGATCACTTACACAGAGTAATACAATGCAGCGGAATAGATAAAGAATAGTAGTTCATGAAGCTACTATATACCTCAGAGTTAGAAATAAAATACAACCGAATAGTTCAAATGCCATGAAGTGTCCAATGCAACAGATGGCTTCTCTGAACCAATCAACTGGATGACTGAAGGGATAGATAGCTGGATCTTCAAGCAAAGCTCCAACTTCGAAGATGAGTCTCAAATGCTGTATCTCTCAGTCTGACCTGAGCGTAAAGCAAAACACAAAACACTCGAGTCAGGATTAACATTCTTATATCTATAAATCTAACTCAAGTAAAATATCAACTGAAATATATTAACTTAGAGGATGTTTGGGATAACCATCCTCTAAGGGTCCATGGAATTATCTAAAAGATAGAAATATACACTATAACACCGTAGTCTTTTCAACTTAATTTATACTTTAAAACCAAATATCATTTTCACATCAAATATCTCTATACTTCCTAAATAGTATTTTTATATATTAAATAATTTGTACAGTAAAGAAATTTCAATTCCCTCAACTTAACAAATCGTTTAACATCAACCCGACCACCCCATTTAAATCTATTTCAATCTCAATTTATTAATTTAAATTCCACTCAATTTCTAAAATAACCACTTCAATTTTATCAATCTCAAATTCGGATTTGAAATCACAAAATACCCTTTATGTTCAATATATTTCAAAACTTTAAGTATTCAACGTTTCAAACTAACTTTTCAATCAATTTAGTTTCTAAATAATAAATTCAACTATACTGATTTCAAATACATATCCGAATCTCAAAATAAACCATTTAAATCCCAATATAGTTCAAAGCTTTAATATTTAATTAAATGTTCAATTTAATAGTTCCATATAGATCTCGATTTAACCTCATTATTATCTAGTCTTAAAATAATCCCTCATTAGATACAATATCATTTAAGTAACCTTAAATTACATTTTACTCAATATTTTCTTTAATTTATTTAAACGTGAAATATTCATTAAATCACTTAAATAAAAATCCAGTTACAAAATCATACCCTTAAATTTCCCATTCAATAATTTCAAATTGATTTAATTGGATAAATCCTTATTTAAATACCATTCAGATAAACCCACATTTATCTCCCAATCTTAGTAAATTGCAGAATACTTTTTGGAATAAAACTTACATAAATATTTATCATAATTTATGTATTAAATCAAATTTTGACTAAATTAAATATTATTAAATCTATATATCATTACCCTTTATATATAATTTTTTTTTTAAGGATTAACATTTAATAAGACCGTATATTTCTTTCCAAAACAATGAATTAAATTTCAAAATATTTCTATATATGGACCAACGATGTCTGTATATATTTCTTATCATATGGTCAAGTGTTACAGATATTTATCATTTCAATCCGTACACTAAATGTATACGGGTGGATAGCATTTCAACCCGTAATCCCAATTCAATTAAATGAAAATCTCTTGGGTTTATCATTTCAACCCATAACGATTTTCTCCTATTCTAAAGTCTGTTCGGGTATGTATCATTTTAACCCATAGTGATTTCTATACTAACAGGGAACTTGCAGAGTGATAACAGATATGTAAATAATAATAACAACAGGCATATATCATCAAAATAAATATACAAACAATAGGATATGGTGTCATATCCCATATGTGAATAGTTACAGATAATAGCATATATAACAATTTAAATAACTACAGCCTCATATTTCAATTGTCGTCTCAATTGAAATCAAATTTAGTAAATAAAAGAACGTTAATCGTGAGTGATTTCTCACCTTTCGAGGCCAGAGAAAAAGAAGTGAGTTATGAAATCCAGATTTGAATTCCAAAACAAAGCTAGATGGACACGGTTCAATGATCAAAGCTGATAATAGGAATAGACGAATTCAAATCAGAATTGGATCAAGGAAGATAAATAGGATAAGTGAGCTTATATGCTACTAGCCAACATATGCAGACACAGTTTATAAAATATGCAACAAAATATGCATACCTCGGTTAATATATATACATAGGTGTGCACACCGACTATATTAATATAACCATATATATACTATATAACGTTTCCTCTACCAATTTGTATATGACTATACATATGACTATACTTGAAATCAAAATACACATCCCTTAAAAAAAAATCCAACGTATATCAGTCAGTGCAAACAACCTTAAGGCTGACATGAAATAAACTTTTGAAAGCATATACTGTTGAAATTATAAAATATTGATATAACTTATACTGTAAAACTACCATAGAAAATTTTATATATATACCTACATTTTAAATATAACTTATGTAAATTGTTGAAAATAAAATAAAATATAGTACGGTAGACTCTAAAATACTAAAACAATCATAAAAATATATATATTATAAATTGACCTATCAAACTTGTACCCACAAATTTTATATAATATATATACCAAAACAGTAACGAAAATTGAAATACTATATTTTATATATCTAACATATGAAAGCTAAAAAAATAACATATTTTATTATGGATGAAACTGTTATAACCAAATATATAAAATATATAAAAATACGTATATTAATAGAAGGCTGCCAAACTTATACCATATATACCGTAAGCTATCAATAGTAAAATAAAATGTGTGTATATATATATATATATTTAACTTATCAACTAGTTAGTAAAACATACGTATCTAAAAGCCGTACGATAACTATATGCTAACAAAAGTCAAAAACTATATACCGTAAAATCTTAAAATAATATACATAATACAGTATAAATATATACTAACCTTTATATATGAACAGAAGTTAAATATTTATATACACGTTTATAAATATAACAATTATCATATATATACTATTATGAAATATATTATTATTTTTAAAGTTCAACTGTTAGGGAATTCAAAATCCACATAGTTGCAGTAAACATATAAAACAAAACTTATGCACAATCTATACTGTTCTTAATATATAAAATAGACTTATATCAAATAAAATGCGTACTTACTTTTAAAAACCAGAGAGGAAATGTTTTGCCAACTAATGCATGCGGCCATGGGGAGGAGGCAGGCCAAGGAAAAGAGAGAGCTCATGCTCAGGTTTGGAAGAAATAAGAAATGATGGAGGGGAGATGAGAACAGGCGATTTTTAAAGGAAGAATGCATGCGTGATTCAAGCAACATGACATGGCGAAGGGCATTCTTCAGCCAATAGAGAAAATGCTAGTTTCTTAAATATAAAGGTAGGTCTGCATCTGATATGTGAACGTGCTATATGACTTTATATAATATTTACAAAGCTCTCTCCTCTTTTAATATTAATTTGAGGGCAACGAATAGCCTACAGAGAGAAAAGAAGATGCAATCTATGCTATACTATACTATATATATATATATATATATATATATATATTCCTAGAAACACGGAAACGAAGAGGTAAAAGAGGGAAGAGAAAGAGGCGTATAAATGAATGGTAAATAAATTTAGATTTCAAATGAAATAAATGGAACAGTAGAGATTAAAGTATGGATGTAAATCGTAGAATAATAAAAAGCAACGATTATATGTTGATTAAGAAAAATAATTAAAACAATTAATGGCTTAAATGGGGCAGCATGTTTCAAATTTTTGAAATGCAAAAGAAACGTACACTATAAATATAAATTTTTCAAAAGCAAAAGAAACGTAAAGCTGTCCACTAATTCATCAAAATGTTATTTAAGTAATAAATTGAAATGAAAAAAAAAAGTAATTGTAACGGTCAATAGTTGATTTAGCTATACACTTAAAGCAATAAATTTTTGTTTGTTTGTACAACACATAATGAGTTTTGAAAGTCAAGGATATAAAAATGGATAAAAGGAAAGAAATCGGGAAATTTTTGTGAGTATTAGCTTTCCAAGGAAAGGTAGGCTTACATTATATATACATGCTGAGATGATTAGGCACGTTCAAAAATTTTGAAGCAATGAAGGAATTGGAAATAAATATAAAATGAAAGAAATTTGAAAAGTCCGTAGCTATGATTTAGCCAAAATTTATTAAAGCCATTTACTAGGAAGGTTGGAACCGAAATAATAGGGAGAGGAAGGCACATTAAATTTGATGACAAAGTTTTGTTCGGATCTATAAACAAGTGGTTTATATATTATAGGCCTTATGAAAGCGAGGGAAGGAACGAATGCTACTAGCTTGATGATTTGAGATTCTTTCAAGCGTTAAAAAATAAATAAAGAGAGACCAGAATAAACGCACCACCATAAATATAAATATACGCTTCAATTGCAAAAGAAACGTATGGAGAAAATTATGGGTAGTGGGAAAGGTATAGTCAGTGCACGAAACTACAAGGAATAGTAAAAGCAAGGTCGATGATCTTAAATTTATTAATGGTTACGAATGGAAAAGTCTACCTGAATTGGAAAAGTATTAAGTAATTGAAATCTTTAACGGTAGCAAAAAGAAACCGTTACGCACTGATTCAGAAATCAATTAAAGCAATTAATAGCTTGAATTGGACAGCACGTTTTCTCAATTAAATAAACTTCCATAAAATTATTTGAAAATTTACAATCTGCTATATTTAAATATACGTATTCTAAATATATAAACATTTTATTTAAAAATTCAATTATTATAAGATTTCACAAATATTCAATTAAATACGTTATAGAATCAATTAAAATTGTTAAAATTTTCCGGGTCGTTACACCCTCTGGAACACCTCCCCGTCCACTGTTGACAAAATATAAACTCCGTTGTGGAGATCTTTATGAATCACACAGGGTCCGTCCCAGATTGGATCTAGCGCTCCGGGGCGCGGAAAGATCCGTTTGAGGACAAGATCTCCTTCTTGTAAGCTGTGGTGTTTGACTCTGGAGTTGTATTGTGCTGCCACTTTTTGCTTGTGAGCTGCCGCTTGGAGTGCTGTATCATTTCTTCTTTCTTCAATTAGGTCCAAAGACATGTATAGGAGTTCTTCATTCTCTTCTGGGTTGTAGTGGATCCTACGGTGGGAGGGCACTACAGTTTCAACTGGGAGCATGGCCTCCGATCCGTATGCCAAAGAGAAGGGAGTATGTCCTGTTGAAGTTCTGTAAGATGTGTGGTAGGCCCAAAGTGCCGTAGGAAGTTCATCCACCCAAGCACCTTTTGACTTTTCAAGTTTCTTCTTGATTAGAGTTTTGAGAATTTTGTTGACAGCTTCGACTTGTCCATTTGCCTGGGGATAAGCTACAGATGAGAATCTTTTGTGAATTCCATGCTCTCGGCACCAGTCGGTGAATTCCTCGCTGTTAAATTGAAGTCCACTGTCCGATATGATATTGAGTGGAACCCCGTACCTGCATAAAACATTTTTGATCAAGAAGTTAATAACTTTTGCCGAAGATATTTGATTTAAAGGTTCCGCTTCCACCTATTTGGTGAAATAGTCGACTGCCACTATAGCATATTTGGCTCCATCTCGGTCCATCGGCAATTTGCCAATCAGGTCAATTCCCCATACTGCAAAGGTCCAAGGACTGGTCATCTGAGTAATCTCATTGGTTTGTAGTCGAGGGACTTTCGCAAATTTCTAACATCTGTCGCATTTTTTGACGAAGTCCAAGGCGTCTTTGTTTAAGGTGGGCCAGAAATATCCATATCGAAGTATCTTCTTTGCCAGAGTCTGCCCTCCAGTGTGGTCTCCGCAACTTCCTCGGTGGATGTTGGATAAGATTTCCTTGGCTTCCTTTCCGGCGACACATCTTAATAAGGGGTTAGAGAAGCCACGCCGATAGAGGATGCCTTCTTGTATCGTGTAGCGGGAAGCACTCCTCAAGATTTTCCTGACTTCGTTATGCTCGTTGGGTAGTGTGCCATCTTGCAAGTATTTCCGGATAGGAGTCATCCAAGCTTCTTCTTCGATTGCAGCTATCAGATCCTCTTGTTTGAAACTTAGGGCTAGTTGTTTTGAGATGGCTACCGTTCCAGAAATGGTGCAGTTCTTCATGCTAGCTTGCTTTGCCAGTTCGTTGGCCTCTCGGTTCTCCTCTCGAGGAACGTGTTTGATTAAATAGTGATCCAATGGATTGAGCAGCAGCTTGGTCTTCTTTGGATATGCTGTGAGTCGTTCTCCTCGAGTTTGAAATTCTCCCGATATTTGATTTACAATAAGTTGAGAATCGCTATGGAGACATAAAGAACTGACTCCAGTTTCTAAGGCAAGTTCCAGTCCTGCTATTACTGCTTCATATTCTGCATCGTTGTTGGTGGCAGCGAATTCCAACCTTAGGGCATAGTGCATCTTCCTTCCCCTAGGGGTGATTATCACAATACCTGCCCCCGATCCTTGTTCGTTTGATGCTCCATCAACAAAGAGATTCCACCTGATATCCTTTGCTATTTCAGATTGATCCTTACCTTCGTTGGTAGTGAATTCGGTAATAAAATCGGCCATGGCTTGTCCTTTGATGGCGATGCGAGGATGGTAGGTGATATCATATTGACTCAGCTTAATGCACCACTTAAGTCATCCCGTTCTGACCTTTCACTTAGCGCTCTAGTCTCTTCCTTCGGATGTGTTCTTCAATCAAGTCCCGGAGATGATGACATTCATTAGTATCATGCCCATGAGATTCGTGGAAACGGCAGAACTTTCCCGACTTAATTGCGTTATCTGATTCCTTCTTGTGCGGGGAATTTGTATCTAACTTCGTCTTGGGTGGCTAGTAAGTTGTTTTCGATTGTTTCATTCAGAGGAGTGTAAGAGTCAAATCTTAATCCTGGTCGATATAAGCGCTTTTCTCCCTTCTTGCCCCCAGCATTGTCTCTAGATTCATTTCTCCGAACATCCTTTGTTGCAGCGGGAACCCTGTCTAGAGCTGCCTTAGCCTGTTGCCCTGACTGCCTCTCAGTGGCAGCGTCTTCAAGTCTCATATGTTTTCCAACTTCATGGAAGAAATCAGGTAAAGTAGATGGTTTTTCTCTGGTTAGTCTTCTAGCAAATTTAGTATCCGGGTGCACACCACTACAGAGGGCCATTAGGATAAGTTTCTCATCGGCGTCTTGAACCGCGGCCACTGCGGCATTGAATCGGGTTAAATATTGTTGTACTGTCTCTCCAGGCTTCTATTTGATATTAGATAGGGAATAAGCATCCTTGGGTTGTTCTACATGAATGCGGAACTGGCCGATGAAGTTTTCTTTCAACATTTCCCATGAGCTGATGGATCCTTGGGGAAGATGGCAGAACCAGGAGGTAGCTAGATCTGCCAAGAATAGTGGAAATTATTTACACAACACTCCCTCTGCTGCTTCGCTCATTAGCATATGATGTGTGTATCTCTGCAAGTGTACAACGGGGTCAGAGGTTCCCTTGTAAGGTTCCGTTGTTGGCATTTTCCATTCCCTTGGGATGATGGCAGTTTCGATATTGCGGGTGAAGGGGCTGGTTACCCTAGCAACGATCCCCCGATCCCTTTGTTCCCGTTGGACGCACTCTCTGAACAATCACGCCATCCTTTCATCAGAACTTGGAGCGGATAGAAATGAGTTTGGTTCTTCCCTGCGAGATTGATTCTGTCCAGATGACCTGTAGGGATGGTATCGTCTATCACTCCTAACATTCTCCAACGGCTGCCTCTGGTCTTCCGGGGGCATGCTGGGGTCAGCCACAGTCGGCCCTTGCCTTGATCTTTCCCTGCTGGGTTCTCTTCTCAGCACTTCCTCGGGTCCAACTTCGGGCTGGACTCCAGCTCGGCCCCGTCCCTTGGTGTTTCCATGGTTAGGTAGCATGGCGGGCTCAGCTACATCCGACCCTTGCTTGGTACCTTCCTCGTTGGGTTCGCTCCTAAGTGTTTCCTCGGGTCGGAATTCGGGCTGAGTCCGGGCTCGGCTCCTACCATAGCTGTTTCTGTTGTTAGCCTCTTCGAAGAAGAAAGACCTTTGTCGTCTCCTAGATCCTCCAGACCGGGACTCACCCCATGATTCAGTGTTGCGGTTGGTTTCTTCAACATCCCTTAAGCGTGACATGAGTTGATCCACCAAGGCTTCTTGTTGAGATGCGAAGCGGTTAGTTACTTTAGTCACAACCCTGTCCAGATCCGCCCTTGTAATTGGTTGTTCCGTAGCAGGGGCTGTCAGATTTGCCTGATTTACATTTGTTGTTGGGACCGGACGATTGTCTTGATCTCTGATCACTGGATCTGTGTTACTTCTAGATGCGATGTTCTTTCCTTTGTTAGCATCTTTCTTCCGTCCGGGAGGCTTGTTTTCCAAGCAATGAACGATGGTGATAGAAAAAGGGTTAAGTGGGAGAAGCTGAAGCTTCGAGCTCCTCTCTCAATGAAAGCACCAAAATGTTTGCACGAAAAATGGGCAAACACCTCCAAGTCGTATGGTTTAGTCGATTTTATGTTGTTCTTAGTGATTTGGGTTATTTATGGAAATGTATAAAAAGCAGGGACTAAACTGTAAAAGACACACGGATTTATAGTGGTTCGGCCAGAACGTGCCTACGTCCACTTTATACGTTATTCTCCTTTTCTATTCAGATTACAAGTACAAAGCTTTGATTAAAAGTAATTGAAAGTTGTTTGAAAGTTCTATCCGTGCTTGAGCTCTCAAACTTGTCCCTCATTGTTGTACCCTTGCCTCTCTATTTATAGAGTGAAGTTGGGGGCAGGGGTTCTGGATGTATATACCTGCTCGTGGGCCTGGGCTGAAGCAATCGGACCTGGCAGAGTTGGTTCGGCATCCACTTGGTCCAGAAATAGTTGGAGACGACTTGGTCTGGTGTGGCTGGTTCGGTGGTAGAGGAGAAGGTTGGTTCGGTGGTGAGATGTGGTAGGTTGGTCCGGTGTGTCTGGTTCGGTGGTGAGATGTGGTAGGTTGGTCCGGTGTGTCTGGTTCGGTGGTGAGATGTGGTAGGTTGGTCCGGTGTGTCTGGTTCGGTAGCACCTGTGTTGGTTCGGCCATGATCTGGACCAGTAGTTGTTGGAGGTGAGGACTTGATTCGGCAGTAGGTTGGTTTAATCGATGGACTTGGTTCGGTGAAGGGTGGAAACATATGGGTGAAAACACACCCAACATGTGCAAATATATATATATATATATATATATATATATATATATATATATATATTTACTTAAAAAAAATTGTATTCTGTTTATGTAAATAACAACAATAGTTCTACCCTTCTTTATATATACATGCATAAATAAATCTATACATTTAAGAGAATAGATTGTTTTATAACTTACTGTATTATTACATTTTTCTTTTTTCTTCTCTGACCTATATGTATAAAATAAAACTGGTTAATACCTTACTGACCAAACTCGAACAAACCCTAGCCGCCGACCCATACACACCACAGCCTCATCGAATTGCCCAACAGAACATGACGCAACTCGAACACGCCTCCGCAACACACTCTGACATTGATCGAACCTCCATCACCACATGCCGAAGTCACCTGCACCTCCTTCTAGCCTCGGCCTCATTGCACCTGCGAGCGCCACCACTCGAACATCAACTGCACCCCCAAATCAGACCCGAGCCCAAAACATTCGCCATCACTCATGACCTGATCACGAAATCCACCTTCCAGCAAATCGCCCAAATATCCACTCGCGAGCCACAGTTCCAATTCCCAAACCCTACGCATTTGCGAATCCCCTTCCTAAGTTGTCAGATCGAATGATCTACTCGAGCCGATTTTGGTTTGAAATTTCAATTCTCTATTCATCTGCCATTCTATATTTTTTTCAAACGAATTCGAATTGTTTTAAGAAGATGGAATAAGTATTCTTTTATTTTATTTTAAAAAGAAACAAAGGCGTGTCCTAAAAATAATGCCAAGTGTTTGAAGGAAAGAAACGTGTATAACTTGTCTTGTGAAAACATTATTATATTAAATACGTACATATTATATCTTTAAATTTAAATTTAAGTCGTTAACAAAACGAAGCTTAAAATCTCCATCTCCTATCGAGGCATGCCGCTAGGATTTATAATGTTAAACCCCTATTCCAAATTTAATGGAATAGGTCTCGAGTCCCAACTCGATCGTATGGAGAAGATATCTTTTTGGACCCAGTTATTAAATTGAATTTCGATATAAATTTCAGCGCGTTTATATACTATACGGCCATACGGCAAATCCAAACACTTTGAAATTTGAAATCCGATAATAATACACTATACGGATTCAATGGGACTGGTTTCGTCGAATTCCAAGACTGTGTCCCGGAAAGCTATTTTTAAATATTGATTTAAACGATATAATTTTAAAACCTAACAAAACACTTCCAAATTAAATTTTAACAATTCTATTAGCTTTAGTATTATTAATACAGATTTTACAAGCCTTTGAAATATTTTTAATCAACTTAAAAACCAAGATTCGCTATTTTAACCAATTTCCAATTATTAAATCCAATAATTTAATTGCCAAATAAACACTGATATTTGAAATTCAAGTTAAACTAACTTTCAAATATTTAAAATCAATTTAATATTTCAATTTCAAATATCTAAAAATTCCAGGTCATCGCATATATATTTTATATACAATGAAACTACAGTGCTATGTTTGGTTTATTTGTATATTTTTTTTGGTTTTGTTCCGCATATTAGTTCTTATATTAGGTTTACAATAATTATTTTAAGATATTATAATCTGCAGATATATATAAGTTCTTTTTGTATATATATATATATATATATATGTCGACTGAAGTTATAGTATATAAATGATGATGTATATGTGTTATAATAGCTTATAATGATCTGTATGTTTGTATTTTATTATATTCCCTAAGTATACTATGTATATAGATTACAGTGTCAATATAAGTGAGTGTGTGTGTGTCTATATATATATATATATATATATATATATATATATATATAAAGGCTTTCTTTTTGTTTATAAAAGAAAAATGAATATATATGTTATGATCTGACTTATATATGTAATATAATAATTTGGATCTGTGGCTTATATATTATAAGTTATATATGTTATAGGTAATGTTGTTTATACATATATTATATTAGTTTTGGATTGTATAAGTATATATAGTATGGTCAGTATGTATGTATGTATGTATGTAAAGGTCTGAGAGACTGTAATATATATGCAGGTTTGTATTATATATACTATAGTATATATATATATATATATATATATATATATATATATATATATATTTTCTTATAACTATTTTAGGTAACATGAATATATACATGTCAGTTATAATAATGTATGTTTATATATATTTATAAATGTGTTGTTTTAGGATTTATACTGACTAAATATAATATATACATTTATATATAGCATATTATGTTAGTTTATAAGAAGAAGAAAAATTAACATATGGCAGTTTATATATGTTTCTAGTAGAATATAAATGTTTGGCTTATATATGTAAGTATACAGTTTTAGTTTTGATTTCTTTTAATAATATAAATATATTGATATATATGGTTAACAAATGGGATACTTTGAAATGTATACATATATACTATTTTAGGTTTTAAGAAGTTATTTTTGATTAGTTATGTCTATATGTTTGTACTAGTCTATATATGTAGTTAAATAAGTGATATATTGTAATGACCCATAAAATTTTATTGATTTTTAATTGGTTTTATAACGTACTTAATTTGGATTTTGAGAAATTTTAATAATAATATTTTGTAATAAAGTTTTAATATTTGGTTTACGTATAATTAAATATAGCAAATGGTAAATTTTCAATTAATTATGTGAAGGTTTATTTATTATATAATTCTATTAAATTCAAATCAGTTAATAATTGGTGAAAATAAATTTATTTTCAAGACCTGAATATTTTTACATAGAAAAATTCTAAATCATCTCCTAACTGAAACGTCATTTTTCGTTTTTCCAAATTTGGACTTCTATAACTCCGTCGATCTTATTTCCTTCGTTTTTACTGCATTTTTTTCTGCTAGTGAAAATTCGAATTTTTATAATTCAATCGTACCACCAATATCTATATACCATTTTGATCATCTCGTTTTACTGATGATCACTATGGTATATTTATTTCTGTTTTTTGAGATCCGATACGCGACGGAAACAATAAAAACGTGCGTCATCGGTGCAGAAATTTGTGACTTGGATTTATCTGCTTTTCAAAGTTGAAACCGTACAACTCATGGCGTATTAAATTTCTTTAAAGGTTTTAGCTAATTCTATGGGTGAGCGTTGCCACACCTTTCCACCTTATATTTAATTCTCTGCCGTTTCAATTTGCATTCTATCCGTTCACATTTCATTTATTTCTTTTCTACCATATATTCCATTATCTCTTTCTACTATTTGCTAATTGCTATTTGCTCATTCACGCGATCATTTAATTGAAATCAAAATTTCAACCCTTACTTCTGTTTTCTTTTCAAATTTGAAACGTACTGTTAAATCAAGCCATTAAATGCTTTTATTTTTTTCCTTAAATCAACGTATAGCTCACACAATTATAAATTGCATTAAATTTTTTGATGAACCATACCATGACCGTTTATATTACATTCATTTTTTTGAAATATTTCCCTTTCTCTCTCATCTCAGTTGGGAATAAAATAAATTTCAACGGAAACCACGTTTCAATGCTTTTAACTCTTTATAACTTTTGATAAAATTTTCTGTCCTTTTTGAAACTAAACGTATAGGGATATACGTTTCTCATTTATTAATTTCTAAATCATCCTGTTGTCCTTTTCGGGCATGTTATATTTATTTACATTTTGACATTTTCTAATTATTTCACTCATCACCCTACACGTTTCTATTTATTTGCTGATTTGTTGCATACGTTTCGTTTTGAAAAAATGCGGTTCATTCCTATTTATTTCATTTCTCACATTTATTTCATCTTTTACTGAAATTCGACCGTTGCCACGTCATACCATTTTGGAAGTATGAATGTACAAAACATGCATACGTTTTATCTTTGCTTAAATTTCTCTGTGCATTCCTTTTTCCATTTTAATATCCTAGCCTTTCCAAACTCATTACGTACTGTCCAAACAAACAAAAATTTATTGCTTTAATTATTCAGCTCAATCTGAGGGCCCGTTACTATTCAAATCACTTTATATTTATGGTATACGTTTCTTATCTTTATTTGGCAGCGGTTCTATTTTTTATTGTCTTAAACACTTTGCTGAATCAATGGACAACCGTTCCTATTAAATTTTTCTTTTGATCTGATTTGTGGCGTACGTTACTTTGAAATAAATTTTTAGATATCATAGCTTCTGTCACTTTCATTTTCCACTTTGAATCATTTATTTACCTATTCCTTTTCTGTACTTACAAGTTATCAAATAAATAAAGTATATATTTATAATCAAGGTTTCAACTTCCCAGATCCAATTCATGTTGTTGAAAATTTTTGCATCCTCTTCCCCTGTTTCAACTTGAAGGACGTGCAAACCATCCTTCTTCCCTGATGCCATCTCCAACCTTTTGTTCCTCCTCCTCTTCTTCTAGTGCAGTAGGTGAGTAATATATAAGTTAGAACTATATTTTTTTTTCTTTTTTTTTAAAATATTTACAATTAATACAAGGCATATCTATATGAAAGTATTATATAATTTTCTACGTTCAAAGATATATTTTCTTTGTATATTTTAAACTGATTTTTATTTGTATATATATATATTTCATATGGGACAGAGAATATATACATACATGTTTTGTATTATAATAGTATATAAGTTGATATTATATGTTGTTTTAAGTATTATATAGATTACTGTATTTAATTTGCAGTAATATATATAGGGATAAAGTACTGTTTATTTGAGATTCAATTGTTTATATCCTACTTACTTACAAATTTTAATAGTATACGTATGATTTTATATTATTCGTTTATCCATAAGTTTACAACTGTGTATACGTGTAATTATATACTTTAGCCATAAAGTTTCTAAGTATATATACATTGGTTTGTAGTGATTTATAGTATTGATTCTCATAAAATATATACGTGCTTGGTTTACAAAGTCTTGGGATTTAACAGTTCTGTTACATATGTTATATTGTTTTTTTATAAATTAATAAAATTGTTATGTTAGCGTTTGTAGCTTTCTTTGTTACAGTAATATATAAAGTTATTTTGAAAAGTGGTCTCATCATTTTTCTTTAAACTTGTATATGTTTATGTGTATTTCTATATAAAAGTTACAACATTTATTTCAAATTTTATTATATTTGATTTTAATACATGTGTTTAATACAAACCAATGATTTTTATTACATACGTATTTTGTTTTGATATTTGACTTAAAAAGAAGTATTAATTTAATAAGAAAATAATAATGTTATATTTTCAATTTATGTCAATCTGATTTGGATTTGTTTTCGTAAAATTCTGTTGTCATCTCTATCCATCGAATTCGTGCCAATCCTGCTTTGCTTTGAAACTTGTGATTGGATTCGTAATTTATCCCACTTTCGTTCATCTCTAGCTTCGAAAGGTGAGCAATCACTCACGATTAACGTTCTTCTATTTATTAAATTTGATTTCAATTGAAACGACAATTGAAATATGAGGGTGTAGTTATTTAAATTGTTATATATGCTATTATCTATAACTGTTCACTTATGGGATATGACACCATATCCTATTGTTTATATTTATTTTGATGATATATGCCTATTGTTATTATTATTTTCATATCTGTTATCACTCTGCAAGTTCCCTGTTAGCATAGAAATCATTATGGGTTGAAATGATATATACCCGAACGAACTTTAGAATAGGAGAAAATCGTTATGGGTTGAAATGATAAACTCAAGCGATTTTCATTTAATTGAATTTGGGATTACGGGTTGAAATGATATACACCCGTATATATTTAGTGTACGGGTTGAAATGATAAATATCCGTAGCACTTGACTATATGATAGGAAATATATACAGACACCGTTGGTCTATATAAATATTTTGAAAATAAATTTCTACAGTTGAAAAGAAATATTTGGGATTTAATAAATATTGGTTCTTAAAATATTATATATGTATATATAAACGGAAATTGTATATATAGATTTAATAATAATATTATTGAGATTGATTTCATCCATATAATATGTTTGAGTATTATTTAAGATTTATATTTCAAAATTTACCGTTGTAAAAAGTTGAATAGTTAAGATTGGGAGATAAATTTGGGTTTGTTAAAAATGGTATTTTAAATAAGGATTTATTTAATTAAATCGATTTGAAATTATTGAATGTAAAATTTAAAGGTATGATTTTGTAACTGGATTTTTGATTTAAGCGATTTAATGAATATTTCACGTTTAATAAAATTAAAGAAAATATTGAGTAAAATGTAATTTAAGGTTACTTAAATGATATTGAATCTAATAAAGGAGTATTTCAAGACTAAATAATAATGTGGTTAAATCGAGATCTATATGAAACTGTTATATAGAACATTTAAATGTTAAAGCCTTGAACTATATTGGAATTTAAATGATTTATGTTGAGATTCGAATCTGTATTTGAAATCAACGTAGTCGAATTTGTAATTTAGCAACTAAATTGAATGAAAGTGAAATTTAGGTTGAACCCAATTTGAATTTATTATTTAGAAAACAAAATTGAATAAAAATTTAGCTGAAACGTTGAATACTTAATGTTTTGAAATATATTGAAGTATAAAGGGGTATTTTGTGATTTCAAATCCGAATTTGAGATCGATAAATTGAAGTGTTTATTTTAGGAATTGAGTTGAATTTAAATTGATAAACTGAGATTGAATTTAATTTAAATGGGAAGGTCGGGTTGATGTTGAAATGATTTGTTAAGTTGAGGGAGTTGAAAATACTTTATTGTATAAATTATTAATATATATAAATACTATTTTGGGAAATATAGAGATATTTGAAGTGAAAATGATATTTGGTTTTGAAGTATAAATTAAGCTGAAATGACCACGGTGTTATAGTGTATATTTCTACCTTGTAGATAGTTCCATGGACCCTTAGAGGATGGTTATCCTAAACATCCTTTAAGTTATTTGTATCTCAGTTGATATTTCACTTGAGTTGGATTTATTGATATAAGAATGTTAATCCTGACTCGAGTGTTTTGTGTTTTGCCTTACGCTCGGGTTAGACTGAGTGATACAGCATTAGAGACTTGCCTTTGGAGTTCGAAGTTTCATTTGGAGATCCAACTATCGATTCAGATTCCAGCCTTTCCAGTTGATTGGTTCAGAGAAGTCATCTGTTGCATTGGAGACTTCACTGCATTTGAACTATTCGGTTGTATTGTATTTCTTACTCTGATGTATATAGTAGCTTCATGAACTACTATTCTTTATCTATTCCGCTGCACTATATTACTATGTGATCTGTGATTGATTTATTTATTGTATATTTTAAGTTTTGCTAAATTTTAATTAACAATTCGGTATTTTGAATTATTCAATTCAGATATGTATGGTTTTATTGTCGATTTGAATGGTCCAAAATAGCGGGTTGGTACAGTTGGTATCAGAGCTTTGGCTCTAGGCAAAACTTAGCATATATGGTAAATTTATTTACAGAATCACTTTCGTTCAAGTTGAATCTCTTCCTTTGCACTCGATTTCCTTTGAATTTTGGAATGTCCCTCGGTTCCGAAATTCATTCTTGTCTCTTTCTATTTATATTCGTTTGATACGGGAGTATCCCAAAACTCCACTGAATGTTTTGTAAAGGGGTGAAAACTCCGTTATAATTGGCATTGATTCACCGAAGATATCTATAGCCTTGGTTTACGATGCATCTATATCTTGACATGCTGAATTCTATCTCCGGCGATCGAATGTCGATTTGTTTTGGAATTCCGCATCGATTATATTCCTGAAGTCACGGTTGACCCGGTTAAAGTCGCCTGCAATTTATAGAAGTATATCCATCTTCTATTTTGTATTTTAATTATCTCATCTTCGATCGAGTCTATTTTCAAATCAGGATTCTATTGATTGGAGTTCCTCTAAATTAAATCTCTATCTTTGTTTAAAATCCATTCTTGAATCATCCTTTGAAAACCGGGTTTTGTTTGTATTTAAAATTGTTTTATGTATCGAAATTATTATTTTGATAACTATGATTTTATTCTATATATAAAAGTGAAAACGTTACCCTATATATAAAAGTTTTGAAAGGATTTGAAATTTTATAGAAATTGATTTATATAAAAATGATTTATAAATGAAGGGTTAAATTTGAAATTCGAGAATTGGATTCTGGTATTTTGAAATTAGTTTTAAGATTTTGGAAAATATATAAAAAATAATACGATTTAAAAGTATTTTTCGAATAAGAAATGTTTCAAATGAGTTCAAATGAATTCCAATAATTATGAAGAAATTTAAAAGAAGTTTTCAAGAAAATAGAAGTCCAGAACTCACTTATGTCGCTGGAAAATAATTTCGGTGATGAGTGCACGCGTCATCGACATTGATTTTCGAGTTTCAGAGTGGGGGAGTGGCCTCTTTAATAGCTTCGCTATAAGAGTGATTTTGTAAAACCATTTTGATTTCAAATTCCGAAGTATAATTTGATATTTTTGAAAGATATATGTATATATTTGAAACAATTTAAAGTGAGACCGATGTTCAGTCCTCGAGTTTCGGATTTGATTTAGTATAATCCTATCTATTGAAATTGATTTATTGATTTATGTTGATTTTCAACTCTTGAATTTGTAAATTTGATTTCCCTAACTATTTTGAATGTTCGAACACTTCCAAATCGAGATTAAATTTTCAAAGCTAAGAAATTTCAAAGAATATAAAATGTTTGATAAAGAATATAAATTTAGTTTTGAAATGTTTTGAAAAAAAATAGTTTTGAATAATGGTTTTCAGAAAGGTAAGTTGGATATTTCAAATAGAAATAGATAGTTTAAAATTTTTAAAGGGATAATTATAAATTTGGAAACCATTTTGAGCATAATTGATTTTGAGAAAATATTTGGTTTTGAAACTAAATTGAAATTAAAAACCAGTACTTATATGGTGATTTTGGAAATGAATTTGTTTGACTTGAATTATTTTAATTTGGAAACTGGGATAATTTTCTAAACCTATTATTTTGGGAATTTTGAAATTTAGATATTTAATTTGGATGAAAATTTGGTGAAATCATATATGACTTTGAAACTGAATTGATATTGAAATGATTTGAAATTGAGAACCTTATATTATTAAGCACTTGATTTCGGAGTGGTCGAACTTATATAAAATGGATTTGTGCAAGTATGAAGTTGATTTGAAATCTATTGATTCGAAAGGTACTCAATTTGGAAAGATAATTTTATATAATCGAAGTCTATATAAGTATGATTTGATATACTATTGATTTGGAAAGTATTCGATTTGAAAAAAAGAATCCTATATATAATGGACTTTATATAAGTATGATATTTGAAGGTATTTGAAAAGGTACTATATGATATATATTTTCGAAGCAATGACATAGAAAGTGCCTTCTGCTTGATATCCGCTTTGTGGCCACATTGTGGATTCATTCTATCGATATTATTCTCTCTGATTTTTGGTTTTCCGGATGTGATACTCGAGTGTTCCCACCGTGGCGTAACCCATGGTTTTTTTCTCTCTCGCGACTGCATAGCAAAATTGCCTGGCTGAGTCTGGCCTAGGGGTACGGATTGTTTCCTGGGGGATCCAGGCGTAACCATTGTGTATCCTATAATCTGTGTAGGTCGCGATTAGTAGCGAAACTTCCTGGCTGAGACGGCATAGGGGTACGGATTATTTCTTGGGGGACCCAGGCGTAACCATTGTGTATCCTGCACTCTACTAGTCATCATGGCGTAACTCGCAGGGCTGAGAAAGCTTACGGATACGGATTGTTTCCTTGGAGATCCAGGCGTAACCATTGTGTATCTGCGAGCCATGGTTGGACAAAGGTTTTGGTTTGGTTGTTTTGTTTGGATTGTACTTTCCATATCTTTTTTAAAGGTTTTTCAAGTATTTTCACTGGGTGTTGAAACAAGTCTACTAAGTACTTGAAGAATTCTAGCTTTGCGCGTGATCCACGCATGGCCAGAGTTTGCAAGAACGAGGATAAACTTGTTGAAACATCGAGTTATAAATATATTTCTGAAAGAAAGATTTATTTTGATATAAAGGTATTTTATTATAAAGGTAGTTTTCAACAAAGAAATTTTGTGTTAATATTTGAAATTGAAACTCTTATGGTTTGAAATTTACGATTCGTGCCCGATTCTATTCTTTAAATCTACCTTATCTTCTCAAGTTTAGTTGTTCAGCTTGATTCTGTTTTTCCGAGTCTGCCTTCTTTCCTTTTTGAATATAATCTTTTAAATATTGCTTATTTGTGTACTACATTGTTTAATAGAAAATTTTAGTGTTATAAATATTTTTGAAGTTATTAATGAAATAAAACATATTTAAAGTGAATGATTTATTAATAATGTTTGAAAAGTATCTAAAGACACATTTATAAATTTATGAATTATGGATTTAATGTTCTCAATAGTGTAACAACCCTGGATTGGAGATTACCTGTCAGTATTAAATTATAATGATAATTATAATTTAATATTATGACTAAAATTAAATTGGAATTTTTAGATTGTTTATTTGGAATAAACAATGAAATTGGAATCAAATTGTGAAAATAAAGTTCAGAAATTTATTTTATTTTGTTTGGGTTAATAATAAGTGGGAAATGATTTTTATTTTAGAAAATAAATGCAATAATTATGTAATTATTGCCAAATCTTCTTTAAGATTTTTAAGAGAAGTAATTGTTTTTTTTGAAGGTGGTTTAATTTAATAAAAAGATGGAAAGTGGTTTTTAAAATATGTTTTGGTCATAAATAAGGTTTGGAAATGGTTTGAAGTGTTTTTCTAACTGAGGAAAGTATTTTTGTTGAATTTTAGAAGTTAAAAACGTGAACTTTTGTATTTCATTATGAAAATAGTGCACTTTTTGTAAAATAAAGGATTTTGATAATAAAAATGTCATAAAAATAAAATTTTATTTATTTATATGGTGGAAAATGTTTTGTTCTATTAGTGTGTTTGTTTACATATTTTTCTTATGTAAAAATTTGAAAGGAAAATGTATTTTGGTTTTGTAAATAGGGTAAATATGAACATTTTTGATTAAGTATTAATTAATCTTAGGCCATTTTATTTTCTCTCTTCATTTTGGGTCCAAATGGCCCATTAGTGTTTTCTAGATAATTGAGAAAGAAGAAAACAAGATTCAGTATGTTCATTTTCTTACCTCACTTCTTCTTCCTCATCTGTAAACTAAGAACAGTAAATAAAAACTCTCTAATTTCTTAATTTCAAGCCTCCAAACTTCAAATAAACTCAACAAATTAAAATCTTTCTCAAGCTAGAAAGATAATCAACAGGTAAAAACTCCAAATCTTTTTAATTTCATCAAATTTCTAATTTTCAGAGATGGTTTTTTTTTTAATTTGTGTTTATTTGCCTTTGCATGTATTTTTCTTAGTTTCTATAGGTTATTGAAGGCCAAAGCTCCTTTCTTTGCAAGCAAAATAATTTAATTCACTGCAAACAAACCCTAAGGTGAGTAATCTTACTCACGCTAGCTGTAAACAATCTTTCTTATTCGTATTTAATGTAAAATTGGATGTTTGGAGCTATAAAAATCAAGTTTTAGTCTTATTTTGTGCTTAATCCAAAAACTGAATTATGTCCATCTTTGAAGCTGAAACTAAATTAGACATAACTTTCTCATTTTTAATCGGATTTTGATAATTATAGGTGTTCTGGAAAGAACAAATCATATGCTACAGCTTTCATTTGTTGAGATTTCTGTAATTTTGAGTGCTTCTATGTCAAAATTGAACTTTTCTACTATAATCCCGAGAGCAAAACCAATATTAGCTCTGTGCTTAAGGCTGAAACTTAATTGGCCATAACTTCTTCATTGCTCAACCGATTTCGACAAATTTAGATGTCTTGGAAAGTTTAGACTTTGTTCCAAAACTTTTATATTTTGAGTTTTCCAAAATTTCGATGTTATCTTGGCCAAAAATGTGATTGTTTGTCGCTGTCCCGAGACAAAATGACAGAAGTTGTGAAATTCAAATCTTACAATTGTTTTATCTATAACTTTTACGTTTCTTATCGAAATTCTATAATTTTTAATGTTCTGGAAAGCGTAGGATGTCCTCTGCAATTCTTATCTTTTGTGTTCCCTTAAATTATGTGCTTAAAAGAGGCAAACTGAACAAACAAAATACAGGCCTGGGCAAAACACCCATGTTTATTCCTATGTATCTTGAATTGTTGCACCAGCTTTTGGTGCTTTCTCTTATGTTTTCTAAACACGGTTGATGCTATTTTCAGTGCAAATATTGAGAGCTTTATATCAAATATGCTCTGCTATTGAATCATGTATTTCCTTAGATTGTTCGAGCAAGTTTTTGATGATGAATTTTAATATAGATCTTGAGTGTTGTATTACCTTATTCAAGGGATAAACCATGTGTCTTGTGATTATTTTTGGGTTGCTTCTACTATATAGAACCATGGATTTTCACGAATCCGTCATTGGGATTTTAATGGATTTTAATGGTTCATTATGTAATGTTTTCATTGTGATTCCGAGCGCATGTGCACGTATTTTCAAACTATTTTCCAACAGTGTTCATATTCTAGCTATTGTTCTAAGAAATATATTTTACAAAGTGATTTCATATAAAAAAAATGATACAATTAATATTTCTAAATTATAAAGAGATTTTCAATGTTGATTTCTTAAATATTTTCTGAAATTTCTTTCAAAACCCGATTTAGCAAAAATATATTTTCTATTTAAAGATACACGTTTTTGCACTTTTCGGACGTATGAGAAAGAGAATTAAACGATTTAGTAAAACATGTGGTATGGGACACATGAGTTTGCTTTTTCGGTTAATTCGGGACTTGTATGATCGAAACCTCTTGAGTATTGTATCTTGAGTTAGTATTTAAGATTTTCAATTCCTATTATAGGAATTATCCAAGTAGCCAATATTTGGCGAGTTGAGATGTTCGAGATCTCCTATTATAGGAGTAAAAATCGATGAGAACCACTTAAAGATGTTGTTTTATTTTCCGATGATATGAGGTAAGTCTATTTATGAAGTATTCATGAAGTTAAGACGTTTATGATGATATATGAAGTTAAGATGGTCATGATGATTTTTACTTCCTGATGAAATGAGACAAGTCGCGATGGAACCATTACTCGTCGATGAGAAGAGATGAGTATGGTATTATATTAACTCGCCGATGAGATGAGGCAGAGTGAGTTTTATGATGGTTCTGATGTTTTATGATATTTTCTAATGTGGAACCAACTAACAATTAGTAAAACATTAGGGTAGAACGTATAGTATGGGATATACGTTCTCACCTTTTGGGTTCCTATTCGAATAGTTGAGACACATTCAAGATGTTACTAGTACTAGACCGAGTACGATTGGAGTCACCACGATGTTCACGATGTTATTACCCAACTCCAATCACTACGATGTTTTTACTCGGATTTGTGACTGGGTGTCATCAAGATGTTCCGACTAGTCAATCACGATGTTATGATGTTATGTGACCCCAAGTCATCACGATGTATGGTACCAAATTACTAGTACTAGTCAAGATGTAAAGCACGTGCTGTTTTCCATGAAGTTTAGATGTTTCGTTTTCACTGTTTTGATGATGATGCTTTATTATAGCCTTATGTAAGAAAAGGGCTTATTTATATACAAGGTTTTATGGTGATTTCGAATATGATGTTTTCAACTCTTTCCGGGTTCTATTAAGATGGATTTGAGGCATTCTATATTTATATCAATGAGATGAGGTATAAATTATGGAAATTCTTTTATAAGGAGTTTTAATAGTGGATTTGAGATGTATTTATATTTATACCGATGAGATGAGGTGTAAATGATTATGAGATTTTTTTTTTGATAATAAGTTTTAGTGATGGATTTGAGACGTATCTATATTCATACCGATGAGATTAGGTATGAATAAGTATGATGCTTCTTTTATAATTGGGTTTTATATTCCCATGAATGATCTTTGGGATGTGCCAATGAGATGAGGTACATCCGTATGCGTTTTATTCTATGTATGAAGGATATGTACCTTTGATGTATTGTTATTTTGACAACCACTTCTAAGAAGA
Organism: Allium cepa; assembly: GCA_030765085.1. Lineage (NCBI taxonomy): Eukaryota > Viridiplantae > Streptophyta > Magnoliopsida > Asparagales > Amaryllidaceae > Allium > Allium cepa. The sequence continues at coordinate 726,882,304 of CM060938.1, read as the reverse complement.
TAGTTGATTCATTTGAAGTCATTATCCATATTCTTTTATACCGCCGTTGATACGAGGCGAAAGCGATGTCTATTGAATCTTATCTTTAAAATTTTGTTCGCCGATGATCCATTTGCTTAAGTGTCTGTTACGCCACTTAAGTATGACTTTACCATCATTATCTCTCCTACTTGCCAAGAAGAGATGTTGTCCTTTCATATGATGTTGAAACCCTGTTTAGGGCATGGCATCCTTTATGAAAAAGGATACCATAGCTTTCACCTAATTATCCTTTTAACTGATAATTTTTGCTAGCCTGACCCGTGTGTTTTCCCTCGGGTCAGACGGAGTTATTTCAGGTATCATCTATTGGACATAGCTTGAAGTTGATGTTGGATATCAGCTCTTCTGTCTCTTGAGTAGTTTTTGTTCTTTCGCATACTTTGATGTAGTTATATTTGATTCGATATTTATGGTGTGGTCGAGTACCACCTTTATTGTAACGCCCCACCTCTATGCTCGCAGTAACAAAGAGTATTATAAGGAATACTGTCTGTTATCATGAAGAATAAGACTGGATAGGAGCGGCCATCCATAGTTAGGCCTTACACTAGTTTTAGTTACCTCGATAGGAGTGGTATATATATTTTTCTATTTTTTTTATTATCTCATATTTATTTAATCCCATCGACATACCCAATTCTAGTATAAAACGAACTACGATGGTTCATAATAGTTTAGGACAATATATATAATAATAACACAGATAATATAAATGCGGAACACAGATAAACGAAAAGTCTCATATATATAATAACTGATGTCAGTTACAATACATTTGATACAGTACATATGATACAACTACGACTGTCGACTCTGGAAGTTACATATACAAGTACATTATCGTATATAATATACATGAATACATATCTTCCTATACAAATAAACCGACTACTATAAATGACGACGACTACTCCAAAAGATATGAAGTGCCTTCATAGCTCAAGCAGCAACCCAAAGTAAGATATCAACAACCTGTAAATACTCGTTCTGACCCGAGTATTACATTCAAAAAAAATAATACACGGGTCAGTCTAATTCAAACTCAGTTATTAGTGCACAGAAGCAATAATAATTAAATAATGAATAGACGACGATCACAATAAATCTCGTCTATCCAATCCTTAAATAAAGAAATCGGATAACAATAAATATAACACGTAACAGTGTTAAACAACAAATCAGCAAATTAAACCAAATCAGAATACAATTCAGAATATTGAATTGAATAACAAAACAGTTCAAAACATTGAAATATCAATTAAAATATTAATTCTGGTAGGGCTGCAGTACACGCACGCGTGCACTGCCTCGCCACTACAGCATATGAAATATGCAAAAAATCAAATAATCAAAACAAGATAGAATATCATAAAAGCCATACCGTGTGGCTGCAGTTCACGCTTGCGTGCACTGCCTCGCCACTACAGTGACGATGTACTTAACAAATACCGTGTGGCTGCAGTTCACGCTTGCGTGCACTGCCTTGCCACTACGGTGATATGTATCCAATGAAAATTCACAACGAACACACGGTCAAATCTAAGAAAAGTCGAGTTCAACTCAAGGAGATAGTCGACCAACAGGAACTAGACCAAAAACTACATGCAGATGAACAGCAAAGGATCAAAGCTCAATGCATATGAAACCAAGAATGCTAGCATGAAGTGCAACAGACTCGATGCTACAAGTCATGGAGTACAACAGCTGCAAAAATATGCAACATGAATCTGAATATAACTTTTCAAATAGAAATGCATATGAACTGAAGATATGCACAATGAATATGGATATCAATTTCCAATAGAAATGAATAAGAAACAAAGACCAGGCTCAGCATAACAGAGTGGAAACTGTAACGAGACGAATTTTGCCCGCTCGAAAATCGACATCCATACTTCATATCGTATTCGAATGCCATAGATTCGACCGTTCAAATCCGATTCGCCGGAGCTTATAACAACATTAAGTAATAACATAGCGGAATAAAAGAATAATACATTGATATACAGCTTTGATACAATATCTGATACAACAGATGATCCAATAGATATCAATATACATCAGAGATACGATACAATAAAATAGCAGCGGAAAAGAAAATAGATAACACTAGCAGCGGAACAATATAACTCTAAGATAGTCTTCAAGGAAGAACTCCAGAAACTGCAACTCCATTTCCAAGAACTAATCCAGTAATAGCTTGAACTCCCAATAACGATGCACCAAGATAACCAAGACTGGTGCGATCCAAAGACTGAACTAACTCCAGATAATCTACTAAATCTGACTATCTGAAAAACCCAACTATAGACTGCTCGTGTAGAAAATAATGAGCATCCAGAGTTTAGGAAAGAAAACAATAAACTCCGGATCAGTCGTGGACTGGTGTGAGCAACAAAAACAGTTTATCTTTTAAAACATTCAACAGAAGATTTTCAAAGTCAATTCGCAATGCTTTTTAAAAATGAGACTACCATAAGGCCTCCCGCACACACACACATGCAAACGCAGAATCGGAGGAGATTTCTCCTTATGATAGTCAAAGATGCTTGATACGCATTTAAAAGAACATTTGATATTATTACTAGTGCATAGTGTAATAACAAATCATTTCAAAAATAAAGATATAAATCTTAGCCAACATACGACCATTATCGTATGCCTACTATAGCTACTATCCAAACAGTGGTGACCACCATAAGTGAATAGCAGGTTCTACAACTAATACCGTACAAGTTTCGTATTGAGAATTGGATTTCCAACAAATGGTCAGGCCAAGGAACTTCCCATTGCCACATGAGAATGCCTCTGGATGGACATCTCCAAGAACCAAACCGGATCTCTACCAACACAAGGTCGGGTTACTCCTAACTGAGTAACAACTGACCGAATATGCCATCCCCCGGTCCTTTGGGACCTTTATCCGAGAGCTCTCTAATCAATTCACACAATCATAAAAACAAAGTGTTTCAACATGAGTAAGTATCTGGGCTCCATACCATGATACTACCCTTTTCCAGAAGGAAATGCACATATCCTAAAGGGCGCTACCCCTCATAACCTTGCCGCATCTTTCCTGTTTTGACCATTTCCGGGATGTGAGGCTCGACGAAGTCACGTCCACAAAAACATACTTTATACAAAAGCCATGCTTTGGGTCAACAAATGATCAACACAATGATCACTAAGATAGACGATCAAACAAATGATCCTATCACTAATAATCAACACAATGATCATTTCAGCATCACTCAGCATGTCACATTACCAAACTGGGAATATATCGCTGATAACATCAACTATATAACCTCTGAGCTCGTACGTCTCGGAGAAGGGTGTTAAGCTAAAAGAATAAATTCTCCGCCACCAACAGAAATATATTTGAAAGAAATCGGCTTTATATCTCAACTTGTAATGTCAGGCATACAATCCATACAAGTCTGTTCCGGGTTCGAACAGAACCGAAGGCACTTACAAAGAAGTCCTTGCAATCCGGATATTCACAATCCTGATCGGATTTCCCATCACTTAGGGAGTTTCTATACCGGCGCGACTCGGTGCAGAAACAATCGATAGGTCATCCTATCGCTCTCGCAAATACCCGGTCTTCATCACCGGTCTTCAAATGCTATCCATAACGTCGAATCACATATTCGGAATGGGTTATACGACACAACGGTCCTTTCCCGGCTAAACCGAATAGTGAGCATGATATTTCAAAAACAAATGGATAATGGGATTTCAATTAAGTCACAACTTAATAATTCAAAACTTTATTTCAAATGGTTTAATCCAATTACCATTTCAATCTTTAAACAAAAAGATTCATTTTCGCAACCTTTAACGGTTTAAACAATTTTCACATTTTAATCTTTTAAACAAAAGATTCATTCACAGATTTTCCCAATCAATTTTCATTTCAATTTGATTAACTCGTTAAATCTTTAAATCAAAGATTTAACCTATAGCTTCAAAACAATTTCATTTCAAATTGATTTAACAAATCATCAATTTAAATCTGTTAAAAATAAACAAATTTAATTCATAGCTTTCAAAAAGAATTCATTCATAACTTAGGAAAATCATTTCTCTATTCAATCTTGAAATTCCCCTAATTTACTGGAATTTCATTTCTTATCTGAAAGCTTTTTATCATTTAGAAACACGATCTTATTTCAGAAAAACTCTATTTCATTTATACCAGTCACAGTCTTTGGGTTAAATCAAATTCTAAAGGAACAATACTTTGAAAATGGTTTGACTCATATATAACTAGTATAATATCGTTAATCCCTAGTTTCAAATCATAGAATTCAATTTTAAACATTGAATTCAAATTTAAATCAAATTATTTAAATTCCAAAACTTAATCAAGTAATTTAAAAATAATAAATTTTATTTTGAAATTCCATTCCAAAAGCTTTTCATATTTATTCCGATTCCATTTCCAAAACATTTGAATTTAAAAATTCAAATTTAACTATTTCAAAAATCTGCGACTTAATCGATTTCCTCGTGAAATCCATAATTGTGTGTATATGGTGTGGTCCAGGGGTTATACACAGTAGTGTAACATCATTTCAATCATCACAAATCAAATACAACAATATATCCGATAAGCGGTATTAACTATCATGCTTATTGTTCATTCACAGATCACAGATAATATACAAATGTATAAATAAATGAGTAAATTTCCCACAGCTCAACTCACAGAACAAGATATTACAGATTAGATATGACAATCAATTCCAGGCATCACATATAATATGATCATTTATAAGTAAGGTCAAGCATTTAATAATCATTTATAAGCAGGACTAATTAATCGTTTAATCCTAATCAATTTAATTTATTTCTAAGTAGGTTAATTACTTAAGAATTAATTATCAAATTCTGATTAATTAATTCCAAATCATTTGGTATAATTTAATTTATCAACCACCTTAATTAGTTTCATTTTTCGTAATTAATCATATTGATTAACTTTATATTTAAATCAATTACATAATAAATTAACCCCTTAATTACTTTCTTAAGAAATTATCTTAGATTAAATCATCATTAATCATTTCTATTTATAAATTAATCTAATTATTTATTTATATTTTAATTAAATCATTCTTTAATTACCTTATTAATTAAATCATTTTATTTCCTTAATTATCTCTAAGATAATAAATTTCTTTATTTATGATTTCATTATCATTTATGTGTATTTTAAACACTACACTTTAATTTTAGATTTAATTTGCATTTTTGATTTAAGATTTAAAAACGATTATTCTTTTAAATATAATTCCAATTTAAAGTTCAATTTAAAATCCTTAAAGATAAATGTAAATAACACCAATTACTTATATAAGAAAAAGCTTTTAAACTAAACTACTTAAATTTATTTTTTTATTTAAGAGTTACGCTTTCAAAATACATTAATATTTTAACTTTCAAATTTAAGTTAAAATAAATCATTTAACTTTCCATTCAAAATGTAGGAAACCTTTATAAAACAATTTTTATCCAAATTCAGTTAAATATTTGTTTTAAAACCTTGTTTTGAAACTTAAATTTAAAAATCCAAATTCCACTTCCAACTTCGAATTCCCTTATAAATTCTATTGATTACTTACCCTTTTCGTAGTTATTAAAATCATTTAATAAACTTTATTTCAAATCTAAACTTCAGAACAAATTTGGATTTACAGTTGTCATTTGCTTTTTATACTCCAGTTGACATTTTGCTTTGAAATTTAAACACAGTTCAAATTTGCAAAGGACAGGACCTGCTCTGCTTCTCAACTCTGCCAACTCACACGCGATCCATCACCAAGTACTTCGAGTTTTCCCTCATCCTTGCTTCGAGCAAATCACCCACATACCCGAATGTGCCCCGAGTCCAAAACTGCACCACAAAAAAAAGAAACGACAGCCCTTCCAATATGCACGGTGCACGTGCACCGGAGCTGCAACTGCCTCCGACCATCCACGTTGACTCTTGCGAGTCGACGTTCCTCCTTTATCACTATTTCAATCATCTGATCCTCTCCACCAGCTCGAAATCGAATTCGAGTTCATGCTAGCACCTGGAAAAACATCAGTTTCCACCATCACCCTGGAAACTATCGCCGTTCTCACAATCTCAACAACCAGGCCACTCGTAACTCCGGCTATCACATCTCCTCTCTCCCTCCTTCCTCCTCCCAGAAGTGCATGCGACTCGATGCACAGATGAGGTCGCGGCGGTCAAAAATTTGAGCACAACAGAAATTAGGTCTACGAAATAAAAACGATCACCGTAGTCGCCACCGTCGATGACGCCACCATCGGCCATTTTTCCTTCGACCGCCATAGGCTCCTCCTCCTCTCCTAGCAACCCCGACATCTCCGGTCTACTTAATCACCAGAAACTCAAAATATTCCCATTTCCATTCAAACCCAAACCACTCACTCTCCCTTTGTTTAAAAATTATGATTTCTAATTTAAAAATCATGTTTTGGCATATGAATTCAGTTTATGTACCTGAATTTATAAATCAAGATGTTTGAAATTTAGCTCATATTGAATTTGCTCAGCTTTTCTTGATTTTCAGAAGTATTTTTAATTTATTTAACTTAAATAAAATTTAAAACTATAATCTATGATACGTCTAACATATTTTGTTTGAAATTGAAACCTTAACATAGATTAGATTTTGAGGTATTGATGATTGATCAGAACTTAAGACTGGAAACTAAGAACAGGCAAAAATAAATCACAACAGTGAGTATGCCTTCATACATTCATGTATATACACAGTGAATTAAATCAAATACATCCACACAATACTATTTTTTTTCTAGTAATCCACATGCAATCAGATATCAATATTCTTAAGTTTTAAAAAGAAAGTTACTCACTTTGATTTTGTTTTGAAACAGAGAATAGAAGCCTGGAAGTTCTCTGAGAAACTGGAAACTGGATTTTGTTGTTGAGTTCCCCTTTGCACTTGAGTATATCTGTTTTATTTCTTTGTTTTTATACTTTGTATTCCATTTTTTTCTTTTTCTTCTTTTTTTTTCTTTTTCTCAGTTTTGAAGAATGAAACTGTAATGATACTTTGATGTGTATATGAAGTTAAAGTATACAGTTTTGAAGTCCTTTGCAAGTACAGGATGTTATAAATGTTTGTTTGGAGATAGGGTATGGCTGAAGTATGTTGCATTAATTAGTTATAACTTTATGTACTTGTTTGCTTTTACTTTATGTTTATATACTTAAACATATACTTGCTGTCCTGCTTCCTATTTTCTGGTTTACAGCCTACATACTTTTGCTTTTACCTGTTTATGTTTATATTATTTTGTATTGTTTAATTTGCTTATTTATTTGTTTGAATGCTTTTAGCTTTGTTTTAATGTTTTAAATATAGCTGGTTTGTTCATGCTTATGTATATGTTTATTACTTTTATACCCTGATACTTGCCTGCATACTTTTAGTTATGGTTTATGCTTGCCTACATCTTTTATTTCAAGCCTGCATACTACTACATGCTACATACTGGTATGCATATTTTTGTTTTGTTTAGCAATACTTGTTTATTTACATTGTTTTATTTATTTTATTTTATTGGATTTTGCTTATTTTATTATTATGTATGTTTGCATTTACATTTTCATTTGTTTACTTTGTTTATGTTTGAATGCTTTTATTTGCATTACCAAGTTTGTATTTGTATTTGTTTGTATATAGCTATATGTTACTTTGATTAATTTGTTTGTTAATATTTGTTTTATACTTATTGTTTTTATTTATTTTATTTCTTTTCTTTTGTTAAATAGGTTTTATTCTATATGTATTTGTTCCATTCTTTTGTTTGTTTTTATCTTATCTTTATATTTGAATGTATTTACATATTTAAATATGTGGTTAAAATTTATCTATGTATTAATTTTATTTTGTCTTAAAATTTAAAATCTTGTAATATAAATGAATATATTGTTTAATTTTACCAATGTGTTTTCTTTGTACATCTATATCATATAAAATTTGTAACTTTATTTAATTTCCATTTTATATTTTAATTGTTATTATTATAATTAGTCTTTGAACCATTTATTTAAGATTATATTTTCAAATCCAACATATACATTTATATATTCTCATATATACAAATATTCAAATCAATTTCACTTAATATATTTTATATCTGAATCGGGGAAACTCGCATCATAAAAAATCAATTTTACAATTTTTAATTCAAAATTCATTTAAATTATCAATTTAAATTAAATTAAAATCTAGGGTCGTTACAGACTTCCCCCCTTAAAAGAATTTCGTCCTCGAAATTCGCAGGCACGAAAACAACACAGAGATAGACTCAATCTCTACAATTCCTCAAACTTAAGATATGAATTCCAAATTCGGTTTTAAACAAAATCATTTTATCGATACAATTCTAATCATTCTTCATATTCTATTAATCAATTTAATTCAATTAAAATTTCCAATTTCTAATTCATTTATTAGAGTTTAAATCGAAAAGCCGATAAGAAATCGATGAAGTACGAAGTAATAATTTTCTGCAACGATTCGTAAGGCCACCATCATACCGAAACTTCTTTTTGTGGCTGGTACGAAGAAATCAAAAGAAATCGAAATCGAATCAAAGAAAATAGATAGAGAAAGTTATTCCCACTGTTGTTATAGAGTTTTGACTAATTATAGTCTTATTGCCCTGTCCCCTATCTCATTCTCTTCTTGCACTCATACTTACTATTAGTGGATAGTAAGAGAATTTACTGAGGCATTCAAACAGATATCTTAGGGATATACTCATTCTAGGATTTACTTCACCCTATCTCTAATGAGCTACTTAACATGTTATACTCCTGAGCTAAAGTTTCACCTTAGCTCTGATACCAAATGTAACGAGACGAGCCAGTGGTCACAACCAGTAGGCTTTTCAACCATCCCAGCCCCACCGTGGCTTACACTGGTATCCCAAACTTGCTTTTACGGCCAGCCTTTCGACTGTCACAGCTTACGCCTAACCAACCCCCTAAAAGAGGATGTGTGGGAGTAAGAGTCTCCCGTTCGCCACCAAACCGCGAAGCGAGAACCCCCCATCACATAGCCCAATAGCTTAACAAGACTGGTGCGATCCAAAGACTGAACTAACTCCAGATAATCTACTAAATCTGACTATCTGAAAAACCCAACTATAGACTGCTCGTGTAGAAAATAATGAGCATCCAGAGTTTAGGAAAGAAAACAATAAACTCCGGATCAGTCGTGGGACTGGTGTGAGCAACAAAAACAGTTTATCTTTTAAAACATTCAACAGAAGATTTTCAAAGTCAATTCGCAATGCTTTTTAAAAATGAGACTACCATAAGGCCTCCCGCACACACACACATGCAAACGCAGAATCGGAGGAGATTTCTCCTTATGATAGTCAAAGATGCTTGATACGCATTTAAAAGAACATTTGATATTATTACTAGTGCATAGTGTAATAACAAATCATTTCAAAAATAAAGATATAAATCTTAGTCAACATACGACCATTATCGTATGCCTACTATAGCTACTATCCAAACAGTGGTGACCACCATAAGTGAATAGCAGGTTCTACAACTAATACCGTACAAGTTTCGTATTGAGAATTGGATTTCCAACAAATGGTCAGGCCAAGGAACTTCCCATTGCCACATGAGAATGCCTCTGGATGGACATCCCCGAGAACCAAACCGGATCTCTACCAACACAAGGCCGGGTTACTCCTAACTGAGTAACAACTGACCGAATATGCCATCCCCCGGTCCTTTGGGACCTTTATCCGAGAGCTCTCTAATCAATTCACACAATCATAAAAACAAAGTGTTTCAACATGAGTAAGTATCTGGGCTCCATACCATGATACTACCCTTTTCCAGAAGGAAATGCACATATCCTAAAGGGCGCTACCCCTCATAACCTTGCCGCATCTTTCCTGTTTTGACCATTTCCGGGATGTGAGGCTCGACGAAGTCACGTCCACAAAAACATACTTTATACAAAAGCCATGCTTTGGGTCAACAAATGATCAACACAATGATCACTAAGATAGACGATCAAACAAATGATCCTATCACTAATAATCAACACAATGATCATTTCAGCATCACTCAGCATGTCACATTACCAAACTGGGAATATATCGCTGATAACATCAACTATATAACCTCTGAGCTCGTACGTCTCGGAGAAGGGTGTTAAGCTAAAAGAATAAATTCTCCGCCACCAACAGAAATATATTTGAAAGAAATCGGCTTTATATCTCAACTTGTAATGTCAGGCATACAATCCATACAAGTCTGTTCCGGGTTCGAACAGAACCGAAGGCACTTACAAAGAAGTCCTTGCAATCCGGATATTCACAATCCTGATCGGATTTCCCATCACTTAGGGAGTTTCTATACCGGCGCGACTCGGTGCAGAAACAATCGATAGGTCATCCTATCGCTCTCGCAAATACCCGGTCTTCATCACCGGTCTTCAAATGCTATCCATAACGTCGAATCACATATTCGGAATGGGTTATACGACACAACGGTCCTTTCCCGGCTAAACCGAATAGTGAGCATGATATTTCAAAAACAAATGGATAATGGGATTTCAATTAAGTCACAACTTAATAATTCAAAACTTTATTTCAAATGGTTTAATCCAATTACCATTTCAATCTTTAAACAAAAAGATTCATTTTCACAACCTTTAACGGTTTAAACAATTTTCACATTTTAATCTTTTAAACAAAAGATTCATTCACAGATTTTCCCAATCAATTTTCATTTCAATTTGATTAACTCGTTAAATCTTTAAATCAAAGATTTAACCTATAGCTTCAAAACAATTTCATTTCAAATTGATTTAACAAATCATCAATTTAAATCTGTTAAAAATAAACAAATTTAATTCATAACTTTCAAAAAGAATTCATTCATAACTTAGGAAAATCATTTCTCTATTCAATCTTGAAATTCCCCTAATTTACTGGAATTTCATTTCTTATCTGAAAGCTTTTTATCATTTAGAAACACGATCTTATTTCAGAAAAACTCTATTTCATTTATACCAGTCACAGTCTTTGGGTTAAATCAAATTCTAAAGGAACAATACTTTGAAAATGGTTTGACTCATATATAACTAGTATAATATCGTTAATCCCTAGTTTCAAATCATAGAATTCAATTTTAAACATTGAATTCAAATTTAAATCAAATTATTTAAATTCCAAAACTTAATCAAGTAATTTAAAAATAATAAATTTTATTTTGAAATTCCATTCCAAAAGCTTTTCACATTTATTCCGATTCCATTTCCAAAACATTTGAATTTAAAAATTCAAATTTAACTATTTCAAAAATCTGCGACTTAATCGATTTCCTCGTGAAATCCATAATTGTGTGTATATGGTGTGGTCCAGGGGTTATACACAGTAGTGTAACATCATTTCAATCATCACAAATCAAATACAACAATATATCCGATAAGCGGTATTGACTATCATGCTTATTGTTCATTCACAGATCACAGATAATATACAAATGTATAAATAAATGAGTAAATTTCCCACAGCTCAACTCACAGAACAAGATATTACAGATTAGATATGACAATCAATTCCAGGCATCACATATAATATGATCATTCATAAGTAAGGTCAAGCATTTAATAATCATTTATAAGAAGGACTAATTAATCGTTTAATCCTAATCAATTTAATTTATTTCTAAGTAGGTTAATTACTTAAGAATTAATTATCAAATTCTGATTAATTAATTCCAAATCATTTGGTATAATTTAATTTATCAACCACCTTAATTAGTTTCATTTTTCGTAATTAATCATATTGATTAACTTTATATTTAAATCAATTACATAATAAATTAACCCCTTAATTACTTTCTTAAGAAATTATCTTAGATTAAATCATCATTAATCATTTCTATTTATAAATTAATCTAATTATTTATTTATATTTTAATTAAATCATTCTTTAATTACCTTATTAATTAAATCATTTTATTTCCTTAATTATCTCTAAGATAATAAATTTCTTTATTTATGATTTCATTATCATTTATGTGTATTTTAAACACTACACTTTAATTTTAGATTTAATTTGCATTTTTGATTTAAGATTTAAAAGCGATTATTCTTTTAAATATAATTCCAATTTAAAGTTCAATTTAAAATCCTTAAAGATAAATGTAAATAACACCAATTACTTATATAAGAAAAAGCTTTTAAACTAAACTACTTAAATTTATTTTTTTATTTAAGAGTTACGCTTTCAAAATACATTAATATTTTAACTTTCAAATTTAAGTTAAAATAAATCATTTAACTTTCCATTCAAAATGTAGGAAACCTTTATAAAACAATTTTTATCCAAATTCAGTTAAATATTTGTTTTAAAACCTTGTTTTGAAACTTAAATTTAAAAATCCAAATTCCACTTCCAACTTCGAATTCCCTTATAAATTCTATTGATTACTTACCCTTTTCGTAGTTATTAAAATCATTTAATAAACTTTATTTCAAATCTAAACTTCAGAACAAATTTGGATTTACAGTTGTCATTTGCTTTTTATACTCCAGTTGACATTTTGCTTTGAAATTTAAACACAGTTCAAATTTGCAAAGGACAGGACCTGCTCTGCTTCTCAACTCTGCCAACTCACACGCGATCCATCACCAAGTACTTCGAGTTTTCCCTCATCCTTGCTTCGAGCAAATCACCCACATACCCGAATGTGCCCCGAGTCCAAAACTGCACCACAAAAAAAAGAAACGACAGCCCTTCCAATATGCACGGTGCACGTGCACCGGAGCTGCAACTGCCTCCGACCATCCACGTTGACTCTTGCGAGTCGACGTTCCTCCTTTATCACTATTTCAATCATCTGATCCTCTCCACCAGCTCGAAATCGAATTCGAGTTCATGCTAGCACCTGGAAAAACATCAGTTTCCACCATCACCCTGGAAACTATCGCCGTTCTCACAATCTCAACAACCAGGCCACTCGTAACTCCGGCTATCACATCTCCTCTCTCCCTCCTTCCTCCTCCCAGAAGTGCGTGCGACTCGATGCACAGATGAGGTCGCGGCGGTCAAAAATTTGAGCACAACAGAAATTAGGTCTACGAAATAAAAACGATCACCGTAGTCGCCATCGTCGATGACGCCACCATCGGCCATTTTTCCTTCGACCGCCATAGGCTCCTCCTCCTCTCCTAGCAACCCCGACATCTCCGGTCTACTTAATCACCAGAAACTCAAAATATTCCCATTTCCATTCAAACCCAAACCACTCACTCTCCCTTTGTTTAAAAATTATGATTTCTAATTTAAAAATCATGTTTTGGCATATGAATTCAGTTTATGTACCTGAATTTATAAATCAAGATGTTTGAAATTTAGCTCATATTGAATTTGCTCAGCTTTTCTTGATTTTCAGAAGTATTTTTAATTTATTTAACTTAAATAAAATTTAAAACTATAATCTATGATACGTCTAACATATTTTGTTTGAAATTGAAACCTTAACATAGATTAGATTTTGAGGTATTGATGATTGATCAGAACTTAAGACTGGAAACTAAGAACAGGCAAAAATAAATCACAACAGTGAGTATGCCTTCATACATTCATGTATATACACAGTGAATTAAATCAAATACATCCACACAATACTATTTTTTTTCTAGTAATCCACATGCAATCAGATATCAATATTCTTAAGTTTTAAAAAGAAAGTTACTCACTTTGATTTTGTTTTGAAACAGAGAATAGAAGCCTGGAAGTTCTCTGAGAAACTGGAAACTGGATTTTGTTGTTGAGTTCCCCTTTGCACTTGAGTATATCTGTTTTATTTCTTTGTTTTTATACTTTGTAATCCATTTTTTTCTTTTTCTTCTTTTTTTTTCTTTTTCTCAGTTTTGAAGAATGAAACTGTAATGATACTTTGATGTGTATATGAAGTTAAAGTATACAGTTTTGAAGTCCTTTGCAAGTACAGGATGTTATAAATGTTTGTTTGGAGATAGGGTATGGCTGAAGTATGTTGCATTAATTAGTTATAACTTTATGTACTTGTTTGCTTTTACTTTATGTTTATATACTTAAACATATACTTGCTGACTGCTTCCTATTTTCTGGTTTACAGCCTACATACTTTTGCTTTTACCTGTTTATGTTTATATTATTTTGTATTGTTTAATTTGCTTATTTATTTGTTTGAATGCTTTTAGCTTTGTTTTAATGTTTTAAATATAGCTGGTTTGTTCATGCTTATGTATATATTTATTACCTTTATACCCTGATACTTGCCTGCATACTTTTAGTTATGGTTTATGCTACATCTTTTATTTCAAGCCTGCATACTACTACATGCTACATACTGGTATGTATATTTTTGTTTTGTTTAGCAATACTTGTTTATTTACATTGTTTTATTTATTTTATTTTATTGGATTTTGCTTATTTTATTATTATGTATGTTTGCATTTACATTTTCATTTGTTTACTTTGTTTATGTTTGAATGCTTTTATTTGCATTACCAAGTTTGTATTTGTATTTGTTTGTATATAGCTATATGTTACTTTGATTAATTTGTTTGTTAATATTTGTTTTATACTTATTGTTTTTATTTATTTTATTTCTTTTCTTTTGTTAAATAGGTTTTATTCTATATGTATTTGTTCCATTCTTTTGTTTGTTTTTATCTTATCTTTATATTTGAATGTATTTACATATTTAAATATGTGGTTAAAATTTATCTATGTATTAATTTTATTTTGTCTTAAAATTTAAAATCTTGTAATATAAATGAATATATTGTTTAATTTTACCAATGTGTTTTCTTTGTACATCTATATCATATAAAATTTGTAACTTTATTTAATTTCCATTTTATATTTTAATTGTTATTATTATAATTAGTCTTTGAACCATTTATTTAAGATTATATTTTCAAATCCAACATATACATTTATATATTCTCATATATACAAATATTCAAATCAATTTCACTTAATATATTTTATATTTGAATCGGGGAAACTCGCATCATAAAAAATCAATTTTACAATTTTTAATTCAAAATTCATTTAAATTATCAATTTAAATTAAATTAAAATCTAGGGTCGTTACAGAAACATTCATATAGATATGCAAACAGTTTAATGATTCGACCCTGAACCAATAGCCAGATTTAATTAACAAATGCACTGATACAAAGACAACTGTATGGAATGTACACATGACAACATCCCTACCAAAAGACCACACCTATACATGAACCAGTGCATGTGTAAATGGTGACGTAAGGAAATAATTAACCCGATGAATAAGGGCAGAACAAGGTCAACCCAACTACAACAACAACTTCAAATGAGAATGATGTCACCAGTGAATTACAGTGACCAAATGCAAATGAGTACAGTGCATCAATGCAATGTATCGAACTCGAACATAACAAAGGCAATATAAGCCTAACAGTGCAAAATGGTGGTGGTACAACTAATGGAGTATACAAGCTACTGCACACCAAGCAAATTTCACAAACAAGCATACACATACAGTTACAGTGAACTGCAATGTTGACCAAGGCAACAATACAACACATAACAGGTACAACAAAAATGGAGCAACATCAATATGCAATTATGCACTCCAGCCCTGAGACAGATTAGAGGTGGACCCAACAGATGTAAACTTAAGAAGGTGTAAACACAGAGGGGATATTTCGTACGCGTGGTTACAAAAGCACCTCTGCATGGCATCACGGAGTGCAGAGTATACCTAAGCTACAATGACCAAAATACTATCTAGGCTTCAAGCCAGAAATAAAAGGAAATCCAAAAACAGTTCAAATTAGAATCCAAGTGGTTGAAGTCGAAAAGAATCATCTTCACAGTCAACTCAGTGCCGAAGACAACAAGAACCAATCACAAAGCATTAGAGAATCAACTGATGATAGTAAATTCAAACGAAACAAAATCAAGCAGCAGTCTTAGCAAAACCAAAGCCATGAAAATCAAGAATCAATTAATGTCACAGCAGTTTCAAACTAAAATCAAGGCTATGGAAATTAAGCAACAGAAGCTCATACGATTTTGAACTAGATGTGAGTGAGGAAGTCACACACCTTGGTCAATGAATTGGAATCGAAGCTGAGACCTCTCCGTAATGACGCAGAACGAACTCATTATGCAGTTGAAAAGGTCACCAGGGACGAGCAACTAAAAGCAGAGAAATTGAGTTGTAATCGGCATCAACAATTTGCCGAAACCCTAGTTTTTTTTTATTTAAGAGGATCGTACGCAAAAAGGGAAGTCGCCATTTTTTTCTCTCGTTCGTTTAGATTTAGGGTTTTCGAAATGAATTGAAATTGAAAGGGGAGGGTCTGCCCTGATAGTTATCACGGCACAAAGAAAGAAAAAAAGATGGGCCAATATTAAAAAGCCCATAAACACATAACCAAATTTTCAAACGAATTTAACCTATTTAAACTCCGGTTAGCAATTTACGACCAATATAATCGTCATTTGATGATAATTAACTGTTACTAAACTCCGGGTTGTTACAGACTCCCCTCCTTATAATAATTGCGTCCCCGCAATTTTCATAATTAAGGACGTCAATAACAATTATTTTTCTAACATAAACTGGTTAAGCTAGAAAAATAAAGTCGGGAATACAAACGCCAAAGAAATCTTTTAATTTCAATATAAGAAATTCACAAACTCTCAACAAAATCTAATTATCAAGTAGATAATCAGAAAACAACAAAGGTCAAATTATCAAAAACGACAACCAGAAATCTCAATTCAACACATATTTAATTATCAAGAACGATAATTAAATCATCAAATCAACAATTATTTAATTATCTCAAGCGATAATTAAATCTCAAATCAACAAATATTTAATTATCTAAAGCGATAATTAAATCTCAAAGCAATCAAATATTCAATTATCAAAACGACATTTAGAAATTACAATTCAACAAATATTCAATTATCAAAAACGATAATCAAATCTCAAATCAACAAATATTCGATTATCAAAAACGATTATCAAATCAACAAATATTCGATTATCAAAAACGATAATCAAAACAACAAATATTCGATTATCAAAAACGATAATAAAATCTCAAATCAACAAATATTCGATTATCAAAAACGATAATCAATTCTCAAATCAACAATTATTCGATTATCAAAAACGATAATCAAATCAACAAATATCTAATTATCAAAAACGATAATTAGAACTCATATCAACAAATATTCGATTATCAAAAACGAAAATCAATTCTCAAATCAACAAATATTCGATTATCACAAGCGATAATCAAATCAACAAATATCTAATTATCAAAAACGATAATTAGAACTCATATCAACAAATATTCGATTATAAAAAACAATAATCAATTCTCAAATCAACAATTATTCGATTATCAAAAACGATAATCAAATCAACAAATATCTAATTATCAAAAACTATAATTAGAACTCATATCAACAAATATTCGATTATCAAAAACGATAATCAATTCTCAAATCAACAATTATTCGATTATCAAAAACGATAATCAAATCAACAAATATCTAATTATCAAAAACGATAATTAGAACTCATATCAGCAAATATTCGATTATCACAAGCGATAATCAAATCATCAAATATCTAATTATCAAAAACGATAATCAATTCTCATATCAACAAATATTCGATTATCAAAAACGATAATAAAATCAACAAATATCTAATTATCAAAAACGATAATTAGAACTCATATCAACAAATATTCGATTATCACAAGCGATAATCAAATCAACAAATATCTAATTATCAAAAACGATAATTAGAACTCATATCAACAAATATTCGATTATAAAAAACGATAATCAATTCTCAAATCAACAATTATTCGATTATCAAAAACGATAATCAAATCAACAAATATCTAATTATCAAAAACGATAATTAGAACTCATATCAACAAATATTCGATTATCAAAAACGATAATCAATTCTCAAATCAACAATTATTCGATTATCAAAAACGATAATCAAATCAACAAATATCTAATTATCAAAAACGCTAATTAGAACTCATATCAACAAATATCCAATTACCTGCAGATAATTGGAAACAACAAATATCTAGAATCAATTAAGATGATCTAGAAAATCAACATAAAAGGTTGGATCGATCCCATCAGATGGCGAGTTTTAACTACGCCGCACGTGCATCAACATATGACCGATGCCTACCAAGTACCCAACATAATTTTGGCACCCAACAAATGACCCGAAGGTCCAACATATGACCCGAAGGTCCGGTACTGGTATTGACCCGAAGGTCCAACATATGACCCGAAGGTCCAGCATAGTGGCTCGAAAGCACACGAAAATCATCATATATTCAATTAACGAGTCTGGAATTAACCGAAATAGCAAACGCACATGTCCCATACCACGTGTTTTACTAAATCGTTTGATTCTCTTCATCGTTTCCTTGAACGTGTAAAATCATCAAAATCATCAAACAGCAAATGTTTCAATTAACGAGTCCAGAATTTACCGAAATAGTAAAAGTGTGGTTCCATGCTCCGCACTTTTGCTACATCGTTTAAATCTCTTCATCGTTTCCTTGAAAGTGCAAATTGTGTATTCCAAAAATAACATTACACATTCTCAAATGGACAAGTCCGGAATTAAGCGAATCAGTAAAAGAAAGGGGTCATAATCCTCGATTTTTCTGAAACGTTTAAATCACTTTCTCATTCTTCTGAAAACGCAAACTGTAAAAATTCTGAAAACAATTTTATTTATTTTATAAAAGTATTAATTTACATTCTCAAACGAACAAATCCGAATTAAGCGAATCAGTAAAAGAAAGGGGTCATAGTCCTCGATTTTGCTGAAACGTTTAAATCACTTCCTCATTCTTTTGAAAACGTAAACTGAAATTTTTTGAAACAATTTTTATTTTAAAACGCTTTTTATAATCACGTGGTTAAATCAGCAACATAAGTAGCAACTTCAACAAAGAAATGGTACTACTTAAAGCAACATAAAACTAATCTCAAAATCAGCATTGCGGGATAACCGCTTGAAAATCCACCTTAAAATTTGACGGTTATTGAAGTCAAAGCGACAGTAAATTTTAAACGTCAAAATCTCATCAAAATAATTCGCATCAAAATAAAATATCAGTGAATTTTCATTCATTTAAAAATGTCAACAAAACACCGCGCTTCAAAAATATAGCATTGGTGTAAAACTCCCGTTATAATAATAACGGCAACAAAATACGTTTCATAACCAAGCATCGGTTCAACGTAAAATTAATGCAGTAACGTGCAACTTAAATTTGCACGTATACTACAAAATGAACAAAGAAATCATTCGAATATATCTTCAATGAAGATAATTCAAAACACTCAAAATCTAATCAACATGTGATTAGTATCAAAGAAAACCAGCCAAAACTTTAACAAATTCACATAGCTGCAATCGCCTCGAATTCTCAAATCGGATTCGAAGTGTTTTAAAGAAAAAAAATAAACACAGCTATGCAAACAACAAATGAAATTTATTTCAATTTCATATTTTTATTTTTAAATCAAAATAATTATCAGTTGTACTCAGCGAAGCAGTCACACTGTTTTCGCTGCGCACTCTGATAAACAAAGCACAAACCAATCAATCTTCAAAACACAAATTCACCTTTTATTTTTAAATAAGGGTATTTAAAAATTTCCATCGTATTTTCAAAACTTTATTTTTGACTCAAAGCACATATAAAACATCGACAGATAGTTGTAACACGTGTTCCATCCAAGTTATGTTTTATATTATGTCCATAAACCCCAAGCTCTGATACCAACTGTAACGCCCCACCTCTATGCTCGTAATAACAAAGAGTATTATAAGGAATACTGTCTGTTATCACGAAGAATAAGGCTGGATAGGAGCGGCCATCCGTAGTTAGGCCTTACACTAGTTTTAGTTACCTCGATAGGAGTGGTATATATATTTTTAAATTTTTTTTTTATCTCATATTTATTTACTCCCATCGACATACCCAATTCTAGTATAAAACGAACTACGATGGTTCATAATAGTTTAGGACAATATATATAATAATAACACAGATAATATAAATGCGGAACACAGATAAACGAAAAGTCTCATATATATAATAACTGATGTCAGTTACAATACATTTGATACAGTACATATGATACAACTACGACTGTCGACTCTGCAAGTTACATATACAAGTACATTATTGTATATAATATACACGAATACATATCTTCCTATACAAATAAACCGACTACTATAAATGACGACGACTACTCCAAAAGATATGAAGTGCCTTCATAGCTCAAGCAGCAACCCAAAGTAAGATATCAACAACCTGTAAATACTCGGTCTGACCCGAGTATTACATTCAGAAGAAAATAATACACGGGTCAGTCTAATTCAAACTCAGTTATTAGTGCACAGAAGCAATAATAATTAAATAATGAATAGACGACGATCACAATAAATCTCGTCTATCCGATCCTTAAATAAAGAAATCGGATAACAATAAATATAACACGTAACAGTGTTAAACAACAAATCAGCAAATTAAACCAAATCAGAATACAATTCATAATATTGAATTGAATAACAAAATAGTTGAAAACATTGAAATATCAATTAAAATATTAATTCGGGTAGGGCTGCAGTACACGCACGCGTGCACTGCCTCGCCACTACAGCATATGAAATATGCAAAAAATTAAATAATCAAAACAAGATAGAATATCATAAAAGCCATACCGTGTGGCTGCAGTTCACGCTTGCGTGCACTGCCTTGCTACTATAGTGACGATGTACTCAACAAATACCGTGTGGCTGCAGTTCACGCTTGCATGCACTACCTTGCCACTACGGTGATATGTATCCAATGAAAATTCACAACGAACACATGGTCAAATCTAAGAAAAGTCGAGTTCAACTCAAGGGGATAGTCGACCAACAGGAACTAGACCAAAAACTACATGCAGATGAACAGCAAAGGATCAAAGCTCAATGCATATGAAACCAAGAATGCTAGCATGAAGTGCAACAGACTCGATGCTACAAGTCATGGAGTACAACAGCTGCAAAAATATGCAACATGAATCTGAATATATAACTTTTCAAA
Source organism: Allium cepa (assembly GCA_030765085.1). Classification (NCBI taxonomy): domain Eukaryota; kingdom Viridiplantae; phylum Streptophyta; class Magnoliopsida; order Asparagales; family Amaryllidaceae; genus Allium; species Allium cepa. The sequence goes on along the minus strand of CM060938.1, from coordinate 726,861,011 downwards.
TAGAAATGCATATGAACTGAAGATATGCACAATGAATATGGATATCAATTTCCAATAGAAATGAATAAGAAACAAAGACCTGGCTCAGCATAACAGAGTGGAAACATTCATATAGATATGCAAACAGTTTAATGATTCGACCCTGAACCAATAGCCAGATTTAATTAACAAATGCACTAGATACAATGACACAACTGTACGGAATGTACACATGACAAACCATCCCTACCAAAAGACCACACCTATACATGAACCAGTGCACGTGTAAATGGTGACATAAGGAAATAATGCAACCCGATGAATAAGGGCAGAACAAGGTCAACCCAACTACAACAACAACTTCAAATGAGAATGATGTCACCAGTGAATTACAGTGACCAAATGCAAATGAGTACAGTGCATCAATGCAATGTATCGAACTCGAACACAACAAAGGAAATATAAGCCTAACATTGCAAAATGGTGGTGGTACAACTAATGGAGTATACAAGCTACTGCACACCAAGCAAATTTCACAAACAAGCATACACATACAGTTACAGTGAACTACAATGTTGACCAAGGCAACAATACAACACATAACAGGTACAACAAAAATGGAGCAACATCAATATGCAATTATGCACTCCAGCCCTGAGACAGATTAGAGGTGGACCCAATAGATGTAAACTTAAGAAGGTGTAAACACAGAGGGGATATTTCGTACGCGTGGTTACAAAAGCACCTCTGCATGGCATCACGGAGTGCAGAGTATACCTAAGCTACAATGACCAAAATACTATCTAGGCTTCAAGCCAGAAATAAAAGGAAATCCAAAAACAGTTCAAATTAGAATCCAAGTGGTAGAAGTCGAAAAGAATCATCTTCACATTCAACTCAGTGCCGAAGACAACAAGAACCAATCACAAAGCATCAGAGAATCAACTGATGATAGTAAATTCAAACGAAACAAAATCAAGCAGCAGTCTTAGAAAAATCAAAGCCATGAAAATCAAGAATCAATTAATGTCACAGCAGTTTCAAACTAAAATCAAGGCTATGGAAATCAAGCAACAGAAGCTCATACGATTTTGAACTAGATGTGAGTGAGGAAGTCACTCACCTTGGTCAATGAATTGGAATCGAAGCTGACACCTCTCCGTAATGACGCAGAACGAACTCATTATGCAGTTGAAAAGGTCACCAGGGACGAGCAACTAAAAGCAGAGAAATTGAGTTGTAATCGGCATCAACAATTTGCCGAAACCCTAGTTTTTTTTTATTTAAGAGGATCGAACGCAAAAAGGGAAGTCGCCATTTTTTTTTCCTCGTTCGTTTAGATTTAGGGTTTTCGAAATGAATTGAAATTGAAAAGGGGATCGGGTCTGCCCTGATAGTTATCACGGCACAAAGAAAAAAAAAGATGGGCCAATATTAAAAAGCCTATAAACACATAACCAAATTTTCAAACGAATTTAACCTATTTAAACTCCGATTAGCAAATTACGACCAATATAATCGTCATTTGATGATAATTAACTATTACTAAACTCCGGGTTGTTTCATTTATTGTATTCATATTGTATTGTACTAAACATGTATCAGTGTATATGTATATATATGATGTTGGTTACTGTTTTGTGATGTGATTTACATTCAGTTATTGTATTTTGTTCTGATAGATCCGTTAACCACCTATAGTTTTGGATTAAGCATTTACTGGGTATGTCGATCCACTTGAGTTGAAAAAAAAGTTATATTGCATTTATCGACGTATTCAATAGATGTTTAATAAAAAATTATAGATGGTCACCTTTAACCAGCCCTATTCTCCGCTTTAGTAGACGGAATTACTTGTTAATTCTCTTTATTAAGGTGGGTCTCGGGGTGGGACGTTACAGCTTGGTATCAGAGCTGTGGTTGGAAAAAAATAGAATAAACACAGAACAGTACGTATATCATGATACATCGAAGTACAATACGAGTGAATCATTGTCCTTTATTCGATCTTGTTTTCGAATCGAGCCTTGATTCTTTTTCGAGTTTTGGGATTATTGAGATGGAATATGTCTAGGAAAATATATATTGTATTCCGTTGTATTCCATAATAGAGTTTGATGTCATCTTATCTTATAAATAATCTTATTTAGGATTATTCTATTCTTATTTTTGTCGATACAAGTGAGTTCATATCGATGGAGCTGATTGATTTCTTTGAGTATTCTTATTGCATTCCATTGAGAGTTTGTGAATCTTATTGAACGGATCCACAACGATTGGCTTGTTGTGAGCATTCTAGGATTTCTATTTGATGTTGCTTTTATGAGTAACTGTTTATTACTTGCTATCTTGAGGTTTATTTGATTTGAGATGGACTAACTTATTTGATGTTAAGTCCGATCCTTTTGTTGTTATAGGATCCTGTATTTATTTAGGCATCCTAATTTGATTGGGTTATTATTTCTTTCACTTTGGAATGTTAATGATGATTCCGAAGTTTCAGAATTCACTCTTGAGTATCGAGATGTTGATGATATATCTCGAATTCCAGTCAAGGTGACTTTGTTGAGTTTTGTGAGTCCTTTTGGATCTGACATTCAATCGGGCAATTGAATGTTGAATTAACCTTATTTCTGGCTTTTAGCCTTCGGCTATCCTTCCACGAGGACATCCACTAAAGGATGAGGTGAGTTTCTGGATTGTTCGAGTTTGATTGAGTTTATCATTCAGCTTTGTTTCAGTGTTCTTTTCATATACTCAATCAATGTTATCCTTTAGCATTACTCCGACTGAAGTAGTGATTCATGGATTGTGTGCTTCTTCTCCTTTGAGAAGAATATCTTGCTTATCTTATATCTTGATGATTTTTTTGGAGTGGCTCGTGACATCGTAAGATTGACGAACACTCTATTTCCTTCTGTTGATTTTGAGAATCGAGTATTCAGGGAATATCTCGATGCATTCTCTTAATGTTCTTTGGTCTGAGTTTTGAAGCTATATAAATATGAGTTTTAAAGAGAAATTTAAGCTTTGAGATATTAAAAAAATAAATTCAAAGAATATTTTGAGAATATATTTACAAGAGTAGTATTTTTTTATATAGAAATAATTTGAGAATGTTGGGTTGTCCATCGAGTAGTTAAGAGTTCTGGTCGATACGACTGATCAACGTTATCGATAGGAATCTCCAAAATGCTATGATGAGGCAATCAGACACGATGGTTTGTGTTTTAAAAATTGATATTTTGAAAACAATATTTGATATTAAATATTAAATTTATTTTTGAATGGTAATTGCAGCCATTGATTTTAGAGACGAGTATCAGAGTGGCAAGGCAGTTTTGATCGTTCAATCGACTCTACAGCTAACGGACATATCTATTTATTAGAGATTCAGTGGCGAGGCAATGCCATTTAATTATATATATTTTGAAATTATAAGGATGAGAATATAAATGAGATTATTTTGAGCTATGCTTTATTAGAAATATATTTTGAGATTTTAGAATATATATTATATACATTGGATGTTTTAAGGGAAGAGTTATAAGAGAACTTGAAGATTGTTTTTAAACCATTTAGGTGGTTTAATAAAAAGAGTAAAGAGAATTTAACCCCTCAATTTATTTTGAGGATTATTATTATGGATTTACAAATTTCTTTGGAAATTAATTCTAAAGTAAGATAAGAAATATGGACTTTTAATTTGATTTTTAAATTACTTACTAAGTAATATAATAAAGAGTTAGAAAATTTTCAAATGTTGAAAATTGAGATTTTAAATTTAAAAAAAATGTTGAGATTTAAAAATTATAAATATCTTCGATTGAAAATAATTTGAGCTTATATCCTTGTTTCTTGAGTATATTCTATCCTTGAGTTAATATCAACGACATTCATTTTCACGATCGTTCGAGTTTGGTGGCCTTGTAATCGTGATTTATTCATCTTGTCTATTGTGTTTATCTTGTTGTGAGGATGTTCTTTCCGTATTATTATGCGAAAAATCTTGTTGTTGATATTCTTTATTGCTTAGAGTTCGGGTTTAAGTGAGTTTGATCCCGACTCTATTAGTAGAGTTTTGTGAAATCAACCGTTTTCGATTGGTTAATTGTTGAGCGTCTTATTAAGTGTTGTTTCGAAGACGGGATATCTTCAAAATTCTTTCGAGTTACTTGGAAAATTCAATGGTTTGCTAATCACTATATTAGCATTTGATGGGCCATTAGATTAACCAAGTGAGTTTGTCCTTGTTTCTCTCTACCATTCTATGTTGAGAATATGAATGGTTTGAGTTTGGAGCTTATCTTTTATCCTTTGCCGACTGTATTTCTGTGTTGTTTACGGCTTTTTTTCTAGAAAATTGCAGGGACGCAATTTTTATAAGGTGGGGAGTCTGTAACAACCCTGGATTGGAGATTACGTGTCAATATTAAATTATAATGATAATTATAATTTAATATTTTGACTAAAATTAAATTGGAAATTTTAGATTGTTTATTTGGAATAAACAATGAAATTGGAATCAAATTGTGAAAATAAAGTTTAGAACTTTATTTTATTTTGTTTGGGTTAATAATAAGTGGGAAATGATTTTTATTTTAGAAAAGAAATGCAATAATTATGTAATTATTGCCAATTCTTCTATTTAAGATTTTTAAGAGAAGTAATTGTTTTTTTTGAAGATGGTTTAATTTAACAAAAAGATGAAAAGTGGTTTTTAAAATATGTTTTGGTTATAAATAAGGTTTGGAAATGGTTTGAAATATTTTTCTAAGTGAGAAAAGTATTTTTGTTGAATTTTAGAAGTTAAAAACATGAACTTTTGTATTTAGTTATGAAAATAGTGCATTTTTGTAAAATAAAGGATTTTGATAATAAAAATGTCATAAAAATAAAATTTTATCTATTTATATGGTGGAAAATGTTTTGTTCTATTAGTGTGTTTGTCTACATATTTTTCTTATGTAAAAATTTGGAAGAAAAATGTATTTTGGTTTTGTAAATAGGGTAAATATGAACATTTATGATTAAGTAATAATTTATCTTAGGCCATTTTATTTTTTCTCTTCATTTTGGGTCCAAATGGCCCATTAGTGCTTTCTAGATAATTGAGAAAGAAGAAAACAAGATTCAGTACGTTCATTTTCTTACCTCACTTCTTCTTCCTCATTTGTAAACTAAGAACAGTAAATAAAAACTCTCTAATTTCTTCATTTCAAGCCTCCAAACTTCAAATAAACTCAACAAATTAAAATCATTCTCAAGCTACAAAGATAATCAATAGGTAACAAACTCCAAATCTTTTAATTTCATCAAATTTCTAAATTTCAAAGATGGGTTTTTTTTAATTTGTGTTCATTTCCCTTTGCATGTATTTTTCTTAGTTTCTATAGGTTATTGAAGGCCAAAACTCCTTTCTTTGCAAGCAAAATCATTTAATTCGCTGCAAAAAAACCCTAAGGTGAGTAATCTCACTCACGCTAGCTGTAAACAATCTTTCTTATTCGTATGTAATGTAAAATTGGATGTTTGGAACTACAAAAATCAAGTTTTAATCTTATTTTGTGCTCAATCCAAAAATTGAATTCTGTCCATCTTTGAAGCTGAAACTAAATTAGACATAACTTTCTCATTTTTAGTCGGATTTTGATAATTCTAGATGTTCTAGAAAGAAAAAATCAAATACTACAACTTCCATGTGTTGCGATTTCTGTAATTTTGAGTGCTTCTATGTCAAAATTGAACTTTTCTACTATAATTCCGAGAGCAAAACCAATATTAGCTCTGTGCTTAAGGCTGAAACTTAACTGGCCATAACTTCTTCATTTCTCAGCCGATTTCGATAAATTTAGATGTTCCGGAAAGTTTCGACTTTGTTCTAAAACTTTTATATTTTGAGCTTTTCCAAAATTTCGATGTTATCTTGGCCAAAAATGTGATTGTTTGTCGCTGTCCCGAGACAAAATGACAGAAGTTGTGAAATTCAAATCTCAGAATTGTTTTATCTATAACTTTTATATTTCTTATCGGAATTCAGTAATTTTTAATGTTCTGGAAATCTTAGGATGTCTTCTACAACTTTTATCTTTTGTGTTCCCTCAAATTATGTGCTTAAAAGAGGCAAACTGAACAAACAAAATACAGGCCTGGGCAAAACACCCATGTTCATTCCTATGTATCTTGAATTGTTGCACCAGCTTTTGGTGCTTTCTCTTATGTTTTCCGAACACGGTTTTGATGCTATTTTCAGTGCAAATATTGAGAGATTTATATCACATATGCTGTGCTATTGAATCATGTATTTTCTTAGATTGTTCGAGCAAGTTTTTGATGATGAATTTTAATATAGATCTTGAGTGTTGTATTACCTTATTCAAGGGATAAACCATGCGTCTTGTGATTATTTTTGGGTTGCTTCTACTATATAGAACCATGGATTTTCACGAATCCGTCATTGGGATTTTAATGGATTTTAATGGTTCATTATGTAATGTTTTCATTGTGATTCCGAGCGCATGTGCACGTATTTTCAAACTATTTTCCAACAGTGTTCATATTCTAGCTATTGTTCTAAGAAATATATTTTACAAAGTGATTTCATATAAAAAAAATGATACAATTAATATTTCTAAATTATAAAGAGGTTTTCAAAGTGGATTTTTTAAATATTTTCTGAAATTTATTTCAAAACCCGATTTAGCAAAAATATATTTTCTATTTATAGATACACATTTTTGCACTTTTCGGACGTATGAGAAAGAGAACTAAACGATTTAGTAAAACATGTGGTATGGGACACATGAGTTTGCTTTTTCGGTTAATTCCGGACTTGTATGATCGAAACCTCTTGAGTATTGTATCTTGAGTTAGTATTTAAGATTTTCAATTCCTATTATAGGAATTATCCAAGTAGCCAATATTTGGCGAGTTGAGATGTTCGAGATCTCCTATTATAGGAGTAAAAATCGATGAGAACCACTTAAAGATGTTGTTTTATTTGCCGATGATATGAGGTAAGTCTATTTATGAAGTATTCATGAAGTTAAGACATTTATTGTGACGCCCCACCTCTATACCCACTCTAGCCAAGAACACTACGGTGTAATGCTGTCGACTAGCGCGGAGAATAAGGCTGTTGAGGAGCGACCATCCGTGTAATTTCTTTGCGCGAGCACCGATATGTCAGATAGTATAGCATGCATTTCATTTAAGGAGGAAATCCGACATACCGATGCAAACTCAAAGCTATCACGCGGTGGCTATATATAATCTTCGGAAACGAATATAGAAATAAGCATAACATAAATCAGTCACAGATAATTCATATCACAACGGCGGAAATAGATATGAATATACCACACTTAAAAGTGTTTATCAGAGAAGTGGTCTAACAAGATCCACGATAATACAAAAGAATATAAATAAATGCGGAACACAGATTAAACAGAAAATTCTCATATATATAATAACTGATGGCAGTTACAATACATTTGATACGGTACATATGATACAATTACAACAGTCGACTCAGGAAGTTATACATACAAGTACATTTTCAATATAATATACATGAATACATATCTTCATATACAATCACATCGACTACTGTACATGACGACTACTCCAAAAGATATGAAAGAACTTCATAGCTCAAGCAGCAATCCCGAAGCTAAAAATCTACAACCTGTAAATACTCGGTCTGACCCGAGTATTAAATTCAAAAGAAAATAATACTCGGGTCAGTCTAATTCAAACTCAGTTATTAGTGCACAGGAGCAATAATAATTAAATAATGAATAGACGATAGTCAAAATAATTTACCTATCCGATTCTTAAATAAAGAAATCGGATAACGGTAACTATAACGCGAACCAAATTCAAACAATTGGAACATCAATTAAAAACATCAACTCGAGTAGGGCTGCAGTATACGCAAGCGTGTACTGCCACGCCACTACAACATATGGAATACGAAATAGATCCATAAATCAAAAGAAAAAGAAATAACAATAAAACCAATACCGTGTGGCTGCAGTTCACGCTTGCGTGCACTGCCTTGCCACTACAGTGATGACGTACCCAATGAATACCGTGTGGCTGCAGTTCACGCTTGCGTGCACTGCCGCGCCACAACAGTGATGATGTACCCAGTGAATGTACATAACAAACTGCATATGGAAAAATGAATCAGAGGTGCAAAGGAAAGTAGTATAACTCAAATGAGCAAGTGCAAATAGTAAACTGCACAAATGGTAAGACCAGGCAACTAAATGCCAAAGAATTCGACAAAGTATCACAGAAGCCCAAGACAATGCCAAAATAGTCAAGAGAAGAAGACAACAAACTGCAGCCGAAAACCCAAATACAACAATCAAACGAATGCAGCAGGGGCAAGACTGCACAGTGAAGATGGTGAGCAAACAAAATGCCACCAAGTGAGTAAAGCGACACTGCAACATTCAGGAAGCAGCAGACTGCCACGACAGCTCAGTTGAAGTGGTTAAGGTACAAAATAAGGAGGGTGAGAGCACCAGGGAGTGTGGCACCACACACACAAACAAAGAGCAGACTGCAATTGAATTGCAGCCACCACAAGGTCAAATGCAAGCATGGACATAAGTGCTCGTAGCAATGTACACACACTTCGCGAATCCAAGGCAATGACAACATAAAATGGTGAAGTATGCAGTGGCAACAACTGTGCAGTGACAACATGAAATGGTGAAGTATGCAATGGCAACACTAGGCAGTGCAGTGACAACAAGTATGCAAACAGGTATGCAAACAGGTACAACGGCACTGCAAATTCAAGAAGGCAGCAAACTGAAGTCTAGAAGTAGTTCAAGTGCATAAACACATGTAATAGTGACAAAATATAGTTGCAGCATATAAGTGGTGAAACAGGTTCAAGTAAGACAATATACAGCAACATGATCAAGTACATGAACCAAGCAGTCAAGCCATAGTTTGGCAAAAATGCAACTGATGGTAAGTGAGTGATGGAAGTACAGTGAACTAAAGACATGAATTGCAACTCAAAAGAGCGGATATGGGACCAATGTCCTAGGTTACGACTTCAAATGAATCAGTGATGCAAGCAATGCTACAAGGCTCGAGATTATATATGCAATGGAGGCCATACATGAACCAGATCACAAATCCAGTTACACCACTGAGTTCGACAATGTCAAGTACAGAAGTACACAAGTGCAACAGGTCAAGAAATGAAATGTCAGATGCAAACCTAGATAACAATGATGCACGAATGCTACTGACCTCAAATGCAATGACTAAGGCTTCAATATGCTCAATGCTCAAGCTACAAATTGGACAGTGCAAACTACAACTTGAACGATCAGGTTATGCAACTACAATATTATGCAGACTTGAATGGACAATAGACAGTGCATAGTTAAGACATATGCAATGCAATTGTCATGAATACCAATGACACAAGAGAGGTGAACATCATAACATGGAGCTACAGACCAACAACCACATCAAACAGAAGACATGAGTCGAACAAAGCCGAAAAATGCTCACGCTAGTTGAAATCATTTCGAACAAAGAGTCGAACCAGTCAAACCATATCAAATATCAACAGCCCCAAAACGAACTCAAGACATATAAGTATCAACAACGAACAAATACCAAATCAAAGCTGAAGACCACGAAAACAGAAAAGCAAACGAAGTTGAACTGAGTCTAATTAGATGTGAGTACTATAAAGTACTCACCTTTGCCAAATCGAAGAAGCCGGAACCACGAAATCGCCGTTCCACGAAACCCTAGTTGCCGAAGATTGAACGATCACAAGCACGTTGATGCAGTCCTGAGCAAAGAGGAAGCTTCGAACGAGTTGGCGCCTTCGATTCCCAGAAGCCCCAAATTTTGAGCGATGAAGACGAACGAAATTGAGATGCCGCCATTTATTCGTTCGAGTGCTTTTCATTTTTAGGGTTACTGAATCGAAAAATGGAAAATAGAAAGGGGAAAATGGGTTTTGGGTTTAGATAATTATCACGGCCAACAAAAATGAAAACTTGGGCCGAAAATTCAAAGCCCAAAAATTCAAATTTAAATTCAAATCGCAATTAGCGAGGATATCAAACGTTTTAATGTCAATTATTAATTGACGCGAGTATCGGGTTGTTACAGACTCCCCTCCTTAAAGAAATTGCGTTCTCGCAATCTTTAAGGAATAAATGGGCAAAAGGTAACAACCCCAAAACACAGCAACACAAGATGAAGAAATTTGAAGTAAGTAGCTCACCATAAAGAGCATGAAAGAGTAAGCCTGAACGTGCTTGCTCGATGGATTCTCCGGATTCCTAAGTGAAATCCCTAGGATTTGAGAACCACAGAACTTCACAAGAGAAACATCTTTATTTCGAAGGCGCTCAACCCCCGAAGCAATGATGTGAATAGAATGTTGCTCAAAGTCAAATCTGGTGAAGCTTCAATTTCTTTAACAATACCGGGCTCAAGAATAAAAATCGGAATTCCTACGGCATTTACGTAGTAGGAAGACGCATGAAAACGTCATAAATAATAGAAAATTGAGCCGGTAATAAGAGGCGATAAGCCATGGAACCAATACGTTCAGTGATAGGAAATGGCACAATATATCGAGGCACTAACTTTCCCGATCGACTGAAACGTACAACACCCTTCATAGGTGAAACACGAATAATTTGGAACAACAGCGTAATACAATAACGATACGCCAGATGAATCAAAGCTTCATAAATTCGGAACGCCGACGTAGTACAAAAACGGTACGTCCAATGAACCGATCAACATAAAAGAACATCAGACGCAAGTCCATAAAAGGAATGAGACGAAGCTCAATAAAACAAAGTACATCGAAATGTCTGATGAACTTGGTAAAAAGATGATTCCATTCGGACATCATCAAAGAAACAACCACTTGTTGCCAACGACAAGTGCATCGGTAACACGATTTCCCATCCGGGAGTGGTAAAGAATATCAAGATCATAAGATGTAAGGAACTCGAGTCAACGTGGTTGACGTAAATTAAGTTCTTTGTGAGAAAATAAATATTCCCAAGATTCATGATCCGGGTAGAGAACAAATTTCTCACCCAAAAATAATGATGCCAAAATTTTAAAAGCGAAACCAATAGCCACGATCACTAGATCATGAGTGGCATATATATAGTTTCAATAGGCATAAATGATTCAGAAGTACAAGAAATAGCATGTTTTCTCTAGCAAGAGAACAACATCCAAACCAATACGATTAGCATTGGTACACAAGATAAGGTCTTGATTCCACTCGAGAATCGCAAGAATAGAAGTATCGGAAAAGAGTTGTTTTAAATAATATTCTTTCCCGAAAAGCTAAAACTTTCGAAATTTACAATTTACTTTATGTAATTATCTTTTTAGAAAAATTTACATTTTAAAATTCAATTTACTGTGTCTGATTGTCTCATCTAAGCGTCTAGGAGATTCCTATCGATAACGTTGATCAAGCGCATCGACCAGAATTCTTAAAGCACTTAATGGGCAATGCAATCACAAAATCATCTTTTAATTTCATAAAAGAAATTCAAAATTTTCAATCTCAAACGGACAAGTCCGGAATTAAACCATAAAAATTTTGAAAACAATTTTTTTTTATTTGAAACAATTTGGAAAATAACAAATTTTTAAAACACGTGATTAAAACAGCGACATCACAAGCAATTGGCATCAAAATATAATACCAACGAATTTTCATTCGTCAAAAATGTCACAAGAATCTTCTCAAAGATAGAAAGGGATATCATACCCTAAACTTGTATTCATAACAAGTCAATGACACAAGAATTCACCAATGCATCAAAAATTGATAAAACTTATCAATAGAAATCACGAAAATTGGTGAAGCACCAATTCCAGAAGACTAAACAAGAAATCCAGAAATCACAAGATGAGAGTACGAAAACTCAAACGGGAGTATGAAAACTCGAACGGGAGTATGAAAACTCAAATGAGAGTATGGAAACTCAAATGGGAGTATGGAAACTCAAATGGGAGTATGAAAACTCACCTACACGCGAGCATGAAATCTCATCAGCACATGTAACGCAAAGCGAGAACGGGAGCACGGAATCTCACCTACACGTGAGCATGAAAATCATCAACACGGGCAACGCAAAGCGAGAACGGGAGCACGGAATCTCACCTACACGTGAGCATGAAAATCATCAACACGGGCAACGCAAAGCGAGAACGGGAGCACGAAATCTCACCTACCCGCGAGCATGAAAACTCATCAACACGTGCAACGCATAACGAGACGCTATCTCATGGTTGCAAGCCACAAATTTTGACACACGAATGGCCCGAAGACCGTGGGGCGCTACCCACATGTGTGAGTCGGAATCACACAGATTGAGGTCTAGACTAACCTCACAAACAAAGAGATGTGTGTGAGTCAAAATCACACCGACGAGGCCTATGCTATCCACGCCGACAAAGAGGTATGTGTGAGTCAAAATCACACCGACGAGGCCTAAGCTATCCACGCCGACAAAGAGATATGTGTGAGTCAAAATCACACCGACGAGGCCTAAGCTATCCACGCCGACAAAGAGATATGTGTGAGTCAAAATCACACCGACGAGGCCTAAGCTATCCACGCCGACAAAGAGATATGTGTGACTCAAAATCACACCGACGAGGCCTAAGCTATCCACGCCGACAAAGAGATATGTGTGAGTCAAAATCACACCGACGAGGCCTAAGCTATCCACGCCGACAAAGAGATATGTGTGAGTCAAAATCACACCGACGAGGCCTAAGCTATCCACGCCGACAAAGAGATATGTGTGAGTCAAAATCACACCGACGAGGCCTAAGCTATCCACGCCGACAAAGAGATATGTGTGAGTCAAAATCACACCGACGAGGCCTAAGCTATCCACGCCGACAAAGAGATATGTGTGAGTCAAAATCACACCGACGAGGCCTAAGCTATCCACGCCGACAAAGAGATATGTGTGAGACGAAATCACACAAATGGTGTTTAGGCTAACCGAAAAGAGACATCGCACAATTGCTAGTATAAATCATAAGAATGATCGTCATGATCAACGAGAAGTGTCAATTACACTAAGTTAGTGAATATAAAAGTTTAGCTTCATGTCCCATAACCACTTGCTTAACTCAGATATTTACGAACAAAATGTAAATCTTCACTAATAAAATTGTCACTAGAGGTTCAATCGAACAAGTCCAAGAATTAACCGACGAAGTAAACGCAAGCGTTTCATACCACTTGTTTTACTAAGCCGTTTAATTAGATTTCTCATACGAGTGAAATAAAGATTTGTATATACTAGTAGATTGGAAAACGATTTGAGAAAAAGAGTTTTGTATTGAAAATAGAGTTGAAAACATTTTGATAAAGAGTTTTGATATTTACTACTAGTATTGAAACCTTTATATTTTTAAAGTGACAAATCACAAAAATGATTGTAGAAACAATCAATCACAAGAATTCACGTTCGAAGTCGTGAATAGAATCGAATGAAATCGATTAAAATTTGGAAACCAAATCAATTCACAAGAATTCACATGCAAAGATGTGAATAGAATCCGAAGGAATCAATATTGAATCCTTCAAAAAGTATGTTCACAAAAATCCCGAAGAAAATATCACCAAAGTTGCTAATAAATGATAGCAACAAATCGGGAAAATAATCAAGAATTGATTAAATTTAGAAATCAAATCAATTCACTAAAATTCACATTCGAAGACGTGAATAAAATCGAATGAAATCGATTAAAATTTGGAAGCCAAATTAATTCACTAAAATTCACATTCGAAGACGTGAATAAAATCCAAAGAATTCGATTCTAAATCCGTCAAGGTTGGAATACCCAAAAATTCCAGAAATAGAAGTTATCAAAGTCGATAAAGGCGATAACAACTAAACGGAAAAGAAGAATCGATTATCAATTGGAAAAAATCAAAGCAAAACGAGCAAGGTACTCGAGACAGAAAATAGCAGGGCAAAAGTCGATCAAGTCAGCGACTCTATCTCAACTAAGCACTGATAAACTTTTGATTCTTTACAAGATCCAAAAGTCGTTGGGCAGATATGAATATGCCATCCAGAGATGGACTACTTGATTGAATAGCACTAAGATTGCTAGATTCAACCAAATCTTCTTCTTTAAGAAAAGAAAGAAGAAAGAAGAAGGTGATATTCACAAAAATGAATTTCAATCAAACTTGATTGATAAAACAAGGAATCATAAAGAGAATAGGATAGAACGGTACGAAGACCCGAATTAAATCCTAAAGCACGACTCCTAAATTAGACTTAGGACGATGATCCTTGTTATAGTAATTCCATATTGTTCCGAAGTTTGGCTTTGATACCAAGCTGTGACGCCCCACCTCTATACCCACTCTAGCCAAGAACACTACGGTGTAATGCTGTCGACTAGCGCGGAGAATAAGGCTGTTGAGGAGCGACGATCCGTGTAATTTCTTTGCGCGAGCACCGATATGTCAGATAGTATAGCATGCATTTCATTTAAGGAGGAAATCCGACATACCGATGCAAACTCAAAGCTATCACGCGGTGGCTATATATAATCTTCGGAAACGAATATAGAAATAAGCATAACATAAATCAGTCACAGATAATTCATATCACAACGGCGGAAATAGATATGAATATACCACACTTAAAAGTGTTTATCAGAGAAGTGGTCTAACAAGATCCACGATAATACAAAAGAATATAAATAAATGCGGAACACAGATTAAACAGAAAATTCTCATATATATAATAACTGATGGCAGTTACAATACATTTGATACGGTACATATGATACAATTACAACAGTCGACTCAGGAAGTTATACATACAAGTACATTTTCAATATAATATACATGAATACATATCTTCATATACAATCACATCGACTACTGTACATGACGACTACTCCAAAAGATATGAAAGAACTTCATAGCTCAAGCAGCAATCCCGAAGCTAAAAATCTACAACCTGTAAATACTCGGTCTGACCCGAGTATTAAATTCAAAAGAAAATAATACTCGGGTCAGTCTAATTCAAACTCAGTTATTAGTGCACAGGAGCAATAATAATTAAATAATGAATAGACGATAGTCAAAATAATTTACCTATCCGATTCTTAAATAAAGAAATCGGATAACGGTAACTATAACGCGAACCAAATTCAAACAATTGGAACATCAATTAAAAACATCAACTCGAGTAGGGCTGCAGTATACGCAAGCGTGTACTGCCACGCCACTACAACATATGGAATACGAAATAGATCCATAAATCAAAAGAAAAAGAAATAACAATAAAACCAATACCGTGTGGCTGCAGTTCACGCTTGCGTGCACTGCCTTGCCACTACAGTGATGACGTACCCAATGAATACCGTGTGGCTGCAGTTCACGCTTGCGTGCACTGCCGCGCCACAACAGTGATGATGTACCCAGTGAATGTACATAACAAACTGCATATGGAAAAATGAATCAGAGGTGCAAAGGAAAGTAGTATAACTCAAATGAGCAAGTGCAAATAGTAAACTGCACAAATGGTAAGACCAGGCAACTAAATGCCAAAGAATTCGACAAAGTATCACAGAAGCCCAAGACAATGCCAAAATAGTCAAGAGAAGAAGACAACAAACTGCAGCCGAAAACCCAAATACAACAATCAAACGAATGCAGCAGGGGCAAGACTGCACAGTGAAGATGGTGAGCAAACAAAATGCCACCAAGTGAGTAAAGCGACACTGCAACATTCAGGAAGCAGCAGACTGCCACGACAGCTCAGTTGAAGTGGTTAAGGTACAAAATAAGGAGGGTGAGAGCACCAGGGAGTGTGGCACCACACACACAAACAAAGAGCAGACTGCAATTGAATTGCAGCCACCACAAGGTCAAATGCAAGCATGGACATAAGTGCTCGTAGCAATGTACACACACTTCGCGAATCCAAGGCAATGACAACATAAAATGGTGAAGTATGCAGTGGCAACAACTGTGCAGTGACAACATGAAATGGTGAAGTATGCAATGGCAACACTAGGCAGTGCAGTGACAACAAGTATGCAAACAGGTATGCAAACAGGTACAACGGCACTGCAAATTCAAGAAGGCAGCAAACTGAAGTCTAGAAGTAGTTCAAGTGCATAAACACATGTAATAGTGACAAAATATAGTTGCAGCATATAAGTGGTGAAACAGGTTCAAGTAAGACAATATACAGCAACATGATCAAGTACATGAACCAAGCAGTCAAGCCATAGTTTGGCAAAAATGCAACTGATGGTAAGTGAGTGATGGAAGTACAGTGAACTAAAGACATGAATTGCAACTCAAAAGAGCGGACATGGGACCAATGTCCTAGGTTACGACTTCAAATGAATCAGTGATGCAAGCAATGCTACAAGGCTCGAGATTATATATGCAATGGAGGCCATACATGAACCAGATCACAAATCCAGTTACACCACTGAGTTCGACAATGTCAAGTACAGAAGTACACAAGTGCAACAGGTCAAGAAATGAAATGTCAGATGCAAACCTAGATAACAATGATGCACGAATGCTACTGACCTCAAATGCAATGACTAAGGCTTCAATATGCTCAATGCTCAAGCTACAAATTGGACAGTGCAAACTACAACTTGAACGATCAGGTTATGCAACTACAATATTATGCAGACTTGAATGGACAATAGACAGTGCATAGTTAAGACATATGCAATGCAATTGTCATGAATACCAATGACACAAGAGAGGTGAACATCATAACATGGAGCTACAGACCAACAACCACATCAAACAGAAGACATGAGTCGAACAAAGCCGAAAAATGCTCACGCTAGTTGAAATCATTTCGAACAAAGAGTCGAACCAGTCAAACCATATCAAATATCAACAGCCCCAAAACGAACTCAAGACATATAAGTATCAACAACGAACAAATACCAAATCAAAGCTGAAGACCACGAAAACAGAAAAGCAAACGAAGTTGAACTGAGTCTAATTAGATGTGAGTACTATAAAGTACTCACCTTTGCCAAATCGAAGAAGCCGGAACCACGAAATCGCCGTTCCACGAAACCCTAGTTGCCGAAGATTGAACGATCACAAGCACGTTGATGCAGTCCTGAGCAAAGAGGAAGCTTCGAACGAGTTGGCGCCTTCGATTCCCAGAAGCCCCAAATTTTGAGCGATGAAGACGAACGAAATTGAGATGCCGCCATTTATTCGTTCGAGTGCTTTTCATTTTTAGGGTTACTGAATCGAAAAATGGAAAATAGAAAGGGGAAAATGGGTTTCGGGTTTAGATAATTATCACGGCCAACAAAAATGAAAACTTGGGCCGAAAATTCAAAGCCCAAAAATTCAAATTTAAATTCAAATCGCAATTAGCGAGGATATCAAACGTTTTAATGTCAATTATTAATTGACGCGAGTATCGGGTTGTTACATTTATGATGATTTATGAAGTTAAGATGGTTATGATGAATTTTACTTGTCGATGAAATGAGACAAGTCACGATGGAACCATTACTCGTCGATGAGAAGAGATGAGTATGGTATTATATTAACTCGCCGATGAGATGAGGCAGAATGAGTTTTATAATGGTTCTGATGTTTTATGATGTTTTCTAATGTGGAACCAACTAACGATTAGTAAAACATTAGGGGAGAACGTATAGTATGGGATATACGTTCTCACCTTTTGGGTTCCTATTCGAATAGTTGAGACACATTCAAGATTTTACTAGTACTAGACCGAGTACGATTGGAGTCACCACGATGTTCACGATGTTATTACCCAACTCCAATTACCACGATGTTTTTACTCGGATTTGTGACTGGGTGTCATCAAGATGTTCCGACTAGTCAATCACGATGTTATGATGTTATGTGACCTCAAGTCATAACGATGTATGGTACCAAATTACTAGTACTAGTCAAGATGTAAAGCACGTGCTGTTTTCCATGAAGTTTAGATGTTTTGTTTTCACTGTTTTGATGATGATGCTTTATTATAGCCTTATGTTATAAAAGGGCTTATTTATATACATGGTTTTATGGTGATTTCGAATATGATGTTTTGAACTCTTTCTAGGTTCTATTAAGATGGATTTGAGGCATTCTATATTTATATCAATGAGATGAGGTATAAATTATGGAAATTCTTTTATAAGGAGTTTAATAGTGGATTTGAGATGTATTTATATTTATACCGATGAGATGAGGTGTAAATGATTATGAGATTTTTTTGATAATAAGTTTTAGTGATGGATTTGAGACGTATCTATATTCATACCGATGAGATTAGGTATGAATAAGTATGATGCTTCTTTTATAATTGGGTTTTATATTTCCATGAATGATCCTTGGGATGTGCCAATGAGATGAGGTACATCCATATGCGTTTTATTCTATGTATGAAGGATATGTACCTTTGATGTATTGTTATTTTGACAACCACTTCTAAGAAGATAGTTGATTCATTTGAAGTCATTATCCATATTCTTTTATACCGCCGTTGATACGAGGCGAAAGCGATGTTTATTGAATCTTATCTTTAAAATTTTGTTTGCCGATGATCCATTTGCTTAAGTGTCTATTACGCCACTTAAGTATGACTTTATCATCATTATCTCTCCTACCTGCCAAGAAGGGATGTTGTCCTTTCATATGATGTTGAAACCCTGTTTAGGGCATGGCATCCTTTATGAAAAAGGATACCATAGCTTTCACCTAATTATCCTTTTAACTGATAATTTTAGATAGCCTGAGCCGTGTGTTTTGACTCGAGTCAGACAGAGTTGTTTCAGGTATCATCTATTGGACTTAGCTTGAAGTTGATGTTGGATATCAGCTCTTCTTTCTCCTGAGTAGTTTTTGTTCTTTCGCATACTCTGATGTAGTTATATTTGATTCGATATTTATGGTGTGGTCGAGTACCACCTTTATTGTATTCATATTGTATTGTACTAAACATGTATCAGTGTATATGTATATATATGATGTTGGTTACTGTTCTGTGATGTGATTTACATTCAGTTATTGTATTTTGTTCCGATAGATCCGTTAACCACCTATAGTTTTGGATTAAGCATTTACTGGGTATGTCGATCCACTTGAGTTGAAAAAAAAGTTATATTGCATTTATCTACGTATTCAATAGATGTTTAAGACAAAGTTATAGATGGTCGCCCTTAACCAGCCCTATTCACCGCTTTAGTAGACAAAATTACTTGTTAATTCTCTTTACTGAGGTGGGTCTCGGGGTGGGGCGTTACGAATAGCTTCTTTGTAAATATAACGAATGATGCAAATAATTGTTTTCAAATAGCTTTCATATATGTATAAAGGTGTTAGTTAAACATATTAAATTCCAATGAGTTTTGAAAATTTTAAAGTATTAAAGATAACTGAATCGCAAATGAAGTTTTCGAATGAATATTTCAAGTAAAATTTATATAGTTTTAAATTAATTATTTTCCCTTGACTTTCAATCTACCTTTATTTTTGGTTGTTCTATTCTCATACCTCCTTCCTTTTCGGGGACGAAAAGTTTTGAATGGGGGAAAGTGTAATGACCCATAAAATATTATTAATTTTTAATTTGTTTTATAACGTATTTAATTTGGATTTTGATAAATTTTAATAATAATATTTTGAAATAAACTTTTAATATTTGGTTTACGTATAATTAAATATAGCAAATGGTAAATTTTCAATTAATTATACGAATGCTTATTTATTATATAATTCTATTAAATTCAAATCAGTTAATAATTGGTGAAAATAAATTTATTTTCAAGACCTGAATATTTTTACATAGAAAAATTCTAAATCATCTTCTGACTGAGGCGTCATTTTCCGTTTTCCCAAATTTGGACTTCTATAGCTCCGTCGATCTTATTTCCTACGTTTTTACTGCATTTTTTCTGCCAGTGAAAATTCAAATTTTTATAATTCAATCGTACCACCAATATCTATATACCATTTTGATCGCCTCGTTGTACTGATCACTACGGTATATTTATTTCTGTGTTTTGAGATCCGATACGTGACGGAAACAATAAAAATGTGCGTCATCGGTGCTGAAATTTGTGACTTGGATTTATCTACTATTCAAAGTTGAAACCGTACAACTCATTCCATATTAAATTTCTTTTAAAGGTTTTACCTAATTCTATGGGTGAGCGTTGCCACACCTTTCCACCTTATATTTAATTCTCTGCCATTTCAATTTGCATTCTATCCGTTCACATTTCATTTATTCATTTTCTACCATATATTCCATTATCCCTTTCTGCTATTTGCTAATTGCTATTTGCTCATTCACGCGATCATTTAATTGAAATCAAAATTTCAACCCTTCTCTTTTCTTTTCAAATTTGAAACGTACTATTAAATCAAGCCATTAATTGCTTTTATTTTTTTCCCTAAATCAACGTACAGCTAACACAATTATAAATTGCATTAAATTTTCTGATGAACCACACCATGACCATTTATATTACATTCATTTGGAATATATTCATATGTTTGAAATCTTTCCCTTTCTCTCTCATCTCAGTTGGGAATAAAAAAAAATTCAGGGGAAACCACGTTTCAATGCTTTTAACTCTTTATAACTTTTGATAAAAAAAAATTGTCCTTTTTGAAACTAAAACGTATAGGGATATACGTTTCTCATTTATTAATTTCTAAATCGTCCTGACGTCCTTGTCATGTATGTGATATTTATTTATATTTTAACATTTTCTATTTATTTCACCCATCTCACTACACGTTTCTATTTATTTGCTGATTTGTTGCATACGTTTTGTTTTGAAAAAAATGCGGTTCATTCCTATTTATTTCATTTCTCACATTTATTTCAACTTTTACTGAAATTCGACCGTTGCCACGTCATACCATTCTGGAAGTACGAATGTACAAAACATGCACGTTTTATCTTTGCTTAAATTTCTCTGTCCATTCCTTTTTCCATTTTAATATCCTAGCCTTTCCAAACTCATTACGTGCTGTCCAAACAAACAAAATTTTATTGCTTTAATTATTCAGCTCAATCTGAGGTACCGTTACTATTCAAATAACTTTATATTTATGGTATACGTTTCTTATCTTTATTTGGCAACGGTTCTTTTTTTATTGCCTTAAACACTTTGCTGAATTAATGGACAACCGTTCCTATTAAAATTTTCTTTTGATCTGATCTGTGGCGTACGTTACTTTGAAATAAATTTTTAGATATCATGGCGTCTGTCACTTCCATTTTCCACTTTGAATCATTTATTTACCTATTCCTTTTCTATACTTACATGTTATCAAATAAATAAAGTATATATTTATAATCAAGCTTTCATCTTCCCAGATCCAATTCATATTGTTGAAAACTTTTGCATCCTCTTCCCCTGTTTCAACCCGAAGGACGTGCAAACCATCCTTCTTCCCTGATGCCATCTTCAACCTTTTGTTCCTCCTCCTCTTGTTCTAGTGCAGCAGGTGAGTAATATATAAGTTAGAACTATATATTTTCTTTTTTCTTTTTTTTTCAAATATTTACAATTAATACAAGGCATATCTATATGAAAGTATTATAAAATTTTCTATGTTCAAAGATAGATTTTCTTTGTATGTTTTAAACTGATTTTTGTTCGTATATATATATTTCATATGGGACAGACAATATATATGTACATGTTTTGTATTATAATAGTATATAAGTTGATATTATATGTTGTTTTAAGTATTATATAGATTATTGTATTTCATTTGCAGTAATATATATAGGGATAAAGTACTGTTTATTTGAGATTCAATTGTTTATATCCTACTTACTTACAAATTTTAATAGTATACGTATGATTTTATATTATTCGTTTATGCATAAGTTTACAACTGTGTATAGGTGTAATTATATACTTTAGCCATAAAATTTCTACGTATATATACATTGGTTTGTAGTGATTTATAGTATTGATTCTTATAAAATATATACGTACATGGTTTACAAAGTCTTGCGATTTAACAGTTCTGTTACATATGTTATATTGTTTTTTTATAAATTAATAAAATTGTTATGTTAGCGTTTGTAGCTTTCTTTGTTACAGTAATATATAAAGTTATTTTGAAAAGTGGTCTCATCATTTTTCTTTAAACTTGTATATGTTTATGTATATTTCTATATAAAAGTTACAACATTTATTTCAAATTTTATTATATTTGATTTTAATACTTGTGTTTAATACAAACTAATGATTTTTCTTAAATACGTATTGGTTTTTGATATTTGACTTAAAAAGAAGTATTAATTTAATAAGAAAATAATAATGTTATATTTTCAATTTATGTCAATCTGATTTGGATTTGTTCTCGTATAATTCTGTTGTCTGCTCTATCCATCGAATTCGTGCCAATCCTGCTTTGCTTTGAAACTTGTGCTTGGATTCGTAATTTATCCCACTTTCGTTCATCTCTAGCCTCGAAAGGTGAGCAATCACTCACGATTAATGTCCTTTTATTTATTAAATTTGATTTCAATTGAAACGACAATTGAAATATGAGGCTATAGTTATTTAAATTGTTATATATGTTATTATCTATAACTGTTCACTTCTGGGATATGGCACTATATCCTATTGTTTATATTTATTTTGATGATATATGCCTATTGTTATTATTATTTTTATATCTGTTATCACTTTGTAAGTTCCCTGTTAGCGTAGAAATCATTATGGGTTGAAATGATACATACCCGAACGAACTTTAGCATAGGAGAAAATCGTTATGGGCTGAAATGATAAGCTCAAGCGATTTTCATTTAATTAAATTTGGGATTACGAGTTGAAATGATATCCACCCGTATATATTTAATGTACGGGTTGAAATGATAAATATCCGTGGCACTTGACTATATGATAGGAAATATATACAGACACTGTTGGTCCATATAAATATTTTGAAAATAAATTTCTATAATTGAAAAGAAATAGATGGGATTTAATAAATATTGGTTCTTAAAATATTATATATATATATATAAATGGAAATTTTATATATAGATTTAATAATAATATTATTGAGATTGATTTCATCCATATAATATGTTTGAGTATTATTTAAGATTTATATTTCAAAATTTACCGTTGTAAAAAGTTCAATAATTAAGATTGGGAGATAAATTTGGGTTTATTAAAAATGGTATTTTAAATAAGGATTTATTTAATTAAATCGATTTGAAATTATTGAATGGAAATTTAAAGGTATGATTTTGTAACTGGATTTTTGATTTAAGTGATTTAATGAATATTTCACGTTTAATAAAATTAAAGAAAATATTGAGTAAAATGTAATTTAAGGTTACTTAAATGATATTGAATCTAATAAGGGAGTATTTCAAGACTAAATAATAATGAGGTTAAATCGAGATCTATATGAAACTGTTATATCGAACATTTAAATATTAAAGCCTTGAACTATATTGGAATTTAAATGGTTTATGTTGAGATTCGAATCTGTATTTGAAATCAACGCAGTTGAATTTGTTATTTAGCAACTAAATTGAATTAAAGTGAAATTTAGGTTGAACCAAATTTGAATTTATTATTTAGAAAACTAAATTGAATAAAATTTAGTTGAAACGTTGAATACTTAAAGTTTTGAAATATATTGAAATATAAAGGGGTATTTTTTGATTTCAAATCCGAATTTGAGATCGATAAATTGAAGTGTTTATTTTAGGAATTGAGTTGAATTTAAATTGATAAACTGAGATGGAATTTAATTTAAATGGGAAGGTCGGGTTGATGTTGAAACGATTTGTTAAGTTAAGGGAGTTGAAAATACTTTATTGTATAAATTATTTAATATATATAAATACTATTTTGGGAAATATAGAGATATTTGAAGTGAAAATGATATTTGGTTTTGAACTATAAATTAAGCTGGAATGACCATGGTGTTATAGTGTATATTTCTACCTTGTACATAGTTCCGTGGACACTTAGAGGATGGTTATCCCAAACATCCTTTAAGTTATTTTTATTTCATTTGATATTTCACTTGAGTTGGATTTATTGATATAAGAATGTTAATCCTGACTCGAGTGTTTTGTGTTTTGCTTTACGCTCGGGTCAGACTGAATGATACAACATTAGAGACTCACCTTTGAAGTTCGGAGTTTCATTTAAAGATCCAACTATCGATTCAGATTCCAGCCTTCTAGTTGATTGGTTCAGAGAAGTCATCTATTGCATTGGAGACTTCACTGCATTTGAACTATTCGGTTGTATTGTATTTCTAACTCTGATGTATATAGTAGCTTCATGAACTACTATTCTTTATCTTGCTGCACTATATTACTCTATGATCTGTGATTGATTTATTTATTGTATATTTTAAGTTTTGTCAAATTTTAATTATCAATTCGGTATTTTGAATTATTCAAGTTGGATATGTATGGTTTTATTGTCGATTTGAATGGCCCAAAATAGCGGGTCGTTACATATATATATCACTTTTGTAGTAAATAAGTTTTTCTTAGTCGAATATAATCTGTCTGCTTGTGATGGTATGTTAGCTTATACATACGTTGTAATAATATTAATGTTTGAAACATATATGTAAATATTAGCATTAATTTTAAATATATACGTATATATGTTCTTGATTTTAAGTATAAACAAATAGGTTTTATTTCTGTATATGGATTTGAAGCAAATATTGATATTAATATATATATATATATATATATATATATTCTGTTATATTAAGCTAATTCGATTTGTTTCACCGATTCGTATTTATCAGCTTCGTTCGTCGATTCGAGTTCAATCTTGCCTTGCTTTGAGATTCGTGGCTGGATTCGTGACTCATTTCTTTGTTAAATATGTCCTCTAGCATAGAAAGATAATCAACCACTCATGATTAACATTCTTATATTTATTAATTTTGATTTCAATTGAAACGACAATTGAAATATTTTGCTGTTAGTTATTTACATTGCTATATATTATGCTATTATCTATATCTGCTCACCTGTGACTTCTGACATCATTAGCTGTCATTTATATTGATGATATATGTTTGTTATATTATTATCATATATGTTCTCACTCTGCAAGTTCCCTGTTAGTATAGAATTCACTATGGGTTGAAATGATACATTCTCGAACAATATGTAGAATAGGTTAATC
The DNA here is from genome assembly GCA_030765085.1 of Allium cepa. NCBI lineage: Eukaryota > Viridiplantae > Streptophyta > Magnoliopsida > Asparagales > Amaryllidaceae > Allium > Allium cepa. Next base: position 726,835,784 of record CM060938.1, on the reverse strand, counting down.
GTTGTGGGTTGAAATGATAAACGCAAGTGATTTTCATTGAATTTAATTTGGGATTGTGGGTTGAAATGATATATATCCGTATATAATTTAAATTACAGATTGAAATGATAAATATCTGTATCACTTGACCGTAGGATATAAAATTATATATAAATACCGTTGGTCTATATATAAATATTTTGAAATTGATTTCTATGGTTTGAAAAGAAATATATGGTTTAATAAATATTGATTTTTAAGATACTATATAAATGTATTCCATAAAGTTTAAATTCTTGATTTTTAAAATTCTATGTTTGAAAATGTTTAAAGATATAAGTTAATTTTGAAATTACAATTTTTAAGAATTTACTTATAATTTAACTATTTTCTGTATAAATTGGTTTTATTATAAAATAAGTTTGATAATAGGATTTAATTTATTAAAGTTTGATTTAATTTATGCATAATATGTTTAAGTATTTACTTAAAATTTTATTTTCAAATATAGAGTTTATATTAATTTTTAATAAATTAAGGTTGGGAAGATAGGTTTGAAATTGATTTGAAATGGTATTTAATTAAGAATTTATGTAATAAAATCGATTTGAAACTTATTGAATTTGAGGTTTTTAAAGGATATGATGTTATAACTTGGTTTTGGTTTAAGATGATTTAAATGAATATTTCAAGTTTAAATAAATTGAAGGAAATATTTAATTTATTTTTAATTTGGGGTTTTAATTAAATGATATTGGATTTATTAAGTGAATATTTAAAATCTATTTAATAATTAAGTTAAATTAAATGTATATGAAATTATCAAATTTAGTTTTGAAAATATTGAATATTTAAAGCTTTGATATACATTGAAATTGAAATGGTTTATTTTGATGGTTCAAATCTGTATTTGAAGCCAATATAATTTGAAATGGTTTATTTAGAAACTGAATTGACTTGAAATTTATGAATTGGGATTGAATTAAATTTGAATTTTGGAATTCAAGTTGATTTGAACCGATTTGTGATGTTTGAGAAAACTATTTTGTTATATAAAGTATTTTTAAATTATATTTAAAACTATTTATATACTTTACTTTATAAATTATTTTCATATTAATATAAATCATTTTAATATAATAATATAAACTATTTTAATATACTAACTATTTTATTATAAACTATTTTAGCTTATAACAATTTTATTATATAAACTATTTTATTATATGTACTATTTTAATATCTAAACCAGTTAAGTGGGAAGTGTTATGATTTCAAAATGTTATGATTTCCAAAGTATTATAGTTTCTAAATTATGATTTCCAAAGTGTTATGATTTCCAAAGTATTATGATTTCCAAAGTGTTATGATTTCCAAAGTTTTATGATTTCCAAAGTATTATGATTTCTAGGTTATGATTTGTAAAGTGTTTTGGTTTTAGAAGCTTTATAATTTCAAAAGTGTTATAACTTTGAAGTGTTATGATTTTTGGAAATGGATATATTTGAAATGGAAATGATATTATACTTGGTTTTTGAAATGGAAATGATATCGTATTGATATGGTTTTGAAATTGCAAATGATATTTTTGGTTTTGAAGTATAAACTATTTCAAATGACCACGGTGTTATAATAACATTTGGTTGTTAAAGAGACCGGGATCGGATATTGTCATACCCTCTACCAATGCCGAAAACCACTTTAACAACTATGTACGTGATGGAGATTCCAGAATGAAGTAGGATGGTTTGGTGACGATTCTATATGGTATTAACATAGCCCTGACTCTCATGAGTCAGTTTGATGCGACTAAAACAGGAGCCACACCAGGCCAAGTGAGGTCATTCCTCGGATCGGACACATTTCTTCGATACCATTTGTGACGACCCGCTATTTTGGACTATTCGCATCCGCACACGTCGGACTTGAATAATTCAAAATATCGAATTGTTAATTTAACTTTGGCAAAACTTAGATATACAGTAATCAAATAATCACAGAATCACAAACACAGAGTAATAATATGCAGCGGAAGTAAAAGAGATAGTTGTTCATGAAGCTACTATATAAATAAATAAGATACATCAGAGTTTACAACAGAAGAGTAATATAATACATCAGGTACAAATCAGAATACCACTGGAATCATCGAATAATGGAAGTAGAATAGATGGCTGGATCTTCAAGCAAAGCTCCAACTCCAAAGGTGAGTCTCGAATACTGGTACACTCAGTCTGACCCGAGCGTAAAGCAAAACACAAAACACTCGAGTCAGGATTAATATTCTCATATCAATAAATCCAACTCAGGTGAAATAGCAATCGAAATACAAGTAACTCAAAGGATGTTGGAATCACCATACTCTAAGGATCCGTTAAACTATCTACTATGTAGTAGTGTACGCTAAATAGATAATGTCTATCAGTAATATAAAGTATCAAAATAGTGTTAAGGCGTTACCATTATCCCCCTTAACACATTTTATAAGCATCATAGTCTATACAGCACTATAAACTCCACCGTAAACTGGTGGGATATCAGGGAGTACTCCATAGGTATAACACAAAACAAATTCGTAGTGGTCGCGTATATAGGGATACAAGTATAACAAGGCACATGAGGCAATACCCAAGGTAGTGAAACTACCGTTTGCCTGATCCGGACTGGTGAGAACGCATCGCCGCAACGATCGCAACACCACGAAACAACACTCCTGGAAGTACGAGGGTGCACCAATTAATCACAAGTAATGAGTAGTAGTTACGAAGAAGTGTGTCCGCTCGAGGTGGCTAACCCCATTTGGCCTGGAACGGCTCCTGTTTTTAGTCATTTCCAATTTGACACAAGTGTCAAGGCTATCCATTGTCGTTCTCTTTCTTCAGTCATCACGTACATCATTCCAACCACTTCATTCTGGATCATCACTCCACGTATAGTTATTAAAGTGGTTTTCGGTTTAGATAGAGAGTATATCCATAACCGATTCCGGTTTCTTTAATAACTTTCATAATTGTTACACCGATTGGTCATTTAATAAATTTCAAAACCAAATCAATTTCAATTTCAACTTCAATTCGGAAACCAACATTTCATTTGTCTTTCTAAATCAATTTCCAAAATTTACGTTCAACTTTCCAAATTTCCATTTCAAAGTCTTACAATTCAATTTCAATTTTATTTAAACAATTCAAATATTAATTCAAGTTCATATATATAAGTTTCATTCTAAAATCATGTAAATTAATTTAATTTAACATTCAAAGTCAATTTCAATTCATTAATCGATTTCATTCAATATTCGTTAAGTTTATTTATCATTCAAACAGTTTCCATTTAATTTCCAATTCATTAAATCAATTACTTAGGTTCAACTTCATTATATCAACTTACAAATTTAATTAAATTAGATTCGTCAAATCAAATTCTTAAATGCCAAGTCTTACATTAATTTTAATAAATCTCAATTTATTTCTTGTTAAAGAAATTCAACTTCAATTATTTATTTACTTAGTTTCAGATTTCAAAAATCAATTAATAAAGGACTAAATTTCACATATTCAAGAAGTTCAATTCCACTTATTAACTTACTTAAATAATTTTCAAAACTTAATTGATAAAGAAACCAATTTCATTTATTAACGAAGTTCAAATTCACGTATTCAAAAGTTCAATTTATCTTATCAAAGAATTCAAACAGAAAAATTATTTAATTATCAAATAATCCAATCTTATTCAATTATTAAATAATTTCAATCTTAATTATTAATAATTTCAAAACTTAATAATTTCAAACTTGATTATAAATTCAAACTTAATTATTAAATCATTTCAAACTTAATTATAAATTCAACCTTAATTATTAAATCATTTCAAACTTAATTCAATGAATAATTCCAAATTTTATTGTCAAATAATTTTCTTCAAAACAACGTCATTTCATCAGTTATTACATTAATATCTTGTTTCAAATTTCAATACTAACATTTTCCTTTTATCAAAATTTACGTTCCAAATTTTATTTCAAAACCTTATTATTAAAATAAGATCTTAATTTTATTTCAAATCAAATTATTGACCAATCGGGTTTATTTAATTCTCTGTCCTAAGTCAAGTTCATTTGGGTATTTATCATTTCAAGCCGATTCCATTTCAATTCAAAAATCAAAGCATAGCAAAGGGAACTTGTAGTGTGATAACAGGGATGGTGTCAAAGTAAACAAACAAGCAATAACAACAATCAATAACAATCCAATAAATTAATTCAAATAATCCCGAAATAATCGTATTAATTCGCATTGTTATTTGTGTAAATTAATATAATTATTTCTAGAATCTATACTATCGTTTCATTTAGATTAAGGATTATTTCACTAATTATTCACACGTTTCTTCACTTGTCATTTGATTTCAATTTTACACTATAACAATTAATCCAATATACGTTAAATGGTTCAAAGTGTAATTATCACTATTCTACATGTCAATTAATTTAACATCTAAAAGGGGTCATATTTAACTAATCAAAATCAACATATATGTCGATTCAAATTTTAATTATCCTACGCCAAATTCAATTGCATAATATTTATCACTTTATACATTACAATTTAACATCCAATATAAACAACAAACAATCAATCAATTATCAATCAAACGGGATCATCATCGTATAATTAACAAATAATGGTGTCAGATGTCATAGGTGAACAGATATAGGAAATAACATATATAGCAGTGTAATTAACTAACAATAGCATATTTCAATTGTCGTTTCAATTGAAATCAAATTTAATAAATAAAAAAACATTAATCATGAGTGATTGCTCACCTTCCGAGGCTAGAGAGATTCAACGAATGTAACGAGTTACGAATCCAAGCACGAAATTCGAAGCAAAGCACGATGGAAGCAAGTTGATGAACAAAGCTGATAAATTAGAAATCAGGAAATGAATTAGTTTGATATAACAGAAAAAATGTATATTATATCATTATTATAAAAAATCAATTTAAGCATATATTAAATTAAATATACATACATTTAAAACTTAGTAATTTATCATACGTGTTTGTATAACTTATGAAATCAACCAACAACCCGAAGTTTAAGGCTGGTATATATATACACAATATATGATATATCTAAAACAATATATATAATACTATTGACATAATACATTACTGATATATATTCAAATACATGTCGACATTTGTATTAAATATATAATTTGCTGCGGAAAAAAATATCTAGCTCGACGAATAATAATATAAATTTAAATGAACATAGTTTTCAAGAAACTATATATATAACTTCTCTAAACATAACATGCTACACGCATGCATATTAGAATATACCTTCATAAAGAAATAATTTATAAACAGAGCGTATAAGCTGAAGTCAATATACCAAGTAAAATATAATACATTATACTTAACAAACTGAGCTTATAAAATCACATGCAATACATTCATTCTGAAATTTAAATCAATAGCTATATATATACCTGAATTATATGAATTTTCCAAGCAAGCGCAGATTAACCAAAAGTATGAATCACAACCAACATGATTTATACATTTCATATGTATACCAATAGATCATATATATATATATATATATATATGCTTTTAAAACATATGTAAACACTGTTAAAAAATAAAATATATACCCTCACTTTATAATATAAATAATACAATATATGACTGCTTAATAATATAATATATATATAGAACATCCTACAGTACTTGAAGAAACGAAAACTAAAAAAAAAAACCCACATGTACAACACTTATGCAGACTAGCATACATATATTCAAAAAATGCTGACAAATATATAAACCCACATGTACAACGCTACACACACATATGCATACATAGCACACACACTACACACGCACACGTATACACCTTGCACTCGCACACTCTAGCATAAACATTTTATAACTTACGTGTATATATTTTATAATATCACAAAACAATTAATATAAACAGCTAACTATGTATACCTATATAACCAACTTATTATAGTAACCTTAATAAACTTACAGTAGATGACGAATACTTGAAAATATAAACTTAATTACGTAAATAAATTTATATATAAAAATAAACTTATATATATAAATAAACTTATATATAACAGGTTTGTATACCTTATTCCAAAACACAAAATATAGCATAAAATTTCAAACCCATCTGTATATACATATAAACAATAAAAGAACAGGGGCTACTCACTACTAGGCGGAGCGGGAGGCTAGGATGTTGGGTTGTGGTGGCTGGCTCGAAGCAAAGACAGTGGAGGCGACAGTGAAGGGGAAGCTTTGGTTTAGGCGGAGATAGCTTTGGCTAGGCTTGGGGAACGGGCTGATGGCGATGGAGAGGATAGCTGATGGTGCGGTAGGGAGGCGCGTGCGCGGTTCTTGTCTTGGGTCGGAGCTGTGGGAAGGAGGTGGAATAGAGCGGAGGCCGAGGCTAGGTGCGTCAGGTCGGAGGTGAGGTTACGACGGTGAACTATGGTCAGGACAGGCGAAGGTTGCTGGCGTCAAAGTGGATTAACGGTCGCGGGATGGGGCAGGGAAGAGAGAATGAGAGGTTTTGTGGCTGTTTGGGGAAAACACGGCCGTCACGTGCATGAAGAAAGAGGGGATACGGTGGTTAGTTGAGGATGGCGGTCAGAGCTTAGGGCGGAATCGGTTGCTTGGTGAGGAGGGTGGATGGTTGCAATGAGTTCGGTTGCGCGACGCTTTGCCTGGCCGATAGTGAAAGGGGAGGAAGCACGGCTAAAGAGAGAGATGGAAAGAAAGAGCTACAGGGTTGAATACGTGATTCATATTTTTTTTCAAGAGTCTGGAAGAAAAAAGGGAAGGGAAAAATGAAATAAAATGAACCAACTAGAAGATAATGGGAAGGAACCAAAAGTAAATTGGAAAGTTGAATAGCCAAAGGTCATACGTAAATTCCAAGAATATTAATGACTAGTGGTTGTTGTTTCCAACGGTCAAATAAATGAAAGAATCTGAAATCCAAAAGTCCGAATACCGAACCGATACGATTAACCATTTCACGGATTTCATCACATACCGGATTTTCAAAATACGCGGATGAATACACCGTTGTGATCAGCACGACGAAACGATCAAAATGCATAAAGATATCAGTGGTACGATCATGCGATCAAAAGTCGATATCGGTACGAAAATGCAGCTATTAAGTCGAAAATAAGATCGACGGAGCAGTAAAAGTCAAAATTTGAAAAATGAAAGATGACGTCTTACTCAGAAGATGATATAGAATTTTTCTATGTAAAATATTTTAGTTTTGAAAAAGTTTTATTTTCATTGCTTTTTAACTGATTAAATTGAAGTAAATTTACGCACGAAATAAACTTTCATATTTTCGGACGAAAATTTACCAGTTGCTATGTTTAACTAGATGCATTCCAAATATCAAATTTATATTTCAAAATTTTATCATTTAAAATCCCACAAAATTCCAATTAATAACGTTATTAAAACCGACTAAATTTACGGGTCGTTACACCATTCTATTGCTTTTGTGATTTTATTGGGTGCGCCATTTGATTTGGGAGTGTGTCACGAGGTGGGCGGTAGTAGCTTCTATGCGTTACCACCAGTTCAGATATGCAAACGATATATCTACCCTGGCATTACCTCGAGTGTCGTGTCGCATGCCTTATCGTGCCTTCTATGAGTTTTTGTGTCGTACCTATGGAGTGTTCCCTGATAGACCACTTGCGAGTGTAGTTTACAATATCTGTACAGACTACGGCATTATGAAAATGTGTTAAGGGGGACATGGGTAACGCCTTAATGCTATTTTAATAGTTTACTTTACTTTAGACATTATTATAGCGTATACTACTACATAGTAGATAGTTCCACGGATCCTTAGAGGATGGGTATCCTTTAAATTCCTTGTATTTCAGTTGATATTTCACTTGAGTTGGATTTATTGATATAAGAATTTTAATCCTGACAAGAGTGTCTTGTGTTTGCTTTACGCTCGGGCCAGACTGAGTGTCCCAGCATTTGACACTCACCTTTGGAGTTGGAGCTTCACTTGGAGATCCATCAGTATCTATTGAGCTTTCATTTATCCAATGCTTTTATTCAAATTTGTCATCTGTTTGTATTCAAGACTACATTGTATTTGATATATTCTATTGTACTTTATTTCAAACTTTGTTGTTTTTATAGTAGCTTCATGAACTACTATTTATCTATTCTACTGCTTACTGTTAAATTACTCTATGTCTGTGGTTCTGTGATTGATTTATTTACTGTATATGCTGAGTTTTGCCAAATATAAATTAACAATATGATATTTTGAGCAATTCAAGTCCGACATGTGTGGATGCAAATGGCACGAAATATTAGGATGTTACATATAGACTAGGGAAATATATAAAATGTGTTAAAGGGGATATGGATAACGCCTTAACCTTATTTTAATATTTTACTTTACTATAGACATTATTATAATAGCTTATTGTACTATGTATGTTGATAGATTAACATATCCTTAGGAGATTTAAAGCCCAAACATCTCTTAAACTATTGCACGCACGTTAGATACTGGATAGGAGATGTCAAAACCCGTAAACATCTCTAAAGCTGTTACACTCATATTTATTTACTGTTTATTTAATTTACACAAGATCTTTTAGTTCTGACTCGAGTGTTTTGTCTTTTCATTACGCTCGGGTAAGTCTGAGCTTTTCAGTGTTTCGAAGACCATTTATTTCTAGAGGATGAAGACGAAGATTAAGTACAACTATTATTTATTATATTTATTCCGCTGCATCATGTTGTTCTCGCTACATTATTTGTTTATTATTGTTATATGCACCATGACCTATATTGTAAAGGTGTAATCAAATGTATTTGTAAAACAGCTTCATGAACTGTTATTTGATTATTATATTTTTTATTCCAGTGTGAGATTTTTTTTTTTATTTCTTTCTCTTATTTCCTTATTTACCCCATAACAATACTCCGTTTTGAATGGCTTGAGTTTGACATGTGTCATCTATTGTCGATTTGAATTGTCCAAATGGTGGGTGGTTACAGTTGGTATTAGAGCTTTGGTTTAGCGATAACCTTAGATTTTTGGGGTCTGACTCATTTGAAATAGGGAGTACTACCCTTAAATGAGTCATTGAGTGTATGTATATGAGAGAGCGTATTTTTTAGTGTTATACAAATGTTTTGTATTTTTTTAATTTGTTCTATTCATTATTTATAAATTTTGGTCGGTACATAGGACGCTTTGGCATCGATAGGATTTCTAAACACTTAACAGGGCAGATCGACACAATATTGATTTAGAAATATAGGTAAATGGAATAATTTTACCTAGCATTATATTTTGTATATATATTTTTAAGTGATATAGTTGAATGTGATATGTTGTTGTTATGAAGTGAAATTTCTAGATATAAGTTGCAAAAATGGGATTGTAAATAAATGAATATAAATTGAAAATTAGAACTTAGGCTTCGAGGTTTGAAATTATTTTCAAAGGATTTTGGAATATAATATCAGTATTATTTGGAAGTATTTTCGGATATAAATATTTCAGTATGATCTAAAAAATGTTTTAAAGGAATTTTGAAAGGAAATAAGCTATGTACTCCCCTCTTTGTCGTTGGAAAATAGTTTCGATGATGAGTGCATGCATTATTGACGTTCATTTTCGAGTTTCAAAGTGAGAAGACCGCGGTAGTAGTTGTACTACACATTTATTTTGATGCCAAATCTTAAATTTTAATTTATAAATACGATTTGAGATATATAAATTATGATTTTGTGTGTGTGTGTGTGTATTGAATAATTTGAAATGTAACCCAGAGTTTACTTCTTAAACTTTCTGATAATTAGTAGCTTTCAATTATGTAATAAATGAAATCTTAACCATTTTAATAATTGGAAATTTCTAAAATGGAAAATAAGAATTAGTGGTTAAGTGATTAATGAAATATATATAAGAAATTCGAAATTGTAAACCGTGAATCGAAAAGATATGAGAAGTAAGAAAATATAACTATTGAACACTTTGTTAACTAAATTGAATAAGAAAACTTGTGTAACATTCACTTATATTCTAAAAGACATAGATTTATAACTCACCAAAAGATCAAAACTTGAAATATTAATAGAAATATGTAATAGAATACTATACAAGTAAAGTTTCAGTAATAAAGTGGAATTATGTCTATAAATAAGAACTCTGATGTTATAAAATGTTATAAACATAAGTTAATAAATTGCAATTCTACTAATTGAATGTCATAGAAAAGAGTGAATATTGTAGGTAAAGAATTATAAACTTAAGTGATGTTTGAAGCCAATTATAATTACAGTAAATAGCAAAAGTGAATACTATTTGTGAAGAAATAAAAGTGAAAAATAAATAAATAAATCTATGTGTGGGTTGCTTCATAAATGAATATTGATGTTAAAAAGGATCGAAGTAAATATAGATGTGAAGTAAACTGAAAAGTGTATGTAATACTTAAATACCGAATTCATTGATTATTTTGAATAATTGAATGGAAAGAACATGTATGGGCAAATGAATGTAAATTAATGGAAAGTGGCATTGTATAAATGAATGGGAAATGAATTTTTATACGTAATGAATGTGAATTAAGGAAAATAATCATTGTATGACTGAAGAAAAATGAAATGAACAGTAAATGATGTGAAACAAGATTAATAAGAATAAACTTGAACAATATTTGGAATTCTCAGTTGTTTGGCTTACGGGATGTTGGGGAGGTGGTACTTTAAATTGTTTAGGATGTATGAATAATCTATTAATTTTTATCTAAGACTGTTGAGTGTATGGTGTACTTAGTAGTTTATTTATAATTTTATACGATTAAAAGTGTCTATACCCGAACAAGCCATTTGTTTTGGTTGTAATGGATGGGTGGTTGATTACTTTGATGGCATGTGATGATTGTAAGTTTTGTTTGCAAAGTGACTATTGTTATGTTGTGTGATTTGTTGTTATTGATTGAAACAACTTAAGTACTTCTCTTTTACATAATTCTAACTCTTTTGGACTATATGAGTGAAATACAGGCTTATAGAAGCAATAACTACTACTCCTGTTTTCATAAATAAATCTTGTTTGTCAAACTAATAGGTACGTTTTCGGTTTACGGTTTTATAACGATATTATATTGTTTCCCATGGTTTGGGATATATTATTTTGAAATATGATATATATATATATGATTATTATTGATATTATTGTTTCTCACAGACCTCTCTATATAAAGGAGACTCTGCTGAAATTTATCATGAATTTTGGACTTAGAGAAATTTTGTGAAAGTAGAAATGATTTTCAAACTTTTATCTAACTTGAATAGGAAAAGATTTAACTGATATTAAATTGATATATTTTATTTAAATTATTTAATTGTGTAACAAACCAGATTTTTGGACCGTTAATTTTGAATGTTTAAATGGTTTAAAATATTGGATTTGGAATTAATAATTGAGTTAACGAGTTTTTAAAACTGATATTTCAACTGATTTTGTCATTTTTTCAAAACCATCGATTTAATCGATGCATTAAAATAACGATTCAGGACACAGTCCTAGAATTCGACAAAACTAGTCCCATCGGACATGTAATAGTGTATTATTATCGAATTTCAAATTTCATAATGTTTGGATTTACCGTTTGGTCGTACGGGATATAAACGCATTGAATTTAATATCGAAATTCAATATTAAAATTGAGTCCAAAAAGCTATCTTCTCCATACGATCGAATTAGGACTCGAAACCTTTTCCATTGCATTTGAAATATGGGTATAACATTATGAATACCTAGTGGCACACCTCAATAGAGGTTTGAAATTTTGAGTTACGTAAATCGAGATATTTTGATTTATAAAAAATGGTATATCAAACACTCCACCTTTCTCCATTCAAACATGCAACATTCCTTTCTCCCTTCAAATCATATAACAACCCTGTAATTTGTATTTATTTTAAATTGAAATTTCTGATTTAAAAACTTTATTCTATTTATTAAGATGAATAAATTTTGTTATTTTAAATATAAATTTTGATTTGTATGTGAATTATAATTCCAAACATGAATAAATGGAATATGTTCCAGAAAATGTGAATTTTGGTCAATATGGTCAAAGTTTGACTTTTTAAATTTAAAATTTAAATTTTTGAATTTTTGAGTTTTATATTTTATTTTGAAAATATATTCAATTTCAAGAATACCGCTTTTCGTTTCGTTGAAATCTGATTGATATTGTGAAAGTTATGGTTTTTCCAATATTGTATGTAAATTGATTTATTTACCAAAATTGTTTATTTTAATTTATATAAATAATATTTTTGTTTGCCATGTCATGTGTATACATGTGTAACCTGACATGCTATGTATATGTTTTATTTTTAAAGCATTTTTAAAAGTATAGTTGTAATTTCTAATGTTCATTGTATTTTGTTGTCAATTTTCAAATTCTAGTTTCATTTATTAAGCTATTTTCTTATTTATTTTATATTTTTCCTTAAATTATTCATTTATTTTATTTTTCATTTTATTTTTGTCAGTATTTATTTTATTTTCTAAATTGTATTTAGTTTATTTTAATTTAAAAGAAAATGGAAATTCTAAAGGAGAAAACCTTTTCATATTACTAGTGACTTTTCAATGACTTTGTATTTTCATTTTCCTTTTGCCTTTTTATTTTTTTCTCGTGGCCATTTACTCCTTAACTTCTAGCCATGAATTTCTTTTCAGCATTCACATGAGAAACATTTTTTCCCATCTCAAACTCACGGCCAAAAGAATGCAAATAATGGCTTCTTTCATTTTCACTTCTATCTTCTATTTTCATTGTATTTTGCCTTCCTCATCTTCTAGCTTTGCTTGGCCTCTACCACCTTCATCTCCACCGACCACCACCACCACCATACACGCCAACAACCATCACCTATCCCCTCCTCCAGATCTAGTTGTTCCACTTGATGAAGCCATCACCATAAAATTTAAAAGTTCCACCAAAAACCAAGCATAGCCAAGCCTAGATTCCACCATACTCTTCATTTATCACATTGGCCGCCACCCTTAGCTCCAGTACCAGCCACGACTTGACCTATCACTACCTCTGGCTGCAAATTCAGCTCTGACCTGACGTATGCCAAGTATGGTTGAGCCCTATGATGACCAAGCCGAGCTAAAAGGTTGAACAATCTTGCCTACTTTGCCTTGTCCTTTGATTTTCTTCACTTTGCAAATTTCCTACCCCTTAATCTCCTTGTAGCCATGCCTAATTGACCCAAACCAAAACTATGTTGACACCTAGGCTGAGCCTAGTGTGGCGTTAACAAGCCCATTTGATCATGTGACAAGCCATGTTGTCGTGGTCAAACACTTTTGTGTTAAAGATGGGTAATGTTCTTTGTTGATTCAAATTTCCACTTCGTTTCAATTCATATTTGTATTGTATGCATATGTTTATATGGTCTTGTTTATTTGTTGTATACAAGATCAATATCAAGGCTCTCCATTCATGTAATTCAAATCGTGTTTGTCGTGCTTTTTGAATCGCTCTTGTGTGTGTTGTTTTGGTCTCTAGCTTGAAAAGGTGAGTCTTGCTCACTCCGACCTTTTTACATATGAAATTAGTGAATCGATGACTAGTGTTTGGTAACTAAAATCGTTTATGCAAGTAAATGATGATTATATGATATGCTATGCCATGTTATTACCATGTCTACTTTGTTAATTATCACGTGACATATGATATATGACATTATATTATGACATTGATATGTTAGTATAATTGTTTATATTGCTTATGTATGTGATCACACTGCAAGTTCCCTGTTAGAATAGAATCACTATGGGTTGAAATGATACATACCCAAATGGATTTTAGAATAGGAAAAATCATTATGGGCTGAAATGATAGGCCTGAGCGATTTTTACTATTTTTATTTACTTGGGATTGCGGGTTGGAAATGATAGAATGCAGGTTTTCTTTTTAAATTGCGGATTGAAATGATATATATCTGTATCACTTGACCTGGGTTAGAAAATTATATACAGACCTCGTGGTATATTTTTAAATGATTTTTCTAAGATATGTATTTTTAAAGTATGAAATTTTAGTTTTAAAAAATATATTTTATGGTTTTGGGAAAGCTAAATATTAAGTTTGAATTTGTGAATTTATGTATGTAAATTGAAGTAAATGTGATTTTTGACTTTAAATTTTATTTTTAAAATGTAAGTAAATAATTGAAATTAAATTTTAAAGTTTTGAAATGATATTTAAAGTAAAATGTTGAGTTTTATTTAATTTATAAGTTAATAAACGGTGAATTTGACTTAACAAATGAATTGAGTTTTTAATTGGATATTTGATTATAAAATTTTATTGTGATAAATCATATGTTAAACAGATTTAAATATGAAGTTTGGAAGCCTAAAAGTATGATTTATAAATTTAAAATAGAAATTTTTTGAAGTATTTATGTTTCTGAAAAGTTATAATAAAATCTGGAATTTATTTATAGCATTTCTAAAATGCTGTAGTTTTGTGACAGCACTTTAAAATGTTGTTGTTTTGAACTTTACTATGTTTGAAATAACTAAAAAATCTATTAAGGCATTTTATAAATGTCGTTATTCTTGAACTAAACTATTTGGAAGCTATAAGCTACGATAGCACTTTATAAATGCTGTCATTGCTATAATTTGACAATGTTTTGAAATATTTTAGATTTTAACACTGTTTGAGTTATAATTTAAAGTGTTAAACGATTTAACTTTTGGAATTGATTATTTGTGAAATTTAAGAAGTTTTAAATATAATTTAATATTTAATTTTTAATTTTTAGGGAATTTAAATTGAATTTGAATTTAAATTTAAATAATGTTTACTTGGTTATGTGTTAAATGGAATGAAATGTAATGAGATAAATGAATTTTGAATGGAATTTTTGAAATGTATTTTGTATTAATATTTGAAATAATAAACAAATGACATATTTGATTTTTAAATGATATTTAAATTTTAATATTTGAAATTGAATTCAAATAATGATTTGATAATGGGGTTTTGAAGGATATGATGTTTTAATGATTGAAATGGTTTAGAAATGATTTAATCTTTATTTTGATAAAGAATGTGAATTTGAAATGATATTTGATTTTGATAAATGAATATTTGAAGTTTATATTAGTATGAAAGGATATTTGGTTTACTTGTAATTTTAGTTATTTAAATGATGTTAGATTTATGAAATGAATATTTCAAGACTAAGTGAGAATGAAATTAAATTTGAGATATATGAGATTTTCAAATTTAGTTTTGAAATATGATATATTGGAAGTTTTTAAACATATTAAAAATTGAATAAGTTATTTTGTGGATCAAATCTGTATTTGAAATTTGATAAGATTTGAAATGTTTTGTTGAGAACTGAATTGAATTGAATTAAATTATAAATATGAAATTTGGGTTTCATTGAATAAATTTGTAAAATGTAAAGAATTGAAGTAATGTTCCATGATTTCAAATGTATGATTTCGAAATGTTATGATTTTCAAAGTGTAATGATTTCAAGTATTTGGTTATGAAAGAGTTATAACTTTGAAAGTATTATGATTTTTGAAAGGTGAACATATGTTTGAAATGGAAATGATAAACTATTTTGATTTGAATATAGTTTTGAAGTAAAAATGGTTTTGGTTTCAAAGTATAAACTACTTTGAAAGGAATATAGTTTTGAAATGAAATGATTTGATTTTTTTAAAGTATTAACTATTTTGAAATGACCACGGCGTTACAATAACGTTTGGTTGTTAAAGCGACTGGGATCAGAAGTTGTCATACTCTCTGCCAACTACGAATGACTTTAACAACCGTGTAGGCGGTGGAGATTTCAGAATGAAGTAGGATGGTGGTGTCATTCTTGAGGTATATTACATGGTCCCAACTCATGTAAGTTGGCATAAGGTGGCTAAAACAGGAGCGATCTCGGGCCAAAAGGGGTACCTCCTCTGGTCGGATGCACTTCTTCGATACTACACTCTTACTTGTGGTTGATTTGATGGACATCCTCCGATTTTGATTCGGGAGTGTGTTCGAGGTTGGCGTATGTGGCTGCTACGTTACCCAACGCCCGTGTACGTAATTGGTAATATCTACCCTGGCATCGCCTCGTGTGCCGTGTCACCTACCATAGAGAGCCTTAATACGAGTTTCTATTTGTGTCGTACCTATGGAGTATCTTCTCATAGTCTCCCGATCAGGAGATATGCAGATACTGTATAGACTACTGGCATTATTACGTGTTAAAGGGAACATTAGGTCACTCCTTAACGCTATTTTAAAGTAAGTTTATTTTACTGTAGACATCATTATAATAGCGCAATATTATTACATAGTAAATAGTTTAACGGATCTTTAAAGGATGGGCGATCCCAAGCATCCTTTAAGTTATTGATGCATTTTGTTATGTTCACTTGAGTTGATTTACAGTTCATAAGTATTTATGTCCTGACTCGAGTGTTTTTTGTTTTGCTTTACGCTCGAGTCAGACCGAGTGATTCAGCATTCAAGATTCACCTTCGGAGTTGGAGCTTTGCTTGAAGATCCAGCCATCTATTTTGCTTTCAGTATCTAGTGATTCCAGTGATGTATTCTGATTTGTATGTGACGTATCTTGTTACTCTTCTGTTGTATCTTGTTTAACTCTGATGTATCTTATATATATATATATATATATATATATATATATATATATATATATATATATATATATATATATATATGGTAGCTTCATGAACTACTATCTCTTTTACTTCCTCTGCATTATTAAATACTCTGTGTCCGTGATCTATGATTATTTATTTACTGTATATTTTTGTAGCGACCCAACTTTCCACTCCCGGAAAATCGCATCACTAATTAAGAAAGAAAGGGATAGAAGAAGAAAAGAAAGAGAAGAAAGAGAAAACAACACATCAGAATCTCACAGCGGAACGATTTAAATATAATATAGAACATATACAGAGTATCTTATACATCAGAGTACACAACTAAACATCTCAAATTAGACAGTTATAACATTTCTGTCTAATACAATACAAGACATCATACAGAAACAACACAGCGGAAACTCTAACCATATATCTACACGCTGAAGCCTCCTGCTCCAAAGCTCCTCCAGAATTCGTCAAGAGATAACCTGAATCACTTGACTACTCATATAGAATATGAGTACCCAAGAGTTTAATAAAACAGAAAATAAACACTCGGGTCAGACAGGGGTCTGGTGTGAGTAAACGGTTTAAGATTGCTTAACTTTAGAAAAACCTTTGAAAGAAAAGGTATCACGTAAGACTTCCCACACATAAACATGGAAAAGTTTTTACCTTACGCTAACCAAAACATTTGATAGGAAATCCAGTGATATTATAATAGTGTCTAGGGTTTTCAAATAAATATGAAATAGCCGAAATTGTTACATGATTAAATTCCAGCTACTAGCCACAAAAGTGGGTAATACAAACAAAACCGTAGGGTCTCGTAGGGAAAATGGGTTTCCAACAATGGCAGGGCTACTGGGGTACCGCCCGTCACAGTACGTGGCCTAGATCACCGTACCGAGGATTACTCCCTTCATCCCCTGCAACACAAGACCGGGACCATTCCTTACTGAACAGTCCCGAACAAGACCACCCCGCAGTTGGCTGCAGACCAACTGCCCACACAGCCGAAATATAAAGGGACTTCTAGACAGGGATGTATCTTGCTCTCCAGTGGGCGCGACCCACGAAGCCTTGCTGCACCTCCCCTGTTTTAGCCATTCCCGGTTGATGAGGCTTGAGGCTGCGATTACCTTTATAGGACCAATTATCTTAGAATGCTCATCGTCCGCCTGACGATGTACTGAAAGCATTCAATCCATACAAGTTCGTTCCGGGTTCGAACGAAACCGAAGGCACTATCTCGTTGCACTCATTTTGGAATCACCCTCAGAGTCAACGACCATAGCCCTTGCACTCTGATTCACCATCTCGAATCTATAAGCACTACTCCGTCAAACTCATTACGGAATCACCCACAGAGTTATACTGACGTATAGCCCTTACACCTCGAGTCTTCACTTGCTCCATTTGGATTAACGATCTAACGTTTAATTGGAAACGGTGTGGTTTTCGGATATCCAAATATGGAAACCCGATCCCGGTCTCATCGAAACCAAACGCCATTTTAATGTCCAAGTTGTACTTAAGGGATTTAAACAATAGATATTTAGAAAATATCACTTAACACAAATGAATGTATCATATTACACAGATAGATAAGCATCTATTATCACATGCATCTATACATATCGCAAAGCAGCATATATACCACAATCACATATAGCATAATCACATCATCACATCTATCAATATCATCCAACAACAATCAATATCATTTACTCATCCAATGATATATAAATCATCCAATCATTAACCATTCATAAACAAGATTGATTCAAACTTGATTAATTTAATTAATCCTTAAATTAAATTAATCCTTAATTAAACACTTGGATTATCTTCAATCCAACTTCTCATTCATTAATTAATTACAAATTAATTAATTAACATCACTTAATTATCCATTTCAATTAATCTTTCCTGATTAATTATCACTTAATTACTTTAAGTAATTATTACTTAATTACCAAATTAATTAATCATCCTGATTAATTACTTCCAAATTATACTAAGTAATTACCTCTTAATTACTTTCTAAATTAATCAACCTTGATTAATTATTCTCTAATTATTCTGGTAATTATTCCTTAATTATCTTTAATCAATTACACTTGATTAATCATTTTTAATTAACCACATTTGATTAATTACTTTTAATTAATCATACTTAATTAATTACTTTTAATTAATCACCTTTGATTAATTACTTTAATTACATTTAGTAATTTAAAACTTAATTACAAATTAATTATTCTTAAATTATTAATTAACAATTAATTAATTATTTTCATTAATTAATGATTACTCATTAATTAAAATTCTATCTTAATTAATTACTCTTAATCAAGTAATTAATCATTAATCAAATAATTTAAACCTTTAACTAATTATAATTAATTCTTTAATTAATAACTAAAGTGATTATTCCTTAATCACATTTACCTAATTACTTTTCATAAAGTGATTATTCTTTACTTAATTACCTTTGGTAATTAATCACTTAATTACTTTAATTACTTCCCAAGTAATTATATTATATTAATCCATAAGTGATTATTTTAATTAATCATAAGTTAATTACTTAATTAACTATTTAACTTAATCATTTAAAATTAATTAAATGATTCTTAACTTATTATATTAAAAGATTCTTAATTAAGAAACCATTATCTTAATTAAATCATTTATTAACAATAAAACTTGATAATTAAAAATGATTTAACTATCTCAATTATCTTTACAAATTTAATTATCTTTAATTAAATCAAATTCAAAATAACTAAAGATAATCTTTATTACAATTGATTTTCGAATTCTAAATCATTAAACTTTATTTAAATAAAATATAATGATTTAGAAATCAATTAAATTTAAACATATTTTAAATTGAACTTTAAATCTTTAAAATCTTTCCAAATTTGTTTAATAAAGTTTAATACAAATTTTATTTAAAATCCACTTATTCTATTTAAAACTTTCATATTTATTATATATAAAACTTGTTTTTAAAACATAACTTTGAAAACAAATTAAATTTTTAAAACTTGTTCATCCTTTGTTTTAGAAACTTTATTACTAAAATAAAATATCCTTAGTAATAATCATATCTAACCTCTATACTAAAGCCTGAATGCCTAAAACTCGAGCCACCCACTAATCTTTTCCCTCGCGTATACCCGAGTAAACTTCACAAAAAACCCAGGAACATCCCGAGCCTCCCCTGCCTACAACCTGCTTTCGAGTTAGAACATCAAAAACCCGAAGTAAACTTCGAGTCCCTACCATCTTCTCCCCAAAACCCCATCCACTGAAACACGAACTGTGCACGTTAACGTGCACATCGCCGTTGGTCAACGGCGATCCCCTCTCCGGCCTCCACCAAGTCACTCTCGTCCCCAATATCACAATTCGAAACCCAGAAATCCAAACACGATCGAAAATCGAAATACAACATTCGAACCCAAACAGTTCGAAGAACCCCTACCTGCAAACCACCACCGCCCGTCACTGCCTTCACCAGAGACCACGCCGTTGCTACCTTAGCTCCACCATTACCCCCTCGACCCTCTGCAATGTTCGCGACACCCTCCGGTAACAACATTATGTCGCGACAACTCCAAGAGCAACATCGGCTTCAACAGCACACAAAACCCTACATACTCAATCCATGGCCAACCCAATCAATTAAAAATTCTTGAACCATTTTTCGCATGATCTCTAAACCCCCCTCGACCTTCGAGTTCAACGGCGACAACCAATTCATCGTGATTTGTCGTAATTTTGCAAAAATACCCAAAACCGTTAATTCCAAAATTCTCACAACATACTCCACTAAAAATTTTGATTCCAGCTTCTAAAATCATCATTTACTATTTACAATCCAATCATGAAATCAAAACTTGAAATTGATTTCATCAAATTTTGACCAAATACTGTATTTTACTGTAAACTTGCAATTCACAACTAATTATTCAAATTTAAAACTTGCAAATATTTTTAGACGATATGTTAGTTGATTACAAACATCTTTTATTTACACAACAAAGGCTCATATGAATCCACAATTAAGTTATTGAATTTAATGATGAAACTGTACATTTTAAACATACAAAGATTATAAATTTTAACTACCCAGGCATTCAACTATCTTAATTCAAACATGCACTCAATTCTAAACTAAGTACTCAATAATATTAAATACCCAACCATATTAACATGATGAAATTCAAGTTAAACTGTTTTTAAAAATTCGTTTTACTCACCTGAAAATTTTTGCAGAAAACAGGGTTGCATGATTCCAGACCTTCAATCCCCTTTTTCATGTTGAAGTGATGATTGATTTTCAGCTTGCATGATGAAATCAATCCTCTTGCAGTTGATTTCTGAGTTGATTGTTACATTTGAAGATGATCTTTGATTACTTGTTGCTGCTCCATTGCCTCTCTTTATATTTTCCAGATTCTTTACAGTTTTGTATTGAAAATGAACTTGCATGTTGATGATTCATATCTTGCTTTTTGAAGAATTTAAATTCCAGATTGCATGTTTGTATTGATGAAGAGCTTGCATTTGATTGAGTTTATTTCCAGATTTGCAGTTTTTTTTTTTTTTTCTTTGATCTGTTTTTGAACTTTGTTTTGATCTTGCCTTTCAGATTTGCATTTTTGATTTGCATGTATTCTTGTTTTAGTTTTAGGAAAATATTTTTCAGCTGAAGTAAAACTTGTATTATATAATTTACAATTAAATCTTAAATTTAATTATTAATGTAGAAGACATTTGTCACTTTATATGTTCTATTTAACTTACACATATGCACAATGCTTCACAAGTGTTTTTAGCATACATTAATATACTTACATGTGTCCTTAGGGTTTAATTAATATTTACTAAAGTATTTTCTCAATGCTTATTAAATGTTTTAAAATGTTCTACAAATGTTCATTTATCTTTAATGATTTATTTAAGTCTAATATACATGTATATGTAATATTCATATGCTTGTAAAATATGCATACTTATCTTTTTAAAAATATTCATTCAAGTAACTTACATTTTTAATTCAATTAAATGTTTATATGTTTGAAACTCTATTTTAAATTTAACTCTTATTTAAAAACTTAAAGTACATATTTATCATAAATAAGGAATTAACTTTGTTATTTTAAATTTAAATCTCAATTATCAATTCAAAGTCATTAAATCAAATTATCATTTTAAATTCAAACTAAATTTATTCAAGTTTGAAAACTCTTATTAAATTCAAATTAATACAATTCCTATTTCAAATATATATATATATATATATATATATATATATATATACAAATATATATACACATTTCAAATAGAAACATCCTAACATTAAATTTATTAATTTCCAAAGTCATGTTTTAAACAAATATCAAATCACAATATATACATTCATATATATTATAATTTGAATACAAAGTTTTATTACATTAAAAACTCCTTATTTATCAAAATAAATATTTCTAAATCAATTTATTATTAGCTTTCAAAAGAATTTAAATTTGCCAATTCATATTGTTAAGAAATTTATTGAAAGATATTAACAAATTATTATTATTAACCTTTAAAATAAATTTAAATAGTCAATTTATAATATAAAATGATCAAATCAATTTAATTTTTATCAAAGATTATTAAATTGATATTGCTCAAAATTCCGGGTCGTCACATTCCTCCCCCCTTAAAAGAATTTCGTCCCCGAAATTAAAAGCAAAGATAATTTAATAACCCAGCTAAAGAATTTAAATTCCTATAAGCAATCAAACAATCAATCATACACTACCAATCATAGCAACCAATTCAAACAAATAATTTATCTATCCAGACAAAATTCTGAATAGAACCTCCTAATATTATCTAGAGTTTCCAGATACATACACTGGAATACTTGCTCTACAAATCTTAACTAACTACTCTACTAAAACCAAGAACTCCCTCATCTGATTCTACAAATCTGAACAAGATATCAGACTAAACTCAAAACCAACTCAACTACCAGATTCCTTCTGAACTGCTGATTCTATCACTCAAAGAATCATACACATATTCCTCAGAGATATGTGAAATACAATGAATTCCCAGCTATTCAAACTGGCAATTCAATCCTGTAGATCAAAATCAAATCTCTAGAGAACACAAATAAACTCCAAAATACCTCCAGAGCTAAATCTCCAGTTTTACCCAATCTTATATCTCTTTTGATCGGATAAAAACAAATCAAAATCCAAACTCTAACTACACATCCCAAATCCCTCAATTCTAAACTGCACAATTCTTCAGATGTTTCTGAGTCACCTCTAATATCCCTAATCAGCCTAACCCTTGCTGATTGCTCCATGAAACAACAGCACCAACTCAAATCAAATCTCCAGATCCTACTCAACCAAATGGCTCTCCCAAAAATAATCTGCTGAAATCCAATCCACAGCTCTATACCACAAACATCAATGGACTTCAAACCTATATCTCAAATCTAAATAGCAAACAGTTGTACTTGACAACCAAACCTTCCAAATTCAGAAAATTCCTTCCTACTTGAATTTCCTGTAGAAATTCCTTTACTGCAACATCCGGTTGCTCCATACTAGAATAATTCCCAACTCGCTTCCGCTGCACAACTCTGATCTAGAGCAGATAAAAATGCTATCGAAGAACACAAGCACAATCTACCACCAAACACAGTTCATCCGACTCATAAAAATCTCAGTGACCATTCACTTGGTCAAAATATCTCAACAGAATCTCAACTTGGAATAAGATGATCAATCCAAAGAATCCTGAGCTGCCTCTCCAAACTCTTCTCGCTCCAAGAGTCATCCTACTATAAGATTGAACCATCAATACTACTCCTGAAAATCCAAGTCGATAAGAAATCTCAATCTTCGATTCAGGTAGACCTCAGATTTCCCCAAAAACATCTAGAGAACCTCCGACTACTTCCATAGCTTCCACCTCTACTTGAGATGCCTCAATATCAAACCAAGGAATGCTCCAAGATTCCCAAACTAATCGCAAGTCACTTTTGCGATCCTACTCAGTTCTGATTTCAAAGAACTGTCTCCCCAACTAGAACAGCTTTTCCCATCAAGATCAATCTTTCCAGAATGGCTTACTATCAGAAACTGATAGATCACTTCCAACAAATATCTTGCTCTGCTGAGCCTCCAAGAAAAGAATAAGCTCCACCATCTGCCTGGTCTGTCGATAGTAGAATCCCACAGATTACTGAATCATCGAAGAAACAGATCCACACTGCTGCTTCCAAACTTCACTTCAATGATACAGCTAAACCAAAGGTCTTCCTTAACCAAAAGCTTCTTGAAACTCAAAACTAACACCCAAATCCTCTAAAACATCCTTGAGACGAGTAAACATCTCCTCAAGAAACTCGGCTCTAAAAGAAACATCTTCAGAACCATCTATGGATACTACATCTCATCACACAGCTATTCCTTCCTGAAACTATCAAGATACCATCACTTGCTTCTATTTAGCTGACAACTCAACTCTTGGAAATCCCGCTCACTCGAGAGCAAATCAACCTCACACTTCAAGAATATACTCTAATCCTTGAAAAAGACTTCCTTTGGACTCAAAGAAATCCTTTCTTCAATCCACTAAATCTTATTCGAGACAGTATTAGATCTACAATCCCGACAGACACATCTCCAACCACAACATATAAGCCTCAACCAACAGTGGTAGTCGTGTTCCACACACTTCTACCTTATCTACCTTTATAGCCTATGTTGGAAAATCCGAACAGATAATCCAACAGATTAGGTAGATATATAAATATATATATTTATATAAAAATTACAAGTACGCTCTCTCAAGATAGACACCACTCCAGAGCCTAGGTATTCACTCAACCTAACGCTCTGATACCAACTGTAACGGTCTAGGCTTTGCAACCATCAACAGCGGCTCACCGACTGGTAGGCTTTTCAACCATCCCAGCCCCGCCGTGGCTTACAGTGATACCTCGGATTTGCTTTTACGGCCAGCCTCTCGACTCGCAACCAACCCAGGGCCTTCTACTACCCAAAAGGGACATGTAGGGGTAAGAGTCTCCCGTTCGCCACCTAACGCGAAGCGAGAACCCCCTATCACGCTGTAATGAAGCAAATCCGATCCCGGTCTCATCGAAACCAAACGCCATTTTAATGTCCAAGTTGTACTTAAGGGATTTAAACAATAGATATTTAGAAAATATCACTTAACACAAATGAATGTATCATATTACACAGATAGATAAGCATCTATTATCACATGCATCTATACATATCGCAAAGCAGCATATATACCACAATCACATATAGCATAATCACATCATCACATCTATCAATATCATCCAACAACAATCAATATCATTTACTCATCCAATGATATATAAATCATCCAATCATTAACCATTCATAAACAAGATTGATTCAAACTTGATTAATTTAATTAATCCTTAAATTAAATTAATCCTTAATTAAACACTTGGATTATCTTCAATCCAACTTCTCATTCATTAATTAATTACAAATTAATTAATTAACATCACTTAATTATCCATTTCAATTAATCTTTCCTGATTAATTATCACTTAATTACTTTAAGTAATTATTACTTAATTACCAAATTAATTAATCATCCTGATTAATTACTTCCAAATTATACTAAGTAATTACCTCTTAATTACTTTCTAAATTAATCAACCTTGATTAATTATTCTCTAATTATTCTGGTAATTATTCCTTAATTATCTTTAATCAATTACACTTGATTAATCATTTTTAATTAACCACATTTGATTAATTACTTTTAATTAATCATACTTAATTAATTACTTTTAATTAATCACCTTTGATTAATTACTTTAATTACATTTAGTAATTTAAAACTTAATTACAAATTAATTATTCTTAAATTATTAATTAACAATTAATTAATTATTTTCATTAATTAATGATTACTCATTAATTAAAATTCTATCTTAATTAATTACTCTTAATCAAGTAATTAATCATTAATCAAATAATTTAAACCTTTAACTAATTATAATTAATTCTTTAATTAATAACTAAAGTGATTATTCCTTAATCACATTTACCTAATTACTTTTCATAAAGTGATTATTCTTTACTTAATTACCTTTGGTAATTAATCACTTAATTACTTTAATTACTTCCCAAGTAATTATATTATATTAATCCATAAGTGATTATTTTAATTAATCATAAGTTAATTACTTAATTAACTATTTAACTTAATCATTTAAAATTAATTAAATGATTCTTAACTTATTATATTAAAAGATTCTTAATTAAGAAACCATTATCTTAATTAAATCATTTATTAACAATAAAACTTGATAATTAAAAATGATTTAACTATCTCAATTATCTTTACAAATTTAATTATCTTTAATTAAATCAAATTCAAAATAACTAAAGATAATCTTTATTACAATTGATTTTCGAATTCTAAATCATTAAACTTTATTTAAATAAAATATAATGATTTAGAAATTAATTAAATTTAAACATATTTTAAATTGAACTTTAAATCTTTAAAATCTTTCCAAATTTGTTTAATAAAGTTTAATACAAATTTTATTTAAAATCCACTTATTCTATTTAAAACTTTCATATTTATTATATATAAAACTTGTTTTTAAAACATAACTTTGAAAACAAATTAAATTTTTAAAACTTGTTCATCCTTTGTTTTAGAAACTTTATTACTAAAATAAAATATCCTTAGTAATAATCATATCTAACCTCTATACTAAAGCCTGAATGCCTAAAACTCGAGCCACCCACTAATCTTTTCCCTCGCGTATACCCGAGTAAACTTCACAAAAAACCCAGGAACATCCCGAGCCTCCCCTGCCTACAACCTGCTTTCGAGTTAGAACATCAAAAACCCGAAGTAAACTTCGAGTCCCTACCATCTTCTCCCCAAAACCCCATCCACTGAAACACGAACTGTGCACGTTAACGTGCACATCGCCGTTGGTCAACGGCGATCCCCTCTCCGGCCTCCACCAAGTCACTCTCGTCCCCAATATCACAATTCGAAACCCAGAAATCCAAACACGATCGAAAATCGAAATACAACATTCGAACCCAAACAGTTCGAAGAACCCCTACCTGCAAACCACCACCGCCCGTCACTGCCTTCACCAGAGACCACGCCGTTGCTACCTTAGCTCCACCATTACCCCCTCGACCCTCTGCAATGTTCGCGACACCCTCCGGTAACAACATTATGTCGCGACAACTCCAAGAGCAACATCGGCTTCAACAGCACACAAAACCCTACATACTCAATCCATGGCCAACCCAATCAATTAAAAATTCTTGAACCATTTTTCGCATGATCTCTAAACCCCCCTCGACCTTCGAGTTCAACGGCGACAACCAATTCATCGTGATTTGCCGTAATTTTGCAAAAATACCCAAAACCGTTAATTCCAAAATTCTCACAACATACTCCACTAAAAATTTTGATTCCAGCTTCTAAAATCATCATTTACTATTTACAATCCAATCATGAAATCAAAACTTGAAATTGATTTCATCAAATTTTGACCAAATACTGTATTTTACTGTAAACTTGCAATTCACAACTAATTATTCAAATTTAAAACTTGCAAATATTTTTAGACGATATGTTAGTTGATTACAAACATCTTTTATTTACACAACAAAGGCTCATATGAATCCAGAATTAATTTATTGAATTTAATGATGAAACTGTACATTTTAAACATACACAGATTATAAATTTTAACTACCCAGGCATTCAACTATCTTAATTCAAACATGCACTCAATTCTAAACTAAGTACTCAATAATATTAAATACCCAACCATATTAACATGATGAAATTCAAGTTAAACTGTTTTTAAAAATTCGTTTTACTCACCTGAAAATTTTTGCAGAAAACAGGGTTGCATGATTCCAGACCTTCAATCCCCTTTTTCATGTTGAAGTGATGATTGATTTTCAGCTTGCATGATGAAATCAATCCTCTTGCAGTTGATTTCTGAGTTGGTTGTTACATTTGAAGATGATCTTTGATTACTTGTTGCTGCTCCATTGCCTCTCTTTATATTTTCCAGATTCTTTACAGTTTTGTATTGAAAATGAACTTGCATGTTGATGATTCATATCTTGCTTTTTGAAGAATTTAAATTCCAGATTGCATGTTTGTATTAATGAAGAGCTTGCATTTGATTGAGTTTATTTCCAGATTTGCAGTTTTTTTTTTTCTTTGATCTGTTTTTGAACTTTGTTTTGATCTTGCCTTTCAGATTTGCATTTTTGATTTGCATGTATTCTTGTTTTAGTTTTAGGAAAATATTTTTCAGCTGAAGTAAAACTTGTATTATATAATTTACAATTAAATCTTAAATTTAATTATTAATGTAGAAGACATTTGTCACTTTATATGTTCTATTTAACTTACACATATGCACAATGCTTCACAAGTGTTTTTAGCATACATTAATATACTTACATGTGTCCTTAGGGTTTAATTAATATTTACTAAAGTATTTTCTCAATGCTTATTAAATGTTTTAAAATGTTCTACAAATGTTCATTTATCTTTAATGATTTATTTAAGTCTAATATACATGTATATGTAATATTCATATGCTTGTAAAATATGCATACTTATCTTTTTAAAAATATTCATTCAAGTAACTTACATTTTTAATTCAATTAAATGTTTATATGTTTGAAACTCTATTTTAAATTTAACTCTTATTTAAAAACTTAAAGTACATATTTATCATAAATAAGGAATTAACTTTGTTATTTTAAATTTAAATCTCAATTATCAATTCAAAGTCATTAAATCAAATTATCATTTTAAATTCAAACTAAATTTATTCAAGTTTGAAAACTCTTATTAAATTCAAATTAATACAATTCCTATTTCAAATATATATATATATATATATATATATACAAATATATATACACATTTCAAATAGAAACATCCTAACATTAAATTTATTAATTTCCAAAGTCATGTTTTAAACAAATATCAAATCACAATATATACATTCATATATATTATAATTTGAATACAAAGTTTTATTACATTAAAAACTCCTTATTTATCAAAATAAATATTTCTAAATCAATTTATTATTAGCTTTCAAAAGAATTTAAATTTGCCAATTCATATTGTTAAGAAATTTATTGAAAGATATTAACAAATTATTATTATTAACCTTTAAAATAAATTTAAATAGTCAATTTATAATATAAAATGATCAAATCAATTTAATTTTTATCAAAGATTATTAAATTGATATTGCTCAAAATTCCGGGTCGTCACAATTTTGAGATTTGTCAAATTTTATTTACAACGCGGTATTTTGAGCAATTCAAGTCTGACATGTGCGGATGCGAATGGTTGAAAATATCGGGTCGTTACAAATCAGATTTCCCACTTCTTTTCTATTAAATCCACAGATCCAAATAGAACGAAATAAAAAGTGCGTTCTCCTTACCTTCTTCTAAATGAAATCCAAATCATAGATAAAAAAATCTGACCTCCCTCTTCCCTTTTTCAGTTCGAATGAGATTAAACTAAAAAAAAGCGCGAAGTAAAATCGCTGTTCGAAATCGAGTGGAGCGGCACTCATAGAAGCAGCACCGCGAGTGGAGACGAGAAGTGTACGCATGCGCGATCGGGAATTCAATGTACTTAAGCCAGTAGCGCATGTAAGGCGAGGAGCGACGAAGCTAGAGCTCGATGCATGGTCGAGCGAATTTGTGTTAGGGTATGGGATCGATCCGAAGAAGGTGGCATATGAGTGTAGGGGAATGAATGGCGTCGTGGCAAGTCGAGACAGTCGTGATGCTTGGACTAGGATTTTAGCGCTCGCGGCTGCTGCGACGACCAAGTTGTTGGTGCACGAAGTTGGCTCTCTGGTAGCTGTTGCGGCGGCCATTTAGGGTTATGTCGATGTGGGCACACGAGGGATGCGAGCATTTGGAAGTCGAGCTCTTTTTTTCTTGGGTCGCCCAACAGCTTTCGAAGGGTGGTGCGATAGCGACTGCAATGTGGTGATGGCGGCTATTGTTTATCGAAATGGGAAAGATATATACTGTAACTAATTTTAAATTATATGATTATTTAATTTAATTGACGATTGATAATGAAGGTAACTAGAAAGTTTTAAATTTTGTAGTTACTTTTATTAATTTAAAATTGGAATAGTGAACTTATAAAAGTTCGTAAAAACTATTCGTGCGAGGTCCAAAATTACGAAACAAGTCACGTTGGATAGTAGCAAAAAAACACTAGAATAAATTTGGAATTAGAACAATTGGCTATTTCAAAAAAGGAAAAAAATCAAGGTGAGAAATTCTCACTCGTTTGGATTACTAGAATTTATTTTTAATAGTTAAAATAAATTATTTGATGCTTGGATGAATTTATAAAATTATTATCTATTGAATGGTATGTTATTATATATATAGTTGTATATATATTAGTAGTTGGATTTATTTCCCGCCTATTGGAACAGATGAGACCCTATGCATCCCACATAATAGTGGACGACCCTATATACCGCGACATGCCCTTGAAGCGGAACTGGTATTTTTATGTTGTTTTAACATCTATGGATGCAAGGAGAACGTGTTGGAAGAATCTAATTGGATTCCCCAAATATTTATTGATTGTTTTCATATGTAATGATATATGATGTGTTAGAATAATTTGCCATAGCTTATTGTTGTAATTTGAATAATTGGATGCTATGGTAGCACTGGCCTGAATTTTGGTATTTTAAATACCATAAATATTATCTTTAAATTTGAAGGAATTAAAGGGACTTCAGATATAAAAATAATAATATTGGATTTTGGATTATTTTGAAGGGAATCGAGTTGGATAGAACAAATGAATTTGATTTTGGGTTTGTACTGACTTATTCGGAAAATATTTTAACAAAGCTTTTAAAATAATTTAAGAATTTTTTTACTGTGGATTTTAAAGGGATTTCATTAAAAATATAGATAAGGAGTTTCAAATTGATATTAAAAATAGATATGCGGAATAAATGAAATTTATTTAGAAATGGATTTATAAAATGGAATTTTATAAATGAAATTAGTTTATAAACAAGTGAGAAAAAAACTCAAGGGGGTTTATGAATTTATAAACTGTGACGACCCGGAATTTTTAGACATTTGAAATTGGAATAATTAATTAATTTTAAATATTCGCAGGGTAGTTTAACTTGGATTTCAAATATCAGTTTGAATTGGCAATTGAATTTATTAAAATTTAATAATTTGAAGTCGGGTAAATTGTTGAATTTGGAATTTTAAGCTTGTTAAAAATATTTTAAGGGTTTAGAAAATTTATGTTATATTACTGAAGATAATAGGGCTTTTAAAATTTTAATTTAAAAGCGTTTTGTTCAGTTTTAAAATTTATATCGAAAATTCAAATATAGATCTACTATATTTTTGACTGGTCTAGATTTCTTCACATCGGAGCTTTCCTGATCCTTCTCTAATACGCTAACATTCTTTATCCAAGCAGACGCTTCTCTCTCCATCAGTCCTAATCATATTCCCCTCTCCTTTAATTTATATCGTAGCTTAACTCATGAAAAAAAAATTTCAATCCCTTAAAATGGCAGAACGGAGAAGGTTAAATCGAAGACAATCCTCGTTCTACTCACAAATTCTCGAACTGATATATATCATCATTCTTTGTCGAACTCGCACTCGTTCGAGACACGGAGGAAGCAGCAATCGTAGAGGTAGCCTAGGGTTTGGGATCAGAGATCAAAAGAGGCGCGGTCGTTTCGAACATCGGCAGGTGGCATCGCGATTTGGATTGGGTGGCCACGAGATCGAAGAGGGATTTCATTTTGGGGATCTGAGCCGATGTCGTGGGGAGGAGGGTCTCGATTTCAGTTGAGCGACGGCGATTCGTGAGGTCGCGATCGCATCTGGGCTTGGGGTCGCGGCGGCTCTTCTAGGTCTTGGCTGCGGCAGCTGACGTGGAGCATCAAGGTGCTGTGGTGCTCAATTTAGGGTTCGAGCATATCTCAGTGATGTTGGTCGCGTGCTCTTCGAGCTTTGCTGTGAGGTATAATTTACCTTTAATTCCATTTAATTAAATTAAATTTATATGTATGTGTATACCCAGTACAGAAAAAAAAAGAATCATGTTTTGCTTAAAAAAAAAAAAGATTTAAAGATTTATGTATATAAAATAAAATACTACTGTTGATATTATATAGGAAAACTGAGGTAAGAAAACATAAGGTATACATAATTTTAATCAATTTAATTTAATTCTAGATTGAATTTTAAAAATGTACATATACTTAGTTATAAACGATTAAAAGAATTTCTTTAAATGAAGGATATAATTTTAGAAGTGTAGAAGGATCAGGTTTTAGGAATCTATATATAGGATATTTTTATATATGGTTGTAAAGAGATAGATATACTTTTACATATTTAATTTTCCTTAAGTATCTTTAAAATTTAGAGTTTGATGATTAATCTATTCTATTAGAAACTATTAAAATTATTTTTGTCACTAGGAAAATTGTCCGGAAGGAAATTTATTTAAAATTTAATCATCAAGTTAAAATTAAATTATTAACTGAATTTAAATTTTTAAATGGTGAATTGAATGGGTCGAATTTATTTCGAATATTAACAAATTGTAAAATTGGTTTGTACAAGGTTAAAAAAAAGAACAAATGTGGAAACAAGATGAGTTTGAGGTGAATGGCAATCTTAGGCAAAAGGTGAGTTAATCTCACTCAGTATAATTTAAATTTAAATGATTAAATTTAAATAATTGCTTGAATGGTTAAATTGATTGATGTGCTTTAGTCTGGTATATTTTGGAATGGATATTATGTTGTGCTAACATCTGTGGATGCAGGGAAACAGGTTGGAGGGATCCAACTGGACCCCTCACATTTATTTAAGTTATTCAATATTCTCTGTTTTGATTATTTGATATCCTATGATGAGCTATATTGGAATATTGAATGTATGGTTTGATTGGATATTCGGGTGAATTACCAAAATATATGAATTGGATTGTTGAAAAGAAATTAAAAGGAGGTAAATTTGTAAGCGAAATAATTATAAAAAGTTTGAATAAATTAAGAATAAATTGGAAAGAAATAGAAGAAATATGCAAATAATAATAACTTCGAGTATGAAGAGCAAAGTAATTTTTAATAAAAGGAAATTGATGAATTGAAACTTAAGTTATATCAATTAAAGGAATAAAGAATTATTTTAAAATTCAAAGTCTAAATATATTTAAAAGAATAGAGAAGTAATTGAGAAATCTAAAAAAAAAAAATATAAAATTGGAATTTTTAGTTAAAGTATTTCTTAAAATCATAATCAAGAAATGAGATCTGAAATTAATAGATTCTGAATTAAAAGGGGATAAATTTGAAATCAATTTGGGAAATTGATTTAAGTGATTGAAGTTGAGATTTTTCTCTGGATATCCAAGTACATTTTTAAAGTAAATTCTTAAATAAATTTAAAGGTTTTAAGGTTGTTGTAAAAAGCAGGTTTTTGAAAATTTATTACTTCTAATATTTAAGTTCTTAAGTAAGTATTTTCTTTTTACCTATTATAGTAGTAATTATTCAAAGAATGCCTTAATATTATGTTTTTGAAAGTATAAATCTAGTTTTATATTTATTAAGTAACCTTATTTTCAAATATTCATTTAATATGTGTTTTTAACAAATTATTGAAATAGTTTAATTTAAATGTTTTGAAGGTATATATTTCAAAGTAAAATGTTTTAAATTATTTTTAACATCTAGTTTTGTGCTTGGTAATTTCAGAAGAGATAGAAAGTACTTGGGAAAGTTTATACTGGGAAGAAAGAATGATTTGAAAACTGTTTTCAAAGGATTGAAAATAGAAATAATATCTTGTGAAGATTTTTTTGAGATTAATAAATAATTTGGAAAATTATTTATTGGTTGATGGTTGTTTTGTGAATATTAATTGATAGTTAAATCACCGACTATCAATATTGGACAAATGCGCTGATCGTTTCGAAGAGACCGGGATCGAGATTAATTTCTCGAAAACCACTTCGATCCGATTTGTACGTTTCGTGCGAAAAACGTGTTCGGAGTCGAAGATGAAGCAGTGAAGTACAAGGGCTAGTCGCTACTAATCCTGAGGATATTTCCAAAATGGATGTAGTAGGAGTAGTGCCTTCGGTTCCGTTCGAACCCGGGACGGACTTGTATGGACGAATGCTTGCGAAACATCGTCAGGTGGACGATGGGCATTCTAAGTGAAAACGTTCTAAAAGGTAATGCTTAGCCTCAAGCCTCATCAAATGGGAATGACTGAAAATCAGGGGATATGCAGCAAGGTTAGGTGGGTCATGCCCAAGCAGGACAAGATAATTCCCCTGTCAAGATGTCCCTTTTTATATATTTCG
The DNA here is from genome assembly GCA_030765085.1 of Allium cepa. NCBI lineage: Eukaryota > Viridiplantae > Streptophyta > Magnoliopsida > Asparagales > Amaryllidaceae > Allium > Allium cepa. The sequence continues at coordinate 726,801,502 of CM060938.1, read as the reverse complement.
GCTTAGTGGGTGGTTGGTCGCGCCAACCACGGGGTTTATCTTGTTCGGGACTATTCAGTAAGGAATGGTTCCGGCCTTGTGTTGCAGGGGATGAAGGGAGTAATCCTCGGTACGGTGATCTAGGCCCCGTACTGTGACAGGTGGTACCCCAGTGCCTAGTCATTGTTGGAAATCCATTTTCCCTACGAGCCTTGTACGAGTTTTGTTTGTATTACCCACTTCGGTGGCTAGTAGCTGGAATTTAATCATGTAACAATTTCGGCTATTTTATAAGTATTTGTATATAGACCCTATTATAATATCAGAGGATTTCTATAAAAATTGTTTTAGCTATCGTAAGGTAAAAACCCGACATGTTTATTTGTGGCGTGGTCTTACGAGATGCTTTTGTTTTCAAAGGATTTTTGAAACTTAATAATCAATTGGGTGTGATTTTCTCACGCTGGTATTCCAGACTGACTCGGGTATTATTTAACTGTAATGCTCGGGTCAGACCGAGTATTATAGGATACAGGATATGTTGCTGTGGAGCTCAGGAGTCGAGTAGGATGGCGATACGTACTCATGTACTTGTATATATATATATATTCCGCTGTTTGAGTTGTTGTGTACTTTGAGTTGATGTGTATCCATTGTATTGTATTGATGTGAGCTGTGACTGATGTACTCTGATGATGTAATGTATGTAAACAGATATATATTTGATTTTGAGTAAAGATTATTTATTCTCTATTATATTTTATTCCGCTGCGATGGTTAGATTCTGATGTTGATTTTGTTTTCTCTTCCTCTACCTCTTCTTCTTAAACCCTAATGGTTCGTATTTCTGTGCAACTTGAGTTGTTTGTTGTAGAATAGTGTAGACTCAAGGGGTACGGATTTGCGGGCTGTTACAATTGGTATCAGAGCTTAGGTTGGTGATAACCTTGGCTCTGGTGGGAATTACTCATTTAAATTAGAGTCTGTAGTACTCTATAATGAGTTGGAGCGTATTAATAGATATGAGTGTGTACTTGTTAGTGAATATGAAATTGTTTTTATATTGTGTTGATTTATCGGTTGAGTGTTTATGGATTCTGGTCGATGTATGGGACGCCATGTCATCGATAGGGATTTCTAAACTCTTGAACAAGATAAACCCGACACAGTATTGTTTTAACTAGGGTAAATGAAATAATTTTACCCAAATTTATTTTGTGTATATAAAAGAAAATGATTTTCTTAATTATTATAGCTATACATGGATGTTTGGATGATAGAAGTGATAAATATTATATTATTATTATTGTATGATGATTGAATTAAGTTTAAAATAATAACTAAAAATTAAGGAGTAAATTAACATAATAGATGGAATTTATGAATGTGATTCATAATGGAATAAAGAATTGAATTCATAATTCAAAACTAAGAAACCAATTCATATCAGATGAATTTGTAAATGTAAATTATAATGTAAATTATAGTATGATTAATGATTAAATAAAATAAAATTCCAAAGTAATGTTTGAATATTAATCTAAAACGGTTGGAATTTGAAATTTTTGGAATTTAAGTTCCTTTGAATTTGGAAATGATTTACAAAGATTGGGAAAGATATTATATTTATGAGAGATATTTTTGAATCAGATTTGAAATCTAGAGAGATTTGGAATTTAAAAATATTGGATGGATTTTAGAAAGAGAATAAAAGCATTGAACTCTTTTGGTCGCTAGAAAATAACTTCGGTGATGACTGCAGCATCATCGATGTTCATTTTCGAGTTTCCAGAAGTGAAATTGCTACCAAATTGTTTTGAATTGAAATTGTTTGCACTACTGGTTGAGTTTCGAAATTCAAAGGGACAAATTGAAATTATCAAACGAATTTTGGATATAGAAAGTTTTAAAGGGAATTTTGAAATATTGAAGGTTGTTTAACTTTGGAATATGTTGAAAAACAAAATTTCAACGGTGTAAGTGAAACTGAGAACTGGAATTTAAAATTTTGTTGTGTGGAGTTATGTGGAATGGGAAAAGTAGTCAGGATGGACTAAAAATAATAAATGTTTGGATATAACATTTGTGGGTTAAATAATGAATTGGTGAATGAATAAATGATCAAATAATGTACTTATAAAGAGAAGTTGATATTAATAAGCAGGGATTGAAAATTTTAATTCAGCGGAAAAAAAAAAAAAATTTAACTTAAGTGAATGAAAATGAAGGGAATATAAGCCTTGAATAATGGAATTTAAATTTAAAGGGCAAAAATGAAATTAATCTGGATTGGGAATAAAATTTTAACTGAATTAAAATAAATTGAATAAGTTGAAAATAATATCCAGTTGTATTTGGATTAAATTGAAATCGAATTGAGTTAAATAAAACTGAGTTAGAATAAAATTGAATTGGAATAAGAATTCAATTGAATTATTTAATGGAATTATATTCTTACCTGAATAAATGGAAAATAAGTGGAATAAGGATTGGAACTGAAATAAAAGAATAATGTGTAAAGGAATTAAAAATCCTTAAAATAAAATATGTTTGGGTTGTAGATAAGCATAAGGCTTGAGTTAAAAATAGAAGATGAATATATTTAAGCCTTGAATGAATGATATTGTGTAAAGAATAAGTTGTGACTTGTTAAATTTGAAGGTGAGATAGAAAACCCAAAAATAAATATTTTAGATGAATTGGAAAATAAAATAAAAATCAAAACTTGAATTATAAACTAAATCGAACTAAGAAAAATTAAAAGGGGAGTGATATTTGGAATAAAAAAATTCAAGTTTGGATTATAAACAAGAGAAGAACTAATAAATTAGTTAATGAAATTGAATTGTGTGTTTATGATAAAGTTTGGAAATAAACTTAAGTTTTAAATCAAAATGAATTCAAATTGTTGATGAAGTGGAAGTATTTGTGAATGAAATTGCAATGTAAGTTAATAAAATTGGATGGTAAATTAAAATATGAATGGTGGAATCAGAACTTGAGTTATCAATTGAAATTCGACTCGAAGTGTTGACAAATTAAATACAATTAAAATGTATCGAATAAAAATGTAAATGGATTAGAATGGTAACGGTTTGAATGTGCAAATAAAATCCAAACAAGTAAAGATAACTTGGAAAATAGTCAGGTAATAAATTGAAGGAGTTAAATCTGGAAAGTTAAATTTTATAATAACTAACAAAAGGAATTTGTAGATTTAAAATGAGATTTAGTTGGGATAGAATCAAGTTGAATAAAAGAGAAAAATATTTATTTGTAAAATGAAGGTGAGCTTAAGTATAAAATTTGAGTAAATCAAAATAAATGGACTTAAGCTGAATGTAAGGGGGAGAGAGTTGAATTGAATTCAACTTAAAACCAAGTGTAAAAATATTGGATTGGCTTTAAATCAAGTAAAAATGAATTTTAATTGAAATAAAATTCGGTGAGTTGCCGATAATATTTAATGAAGTGAAATTCTTAATTTAACAATTGTAAACCATTTAAATTGTTGAAGAATTGAAATAACTGGAGACAATAAGTTGGGAAATGGTTATTAAATGAAATAGCTTGGAATTGTCTTTGAACTAAATACAATAGTTTGAAATAAACAAATTTGGAATGAAATGTGAATAAATAGATTGTAAATGAAATTTAAATGGAGTGGTCGAGCTAAATAAATGGATTGTGAATAAATCTAAAATGGAATTAAATATGAGTTCAGTCTGCTTAAGAATAAATTAAAAGTAAGCAATTGAGTTCTAAACCATTCAAATTGCATAAAAATGGTTTATAAATTAATTGAAACAGTTGAATAGCATGGAAACTATATAAGTTGCTTACATAAAAATGTTTGGTATGAGTTTCTTTAGAATTCATATGTTTTAACTATTGCAAGTTAGTGAAATGTGTTAAACTTCTTATATTTGGCACTTGAATGTTTAAATTGAGTAAGTACAGGTACCTGGAAGCCGTGTGGCTGGATTTGGTAGGGCTATTTGCTAAAAATAATAAGCTGCTTGCTTAAAATACAAATAAGGTACGCCTACGCAAATAAAAATAGGAAATATGAACTGTTTTTGATTTTTCCGACCGTGTGGGTCGATGTATATATATTTATCTCTTTTGTCAAATTGCAAAAGCTCCGCCGTACAAAAGAGACTCTGCCAAAATTTTTCGGGAATTTTGGGAGTTAGAAAATTTTTGAAGATTTTTGAAAAATTTAGTTAACAGCAAAACGATTTCAAACTAGAAATTGAAATTAATTAGTAAATGAAACTAACTAAAGTAATGACATGAATTAGTAATAAATGAAAAATAAAATTCAAATGTTTCAAGTTAGAGATAAATTGAATTCATATGAGAATGAAAGAATTGATTTGAATAGAAATGATATAAACTGAAGTGGTAAGGTGATAATGAATATAAAAGCATATTAAATACTTATACTAAACTTAAGAAAGGAATAGTGAATTCTTAATTGGAAATTGATAATATAAATAGATTACAAGTTAATATTTGGATAAATAGATATTGATATTGGTAAGGAAGTCGATAAAATGTTTTGAAATGTTGTGATTGGATATTACTGCTTAGTCGGATATGCAGGTAATATAAAGTGAAAAGAGAATTGATTTTGATTTCAGAAGATAAATTGAAATTGCCCGACAAAAAGGTATGTATTTAAATTTTGGTATGAAAATTGATTGGGATTTGGATTTGGATTGAGCCACTTGGCTTTTTGTTTTCTTTTTGGATTTGGGAGGCTGTAGAGCCATTTTGTAGTTGTATCGAGCTAGCCGCGCAAAGGAGACGCTGGCAAAAAATTTCGAAAATTTAGGAAGTTAGAAAAATTTTGAGAAATTTTGATAATTCAAATTTGGTTTTAAATTGAAACTTGAATGGTTAAACAAATGGTATGGTTTGGAACTAGAGAAAGGTTTGGAAAGTTAATAAGTATGATAATGGATCTTTTATAAAACGATAGCTGGTAAGATGTTGAACTGTATGGCTTTGGAAAATAGTAAACGGGTATTGGATCATTTTTTCTAATTAGTAATTTCGGGGACAAAATTCTTTTAAGGGGGGAGGAATGTGACGACCCGGAATTTTTAGACATTTGAAATTGGAATAATTAATTAATTTTAAATATTCGCAGGGTAGTTTAACTTGGATTTCAAATATCAGTTTGAATTGGCAATTGAATTTATTAAAATTTAATAATTTGAAGTCGGGTAAATTGTTGAATTTGGAATTTTAAGCTTGTTAAAAATATTTTAAGGGTTTAGAAAATTTATGTTATATTACTGAAGATAATAGGGCTTTTAAAATTTTAATTTAAAAGCGTTTTGTTCAGTTTTAAAATTTATATCGAAAATTCAAATATAAATCTACTATATTTTTGACTGGTCAAGATTTCTTCACATCGGAGCTTTCCTGATCCTTCTCTAATACGCTAACATTCTCTATCCAAGCAGACGCTTCTCTCTCCATCAGTCCTAATCATATTCCCCTCTCCTTTAATTTATATCGTAGCTTAACTCATGAAAAAAAAAAATTCAATCCCTTAAAATGGCAGAACGGAGAAGGTTAAATCGAAGACAATCCTCGTTCTACTCACAAATTCTCGAACTGATATATATCGTCATTCTTTGTCGAACTCGCACTCGTTCGAGACACGGAGGAAGCAGCAATCGTAGAGGTAGCCTAGGGTTTGGGATCAGAGATCAAAAGAGGCGCGGTCGTTTCGAACATCGGCAGGTGGCATCGCGATCTGGATTGGGTGGCCACGAGATCGAAGAGGGATTTCGTTTTGGGGATCTGAGCCGATGTCGTGGGGAGGAGGGTCTCGATTTCAGTTGAGCGATGGCGATTCGTGAGGTCGCGATCGCATCTGGGCTTGGGGTCGCGGCGGCTCTTCTAGGTCTTGGCTGCGGCAGCTGACGTGGAGCATCAAGGTGCTGTGGTGCTCAATTTAGGGTTCGAGCATATCTCAGTGATGTTGGTCGCGTGCTCTTCGAGCTTTGCTGTGAGGTATAATTTACCTTTAATTCCATTTAATTAAATTAAATTTATATGTATGTGTATACCCAGTACAGAAAAAAAAAGAATCATGTTTTGCTTAAAAAAAAAAGATTTAAAGATTTATGTATATAAAATAAAATACTACTGTTGATATTATATAGGAAAACTGAGGTAAGAAAACATAAGGTATACATAATTTTAATCAATTTAATTTAATTCTAGATTGAATTTTAAAAATGTACATATACTTAGTTATAAATGATTAAAAGAATTTCTTTAAATGAAGGATATAATTTTAGAAGTGTAGAAGGATCAGGTTTTAGGAATCTATATATAGGATATTTTTATATATGGTTGTAAAGAGATAGATATACTTTTACATATTTAATTTTCCTTAAGTATCTTTAAAATTTAGAGTTTGATGATTAATCTATTCTATTAGAAACTATTAAAATTATTTTTGTCACTAGGAAAATTGTCCGGAAGGAAATTTATTTAAAATTTAATCATCAAGTTAAAACTAAATTATTAACTGAATTTAAATTTTTAAATGGTGAATTGAATGGTTCGAATTTATTTCGAATATTAACAAATTGTAAAATTGGTTTGTACAAGGTTAAAAAAAAGAACAAATGTGGAAACAAGACGAGTTTGAGGTGAATGGCAATCTTAGGCAAAAGGTGAGTTAATCTCACTCAGTATAATTTAAATTTAAATGATTAAATTTAAATAATTGCTTGAATGGTTAAATTGATTGATGTGCTTTAGTCTGGTATATTTTGGAATGGATATTATGTTGTGCTAACATCTGTGGATGCAGGGAAACAGGTTGGAGGGATCCAACTGGACCCCTCACATTTATTTAAGTTATTCAATATTCTCTGTTTTGATTATTTGATATCCTATGATGAGCTATATTGGAATATTGAATGTATAGTTTGATTGGATATTCGGGTATAATGAATTACCAAAATATATGAATTGGATTGTTGAAAAGAAATTAAAAGGAGGTAAATTTGTAAGCGAAATAATTATAAAAAGTTTGAATAAATTAAGAATAAATTGGAAAGAAATAGAAGAAATATGCAAATAATAATAACTTCGAGTATGAAGAGCAAAGTAATTTTTAATAAAAGGAAATTGATGAATTGAAACTTAAGTTATATCAATTAAAGGAATAAAGAATTATTTTAAAATTCAAAGTCTAAATCTATTTAAAAGAATAGAGAAGTAATTGAGAAATCTAAAAAAAAAATATAAAATTGGAATTTTTAGTTAAAGTATTTCTTAAAATCATAATCAAGAAATGAGATCTGAAATTAATAGATTCTGAATTAAAAGGGGATAAATTTGAAATCAATTTGGGAAATTGATTTAAGTGATTGAAGTTGAGATTTTTCTCTGGATATCCAAGTACATTTTTAAAGTAAATTCTTAAATAAATTTAAAGGTTTTAAGGTTGTTGTAAAAAGCAGGTTTTTGAAAATTTATTACTTCTAATATTTAAGTTCTTAAGTAAGTATTTTCTTTTTACCTATTATAGTAGTAATTATTCAAAGAATGCCTTAATATTATGTTTTTGAAAGTATAAATCTAGTTTTATATTTATTAAGTAACCTTATTTTCAAATATTCATTTAATATGTGTTTTTAACAAATTATTGAAATAGTTTAATTTAAATGTTTTGAAGGTATATATTTCAAAGTAAAATGTTTTAAATTATTTTTAACATCTAGTTTTGTGCTTGGTAATTTCAGAAGAGATAGAAAGTACTTGGGAAAGTTTATACTGGGAAGAAAGAATGATTTGAAAACTGTTTTCAAAGGATTGAAAATAGAAATAATATCTTGTGAAGATATTTTTGAGATTAATAAATAATTTGGAAAATTATTTATTGGTTGATGGTTGTTTTGTGAATATTAATTGATAGTTAAATCACCGACTATCAATATTGGACAAATGCGCTGATCGTTTCGAAGAGACCGGGATCGAGATTAATTTCTCGAAAACCACTTCGATCCGATTTGTACGTTTCATGCGAAAAACGTGTTCGGAGTCGAAGATGAAGCAGTGAAGTACAAGGGCTAGTCGCTACTAATCCTAAGGATATTTCCAAAATGGATGTAGTAGGAGTAGTGCCTTCGGTTCCGTTCGAACCCGGGACGGACTTGTATGGACGAATGCTTGCGAAACATCGTCAGGTGGACGATGGGCATTCTAAGTGAAAACGTTCTAAAAGGTAACGCTTAGCCTAAAGCCTCATCAAATGGGAATGACTGAAAATCAGGGGATATGCAGCAAGGTTAGGTGGGTCATGCCCAAGCAGGACAAGATAATTCCCCTGTCTAGATGTCCCTTTTTATATATTTCGGCTTAGTGGGTGGTTGGTCGCGCCAACCACGGGGTTTATCTTGTTCGGGACTATTCAGTAAGGAATGGTTCCGGCCTTTTGTTGCAGGGGATGAAGGGAGTAATCCTCGGTACGGTGATCTAGGCCCCGTACTGTGACAGGTGGTACCCCAGTGCCTAGTCATTGTTGGAAATCCATTTTCCCTACGAGCCTTGTATGAGTTTTGTTTGTATTACCCACTTCGGTGGCTAGTAGCTGGAATTTAATCATGTAACAATTTCGGCTATTTTATAAGTATTTGTATATAGACCATATTATAATATCAGAGGATTTCTATAAAAATTGTTTTAGCTATCGTAAGGTAAAAACCCGACATGTTTATTTGTGGCGTGGTCTTACGAGATGCTTTTGTTTTCAAAGGATTTTTGAAACTTAATAATCAATTGGGTGTGATTTTCTCATGCTGGTATTCCAGACTGACTCGGGTATTATTTAACTGTAATGCTCGGGTCAGACCGAGTATTATAGGATAAAGGATATGTTGCTGTGGAGCTCAGGAGTCAAGTAGGATGGCGATACGTACTCATGTACTTGTATATATATATATATATATATATATATATATATATATATATTCCGCTGTTTGAGTTGTTGTGTACTTTGAGTTGATGTGTATCCATTGTATTGTATTGATGTGAGCTGTGACTGATGTACTCTGATGATGTAATGTATGTAAACAGATATATATTTGATTTTGAGTAAAGATTATTTATTCTCTATTATATTTTATTCCGCTGCGATGGTTAGATTCTGATGTTGATTTTGTTTTCTCTTCCTCTACCTCTTCTTCTTAAACCCTAATGGTTCGTATTTCTGTGCAACTTGAGTTGTTTGTTGTAGAATAGTGTAGACTCTAGGGGTACGGATTTGCGGGCTGTTACATAAACGATGTTTATAAATAAGGGTAAAACGATATTAGTTGATAAATTGGGGATATAAATTCATAGGGTGAATTTATATTAGAAACAGGGTTGAGGAAAATAGTGGGTACTATTTGTGAAAAGTGGAAACAGTTAGAAGAATCAGAATGAAATCGATGGGTTGTGAATCGAGAGAAGTCTATAAATTAATTGATTATTGAGATTTTAAAAATATATAATATTACTAAGAAATTAAGTTGTTTTTAAAAGGGGAAGTTTTATTTATCAAACTATGAAATTTCAAATTATTAGAATTGAAATACATCGAAAAGTGGATTCTTCAAATATTTAATATTTATTTTTGAAAAAAATTATATTCTTAAAATCGGCTTTGGAAATTGATTTGTTTATCTAAAAATGAGTTATTGATGTTTATAAAATGCGTATCGATATTTTATATAATTTCTTGAACATGTCTTAAAAATAAATTATTATTCTTTTAAATACTTATTATATATGTACATAGAGTTTTGTAATGTTTTAAACTTATTTATAAATCTTCTCGAAAATTTGGAAACAGGGTTTATTCGGTAGAGGAATTATTAAAGAATTCTCAAAATGGATTTTAAGGAAAGGTAATAAAGTTTCCAAAGTAGTTAAATAAGAATGGACTTCGGAAAAATGAAATAGAATTCATAATAGAAGTAGAAAAGGGGTAACTGGAATTACGGACAAATGTATTGGACTTTGGAAAGTACTAAAGGGAATAAATCAAGGAATTTGAAACTTATAGAATTTGTTATAAATGGGTTAAGGATTTTACAATATAAATTATGAAGTATTTTAAGAGGAAAAAAAAGAAAAAATGGAAATTTTCTAAGTATTGAGAAATCCGAATATGGGTATAAGAATTTGAGTTGTCTCAATTTTTGAAATATTAGAAGGGATCTGAATATATATCTTATAAAGATATCTGAAAATAAATTAAGGAAAATTTATAATAAGGCCTGATCTGCTTATGGATGTTTTTTGATAGTTAAATAACCGACTATCAATTTAAGCCAATTTCGTTAATCGTTTCGAAGAGACCGAGATCGGGTTAAATTATCCAAAAACCACAGGGATCCAGTTTGAACGTTAAGAACGGATACCGTGAAGACAGTGAAGATAGTGATTCGGTTTGTCCAGATCTAGGAAAAATTGTATGGACGAATGCTATCAGAACATCGTCATTGGAGGACGATGGGCATTATAAGTGAAATTGTTTTTGAAAGGCAATCATATCCTCAAGCCTCATCAACTGGAATGACTAAAAATAAGGGGATATGCAGCAAGGCTAAATGGGTCGCACCCAATTAGGGTATGTTATCACCTCTCCAGATGCCCTCGGATATATTAAAATTATGGATATGGTTGTGCATGGAAAAGTGAGTGCTCGATTTTAAGGATGGGAACACCTGGGTTGATAACTTATTCGGTTCTATCTAGGTTATGGATAGGGCCAGTCTTGTGTTGTAGGGGATTCCGGCGAGGTCCTCGGTACATTTTTCTAGATGTGTACCGTAATAGGTGGTACCTCAGTGCCTAGTCATTGCATGGAATCCATTCTCCAATAGGTGTTGTACGGTTTTGATTGTGCTTAGCTATGCTGAAACGTGAGATGCAAGTATTTCAACTATTTTCTATTTACTTTCTACAGACACTATTATAATATCAGATGATTTTGATAAAAATTATTTTGGTTATTGTCAACCCGCCTTTTGGCAAGGCTATGGATCGTCAGATTTAACTAAATCAACTACTCGTTTGTCGAGACTGGAATATGACAGGTTTAAGTTGATTGGACGGATAGATGAGGTAATGCGCTTGGAAGATGTATATTGGATTGGATGAAGTGGATCGGCATAGGCTAGTGGCTCGGTGTGGTGGTATGGTTCGGTGTCGTGGTATGGTTCGGTGTGGCTCGGTGTGGTGGTATGGTTCGATCGAGATGACTTGGCTCGATGTAGTGGTATGGTTCGGTCGGGATGGTGTGGCTCGGTGTGGTGGTATGGACCGCCAAGATGGATTGGCTCAGTGTTGGAGTTCGGACGTGGTTCGGTAGAGGAGGTTCAGCACAAGTCGGTCGGCATGGTTGAAGTGGCTCAGTCTTAGAATTATACTCGGGTTGACATCAAGGTGGATCAGCTTCAAAGTGGGTCGGCATTTTTGGATCGCCAAAGTAAGTCAGGGCCATATGCAAAGGGGGTCGTCATATATTTGCTTCAAGTTCTTGCACGAACTACTTCGAGTCAGGCATCAGGTTGCTTCGAGTCATCACCTGGGAAAGCTCGGATTGGCATATCTAAGGCTTGGGGATGGCATCGACTAGGTATATGGGTTCGACTATGTCTGTGGTGGGCCCATATCACTCAAGAAGCCCAACTACTCGGGATTTTCCTATAAATATAGCATACATGGCTTTAAAAAATGCATATTCATTCTGCTTCCCTTATTTCTCTACACTAAGGCGGCTCTGCCATTGTTGTTATAAAAGCTCTGGATTGTAACAGTAATTGATTCTAACATCGATAAAAAGGAAATTTCTGGAGTGGAGAAGGCCAGAGTCAGCCACTATAAATCATGTGTTATTACAGCTTACTTTTTAATTTTTATTGTTCTTCACATTCATACTTTCTACATACATTATCTGTGATCAGTGAATGTGACTGGGTACTTTCATTCACGTTTGGGTGTTAGTGATAAATTTTGGCGCCAACATTTTGGTGCTTTCACTGAGAAAGCAAGCACTTGAGAATTTAGAAGCTTGGAATTTGGATTAAAGGGCTTAGGAACTTGGATTCTGAAGACTATGGCAAGGCAATCGACAAGAAGATAGAGGACTGAAAGAAGTCAGCATGAGGAGAGTCAGGAGGATTCCTCGAGAGCTAATTAGGCCTCGATTTTCATCACCAGAGATGAGGTGGAAACAGTGCTGAAAAGGCAAGAGGAGATGATGCAGAACCTACTTTGACAAGTTGCACTAGTTGGAATGCAGAGTCAAGGGAACGCAATTGCAAGAGATGCTGGAAATAGGAGTCTTGGGCATTGAGCAACCGGAATTCAGAACGGAGGAGGACCATAAGGAGCAGCACCACGGCTAGGGGGCAATTCTTCGGAGCATATTGATCCAATCCTAGGTGGAGTGCCAGGTGGAGCTGTACAATGCGGTGTCGATAGAGGAATGGATGCTCATCAAGGAGAGCAGTTCCTAGGATTTCTTCACAAACTTGGGGGGCAGATTAGAGGCAACGGACAAGGACTGCAGCTCGGAGACAGTGATAGGTTGGCGAAGATGGTTAGGCAGGCCATGAGAGGCGGGTTGGTAAATAGAGACATGGAGGATGTGAATAGGAGTCCCTTCACTCCTACAATCAGGCAAGCTAGAAACCCACCAGATTTCAAACAACCAACACTGGAGATGTATGACGGGAGAACGGATCCCACTGTTCACTTGACAAGCGACATGAGGCATATGGAAGTGCCGAGGGCATCGGAGGAGGTCATGGCACGATGCTTCCCTTTGTATTTGATGGATATTGAAGCATTATGGTTCGAACAACTGGAAAGTGGCTCTATCGGCACAAGGACGGAGCTGATTGAACGGTTTATGAGAAGTTTTGGGTCCACATAGTCAGACCTATGAACATGATATCTTTAACATCGATGAAACAATGGAAAGAAGAGCCGCTTAGGGATTTCTTAACCAGATTCAATGCAGCAGTGGCTTAGGTGGATCGACCTGATCCACCGATGGTTTTGATGGCGGTAGTTTCAAGAATTGCAGATAATTCAAATTTCAAGATATCATTAGAACGGGACCCACTAAGGGATCTCAAGGAGTTCTACCACGAGGCGGAAAGGTTCCTGAGGCAGGAAGATGCACAGGCTAAGGGAGATGGGAGATAGGCTGAAGCTTATGCAGTAAGGGGTGGAGGTCCACCCAGGGAGGATCCAAGTAAAGATGATAAAGGAAAAAGGAAAATGAATGACAATGATAGCACTTCGAAAATGCATCGGAGGGAGTCAAAGTTTTCTTCTTACGCAGATTTAACCGGGACTCTAGAAAGGATTTACTTGGACACTCGAGGGCGCCTCCAATATCGAAGGTCGGCAAGGAGGGAACCTTTTGAATACGAGCGGGCATCGGGAAAGCTTTGTCTATTCCACGAGATGGATGGGCACAACACAAACAACTGCAGGCATTTGAAAGATATCATTGAGGAGCATGTAAGGAATGGTCATCTACAGCAGTATGTAAGGAATCAAGCTGTGGCAGTGGGACAGAAGCAGTCACCGTCCACCTCGAACGAAGACGGCACTGGAACTAGGAAACTTCAGTTTGTTATCCACTAAACAAATTTATGGCTTTAAATAAGTAATAGAGCTCGAAGTGATATGGTTAAGTCACTTACACATGTACGGGATCGAGGACGGTCCTTAGGCATGCTCTGAGACGATGATAAACCGTGTCATTCGAGTCTATGAAATCTTGTTTTTCTTTTCGTTTTTCTGAAACTTTGGTTTCTTCCTTGGATGTACAGAAATTTATTTGGCTTTCCGTGGATGTAAAAACATTTATTTTGAATAATTGGATTTGGATAAATGTAATAAATAATATAGGTCTCACGACTATGGTCACGACCGGAGAGACGGGGCAGTGATCGCAAGTTATGAATCCCTTCGTCGGAGAGCAATGGGAGGGACTCGAACATAATATAAAAAGTCCTCGGTCGAAGAGCTAAGCCCGGATAATATTAAAAGTCCTCGGCCGAAGAGCCGAGCCCGAAGGATATAAAAAGTCCTTGGTGGAGAGCCGAAGCTGGAGAGTATAAAAAGACCTTGGCTGGAGAGCCGGGCCGGAGAACATAAGAGCCCTTGACTGGAGAGTCGAGGTCGGAACAGGATATTGGCCCAGAGTGGTCATGGATTTGGTTATTGGTTATTGGATTTGAATAGATTAAAAGTTGGTTGATAGATTCAGATGGCTATAGAAATGGCTTAGGGTTTGGTTATTGGATTTAGAATCGGATATCAACTCGGAGCAGTTGCGGAATCGAATAAGGATACGGCAATGACACTAGGATAAAACGGATTGGATTACGGATCGAATGGTATGGCTATGGATGAATGTAGATTTTGGGCGATGGATTCAAGGCTATTCGAAACACGCCTTCCTATCACAAGGCATGTTTTAGGGGGAAAATGTCAACCCGCCTTTTGGCAAGGCCGCGGACCAGTGGATTCAACTAAATCGACTACTCGTTTATCGAGACTGGAATGTGACAGGTTTAAGTCGACCGGATGGATAGATGATGTAGCGCGCTTAGAAGATGGATATTGGGTTGGATGAAGTGGATCGGCATAGACTAGTGGCTCATTGTGGTGGTATGGTTCAGTCGGGATCGTGTGGCTCGGTGTGATGGTATGGTTCGATCTGGATGGTGTGGCTCGTCGTGATTGTATGGTTCGATCTAGATGATGTGGCTTGGTGTAGTGGTATGGTTCGGTCGGGATGGTGTGGCTCGGTGTGGTGGCATGGGCCAGTCAGGATGAAGTGGCTCGGTGTTGGTGTTTGGACGTGGTTCGCTCGAGGAGGTTCGGTACAAGTCGGTCGGCATGGTTGAAGTGGCTCGGTGTTGGAGTTATACTCGGGTTGACATCAGGGTGGATCAGCTTCAAAGTGGGTTGGAATTTCTGGATCAGCCAAGCTAATTCAGGGTCATATGCAAATGGGGTCGGTATATATGTGCTTTGAGTTTTCGGACGAACTACTTCGAGTCAGGCGTGGGGTTGCTTCGGGTCATCACCTGGGAAAGTCTGGGTTGGCATTTCTAAAGATTGGGTCCGGATCGACTAGGTATATGGGTTCGACTATGTTTTTGGTGGGCCCATATCACACAGGAAGCCCAGCAACTCGGGATTCTCCTATAAATACAGCAGACGAGGCTTCAGAAAAGGGATCTTCATTATGCTTCCCTTCTTCCTCTACACTAAGGTTGCTCTGTCGTAGTTGTTCTAAAAACTCTGGATTGTAACTGTAATTGATTCTAACATCAATAAAAAGGAATTTTCTGGAGTGGACGTAGACCAGAGTCAGCCGAACCACCAAAAATCATGCGTTATTACTGCTTACTTTTTAATTTTTATTGTTCTTCACATTCACACTCTCTACATACGTTCTATCAGTGATCAGTGACTGTGATTGGTTGCTATCATTGACGTTTGGGTGTTAGTGATCAACTTTGGCGCTATCAATTATCGTAAGGTAAAAACACATCATGTTTATATGTGACGCGGTCTTACGAGATACCTTTGTTTTCAATGGATGTTGATAAAAGTTAATAATTCAAATTGAGTGGGTTTTCTCACGCTGGTTTCCCAAACTGACTCGAGTGTTATTTTATAATAATATTCGGGTCAGACCGAGTATTACAGATTCAGGATAGCATGCTTTAGAGCTCAAGAGACGAGGTGGATGACAAGACGTATTTTTGAACTAGATTTGTATTTCCGCTATGTGAGAACAGTTTATTAAACTGTCCAGATTAATTGTTGTCTATTGTACTCTGATAATGGTATGTATATTAACGGTACAGTTCTTGTATTTAAAATCTGTTATTATATAATATATTTTGTTCTGCTCCAATTGTGAGATTCTGTGTTGTTGTTTTCTGCTTCTTTTTCTACCTTGTCTCCTTCACTCCAAATGAGCTAGTATTTCTAGCACTCGATTACTCGGCATTTTGTACAGTGGACGTATTGATGTCGATTTGAGGGTCGAAAACACCGGTTCGTTACAAATTATGTAATTAGTTATTTATAAATTGAGTACTTTGAATAAGATATATTAATTTCTTAATTCTCTTTTCCCCTTTTCGAGGAAAAAAAATTTTGAGTTGGGAAGAGTCTAACGACCCGTAATTTTTCAATAATTAAATTATTGAATTTAATAAAATTTTGTGAATTAATATTGGAAGAAATAAAAATTTATGATTTATTAATAAGAAAAAATAACTAGAATGTAATGTTAGTAATGTTAATTTAAGACAATCGATCACTATTTTAATGCAATCTCAATTAGTCGGAATGATTGGAAAGTTACAATTGGTCATAAAATGTAAACGGTAGACAAACCAAATGTTGTATTAAATGGTGAAATTGTACATAATTAATTGAAATTGATTAAAATAGAATAGTTATTCTGTATGTGAATTTATTAGTTTTGTTTGTTAACAATAAACATAGAAATGTGTTTGAAATCATAAGTTGTAGCAATTGTTTAATTATTCGTTCATTATTTAATCTGTTGAAATTTAATTGGAAATCAATTGCAATTATTCTATTTAAATACTGCAGTTATTGTGATTTAAGATGGTAACTGTAGAATATTGATGTAATAAATGGTAAACCCATGTCAAGTAAGTCTACAAAATAATGATTGATTGAATAAGAACATTGAAGCCAAAATGAATCAGTTTACTTGGTTTAAATTATAATGAATGAATTTATTGCAATTGGAATTGGAACGTTTGTAACTAGCGCAATATTAATAGTTGAATTTCACTTAGAAATTTGTTTTAAAGTATTTTAAATTACTTAGTAATCAAAAATGATAAAAACTGCTACTTACTAAATTTGAAACTGAAAAGTAATTTAATCAATTTAATGATAATTTATTTAATTAACGTGAAAATAGCCATTTTGCCACTGCCACAGATTTTGATAAAACCAGTTTCATTGGATATGTAACAGTGAATTGTTATAGGATTTCAAGTTTTATGGCGATCAGACTTGTTGTTTGATCGTGTGGGCTCGAAATGCGTAGAAATCAATTTAAATAAGCTGCTTTTAAAAGCTAACTTCTGTATATAATGGAATTAGTACTTGAAACTTCTTCCATTGAGTTTAAAAATATCAAAAGCAATATTTTGATATTTTGGATGACCCATTTTCGTTTCAGAAATGAAACGGGCATTTCAGATCGTTGTTATCGTTTCGATCCAACCCTGCCTATGTATAGGCTGTTATATACCCTAATTGTTTCCCATTTTATTATTTCTGTACGTACATCTTCTTCCTCCTTCTCAAACGATAGAAGATCAAACCTAATTCCTAAATTCCAAAACCTAATTTCAAAAGAAAAATTGTTTGCTCCAGGTTTACTTCGAGTCAGGAAGAGATCGCTTCGAGTTCTAGAGGCGAAAACCCTACAGCGACTTCGGATCGGAGAGAATTCCATGACAAACAAGGCAGATCTTGTCGTGCTTCAAGTTCCAAAGGCGAAAACCCTGCAACAACTTTAGGCCAGGAGCCAAATGACTAGGGTTCCGGGTCATTTTGGCAAAAACTCAGAGCGAACACCGGTAATTGAGGTGGCAGACCGAAGCAAGACTCGAAGTCGAAATTTTCCAATCTTCTAACGTCAATAACTTTTGCATACGAGCACGGATTCACGCGCAGTTTTCTCCATTGCGGTTGTATCGAAATTTTGGAAATTTTGGAACTGGGTTAGCTGCATTATGAGGCGGCTGAATTGGGTCTTACTTTGGATTTCAAATCTATTTGAAATCAAAGATGAGTTTTTCAACCCACTCACAACTACTAGATTATCTTATGTTCGTTAAATTAAATTTATAACATAATTAGAAATTTATTGGTTGATGTTTGGTATATTTAAATTGTCATTCCAAATAAATATGACTTTTATAGAATTATTTAATTTAATATTGAATTTTAAATTGCCTGTTAATACATGTTATTGATAATCTGTAAATTGCTGTTATTTATTGATTAATTGAATGGTGATTGCGATGGATTTTCTATTATTGATATTGAATGATTGGATGTTGTATTTATATTGTTATAACATTGCAAGTTCCCTTAATTTATTGTTAGAAAATCCTTATGGGTTGAAATGATGCATACCCGAATGATTTTTAGATTAGGGAAAAATCGATATAGGTTGAAACGATAAACCCGAGCGATTTAATGGATTTTATTTTAATTCGGGATTGCGGGTTGAAATGATATATACCCGTAAATTTAAAATATTTGTGGATTGTAATGATATATGTCCGTCTCACTTGAACACAGGGTAGAAAATTATATACGGACACCAAATTGGTTAAATTAAATGATTTTAAATTCTAAATTTTTGAATTCAGATAAATGATATTTTGAAATAAAAATTGATGTATATAAACTAAATTACTTTTGAAAACCAAGCTTCAAATGTTGAAATTGGAATTTGTTTAAATGAATTATTTAAAGGACTTGAATTGAAATTTGAAAGCTGAACGTGGTCCAGATGTGTTGAAATCAAAATTTGGTTTATAATGTAAACTGTTTAAAGATATATTAATTTAAAATTTTGATTTATTTAGATTTTTCAAACTATTTACTATATAAACCATTTCCAATAACCAAACTAATTTTTTTTGAAAACCCAGGAGAATCCAACAAGCCTGTAAACTCCTGAGGAGGGTACAGTAAAGCCGTCTGCTGATCCAAGCCCTCATACCTCCAGGTAAATTTATATAGGATTGGGCGGCGCAGGGTAGGAATCAAACTTGGGTCTATTTACCAGAACCATGCCTCCTTTCCACTGCACTGCACCCGCAGACATAACCAAACTATTTTAATTAAAGTATTAAGTTGTATTTAATCTATTTTAAATCTATTTATTCTATTTTAAACTATATTTAACTATTTAATCTACTTTAAGCTATTTAATCTATTTTAAATCTATTTTGATCTATTCTAAAATATTTTAAACTATTTAAAGCACTTTAAACTATTTTAATACATTTTAAGCTATTAAAATTATTTTAAAACTATTTAATCTATTTTAAATCTATTTTAAACTATTTTATTCTATTTTAAACTATATTTAACTATTTTAATCTATTTTAAGCTACTTAATCCATTTTAATCTGTTTAAAACTATTCTAAAGTATATTAAACTATATTAAAGTATTTTAAACTATTCTAAAGTATTTTAAACTATATAAAATATTTTAAACTATTTTAATCTATTTTAAACTATTTTAAGGTATTTTAAACTATAATAAAGTATTTCAAACTATTTTAACGTATTTTAAACTATTTAAAGTATTTTAAACCATTTTAACTATTTTGAACTATTTATGACTATCTAGACCATATTTCTAACGATGCAAGGTGGAATTGTTTATATCAAAATCCTTGACTTTAAAGCGAATATAGTTAAATGATATTATAGCCTAAGTTGGGATTTGAAATGATAGTTACTAATGAAATGACATATTTGAGTAAATATGATGATTTTGAAATGGGGATTTAATTACCCTATATTATCAATATGAGTTCGAAAGTGAATATGATTTCAAAAGAGATATGATTTGAATTGGTATGATATTTTGATATCAATTATAAATTGCTTTTGGAAAGGTAAAAGAACCATCCGGTGTGAAATAAGCGTCTGGTTGTTACAGAGACCGGGATAAGATATTGTCATACTCTCTGTCAATACTGAAAACCACTTTAACAACTACGTACTTGGTGGAGATTCTAGAATGATGTACGATGGTTTGGTGAACAATTCTATATGAGGTATTAACGTAGCCCTGACTCATGTGAGTCAACTTGATGTGGCTAAAACAAGAGCCATGCCAGGCCAAGTGAGGTCACACCTTCGATTGGGCACATTTCTTCGATACCATATTATGACTTCGTGATTGATTTGGGGGCCACCCCTTGATTTTGATTATGGTAGTGTGTTTCGAGGTGGGCCATAGTAGCTGCTATGCATTACCACTAGTCATGATCCGTAATATCCTACCTTGGGAATTGCCTCGCGTGCCTTTTCTCATGCCTTATCGCGCCCACTAAAAGTTTGGTTTGTACCGTATCTATGGAGTGCCTTCTAGGTAAACCACTGGTTTGGTGGAGCTTACGGTATTGTATAGACTATGGGAATATATAACATGTGTTAAGGGGAATATGGTTAACGCCTTAATGCTATTTTAATACTTTACATTACTATAGACACTATTATAATAGCGTACTGTACTATGTAGATACATGAAAAGATTCTTAGGAGATGGAAATCCCTAACATCTCTTAGGTTATGGCACGCATGTTAGACTCTGGATAGGAGATGTCAAAACCCGTAAACATCTCTGACCCATTTCACTCATATTTATTTACTGTTGATTTAACTTACAAAAGATCTATTAGTTCTGACTTGAGTGTTTTGTCTTTTCATTACGCTCGGGTCAGTATGAGCTTTTCAGTGTATCAAAGACCATTTATTTCTAGAGGACGAAGACGAAGATTTAGTGCTATTATTATTTATTGTATTTATTCTGCTACATCATGTTGCTCCACTATGTTATTTGTTTATTACTACTATTTGTACTCTGATCTGTATTATAAAGCTTTAATCAAATGTATTTGTGAAACAACTTCATGAACTGTTACTTAATTATTATATTTTGTCATTCTGTTGTGAGATTCTGTGTTAGTTTTATTTCTTTCTCTTCTTTTGTTATTTACCCCACAATAATCCTCCCTTTTCTTATCTACCCCATAAATTAATTTTAATAATATATTCACTAACACTAGCTTTGGGTTTGTTCGAATTTGAACTCATTTCGATCGTTGAATGATAAACAGAATAATTTACTATGTGCACCACAACGTTCATCTAAACAACATTCGATCATTACTTATAAGATTATCTGGATCACCACAAAACTTATCAAGATGTTTTCCTTAAACTTTCTAAAGAAAATGTATTTTTATTCAAAATTCTTTTTGAAATATTTTTACTTATAAATACATCCAAGTAATACTACCATTACTTTTCTAAAAATCCCTTTTGAAATCAATTCAAGCAATACCGGGATTTAAATTTTCAAAAAAAAATTATCCTTTTAAAACACCTTTTATAAATCATCTTTTATTACAATAACATCATTGTATTATAAGAAACTCATTTTAAAACACATTTTATAAATCGAATTTATATAAAATTGCGTTTATATAAAATCATGTATTACAATAAGTCTCCTTTATTATAAAAAAACATTTCTAGATATTTATCGTATAAATGGGAAAAATGTCTTATCTTCCCATTTAGACTATATTAAACAACTTTTATTAAAAGTTTTACCTTTAAATTAACATTACTAAAAGATGACGTTTAACTTAGCATTTTCACCAAGCACCTTATAGTCAAACTGTGAATATTAATTTACAAGGGGTTCGTTTTAATATACTCATAATTATCATAACAATAAATGCTCATAAATAGATTGAGCATACATTAACAATCAACAAATAATAGTCAATGCTCTAGAACTATCCAAGCATGAAAATCAAAAAAAAATTATCGTGTACAAATAAATACACCATAAATAACTATATAAACTTGAAAATTATTCCTTTATATATATATATATATATATATATATATATATATATTGTTAATTAATAAAGTATCAAATATTTGTAAGAACAGACAAAAAGGAGAAAGCAGCTTATTTTATTTATATCATACAATTGATTTACAAGAAGAGGTGTTTATATATCAAACCAAATAGTTAAACAAGGAAAGTTTATAATAGGAAGTTAATAAAAAGGAAATAATAAAAAGGAAATAATTACACCCTATATTTAACACTCCCCCTCAAGTTGGAGCATAGATGTTAATCATGCCCAACTTGTTACACAAGTAATTAATTCAGACTCCATTTAAAGCTTTGGTGAAGATATCTGCAATCTGCTCTTCAGTCTCCATATACTCTGTAGATATTAAACCATCTTGTATTTTATCCCGAACAAAATGACAGTCAATCTCTATGAGTGGTTCGTTTATGGAACACAGGATTAGATGTGATATAAATAGCAGCTTTGTTAACACACCATATTTAGCTGGAATAATAGTTTTCAGTCTTATTTCATTCATGAGTTGATATATCCAAACTATATCACATACAGATTTTGCCATAGGTCGATACTCTAATTCTGCACTTGAACGTGAGACAACATTTTGCTTCTTACTTTTCCATGAAATTAAGTTTCCTCCAACAAAAACACAAACCCTATTGTAGATCTTCTATCTATCTTGGAACCTGCCCAATCTGCATCTTAAAAGCATTCAACCTAGTTATGTCCATGATTTGTATATACAATACCAAGCCCAACTGTTCCTTTTAAGTAGCATAAGATCTGTTCTAAAGCATTCCAATGATGAACTGATGGAGATGACATGAATTGACTTACAACACTAACATAATATGCAATGTCTAAACGAGTAATAGTAAGATAATTCAATTTTCCGACCAATCTTCCATACGTTTCTGGATTTTCAAAATAATTTTCCTTCTTTTGTTAGTTGTATATTTGGAATCATTGGAGTACTACATGGTTTTGATCCTAGCTTTCCTGTTTCTTTTAGTAAGTCAAGCACATACTTTATTTGAGATAAGAGAATACCTTTGTTACTCCTTAAGACCTCAACACCTAAAAAATATTTTAGTTCTCCCAAATCTGTTGTGTGAATAAATTGTTTAAGAGACTTAATCCCTACTTTGTTGCTTCCTGTAATAATAATATCATCCACATAGACAACTAGCAAAATAATTCCATTCTCTGAATTTTTATAGAATACTGAGTGATCTGCTTTGCTTTTCTTCAAACCCAAATTCTTAATAGCTTGACTAAACTTTCCAAACAAAGCACGTAGACTTTGTTTTAGTCCATGTAAAGTTTTTTTAAGGCGGCAGACTAAACCATTCTTCCCTTGAGCAACGAAGCCAGGTGGTTTCTCCATATATACTTCTCCTTTAAGGTCGCCATGAAGAAAAGCGTTTTTAATATCAAGTTGATGTAAAGACCAGTCATATGTAGCAGCAAGCGAAATAAATAATTGTATTGTCATTAATTTTGCAACAGGAGAAAATGTTTCAGAATAATCCACTCCATAAGTTGAGAAAATCCTTTCGCAACTAACCGAACATTTAAACGGGCAACTGATCTGTTTGGATTAATTTTCACAGAGAATACCCATTTGCATCCTATAGCTTTTTACCAATACGTAATTTTACTAAATCCCATGTATTATTAAACTCCAAAGCAATCATTTCATCAATCATTGCTTTTAGCCAACTGGGAATAGATAGGGCTTTAGTAACAGATTTAGGAATTGAAATTGAGTCAAGAGAAGTAATGAACAAATATGAAGAAGAAGATAAGTTATTGTATGAGACAAACGATGAGATAGGGAAAGTAAAGTTACGTTTCCCCTTTCTTAAAGCAATTGGGAGATCTAAATCAGATGAAGTTATTATATTTTGTTCAGTAATGGGATCAACTGGAGAAGATATATTAGATATATCGGTATTTTGGTCAGAAGATGTTTCAAAGTTTTGAATGGATGGGTCTGTAGGAATAGTGTGAGTAAGATATATAAGAAAATCATCACTGTCTTGAATAGTAGAGGTAGTGGTAGAACCAGATTTTGAAAAGAAAGGCATATTTTCGAAAAAATTGGCATCAATGGAGACTATATATTTAGTAAGACTAGGAAAAAAACAACGATGTCCTTTTTGAAGTCGTGAGTAGCCAACAAAAATACATTTCAAAGATTTTGGATCAAGTTTAGTTATTTGTGGCCTTACATCTTAATAAAGCAAGTACTACAAAAAATTTAAGGACTAACAGAGAATAAAGGTTTGTTGGGGAACAAAACTTTATATGGAATTTCCCAATTAAGTATAGAAGATGGCATACGATTGATGAGAAAGCAAGCTATAGAAACTACATCGGCCCAGAAATTTTTAGGAACATTCATTGAAAATAAAAGAGCGCGTGCAGTTTCAAGAAGAAGTCTATTTTTTCTTTCTGTCCCACCATTTTGTGATGGAGTGTCAACACATGATGTTTCATGAAGTATTCCATGCTGAGTCATATAAGAGTGAAATACAGCAGATGTATATTCTTTAGCATTATCACTTCGTAATGTACGAATGCAAGTATTAAATTGATTTTTAATTCCAGCGCAGAATCCAGAGAATATAGAAAATAATTCAGATCCATTTTTCATAAGATAAAGTCAAGTTGTACGAGAATAATCGTCTACAAATGTAACAAAATATTTGAATCCAGATTTAGACAAAATTGAACAAGGGCCTCAAATATCAGAATGTACAAGTTCAAAAGGAGCACTAGCACGTTTATTAATTCTCAGACTTGTACTGTGACGATGATGTTTAGCAAACTGACATGCTTCACAATCTAGTGTAGACAAAGAACTATATTGAGGACAAAGCTTCTTAAGGAGAGAAAGAATGGGTGGCCTAACTGGTAATGAATCCTGAGGGAATAGGTGATACTTGAACAAGTTATGGAACGTGACGAATCAAGAATATACAACCCTCCAGACTCATGCCCTTTACCAATTATCTGCTTCATTGTTAGGCCCTGAAAAATACACTGAGTTGAAAAAAAAAGGATATAGAACAATTTAGATTGCGAGTGATCTGACTAACAGAAAGTAAATTAAATAATAACGATGGAAAATGTAGGACAGAGGGTAAATAGAGAGTAGGAGTAGGGTTAGCAACCTCGGTTCCTTGGACATGAGAGAGAGATCCATCGGCTAAAATAACTAAGCGATTGGAAGCGTTTAAATGATAGTTCGAAAAAAGTGAGGAGTTACCTGACATATATTCAGTTGCACCTGAATCAATGACCCACCTATTTCCTGAATTAGTTAGAGCAGTTACTGATGAAGAGTCCTTTGAAGTTTCTTGATGTTTTAGGAATTTAGCAAATTCATCGATTAATCATGCACTGTCTTGTTACCAGATGTTCCAAGGATATGATCATTAGCTCCCAAAGTTTGAATGGCCCCAATATTTGATTGTCCAGTATTCACCTGATCCAAGTTATTACCACCAGCAAAATTTGAATTTCCAAGTTGCCTATTGCCTCCAAACTGCCCTGTTCCAAACTGACTCAAGCCAGTGCCGATACCAGATTGCCTCTGCATATTTTTATGTTGAAGTTTCCTGCATTCTGACTTAGTATGCCCAGTTTTCTTATAGTAGTTGCATACAATATTTTGAGAATCAGATTTGCCTACATTCTAATTTTTTACAGTTTATATTCCTAGAGACAAGTGCATTGTTGTGCACAGAGCTATTACCTGAAGAAGCCACGTTTTCTGCTCGAAGAAGTCGACTAAACACATCCTGTAATGAAGACATGTCAGTTCCAGACAGGATTTGTGTTTTAGCCGAATCAAACTTAGAAGACAATCCACCAAGAAAACTCATTATCGCCATCTGCTTGGCTGTTTTTGTTGAACCATTACGTCTGGACTTAAGGGCAGCACCAAATTAAATTCTTCATGGGTCTTTTTGAAATTCATGAAGTAGGTTATCAACGATTGTTCATTCTTCTCAACCCAGTAAAAGGATTTACAGACCTCGTGCATTCGAGACAACTTTCCTTTTCCAGAGTACAAAAATTCTAGATAATCTAATAGTTCTTTAACAAATTCGCAGTGGTTGATTAAACCAATTACCTCATTATCAATCGAATTTCGAATTTGAAGGAAGAGGCGAGCATCATCACGAAGCCAATTCAGGTGGGCTTTCTCAGTTGAATCTGGTGGTGGTGGGTTGTCACTTAGATGATTATCTTTCCCAATGCTCCTAAGATAGATGCGCACAGTTTTGCTCCAGTCTAGGTAGTTGGCTCCGTTCAACTTGTAGTCAGTGATTTTTAATAATATCGGCATGACGTTTACCATAGTTGATACCTTTTCTTCACCCATTTGATCCGAGAAGAAAACTAAATACTTGATACAAAATCCCCAAAATTGATGCAGATGAGATGTCCATGATTTCAGAAATAAAGATCGAATTTTCTAAGAGGGGCCTTTGGATAATTTTGGATCAAGTTGAAATTGAATTTTCAGAAAAAAGATCGAATTTTTTTTTGAACACGAGATTTAACGAAGGGAAGGAGATAACTTTCTGATTTAAAGAGGGGAATGAGTATGAAATTGAATTTTCTGATTTTCTGAAATCGAGATATAATGGTTTGATTAATTGGCTGATTTGAGATACGAGATTGAATAATACCTAACTTTGAATTGATTTAGGATAATTTTCTGAGATAGCTCTGATACCATGTTAATTAGTAAAGTATCAAATATTTGTAAGAACAGACATGTGAGGAACGAGATTTTCGACTTCCGAAAATCGACAATAATACGTCCACTGTATCAACTGCCGAACAATCGAATGCCGGAAAACCATACCCTTACGGTTTAAGAAGAAGAAAAAGATAGAAGAAGTAAGAAAGAAGAAACAACAGAACAATATCAGAATCTCACAATCGCAGCGGAACAACGTATAATAGATAAATGAATAATCTTTAAATCAAAAGAACTGTACATTTTATCCATTACATCATCAGAGTCAATATACAACACAACACAAAAATGGACAGTTATATAAACCCGTCCTCACAACTGAATACACAACGGAAAAGATAATATCTTATACAAGTGATATGCTTCGCCATCCAGCTTGCTCCTGATCTCCACGGCAACTCCTGAATTCCAGAATGACCTGTTAACCTGACTCTAGACTGTCCATGTAGAAAATGATGGGCACACAGAGTTTAGGAAGGGAACAATAAACTCCATGTCAATCATGGGACTGGTGTGAGAACTTAAAGCAGTTTATCTTTAAAAACAAACAAAGAAATATTTTAAAATAGATCCGCAATGCTTTTAGAAAATGTAACTACCATAGGGCCTCCCGCCACATACACAATGCAAACACAGAATTGGGGGAGATTTCTCCTTATGATAGTCAAAGATGCTTACTACGCAGAATCATTTGATTATTATTATTATTAGTGCATAGTGTAGAAAGCATTTCGAAAGTATAATACTAACCTTAGCCAGCATAGGTACAATTATAGTATGCCTACTATACCTACCATATTAAATGGCAGGTTCTACAACTAAAACCGTACAGGGCTCGTATTATTTCTTTGGATTTCCAACAAATGGTCGGGCCAAGGAACTTCCCATTGCCACATGGGTACGCATTTGGAAGGACGCACCAAGAACCTAGCCGGATCTCTGCCAACACAAGGCCGGGTCACCTCTAGCTAGGTAACTACTAACACGAGTATGCCATCCCCTGGTCGTAACCGACCTAAATCCCGGGATTCACCAACAACCATAAAGAAATAAATTTGCAGCCACCACATAGGTTAAGTATTTGGGCTCCATACCATAATACCACCTCTATCCAGAAGGAAATGTATATACCCTATTGGGGCGCTATCCCTAAATAACCTTGCTGCATTCTTCTTGTTTTGACCATTTTCGGGGTGTGAGGTCCAACGAAGTCTCATCCACAAAGCCACGCTTTTCATAAAAGCCACGCTTTGATCAACAAATGATCAGCAGCACTCAGCATGCCACGTTACCACATTGGGTATATATCACTAGTAATCATCAACTACATAACCTCTGAGCTCGTACGTCTCAGAGAAGGGTGTTAAGCTAAGAGAATAAATTCTACGCCACCAACAGAAATGTATTTGATAGAAACCAGCTTTACATCTCAAATTGTAATGTCAGATACACATCCATACAAGTCCGTTCCGGGATCGAACAGAACCGAAGGCACTTCCAAAGAAGCCCTTGCAATCCATATATTCACTAATCACGTCCGGAATTCCCATCACAAAGGGTGATAAAATCTCTATATCGGAGATCAGCCGATGCAGAGACATTCGACGGTAATCCTTCCATTTTCGAAAATATCCGGTCTTCAACACCGGTCTTCAAATGCTATCCATTACGACACATCACTATTCGGAATGGGATTCATGACCCAAAGGTCCTCTCCAGGCTAAACCTAATAACGAGCGCTTATTTTAAAATAAGCGTAGCATTCAAATTCAAGCAAGTCACAACAAATACCCATTTAAAGGTAAATATTGATAGTCGGTTATTTAACTATCAAAGCAAACTAACAAATATCCAGCACCATAACAATCACTAGGCCCTTTTATTAATCATCCATAAATTAAATAACTTGCCCAATATTCACTTCAATTTACCTTTAAAAATATATATTCCCTAAACCATTTCAATTTCTACATTGGAAGACATTTCCAAATACTTATTTAACAATAAGTAATTCACAAATCTATTTATTTTCAATACTTAGAAAATATTCAATATATTAAATCGTAATTAAGTATATATTTTATTCTTTAAGGAAAACATTCTCTTAAACATATTCATTTGAGTCAAAACAAATGTTGCGTAAAACATCGTTACGACAACCCAAAATCACTAGTATAGGGATTCGAAATTAAGATAGATATATAAATCCCAATACTATATAAAACATTTCCTTCGAAAATCATTTACTGTAACAACAGTGTTATAGTCCATCTTTTCCTTATTTCTCGAAAACGTGTATTTCAACAATGAATGTTCAAATCTATGGTTTCGATTCTTAACACATTTTAAAACAACTTCAAATCGTTTTGATTCTATTTTAAAGATCACTTCCTAAAAACATTTCTTTAATATAATATTCACTGTCCAAAATCGTGAATATAAATCGTTTACCAAATTCAATACTTCTACATATTTAATTTAAAGGATTATCCACTGTCCAAAATCGTGGATATATCTCCTTTAATAAGATTTCATATTTACTTATCAAATTCAATTGGTTTTGGATTTATAAAACAACGTTTATAAATTCACATTTATATATATATATATATATATATATTATAAAAACTTCAACATATAAAATCCCTTATTTAACAAATTCTATTTATATCCCCTTTAAATGACAAAATCCAATTTATAAGTTAATTACTTATAAATCTTTTATTTTACAAAATCTATTCATTTTATAACTTCACAATTTATAAATCTATAAATTTCATTCACTTATGAAATCCATTTATACTTCATTCTAACACTTATAAAAACTCGTTTTATAACTCTAATATTTTAATTTATAAATATCAATTTTATAAATCTTTTATATAAACCGTTTGTAGTAATTCAAAAATCCCAATTAAACCATTTTACAAATAAATCAACTACTTATTTCGAAAATCACACTTCGGTTATACTTCACAAAAATCATAATTTTTATAACATAAAAATTATAACGTTTATTTATTTAAAATGAATCAATTCCAAAATTCAATAAAATGTATACTTTAAAAATCACTTGAAAATCCTTTTAAATTCGAAATCGTTACCTTAAAATTTTTAAAACTCCAAAAATAGGCCCAATGCTGCAACAGCACCAATACATCAACCACGACATTCAAACATCATATATCAATATGATAATAAAATATATCGCAAATATCTGTAAATAAATCAATATTGTTGAGGAATCCAATTGGATCCCTCCAACCAGTTTCCCTGCATCCACAGATGTTACCACAATACCAATCCCGTTTCAAGACGGAATATCGCGGTACACGGGTTTAAAAAAATATTATCTGCTATTATGCGGCGCAATAGGGTCCCATCCGCTATATAATGTGGGAAATCATCTCCAAGTACATATATAATACCATTTCCACTTTAAGGTGAAATATCGCGGTATATGTGTTTAATATAATAACCTCCGCTTAATATGCTGCGTATAGGGTCTATTTCAATACAATAGATAATAATTTATCATCCAAACATACAATCAACACAATCAAGCAATTTTAAATCAACTATTTAAAATTTAGATCGAAACAAATTCGATTGAGTGAGGAGTTCTCACCTTGCTCTCAATAGCAGTTGCAGTGTTTAATTTCGAATAAAATTAAACGCGCGTTTAATTTTACCCAAAATTATCACTAGCTCCAATCGATTCCAATCCAGCTCCATCACGCAGTGCTGGCGAATACGAACACAATGCAATTCGTTTCGTGCGAAACGGACCTCGTATGAAAGAGTTATAGCGTTTTAAAGTTTGAACGAATTTATAATATATAAATTAATCAAAAAATTTATTTTATTTCAACCTAAATCTCGGCCGGTGATTTCTTGAACTGTAGATCAGGGCCGCACGCGCAAACTACTTCTTCCCCCCAGGTTCGAACGCAACCCCTAACCCATAGCCGCCTTCTTTCGCCAATTATTGCTCCACCTCCGATCAACGTGAACACGATCGAGCACTATCGTTCGAAAGCTCGTCGCGAGCTCTACCTCTAGCGTGCATGAAGTGAAACTCATCCTCCCTGATGCCTCGAAAAACGCGTGCAAACGGCATACGTTCATCGTCGATTTGTCGTTGATCCACGCACTCAAATTCGATCACAGCCGTTGATATCTAAGATCTCGTAACCCTCTTCAACTTTGTAGTTGGAGATTTCTCGAAAAAATGCGTAGATTTGAAGAGATCGAGAGGAGAAGAAACGAATATTTCGGTCATTGATTATAAAAGGTGGCGGCTGAAACGTTTAACCTAGGGTTTGTGCAAATTGTGAACTATGAAGGCCTTTTATAGAAAATTTGATGACAATATTCATCCCAAAATTTTCCGAACTCGAAACGACGCGTGCCAACAGGCGTTTATAATGTTTTACTCCCATTCCGAATGCAATGGAATATATATCAAGAGCCAATTCGATCATATTTGAAAGATAGGTTTCAAATCGACTATTTTAATTTAAAATTCACTCAAACCGATTTCAGTGCATTTTAGCTTGCCCCGGACAAACCGAACATCCGATTGACACGAAATTTGGAATCTTACAATAATATAACATTACGGATCCGATGAAACTAGTTTCGTCGAAATCTGAGACTGTTTGAAAAATTACTATTTTTACTCGTCAATTAAATATTAAAATATTCAATTTCTACAATTTAACTTTTAATTCAATTTTAAAAGTTCTATAACATCATTCTAACTCCAATATGATTAAATACAACTTTACAAATTAATTTTAATCACATTAAACCCAATTTCCAATTATTTCTGTAATTTCAAATATTAATTTAACAATTTAATAATCCTATTAAATCCAGATATTCGAAATAAAATTTACTCGACTTACAAATTTTACTTATTAATATTTAAAATCAACTAAATATACGAATTTCAAATGACAGGAATTCTAGGTCGTTACAAGACATAAAGGAGAAAGCAGCTTATTTTATTTATACCATACAATTGATTTACAAGAAGAGGTGTTTTATATCACACCAAATAGTTAAACCAGGAAAGTTTATAATAGGAAGGTTAATAAAAAGAAAATAAGAAAAAGGAAATAATTACACCCTATATTTAACATATATGAAATTTATAATCCTAGGTAAAATATTTCATTTACCAAATTTCAAAAATCAATGTCGTGTCTATTTGCCTTGTTTAACTATTTAGGAATCCTTATCGATACTGTGGTATCACACATCTCTACTTGAATTTATAAGCAACTCAACAGACCAATTAACACAATATGTTTTTATAGTTAGACAAATAGGCGCTTGTATATATGTATGTACACACACACTCAATAAGGTGTCACTTTCCTTATCGCTAATGAGTTTACCCCACCAAATCCAAGGTCTCGCTTAACCTTCGGCTCTAATACCAAATGTAATGACCTACCTTTTCGGCCCTCGAAATACGACACTCAATACATCCATGGTATTCAAATGCCAAGCTTCCAAGTGATGGAAAGGCAGATTGTTAGGATAAAAAGAAAAGAAAATGAAAAGGAACGGAGAAAACAAAACCTAACAGTGGAATGACCACATATAATATAACAAATATGGTAAAAGCTATCACTTTAAAATACACTGTATATTAGAGTTAAAAACAAACCTCATCAGCTTGGATAATTATAACTTTCGGACTTTACAATTGCTGATGAGTACACATAATAATACAGTAGAAGATAAAAATACCACGAGAGGTGAACATCCATCTCACTCCATAAGCTCCATGCTCTACCAATGTTTACCAGGAAAAATACTTAGTCAGACTCAAGCATTATTAAAAAATAATACCTGGATCAGTCTGCAAAACTAGCTTGATGAACTCAAGTATATGGTAAACATATAAAAATTCTTTGAGACCACACTGCTAAACAAGAAACAAGTATTACCTCGTGAGAACAACATTCATACATGAAAGAATGGATACAAATTGAAACAATATGCAAACTTGAAAGAACGGCATAGACGGAATCAAAATCCGAACTTAAGGAATGGACAAAAATATTTAAACAACGAGAAGAGCTCCAAGCACTTCTCAATGTAATTAAGAAAACAATACAAATTTTTAATCAAACAAGGAAAAGGGAATTTTCCAACAATGACTAGGAGGGTGCACCCTCCTACTGAAAATATACCTCTAGGCAACATACTTGAGAACTATGATCGACCTTTGAAAATATACAAGCCAGACCCACCAACCGTACCAAGAATCTGAGTATTTTACGTCATTGTATGAATATAAATGAATCGAATCTAGAGTGGAGGTGAATATACCTAATGGTAGAAACCCTACATTGCTCGACTTCCACTCACACCTTGGTTTTAGTCATCTTTGACAGATGATATCAACGCTCAAATGAGCAAAAAATCGTCTTAGATTGACGATGCACAATGAAGATAGCAGAACCGATAGTCAATAAATTAACTATCAGGAAAAATCAAAATTATTATACATGGAAATTAAATCTCATGCCCTTACCACTACTCGTCGATTTCAAACTGGTACTATCCCTCAGTTCAAAATAAAGGTGGGCAACTTAAAGTAGTGTTACCACTAAGCCTTGCCTTGACAACATTTTTAACCTTCGAGACAAAAACTAATTTCCATACCACGATGTTTAGTGCTAAGAATATCAACAAATTCTTTCCACATAAGCGATATTGTTTATGAAAATAAATTTTCTTATATTATCCATAACTGAATCAAACTTTGAATGCCACACTTGTGCTAGGCTTTTCACGTCAGTGATATTAGCTTTAATCAGCTTTATTAAAGTTTGTAATAAATTTTAAACATCATTAATAAAATAATTAATTAAATTTAAACATCGTAATTAAAATTATTAATTAACTTTAAAAATCATTATTAAAATGATTAGTTAAAAAAATTTGTTACTAATATCTTAAAACAATCTTTTGTTCTATGATAAAATAATAATTTAATATATATTTAAAACCCCAAATTCCATCCAAGTACTTACAAAATCTTTATGAACCCATTTGAAAAGAATATATAAACTTTTTTTGTAAATAACCTTTGTATAAATTTAAAACAACATTAATTATCCTAAAAGATAATAAATCAAATCTATAATCATTTCATAAATTTAAAATGACACTAGTGATACCAAAAGATAATTAATCAAATGTATAATCTTTTAATAAATTTAAATAATATTAATTATTTTGAAAGATAATTAAACAAATGTTTAATTTTTATAAATTTAAACAATATTAATTATCCAAAAGTAAACAAATTTATTGAACAACACTTCTAATTTATTTCAACATTCTCAAAAATTACTCTAAAATATGGTTTAAACAACTTTCAAAGAGCGAAAAGGCGGCCAAAAATTTATTTTGTAAAAATACAAGTACAAGTTCAATACATATAAAGGTTTAATGGGATGATATTTAATAAGTGACAATAATTGCTATAACGACACTTATAGAAATTAAATAGTATGTCACAAATCTTTCAACCAAACACAATATAAGCAATATAAGAATATAAGTAAGGTGCGTACAACAACAAATTAACAGTATGAGAAACTTTTTAGGGTTCTCTCTATAAAAGTCCCCTGCAAAACAATGGTAATTTATGCAATCTGTCTTTCAAACGGGAATTCAAGTCCAAACAAATAATCAAGCAATATTAAAAAAACATACTATTTTCAACAATTGGCAATCAATAGCTAATATATCATTTATTAATTAATCCACATATTAATTAACTTCAAACATAATCTTTTTTATTTTGCAAGCATATAGCAGTGACTTATTATGCTCGATAGGTGTCCAACATAATCCACTTAATTTAATTATAGCAGAATGGTGTTTTATTTTGCTAAATAGATATCACGAACGAAGTACAACTAATTTAACTACGTTAAACAAAATTAAATTAAATTGCAATAATTTTATCAATAATTTATACTTCATTAAAACATATCAACTATCATCCAAGCATTCAATAATAATCTACAACAACACAGATGTCATATAGTTTATTTAGATATGAGTAAACACATCAAAATTCCAAAGGATGCTTCCGCTTTTTAGTTTGATCTAAAATCTAACGACATTCGATTTTTGCTCAAAATTCAACTAGCTCCAAATCCAATGAATCCAATTCCATCAATAAAATAATGTTTGTACCAGTCAAACGTAAAAGACCACATCCAAATCCAACCTCGTATGTGCGAGATATTGGTTTTATAAGAAATCAAATTAATTACATTATTTAACTACTCAATTAAACACTACTTACCAAATATAATCTATCTTCCCCAAATTATTCAAACTCCAAATTGTATGTACAAGCACAGTAATCGGTGCACCCCAATCCCAAAAATGAAACCCTTCCCTATATGATTTCTTCCTTAATACTCAATGGAATCGCATGAAACCACTTGCAATCAACACCCCTTCGCGAGAGCTACTTCCACGACCCAACAAACCTAAGCTCGGTTAAATCCACTAAAATGCGACCTTGGATTAAGCATAGATGGCCCCAAATGTTTCATGTCTTAGGATAGGATCAGACAACATCAAGTTCTGGCCATCAAACCCCCATATGCACCAAAAACTCCAATCCGAACACGATTATGCACCTTATAAATCTCCTTGAAAATCAAACCTTAGTTGAATGTAAATGTTCAAACACACTGAACAACAACGGCTCTCATCAAAATATATATGGATGAGTAGACCTCATCAAAACAAACTTAAAAAAATTAACTTTTAATTTTTCATTAAGTATTTGATTTGATATTGAATTTAAAGGAATGGGATTGTTTTCTATTTATAGGAAACGAAAATTTAACAAGAGAGAGAATGGAAAAGTGAAAGTGTGTTCAGTACTTTAAATGATGAACTTAGTTTATTTTGCAACTTCTAGCATCTCATTACACAAAAAAAAATTTACATATGAACCGCGGGTGACAAAACAAAAATACGATCGTGCATAGAAATGCAACATGATCACAAAGCAATATTAAAATACAACTAGTTATTTTAGTATTTAAATTTTAGAAATACCATTATTTATTGTAAAATACATCAAATGATATTTAAATAATTTCCAAATTAGAAATTGGAAAAATCAAATAAATTCATTAAAAGTACATCAATAAAAGTCAAGTCACTTTATTAACAGTCGATTTTCCTACAATTTATTCAAACCATATATTATTATAAATATATTCAAAAAATGAATTCACTATTATTATTTGTTAATTAAAAGCAGTTAAATAAGGTTACTAAAACCATTTATTTAATATTGAATTTACAATTCAAATATCTAAATAATCACTATATTTGAATATAAGTTATTTAGATTTTAAACACCATTATTTAAATATTTAAAGTTAATTAGATATTCAAAATTAAAATGATAAAATTTCGTGTGTTACATGTGTAGATATATTGGATATTCCTGGTGTTAATATTCCAGTATGTCTCAGATGCTTCTTGCAAGAAATGAGCCAAGCTAGTACCATCCCCACCGAACCTACAGCCTCTAATACCACTACTAATCAAGGTGTGATTCCATCCCCAGCATTACTAACGATTGACTTTCCTGATTTGTGTAAGTATTTCTCCAACCTTGGTAGGAAGCGATTTCTTAGGACGGAATCATACCTAGTGGCATTAACATTGCTTAATGATAATGAAATGATTTTCAACCTATGGGGACTTGGTGATGCGACAAAGAGTCAATTAACTACTTAGCACTATGATGTCGAAGTAGCTTGTTAGTGGGCAGTAGTAATGACTGAGGAAAATCGGAATGCTGCTTAATAAAGGATATTTAAATGTTTATTTGAGGAGAAATTTCTCTCTAGTGATGAAATTTTTTATTGGAAAAGATTATTCACATGAAGCACGGAAAATTTACAATTGATTAGTATGCCGGTGAATTTAATGAGTAAGTCAGATTTCGATTTGAATTAGGGAATTCTCCAATAAAGAAGGCAATAGAGTTTGTAAAGGTTTGAGTTTACCATTAAGGGAATTGGCATTAAATCAAATATTATATAGAGCAATGTTTGAGGGATTGGTAGAAGAAGCATTATTAAACTCTTTGAATAGGAATATGGTCAAGGAACATAATAAGGAAGTGAAAGGACAACATCAAGGGAAATGGGCCATAAGGAGGGTAGCGTAAAAGCAGGTCGTTATTTGTCATAGACGTCAAAAGGTGGGCACTTGGTAAAGAATTGTAAGATGAACCTCCTGATTGGTAAATTTTATAATTGCAACTAGATGGAACATGTAGCTAGGGGTTGTAAGGCAGCCCAAGCTTAAAAGAATTTAAAGTGTTATAATTGTGATCATGTAAAAGTTATGAAGAAATATTGCTCACCTTTGAAGGATGAAGGTTAAATTATGAAGGCATATTCTTTGGATGTCGTTCTAGCCTCCAGTAAGGCAACACCGATGGCTCAGGAGAAAGGGAAGCAGATAGAGAAGGGAGGTGTATTGTTCTTATCTAAGTCTCCTTTTATACTTTGTTTAATACGGGTACATTGCATTCATTAATGTCAAGTGATCTAAGCTCTTAAACACGACATCGCACACGAATTCATTACGGTGTCAAATCCTGTTGGAGGTCGACACATTTATCAATGTTATTCATAATCTAAAGTTGGTCATCCATGGTACGGAGTTCCTTTATGACGCATATATAATAAAAAATTTAGGATATGGATTAATTTTGGGAATGGATTGGATGTCTTGCTATAGAGTAGTATTTTGTGACTAGAGGTTAGTTCGATTGAAGAAGACTGATTGATTTGATTTTATTCTATGATGTAACCCCGATGTTTCTATTATGGTGACGTATTTATATTCACTTAGCCTAATGTAGAAAGAGCTATCATGTATACCTATAGCAACGGACTATCCTAATCTATTCGAAGAAGTTTCTAGTGTTTATCCTTGAAGTGGAATCGAAATTGTTCTTGAGAAAGACACTTGACTAGTTGTGAGGCCTCTTAGGCATATGGCTCCAAAGGAAACACAAGAATTAGATAAGTAGGCATCGAAATTATTGCCGAAGGGTTTTAATCAAAGAAGTACTTCGGAATGGGTAGATCCTGTAAGTTGACTACTAAACTAAATCGTTCCCTCAAGTAATTCATCGATTATAGAGAACTAAATAAGCCGACGATGAGAAACTGCTATCCACTGCCTTGCCTTATTGACCTATTTAATCGGTTAGTCAGGCTAAGGATTTCTTGCTGCTTGATTTGGTGACTAGAATCCACCAATTGCAAGTGGCTGCAGATAGTATCTAAAAGCCTTTTTTTTGTACACCATATGGATTGTCCAAGTAGCCGGTAATGCATTTAAGATTAACGAATGATCCAGCTTATTATGTTGACCTAATGAATATAGTATTTCGGAAGTAGTTGAACTGGTATGTCGCAATCGTCATGGAAGATGTTCATGTTTATTCTAGGAGTGACGCAAAGCATGATATTCATATATTTGAAAGAAGTGATGGATGTCTTAAGGAGAAATTAGTTGAAAGCTAAATTTTCTAAGTGTCATTTTTAGAAAGAAGAAGTTCATTTCCTTTGATATGCTGTAACAACCCAGATTTTAATTAGTAATTAATTAATACAAATAATAATAAATTAATTGATCATAATAGATTTTTAAATATTGAAAGAGGATAATTTTTAATACATTTATGTCATAAATAATTTAAAATAAGTTAAAATGCGTAAACAACTTTTATTCAAAAGTATATAATTAATGTTAATATTGGTTTAGGAAAGAAATTTTTGAAATAAAAATTTGTGTTTGTTTAAATTAAATATAAAATAGTTTATAAAATAAAAGAAAATAAATATTAATTTAAGTAAGCCTAAGCCAAAAAAATCTTAAGTCCAACTCCATTTTCTACATTTTTCTATTTCAGGAATTCTCTCCTCTTCAGTATAAAGTTCATGCATGCTTTCCTTTGCTAATTATCTTCCTCCTGAAGAAACACAGAAAACCTTCATCGGTTTGAAAGTAACACAAATAATTATATAATTTAAATAAATTCCAAATTTTGAGTATGTTAGTTTCTACATCTTATCACACCACCGTGCAAGCATAAATTTAGGTTTAGATAAATTTTAAGGGTCAAGAATGATGCATGCAAGCAGAGAGAACATGCATATAGATGAGTGTTTCACTCACAAAATCTATGTTGATCCTTTAAATCTATTTGTATATGTTTGAATTGGAATGATTCTTGGATTGTATATACTGTGTGTATATTAGATTGTAAGAGAGTAATCAAGCGAAAGATCATCGATTGCCTGAATTTGATCAGAATTGCTTCTTACATGTGCGACCATCTTGGTTTACCAGACAATCGTGGCAGGTCGACCGTTAGAGGACGATTGGTCGACTGGTGGCTAAGGCTGTTTAAAAAAATAAGAATACAGTGAATAAAAATATAGTAAAATTATATAAATTTATAAAGTTGTTTTGAGAAGTAATCTATGTCTTAATGAAGAAAATTTAATTTAATTACTTGAAAATTTTAATAAATTTACGGATAATTAGATATTGCATTATACAAATCATTTATAAATTAATTGCTTGTATTTTGGAAAATGAGGAATTTAATTTAACTACCATTTAAACATTCCAACGTAAACTTTATTGTGTAATAAATCTTACATAGAAGCACCTTATATATTTATATGTACACGTTTAATAGTTTAAAGTTAATTAAATATTGAATTATTTCTAAAAGTGGTTATTATTGATTTCTGATGTCCTTTATCTATGTTATTATTAGTTATATATTTGTGAACTATTATTATTTGACAGATTTTATAATTTATTTGTGTATGTTAAGAAGAAATATTATAGGACTGGCATAATAACTTATTAAAGGTGAATACTTTGGATTTAAAAGTGTTTGTTCAAAAACTATATATAAATAATATTTAGGAAAATTGAGTACTTATTATTATTAAAGTTTCAAGTACTTTAAATATTATACGTCTTTGATAAACTTATTTTGAGAATATTATATAAATATACATATTTGATTGATGTGATTTACTGTAACATTCCCGGGTTTTAGCCAGAATTAATTTGATAATAAATTCAATTTTTTGAATTTAATTATGAGATAATCGGTAAATAATTTATTTATTGAAATTTAATTGTGAATTATTTTGGCAATTAATATAAAATAGATTGAAACAGAATTTGAAATTAAGATTTGAATTTAAACATCTTAGAAAATAAAATTATATTCAGATTTTTGATGTGATTAAATAAGATGTATAATTATTTAAATACATGGATTTTAATTTGGAATTTGATTATAAAAAAATATTGGATTTATCAAACTTTATATTTCAAAGAACTAATACATATATATAGTTAATTTTAATAATGAATAATTTGATTTCAAATCAGTTGTTATGAAATTGTCTAAGTATAAAAAACAAATATGATTTTTGTAAGGACCCGTAATTTTGACAATTAAAAATAGTAAACTTAATAAGATTTTGTAGTTAAATGTGGAAGAAATTAAAATTTAAGATTTATAACTGGAATAATACTAAAATGAAATGCAACAATATTAATTAAAGCAAATTATTAACAATTTGGATGGAATTCCAATTAATTGAAATAGAGTAAGGTTATATTTGGTTATAAAGTGAACATAGGGAAAAAGAATGTAAATACTGAATTCATTAATGAAATGATACACTGTTAATGGAAATTGAATAAAATTCGTGTTATGAAAGAAATGGTAACATTTGTTTGTAAGTAATAAACTTATAAATGTAATTAAAGGCTAAATGGTGCAACTATTATATATATTACCTATTTATTTTGTCTATTAAATTTAATTGGATATAAATGTCAATTAATTCCTTTAATTACTGCAATTAATGCATGTTTAATTGATAATGGTAAAAGGGTTGATTATATATACAGTGTAACCAACGTAAATTTTTATCATAGTATGACCTTTGACTTGAATAAAAGGATGGAAATCAGTTTACTCAAATTTATTGGAATTGGAAATTTTAATAAGTGAATTTATTACAATTAATGAAATAAAAGGTTACGTAAATGAATGGTATGATGAAATGGTAAAATATTGATGTAATGGAAGATATAACAATGTTGACTATGCATATAAGTTAATAATTGATTTAATAAGAGAATGAAACCAAGGTAAATTAATTAATTGAGACTTTAATTATAATTAATGTGTGAAATTGACCAAAGTTTATTAAAATGGAAATATAGTAGTTAATGCAAATAAAGGATGGAAATTGGGGTATATTAACGTAATGAAATGTAGAACAAATGTCAACTATGTTATTAGATCATAAGTTTGGACCATAAATAAAATTCTAAAAACAATAAAACTACAATGAAGCAATGAACTGGAAGGTTCTAACGCGTATTAGAATATAATTTAATAACATGAATTGGAATACTAAATGTTGGTTTAATGATGAGTTATATGAATATTGATTGATAGAGAAAAAGATTTATTAAGTATGTAATTTAATGCTTGTTGGAAACTATAATTTTATAAACATGTTGCTTGACTATAAATAAGGATTACAATGTTCACGTATTTATTTAATTGATTTCATCAATTAGGGTCTGTTTTGAAATGGAAGATTAAAATTAATTGGATAAAATCTTTCAATTGAAAAAGGAAAAGAAACAAAGTGCAATTAATAAAATTAATGTAAGAATGTTTTCATTATGAATGTACATTATTTGGAAATATAAGAATTGATTTAATATTGTATAAGTTGATCATTTTAGAATATAAGAATGTTTACATTTATGAATTGCAAGTAACGAATAAGCATTTTAAGGAAAATAAAACAATGTTGAGGAAATAAAGTGAACGTTTCCATTCAGAATATAAATATAAAGTTGTAAAAAGAGAAAATTGAATTTTTAAAACAACATTTTGCAGTAGTTAAATAGCAGGCATAGGTTGCACGGAAGTGATTTTATTACTAACCTTGAAATTTAAAATAAATTAAATAATTGAGTTCATAATTACGTGTCGAGAAAAATGTTATTTTTAAATTTGAATTTTTAAATCATGGTTCATATTTTATTTATGTATCCGCTGTCCCCGTTATGTAAATTGGTCTTTTTAAATTTAGTTATGTTATGGTAATTAAATCTTTAATGAATGTCAAATTTGGTATGTTTGGGGTTAAAAAAAATTAATTGGGTGAACAAATGTTTTGAAATTTGAATTCTAAAAGTTTGTTTATAGAGTAGAGTTGGTCCATTCATTCCCTTTCTAATTAATAATTGTCACATTTTTTTTTCATTGTTTACTCATTTGTTCCATTACTCATTTCCATTTACATAGTCTAAAGCCTTTTCATTTCATGAACGTTACATACTTTTTATATTTTTAATTCTTTCTTTCACCTCTTTTAATATCTACCATTTTTATTGGGTTGTTCATGTTTTTACTTTATTTCAATTCCTACTTTGTATATATTTAGCTTTATTAGCTTTTCACTAGTTTCATTCCTCATTCTTGTAGCTTCATTTCATTTTTTTTTTAAATTTCATCTTCTATAGCTTCATTTTTTGTCACTCTTCACCTTCCTCCTTCTTTTTTTCATGTTTCTTCTTCAAATCTCCTTTCTCTCTTTTTTTCCTAAAGCTTTTTTTTTTCCTCTTTCTTCTTCTTATTCTTCAAACCTTCTTCTTTTTCAAAGTTTCCTTTTTTTTTTGTTCTCCTTCTTCTTTAAATTTTTTTCTCTCTTTTAAACCTTCTCTTATTTCCATGTCTTTTTCTTCAAATCCAGATTTGTATAATCTTCTCTTCAAAACTTTCTATAAAAACAAAATATATTAAGATAGCAAGGAAACAAAACAAAATGAGAAAGTAGTTGCAGATCCAAATCTGGCTAAGCAAAAAGGTACGCAATACTAAAAATTCCATTGCAAGTTAAATAAAATATATGATGTGATATATAATTTTTTTTTCTTTTTTTGAAATTTCAAGCACTATTAATGCGTATAACTTTCTCCTACGAACTCAGTTTCACACGCGGTTTTCTCCGCTAGGTTCGGAATTCCGGACGCTTTGATGCTGGTTTGAACGAATTCTGAGACCGTCGAAATTTTGGGTTTAAATCGGATTTAAATTCTATTTAAATCCTAAAGGTGAGTGTTTTAACCCACTCACAACTTCTAAAACTTCTTATGTTTGTTAAATTGATTTTAGATATGAGTAGAAATTTATTTATGACTGTTTAACATGTTTTATTCATTGTCTCTGTTAAATCGCATTTATTTATATGACGCCCCACCTCTATGCTCACAATAACAAAGAGTATTAAAGGAAATACTGTCTGTTATTATGAAGAATAAGGCTAGATAGGAGCGGCCATCCGTAGTTAGGCCTTACACTAGTATTGGTTATTTCGATAGGAGTGGTATATATTTTTATTTTTCATCTCTTGTTTATTTACTCCCATCGGCATACCCATTCCAGTATAAAACGAACTACGATGTTCCATAATAGTTTAGGACAATAGATATAATAATAACATAGATAATATAAATGCGGAACACGGATAAAACAAAAGTCTCATATATATATAATAACTGATGCCAGTTACAATACGTGTGATACAATACATATGATACAACTACAACCGTCAACTCTAGAAGTTACATATACAAGTACATTATCGTAAATAATATACATGAATACATATCTTGCTATACAAAAAAACCGACTACAATAAATGATGACGACTACTCCAAAAGATATGAAGTGACTTCATAGCTCAAGCAGCAACCTAAAGTAAGATATTAACAACCTGTAAATACTCGGTCTAACCCGAGTATTACATTCAAAAGAAAATAATACACGGGTCAGTCTAATTCAAACTCAGTTATTAATGCACAGAAGCAATAATAATAAATAACAGATTAGACGACAATCAAAATAAGTTTACCTATCCGATTCTTAAATAAAGAAATCGAATAACGGTAAATATAACATATAACGGTGTTAAACAACAAATCAACAAATTCAAATTATTGAATTGGACACATGAAACAATTCAAACAATTGAAACATCAATTAAAAGGTATACACGGGTAGGGCTGCAGTACACGCATGCGTGTACTGCCTC
This sequence comes from Allium cepa, assembly GCA_030765085.1. NCBI lineage: Eukaryota > Viridiplantae > Streptophyta > Magnoliopsida > Asparagales > Amaryllidaceae > Allium > Allium cepa. The sequence goes on along the minus strand of CM060938.1, from coordinate 726,757,729 downwards.
GCCACCACAGTGATGATGTACACAAAAGATCAACGAACCAAAATCAAAAGAAATACCAATAAAATTAATAAGGTGTGGCTGCAGGCGTGTACTTCCTCGCCACTACAGTATATGATGTCACAATTTTCAGTCAAAGGTCAAATCCAAGCTACAAGCTGGATTCAACTCAAGTGAATTCGGGAACAAATAAAATGCAAAGGTCAAGTTAAAGCCATGGGTTATCAACCAAATGATACAAATGCTTCAGCAAACACTAAATGAAATTGGACAGTACCATCAAGGTGCATGGACAAAGAATGCAACAGGTGAAACAAGCATGTGTGCCCAAGATAAGGCAACACAGTAACATGCACAAAGATCACTTCAACATGAATACAAGTGCAGAACAAAACAGTGAACTACATGATGACTTGTATACAGTGACCAGTGAATAACTAAATGAAATTGGACCATGTTCAACTCAAAGGTAACCCATATCATACTTGATGCAGTGACCATGTGGATGCAAGCAAATACCTCTAATTCAAGTAAATGCCAAGATTAAAGTCAAGACTGACGCCAACAATTAATGGTCTAGGTTATGGAATTTCATAAATAAGTTCAAGTGTGCTACAGGGGAAATGCAACTTGAATCAAAGTGCAGACATGAGTATCAATACACTGCAAGAGTAACAGGTAAACTTATACAATGCAGTAGAAACATGCATACATATATAAATGTATGCAAGACGCCCTACATATGTACTGAGGTGGACTACAACTGGAAATGCAGTGGTGGATCAAATGAAGCGCTCAATGTACGTGGAGCAACAGAACATAATTGACACTACACGACAGCGTGCAGTCACAAATAGTCAAGTTCAATTAAATACACTCTCAAGCCAAGGTAGTAAGCAGTAGAAATTCATGTCATCAGAAAAATGAATTCACAAAATAAAAATCGTGTCAACCAAGTAACACGAAAAGAACGAAAGTCGGTGAAATCAAAATCAACATCGGCTAAATCAATTCAAAGCCGAAAACACTAGACAAAATCCGCATCAGCGAAAAAACCCAGTTTGCGTTCGCAAAGAAACCAGAGGCCGAAGCCAAAATGTTTTCGCAAAGTCAAAGCGACCGAAGTCGATGTACCAGAGAATTCACCAATTAACAAAACATTATCACAGTCCCAGCAGAGGCAAAATCAAATAGCCTAGATAAATCAACATCGAAGAAAATTGAATTGTAGATGCACCATACTAAGAAGGAACTAGATGTGAGTAAAGATATTTACTCACCTTTTGTAACGACCCGATATTTTCAACCATTCGCATCCGCACATGTCGGACTTGAATTGCTCAAAATACCGCGTTGTAAATAAAATTTGGCAAATCTCAGAATATACAGTAAATACATAATCACAGATCACAGACACAGAGTATTTAATAATGCAGCGGAATTTAAAAGAAATAGTAGTTCATGAAACTACTATATAAAAATAAGATACATCAGAGTTAAACATGATGCAACAAAAAGTAACAAGATACATCAGGTACAAATCAGAATACATCACTGAAATCACTGGATACAGAAAGCAAAATAGATGGCTGGATCTTCAAGGAAAGCTCCAACTCTGAAGGTGAATCTTGAATGCTAACTCACTCAATCTGACTCGAGCGTAAAGCAAAATAAAAAACACTCGAGTCAGGACATAAATACTTATGAACTGTAAATAAACTCAAGTGAACAGTAACAAAAATGCATCAGTAACTTAAAGGATGCTTGGGATCGCCCATCCTTTAAGGATTCGTTAAACTATTTACTATGTAGTAATATTGCGCTACTATAATAATGTCTATAGTAAAATAAACATACTTTTAAATAGCGTTCCGGGCTACCCATATCACCCTTCACACATAATAGTCCCAGTAGTCCATCCAATATCATGCCATCTCCACTCTGGGTGACTGTCAGAGGATACCACACGGGGGACGGGAGAAAAACAAACTCGTAGTAAAGGCTCGGTATGGTAGGTGACATGGCACACAAGGCAATGCCATGGTAGATATACCAATTACGCACACGGGCTGGTGGTAACGCAGGAGCCACATACGCCCACCTCGGAACACACTCCCAATCAAAATCGGAGGATGGCCATCTAATCAATCACCAGTAAGAGTATAGTATCGAAGGAATGTGTCCGACCAGAGGTGCTACCTCCTTTGGCCCGAGATCGCTCCTGTTTTAGCCACCTTATGCCAACTCATGGGAGTTGGGTCCACGTAATATACCTCAAGAACGTCGCCACCATCCTACTTCATTCTGGAATCTCCACCACGTACACGGTTGCTAAAGTGGTTTTCGGAGTTGGCAGAGAGTATGACAACTTCTGATCCCGGTCTCTTTAACAACCAAACGTTATTATAACGCCGTGGTCATTTCAAAATAGTTTATACTTCAAAAGGATCAAATCATTTCATTTCAAAACTATATTCCTTTCAAAATAGTTTACACTTCGAAACCGAAACCATTTTTATTTCAAAACTATATCCAAATCAAATAGTTTATCATGTCCATTTCAAACATATATTCACCTTTAAAAAAAATTCATAATACTATCAAAGTATAACTTTTCCAAAACCAAAATACTTGAAATCATTACACTTTGAAAATCATAACATTCCGAAATCATTCATTTGAAATCATTCTTTTAATTCTTTACACTTTACAAATTTACTCCATGAAACCAAAATTTTCAATTTCCAACTTAATTCAATTCAAACCATCAGTTTCAATTAAATTTGCCAATAACTATTTCAAATCATATCAATTTCAAATATAGATTTGATCCATAAATTAAACTATTCAATTTTTAATATATTTCAAAGCTTTCATATCCCGCATTTCAAAAACTAATTTTTTTTTATAATTTCATATATCTCAAATCTAGTTTCATTATTACTTAGTTCTGAAATATTCATTTCATAAACCCAAGATTATTTAAATAAACTTACATTACAATTAAACCATATAACTTTTCATACAAATATAAACATCAATATTCCTTTATCAAATAAATCAAAATCAAATATCATTCCACATTCACATTCTTTGCTAAAATAAAGATCAAATCATTTCCAATCATTTCAAAATCATTAAAATATTACATCCTTTCTTCATAATCAAATCATTATTTGAATTCAAATCCAAATATTCAAATTTAAATATCATTTAAAAATCAAAATTTCATTCATTTATTATTTCAAACATCATTACAAAATACATTTCAAAATTCCATTCAAAAATTCATTTATCTCATTACATCTCATTCCGTTTAACATATAACCAAGTAAACTTTACTTAAAATTCAAATTCAAATTTAAATTCCTTAAAAATTCAAATTTAAATATTAAAATATATTCAAAACTTCTTAAATTTCACAATTAATCAATTTCCAAAAGTTAAATCATTTAACACTTTAAAATATAACTCAAACAGTGTTAAAATCTATAACATTTCAAACACTGTCAAATTATAGCAACGACAGCATTTATAAAGTGCTATCGTAGCTTATAGCTTCTAAAAATGGTTTAGATCAAGAATAACGGCATTTATAAAATGTTGTAATAGATATTTAGTTATTTCAAACATTGTTAGATTCAAAACAATAGCATTTAAAAATGCTGTCAAAAGACTACAACATTTTGAAAATGCTATAAAATTCCAGATTTCATTTTAGCTTTTCAAAAATAAAAATAAAACTCCAAATTTTTATTATAACTTAAAAATCATATTTCTAGACTTCAAAATTTCACATTTAAAATCATTTTAACATATGATTTAACACAACAAAATTTTTAGATCAAATATTCAATTTAAAAACTCCATTCATTTATTAAGTCAAAATTCACTGTTTATTAACATATAAATTAAATAAAACTTAAAATTTTACTTCAAATACAATTTCAAAACTTTAAATTTAATTTCCATTATTTATTTACATTTGAGAATAAAATTTAAAGTCTAAAATCACATTTACTCCAAATTTACATACTTGAATTCACTTAAATTCACAATTTCAAGATTTAATATTTAACTTTCTTAAAACCATAATATATATATTTTTAAATCAAAATTTCATACTTTTGAAAATACATATTTTTAATAAAAATCATTTAAAAATATACCACGGGGTCTGTATATAATTTTCTAACCTAGGTCAAGTGATACAGATATATAACATTTCAATCCGCAGTTTACAAAGAAAACCCGGGTTCTATCATTTCAAACCCGCAATCCCAAGTAAATAAAATACAATAAAAATCGCTCAGGCCTATCATTTCAGCCCATAATGATTTTTCCCTATTCTAAAGTCCGTTCGGGTATGTATCATTTCAACCCATAGTGATTCTATTCTAATAGGGAACTTGCAGTGTGAATATATGCATAAACAATATAAACAATGTCAATGTCACAATATGATGTCATATATCAGATGTCAGGTGATAATTAACAGTTTTAACATGGTAATAACATGGTATAGCATATCATATAATCAACATTAACTTGCATAACATTTTATATTACTAAACACTTGTCATCAATTCACTATTTCATAAGTATAAATGTCAGAGTAAGAAAGACTCACCTTTTACGAAGCTAGAGACAAACAACACACACAAGAGCGATTCCAAAGGCACGACAAGCACGATCTGATTTGAATTGATGGAGACCCTTTTAAACAAAAAAAATAAAATAACATACATAAGCACAAATATAGATATCGACATACAAATATAATAAACAACTTAAGTTTGCAAAACAATGGCAAAATATGAAAGATAATCGAACCTTAGAAGCAACAGACTTGCACAAGACAAATAGGCTTGTCACATGATCAAATGGGCTTGATCTCACCACACTAGGCTCAGCCCAGGTGTCAACATGGCTCGACCATGGCCTAGAGACAAGGCTTAGGGCAAGAAAGTGGAAGGTAAAGGCAAAACAAGTGGAAAGTAAAGGAGGCAAGGGGTTTGGGTCAAGGAATGGAAGGTTTTGGTGTAATTAGGCTCGGCCTATGGTCCTATGGGCTCGGCTTGGTGCATCTTCCGGTCAGGTTGGAGATGATAATGATGGCTATAGGTCATGGCAGCAAGTTGTGGTGGTGTTAGAGGTGGTGGCCAAGGCTAAACATGAAGGAAATGGGAATACAAGGCTCGGCTAGGCAATATTTGGAGTTTTAAGCAAAGTTTTGTGGAGATGGCTTCAATTGGATGGCCACCCCCCCTGGACGCCCCTCCGTAGGGGATCTTATCTGAAAAACATTCAACAGAACTTGCTGAACTGATTTCCTTGGATTTTTATCACATCTTCGAATGTGATCTTTGTGATTGATTGTTTCTATAATCGCTTTTGTGATTTGTCACTTTAAATTATAAAGGTTTCAAAACTAGTAGTAAATATCAAAACTCTTTGAATAAAAGGATTTCAACTCTATTTTTAATAACAAAGCTCTTTTCTTAACCCGTTTTCCAATCTATTAGTATATACAATTCTTTACCTCACTCGGATGAGAAATCTAATTAAACGACTTAGTAAAACAAGTGGTATGAAACGCTTGCGTTCACTTCGTCGGTTAATTCTTGGACTTGTTCGATTGAACCTCTTGTGACAATTTTATTAGTGAAGATTTACAGTTTGTTCGTAAATATTTAAGTTAAGCAAGTGGTTATGGGACATGAAGCTAAACTTCTATATTTACTAGCTTAGTGTAATTGACACTTCTCGTTGATCATGACGATCATTCTGATGATTTAGACTAGCAACTGTGCGATGTCTCTTGTTGCGAGGTTAGACTAGACACCACTTGTGTGATTCCACTCACACATACCTTTTTGCTTTTTGGTTAGTCTGGACCTTAATCTGTGTGATTCCATTCACACATGTGGGGTAGCTCCCCTTGGTCTTCGGACCGTCATGTGATAGGCCTCTTTCTCTTTTCTATGATTTCTGGACTTCTTGCATTGATTTCTAGAATTTATGTCATTGACTTGTTATGAGTACAAGTTTGGGGTATGATGCCCTTTCCGAATCTTTGAGAAGATTCTTGTGATATTGATTATCTCTTATTGATTGATCTTTTGTTGATCATTATTTACATACTTATAGTGGTATGTCATTATGGATGTTTATGTTTATGCCATATCTTTTATGTTATATCATGTCATCTGATATTTATAGCTAGACTGACCCGTTTATTATTTTCTTAAATAATACTCGGGTCAGACCGAGATGTTACAAGTGCTTCTGCTTGACTTCTTCCCAGGGATTCATCACTCTGACTTTTGGCTAACTGTTTAGATTAGCAGTTTTTGTTGTATACACTTGAGATATAGACTCATAGTTGTATTCTTTTGTATAGCACGTGTTGCTATTCTTTTGTATTATCGTGGATCTTACTGACCACTACTCTGATGTACACTTTCATGTGTTAGTTATATATTCATATCTTCTTCCGCCTTTGTGATATGGATATCTGTGACTGATTTGTGATATGATTATTTCTATGTTGTTTTCGAAGATTATTTATAGCCACCGTGTGATAAGCAATTACATGGATGGTCGCTCCTCAACAGCCTTATTCTCTGTGCTAATTGACAGCACTACTCCGGAGTGTTCTTGGCTAGCGTGGGTATAGAGGTGGGGCGTCACAGAAAGCAAAATAGATGGCTGGATCTTCAAGGAAATATCCAACTCCGAAGGTGAATCTTGAATGCTAACTCGCTCAATCTGACTCGAGCGTAAAGCAAAATACAAAACACTCGAGTCAGGACATAAATACTTATGAACTGTAAATAAACTCAAGTGAACAGTAACAAAAATGCATCAGTAACTTAAAGGATGCTTGGGATCGCCCATCCTTTAAGGATCTGTTAAACTATTTACTATGTAGTAATATTGCGCTACTATAATAATGTCTACAGTAAAATAAACATACTTTTAAATAGCGTTTCGGGCTACCCATATCACCCTTCACACATAATAGTCCCAGTAGTCCATCCAATATCATGTCATCTCCACTCTGGATGACTGTCAGAGGATACCACACGGGCTACGGGAGAAAAACAAACTCGTAGTAAAGGCTCGGTATGGTAGGTGACACGGCACACAAGGCAATGCCAGGGTAGATATACCAATTACGCACACGGGCTGGTGGTAACGCAGCAGCCACATACGCCCACCTCGGAACACACTCCCAATCAAAATCGAAGGATGGCCATCTAATCAATCACCAGTAAGAGTATAGTATCGAAGGAATGTGTCCGACCAGAGGTGCTACCTCCTTTGGCCCGAGATCGCTCCTGTTTTAGCCACCTTATGCCAACTCACGGGAGTTGGGTCCACGTAATTTACCTCAAGAACGTCGCCACCATCCTACTTCATTCTGGAATCTCCACCGCGTACATGGTTGTTAAAGTGGTTTTCGGAGTTGGCAGAGAGTATGACAACTTCCGATCCCGGTCTCTTTAACAACCAAACGTTATTATAACGCCGTGGTCATTTCAAAATAGTTTATACTTCAAAAGGATCAAATCATTTCATTTCAAAACTATATTCCTTTAAAATAGTTTACACTTCGAAACCAAAACCATTTTTATTTCAAAACTATATCCAAATCAAATAGTTTATCATTTCCATTTCAAACATATATTCACCTTTAAAAAACAAAGTATAACTTTTCCGAAACCAAAATACTTGAAATCATTACACTTTGAAAATCATAACATTCCGAAATCATTCATTTGAAATCAATCTTTTAATTCTTTACACTTTACAAATTTATTCCATGAACCAAAATTTTCAATTTCCAACTTAATTCAATTCAAACCATCAGTTTCAATTAAATTTTCCAATAACTATTTCAAATCATATCAATTTCAAATATAGATTTGATCCATAAATTAAACTATTCAATTTTTAATATATTTCAAAGCTTTCATATCCCGCATTTCAAAAACTAATTTTTTTTATAATTTCATATATCTCAAATCTAGTTTCATTATTACTTAGTTCTGAAATATTCATTTCATAAATCCAATATTATTTAAATAAACTTACATTACAATTAAACCATATATCTTTTCATACAAATATAAACATCAATATTCCTTTATCAAATAAATCAAAATCAAATATCATTCCACATTCACATTCTTTGCTAAAATAAAGATCAAATCATTTCCAATCATTTCAAAATCATTAAAATATTACATCCTTTCAAAATTTCATAATCAAAACATTATTTGAATTCAAATACAAATATTCAAATTTAAATATCATTTAAAAATCAAATATTTCATTCATTTATTATTTCAAACATCATTACAAAATACATTTCAAAATTCCATTCAAAAATTCATTTATCTCATTACATCTCATTCCGTTTAACATATAACCAAGTAAACTTTATTTAAAATTCAAATTCAAATTTAAATTCCTTAAAATTTCAAATTTAAATATTAAAATATATTCAAAACTTCTTAAATTTCACAATTAATCAATTTTCAAAAGTTAAATCATTTAACACTTTAAAATATAACTCAAACAGTGTTAAAATCTATAACATTTCAAACACTGTCAAATTATAGCAACGACAGCATTTATAAAGTGTTGTAGCTTATAGCTTCTAAAAATGGTTTAGATCAAGAATAACGACATTTATAAAATGTCGTAATAGATATTTAGTTATTTCAAACATTGTTAGATTCAAAACAATAGCATTTAAAAATGCTGTCAAAAGACTACAACATTTTGAAAATGCTATAAAATTCCAGATTTCATTTTAGCTTTTCAAAAATAAAAATAAAACTCCAAATTTTTATTATAACTTAAAAATCATATTTCTAGACTTCAAAATTTCACATTTAAAATCATTTTAACATATGATTTAACACAACAAAATTTTTAGATCAAATATTCAATTTAAAAACTCCATTCATTTATTAAGTCAAAATTCACTGTTTATTAAATATAAATTAAATAAAACTTAAAATTTTACTTCAAATACAATTTCAAAACTTTAAATTTAATTTCCATTATTTATTTACATTTTAAAATAAAATTTAAAGTCTAAAATCACATTTACTCCAAATTTACATACTTGAATTCACTTAAATTCACAATTTCAAGATTTAATATTTAACTTTCTTAAAACCATAATATATATATTTTTAAATCAAAATTTCATACTTTTGAAAATACATATTTTTAATAAAAATCATTTAAAAATATACCACGGGGTATGTATATAATTTTCTAACCTAGGTCAAGTGATACGGATATATATCATTTCAATCCGCAGTTTACAAAGAAAACCCGGGTTCTATCATTTCAAACCCGCAATCCCAAGTAAAATAAAATACAATAAAAATCGCTCAGGCCTATCATTTCAGCCCATAACGATTTTTCCATATTCTAAAGTCCGTTCGGGTATGTATCATTTCAACCCATAGTGATTCTATTCTAATAGGGAACTTGCAGTGTGAATATATGCATAAACAATATAAACAATGTCAATGTCACAATATGATGTCATATATCAGATGTCAGGTGATAATTAACAGTTTTAACATGGTAATAACATGGTATAGCATATCATATAATCAACATTAACTTGAAAAGCATTTTATATTACTAAACACTTGTCATCAATTCAATATTTCATAAGTATAAATGTCAGAGTGAGAAAGACTCACCTTTTACGAAGCTAGAGACAAACAACACACACAAGAGCGATTCCAAAGGCACGACAAGCACGATTTGATTTGAATTGATGGAGACCCTTTTAAACAACACAAAATATAACATACATAAGCACAAATATAGATATCGACATACAAATATAATCAACAACATAAGTTTGCAGAACAATGGCAAAATATGAAAGATAATCGAACCTTAGAAGCAACAGACTTGCACAAGACAAATAGGCTTGTCACATGATCAAATGGGCTTGATCTCACCACACTAGGCTCAGCCCAAGTGTCAACATGGCTCGGCCATGGCCTAGAGACAAGGCTTAGGGCAAGAAAGTGGAAGGTAAAGGCAAAACAAGTGGAAAGTAAAGGAGGCAAGGGGTTTGGGTCAAGGAATGGAAGGTTTTGGTGTAATTAGGCTCGGCCTATGGTCCTATGGGCTCGGCTTAGTGCATCTTCAGGTCAGGTCCGAGATGATAATGATGGCTATAGGTCATGGCAGCAAGTTGTGGTGGTGTTAGAGGTGGTGGCCGAGGCTAAACATGAAGGAAATGGGAATACAAGGCTCGGCTAGGCAATATTTGGAGTTTTAAGCAAAGTTTTGTGGCGATGTCTTCAATTGGATGGCATGTGTGACGCCCCACCTCTATGCTCACAATAACAAAGAGTATTAAAGGAAATACTGTCTGTTATTACGAAGAATAAGGCTGGATAGGAGCGGCCATCCGTAGTTAGGCCTTACACTAGTATTGGTTATTTCGATAGGAGTGGTATATATTTTTTTTTTCTTCTCTTATTTATTTACTCCCATCGACATACCCAATTCCAGTATAAAACGAACTACGATGGTTCATAATAGTTTAGGACAATAGACATAATAATAACACAGATAATATAAATGCGGAACACAGATAAAACAAAAGTCTCATATATGTATAATAACTGATGTCAGTTACAATACATGTGATACTTTACATATGATACAACTACAACTGTCGACTCTGGAAGTTACATATACAAGTACATTATCGTGAATAATATACATGAATATACAACATCCTATATAAATACACTGACTACTAAACATGACGACGACTACTCCAAAAGATATAAAGAAACTTCATAGCTCTAACAGCAACCCATAATGAGATATCAACAACCTGTAAATACTCGGTCTGACCCGAGTATTACATTCAAAAGAAAATAATACACGGGTCAGTCTAATTCAAACTCAGTTATTAGTGCTCAGAGACAATAATAATTACATAATGAATAGACGACAGTCACAATAATTCTCGTCTATCCGATCCTTAAATAAAGAAATCGGATAACGATAAATAGAACATGAAACAGTGTTAAACAACAAATCAGCAAATTAAACCAAAGCAGAATATTGAATTGAATAAACAAAACAGTTCAAAACATTGAAATATCAATTAAAATATTATTTCGAGTAGGGCTGCAGTACACGCACGCGTGCACTGCCTCGCCACTACAGCATATGGAATATGCAAAATATCATTAAATCGAACTAGAATAGAATATCATACGCACCATACCGTGTGGCTGTAGTTCACGCTTACGTGCACTGCCTTGCCACTATAGTGATGTCGTGCCCAAAAACTCAATTTCGTGTGGCTGCAGTTCACGCTTGCGTGCACTGCCACGCCACTACGGTGATGAATAACACAAGAACTCAATGAATCAAAAGTAAATGGCATCAACTCAAATCAAATGAATCAGATGGAGCTGCAACAACGAGCACAGTAGTATGAAGGTGAGGGCACCAAAGATATGGCACCACAGCACACTACAGTAAAATACACAGAGCAATCATATATCAGAATTGGAAAACCATCAAGAAAGTATACTTAGCATAGTTCAAAGGAATGCATATAATCGTGCAATAGTGAAACGAATCAGTGCAGTGACATGTACAATGCACAACCACGACACAGTGACAACAAAACAGGTCGAACACATGTGCACGAAACTCAAATGTGCAGTACGAAATGCACATGGTTAAATTTGAATCAGAGGTGCAACTTGGGTCTGTAGACATATCTAATTAATAATGCAACTGACTTGGTGGCCACTGTAAAAGATACGACATGCATGCAATAGTAAATCTGGACAGAGCAAACATCATACTCGAGAGTCAAGGCCATAATACTTCTCAATTCAACATGTCAAAAGTGGTACCAATACAACTCAAACTAAACCACAAAGACCAGAGGAAGTCTGGTTATAATGCAATAGCATGTAAATGAACTACAACTGCCGGAGTGGCACATAGTATGCAGTGATACCCAAAATCAACAGGAAAGAACTAGTCTTGCAACATGCTCCCAGCTAACAACAAAGCAACACTACAGGTATGCAGACTAAAGAGTAAAATAATCTGGACCAAATGCCATCAGGTCAGGAATTCAATACATTGCAAGTGCAACAGGTAAATGAAGATGCAGTGAAGCCAATATGGCAACCAATGATGAAGTATATAAGTGCAGACACATTACATGAGTACCAAGCTTCGAGTCAAACAACAGAAATGCAGACTCAATTATCAAATGCTCATAAACACTTGAATGTCTCAAGTGATATAAATTTTATGCTATGTGTACAGTAAAATTCAAGTGATACGACTCGACATAGTGCACCATGTTCATACCACTACACAAATGCATAAGGCAATAGAATGAAGACTGTACTCCAATGAACCTATCAACATATGATCAGTGCATGCATACAAATATACAATGCAAAAATTAATAGTAATATGGTACAATGAACACTAAATGAAGCTGGAAAGTGCAACAAGCAATTGAATTAACAGAGTTGTAGTAATCATCGTCATATGAACCAATGTCAAAATGCATAAAGCAACCAAGAACAGTCAACTAATAATATGATCTGTCTCAAGCTATACCAGGTACAACATGTATGTAGACTATGACGATATAAGATCAAGCTGCAACATGTACGTAAGGACAATCAGGTAGCAACAATGAATCAAGAAAGACTCATGTGTTACCCAAAACTCAAAACCAACCAGTGAACATGTAAATCAAAACCTGTATATAGTTTGAAACAATTATTTATGTGTCATGAATATATGCATAATATACAAGTACGATGCAGACAATGCCAACAAGACTTAGTTGCAAGATGCAACCAAGAAGCTACAGAGCTCAATACTATCAAGAGTACATGAATCCAACTCGAAGTAACACACGTGCAACTTCATCTACAAAGTGTATGCATATAGGCAGGTAATGACAAAGACTGGAAACGCAAAACTTCCAGATAAATACAAGCATCATGTAGCTGTTTAAAAAAATCAACAATGGAAGAAATCATTTCGAAACCGTGGTGGCTAATGAACTCAAACAAAAATACACGAATGCAATTAAAGGAAGTCGAACAGACCTAAAATCATCAAGCCATGGTTAAACAAAGTCGAACTATGCCAGAAACATCAGCACGAACCACGGTCGAATGGCCGAGCAAATCAAGTGACGAAAGTATAGGAATTCAAAAAGGGTCAGATAACTCACTTTCGTAGAATAATCAGAAATCCAAAGACAATTTCAACATATACATAAATACGAACGAACATCAAAGGGATTCGAACTTTCAATTAAAACCCCAATTCAAAATCTCTGAAATTCAAATTAGATGTGAGTGAGGGAAGATTAACTCACCTTGGATTCGAAAGTCGCGTACTTCAGAGACGAAGCGGAGTCGATCGAAACCCTAATTTGGAAAGGTGGATGAACACGAGATGAAGCCGCCATTTATTTCTCTCGTATGTTATTAGGTATGGTTTTCCAAGTGAAGGGGGATCGGGTCGAATTAGAACAAGAAGGAAACGGCAATGATAAACCTCTCTGCCTCAAATAACGAATGAAACTTGGGCTACAAATTAAATTTCAAAGCCCACACAATACTCAACAAATTATTAAAAGAATTTTTAACCCAAAACCCCAATAGCAATTTGCAAACAATTTAATCACCTAGTGACAGGAATTAATTGCTACGAATTCCCGGGCTGTTACAGCATGGCTTGTCATGGTCAGAGGAGGAGGATATGTTTGCTGCTGTAGATGGTGGAGCTGATGGTGGAGGTGATAGGCCAAGAATCATATGTGAAGTCAAGGCAAATTTAAGCAGAAAACAAGGCAAATTCCAGGAAGAAAGGTAGAAAAGAATAAAGAGAAGCCATTAACTTGGAATTTTTTTTCTCAATTGAGAAATAGCTGTGAGTTGAAGAGGATAAGAAGTATTTTCATGTGAAAGGCAATGGGAAATGTACGGCTATCAAGGAGAAAATGAAAAGCCAAGGAAATGAAGAGACTAGCTATTGAAAAGTCACAAGAAATGAAGAGCCTTGTCTCTTTGAATTTCTAATTTCTTTTTAAAATTTAAATACATGTAAAATATGTATAAATACAGATAAAATACGAAAATATAGTAAATAAACAAAAATAAATAAATAAATATTAATTAAATATAATTAAATTAAGAAAATAGCGAAGAAATTGTAAACTAGGCTTGAAAATTTGAAAATAAATGAAATGAACTTTGGAAAAATTGTATGTACATGAAAAATATTTATAAATAAAGATAAAAACATAAAAATAAAATGCATACATAAAAATGAATAAATAAATTTTAATTAAATATAATTTAAATAAAGAAAATAACAGAAAAATGGAAACTAACCTTTAAAAATAGAAAATAAATTCAATGAGCTTTGGAAAAATTCAAACATCACTTTAAAAATATTTAAAAGGTAAAAATATATGTAAAATAACATATAATACAATTTAGAATAAGATATGACAATTAAAAATGTTATTCATATAAAATAAAAAATAGTGTTAAATAAAACAATTTACACCCAATTTTGTAAAAAGCATAACTTTCACAATATTATTCGGATTTCAACGAAACGAAAAGCAGTGTTCTTGAAATTTTATTTACTTTCATAATAAAAGAAAAAATTCAAATTTTCAAACTTTCATATTTTAATTTTAAAAGTCAAAGTTTGACCATTTTGACCAAAATTCACATTTTCTGGAAATATTCAATTTATGCATGTTTGAAATTCTAATCCACATAAAAATCAACATTTATATTTCAAATAACAAAATATATTCATTTTGATAAATAAAATAAAGTTTATTTGAATTAGGAATTTAAATTTAAATAATTAACATATACAACTACAATAATCAGAAAATACAGGGTTGTCACACCTTTCTTCGATGCAGATAGAAGGAGCCGCGAGCAAGTAGAATCAACCGAAGATTGAAATTCCAAGGATCGAATATCGAAATTGAAGCCGAGGCCTCTCGAAGACGAGCGAAACCGAAATCGAATCAAAACCCTAATTTTTTTGCCGAAGAGGGACGAACGATACGAGGCTGCCATTTTTGTTTCTTTCGTTCGTTTAAGGTTTAAAACGAATTGAATGAAAATTGAGTATGGGGAAAACGAGCATTTGCCTTGATAAGCACCACAACTCCAAATAATGAAACGTGGGCTAAATTTCGTTTAAAGCCCGCACACTCTTTATCAAATTACTAAAAGATTTTCCAACTTTTTAAAAGAGTTTCGACTGGAAAAAAAACCTTCCAATAGAAATTAATAGCCCGATTTAATCGTCTAACAACGATAATTAAATAATGCGAAATCCCGGGTTGTTACAATTTAATTTAACTTTTAATTAATTTTATTTATTGCATATAATTTGACAGTTAGAATTTATTTATTTGCATATTAACTGCCAGTCATAGTTATGTTAAATTTTTATTTCATATTAACTGCCAGTTAAATTTACATTTATTTTTGCATATAAACTGCTAGTTTAACAGTTGTTAAATTTATTATTGAATATAAACTGTTAGTTAATACATGTTACTTATTACCCGTATAATTTATATGCTCTATATCGAGGATTGTTTAAATTGGATGATGATTGCAAATAATAGTTGATGATTGATATTTGGATGAATAGATGCTATATTTATATTGTATAAATTGCAAGTCATCATGCCATTTTCATTTCATTCAGGATTGCTGTTTGAAATGATGCACAACCGCTTTTTTATTTTAAATTGCGGATTGAAATGATAAACATCTGTATCTCTTGACCATAGGGTAGAAAATTTTATACAGGCACCGCGGTATATATATATAAAAAAATATTTTGAAATGATTTTCTATGGTTTTGTAAAGTTATATATATATGGTTTATTGGATATTGATTTGGTTGTTGATAAAGGTTATTACATATATAGTAATTTCCGGTTTTTAAGCTTTGTATAAATTTGATTTGAAGTTTAGAATAAAGTTTGATTTTAAGATCAAATAAGATTAAGCATTTATTTAACAATTAATTTCTGGAGTTTCTTTGACTTAAATGAGAATAAGGTTGGAAGATGAATATTAAGTTAAATTGGAATTAAATAAAAAGTTAGAATTTTTAAAGGATATGATTTTATAACTTGATTTTGTGTAGAGTGATCTAAATGAATATCAGGTTGATTTAAATGAATATATCAAGTTTAATAAATTGAAAGATTTTCCAATTATGTGAAGTTGAAGGTTTTACTTAAATTATATTGAATTCATTAAGTAAACATTTCAAGTCTAAATAATAAGTAATTGAATTTGATATATATGGGTTTGTCAAATGAGTTTGTTTTTGAAATGGTGAAATATTTAAAGCTTTGAAACATAAGAATTAAGAATGGTATTTGGAAGTTTAAATCGATATTTGGAATTGATTTGTGAAATGTAGAGAAGCTATTTTGTTTTATAAAAGAAATTTAATATTTAACCATTTGAGAGATGGAAATTTGTTTCAAAGTTATGATTTTCAAGGTAGTATAATTTGGAAATATTATATTTCAGAGTTTTGATTTCTAAATATTTTACTTTGAAAACCCTATGAGTTTGGAAAGAATATATATGGGAAAATAAAATGACATTATATTGGTTTGGGCCTAAATGATATCGTATTGATTTGGGGTTTTAAAAATATAAACGATATCGTATTTATATGGGTTTAAAATGGATATTTTATTCTATTTTTAAAGTATAATTATATTAAATGACCGCGGTGTTATAATAATGTTTGGTTGTTGAAGAGACCGGGATCGGAAGTTGCATACTCTCTGCCAACTCCGAAAACCACTTTAACAACCGTGTACACGGTGGAGATTCTAGAATGAAGTAGGTTGGTGGAGGCGTTTCCTGCAAGGTAAATACGTGGACCCGACTCCCGTGAGTTGGCATAAGGTGGCTAAAACAGGAGCGATTCTCGGGCCAATGAGGTCATTCCTCTGATCGGACAATCCTCTTCGATATTATACTTTGACTTTGGATTATTTCTATGGCCACTTTTACTTTGATTTTTGGGGTAGTTTGTTCAAGGTGGGCGGTAGTTGCGGCTACGCGTTTCCATCAGCCCGGATAGCAATTGGTATATCTACCCTGGCATTGCCTAGTTGTGCCGTATCACCTACCATACCGAGCCTTTACTACGAGTTTCTATTTGTGTCGTACCTATGGAGTGTCTTCTCGTAGTCTCTCGATCAGGAGATATGCAGGCACTGTATAGACTATTGGCACTATTACGTGTTAAGGTGGAAAATGTAAAGCCTTAACGCTATTTTAAAGTAAGTTTATTTTACAATTAGACACTATTATAATAGTGCAATGTACTACATAGTAAATAGTTTAACGGATCCTTAGGAGATGCAAATCTCGAGCATCTTTTGAGTTACTGCACTCATATTTATTTCTGTTAATTTACCTCACATAAGATCTTTTAGTCTGACTCGAGTGTTTTTGTCTTTTCAAATCCGCTCCGGTCAGTCCGAGCGTTTCAGTATCGAAGACTTTAGCTCTGGAGGACGAAGACGGAGATTTCTATTATTATTATTATTTATATTCCACTACACTCATATTGTTCCGCTGCATTGTTATATGGTATGTGTACTTTGATATGTATTGTATAGATAAAATCAAAGGTTTTGTAAAACAGCTTCATGAACTGTATATTTTGATTATTATATTTTATCCTTCCGCTGTGAGATTCTGTTTAGTTTTATTTCTTTCTCGTTTTTCTCATTTACCCCATAACAATCTGCCATTCCGTATGGGTTGAATTGGCACGTGTGTCGATTTAAATCGTGCGAAAAGGCAGGACGTTACATCTGGTATCAGAGCTTTGGTTTAGCGATAAACCTTAGCTTTGTGGGGTCGGACTCTTTATTAATAGGGTAGTAATACCCTATGGGAGTCGCTAAGCGTATATATATGAGAGAGCATATTTTTTAGTGTTATAAAAAGGTTTTTATATTATGTTAATCTGTTCCGTTTTGTATTTATAAATTCTGGTTGGTGCACGGGATGCTGTGACATCAATAGGTATTTCTAAACACTTAATAGGACAGACCGGCGTAATATTTGTTTTTAATATAGGTGAATGAAATAATCTCGCCTATTACATTTTCTATATATATAAAATAATTTTTTCAAAAGATATCTTTAGTTGGCTGCAACAGATTGGTTGTTAGGTAATAAAGTGTATAAATAATAATTGAAATAAGATTGAAAAGAAATAAATAAAATTCGGAAATTTAGAACTTAAGTTCCAGGGTTTTGAAATTTCTTTCGAATAAATTTTGGATAAGTACCTTCTGATCTAAATATTTATTATAATTCGGAAAAAATTGTTTTTAAAAAAAGATTTTGGAGAAAATAAGTTAGTACTTTCCTCTCTGTCACTGGAAAATAATTTCGATGATGGCGGCCGCATCATCGACTTTCATTTTTGAGTTTCGAAGGGGATAGGCCACTGTAGTAATTTTACTGCAGATTCATTTCTGAAAATAAATAAATTTTGAATTGTTTTAAATATAATTAGAGATATATAAGTTGTAAGAATATATTTATCTATTATTTTAAAAAAAAATTAAAATTTAACCCGGTATTTAAATTCCTTAATTTCCATTAATTAACTGTTTCAATTAGTGTAGTGAAACGGAATTTAACTAATAATTGAAACCCTAAATGAAATAAGAGACTTAAATGCTAAGTTATAAATGGAAATTAAAGGAAATTTGGAATTTGTAACATATGAAACAAAGAGTGATATTGTTGAACATTAAAATTAAAGGATGATAAAACTTGTATAAGTTCATTTGCATTTTCTTTAACATATATAACTTACCAAATATAAAAAGTTGAAATGTTTAATAAGAAATGTAATGGAAATTGTACAAGTAAAAGTAGGTAATGAAATATCTAATGAATTTGCTGTTAAATGAGAATTTAATGTTATCAACTTAAGTTATAATTGAAATTTTACTGAGTAAATATAATTAAAGGTAAGTATGACAATAGATTGTTATAAACTTAAGTAAATTAAAGTGTAAATAGATGAGGTCATGCAATAATAAATGAATGAATAATTATAGTAGTTAATGGCGTGACCTGAGTAATGGAAATGAATAATAGTAAGTAGTAAATAAATGAATGTAATATAAATAAGAGAAATTGTAAACTTAAGAAAAAGGGTTGAAGTTATTTCTAAATAAAATTGAAAGAAATAAATGAAAATAAAATGATAAACTGTTATATGAATGAAAAGAATCAAACAACAAATGTATGAATGAAATTAATAGGGATAAAACAAAAATTTGTTGTTTGTTTTGGGTTTTAGTTGTTTGGGTAAGGATACTTTAAATTTGTAAGAATGAATGAATAATTTATTTAGTTTTATCTAAGACTGTTGAGTAAATGATGCGCTAGCAGTTTATTCTTCATTCCGTACAATTTGAAAGCTTTGAACCCTAACAACTATTCGTTGTTTGATTGAATGATTGCTTTGTATTTGTGGTGTATGTTGTTGTGAAATTGATGGTTGTTGCATTGATTCGTTGTTAGTGATTAAAACCACTTAAATATTCCACTTTATATTAATTGTTAACCCTTTAGATTTTAAAGTGAAATGCAGGTTATGGAAGCAATTGCTACTGCTTTTGGTTCCATAAATTAAGCGTAAATTGCCCGACAAATAGGTACGTTTCGGATTACGATTGTATCGCTATTTTATATAATTTCCCGTGCTGGGATATACTATTTTGGATATTATATGTGATATAATTGTTATATTTTGATATTTTATTTTCTCCCGAGCCTCTCCGTACAAAGGAGACTCTGCCAAAATTTTCCGTAAATTTTGGACATAGAAAATTTTTGAAAAGTGTTTTCCAAACTTTAGTAATTTGAGTACATAAAAAAAAGATTTAATTGTAATAAATTGGTATACGTTATTTTAATTAATTAATTTTGTAAATTATTTTTTATAAATTTAATATTTTGAAAAAGATATATTGTCTATTTAATTTGTTAATTTTCTTTTCCCTTCTTTTCTTCTTTTCGGGGACGAAAAGTTTTGAGTAGGGGAGAGTGTAACGACCCGTAATTTTGACAATTAAAGATAGTAAATTTAATAAGATTTTGTAGTTAAATATGAAAGAAATTAAAATTTAAGATTTATAACTGGAATAATACTAAAATGAAATGCAACAATATTAATTAAAGAAAATTATTAACAATTTGGATGGAATTCCAATTAATTGAAATAGAGTAAGGTTATATTTGGTTATAAAGTGAACATAGGGAAAAAGAATGTAAATATTGAATTCATTAATGAAATGATACATTGTTAATGGAAATTGAATAAAATTCGTGTTATGAAAGAAATGGTAACATTTGTTTGTAAGTAATAAACTTATAAATGTAATTAAAGGCTAAATGGTGCAACTATTATATATATTACCTATTTATTTGGTCTATTAGATTTAATTGGATATAAATGTCAATTAATTCCTTTAATTAGTGCAATTAATGTATGTTTAATTGATAATGGTAAAAGGGTTGATTATATACAGTGTAACCAACGTAAATTTTTATCATAGTATGACCTTTGATTTGAATAAAAGGATGGAAATCAGTTTACTCAAATTTATTGGAATTGGAAATTTTAATAAGTGAATTTATTACAATCAATGAAATAAAAGGTTACGTAAATGAATGGTAAGATGAAATGGTAAAATATTTATGTAATGGAAGATATAACAATGTTGACTATGCATATAAGGTAATAACTGATTTAATAAGAGAATGAAAACAAGGTAAATTAATTAATTGAGACTTTAATTATAATTAATGTGTGAAATTGACCAAAGTTTAATAAAATGGAAATATAGTAGTTAATGCAAATAAAGGATGGAAATTGGGGTATATTAATGTAATGAAATGTAGAACAAATGTCAACTATGTTATTAGATCATAAGTTTGGACCATAAATAAAATTCTAAAAAACAATAAAACTACAATGAAGTAATGAACTGGAAGGTTCTAATGCGTATTAGAATATAATTTAATAACAGGAATTGGAATACTAAATGTCAGTTTTAATGATGAGTTATATGAATATTGATTGATAGAGAAAAAGATTTATTTAGTATGTAATTTAATGCTTGTTGGAAACTGTAATTTTATAAACATGTTGCTTGACCATAAATAAGTATTATAATGTTCACGTATTTATTTAATTGATTTCATCAATTAGGGTCTGTTTTGAAGTGGAAGATTAAAATTAATTGGAAATAAATTTATTAAAATCTTTCAATTGAAAAAGGAAAAGAAACAAAGTGCAATTAATAAAATTAATGTAAGAATGTTTTCATTATGAATGTACATTATTTGGAAATATAAGAATGGATTTAATATTGTATAAGTTGATCATTTTAGAATATAAGAATGTTTACATTTATGAATTGCAAGTAACGAATAAGCATTTTAAGGAAAATAAAAGAATGTTGAGGAAATAAAGTGAACGTTTCCACTCTGAATATAAATATAACGTTGTAAAAAGAGAAAATTGAATTTTTAAAACAACATTTTACAGTAGTTAAATAGCAGGCATAGGTTGCGCGGAAGTGATTTTATTACTAATCTTGAAATTTAAAATAAATTAAATAATTGAGCTCATAATTACATGTCGAGAAAAATGTTATTTTTAAATTTGAATTTTTAAATCATGGTTCATATTTTATTTATGTATCCGCTGTCCCCGTTATGTAAATTGGTCTTTTTAAATTTAGTTATGTTGTGGTAATTAAATCTTTAATGAATGTCAAATTTGGTATGCTTGGGGTTAAAAAAATTAATTGTGTGAACAAATGTTTTGAAATTTGAATTCTAAAAGTTTGTTTATAGAGTAGAGTTGGTCTATTCATTCCCTTTCTAATTAATAGTTGTCACACTTTTTTTTTCATTGTTTACTCATTTGTTCCATTACTCATTTCCATTTACATGGTCTAAAGCCTTTTCATTTCATGAACGTTACATACTTTTTATATTTTTAATTCTTTCTTTCACCTCTTTTAATATCTACCATTTTTATTGGGTTGTTCATATTTTTACTTTATTTCAATTCCTACTTTGTTTATATTTAGCTTTATTAGCTTTTCACTAGTTTCATTCCTCATTCTTGTAGCTTCATTTCATTTTTTTTAAAATTTCATCTTCTATAGCTTCATTTTTTGTCACTCTTCATCTTCCTCCTTTTTTTCATGTTTCTTCTTCAAATCTCCTTTCTCTCTTTTTTTCCTAAAGCTTTTTTTCCTCTTTCTTCTTCTTATTCTTCAAATCTTCTTCTTTTTCAAAGTTTCCTTCTTCTTTTTTGTTCTTCTTCTTTAATTTTTTTTTCTCTTTTAAACCTTCTCTTCTTTCCATGTCTTTTTCTTCAAATCCAAATTTATATAATCTTCTCTTCAAAACTTTCTATAAAAAAAATATATATTAAGATAGCAAGGAAACAAAACAAAATGCGAAAGTAGTTGCAGATCCAAATTTGGCTAAGTAGAAAGGTACGCAATACTAAAAATTCCATTGCAAGTTAAATAAAATATATGATGTGATATATAATTTTTTTTCTTTTTTTGAAATTTCAATCACCATTAATGCGTATAACTTTCTCCTACGACCTCAGTTTCACATGCGGTTTTCTCCGCTAGGTTCTTATTGGAATTCCGGACGCTTTGACGCTGGTTCGAACGAATTCTGAGACCGTCGAAATTTTGGGTTTAAATCGGATTTAAATTCGATTTAAATCCCAAAGGTGAGCGTTTTAACCCACACACAACTTCAAAAACTTCTTATGTTTGTTAAATTGATTTTAGATATGAGTAGAAATTTATTTATGACTGTTTGGCAGATTTTATTCATTATCTCTGTTAAATCGCATTTATTTAATTTAACTGTTAATTAATTTTATTTATTGCATATAATTTGACAGTTAGAATTTATTTATTTGCATATTAACTGCCAGTCATAGTTATGTTAAATTTTTATTTCATATTAACTGCCAGTTAAATTTACATTTATTTTTGCATATAAACTGCTAGTTTAACAGCTGTTAAATTTATTATTGAATATAAACTGTTAGTTAATACATGTTATTTATTACCTGTATAATTTATATGCTCTACATCGATGATTGTTTAAATTGGATGATGATTGCAAATAATGGTTGATGATTGATATTTGGATGAATGGATGCTATATTTATATTGTATAAACTGCAAGTCATCATTCCATTTTCATTTCATTCACGATTGCAGTTTGAAATCATATACAACCGCATTTTTATTTTAAATTGCGGATTGAAATGATAAACATCCGTATCGCTTGACCATAGGGTAGAAAATTTTATATGGGCACCGCGGTATATATATATATATATATAAAATATTTTGAAATGATTTTCTATGGTTTTGTAAAGTTATATATATATGGTTTATGGGATATTGATTTGGTTGTTGATAAAGGTTATTATATATGTAGTCATTTCCGGTTTTGAAGCTTTGTATAAATTTGATTTGAAGTTTAGAATAAAGTTTGATTTTAAGATCAAATACGATTAAGCATTTATCTAAAATTTAATTTATGGAGTTTCTTTGACTTAAATGAGAATAAGGTTGGAAGATGAATATTAAATTAAATTGGAATTAAATAAAAAGTTAGAATTTTTAAAGGATATGATTTTATAACTTGATTTTTGTGTAGAGTGATCTGAATGAATATCAGGTTGATTTAAATGAATATATCAAGTTTAACAAATTGAAAGATTTTCCAATTATGTGAAGTTGAAGGTTTTACTTAAATTATATTGAATTCATTAAGTAAACATTTCAAGTCCAAATAATAAGTAATTGAATTTGATATATATGGGTTTGTCAAATGAGTTTGTTTTTGAAATGGTGAAATATTTAAAGCTTTGAAACATAAGAATTAAGAATGGTATTTGGAAGTTTAAATCGATATTGGGAATTGATTTGTGAAATGTAAAGAAGCTATTTTGTTTTATAAAAGAAATTTAATATTTAACCATTTGAGAGATGGAAATTTGTTTCAAAGTTATGATTTTCAAGGTAGTATAATTTGGAAATATTATATTCCAGAGTTTTGATTTCTAAATATTTTACTTTGAAAACCCTATGAGTTTGGAAAGAATATATATTGGAAAATAAAATAACATTATATTGGTTTGGGCCTAAATGATATCGTATTGATTTGGGGTTTTAAAAATATAAACGATATCGTATTTATATGGGTTTAAAATGGATATTTTATTCTGGTTTTAAAGTACAATTATTTTAAATGGCCGCGGTGTTACAATAACGTTTGGTTGTTGAAGAGACCGGGATCGGAAGTTGTCATACTCTCTGCCAACTCCGAAAACCACTTTAACAACCGTGTACGCGGTGGAGATTCCAGAATGAAGTAGGTTGGTGGAGGCGTTTCCTGCAAGGTAAATACGAGGACCCGACTCCCGTGAGTTGGCATAAGGTGGCTAAAACAGGAGCGATTCTCGGGCCAATGAGGTCATTCCTCTGATCGGACACTCCTCTTCGATATTATACTTTGACTTTGGATTGATTCAGTGACACTTTTACTTTGATTTTTAGGGGAGTTTGTTCGAGGTGGGCGGTAGTTGCGGCTACGCGTTTCCATCAGCCCGGATAGCAATTGGTATATCTACCCTGGCATTGCCTAGTTGTGCCGTGTCACCTACCATACCGAGCCTTTACTACGAGTTTCTATTTGTGTCGTACCTATGGAGTGTCTTCTCGTAGTCTCCCGATCAGGAGATATGCAGGCACTGTATAGACTATTGGCACTATTACGTGTTAAGGTGGAAAATATAAAGCCTTAACGCTATTTTAAAGTAAGTTTATTTTACAGTTAGACACTATTATAATAGCACAATATACTACATAGTAAATAGTTTAACGGATCCTTAGGAGATGCAAATCCCGAGCATCTTTTGAGTTACTGCACTCATATTTATTTCTGCTAATTTACCTCACATTAGATCTTTTAGTCTGACTCAAGTGTTTTTGTCTTTCCAAATTCGCTCGGGTCAGTCCGAGCGTTTCAGGATCGAAGACTTTAGCTCTAGAGGACGAAGACGGAGATTTCTATTATTATTATTATTATTATTATTATTTATATTCCACTACACTCATATTGTTCCGCTGCATTGTTATATGGTATGTGTACTCTGATATGTATTGTATAGATAAAATCAAAGGTTTTTTAAAACAGCTTCATGAACTGTATATTTTGATTATTATATTTTATCCTTCCGCTGTGAGATTCTGTTTAGTTTTATTTATTTCTCGTTTTTCTTATTTACCCCATAACAATTCGCCATTCCGTATGGGTTGAATTGGCACGTGTGTCGATTTAAATCGTGCAAAAAGGCGGGACGTTACAATTTTGAAATTAAAGAAATGTATTGAGAAAAAAAGTGACTATTTGTTAATATGCGATCAAGATTTTTAAACCATTTTTTTCTTTTAAAAGTTGTTCAAAAACAAAGGATAAGAAAAGTATGAATGTAAAATGTATAAAAATATATGTATGTTAAAATCTTGAACTAAATTGAAATTGTAATGCGAAGAATAATTGAGATAAATATTTTATATGTGTAGATATAAATATAAAAGAAGATACAAACATTTTAATAATAAAAACATATGTTCTATATGAAATTTTATTTACTTAAAGGGTTAAACAAATTTACAAAAATAATTTGAGCCAAGGATATAAACATAAAAATGATTTTTTTTGTGACATTTGTAAATTAAAGAGAATAGGTAAATACATGTGTAAGGGAATTAAACTATGGAAACAACAAATGTAATAAAATGGGATAGTGGCAAAGGAATTGTTTTCTTTGAGTTAAATTTGAAAAATAAAACATGCAAAAGGAAAAAATAGCCAGGCCATTTTCATTTCTTCTAAAAATCCGAGAGAACCAAAATTTCTAAATCCTCTTCAATCTAAAATCTCCTACCTTCATTCTTTCTTCACAATTTTAAGATTCTATTAAATCCAAATTAAAGAAAATTACAAACCAAACCTGAAACAAATTCAAAACCAGAAGTACAAAAGCAAGTTTAAATCAAAAATCTCAAATCTGGAACAAGAATCGGGAGCAATAAAAAAATCAAACAGCAAAGCAAAGGGTTCAATTCAATCAACTTCAAGCTGATTCATAAGTAACTCAGGGATCAAGCAAGCTAACAACATCAGGTTTAAATTCAACAAATAAAAGATCAGTAATCAAAAGCACAGATCAAATTCAAAGTTTCCAGTTTCATTCCAGGTTTTTGCTGCCTCTATTTCAAACTGTTCCAGGTGAGCAAACCCTTTTTATTTAAAGCTTTAAATCTGGATTTGTAGGTTGAAAGTTTAAGTTGTTGTGGAAATGCTTGATGTGCCTGCAGGTTTATGTTATATATGTATATATAATGATATCGTGTGCATATCTGTGAACACATATATATTGGCTCTGTTCATAGTTAACAGGCCTTTAAAAGATTCAAAAACAGATTACTTTTCCCCTAATTTGTTATATGTTATAATTTATAAACAAATTTTGTTTGAAATGCTAAGATATAGGTTTTAAAAATATTTTCAAGAAAAATTTGATGGTAATTGTGTCTGGAAAGGAAGAATATACAGAAAAACTAAAAATTATCAAGATTTTGACTTGCTTGAATTTAAGATTCAACCTTATCATTTAACACATTTTTGAAAACCATGATTTTTAATGTTTATATCTGGATTTTTAAGTTTGTAAATATCGAGAATGTTGAGATGAACGAAAAATGGTTCTTCGTCGATTTCCAACGATCGACACAAGGATGATCGATGCGACTGTGGTTAGAGGAAGTTTTAGTAATGGCGATCGCCAGAAAAATAATGGTTAAATTTATAGATCGCCGTGGAAGTGGCACGATGGCAAGTTAGGGTTTAATGTCCTATTTTGATTAGGGTAGTTGTCGAAGCTCGTGTTCCATCGTGGTTGGATCGGAACCGACTGGAGGTGGCCAGGTTGGTAAGTCGTGTCGTGGAGCAACTCTGGGTGGATGGACGAGTTCTCTTGTGGTCTAGATCATCGGTGCGAGGCGTTTTTCATTGATCAAATTTTGGGGTCCTGCTGTCTTGATGGTTCGAATTTGATTTCAGGCATTATCGTTGAACCTAGGTGGCCGTGATGTTTGTTGGGGTTGTCGTTGACATGTTGGAGGCGACGAAGCTGGTTCGAACATCGACGGTGATGTGTACACGTGCACGGGTGGGTGATGGTATCTGATGTAGTTGTTAATTTGGGGAAGAAGCATAGGGCTCGGGTTATAGCTCGAAGACGAACGTGATTTTGTCGTGGCTCGGGGAGATTTTGAAAATTCTCGGTTCAGTGAAATCAAGGGGAAAGTAATTTTTAAGTTTAAAAGAAAATCAAAATTTTTGAAACAATTTTGCTAAAACCAAAGTTTTCGTGAATGTTAGAAGTTATCCAAGTTTAAATTTATTAAAGGTTCTAAATGAAACTTATTTTAAATTAACTAAGTTTAAATTTGTTAAAAGATTTTTGTTAAATAAAGTTATTTCAATTTAAATTGAGTTTTGAGTATTTAATCTATATAACTTTTATTTTAAAAGTTTATTTCCAAAAACTTAATAATATTAAAGAAGTGGATCAATGTTACAAATGTTTTAATTATTAAATTAACTTTTAAAGTCTAAGTTAAATTATTTGTTAAAGGAAATTAATTACGTAAAATTAATTTCTTAATGAAAATAATTAAGATAAATTAATTAATGATCTAAAGATTGATTAATCAAGTGTTTTAAAGTTCATTAATTAAGGATAATTGATTAATGTAATTAAGGTAATTAATTTAAGAAGTAATTAATTAATTAAAGGTTAATTAAATTAATTCATAATTAAGGATTAATTAATGATTTATTAATAAAGGTGATTAAGAATTAATTAATTAATAATTAAGGATAATTAATTAAGGGTTAATTAATTAATGTAATTACTTATGGACTAATTAATTAGAGGATAATTAATTAAGGGTTAATTAATTGTTGTAATTAATTAAGGATAATTAATCAAAGGATTATTTATTAATTAAAGGTTAATTAACGATTAAAGAGTAATTAATCAAAATGGTTTGTAATTAGTTAATGATTAATTAACCAGGATTAGAAATTTATTCATAAGTAATTAATGTGATTTAATTTAAATCAGATAATTTCATTTATTTTTACTTATGGATGTTTGTATTCTATTGGATGTTAAATTGTTTGTTATCTCAGGTATGCGATGCTTTGCGATATGAATTATTCTGATTTGAGCTGTGATTAATGTAATTTATTCAGCTGTGATGTAATTTATTTATTTAGAATGAATGTAATTTATTATCTGTGATATACATCTGTGATCTGTGAATGAAAGATAAGCGTTAAAGCTTATACCGCTTATCAAATATATTTCTATGTTTGAATCTCTAATGATTGATGATGTTGTTGCACTATTGTGTGTAAAACCCCAGGACCACACTATACACACACAAATATGGATAGCACGAGGAAATTGGTTAAGTTATAGATTTTTGAAATGGGTTTTAAAAGTTGAATTTTGTTTTCAAATGGTTTTGGAAATGGATTTGGGTTAAACATGGAAAGCTTTTGAAAAGGAGTTATGAAGATAAAAGTTATTTTTGAATAACTTGATTAAGCTTTGAATTTAGATAATTTAATTTAAATTTGAATTCAAAATTTGAAATTGAATTCTATGTTTAGAAACTACGGTTTAAAGTTGTTATATAAGTTATATATGGGTTAAACCATTTTAAAGGGTATTGATTTGGGAATTTGAATTTAATTCAAGGGTTTCAACTCATGCAAATATAATTGGATTTTTCCGAAACAAAAACTATCTGTTTCCAAATAATAATAGCTTTCATACAAAGAAAGGATTTCCAATTTGTATCGAAAGTTTCAAGTTTGAAAAGAAATTGTGAATTGTTTTGAAAGCCATGAATGAACCTTTGTGAAAGATTATTAAACCTTGTTTATCGAATAGGATTTTAAATGGTGTATCTTTTATATAAAAGATTTGAATTGAAAATGGTTTTGAAAGCGATAAATTAAATCTTTGATTTAAAGATTGGATGAGTTAATCCAATTTGAAAAGGAAATACTTTTTAAAAGCTGAATGAATCTTTGTGAAAGATGGTAAACTTTGTGAAATGAATCTTTTTGTTTGAAAGATTGGAAATGGTAATTTGTTTAAAATATTTGAAAGAAAGGTTTTGGACTTTAAAATTTGTGACTTAACTGAAGTCCCATATCCATATGTTTTAAAATATTGCGCTCATTATTTGGTTTAGCCGGGAGAGGACCTTTGTGTTATATAACCCTTTCTCAATAATGATACATCGTTATGGATAGCATTTGAGGGCCGGTGGTGAAGACCGGGTATTTTCAAGAATGAAATGATAGCCCGTCGATTGTCTCTGCATTGAGTCGCGTAGGTACGGAGATTCCCTAAGTGATGGGAAGTCCGATCGGGATTGTGAATACCCGGATTTGCAAGGGCTTCTTTGGAAGTGCCTTCGGTTTTGTTCATACCTGAAATAGACTTGTATGAATGTTTGTCTGACATTACACTTTGAGATGTAAAAAAAGTTTCTATCAAATACATTTCTGTTTGGTGGTGGAGATTTATTCTCTTCGCTTAACACCCTTCTCTGAGACGTACGAGCTCAGAGGTTATGTAGTTGATGGTTACTAGTGATACATTCCCAATTCGGTAATATGGCATACGATGTGCTGCTGATCATTTGTTGATCAAAGCATGACTTTGTGAAAAAGTGTAGCTTTGTGAACGTGACTTCGTCGAGCCTCACAACCCGGTAATGGTCGAAACAGGAATCGTGGCAGCAAGGTTATTTGTGAAGACCCAGAATTCTGGAACATTTTAAATCGAAATATTTAATTGATTTTAAATATTTGGAAGTTAGTTTAGCTTGAACTTCAAAATTAACTATGAATTTGGCGATTAAATTATTGAATTTAATTTCTTAATGATGGGTAAAAATTTGAATTTTCAATTTTAAGCTTGTAAAAAATAATTTGATGGCTTAGAAAATTTATATTAATAATACTGAGGATAATGGAAGCCTCAGAATTTGATTTGGAAATGTTTTGTTCAGTTTTGAAATTATATAGTTTAAATCGATATTTAAAAATAGCCTTCCGAAGCACAGTCTTGGAATTCGACGAAACCAGTTCCATTGGATCTGTAATATTGAATTATTATTGGATTTCAAATCTCGTAGCTTTTGGAGCTATTGTGTGATCGCACGAGATATAAACGCCTAGAACATAATTAATCGATTTAATTTAAATATAAATTTATACACTCTAATCAACAGCCGTAATTCCATCCACATCAAACCTTTTTCTTTCTTTTCTATTACTGTAGCTCTGCAGGATTCTCACGCAAGGTGTCTTTCTACTTAAAACTTTAGTTGAGCCGTTCATTTTAATCTCAAAAATCTTCAAAAGGGAAAATGAAGGCCGAAAAAGAAAAAAAATCCAAAATCAAAATCATCGAACACGACGAGCTCGATAATCAAAATCGAGGGAACAAAATGAAATCGAATTCAATTTGTTATTGATCTCTGCTCGCTAATTTTTCTAGGGGGGGGGGTCGTGTGTTCGAGTCAGGAGTGTCAGAATCACATACAAAAGTGAGGTCCTGGGTAGCAATTCAAAGGGTTTCGCAAGCATTTCGCGTGCCATGGTGGTCGCGTGCGTCGAGGAGCAGTTCTGGTGGATGTCGCGAGCATGAAGTGCGGCGGTGGCCTGTTTGCAGTGGTTGGGTCAGAGGGGCGCGATGTTGAATCGCGTGAAAATGGTAGCACTGTCGCGTTCGCGTTTTAGGGCATGCGTTCAGTAATGAGGCTTGGTGGGTAGCTGTGGGGTCGCGACAGTGGCGTTCGGAGCTGTGGAGTGGTCAAAGTCGCCGAGGAAGCAATCGCGAGGTTGTGTATCAGATCGAACTCGATTGAGGTGATGGTCACTAAGCAGGCGGGTTTTATGGAGGCAGAAGGTATATCTTGTTATTTTAATTAGTTATTAAACATAAGAGAAAAAAAAATTATTCATAGTAAGACATTTTCTGATTTTTACAGTAAGGTATAAACGAAATATTCACTTTAATTTAAATCTGAATGTATATAGGTTTGAGATTTACAATTTGTTTAATATTGTAGTGAAGTATTAATATTTATAGATGTATATAGAGATATAAAAATATTTAACTTACTGTTAAATTTTAAATAATTTATTAAGATGTTTAATTTACTTAATCAATTTATTTAACAATTTTAGAATTTGTTAAAAAGAAGGTTAGTTTAAAATTAAAACTATTAGTTTAAAATAAAATCACTCGTGAATTGAAATTATCAAATGCAAATTGAATTGTTCGATTTATTTTGAATATTAATCAATTGTATAAAATTGCCTATACATGGTCTAATACTATGAAGAAAACAATCCGGAATGAAAATGGATTGCATGCAAAGCAAAGGTGAGATCTTCTCACTCAATCAATATTATTCCGATTTAAATTTTGAATAGTTAGCTTTAAAATTGATCGACTGTGTGCTTGGATGATTGATTTATAATAACTATTCACTGGATGATATTATATATATAGTAGTATATAGTATATATTAGGTGATTGATTTCCCGCACTATGTAGCGGATGAGACCCTATGCGCGGCATAATAGCGGATGATATTTTATAAATCCCATATACCACGATATTCCACCTCGAAGTGGAATTGGTATTTAATTGTTGTGCTAATGTTTGTGGATGCAGGGAAACAGGTTGGAGGGATCCAACTGGATTCCTCAATAATGAATTTGTTTCATATGTTATGTGTTGATAATCTCTATATGATTATATTGTAATTGGAATCATTGTATGCTAAAATTTAGCCGAATATATTTTTGGTATCGTAAGATGCCAGAAATAAATAAGATAGAATTTTTAAATTTATGTAGAAAAACTATAGTGAAATCCTATTGAATAAATTTCAAAATATGGGGAAAGATTTCAATAAATGGGCATTGAGTAATATTGTTTGATAGTTGAAGAATTTATTTAAAATATGGATTTTAAATAGTTTGGAAGAAATAAAGGAGTTTATTTCAAAAGGAAATAAATTTAGAAATAAATATGGGAATTAATTTGGTGTTTGAAAATAAATCTTTAGAAAATCAATATGAAAATTGATTTGGTGTTTGAAATAAATTTAGAAATCAATTTTGTAAATTGATTTGGTATTTGAAAATAAATTTGGAAATCAATTTAGAATTTAATTCGGTGCGAAAAATGAATATTTGGAAATCGATTTAAAAATCGTATACAATGGATATTTAGAAGTTTAAATTGACAATGGGAATTTGTAAAGGAAATTTGTTTTGAAAATAAACATTTGGTTATTTTTAAAAGTGTGAAAGGAATTTACGGATTCGAAACGTAAATTTAAAAAAAATCAAGAAAGATTTATTAATTGATTTGAATGAACCATTTTGAAATGGAAAATTTATTTTCCCTGGAAAGCTGAGTATGATTTCGAAGTAGCCTATAAATATAAACTGAAAATTTTTAAGAATGGTTTTAGAAAAGATACTTTGAATGAATTATTTTCTTAACTGGTTTCAAATATTTAAGGTATGGATTATTTAATTACTTATAGAAGGGATTATTTTAAAGATTAAAATTGATATTTGTTTTAGGAAACGATTATTTGAATAGTTATAACTTATCTACGAATTTTATTTTAAAATTAGTTGCGACTTCAAATCTTATATGTGATAATTAGTATAATGTTTTCATAACCAATATTTTAAGTAAGTCTCAAGTATATTTTGGATAAGTAATTTGAATTATTTTAACTGGCAGATTTCCAGTGGAAATGAATAAATATTTGGAAATATATTCCGCATAAGGAAAATGCTTTGAAATTTGTTTTCAAAGGATTGAAATGTGAACAGTAATTCGAAATTTGTTTTCAAAGTATTAAAGTGATAAAAGTGTATCTTGTGAATATATTTTGGAAATAAATAATTGGGAAAATTATTTAGATCTAGTAATTGTTGAGAATGTTGATTGATAGTTAAATAATCAACTATCAATATTTGCCTTTATTTGAATTTCGATGCAACCGGGAGTCGAATTCCAAATGGATATTCAAAACCACATCGAACCTTTGTAATCGTGATGGATCTTATATTTAAAAGATCATAGTGGAAATTTATTGTGATTTGTTTGAAATCTGATTGAACACTAATTTTTAAAAATAAGCGCTCATTATTCGGATTAGCCGGGAGAGGACCTTGTGTCATAAAACCCATTTCGAATAATGTTACGACGAAATGGGATTACATTTGAAGATGTTGTTGAAGACCGGGTATTTTTGAAAGCGAAAGGATTACCTGTCGAATGTCTCTGCACCGGGTTGCTCCGGTATTGAGATTTATCACCCTTTGTGATGGGGATTTCGGGCGTGATTTGTGAATATCCATATTTGCAAGGGCTTCTTTGAAGTGCCTTCGGTTCCGTTCGATCCCGAAACGGACTTGTATGGATGTGTGTCTAACATTACACTTTGAGATGTAAAGCCGGTTTCTGTCAAATACATTTCTGTTGGGGGCGTAGAATTTATTCTCTTAGATTAAAACCCTTCTCTGAGACGTATGAGCTCAGAGGTTATGTAGTTGATGGTTACTAGCGATATATTCCCAAACTGGTAATGTGGCATACGAGTGCTGCTGATCATTTGTTGATCAAAGCATGACTTTGGGAAAAGTGTAGCTTTGTGAATGAGACTTCATCGGACCTCACACCCCGAAAATGATCAAAACAGGAAAGATGCGGCAAGGTTATGAGTGTCACACCCTTTAGGGTATCTCATTTCCTTCTGGAAAAGGGTGGTATCTTGGTATGGAGCCCAGATACTTAACATATGTTGTCGTCGCAAATTTATTATACTTTTTGGTTGAGGATCCTCGGATAAAGGTCCCAAAGGACCGGGGGATGGCATACTCGAGTAGTAGTTACCTAGTTACAGAGGCAACCCGGCCTTGTGTTGGCAGAGATCTGGGTAGGTTCTCGGGACGTCCCTCCTGAGGCATACCCATGTGGCATATGACGTTCCTTAGCCTGACCATTTGTTGCAAATCTGATTCCCAATACGAACCTAGTACGGTTTTAGTTGTAAAACCTGCCATTTAACATGGCAGCTATAGTAGATGTAGTATAATGTACCTATGCTGGCTAAGATTAATAATATACTTTCGAAATGTTTTCTGCACTATGCACTAATGATAATATTAAAAAGATTTTGCGTATTAAGCATGTTTGACTATCATAAGGAGAAATCTCCTCCAATTCTGTGTTTGCATTGTGTGTGTGGAGGGAGCCTTATGGTAGTTTCATTTTCCAAAAGCATAGAAGATTTCTTTTTATTTTCTTTGTGAAAATAATTGTTTTTAAGATCTCACACCAGTCTTATGACCGACTCTTAGTTTATTGTTCCCTTCCTAAACTCTGGGTGCCCACAATTTTCCACACGGGCAGCCTAGAGTCAGGTTATCATTATTTGGGAGCATAGTCAAGAAGTTGCCGTGGAATCAGGAGTTGGAGCTGGATGGCGAGGTGTATCACTTATATATGTAATATTTCTTTCCGCTATTTGTTGTTTTACACTTTGATAATCAAATGTGATGTAATGTAATAACTGATATAGTTCTTTGTTTTAAAGATGTTCATTTGTCTATTATATTTGTTCCACTACGATATGTGAGATTCTGTTATTGTTTCTGCTTCTTCTTTAAACCATAATGGTTCGGTTTTTCGGCATTCGGCTGTTCGGCATTCGATACAGTGGACGTATTGATGCCGAATTTCAAGCGTCGAAAAATTAGGTCGTTACTATTTGGTATCAAAGCATTTGGCTAAGCGATAACCCTGGCTCTGTTGGGTTTTACTGATTAGGGATAGAGTCAGCAGTACTCTAGAATGAGTGTGAGTGTAATAATAGATATGAGCGCGTATTTGTTAGTTAATATAAAATTATTCTATTTTGTGTTGATTGGTTTGTTGAGTGGTATATGGATTCTGGTCAATACGAGTAATTAACATTATTGATAGAGATCTCTAAACACTTATACAGAACAAATTCAACACGATATCGTTTTAAAATAGGGTAAATGAAATAATTTTACCCAAACTATTTTCGTATATAAAAGAAATAAATTTTCTGTCAATTATTATAATATATGGTTGCTTGGTTGCTAGGAAGCGATAATGTTAAATTATTATCATCGTTGTATGAGGAATTGAAATCAAAACCAAAAGCTAAGGAAATAAAAATCCAAATGAGATTTGTAAATGTAAATTGAAAATGAGATTTATAATTTGAAATGGAATTCCAGAGAAATATTTGGAAAAGTTCTTGAAAATATTTGAAATTCATAAAGTTTGGAAATTAAATTCCTTTTGGGATTGGAAATAGTTTTCAATGGTTTTGGAAAAGTGTTTTTGGAGGGATAAAAGCACTAAACTCTTTTCGGTCACTGAAACATAATTCCGGTGATGATTGCGACATCATCGGTGTTTATTTTCGAGTTTTCAAAAGAGGAATTGCTGCCAAATTGTATTAAATGGAAGTTGTTTGGAAAAATTTAGGTTTGGTTTTGAAATTCAAAGGATAATTTGAATTGTTTTCAATAATGGGTTTGGAAAAGGTGGAAACACTCTGCAATTTTATAAAAAAATAGTTATGGAATAATAAGTTTGAAAACTTGGAAAATTCAAATTTAAACTGAAATTAACTTGAGTTAATTTGAACAAAGGAGAATTTGAGAGGTCTTATAGACTTTATTAAGGTGGAAAATTAGGTTGTGAATGACTAAATAAATTTACAATCGCAATTAAATGAAAGGGAAATTGAATGTTGAAATTCATTTCCAATTTGTAAGGAAATAGAATTGAGTGGAATTGAATATGAATTGTTATAAGCAAAGCGAAGTGTTGAAATAAAATTAGTAAGTATAACTAATTATGGACTGAGATAAATTAAATTCTTATGGAATTTGAAATACAGTTTAAATATAAGTGTTGTAAACCCAAAATGGTGAATTGAAATTGAATTTTTTTTGGGAATGAACAAAAGAATAAAACTGGAATTGAAACTAAATATTGAAAACCAATTTGAATTGTGTGAAATAAAATGAAGTTGTAAATTTAGTTCAAAATGAACTAAAAGATAATAAAGGTGGAAATAAAAATGGGTTAATGAATTAGAATTCGTAATGAATTGGTAAATGAAACTGATTTAAAATAGTGCAGTTGTGAATGAAAGATAATTGATAAAATTCAATATTAAGAAGTTAAACTAAATCCAAATAGAGTTGAAAGTGTAAATTGAATTCAAATGAAACTGAAAATGTAAAATTGAATGAAAATTAATATATAACTTCAATAGTGAAGTAAAAGTGGTATAGGAAGTACATATTGAAAATTTTGTAAAGGAATGTGCAAAAATGAAATTTGAATGTTGTAATTGGACATTATGGCTAGCAGGATATACAGGTATATTAAAGGAAAGGGAATTGGGATTTTGATTTCAAAGATAAATTTTGAATTGCTCGATAAAAGGTATGTATTTAAATTTCAGTACGAAATTTGGTGATTTTCTTGTCCAGCCGCTTGGCTTTTCGTTTTCTTTTTGAATCTGGAGGCCTGTGGTGCCATTTTGTAGTCGTACCGAACTAGCCACGCAAAGGAGACGCTGGCCAAATTTTTCAGAAATTTAGGGAGTTAGAAAAATTTTGAGAAAATTTTGAAAGTTAAAATTTTGAATTTAAATTTAAATTTGAATTGTTAAGAAAACAATGTTGTTTGGATTCTGTGATTAATTTTGGAAAGTTAGTTAAAGCGATAATGGGTTGTTAATAATAATAAAAAATGGTAAGTTGATAAAACCGTTTAGTTTTGGAAAGATAGCAAATGGGTCAAGGATTGTTCTTCTTAACTTGTAATTTCGGGATGAAATTCTTTTAAGGGGGAAGGATGTGACGACCCAGAATTTCTGAACATTTGAAATCGAAATATTTAATTGATTTTAAATATTTAGAAGTTAGTTTAGCTTGAATTTCAAAATTAACTATGATTTTGGCGATTAAGTTATTGAATTTAATTTGTTAATGATGAGTAAAAATTTGAATTTTCAATTTTAAGCTTGTAAAAAATAATTTGATGGCTTAGAAAATTTATATTAATAATACAGAAGATAATGGAAGCCTCAGAATTTGATTTGGAAATGTTTTGTTCAGTTTTAAAATTATATAGTTTAAATCGATATTTCAAAATAGCCTTCTGAGGCACAGTCTCGGTATTCGACGAAACCAGTTCCATTGGATCCGTAATATTGAATTATTATCGGATTTCAAATCTCGTAGCTTTCGAAGCTATCGTGAGATCGTACGAGATATAATCGCCTAGACAATAGTTAATCGATTTAATTTAAATATAAATTTATACACTATAATCAACGGCCGTAATTCCATCCACATCAAACCTTTTTCCTTCTTTTCAACTACTGTAGCTCTGCAAGATTCTTACGCATGGCATCTTTCTACTTAAAACTTTAGCTGAGCCATTCATTTTAATAACAAAAATCTTCAAAAGGGAAAATGAAGGACGAAAAAGAAAAAAAATCCAAAATAAAAATTATCGAACACGGCGAGCTTGATAATCCAAATCGAGGGAACAAAATGAAATCGAATTTGATTTCTATCAATCTCTGCTCGCTAATTTTTCTGAGGGGGGGCCGTCGTGTGTTTGAGTCAGGGTAGTGTCAGAATCGCATACAAAAGTGAGGGCCTGGGTAGCAATTCGAAGGGTTCCGCGAGCAGTTCGCGTGCAGTGGGGGTCGCGCGCGTCGAGCAACATTTCTGGTGGATGTTGCGAGCACGAAGTGCGGCGACGGCCTGTTCGCGGTGGTTGGGTCAGAGAGGCGCGATGTTGTATCGCGCGAAAATGGCAGCACTGTCGCGTTCGAGTTTTAGGGCACGCGTTCAGTAATGAGGCTTGGTGGGTAATTGTGGGGTCGCAACAGTGGCATTCGAATCTGTGCAGTGGTCGAAGTCGCCGAGGAAGCAATCGCGAGATTGTGTATCAGATCGAACTCGGTCGAGTTGATGGTCACCAGGCAGGCGAGGTTTATGGAGGCAGAAGGTATGTCTTGTTATTTTAATTAGTTATTAAATATAAAAGAAAAAAATAAAATTTTATTCATAGTAAGACATTTTCTGATTTTTACAGTAAGGTATAAACGAAATATTCACTTCAATTTAAATCTGAATGTATATAAGTTTGAGATATACAATTTGTTTAATATTATAATGAATATTAATGTTTATAGATGCTTATAGAGATATACAAATATTTAACTTACTGTTTCATTTTAAATAATATATTAAGATGTTTAATTTACTTAATCAATTTATTTAACAATTTTAGAATTTGTTAAAAAGAAAGTTAGTTTAAAATTAGAAATATTAGTTTAAAATAAAATCACTAGTGAATTGAAATTATCAAATGCAAATTGAATTGTTCGATTTATTTTGAATACTAATCAATTGTATAAAATTGTCTATACAAGGTCTAATACTATGAAGAAAACAATCCGGAATGAAAATGGATTTCATGCAAAGCAAAGGTGAGATCTTCTCACTCAATCAATATTATTCTGATTTAAATTTTGAATAGTTAGATTTAAAATTGATTGACTGTGTGCTTGGATGATTGATTTATAATAATTATTCAATGGATCATATTATATATATAGTAGTATATAGTATATATTGGGTGATTGATTTCCCACATTATATAGCGGATGAGACCCTATGCGCCGCATAATATCGGATGATATTTTATAAATCCCATATACCGCGATATTACACCTCGAAGTGGAATTGGTATTTCATTGTTGTGCTAACGTCTGTGGACGTAGGGAAAAAGGTAGGAGGGATCCAACTGGATTCCTCAAATATTGAATTTGTTTCATATGTTATGTGTTGATAATCTCTGTGTGATTATATTGTAATTGGAATCATTGTAGGCTGAAATTTAGCCAAATACATTTTTGGTATCGTAAGATAACAAAAATAAATAAAATAGAATTTTTAAATTTAAGTAGAAAATCTATAGTGAAATCCTATTGGATAAATTACAAAATTTGGGGAAAGATTTCAATAAATGGGCTTTGAGTAATATTGTTTGATAGTTGAAGAATTCATTTAAAATATGGATTTTAATTAGTTTGGAAGAAATCGAGGAGTTTATTTTAAAAGAAAATAAATTTAGAAATAAATACGGGAATTAATTTGGTGTTTGAAAATAAATGTTTAGAAAATCAATATGAAAATTGATTTGGTGTTTGAAATAAATCTAGAAATCAATTTTGGAAATTGATTTGGTATTTGAAAATAAATTTAGAAATCAATTTAGAATTTAATTCAGTGCAGAAAACGAATATTTGGAAATCGATTTAAAAATCGTATATCAATGGATATTTAGAAGTTTAAATTGACAATGGGAATTTATAAAGGAATTTTTTTTAAAATAAACATTTGGTTATTTTAAAAGTGTGAAAGGAATTTACGGATTCGGAATGTAAATTTAAAATAAATCAAGAAGGATTTATTAATTGATTTGAATGAACCATTTTGAAATGGAAAATGTATTTTCCCTGGAAAGCCGAGTATGATTTCGAAGTAGCCTATAATTATAAACTTAAAATTTTTAAGAATGGTTTTAGAAAAGATACTTTGAATGAATTATTTTCTTAACTGGTTTCAAATATTTAAACTATGGATTATTTAATTACTTATAGATGGGATTATTTTAAAGATTAAAATTGATATTTGTTTTAGGAAACGATTATTTAAATAGTTATACCTTATCTACAAATTTTATTTTAAAATTAGTTAGGACTTAAAATCTTATATGCGTTAATTAGTATAATGTTTTCATAACCAATATTTTAAGTAAGTCCCAAGCATATTTTGGATAAGTAATTTGAATTACTTTAACTGGGCTAATTTACAGTGGAAATGAATAAATATTTGGAAATATATTCCGCATAAGGAAAATGCTTTGAACTTTGTTTTCAAAGGATTGAAATGTGAATAGTGATTCGAAATTTGTTTTCAAAATATTAAAGTGATAAAAGTGTATCTTGCGAAGATATTTTGGAAATAAATAATTGAGAAAATTCAATAAATCTAGTAATTGTTGAGAATGTTGATTGATAGTTAAATAACCAACTATCAATATTTGCCTTTAAACGACATTTGAATTTCGATGCGACCGGGAGTCGAATTCCAAATGGATATTCGAAACCCGCATCGAACCTTTGTGATCGTGATGGATCTTCTATTTAAAAGATCAAAGTGGAAATTTATTGTGATTTGTTTGAAATCTTATTGAACACTTATTTTTAAAATAAGCGCTCGTTATTCGGATTAGCCGGGAGAGGACCTTGTGTCATAAAACCCATTCCAAATAATGATACGACGAAATGGGATTGCATTGGAAGATGGTGTTGAAGACCAGGTATTTTCGAATGCAAAAGGATCACCTGTCGAATATATCTGCACCGGGTTGCACCGGTATAGATATTTTATCACCATTTATGATGGGGATTCCGGACGTGATTTGTGAATATCCGGATTTGCAAGGGCTTCTTTGAAGTGCCTTCGGTTCCGTTCGATCCCGGAACGGACTAGTATGGATGTGTGTCTGACATTACACTTTGAGATGTAAAGCTGGTTTCTATCAAATACATTTCTTTTGGGTGCGGAGAATTTATTCTCTTAGCTTAGCACCCTTCTCTGAGACGTACAAGCTCAGAGGTTATGTAGTTGATGGTTACTAGCGATGTATTCCCAAACTAGTAATGTGGCGTACGAAGTGCTGTTGATCATTTGTTGATTAAAGCATGACTTTTTGAAGAGTGTAGCTTTGTGGATGAGACTTCGTCGGACCTCACACCCCGGAAATGGTCAAAACAGGAAAGATGCGGCAAGGTTAAGAGGGTCGCTCCCTTTAGGGTATGTCATTTCCTTCTAGAAAAGGGTGGTATCATGGTATAGAGCCCAGATAATTAACCTATGTTGTCTCCGCAAATTTATTATACTTTCTGGTTGTTGCTTTGTGGTTGAGGATCCTCGGATAAAGGTCCCAATGGACCGGGGGACGGCATACTCGAGTAGTAGTTACCTAGTTACAGAGGTAACCCGGCCTTGTGTTGGCAGGGATCCAGGTAGGTTCTCAGGACGTCCCTCCAGAGGCGTACCCATGTGGCATAGGAAGTTTCTTAGCCTGACCATTTGTTGGAAATCCAATTCCCAATACGAATCCAGTACGGTTTTAGTTGAAAAACCTGCCATTTAACATGACAACTATAGTAGGCATAGTATAATGGTACCTGCTGGCTAGGATTAATATTATACCTTTGAAATGTTTTCTGCACTATGCACTAATGATAATATTAAAAAGATTTTGCGTATTACGCATGTTCGACTATCATAAGGAGAAATCTCCTCCAATTCTGCGTTTGTATTGTGTTTGTGGAGGGAGCCTTATGGTAGTTTCATTTTCCAAAAGCATAGCGGATTTCTTTTTATTTTCATTGTGAAAATAACTGTTTTTAAGATCTCACACTAGTCTCATAACCGACTCGGATTTTATTGTTCCCTTCCTAAACTCTAGGTGCCCACAATTTTCAACACGGGCAGCCTAGAGTCAGGTTATCATTATTCGGGAGCATAGTCAAGAAGTTGCTGTGGAATCAGGAGTTGGAGCTGGATGGCGAGGCGTAACACTTATATATGTAATATTTCTTTCCGATGTTTGTTGTTGTACACTCTGATAATGAAATGTGAGGTAATGTAATAACTGATATAGTTCTTTGTTTTAAAGATATTCATTTGTCTATTATATTTGTCCCGCTACGATATGTGAGATTCTGTTATTGTTTCTGCTTCTTCTTCTACCTCTTCTTCTTTAAACTCTAACGGTTCGATTTTCCGACATTCGACTGTTTGGCATTCGATACAGTGGACGTATTGATGCCGACTTTCGGGCGTCGAAAAATTGGGTCGTTACATTATTTGGGGGTAGCTTCCCTGAGGGTATGACCATTTCCTTCTGGATAAAAGTGATATCATGGTATGGAGCCCAGATATTTACTCATGTTGATTTTGAAAGTGGTATCACGGTATGGATCCCAGATACTTTACTGTGTGGTTGTTGGATTGAGGGCCTTCGGATAAAGGTCGATAACAGCCAAGGGATGGCATACTCATGTCAGTATTTACTTCCCAGCAGGGATAACCCGGCCTTGTGTAGCAGAGATCCGGTTAGGTTCTCGGGGGCGTCCCTCTAGAGGCGTTCCATTTTGTGTGGGAAGTTTCTTTGCCTGACCATTTGTTTGAAATCCAAACAAAACAATATACCCCCTGTTCGGTTTTAGTTGTATAACTTGCATGGAATGTGGCAGTAACTTGCTATTGAACATGGTAGCTTTAGTATGCATACGACGAAATGTGGTATGCTGGCTAAGATTAATATTATACTTTCGAAAGGTTTTCCGCACTATGCACTAATAATAATATCAAAAGGATTTTTTTATCAAGCATGTTTGACTATCATAAGGAGAAATTTCCTCCAAGTTTGCGTTTGCACTGTGTGTGCGGTGGGAGGCTTTATGGGAGTTTCATTTTCCAAAAAGCATAGCGGATTTTAAATTTAAAAAATCTCTGTTGTTTGTTTTGAAGATAAAACTGTTTTTTTACTCATACCAGTCCTATGACTGACCCGGAGTTCATTGTTCCTTTCCTATACTCTGGGTGCCCACAATTTTCCACACGGAAAGTCTAGATTTGGATTTTTTAGATAATCGAATAGTAGGTGTAGATTCGATAGCCTTCGAAGCCCTTGGATTTGTGGATCGCATTTGCTACACTTTAGCATTCATTGCTGGCCTTTCTTAGTACAACTTGATTGGGAGTTTGAGCTTTTTCTGGATTGGTGATTTGGAGATGGAGATTGCTGATATTGGAATTCCTTCCTTGGAGTTCAAGTTCATGTTATTTCCGCTGTTGTATCCTGTCTTTGATATTTGTATCGATATCTCAATTGTATCATTATTGTATCAGATATTGTATCTGTTGTAAATATTGATATTCATTTTCTTCCATTGTATTGGTATACTTAATGTGTTATAAGCACCCACGAACTAGATTAGACGTTTGGATTTGCGGCATTTGAATACGAGTGACGTATTTGGTGCCAATTTTCGAAGGTCGTGTCAGGGTCGTTAGAATTGGTATCAGTGCTGAAGGTTGAAACTTTAGCTTAGGAGTACGACACATTAGGTAACTCATTAGAGATAGGCTGAAGTATACCCTAGAATGAGTATCCTTAAGATATCAGTCTTTATGCCTCAGTAATTTCTCTTACTATCCACTGATAGTGAGCATGAGTGCAAGAAGAGGACGAGATAGGGGACAGGGGAATACCACTATGAATGGTCAATACCCTGTAACAACAATGGAAACAATCTTTCTCTATCAATCTCCTTTGATCATCGTCTTTTCAATTCTTTGATGGCTTTGTGGCAGCTTGAGGGAGAAGCTTTAGTAGTAAATCATTATTTTTGGTTAAATCAAAGGATGAGTTGGTATGGGACATAAACTTCGGATAGGTCAGAG
The DNA here is from genome assembly GCA_030765085.1 of Allium cepa. Classification (NCBI taxonomy): domain Eukaryota; kingdom Viridiplantae; phylum Streptophyta; class Magnoliopsida; order Asparagales; family Amaryllidaceae; genus Allium; species Allium cepa. Next base: position 726,713,678 of record CM060938.1, on the reverse strand, counting down.
TTGATTGTTGGATGAATTGTTTTCCTTGGTTGATATGGTTGATAGGTATAATTTGGTCTCTAAACTAAAAAACGGTTTTGGGATTGTATCCATATATCTTTCTATTCCGTGGTGTCCAAATATGTTCTACGAATGGTTAGCTATCCCTTCGAACTAACCGGTGCCCTGCATATTCGTAGACTGAATGACCCGAGTATTTCGTGAAATGTTAAATGAGTTTATTCTCGTATCTATTGTTGATATTCTGATTTGGTAAGCCAAATACAGAATAGATATTCGGTTTGATCTGGAAAGATATTTCTCCATCTTTCATCTTTTCTTGGTTCTTTCCCTGGCAAATTTCGGGATGAAATTTTCTTAAAGGGGGGAATCTGTAACATTCCCGGATCTTAGCCAGAATTAATTTGATAATAAATTCAATTTTCGGAATTTAATTATGAGATAATCGGTAATTAATTTATTTGTTGAAATTTAATTGTGAATTAATTTGGTAATTAATATAAAATAGATTAAAATAGAATTTGAAATTAAGATTCAAATTTAAACATCTTAGAAAATAAAATTGTATTTGGATTTCTGATATGATTAAATAATATGTATCTTTATTTAAATAAATGGATTTTAATTTGGAATTTATTATAAATAAATATTGGATTTATCAAACTTTATATTTTAAAGAACTAATACACACACACACACACATATATAAATATATATAGTTAATTGTAATAATGAATAATTTGATTTCAAATCAATTGTTATGAAATTGTCTAAGTACAAAAATAAAATGTGATCTTGAAGTTAAGTAAATGTATTGAGAATAAAAGTGATTATTTGTTAATATGTGATCAAGATTTTTAAACCATTCTTTTCTTTTAAAAGTTGTACAAAAATAAATGATAAGAAAAGTATTAATGTAAAATGTATAAAAATATATGTATATTAAAATCTTGAACTAAATTAAAATTGTAATGTGAAGAATAATCGAGATAAAGATTTTATTTGTGTAGATATAAATATAAAAGAAGATATAAACATTTTAAAAATAAAAAACATATGTTGTATATGAAATTTTATTTAGATAAAGGGTTAAAACAAATTTACAAAAATAATTTGAACCAAGGATATAAACATAAAAATGAATATTTTTGTGACATTTGTAAATTAAAGAGAATAGGTAAATACATGTATAAGGGAATTAAACTATGGAAAATACAAATGTAATAAAATGCGACAAGTGGCAAAGGAATTGTTTTCTTTGAGTTAAATTTGAAAAAAAACGCAAAAGGAAAAAATAGGCAGGCCATTTTCATTTCTTCTAAAAATCTGAGAGAACCAGAATCTCTAAATTCTCTTCAATCTAAAATCTCTTACCTTCATTCTTTCTTCACAATTTTAAAATTCTATTAGAACCAAACTAAAGAAAATTACAAACCAGACCTGAAACAAATTGACAACCAGAAGTATAAAAGCAAGTTTAAATCAAAAATCTCAAATCTAGAACAAGAATCAGGAGCAAAACAAAAATCAAATAGCAAAGAAAAGGGTTCAATTCAATCAACTTCAACCCAATTTATAAGTAACTCAGGGATCAAGCAAGCTAACAACATCAGGTTTAAATTCAACAAATAAAAGATCAGTAACTAAAAGCACAGATCAAATTCAAAGTTTCCAGTTTCATTCGAGGTTTTTGCTGCCACTGTTTCCAACTGTTCCAGGTGAGCAAACCCTTTTTATTTAAAGCTTTAAATCTGGATGTGTGGATTGAAAGCTTAAGTTGTTGTGGAAATGCTTGATGTTCCTACAGGTTTAAGTTATATATGTATATATAATGATACTGTGTGCATATCTGTGAACACATATATATTGGCTCTGTTCATAGTTAATAGGCCTTAAAAAGATTCAAAAACAGATTACTTTTCCCTTAATTTTTTATATGTTATAATGTATAAACAAATTTTGTTTGAAATATTAAGATATGGGTTATAAAAATATTTCCAAGAAAAATTTGAAGGTAATTTTGTCTGGAAAGGAAGAATATGCAGGGAAACTAAAAATTATCAAGATTTCGACTTGCATGAAATTAAGATTCAATCATATCATTTAATTCATTTTTGAAAACCATGATTTTTAATGTTTATATCTGGATTTTTAAGATTGTAAACATCGAGAAATGTTGAGTTGAACGAAAAATGGTTCTTCGTTGATTTCCGATGATTGATGTGACTATGGTTGGAGGAAGTTTGAGCAATGGCGATCGTCAGAAAAATAACGGTTAAATTTATTGGTCCACGTGGAAGTGGCACAATGGCAAGTTAGGGTTTAATGTCCTATTTTGATCAGGGTAGTTGTCGAAGCTCGTGTTCCATCGTGGTTGGATCGAAATCGGTCGGAGGTGGCCAGGTCGATGAGTCATGTCATGGAGCAACTCTGGGTGGATGGGCGAGTTCTCCGGTGGTCTAGATCATCGGTGCAAGGCATTTTTCGTTGATCAAATTTTGGGTTCCTATTGTCCTAATGGTTCGAATTTGATTTCAGGCATTATCGTTGAACCTGGGTGGCCGTGTTGTTTGTTGGGGTTGTCATTGACATGCTGGAGGCTACGAAGATGGTCAAAACATCGGCCGTGACATGTGCACGTGCACGCATGGGTGATGGTATCTGATGTAGTTGTGAATTTGTGGAAGAATCATAGGATTCGGGTTATAGCTCGAAGACGAACGTGATTTTCTTGAAGCATATGGGGTTGCAGGAGGACCCGAAGTAAGGCTCGAGGAGATTTTGAAAATTCTTGGGTCAGTGAAATTAAGAGGAAAGTAGTTTTTAACTTTAACATAAATCAAAATTTTTGAAACAATTTTGCTAAAACCAAAGTTTTTGTGAATGTTAGAAGTTATCCAAGTTTAAATTTGTTAAAGGTTTTAAATGAAACTTATTTTAAATTAACTAAGTTTTAAATTTATTCAGTTGTGATGTAATTTATTTATTTGGAATGAATGTAGTTTATTATCTCTGATCTATATCTGTGATCTGTAGATGAAAGATAAGTGTTATAGCTTATACTGCTTATCAAATATATTTTTATGTTTGAATCTGTAATGATGGATGATGTTGTTGCACTACTGTGTGTAAAACCCCCGGACCACACTATACACACACAAATATGGATTGCATGAGGAAATTGGTTCAGTTATAGGTTTTTGAAATGGGTTTTAAAAGTTGAATTTTGTTTTCAAATGGTTTTGGAAATGGATTTGGGTTAAATATGGAAAGCTTTTGAAAAGGAGTTTTGAAGATAAAAGTTATTTTTGAATAACTTTATTAAGCTTTGAAATTTAGCTAATTTAATTTAAATTTTAATTCAAAATTTGAAATTGAATTCTATGTTTGGAAACTATGGTTTAAAGTCGTTATACAAGTTATATATGGGTTAAACCATTTTAAAGGTATTGATTTGGGAATTTGAATTTGACTCAAGGGTTTCAACTCGTGCAAATATAATTGGATTTTTCTGAAACAAAAATTATTATTTTTTTCAAGTAATAATAGCTTTCATATAAAGAAAGGATTTCCAATTTGTATCGAAAGTTTCAAGTTTGAAAAGAAATTGTGAATTGTTTTGAAAGCTATGAATGAACCTTTGTGAAAGATTATTAAACCTTGTTTATCGAAGAGGAATTTAAATGGTGTATCTCTTATATAAAAGATTTGAATGCGAAATGGTTTTGAAAGTGTAAATTAAATCTTTGATTTAAAGATTGGATGAGTTAATCCAATTTGAAAAGGAAATAGTTTTTAAAAGCCGTGAATGAATCTTTGTGAAAGATGGTAAACTTTGTGAAATGAATTTTTTTGTTTAAATGATTGGAAATGGTAATTTATTTAAACCATTTAAAAGAAAGGTTTTGGACTTTAAAAGTTGTGACTTAACTGAAATCCCATATCCATATGTTTTTAAATATTGCGCTCATTATTCGATTTAGTCGGGAGAGGACCTTTGTGTCATATAACCCATTTTGGATAATTATACATCGTTATGGATAGCATTTGAAGGCCGGTGGTGAAGACCGGGTATTTTCAAGAATGAAAGGATAACCCATCGATTGTCTCTGCACTGAGTCGCGCCGGCATAGAGATTCCCTAAGTGATGGGAAGTCCGCTCGGGATTGTGAATACTTGGATTTGCAAGGGCTTCTTCGAAAGTGCCTTCGGTTCTGTTCGAACCCGGAACAGACTTGTATGGATGTGTGTCTGACATTACATTTTGAGATGTAAAACCAGTTTCTATCAAATACATTTATGTTTGGTGGCGGAGATTTGTTCTCATAGTTTAACACCCTTTTTTGAGACGTACGAGCTCAATAGTTATGTAGTTGATGGTTACTAGTGATACATTCTCAATTTGATAATGTGGCATACGAAGTGCCGCTGATCATTTGTTGGTCAAAGCATGACTTTGTGAAAAAGTGTAGCTTTGTGGACGTGACTTCGTCGAGCCTCACAACTCGGTAATGGCCGAAACAGGAATCGTGGCAGCAAGTTTATTTGGGGGTAGCTCCCCTTGAGGGTATGACCATTTCCTTCTGTATTAAAGTGATATCATGGTATGGAGCCCAGATATTTACTTATATTGATTTTGAAAGTGGTATCATGGTATGCATCCCATATACTTTATTGTGTGGTTGTTGGATTGAGGGCCCTCGGATAAAGGTCGGTAATGACCGGGGGATGGCATACTCGTGTCAGTAGTTACTTCCAAACAGGGGTAACCCGGCCTTGTGTAGCAGAGATCCGGTTAGGTTCTCGAGGGCGTCCCTCCAGAGGCGTTCCATTTTGTGTGGGAAGTTCTTTTTCCTGACCATTTGTTGGAAATCTAAACAAAACAATACGCGCCCTGTATGGTTTTAGTTGTATGACCTCCCATGGAATGTGGAGGTAACTTGCTATTGAACATTGTAGCTGTATTAGGCATGACGAAATGTGGTATGCCGATTAATATTATGCTTTCGAAAGGTTTTCTACACTAATAATAATATCAAAAGGATTTTGCGTATCAAGCATGTTTGACCATCATAAGGAGAAATCTCCTCCAAGTCTGCGTTTGCATTATGTGTGCGGTGGGAGGCCTTATGGTAGTTTCATTTTCCAAAAAGCATTGTGGATTTCAAAATTTTAAAATCTTTCTTGTTTGTTTTAAAGATAACACTGTTTTTATTTGCTCATACCAGTCACATGACTGACCCGGAGTTTATTGTTCCTTTCCTAAACTCTGGGTGCCCATAATTTTCGACACGGGCAGTCTAGAGTTGTGTAATATCCCGGAATTTTTAACAATATCAATTTAATAATCTGTAGTTAAAATTAAATTGATATTGATATTCTATTAATAATTATTCAGATAAATTTGATAATCTTCTTCAATAAATATTTCAATTGGTTATTTTATCTTTTAAAAATAATAAATTGATTTCTATTTATATTATAAATATATGGTTTATATTTTAAATAGATTGGTATTGTTTTAATTTTAATAAGTAAAACATATTTTCTAGTTTTATTATTTGTAGTAATTTTGGAAAATTTGTTTTATTTAATATTTAAGTTTTTCAAAGTTAAATAAATAATTTTGGTTTAAATTAATAATTGAACCATGTTTTAAAATTCTAATATAATATATACATTTCAATTTGGAAATTTGTTTTTAATTAGCATTGAGTTTTTATAACTATTTCATAAATCAATATATGATTTTAAAATTGATAGGAAAATATTAAATGTTTTAAATTAAATTGGATTTAGCTTTAAATTTAGAATAAATTTAACAAAATGGTTTTATGACATAATAAAATAAATATTTTATTAATAAAAGTATAATTTCTTGTAAAATGATTTTAATTTAATAATAAGATATTTCTAAAAAACAATATCAATAATGTATTGTCTTTATAAATAGGTTTTGAATAAGAATGGCAATTTTTATTTCAAAATTTAATTTGTATTCATAACTTGATTTTTAAAATATTAGATTTGAATTTAAATTTAAAAATCCAAAGTATAGTTTTTTTTCTTTTTGTTTTAATTTTTTTATGTATAAATTTTAATTCATAAACATGATTTATTTTTATTTCTTTTACAAATTTATATACATATTAAATATCAATTAACAAATCAATTAGGCCTAATGCATATATTAACATGTTAATTTAAATACAAATTACCTTACAAAGACAAGTGTTGTATTTTTAAAGCATCATTAAACAAATGTTAAGAGAGTAAGCATTTTATTTGACAAATGTTGAAAATATTTACAAGTGGCCTCTTTTACATTTATTTTTATTTTATTTAATAAAATCTGAAAATATACTTATATAAACCTACATCTTCATCTCTTTCTTCCTTTTCTCTTCTCAGTCTAAAAAAAATGAAAACTCCTCATTTTTCTTTCAAAATCTGTAAACAAATCCAGATCAAAACTCTTCATATCAAAACCCTGCACAAACCCTTCACAAAACTCCTCTCAAAATCAAACTGCATTCTCATATATTTTTCTGCATATTCAATTCCTGTATATGTCTAAAATCAATAAACTCCTCATATCAAAACAATTCAAAAACCTGCAACCTTTTCAAATCTGTCAAGCATTCTTCAAAAAAATTCTGTAACCATCTTCAAAAGCAAAACTGCAATTTTCCTAAATCTGGAAATTTATGTTGCATGCAAATTGCACATCTTCAAATCCAAGGAATTGCAGTTTGAATCAAACCTGCATCATATTTCTCTTCAATCTGGAAATCTTCTACTGCATACACCAGCAACTTCAAATCAAGTATAAGTGTTAACTCTGGCAATTGCAGTTTTTTTTTAAAAAGTACTGAAGCAATTTGAAGATTTGAATCAATGCATTTCAAGATCAAGCTTTTCAATTAACAATGAATGCTCTGCTCATAATTCTTCAGGTGGGTAACTTTTTAGAATTTAAAATCTAAAATTTGTTGCATGCTTACATGTTGAAATAAGTAAACATTGTATATGTTTATAGGAAATGTTTGAAGTAGTTAATATTGAATGCATGCTATATTCTGTTTGTTATGTTCCAGGTTCAAATTTTCTTTAGAAAATCCCTACTTGTTGATCTAGTATGATAGGATCTAAATCATTAAACAAATATTTTTTGTTTTAAAATAGGATAAGTTTGAGAGAAAAAAATTTAATTAAGAAGTCAAAAATTTAGACCGTGTCTCTGTAAACCAAAATAATCATTGTGCATGATTAAAATTTAGAATACCCAACCTTTTAAAATTTGTAAATCCAGTGTTATAAACTGAATTCATAAATCAAAATATGGTTTTTAAAACAAAAACCAAAATGTTTAGTAAATAGATTTAGAAGCAGATAAAAGATGAACTGAATATGAACAATTTGGATTTCCTTGTGATCTATGTGTTTTGAGAACTGGGTTTTCTTCATGTTGATGGAGGAGAGTTAGGAGATGGTGGGAAAAATACTAATTTTTGATGAAATTCATCAGAATAGTTGCGGTAGGGAAATTTGGTGTGGAACCCTAGTTTATAATGGATTGAGGAATTAGCAATTTTTGGGTTGAAGAGATGATCGAGTGTTGAAATATTCTGGGGATCGTTAGAGTGGTTGTAGTCGAAGTTGAAGGCGGAGTGGTCGACCTTCTGATGGTCGGCGTGGCCAGCAAGAGGCGTTTTCAGGTATTGTAGTGAAAACTTGATTGTTAGTTCCAGGTCTTGATTGAAACTCGAATTCGAATTCGAGTTGGCGTGAAGTTGACCTAATGATCGAGATGGGGTTAGGAAGTGGTCTTGGATGAGGAGCGATCACCATTGATGATCGGAGGTGACTGGGGAAGTCGTGCATGTGCACGGCTCTGTTTTCGGAAGTAGTTGGTGATGTTTGTTTTGCTCGAGTAAATTATAGGTTGGTCTCGAAGACAATGGGAAGATTTCTTGGGGAAGTTTGGATGGGACTCGAAGTCATTTGGACAGACTCGTGTAATTTGTAGTTACAGGTTTTGGGGAAAACCTGTCAGTATTTAAGTTTTCTTTTAAAATTTAAACTGAATTAAAAAAGTGTAGAGCAAGTTTTAAACAAAGTTTTGAAATAAGTTTAAATCTTAATTCAAAATGAGTTTGAATTATAGATTTAAAAATATATAAGTTTTATAAAAATAGAAGGTTTTTAACAACTTTGAAATTGTTAAAGTGTTTTATAAAATGTTTTAAAATCTGAAGTTTAAGGATAAAACAGAGTTTAAAATTTAAATTTAAATCTGGATTCAAAGCTAATTTGAATCTTAGTTTGAAATAAAATGTTTAAGTGGTTGAATTTTTAAAATGTAAGAGAAGTTTAAATCTTAAGTTTAAATCTGGAATCAAAGTGGAATATGTACTTCAGTTTTTGAAAATTAAAAGAAAGTTTGAAGTTGCAAGATTTAAACTAAATATAAATTAAGTTATTGAGATGCTAAAGTTATAAATTGTTTAAACTTTGATAAGTTTAAATTATTTTCATTTCAAAACTTGTATTTAAAATGAAATTTGGAAGCAAGTTCAAAGCACTTTGTTTTAAATAAAATTTGTTTTAAACATAATTTAGAAATGTTTTATTTTAAAATTAAGTTAAGAATTAATGTTTTGAAATTAAATTATTTAAAAGGTAATTAAGAAATAATTAATTAATTTATTTAATTAATTATTAAGGTTTAATGCATATTGATTTAGGGGTTAATCAATTTGAAATTTAGATAATTAATTAGATTATTAATTAATGATAAATAGATTATTAATTAAGTAATTAAGTTGTAACATCCCGCCTTTTCGCACACTTTAAACCGACACACGTGCCAATTCAAAGCATATGCAAGGGCGGATTGTTATGGGGTAAATAAGAAAAACATAGAAGAAATAAAAGGAAACAGAATCTCACAGCGGAAGGATAAAATATAATAATAAATATACAGTTCATAAACGGTTTACAAAACACTTGATTCTTCTTTATACAATAAATATCAGAGTTATACATACCAATACAATCAATGCAGCGGAACAGTATGAGTGTGGTGCAATACTATAAATAATAATAATACGAATTCTGCGTCTTCGTCCTCCAAAGCTAAAGTCTTCGATCCTGAAACGCACGGACTGACCCGAGCGAATTTGAAAAGACAAAAACACTCGAGTCAGAACTAAAAGATCTTATGTGAGTTAAATTAACAGAAATAAATATGAGTACAGTAACTCAAGAGATGCTCGGGATTTACATCTCCTAAGGATCCGTTAAACTATTTACTATGCAGTATATTGCGCTATTATAATAGTGTCTAATTGTAAAATAAACTTACTTTTAAATAGCGTTAAGGCTTTACATTTTCCACCTTAACACGTAAAATGCCAATAGTCTATACAGTACCGTAATACCTCCTGATCGGGAGGCTACCAGAGGATACTCCATAGGTACGACACAAATAGAAACTCGTAGTAAAGGCTCGGTATGGTAGGTGACACGGCACAACTAGGCAATGCCAGGGTAGATATACCAATTGCTATCCAGGCTGGTGGAAACGCGTAGCCGCAGTTACCGCCCACCTCGGACTAACTCCCCAAAATCAAAATATAGAAGTGGCCACTGAATCAATCCAAAATCAAAGTATAATATCGAAGAGGAGGGTCCGATCAGAGGAATGACCTCATTGGCCTGAGAATCACTCCTGTTTTAGCCACCTTATGCCAACTCACGGGAGTCGGGTCCACGTATTTAACTTACAGGAAACGTCGCCACCACCTACTTCATTCTGGAATCTCCACCGCGTACACGGTTAGTCAAAGTGGTTTTCGGTATCGACAGAGAGTATGTCCATATCCGATCCCGGTCTCTTTGCCAACCCATCGTTATTATAACACCGCGGTCATTTAAAAATAGGTTATACTTTAAAAATCAGAATAAACATTCCATTTCATAACCATGAATACGATATCATTTCAAACCCAAAGCCATATTTTATCACTTATCCCAAATATAATTCTTTTCCAAAATCATAATGCTTTAACTTCATAACGTCTGAAAATCAAATATTTCAAAGCATAATATTTTGAAAATCATGATTTAAAACCATAACTTCTAAAACTTGAATGGTTTGGACATTCAACGGTATATGAATTAAATGGTTTAACTTAAATGTTACTTTGTAAAGAAAATAGTTCTCATGGCTTTACAAATACATTTCTTTATTAAAGTCTAAACCAAAATTTATATTATCTCTCTCAAGTTCCAAAACCACTTAAATTTATTTATATATACGTATATCCATTTTGAGTATCAATATTTCAAACTAAAGTTAGATTTTATTCTTTCAACAAATCAATTGTTCTATTAATTAGTCTTGAATATTCATATAAAATCCATAAATAATAAGACTTCAATTTCTGGTAATAAAATATATATATTTTTCCCAATTCAAATTATACTAGAATATTCATTTCAATTTATTTTGGGAAAAATCCAATTATAAATATCATATCTTAAAATTTCCAAACTTAACATTTAAACGTATGATATAAATTATTAAACTCCATTTTCTTAATTTTCTTCCATTTTTAATAAAGATTTTTATACACCTTTTTTTTTCAAAATTTTCAACTTCATATGTATATATATATGGAAGAAAAATATTTATACAATATAAAATTTAAGATTATTATAAACCGTATTCCATCCAAACCATAGAAATCACATTTAAATAGTTATATATATACCGCGGTGCCTGTATATAATTTTCTATCCTATGGTCAAGTGATACGGATATTTATCATTTCAATCCGCAATTTAAAAGATATAAAATTTTGCGGTTATATATCATTTCAAACCACAATCCCGAATGAAATGAAATATGCATGATAATTTGCAATTTAATGATATACAATAAACATCCATTCAACAACATCATCCATCATCCAAATCGCAATCATCAATTAATATCAATCAATAACAATATAATTTTGGTACTACATAACAGGTAATACTGGCAGTTTTATTCAAATTAAATTTAACAGCTATTAATCTACAGTCTATATTCAGTAATACATTATATAACTGTTAACTAGCAGTTCATATACAAACAAATAAATTTTAACTGTAAATTTATACGCAATAAATTAATTAAATTAACAGTTAAATTAAATAAATGCAATTCAACAGATATGAATAAAATAAACATGCCAAATACTCATAAATAAATTTCTATTCATTTCTAAAATTAATTTAAACAAACATAAAAGCTTCTAGTAGTTGTGAGTGGGTTAAAACACTCACCTTTTGAATTTAAATTGAATTCAAATTCAATTAAACCCAAAAATTTGGCAGTCTCCAAATTCATCCAAACTCATGCCAAAACGTCAGAAATTCCGATACGATCCCAGCAAAACAAACCGTGTGTGAATCCGAGCTCGTATGCAAAAGTTATGAAAATTTGAAAAATGGAAAATTCTGGTCCTGGGTCGACTTCGGGTTCGACTTCGGTGCGCCGCCTCAATTCCCCGGTGCCTGCTTGGAGTTTTCGCCAAAACGACCCAGAGCGATCCGAGTCATTTTCTTCCTGACCCGAAGTTGCTCTAGGGTTTTCTCCCCTGAAACCCGAAGCGCGACCAGAAGCTGCTGTAGATCCGCAATTTTTTTTTTTTTTTTTTTTTTAAAATTTGAATTTTTTTTGGAATTTGGGAATTAGGTTTTTTTTTCTGCCATTAGAATGAGGAGGTGAGAAGGAGATGTATGTATAGAAAATGAAAATAAGGAGTGGCTAGGGTTTATAACCGTGGGTAGACTAGAGATAGCGTAGATGGATCGGATAAGTGAACGTACGAAACAAACTATGGCCCAAAAAGCCCGCTATGCCTCCGGAACCGAATTTATTAAATCTATATATCCAAATAGGTATTTTAAGATATTCTGAACGCGATGGAAAAAGTTTCACGTCCAGATTTGATCGTATGAAGAAGTTATGTTGAAAACAAAATTTCCAAATTGATTTCAAATTGATTTTATTAAAATTGATTACAAGGCGTTTCACGCCCGTACGATCAAACGACAAGTCCGATCGATACGAAACTTGAAACCCTATAATAATTCACCGATACGGATCCGATGAAACTGGTTTCGTCGAAATCCGAGTCCGTGGCCAAAATGGCTATTTTTAATATTCATTAAATAAATTAAAATTTAGTCAATTAAATCCAATTTCCCATTTCTCTTTGATAATTGATGATTCTTATTATTATAAAATTTTCAATCACCTATACTAATTTAAACAAAATTTAACTTATCGAACTAAATTTAGAAATCCTCAAATTTCATTAATTTCACCAATATATATATATATATATATATATATATTAAATTTCCAAAATTTAATTAAATTTACTTTCCATTATTTATTGTCAATTAGATTGATTTATCATTGGATTCATATTTCAATATGTAAATATCCCCAATTTCATCTGCACTTATATTTACATAGTTTCTAAATATTAAATTTCAAATATTACTTCATTTAACGTTACGTATTTATTATTTATTACTTGCTGCAGTTGATTATCAATTATACTTAATATACTAAATAGATGGTAAATTTTGAATACTTGTTATCATTAACGTTTTATTTCCACTTACAAAATAAATGAAATTATTACATAAACTCCCTTAATTAAGTCAACCATTATCTTATATAACTTAACTGGTAATATATATATCCGATTGCCCTAATTGGTTTATAGTTATCAGCTAAATACATACTAACTTGTAAATAAATTCGTTTAATTGCAAATGGATCTGATCAAATTTAATAGATTGAATAGATGGGTAAGCAAATAATAAATTTTCCTTTTTGTCAAATTCAAAGCCATTCCTACTTAATTATCAATTACAATTTATTACGAAACATTGATTTTATGCAGTTACCTTTTATTTGCGTAGTATTAAATCAATTCCTATAACCTTGGATTCATTCCCAATTCACCAAATTCAATTAATTACACTTTACAAATGTGTTTCCAATATATAGGTATTGCCCAAATTAAATTTTATTAGCTAACTCATATAAATAAACAAATGACTTATATGAATGATTAAAATTTTCAATTATCTCACTTTACTCCTAAACTTCTGTTATTCTAAACCTTAAATAATTCCATCAAAATTTAGTAAAAATCCCAAACTAAATCACCCATTGCAACATGCCACTGAAATAGGAATTTTATACTAATTGTTATCATACCCATAATTACACGCTTATCACTAAGTCCCACATTTGCATAAATTTATTAAATTGGAATGTTTATTAAGGTTTATGCATTTCCAACTTGTACTGATTTTACACAATCGTCATTTACCTTACATTTCATTTCTATTCAATATATATATATTTTATTCCATTCATTTGGGTACTGCATTGAAATATATTTATTAACTAATACTAACGTTATTATCATTAATTATAATTGGGTTTCCAATTTTTATTCAATACCTTGAACAATAACTTACATATTAATCAAATCCTTCTTCTACTTAATTCAAATTGGATTATATTCCAATTCCTATAACTAGGTCTTAAGTCACCATTTACATAATTAAATTTAGCGTTTATTTCAATCTTCGTTTATAATTTAAAGTTTCTACTAAATTAAATTACAAAACTTACGAACTTTAACAAATTTAATCCACCAAATAAATTTTTCTAATGTTTATATATTTGCAATTCAATTTAGTTATTATTTCATCAATACCATTTTAATCAACTAATCATGACTTATAACCACAAACACAAATTTTCGTTATTTCAATCTATGTCATACAAACATTTTAAATTATTTACCTTTAATTACAGTTACTAGCTAACCCCTACATTTACTCCATTAAAAATCCTAAGACTTCTATTTCAATTTAAGTTAGATTAGAAAACATATCAAATTGACTCATTTAATATCATTGAATTTAACGGGTCGTTACATAAGTTTTAATCAGGGTTAATTTATTTTTAAAAATTAGACTTTAAATTAGATAATTAAAGATAATTAAATTTGTAATTAATTTAAGTTAATTACTTTATAAAATAATTAGAGAAGGGTTAATGATGATCATTAACCAGGATTATTTAAATAATTAATTAATGTGATTAATTTTTATAATTAATTAGATTAATTAATTTATTAATAATCAATTGTAAATGGTTTGAGTAATTACTTAATAAAGTAATTAAGAAATTAATTACTAAATGTAATTAATTTATTTTAATAGGATTGTTTAATTTAATTAATTAAGTTTAATTAATTTTAAACATTTGGGTTTTATAAATAATTACTTTATGTAATTAATGATTTGGGTATTTACTTAGTTAAGTAATTAAATAATAATTACATGGTTGTAATTAAGTGGAGATGTTTAAGTGTGAAGTAATTTGGTTTAAATTACTTATTAATTAATCAAGGGATTAATTAAGAGATTAATTAAGGATAATTAATTTGTTTTAATATGGTAATTAAGTTAATTAATTACTTATGGTAATTAATAAAAGGGAATCATTAATTATTTTAGTTAATGATGTAATTAAAGTTGATTAATTAAGATTAATTAATCAATGATAAATAATTAAAGGTAATTAATTAATGTAATTAATTTAGGATAAATGTAATTAACTATGATTAGTAAATTAATTGAAGTAATTAAAGGATTATTTACTGTTTATTTGAGAATAATTAATTTGAGGAATTAATTAAGGATAATTACTTGAATGTAATTAAGGATAATTAATCTAGAGTGATTAATTAAAGTGATTAATTATGAATGATTAACTGATTGTAATCAATTAAATGATTGATAAGCAAGATTTATATTGGTGAAGTAATTAATTTAATTTATTTTAAATTAATTATAGATAAAGTAATTAATTTAATTCACTTTAAATTAAATAGAGATAGAGATAGTTAATTTAATTCATTTTAAATTAATTATATTGAGATAAGTAAATCTTTGCTTATGTATGAATGAGTGACATTGATTGTCTTTGATGCTTGTTGATCTCAGTAATGAGATAAATGATATTGTGTGGTATGAATCGCTTGACTGTATTGTGATGATAACATAGGTTATCTATTGTGATGGTAGAATATGGATTATCTAATTTGATATTGATAATGTGGATTACCTGTTATGAGCTAATGTTGATTATCAATTGTGAATGTGTGATTATCTATCTGTGTATATAGATACTGTATTAAATTGTTTTAAACCTTTTAAACAACTTGGCCCTAAAAGACACGCTTTGGATTTCGATGAGACCGAGATCGGGTTTCCATATTTGGATATCCGAAAACCACATCAATTCTAAATAACGTTAGGTCGTGAATCAAAGTGGAGCTTTGTGAAGACTCGAGGTGTAAGGACTATAAGTCAATATAACTATGTGGGTGATTCCGTAATGAGTTTGACGGAATAGTACTTATAGATTCGAGATGGTGGTTTAGAGTGCAAGGGTTATTGTCGTTGACTCTGAGGGTGATTCCAAAATTGAGTGTAACGAGATAATGCCTTCGGTTTCGTTCGAACCCGGAACGAACTTGTATGGATTGAATGCTTTCAGAACATCGTCAGGTGGACGATGAGCATTCTAAGTGATATGTCCTATAAAGGTAATTGTAACCTCAAGCCTCATCAACCGGGAATGGCTAAAACAGGGGAGGTACAGCAAGGTTTCATGGGTTGCCCCCACTTAAGAGTGAGATTTACCCCTGTCTAGAGGTCCCTTTTTATTTCGGCTGTGTGGACGGTTATGAGCTCCAACCGTCGGGGTTATCTTGTTCGAAACTATTCAGTAAGGAATGGGTCCGGCCTTGTGTTGCAGGGGAGTTAGGGTGGCTCCTCGGTACGGTGATCTAGGCCACGTACTATGACGGGCGGTACCCCAGTAGCCCTACCATTGTATGGAATCCAAAATCCAATAAGTGCCAATGGTTTTGATTGTATTACCCACTTTTGTGGCTAGTAGCTGGAATTTAATGAATGTAACAATTTTGGCTATTTCATATTTATTTGAAAACCCTAGACCCTGTTATAATATCATCATATTTCCTATCAAATGTTTTGGTTAGCGTAAGGTATAAACTTTTCCATGTTTATGTGTGGGAAGTCTTACGTGATACCTTTCTTTTCAAAAGATTTTGAAAGTTAAGCAACTTTAACCTGTTACTCACACCAGACCCATGTCTGACCCGGAGTCTATTTTTGTTTTTAATAAACTCTTGGGTACTCAAATTTTTATGAGTAGTCAAGAGAATTCAGGTTAGGATTCAGGTTAACTTTGACGAATTGTGGAGGAGCAAATGGAGCAGGAGGCTTCTGCGTTGTAGTTATCTAGTTTCCGCTGTGTTGGTATCTCTGAGTCGTTTTTCTGAGTTGTTTCTTGTACTGTATAGAGTTGTATAACTAGACAGGTGTTTATAACTGTCTAGTATGTGATGTACATCTGTGTACTCTGATATGGTTGTAAGCTATGTAATATGTTATTAATATAGTTTATTCGTTCCGCTGTTAGATTCTAATGTTGCTTCTTTCTTCTCTTCTTTCTTTTCTCTTTTCTATCCTTTTCTTTCTTAAAAATGATGCGATTTTCTGTGGTAAGAAAGTCGGGTCGTTTCACTAGGTATTAGAGCATTAGGTTGAGCGAATACCTAGGCTCCGTAGTTGTGACGCCCCACCTCTATACCCACGCTAGACAAGAACATTGCGGTGAATGCTGTGGACTAGCACGGAGAATAAGGCTGTTGAGGAGCGACCATCCATGTAATTTCTTTGCGCGAGCACCGATATGTCAGATAATATAACATGCATTCTATTTCAAGAGGAAATCTGACATACCGACACAAACTCAAAGCTACTACACGGTGGCTATATAAATCCTTCGGAAAACAAATATAGAAATAAGCATAACACAAATCAGTCGCAGACAATTCATATCACAAAGGCGGAATAAGATATGAATATTACACTAGAAAGTGTACATCAGAGTAGTGGTCTAAAAAGATCCACAATATCACAAAAGAATAGTTACACGAACTACACAAAAGAATAATTATACATTAAGGAGTCTATATCTCAAATGTATACAACAAAATAACTACTAATCTAAGTAGTTAACCCAAAAGTCAAGGAGTTAATCCCGGATGAGAAGTCAAGCAGAAGCACCTGTAACATCTCGGTCTGACCCGAGTATTATTTAATAAGAAAATAATAAACGGATCAGTCTAACTATAAATATCAGATGAAACGATATAGAATGAGAGATATGACTAAACACATAATAATCACAATGCCAAGCTGTGATATATATATATATATATATATATATATATATATATACTTAGTTGATAATCATCAAGAGATTAATCAATGTCACCAAATCTACACAAGAATCAAAGAAACGTCATACTCCTAATTTCGTTCACCATACCATAAATATTGACGATAATATCAATGTCAATCCCAAAAGTCAATGACACACTAATTCCAGAAGACTACACAAGAAATCCAGAAATCACAAAAGTCAATGACACACTAATTCCAGAAGACTACACAAGAAATCCAGAAATCACAAAAGTCAATGACACACAAATTCACCAATGCACAAATATTGATAAAAATTATCAATGGAAATCACGAAAATTGGTGAAACACAAATTCTAGGAATCTACACAAGAAATCCAGAAATCACAAAGAGGGGGGGAGGCCTATCACAAACGGGAGCGTAAAGCTCACCAACACGTGTATCACAAACGGAACGCTAATTCCATGGTCGCTAACCATCACAAATTGAGCCGAAGCTCCACAAACGGCCCGAAGACCATGGGTTGCTACCCTATCACAAATTGAGTCGAAACTCCACAAAACGGGGTTTAGTCTCCCTCGCAGACAAAGAGACATCGCACATTGCTAGTCTAAATCACAAGGATGATCGTCATGATCAGCGAGAAGTGTCGATTACACTAAGCTAGTAAATAAATGAGTTTAGCTTCATGTCCCTTAACCACTTGCTTAACTTAAATATTTACGAACAAACTGTAAATCACCACTAGAAAATTGTCACAAGAGGTTCAATCGAACAAGTCCAAGAATTAACCAACAAAGTAAACGCAAGCGTTTCATACCACTTGTTTTACTAAACCGTTTAATTAGATTTCTCATACGAGTGAGGTAAAGGTTTGTATATACTAATAGATTGTAAAACGGTTTTATAAACGAATTTGGTATTAAAATAGTATTGAAATCATTTGAGGAAAGAGTTTTGATATTTACTACTAGTATAGAAAACCTTTATATTTTTAAAGTGACAAATCATGAAGAAGATTGTAAGAACAATCAATCACAAAAATTCACATACGAAGACGTGAATAAAATCCAACGAAATCGATAAAGGATCCATCGAAATGGATATTCAAAAATCCCTAAAAAGAGTCATCAAAGTCATAATAGATAATAACAACAAATAGGATTATCACGAATCGATTTAAGTTAGAATTTCAATCCAAAAAGGCAAATTGGACTCAAACAGCAGGTTCAGTCGACTGAACAGAGTTTTTCAGTCGACTGACCCTGTACATGGAAATTTTCCAGGTTCAGGAAACTTTCTGTTTCCAGTTTCAGTCGACTGTGCAGAGATTTTCAGTCGACTGAATCATGCCTGTAAACTCTCGGGTTTCAGGTTCAGTCGACTGAACAGAGTTTTCAGTCGACTGAATCATGCCTGGGCTGTTTTTCAACCTTATTCAAATGAAGAGCAAACTCTTCCAAAATGCAACCGGACGAACATTGGCACTAAGGGTTTATGCCAATCGGCAACCCGACCCTATATGCTCCTCGATGCATCACCAAAAGTATGATCAAACATCCATAAAAGGATTTTCACACAAATTTGGTTTAAAAACTCAAAAATTGGAATATTCACAAAACCAATCCAAATCAAGATCAAATGCATGTGAAGAAGTGTTAGGAATTCATACCCAACAACCAAAGGTAATTATAGTCATAGATGTGGGATAAAAAAATCTCACTTTTTCACAAAATCGAACAAGAAGAAGCTTGAAAGCAATTGGAGAATCAACCTCTCTTCAACACAACCCAAATGAGCTTGAATCTAAGCTCAAAAACAAGAACATTCCCAAGATTAGGTTTAGGAATTTCTGAAATTGGTAAGAGAATAAGTTGGAGAAGAAGAAGAAAATCTTACCAATGGGTTCTTCTTGAGTTTGGAGCAAGCAATTTGATTTGCAAGATAAACTAGGGTTTTGGAATTTTAATTTCCAATCTCTCCCACCATTAACACTCTAAAAACTGAAATGAGAAGAGAATGAGGGTGAGTGGGGAAGAGTGGCTCAGATTTGAGCATAAGTTAACATAGGGTTGAGCCCAAAAAACCAAACCCAAAGTAAAAAGTAGCAGAAATCAACTTTCTCCAAACATATCGAAGCTTATACTCAAAAAGGTCGCAAACGACATTTTAAACTCAATGGGAGTGGTCCCGAGCCCTAATTCGACCGTATGCAAAAAGTAGCTTTTCGGACTAAAATCCGACTAACGATAAAATATTTAAATAAAATATTTAAATATAAAATCGACAAATATTCGGGTTGTTACAGACTCCCCTCCTTAAAGAAATTGCGTCCTCGCAATATTACAAGAAGAAGATATAGAGTAACAATCATAAAAGCATATTCAACACAAAAGAAGTTTGAAATAAGAAGTTCACCTCAAAGAGCACGAGAAAGTAAGTCCGGATGTGTACGCTAGATGTACTCTCTAGATTCCCAAGAACAATCCTTAGGATTTGAAGACCATTGAACTTTAACAAGCGGAACATCTTTATTTCGAAGTCGTTTGACTTCCGAAGCAATGATACGAATAGGATGTCGCTCATAAGTTAAATTAGGCGAAACTTCAATCTCTTCCACAACACCAGGCTCAAGAATAGAATCGGAATCTTGAAGACATTTCCGAAGTTGAGAAACGTGAAACACGTCATGAATAGCAGAAAACTGAGCCGGTAATAAAAGGCGATAAGCCATGGAACCAATACGTTCGGTGATAGGAAATGGCCCAATATATCGAGGCGCAAGTTTTCCCGATCGACTGAAACGTACAACACCTTTCATAGGTGAAACACGAATGAACACAAGATCTCCCACAGAAAATTCTAACTTCCTTCTCCGGTTATCGGCATAGGATTTTTGTCTACTCTGGGCTTCTTTCATCCTATGACGAATAAGATCAATTTTTTCTGTGGAATCACGAATAAAATCTGGACCTAAAGCCAACTTCTCACCGGCCTCAAGCCAACAAGAAGGAGATCGGCATGGCCTTCCATAAAGTGCCTCAAAAGGTGCCATACCAATACTAGATTGGAAGCTATTATTATAGGAAAATTCAACAAGTGAAATATGGTCTTCCCATCTTCCACCAAAATCAAGAACACAAGCACGAAGAAGATCTTCAAAAGTTTGATTCACACGCTCGGTTTGTCCATCGGACTGGGGATGATAAGCGGTGCTAAAATTAAGCTTCGTTCCCAAAGCTTTTTGAAGACTCTTCCAAAATCCACTAGTAAACAATGGATCACGATCACTAACAATTGAAGTAGGAACTCCATGCAATTTAACAATCTCTTTAATGAAGAGTTTGGCTAAAAGAGGAACGGTTCGGTTAGACCGAACGGGAATAAAATGGGCGGATTTAGTAAGTCTATCAACAATTACCCATAAACTATCATGACCCGAACGAGAACGGGGAAGGCCATCTATAAAATCCATGGAAATTTTGTCCCACTTCCAAACTGGAATTTCTAAAGGTTGCAATAACCCTCCGGGCCTTTGATGTTCGGCCTTAACGAGTTGGCAAGTCATGCAACGTTTAACGAAGTTAGCGATGTCAAGTTTCATTCCCTCCCAATAATAAAGTCGCTTCATATCCACGTACATTTTACTACTACCGGGATGAATGGTAAATTTAGAGTGATGAGAATCTTCTAAAATATCTTTACGAAGATCCCTAACATTTGGCACGATAAGTCTACCAAATCTCCGAATGCCGCCACGAGAATCGATATTAAAGTCTTTCAAACCTTCAATATCAATTTTATCCTTAATATTGTGGCCAAGAAGAACCAATTCAGTATCTAGCCTTTGAGCTTGAAGAATGCGGTCTAAAAGAGATGGATGAGCCTCAAGGCTACATAAAACAAATGATGAGCATAAATCGGAAACACGGTCTCGAATTTCACAAGTGGATAAAATCTCGAGATCGTTCCATTCGAATATCATCATAGAAACAACAGCTTGTTGTTTGCGGCTAAGAGCATCGGCGACAAGATTACCCTTACCGAGAGTATAAAGAATATCAAGATCATATGGTGCAAGAAATTCGAGCCAACGCTGTTGACGCAAATTAAGTTCCTTTTGTGAGAATAAATATTTCAAAGACATATGATCTGTGTAAAGAACAAATTTCTCTCCTAAGAGATAATGACGCCAAATCCGAAGAGCAAAAACAATAGCCGCGAGCTCTAAATCATGAGTGGCATATCTAGTCTCAGCAGGCTTTAATTGCCTAGAAGCATAAGCAATAACGCGTTCCTTTTGCATAAGAACGGCACCCAAACCAATGCGACTAGCATCGGTATAAACAACGAAATCTTTATTCCCATCGGGAATAACAAGAATAGGAGCATCAGAAAGAAGTTCTTTTAATTTCTGAAAAGAAGCTTCACATTTGTCCGACCAAATGTATTTAACACCTTTCTTCATCAAGCTAGTGAGAGGCACGGAAATCTTAGAAAAGTCTTTGATAAAACGACGGTAATAGCCCGCCAATCCAAGAAAACTACGAATCTCTGTCACACTCTCCGGTCTCTTCCAATCTTGAATCGCTTCAATCTTTGAAGGATCCACGGAAATTCCGGATTCAGAAATAATGTGACCGAGAAACTTCACACGAGATTGCCAAAAGTGGCACTTAGAAAATTTTGCCTTTAATTGATTACTCCTAAGAGTTTCCAACACAATCCGAAGATGTTTTTCATGCTCCTCCTCGGTTTTAGAATAAGCAAGAATATCATCGATAAAGATGAGAACAAACCGGTCGAGAAAGTCTTTAAAAACTCGATTCATTAAGTCAACGGAATAAGCCGGGGCATTAGTTAACCCAAATTGCATAACAAGCCATTCATAAGATCCATACCGAGTACGGAACGATGTTAAAGGAATGCTATCCTCTGCAATACGAAGCTGATGAAAACCGGTAGCCAAGTCCATTTGTGAAAAGACTCTAGCACCACTAAGTTGATCGAATAGATCATCAATCCGAGGTAAAGGATATTTATTTTTGATAGTAAGATCATTAAGCTTGCGGTAGTCAACGCAAAGCCTAAGTGTACCATCGGATTTCTTCACAAAAATAGCTGAAGGCCCCCAAGGCGAGGAACTAGAGCGAATAAATTGCTTCGTTTCCAATTCAGATAATTGTTTACGCATCTCCTCGTTTTCTTTATTGGACATACGATAAGGAGGACGAGTGATAGGTTGAGCTCCCGGAATAAGATTAATTCTGAACTCAATTGCTCGCTTAGGTGGTAATCCTAAAACGGGCTCGAATATGTCGGAAAATTCACAAACGACGTGAATAAGAGAAATAATATCACCCTCATCATCGTCGTCGTCATCACGAGGATTTAATGATGCAACCAAAGCAGAATCTGAATCTTTAAGAATAACAGAAACCTGATTAACAGATTGAGAATGTCGAAGATGAATAGTCCGCTCAGGACATAGGATATGAGCTTCATAATGGTTAAGCCAATCCATTCCCAAAATCATTCCAAAGCCTAAATAACGCATGACATGCAAATCGGCTCGGAAAGAAAAATCACACAAAATAATCTCGACATCTTTACACAATAAACTGATTGTTGCGGATCCACCAACCGGATTCACAATTCTCAAAGAAGTCATTAAACACAAAACATCCAAAGAAAAAGTATCAACAAGTTCTTTTGATATAAAAGAATGGGACGCACCCGTATCAAAAAGAACTCGAATAGGGTGATCACGAAATAAAATAATTCCATCTAGAATAGAATGAGAAATACCTTGGCCACGAGATGTGTTGCCAGGGGCTTGAGTAACATTTAACTTTCCCTCCTTTTGCCCTGAAGCTTGGGGCATGAAGATAAAACATGACCGGGAACTTTGCAGTAGCGACAAGAAAGAGACTTTGGGCATTGGTTCGCATAATGGTCCTTCGAACCATAATTATAGCATTCCCCATGACCAAAGGAAGAAGTCTTTGCCACGGAGGTTGCTTGCTTCCCTTTCTTATTGGGATAAGGGCCTTTAGATTTGTTTGGCCTCTTTCTGTTGTTGAAGGTTGGTTTGGAACCCACCACTTCAACGTCATTCTCTCTATCCGCCTCTTCAAGACGAAGAGCGATATCAACGAGTTGGTCGAAAGAAACTTCTAACTTTAGAAGTAATGGCTTCTTGAGACTTTTGTTTAAGCCATAGACGAATCTCTGATTCTTCTTCAGAGGGGTGTTGATGTATTCAACCCCATATTTGGAAAGCGACTCGAAGGAGGCGACGTAATCAGTCACGGAGGACTCACCTTGAACAAGGTTTATAAATCGTCGAGCCAATGTCACTTTCTCAGCTTCCGGTACGAATTTCAACTCGAAGCGTTCTCGGAATTTCTCCCAAGTGAGATCCGCTTCATTAGTTTCGGAAATAACAAGCTCGTACCAGTCCAATGCTCTTCCTCGGAGCATACTAGAGGCCACCTCAACTCGGTGAAGGTCAATAAGATTCATGCGCGAAAAGATGCGATCGCATGTTCTTAGCCAAGCCTGTACTTCAATAACAGTTTCGGAACCTTTGAATGACTCCCCACCCAAATTAGTGTAATCGCTACACAAGCGTGCAAATCCCGACTTTGGGTGAGTAGGTTCCGCGTTAACTTCAGCTGCTTGAGCATTAGTTACTAAATCAAGAAGCTGTTGAGCAGTCATAAAAACTCCATCTTGGGGTGGAGTGCTAGATGGCACGGCTCTGGGGCGGCCAGGTCTAGACATTTCTCTTCCTTTAGAAAGAAAGAAGAAGAAGAAAAGGTTATTCACCAAATTGAATATCAAGCAATCTTGATAGATAAAACAAGGAATCATAAAGAAAATAGGATGGAACGGTACGAAGACCCGAATAAAATCCTAAAGCACAACTCCTAAGAAAGACTTAGGACGATGATCCTTGTTATAATATTCCATATTGTTCTGAAGTTTGGCTCTGATACCAAGCTGTGACGCCCCACCTCTATACCCACGCTAGACAAGAACATTGCGGTGAATGCCATCGACTAGCACGGAGAATAAGGCTGTTGAGGAGCGACCATCCATGTAATTTCTTTGCGCGAGCACCGATATGTCAGATAATATAACATGCATTCTATTTCAAGAGGAAATCCGACATACCGACACAAACTCAAAGCTACTACACGGTGGCTATATAAATCCTTCGGAAAACAAATATAGAAATAAGCATAACACAAATCAGTCACAGACAATTCATATCACAAAGGCGGAATAAGATATGAATATTACACTAGAAAGTGTACATCAGAGTAGTGGTTTAAAAAGATCCACAATATCACAAAAGAATAGTTACACGAACTACACAAAAGAATAATTATACATTAAGGAGTCTATATCTCAAATGTATACAACAAAATAACTACTAATCTAAGTAGTTAACCCAAAAGTCAAGGAGTTAATCCCGGATGAGAAGTCAAGCAGAAGCACCTGTAACATCTCGGTCTGACCCGAGTATTATTTAATAAGAAAATAATAAACGGATCAGTCTAACTATAAATATCAGATGAAACGATATAGAATGAGAGATATGACTAAACACATAATAATCACAATGCCAAGCTGTGATATATATATATACATATATACTTAGTTGATAATCATCAAGAGATTAATCAATGTCACCAAATCTACACAAGAATCAAAGAAACGTCATACTCCTAATTTCGTTCACCATACCATAAATATTGACGATAATATCAATGTCAATCCCAAAAGTCAATGACACACTAATTCCAGAAGACTACACAAGAAATCCAGAAATCACAAAAGTCAATGACACACTAATTCCAGAAGACTACACAAGAAATCCAGAAATCACAAAAGTCAATGACACACAAATTCACCAATGCACAAATATTGATAAAACTTATCAATGGAAATCACGAAAATTGGTGAAACACAAATTCTAGGAATCTACACAAGAAATCCAGAAATCACAAAGAGGGGGGGAGGCCTATCACAAATGGGAGCATAAAGCTCACCAACACGTGTATCACAAACGGAACGCTAATTCCATGGTCGCTAACCATCACAAATTGAGCTGAAGCTCCACAAACGGCCCGAAGACCATGGGTTGCTACCCCATCACAAATTGAGTCGAAACTCCACAAAACGGGGTTTAGTCTCCCTCGCAGACAAAGAGATATCGCACATTGCTAGTCTAAATCACAAGGATGATCGTCATGATCAGCGAGAAGTGTCGATTACACTAAGCTAGTAAATAAATGAGTTTAGCTTCATGTCCCATAACCACTTGCTTAACTTAAATATTTACGAACAAACTGTAAATCTCCACTAGAAAATTATCGCAAGAGGTTCAATCGAACAAGTCCAAGAATTAACCAACAAAGTAAACGCAAGCGTTTCATACCACTTGTTTTACTAAGCCGTTTAATTATATTTCTCATACGAGTGAGGTAAAGGTTTGTATATACTAATAGATTGGAAAACGGTTTTATAAACGAATTTGGTATTAAAATAGTATTGAAATCGTTTGAGGAAAGAGTTTTGATATTTACTACTATTATAGAAAACCTTTATATTTTTAAAGTGACAAATCACGAAGAAGATTGTAAGAACAATCAATCACAAAAATTCACATACGAAGACGTGAATAAAATCCAACGAAATCGATAAAGGATCCATCGAAATGGATATTCAAAAATCCCTAAAAAGAGTCATCAAAGTCATAATAGATGATAACAACAAATAGGATTATCACGAATCGATTTAAATTAGAATTTCAATCCAAAAAGGCAAATTGGACTCAAACAGCAGGTTCAGTCGACTGAACAGAGTTTTTCAGTCAACTGACCCTGTACATGGAAATTTTCCAGGTTCAGGAAACTTTCTGTTTCCAGTTTCAGTCAACTGTGCAGAGATTTTCAGTCGACTGAATCATGCCTGTAAACTCTCGGGTTTCAGGTTCAGTCGACTGAACAGAGTTTTCAGTGGACTGAATCATGCCTGGGCTGTTTTTCAACCTTATTCAAATGAAGAGCAAACTCTTCCAAAATGCAACCGGACGAACATTGGCACTAAGGGTTTATGCCAATCGGTAACCCGACCCTATATGCTCCTCGATGCATCACCAAAAGCATGATCAAACATCCATAAAAGGATTTTCACACAAATTTGGTTTAAAAACTCAAAAATTGGAATATTCACAAAACCAATCCAAATCAAGATCAAATGCACGTGAAGAAGTGTTAGGAATTCATACCCAACAACCAAAGGTAATTATAGTCATAGATGTGGGATAAAAAAATCTCACCTTTTCACAAAATCGAACAAGAAGAAGCTTGAAAGCAATTGGAGAATCAACCTCTCTTCAACACAACCCAAATGAGCTTGAATCTAAGCTCAAAAACAAGAACATTCCCAAGATTAGGTTTAGGAATTTCTGAAATTGGTAAGAGAATAAGTTGGAGAAGAAGAAGAGAAGCTTACCAATGGGTTCTTCTTAAGTTTGGAGCAAGGAATTTGATTTGCAAGAGAAACTAGGGTTTTGGAATTTTAATTTCCAATCTCTCCCACCATTAACACTCTAAAAACTGAAATGAGAAGAGAATGAGGGTGAGTGGGGAAGAGTGGCTCAGATTTGAGCATAAGTTAACATAGGGTTGAGCCCAAAAAGCCAAACCCAAAGTAAAAAGTAGCAGAAATCAACTTTCTCCAAACATATCGAAGCTTATACTCAAAAAGGTCGCAAACGGCATTTTAAACTCAATGGGAGTGGTCCCGAGCCCTAATTCGACCGTATGCAAAAAGTAGCTTTTCGGACTAAAATCCGACTAACGATAAAATATTTAAATAAAATATTTAAATATAAAATCGACAAATATGCGGGTTGTTACAGTAGTGGTGTCTTTCATGAGAGAACGTATTTGTAATTTTAATATATAACTATATATATATATATATATGTATGTATGTATTTTTACCAATCAGTTGGGTTACCTGTTTAGGTTTTCCAATATAAGTTATAAAGGTAGATGGGGTAGTAGTATGTGTAACACGACTTCCATTGGTTGGAGTTTGAATGTTTGAGTTTGGAAATGTATCTGTCGAGACTGTAGACCTAATACCGTCCCGAGTGAGTTCTGTAGTGATGAAGAACTTCATTGATCTCTGAAGGAAACCTGTTAAGGCTCGGAGTTAATTCTTTGAAGTTGGATGAGTAGAATTTGGATCTGTTGATTGAGTAGAAGCAAGTGATGGTATTTCGGATACATTAAGGAATAATAGCTGCGTGAGGAGATGCAGTGACTATGGATGTTCCCGAAGATGTTTTCTTTGGAACAAGTTTAAGGAGGTGAGCCTGCTTCGGTGTTGTGGCTGTGTTCAGCCAGTGTTTCTGTTTGCTTTGAAGTCCGAGTTTCTCGGAGAGCTTTGTTTGGAATTCTTTTGCATATGTGGCAATAGTGCAACTTGGAGTATTCTCGGTATTGTCAAGAGATCTTCTGGCTTAGCAGTTTTTCTGGAGTGGAGTTTAGAAGCAGTTGAGTAGACCCGTTTCTTCGATGGGTTGGCTAGTTAAGTGTAAGCTGTTCTGTTTGGTAAAGGAAGAACAGTTTTCTTTGGATTTGGTTTGGGTGGTTCGCAAAAGTGACTTGCGATTGTTTGAATGTTCTCTTGGGTTATCTGAGTTTTCTGGATGTCTTCAGGAAGTCAGAGTTTTGTTCACATCTGGAGATTGAGTTTTCTTATCGACTGGAATTCCAGGAATGGTTCCGGTGGTTCAGCTTAATAGTAGATGGTTCCAAGAGATTGAGTTGGTGTAGCAGCTCGGAGTTTTGGAGGAACTTCTGAATTTTTCTTATGGATTTGTTGAACCATATCTCTGGGTTGTGTTGTCTAGTTGTGCTCGTGTTCTTCTTTAGCATTCTCTTGTACTTCGGATCAGAGTTGAGCAGCGGAAGCGGTTTGGAAGTGTATCTGCTTTTCTTTTCCCGGACAGAAGAAGTTGTTGTCATCTGATATTGAGGAGTAGAGTTTGAGTTCATGGTTTTGGTTGATCTTGAGGAGACCATTTTGTTGGGTTGATTGGTCTAGTTTGTTTCTAAGAGTATCAGCAAGGTTGAGCTGATTAGTAAGGTTGTGGGCAGCCCAGGATCGTCTGGAGAGTTTTGTGGATATGAGTCGGAGAAAATTTGGATTCTGAGTCGGAGATTTAATTTTGGATAAGTTTTCTCCGATCAAGTGAGCTATAAGTTTGGGTAAGTCTGTGAAGCTAGCTCTGAAGTGTTTTGGATCTTTTCTGTGGTCTTTGAGAATAAGTGATTGATCTACAGGATTGAATTGCAAGTTTGGATAACTGGGATTCGATGGGTTTCACGTATCTCTGAGGGAGTACGTGTATGATCTATCTCTGGTTGTGAACCAGCAGTTTTGGAGTTTTTGTTGTTGAGTCAGGCTCGTTTGTAGTCCGATATCTTGTCTAGTGTTATAGATATAGTTGTATAGGAGCTTTGTAGCTTCATAATATTGTTTGTTTGAATTCTCTAGAGTGAGTAGCCCGGTGTGTATATATATACACCTGGGGAAACTCAAAGGAATTTTATCCAGAATTTGTCTGGATAATTAGATTTGTTTGATTGATTATTTTGGTTGTTAGCATATGTTTGATATATGCTTGTGTTTTTAAATTTTAAATTTAATAAGATTATTAAATTACCTTTGTTTTAAATTTCGAGGACGAAATTCTTTTAAGGGGGAAGGATTGTAATATCCCGGAATTTTTAACAATATCAATTTAATAATCTGTAATTAAAATTAAATTGATATTGATATTCTACTAATAATTATTCAGATAAATTTGATAATCTTCTTCAATAAATATTTCAATTGGTTATTTTATCTTTTAAAAATATAAATTGATTTCTATTTATATTATAAATATATGGTTTATATTTTAAATAGATTGGTATTGTTTTAAATTTAATAAGTAAAACATATTTTCTAGTTTTATTATTTGTTTGTTTTATTAATATTTAAGTTTTTCAAAGTTAAATAAATAATTTTGGTTCAAATTAATAATTGAACCATGTTTTAAAATTCTAATATAATATATACATTTCAATTTGGAAATTTGTTTTTAATTAGCATTGAGTTTTTATAACTATTTCATAAATAAATATACGATTTTAAAATTGATAGGAAAATATTAAATGTTTTAAATTAAATTGGATTTAGTTTTAAATTTAGAATAAATTTAACAAAATGGTTTTATGACTTAATAAAATAAATATTTTATTAATAAAGTATAATTTCTTGTAAAATGATTGTAACAACCCTGTATTTTGTAATTATTTTGTTGTATATTTTAATTATTTTTAATGTAAGATTTTGATTTAAAAACTTATTTTACTTATTTGAAATGATTAAATTTATTATTTAAATATATTCTTGATTTTTTATATAAGTTATAATTCCAAACTTGTGTAAGTTGAATATTTGCCTGAAATGCTGATTTTGGTCAAAATAGTCAAACTGTGACTTTCAACTTAAAATTTTAAAAGTTTAAAAATTTAATTTTTTTTCATTTATTATGAAAGTACATAAAATTCTAAGAACACCACTTTTCGTTTCGTTGAAATTGGATGTAAATTGTGGAAGTTATACCCTTTACAATATTGTGCATATATAGGGTTATTTAACAATGACTATTTTAAATTGTATAAATTACTTCTTCTTGGTTATATTTTATTTTAATATGTGATAATATGTTTTATTATGTATATTTTGACTTTTAAATATTTTTAAATGGTGATAGAATTTTTCCAAAATTTACTGTATTTATTTCCTATTTTTAAAGGCCGTTTTCTAATTTTTCTGCCATTTTCTTCATATAAATTATATTAATTTTTTTTTTTTGTGAATGCACTTTTATTTTTTTCTATTTTATTTGTTATAAATATTTTACAAGTCCATGAAGATTTTCTAAAGTTCATTTGGATTTATTTCTTATTTTAAAGCCTAGTCTACAATTTTAAGCCATTTTCTTATTTTAATTATATATAATTAAAATTTATTTATTTATTTTATGCACTCACTTTTATTTGCTGTGTTTTACTTTATTTTTATTCATTTTACATGTATTTAAATTAAAGTAAATTTTTCCAAAGTGTATTGAAGTTATTT
Source organism: Allium cepa (assembly GCA_030765085.1). Classification (NCBI taxonomy): domain Eukaryota; kingdom Viridiplantae; phylum Streptophyta; class Magnoliopsida; order Asparagales; family Amaryllidaceae; genus Allium; species Allium cepa. Next base: position 726,683,065 of record CM060938.1, on the reverse strand, counting down.
CTAATTCTTAAGTCTAGTTTTCATTTTTCTGTGCTATTTTTCTTATTTAATCATATCTAATTAATATTTAATTTTTTTTATTTTATTTATCTGTTATATTTTTGAATTTTAACTGAGATTTTAATTATTTTCAGTTATTTGTATGTATATAAATATATATGAGAAATTTGAAAGGGTTAAGAGCTAAGAAACGGAAAAACGTTTTATCCGTTTCTTTTGCAGTTTCTTCTGTCATTAATACATCAATTCATCTTAGCCATTCCTTTCCTCATCCTTTGCAGCCGACTTCCTCTTGTCATTCATGAATTTTTGAATCCCCAAAATCCTAAAAATCATGGCCTCCACCTTGAAGAAAAAAATTTAGGTAAATCCCTCTCTTCTTTCTACTTTTCTTACTTTTCTATGCAATTTTGCCTTGTTTCTCTTCTAAGTTTGGATTGGCCTCTTCTCCATAGCCACAACCACAAACTCCTACATCTCTTCCATGCCTCCAACACCATCTACTCCACTAACCATGACCATGGCCGAGCGATCTATGGTGGCTAAACCCTTCAAATTGCAACCTACATGCCTAAAAACAATGTTTTTGACCATTGTTGCCTCATTCCCTTCATCTCCACTTGTTTCCTTGCCTATATGATGTTAAACCTGACCTATATGATGTCATTCCTGAGCCAAAGCATCATCATAGCCAAGCATAAGTGTCCCTCAGGCCAAGCATTGAAGTGGTTGAAGCAAGGTCCAATCTATCTTGTTCATTTCGCTTTGTATTTCAAAATTGTTTCAATGTTATTTTATGTTGAATGTTTATATAGTGTCTGGTTTGTTTTGTTTTGGGTTGTTGATACAAAATCATATCTTGGCTATCTTTCAACTCAAATCAAAAGTCGTGAAATTGTGTTTGTCTTGCCTTTGGAGTCGTGCTTGTATGTTGTTTTGGTCTCTAGCTTTGAAAAAGGTGAGTCTTTCTGATGCAGCACGATCTACAATTCCTCAAGGGTTAAGTCGTTCACGAGCTAATAAAGAGGCCTTAAGTCGTTCACGACTTAACAGGGTGAAGGATAACGAGTTACGACCTAAGGAAGAGGAGCTACGAGTTGAGGCAGCCGCGTTGAATTATCTGCGAGCTAAGGACTCAAGTCGGCTACGACTTAAGAGTTTAAGTCGGCTACGACTTAAGAGTTTAAGTCGGCTACGACTTAACAGAAGAAGAAGCAGTCACGACCTGACTAAGCCGTTGAGGAGATATGCGCAGGGAGATTGGGGCTTGAGTCGGCATGCGCTTAAGTCGGCCATATGAGCATATGTGTTGTAGTTTGTTGCCCTTGAGTCGTTAGGTCGTATACGACCTAACTGTTGTATCCATGTGGTGTTGAGTCGGCCTTGTGTTGTAAGGTCGCGAGTCTTTGAGTCGTTAAGTCGGTGTGATGTTGGGTCGGCCGAAGGCTGTGTAATGTAATGAGCTGAGTCCTTGAGTCGGTCTTGTATGTAATGTGTTAGGTCGCGTACGACCTATGATGAGTCGGTCGTGTTGAGTCGGGTGAGTTGTTGTATGTAGGTCGTACTTGTTAAGTCGGCCAGGGGTTGAGTCGTTTACATTGGGCTGTATTGTAAAGGGGTTGAGTCGCGTGTGTTAAGTCAGTCACGACTTAAGATGGGTCGTAGGTCGGCAATGACTTAGGGACTGGGTTGTAACTCCTATAAATACGCGTGTGTTGTACATTTTGAAGGTTGTTGATTTTTGAATAAAATTCTCTTTTGTTAGCTTTGTGCTTTCATACCAATTGGTAGTTGAGTGTAATCTCCTATCTCCTCTTTCGGTTAATCGAGTGCGCTCGATTCAACGATCGTAGAAGCCGATTCACGGAATCTAGTGCGCTAGATCAACGTGCGAAGAATCGTAGATCTTTGAACACGGTATAGTGCGCTATCAACGTGTTTGAGATAGCTAGAGTTCGGTATCTTTGGATCAACGAACTTGGGCATTTTTGGTATCTTCAACTCACCGATTGCTACATTTCATCGATTGAAGTTTTGTTTGATTAATCCGCTGCGTCATTTTTTGGTATCAGAGCCATACTTAGCCAATCATAGCTAAGTTGATTCTTGGAGCCAAGTTTTTGAAGTTTGAAGTTGTTCATCATGTTCATATTGAAGTTGCATCAAGTTTGGAGTGTTTGATCCATTTCATTTTGGATCGAGGAGTTGGAAATTGTTTGGATCTATCTTGGGTTTTTGCGCGCCAAGGTTTGAAGTGTTTGAATTTGTAGCCGAGCTAAAGAGGTTGTGCCGAGTCAAATTAAGCCGACCTTACTTGAGTCGTATACATACAAGCCAAGTTAAGTTCAAGGCCGAGCCTTGTGAAATTGTTGTTTGTGAAAGCTTTGGAGTTTTGTGTTCGAATTGTTGAAGTTTTGTGAAGTTTTTCAATCATGCCACCAAGGAGAGCTAATCGCCATCAAAACGTTGAAGCTTTGTATCGTAGAGAAGAAGCCGAGCTTATGGAACAACGTATTAATGAAAAGTTTGATGAAGGCATTGGTAAATTGGAGAGATTGATGAATGATTTGAATCAAAGGAGGAGATCACCAAACTCGAACCATGGAGGAAACCGAGTTTCGCCATCGGTTACGGAAGCGAGGAGGGTATCACCACATTCATGTAGAGATAGAAGAGAAACATCAATATCATCACGAAGAGATCATCATGACTATGCACATGAAGAGAGGAGAAGTCAACGTGAATTTGACGATGAAGCATATAGGGATGAAGAGAGACATAGTCAAAGAAGCATGCATGAACGAAGGGATGATAATAGTCGAGATCGATGTAGACGTACTTTTGATTTTGTTGAAGAAGGTGATAGAGCTAGTATTCATTATCGAGATCGAGACCAAGTTCGAAATTCTTATCGGGATGTTGAAGATGATCGACGATGGGAATCGGGTATGAAGATGGAAATTCCGGAGTTTAAAGGCGGAATGATTGCGGAAGAATTTCTCGATTGGATTTCTAATGTTGAAGAGATCTTTGATTTCAAGGAGGTTCCTGAGCATAGAAGGGTGAAGTTGGTTGCTACTAGGTTGAGGGGGAGAGCTTTGGCGTGGTGGCAGCAAACTAAACTAACCAGGGAGAGAATGGGGAAGTCAAAGATAGAATCATGGGATAAGATGAAGAAGTTGATGAGATCTACTTTCTTACCTTACAACTACCAATCACTTATGTACCAGAGGTTGCAGAATCTGAGGCAAGGGACAAAGTCTGTTAGTGATTATGCTGATGAATTTTACCAACTCATTGCCAGGAATGATATTATGGAGACAGAAGAACAGCTAACTGCTAGATTCATTGGGGGATTGAGAATGCAGATCCAGGATATGGTTAATATGTTTGATCCTAGATCAGTTGCAGAAGCACATCAAAAAGCGTTGGCTTGGGAGAAACAAGGAAGGCGTGGAGGTGGTGTGTTTTCAAATTCCAATAATCAAGCAAGGGGTGTTGGTGGAAGTTCTAATGTTCCTAAACCTGTTTCAAAGCCAGTGGTGAAGGAGGCTGAGAAGGCAAAGGCTAGCAGTGTTTTCAAATGCTATAATTGTCAGGAGTCGGGTCACAAGAGCAATGAATGTCCGAAGCCGAAGAAGAGAACCATGGTTGCAGAAGTCGAGGAGGATGATGGTGAGGAGACAGAATGTTCAAATACACCTTATGTTGAGGAGGAAGAAGAATTGTTCGGAGATGAAGGTTGTAATCTTATGTTGAGGAGGTCATGTCTTGCACCAAAGCAAGAGGAGGATTGTAGTTGGTTGAGAAGCAATATTTTTCAGTCGACGTGCACTATTCTGGGAAAGGTTTGCAAGTTCGTTATTGATGCGGGAAGTTGTGATAATATTATTTCTACAGAAGCAGTGAGGAAATTGAACTTGAAGACTGAGAAGCATCCTAAACCGTACAAGCTAGCATGGTTAAGGAAGGGTGGTGAAGTGAAAGTGTGTCGAAGAGCTTGTGTTAATTTTTCTATTGGGAAGAAGTACAAAGATGAAATTTGGTGTGACGTTGTAGACATGGATGTTTGTCATTTGTTGCTGGGCAGACCATGGCAGTTTGATAGAGCAGTTCAACATGACGGTCGTGCCAATAGTTACAGTTTCATGTTCGAGGGTACTAAAATCACTTTGGTTCCTAAGAAGCAACAACAGAAGGAGAGCAAGTTAGAAGAGATTGAAGAGTTGAAAACTTTATTATCTTTGAAGGAGTTTGTGAAAGAAGTAGAAGATGAACCCGAGATGTTTTTGTTGATTGGGAGAGAGAGTAGTGAAGAAGTTGAAATTCCAGAAGCAGCAAAGCCAATTTTGAAAGAATTCGAAGATGTCTTTCCAGAGGAGTTTCCTAAGGAGTTACCGCCACTTAGAGACATTCAACATCAAATCGATCTTGTTCCGGGAGCAGTGTTACCACATCGACCACATTACCGAATGAGTCCGAAGGAACATGAGGAGTTATGAAGGCAAGTGGAAGAGTTGTTGGAACAGGGACGAGTTCAGGAAAGTTTGAGTCCTTGTGCCGTGCCAGCATTGTTGGTGCCGAAGAAGGATGGAACATGGAGAATGTGTACATATAGTAGAGCTTTGAACAAGATTACTGTTCGTTATAGATTTCCTATGCCAAGGTTGGATGACTTGCTGGATCAGTTGAGTGGGGCAACTATATTTTCGAAGATTGACTTGAAATGTGGTTATCATCAAATTCGGATTAGACCTGGAGACGAATGGAAGACAGCTTTCAAGACGAGAGAGGGGTTATACGAATGGTTGGTTATGCCATTTGGTTTGTCAAATGCACCTAGTACATTCATGCGGGTGATGAATCAAATCTTTAGACCATTCATTGGGAAGTTCGTCGTGGTTTATTTCGATGATATTCTGATTTACAGTAGAAGTACGGAGGAGCATGTTCTACATCTGAGGGAAGTATTGATTATTCTTCGTGAGGAACAATTTTATGCTGCTACGAAGAAATGTGTGTTTATGACGCATACTGTTCTATTTCTTGGGTATGTTGTTTCAGGAGAAGGAATTCAAGTTGATCAGAGTAAAGTTGAAGCAGTCAGAAATTGGCCACAGCCAAAGACAATCACAGAAGTGAGAAGTTTTCATGGGTTAGCATCATTCTACCGAAGATTCATTCCACACTTCAGTAGCGTGATGGCTACAGTTACTGATTGCATGAAGGGAAAACAGTTTGTATGGTCAGAGGAAGCGGGAGTTGCTTTTGAGAAGATCAAGGAATTGTTGACGTCTGCACCAATTCTTGTTCTACCTAATTTTCAGTTATTGTTTGAATTGCATACTGATGCTTCGAAGGTTGGTATTGGAGGAGTTCTGAGTCAGAATGGGAAGCCAGTTGCTTATTTCAGCGAAAAGTTATCAGGGGCAAAGATGAGATACAGTACATATGATGTTGAATTTTATTCTGTTGTACAAGCTGTTAAGCATTGGAGACATTATCTATTTCAGAAGGAATTTGTTCTTTACACTGATCATGAAGCTTTGAAGCATTTGCAGGGACAGGATAAGATTTCCGCAAGGCATGCGTCATGGATTGCTTATTTGCAGCAGTTTACTTTTGTCGTTAAGCACAAATTAGGGATGACAAACCGTGTGGCTGATGCTTTGAGTAGGAGGAGTCATTTATTAACGACAATGAAGGTTGAAGTGACAGGGTTTGAATTACTGCCAGAGATGATTGAAGAAGATCCTTACTTCGTGAAATATATTGAGAAAGTAAAGGATGGGAGTACAGATGAATTTATGTTGGTTGATGGTTTTCTGTTTAAAGGAAATCGTTTATGTATTCCGGATTGTAGTTTGAGGATGAAGATTGTGAAGGAGTTACATGAAGAAGGGCATGTAGGGCGTGATCGTACTTTGCAGTTGATTTCGCAGTTTTACTTTTGGTCGTCGATGAGAAAAGAGGTTGAAAGGTTCGTGGAGAGATGCCATATTTGCCAGGTGTCAAAAGGAACAGCGACGAATGCAGGGTTGTATATGCCATTACCTGTACCATCTAAGCCATGGGTTGATATTAGCATGGATTTCGTTTTGGGTTTGCCTAGAACTCAAAGGGGAAATGATTCGATATTTGTTGTAGTGGACAGGTTCTCGAAGATGGCACATTTTGTTGCTTGCAAGAAGACGGCGGATGCTGTTCGTGTTGCGCAATTATTTTTCAAGGAGATTTATCGACTTCACGGATTGCCAGAGTCTATTGTTTCGGATAGAGATACTCGTTTTCTGAGTCACTTTTGGTTGAGTTTGTGGAAGATGGTGGGAACGAAACTGAAATTTAGCAGTGCTTATCATCCGCAAACTGATGGACAGACGGAAGTTGTTAACAGGTCATTGGGAAATTTGTTGCGTTGTCTTGTACAGGATAATTTGAGAAGTTGGGACATGAAGTTATGCCAAGATGAATTTGCACATAATCATGCAGTGAATCGTAGCACGGGATTCAGTCCATTTCAGATTATTTATTCAAATTTACCTAGGGGACCGTTGGATTTGGCAGTAGTACCACAGTTGAAGGGAACAGTTAAACGAGCTGTTGATTTTGTTGATGAGCTGACTGAATGTCATAAAATCGTTCAGGAACGATTGGAAAAGTGGAATGAGAAATATAAGCGAGCTGCAGATTTAAAGAGACGAAATGTTGAATTTAATGAAGGTGATTTGGTGTATGCTGTGTTAACAAAGGATCGTTTTCCAATGGGCGCTTATAATAAGTTGAAAGCCAGAAAAATTGGTCCAGTAGAAGTTGTGAAACAGATCAATGAGAATGCTTATAAGTTGAAACTGCCGGAGGATGTATACACTTCTGACGTATTCAATGTTAAACATCTTGTGCCGTATTATGGAGATGGACAATCTGATGGGAAAGAATTTACAAATTCGAGGACGAATTTCTCTCAACCAGGGGAGGATGATGCAGCACGATCTACAATTCCTCAAGGATTAAGTCGTTCACGAGCTAATAAAGAGGCCTTAAGTCGTTCGCGACTTAACAGGGTGAAGGATAACGAGTTACGACCTAAGGAAGAGGAGCTACGAGTTGAGGCAGCCGCGTTGAATTATCTGCGAGCTAAGGACTCAAGTCGGCTACGACTTAAGAGTTTAAGTCGGCTACGACTTAAGAGTTTAAGTCGGCTACGACTTAATAGAAGAGGAAGCAGTCACGACCTGACTAAGCCGTTGAGGAGATATGCGCAGGGAGATTGGGGCTTGAGTCGGCATGCGCTTAAGTCGGCCATATGAGCATATGTGTTGTAGTTTGTTGCCCTTGAGTCGTTAGGTCGTATACGACCTAACTGTTGTATCCATGTGGTGTTGAGTCGGCCTTGTGTTGTAAGGTCGCGAGTCTTTGAGTCGTTAAGTCGGTGTGATGTTGGGTCGGCCGAAGGCTGTGTAATGTAATGAGCTGAGTCCTTGAGTCGGTCTTGTATGTAATGTGTTAGGTCGCGTACGACCTATGATGAGTCGGTCGTGTTGAGTCGGGTGAGTTGTTGTATGTAGGTCGTACTTGTTAAGTCGGCCAGGGGTTGAGTCGTTTACATTGGGCTGTATTGTAAAGGGGTTGAGTCGCGTGTGTTAAGTCGGTCATGACTTAAGATGGGTCGTAGGTCGGCAACGACTTAGGGACTGGGTTGTAACTCCTATAAATACGCGTGTGTTGTACATTTTGAAGGTTGTTGATTTTTGAATAAAATTCTCTTTTTTTAGCTTTGTGCTTTCATACCAATTGGTAGTTGAGTGTAATCTCCTATCTCCTCTTTCGGTTAATCGAGTGCGCTCGATTCAACGATCGTAGAAGCCGATTCACGGAATCTAGTGCGCTAGATCAACGTGCGAATAATCGTAGATCTTTGAACACGGTATAGTGCGCTATCAACGTGTTTGAGATAGCTAGAGTTCGGTATCTTTGGATCAACGAACTTGGGCATTTTTGGTATCTTCAACTCACCGATTGCTACATTTCATCGATTGAAGTTTTGTTTGATTAATCCGCTGCGTCACTTTCTCACTCTTCCATATATACTTATGAAAAGTGGATTGATGACAAGTGTTTAGTAATGTAAAATGTTTATGCAAGTTAATGATGATCATATGATATGCTATGCCGTGTTATTACCATGTTAAAACTGTTAATTTTCACCTGACATCTGATACATGACTGTATATTGTGATATTGACATTGTTTATATTATTTCTGTATATGATCACACTGCAAGTTCCCTGTTAGGATAAAAAATCATTATGGGCTGAAATGATAGGCCTGAGTTATTTTATTTATTTATTTAAACTTGGGATTGCGGGTTTGAAATGATAGAACCCGGATTTTTACCTTTTAAACTGCGATTGAAATGATACATATCCATATCACTTGACCTAGGTTAGGAAACTATATACAGACCCGTGGTTATTCTATAAAGTGCTTTGAATATTTTAAGTATTTTAAAAATATAAAATTATGAAATTTGATTTAAATAGATTTTGAAAGGTTTTAAAATAAATAAATTATGATTTTTCTATATGTTAAAAATGTAATTTATGAATGGATTAACTGGATTTTGAAATATAACTTATGCCTGAAATTTGGAATTTTGACTAAAAATGATATTTAAGTTACATGAATAAAATGGACTTTAATTTTATTTGGAAAATGGTAAATATGATAAATTGATTTATATTTGAATTTAAGTGATTTATTAAAGAATTATTGATTTTTCTATAAATTTAAGTGGTTGAATAAATGACTGTTGAAAAATGAAATTTCAAAATATAACTTGACTTGAAAATGTGAAATTTAAGTTTTAATTAAAGATGTTAAATTAATTAAATAAACTGGAAGTTTAGTTAAATTATTGAAATGGTAATATAAATCTGAAACGTATAGATTTTAATTTATGAAAGAAACGTATAGATTTTAATTTATGAAAGAAACGTATAGATTTTAATTTATGAAAGAAAAGTATAGGTTTTAATTTATGAAAGAAACGTATAGATTTTAATTTATGAAAAAAACGTATAGGTTTTAATTTATGAAAGAAACGTATAGATTTAATTTTATGAAAGGAACGTGTAGGTTTTAATTTATGAAAGAAACGTATAGATTTTAATTTATGAAAGAAACGTATAGGTTTTAATTTATGAAAGAAACATATAAATTTTAATTTATGACAGAAAAGTATAGGTTTTAATTTATGAGAGAAACGTATAGGTTTTAATTTATGAAAGAAACGTATAGGTTTTAATTAATGAAAGAACGTATGGTGTTCTAATTAATGATGGGAACATGTAAATTCCTAATTAATGAAAGAAAGGTATAAGTTTTAATTAATGAAAGAAACGTATAAGTTTTAATTAATGAAAGAAACGTGTAAAGTACTAATTTATGAGAGAACATGAAAGTTTTAATTAATGCAAGAACATGTAAAGTTTTAATTAAGAAAGAAACATGTAAAGTTAAGTAGTGTGGTATTGATTTAATTAATAAGTGTTCATTATTGTAATAGGAATATAAAATTTAAAACGTACATTTGACACGTAGATTTTAATCAATGTAATGGTGTATTTTAAATTGATTAAAATGATAAATGTTACTTACGTAATAATAAAATGTAAGTTGATAACGTACATTTGATAAGCAAGTTTTAATTTATGTGAATGGCATACTTTAAATGATTAAAATAATAAAGTTTCTTTATTGTAATAATAATGTAAGTTAATAATGTGCTTTTAACTTAACATAAGAATTTCGGTTTAAATTGTACATTATAGTAAGAAAGTTTATTTAACTATAAGGCTATGATAAATTGACATGTTAAAATTTTAAGCTTATCGATACTTTGATTATATACAATGTAAAGTGGAAAGTAGTACATTCCAAAAATGCTATGATTCCTTAAGGTAACATTTCCAAAATTCTATGATAATTTAAAGGATTATTTCAAGTTTAATAAATTTAAAGAAATATTCAATGATTTGAAATTTTGGGTTTTATTCGAATGATATAATATTGAATTATTTTTGAAATGGAAATGATACAATTGTGATATTGTTTTGAAATGAGTATGATATTTTGGTCTTGAAAGTATAAATTATTTGAAATAAATTTCCATGGGTTATAATAACGATTGGTTGTTAAAGAGACCGGGATCGGATATTGTCTTATAGCCGGAAAATATCGAAAACCACTTTAACAACTGTGTACGCGGTGGAGATTCCAGAATGAAGTAGGATGGTGGCGACGTTCTCGAGGTATATTACGTGGACCCAACTCCCGTGAGTTGGCATATATGACTAAAACAGGAGCTATACCGGGCTACACAAAGGGTTGCACCCTTTCATCGAGCATGCTCCATCGGAAACCTTTCTATTACTGTTGTGATTCGATTCGGTGGCGCCATTTTGATTCGGGGTTATTGTTCGAGGTGGGCGGAAACTGCTGGCTTGCCGTCACCACCGGTCCGGGAGTGCAAACGGTGTATCCACCCTGGCATTGCCTCGCGTGCCGTGTCATATCCTTATATCGAGCCCACTACGATTTTGGTTTTAAAGATCCGACCGCGTTAAGGTTCACCATCCCCTTAACGCTATTTTCTATATGATTATACTTTACTGATTAGACACTACCGTATATAGCGTATATTACTACATAGTAAATAGTCTAACGGATCCTTAGAGGATGGACGGTCCCAAGCATCCTTTAAGTTACTGATGCATTTTGTTACTGTTCACTTGAGTTGATTTACAGTTTATAAGTATTTATGTCCTGACTCGAGGATTTTGTGTTTTGCTTTACGCTCGGGTCAGATTGATTGAGTTAGCATTCAAGATTCACCTTCGGCGTTGGAGCTTTACTTGAAGATCCAGCCACCTATTTTGTTTCAGTATCCAGTGGTTCAGTGATGTATCTGATTTGTACCTGATGTATCCTGTTACTCTTCTGTTGTATCTTATTTAACTCTGATGTATCTCATATTTTTATAGTAGCTTCATGAACTACTATCTCTTTTTCTTCCGCGGCATTTTTATATACTCTGTGTCTGTGATCTGTGATTTTTATTCACTGTATATTCTGAGATTTGCCAAATTTTTATTTACAACGCGGTATTTTGAGCAATTCAATTCCGGCATGAGTGTCTACCTATACACTCCTAATGGACGCGAATGGTTGAAAATATCGGGTCGTTACAGTTGGTATCAGAGCTTTTGGTAGCTCTAGGCAAAACTCAGCATATGGAGTGAATGTATTTATAGGATCACTTTCATTCGAGTTTGAATCTCTTCCTTTTTGACTCGATTCCTTTGAATTTGGGAACGTTCCCTACGGTTCCAAAATCCAGTCATGTCCTTCACCATTCATCTTCTTTTGATTCTGGAGTATCTCATAACTTCGCTTCGCATGATCTTTATATTTAGTTGGCAGTCCCGTCAATCTCTAAAAATTGAATTGTAAAAGGGTGAAACTCCTTTACAATTAGCATCGATTCACCATAGATTTATATCTATCATTGGTTTAGATGCTAATATCTTTTGTTATCCCAAACTCTAACTCTTGAGATTGAATGTAGATTTACCCTAGAAAAATCCACATTGATCTTATTCTTTAAGTCACGGTTGACCCGGTTAAGGTTGCCCGTGATTTATTTAAGCTAATCCACCTCCCTATTTTGTTATTTAATCATCTTGTCTTTTGTTTCCAATCTATTATTCCAAATTTTGAATTGTACTAGTATATCTATGTTTTGTTTTATATATTGTGTTGTTTGAGTTGTTGATGTTGAATTGGGTTTCTGATCGATTCGTCTGATTAGCGCTATCGATAAGATTTCCAAAACACTTTGACAGAACAAACTGACACAATATTATTTTAAAATTTGGTTAATGAAATAAATTTTGATATATAAGTAAATTTATGGAACTTAATAAATTGATTTAAAAATTGATTATTTGAAATGATAATACTTAATTTATCATTTATTGTTCTATAAATGAATTTATAGATAGTTGTTTATAAATTTATTTGGGATCTGAAATGAATTTAAAATAAGAAATTTGAGAATTTAATTTCCGATGGTTTCAAACCTTGTGTTTAAGTTTTAAAGTATATTATTTAAAGTATTTTCGAATAAGAATATGTTTCCAAAGGATTTTAAAGTTTAAAAATTAGTGCTCTTCTCTTTGTCGCTGGGAAATAACTACGGTGATGACTGCAGCATCATCGACATTCATTTTCGAGTCTCGAAGTGAAGACACCGCTCTGTAGTCTTGCTACAGCTTTGTTTTGGTAAATCAAATTGATTTGAATTGAATTTCTAAAATATGACTTGATTTATAATATATATAGACATATGACTTAAATTTTATTTGATAAACTATGTAAATACATTTAGTTATCTCTAAAAGGTCTAAAGAAATTGGAAATTTAATTCTTAAATTTTATTTTTAAAGAATAATTTCAATTATAAAAAGAAAAAAAAAACTAAATGATTTAAGCTTGAAATGATTGAATTGGAAATTTTATTTGTATAATACAATTTCATTCAAATATAACTTACCAAAATTTCAGAAGTTAAAAATGTAATTGGATAACATACAATATAAAAAGGATGTATAAATAAAATTTGAGTGGTTATAATAAATGCTATACACTTAAATTTTAAGTTATAAAATGATTAATAGAGATAAATAAAATAAAAAGGGGTAATTGAATAACTTACAATAAAATAATGTTAAAAGAACTAAGATTAAAAGAAAGTTGTTATAATAAGTGTAAGTATGTTTAACCTAAGTGATAAATATATTGAGAGGAATAAATCTAATCTTTACTTGGAATAAAGAAGAATAAAATTTATTAAGTACATTGTGAGTGTAATAAATGATTATTTTTCCAAACCTATGGGTTAAAAACTGGTTAATTTTAGATGATTGGATAATAAGATAATGAAATTTGAGATAGTTAAGATTTATTTAACTTGTGTTAAGATTTATTCTCTGTTTAAGTTGAAATTTCCATGCTTTCAAATTCATTTCCTTATTTTGTTTTTCAAACTATCTTTTGGTTGCCCTTATCATCCTTATCTTGCTATAGACTGGTATAGGCATCTTTCTATAATCTTTCTGTTTAGAAATCTTTCTATAATCTTTGATAGACCTTTGGTAATCATTTTGAATCCACCTTTTTCGTGCTTGTGTTCTTGATTCTGGAGGATCTTGGAAAGATCACCTACACCTTGTTAAACTTACCTATAACAGCAGTTATCAGGATAACTTCAATCTTCTTGTCATCTTATCTTAATCCTATTTCACTCTATCTTTTCTGTCCCCTTCCATACCTCCTTCCTTTTCGGGGACGAAAAGTTTTTGAGTGGGGGAGAGTGTAAAAACCCTGTATTTTGTAATCATTTTATTGTATATTTTAATTATTTTTAATGTAAGATTTTGATTTAAAAACTTATTTTAATTATTTGAAACGATTAAATTTATTATTTAAATATAATCTTGATTTTTTATATGAGTTATAATTCCAAACTTGTGTAAGTTGAATATTTGCCTGAAATGCTGATTTTGGTCAAAATAGTCAAACTGTGACTTTCAACTTAAAATTTTAAAAGTTTAAAAATTTAATTTTTTTTCTTTTATTATGAAAGTACAAAAAATTCTAAGAACACAACTTTTCATTTCGTTGAAATTGGATGTAAATTGTGGAAGTTATACCCTTTACAATATTGTGCGTATATAGGGTTATTTAACAATGACTATTTTAAATTGTATAAATTACTTCTTCTTGGTTATATTTTATTTTAATATGTGATAATATGTTTTATTATGTATATTTTTACTTTTAAATATTTTTAAATGATAATAGAATTTTTTCAAAATTTACTGTATTCATTTCCTATTTTTAAAGGCTGTTTTCTAATTTTCTGCCATTTTCTTCATATGAATTATATTTAAATTTTTTTTTTGTGAATGCACTTTTTTTTTTTTTTTATTTGTTATAAATATTTTACAAGTCCATGAAGATTTTCTAAAGTTCATTTGGATTTATTTCTAATTTTAAAGCCTAGTCTACAATTTTAAGCCATTTTCTTATTTTAATTATATATAATTAAAATTTATTTATTTATTTTATGCACTCACTTTTATTTGTTGTGTTTTACTTTATTTTTATTCGTTTTACATGTATTTAAATTAAAGTAAATTTTTCCAAAGTGTATTGAAGTTATTTCTAATTCTTAAGTCTAGTTTTCATTTTTCTGTGCTATTTTTCTTATTTAATCATATCTAATTAATATTTAATTTAATTTAATTTTATTTATCTGTTATATTTTCGAATTTTAACTGATATTTTAATTATTTTCAGTTATTTGGATGTATATAAATATTATGAGAAATTTGAAAGGGTTAAGAGCTAAGAAACGGAAAAACGTTTTATCCGTTTCTTTTGCAGTTTCTTCTATCATTAATACATCAATTCATCTTAGCCATTCCTTTCCCCATCCTTTTCAGCCGACTTTCTCTTGTCATTCACGAATTTTTGAAGCCCCAAAATCCTAAAAATCATGGCCTCCACCTTGAAGAAAAAAATTTAGGTAAATCCCTCTCTTCTTTCTACTTTTCTTACTTTTCTATTCAATTTTGCCTTGTTTCTCTTCTAAGTTTGGATCGGCCACTTCTCCATAGCCGCAGCCACAAACTCCTACATCTCTTCCATGCCTCCAACACCATCTACTCCACCAACAATGACCATGGCCGAGCCATCTATGGTGGCCAAACCCTTCAAATTGCAACCTACATGCCTAAAAACAATGTTTTTGACCATTGTTGCCTCATTCCCTTCATCTCCACTTGTTGCCTTGCCTATATGATATTAAACCTGACCTATATGACGTCATACTTGAGCCAAAGTATCATCATAGCCAAGCATAAGTGTCCCTTAGGCCAAGCACTGAAGTGGTTGAAGCAAGGTCCAATCTATCTTGTTCATTTCGCTTTGTATTTCAAAATTGTTTCAATGTTATTTTATGTTGAATGTTTATATAGTGTCTGGTTTGTTTTGTTTTGGGTTATTGATACAAAATCATATCTTGGCTATCTTTCAACTCAAATCAAAAGTCGTGAAATTGTGCTTGTCGTGCCTTTGGAGTCGTGCTTGTATGTTATTTTGGTCTCTAGCTTTGAAAAAGGTGAGTCTTTCTCACTCTGACATATATACTTATGAAAAGTGGATTGATGACAAGTGTTTAGTAATGTAAAATATTTATGCAAGTTAATGATGATCATATGATATGCTATGCCGTGTTATTACCATGTTATTACCATGTTAAAACTGTTAATTTTCATCTGACATCTGATACATGACAGTATATTGTGATATTGACATTGTTTATATTATTTCTGTATATGATCACTCTGCAAGTTCCCTGTTAGGATAAAAAATCATTATGGCTGAAATGATAGGCCTGAGTTATTTTATTTATTTATTTAAACTTGGGATTGCGGGTTTGAAATGATAGAACCCGGATTTTTACCTTTTAAACTGCAATTGAAATGATACATATCTGTATCACTTGACCTAGGTTAGGAAACTATATACAGACCCGTGGTTATTCTATAAAGTGCTGTGAATATTTTAAGTATTTTAAAAATATAAAATTATGAAATTTGATTTAAATAGATTTTTAAAGGCTTTAAAATAAATAAATTATGATTTTTCTATGTGTTAAAAATGTAATTTATGAATGGATTAACTGGATTTTGAAATATAACTTATGTTTGAAATTTGGAATTTTGACTAAAAATGATATTTAAGCGACATGAATAAAATGGACTTTAATTTTATTTGGAAAATGGTAAATATGATAAATAGATTTATATTTGAATTTAAGTGATATATTAAAGAATTATTGATTTTTCTATAAATTTAAGTGGTTGAATAAATAACTGTTGAAAAATTAAATTTTAACATATAACTTGACTTGAAAATGTGAAATTTGAGTTTTAACTAAAGATGTTAAATTAATTAAATAAACTAGAAGTTTAGTTAAATTTGTGAAATGGTAATATAAATCTGAAATGTTAGGTTTTAATTTATGAAAGAAACGTATAGGTTTTAATTTATGAAAGAAACGTATAGATTTTAATTTATGAAAGAAACGTATATGTTTTAATTTATGAAAGAAACGTATAGATTTTAATTTATGAAATAAACGTATAGGTTTTAATTTATGAAAGAAACGTATAGGTTTTAATTTATGAAAGAAACGTATAGTTTTTAATTTATAAAAGAAACGTATAGGTTTTAATTAATGAAAGAACGTATGGTGTTCTAATTAATGGTAGGAACATGTAAATTCCTAATTAATGAAAGAAAGGTATAAGTTTTAATTAATGAAAGAAACGTATAAGTTTTAATTAATGAAAGAAACGTGTAAAGTCCTAATTTATGAGAGAACATGAAAGTTTTAATTAATGCAAGAACATGTAAAGTTTTAATTAAGAAAGAAACATGTAAAGTTAAGTAGTGTGGTATTGATTTAATTAATAAGTGTTCATTATTGTAATAGGAATATAAAATTTAAAACGTACATTTGACACGTAGATTTTAATCAATGTAATGGTGTATTTTAAATTGATTAAAATGATAAATGTTACTTACTGTAATAATAAAATGTAAGTTGATAACGTACATTTGATAAGCAAGTTTTAATTTATGTGAATGGCATACTTTAAATGATTAAAATAATAAAGTTTCTTTATTGTAATAATAATGTAAGTTAATAATGTGCTTTTAACTTAACATAAGAATTTCGGTTTAAATTGTATATTACAGTAAGAAAGTTTATTTAACTATAAGGCTATGATAAATTGACATGTTAAAATTTTAAGCTGATCGATACTTTGATTATATACAATGTAAAGTGGAAAGTAGTATATTCCAAAAATGCTATGATTCCTTAAGGTAACATTTCCAAAATTCTATGATAATTTAAAGGAATATTTCAAGTTTAATAAATTTAAAGAAATATTCAATGATTTGAAAATTTGGGTTTTATTTGAATGATATAATATTGAATTATTTTTGAAATGGAAATGATACAATTGTGATATTGTTTTGAAATGAGTATGATATTTTGGTCTTGAAAGTATAAATTATTTGAAACAAATATCCATGGGTTATAATAACGATTGTTTGTTAAAGAGACTGGGATCGGATATTGTCTTATAGCGGGACAATACCGAAAACCACTTTAACAACTGTGTACGCGGTGGAGATTCCAGAATGAAGTAGGATGGTGGCGACGTTCTCGAGGTATATTACGTGGACCCAACTCCCGTAGGTTGGCATATATGACTAAAACTGGAGCTATACCGGGCTACACAAAGGGTCGCACCCTTTCATCGAGCATGCTCCATCGAAAACCATTCTATTACTGTTGTGATTCGATTCGGTGGCGCCATTTTGATTCGGGGTTATTGTTCGAGGTGGGCGGAAGCTGCTGGCTTGCCGTCACCACCGGTCCGGGAGTGCAAACGATGTATCCACCCTGGCATTGCCTCGCGTGCCATGTCATATCCTTATATCGAGCCCACTACGATTTTGGTTTTAAAGATCCGACCGCGTTAAGGTTCGCCATCCCCTTAACACTATTTTCTATATGATTATACTTTACTGATTAGACACTACCGTATATAGTGTATATTACTACATAGTAAATAGTTTAACGGATCCTTAGAGGATGGGCGGTCCCAAGCGTCCTTTAGGTTACTGATGCATTTTGTTGCTGTTCACTTGAGTTGATTTACAGTTTATAAGTATTTATGTCCTGACTCGAGGGTTTTGTGTTTTGCTTTACGCTAGGGTCAGATTGATTGAGTCAGCATTCAAGATTCACCTTCGGCGTTGGAGCTTTACTTGAAGATCCAGCCATCTATTTTGTTTCAGTATCCAGTGGTTCAGTGATGTATCTGATTTGTATCTGATGTATCCTGTTACTCTTCTGTTGTATCTTATTTAACTCTGATGTATCTCATATTTACATAGTAGCTTCATGAACTAATATCTCTTTTTCTTCCGCTGCATTTTTATATACTCCGTGTCTGTGATCTGTGACTTTTATTTACTGTATATTCTGATATTTGCCAAATTTTTATTTACAACGCGGTATTTTGAGCAATTCAATTCCGGCATGAGTGTCTACCTATACACTTATAATGGACACGAATGGTTGAAAATATCGGGTCGTTACAATGATTTTAATTTAATAATAAGATATTTCTAAAAAAAACAATATCAATAATGTATTGCCTTTATAAATAGGTTTTGAATAAGAATGGCAATTGTTATTTCAAAATTTAATTTGTATTCATAACTTGATTTTTAAAATATTAGATTTGAATTTAAATTTAAAAATCCAAAGTATAGTTTTTTTCTTTTTGTTTTAATTTTTATATGTATAAATTTTAATTCATAAACATGATTAATTTTTATTTCTTTTACAAATTTATATACATATTAAATATCAATTAACAAATCAATTAGGCCTAATGCATATATTAACATGTTAATTTAAATACAAATTACCTTACGAAGACAAGTGTTGTATTTTTAAAGCATCATTAAACAAATGTTAAGAGAGTAAGCATTTCATTTGACAAATGTTGAAAATCTTTACAAGTGGCCTCTTTTACATTTATTTTTATTTTATTTAATAAAATCTGAAAATATACTTATATAAACCAACATCTTCATCTCTTTCTTCCTTTTCTCTTCTCAATCTAAAAAAAAATGAAAACTCCTCATTTTTCTTTCAAAATCTGTAAACAAATCCAGATCAAAACTCTTCATATCAAAACCCTGCAAAAACCCTTCACAAAACTCCTCTCAAAATCAAACTGCATTCTTATATTTTTTTCTACATATTCAATTCCTGTACAAGTCTAAAATAAGTAAACTCCTCATATCAAAACAATTCAAAAACCTGCAACCTTTTCAAATCTGTCAAGCATTCTTCAAAAAATTTTGTAACCATCTTCGAAAGCAAAACTGCAATTTTCCTAAATCTGGAAATTTATGTTGCATGCAAATTGCACATCTTCAAATCCAAGGAATTGCAATTTGAACCAAACCTGCATCATATTTCTCTTCAATCTGGAAATCTTCTACTGCATACACCAGCAACTTCAAATCAAGTATAAGTTTTAACTCTGGCAACTGCATTTTTTTAAAAAAAAAGTACTGAAGCAATTTGAAGATTTGAATCAATGCATTTCAAGTCAAGCTTTTCAATTAACAATGAATGCTCTGCTCATAATTCTTCAGGTGAGTAACTTTTGAGAATTTAAAATCTAAAATTTGTTGCATGCTTACATGTTGAAATAAGTAAACATTGTATATGTTTATAGGAAATGTTTGAAGTAGTTAATATTGAATGCATGCTATATTCTGTTTGTTTTGTTCCAGGTTCAAATTTTCTTTAGAAAATCCCTACTTGTTGATCTAGTATGATAGGATCAAAATCATTAAAAAAATATTGTTTGTTTTAAAATAGGATAAGTTTGAGAGAAAAAAATTTAATTAAGAAGTCAAAAATTTAGACTGTCTCTGTAAACCAAAATAATCATTGTGCATGATTAAAATTTAGAATACCCAAGCTTTTAAAATTTGTAAATCCAGTGTTATAAACTGAATTCATAAATCAAAATATGGTTTTTAAAACAAAAACTAAAATGTTTAGTAAAGAGATTTAGAAGCAGATAAAAGATGAACTGAATATGAACAATTTGGATTTCCTTGTGATCTATGTGTTTTGAGAACTGGGTTTTCTTCATGTTGATGGAGGAGAGTTAGGAGATGGTGGGAAAAATACTAATTTTTGATGAAATTCATTAGAATAGTTGCGGTAGGGAAATTTGCTGTGGAACCCTAGTTTATAATGGATTGAGGAATTAGAAATTTTCGGGTTGAAGAGATGATCGAGTGTTGAAATATTCTGGGGATCGTTAGAGTGGTTGTAGTCCAAGTTGAAGGCGGAGTGGTCGACCTTCTGATGGTCGGCGTGGCGAGCAAGAGGCGTTGTCAGGTATTGTAGTGAAAACCTGATTGTTAGTTCCAGGTCTTGATTGAAACTCGAATTCGAATTCGAGTTGGCATGAAGTTGACTTAATGATCGAGATGGGGTTAGGAAGTGGTCTTGGATGAGGAGCGATCACCGTTGATGATCGGAGGTGAATAGGGAAGTCGTGCATGTGCACGGCTCTGTTTTCTGATGTAGTTGGTGATGTTTGTTTTGCTCGACTAAATTATAGGTTGGTCTCGAAGACAATGGGAAGATTTCTCGTGGAAGTTTGGATGGGACTCAAAGTCATTTGGACAGACTCGTGTAATTTGTAGTTACAGGTTTTGGGGAAAACCTGTCAGTATTTAAGTTTTCTTTTAAAATTTAAACTGAATTTAAAAAGTGTAGAGCAAGTTTTAAACAAAGTTTTGAAATAAGTTTAAATCTTAATTCAAAATGAGTTTGAATTATAGATTTAAAAATATATAAGTTTTATAAAAATAGAAGGTTTTTAACAACTTTGAAATTGTTAAAGTGTTTTATAAAATGTTTTAAAATCTGAAGTTTAAGGATTAAACAGAGTTTAAAATTTAAATTTAAATCTGGATTCAAGCTAATTTGAATCTTAGTTTGAAATAAAATGTTTAAGTTGTTGAATTTTTAAAATGTAAGAGAAGTTTAAATCTTAAGTTTAAATCTGGAATCAAAGTGGAATATGTACTTCAATTTTTGAAAATTAAAAGAAAGTTTAAAGTTGCAAGATTTAAACTAAATATAAATTAAATTATTGAGATGCTAAAGTTATAAATTGTTTAAACTTTGATAAGTTTAAATTATTTTCATTTCAAAACCTGTATTTAAAATGAAATTTGGAAGCAAGTTCAAAGCACTTTGTTTTAAATAAAATTTGTTTTAAACATAATTTAGAAATGTTTTATTTGAAAATTAAGTTAAGAATTAATGTTTTGAAATTAAATTATTTAAAAGGTAATTAAGAAGTAAATAATTAATTAATTTATTTATTTAATTATTAAGGTTTAATGCATATTGATTTAGGGGTTAATCAATTTGAAATTTAGATCATTAATTAGATTATTAATTAATGATAAATAGATTATTAATTAAGTAATTAAGTTTTAATCAGGGTTAATTTATTTTTAACAATTATACTTTAAATTATAGATAATTAAAGATAATTAAATTTGTAATTAATTTAAGTTAATTACTTTATAAAATAATTAGAGAAGGGTAAATGATGGTCATTAACCAGGATTATTTAAATAATTAATTAATGTGATTAGTTTTTATAATTAATTAGATTAATTAATTTATTAATAATCAATTGTAAATGGTTTGAGTAATTACTTAATAAAGTAATTAAGAAATTAATTACTAAATGTAATTAATTTAGTTTAATGGGATTGTTTAATTTAATTAATTAAGTTTAATTAATTTTAAACATTTGGGTTTTATAAATAATTACTTTATGTAATTAATGATTTGGGTATTTACTTAGTTAAGTAATTAATTAATAATTACGTGGTTGTAATTAAGTGGAGATGTTTAAGTGTGAAGTAATTTGGTTTAAATTACTTATTAATTAATCAAGGGATTAATTAAGGGATTAATTAAGGATAATTAATTTGTTTTAATATGGTAATTAAGTTAATTAATTACTTACGGTAATTAATAAAAGGGAATCATTAATTATTTTAATTAACGATGTAATCAAAGTTGATTAATTAAGATTAATTAATCAATGATAAATAATTAAAGGTAATTAATTAATGCAATTAATTTAGGATAAATGTAATTAATTATGATTAGTTAATTAATTGAAGTAATTAAAGGATTATTTACTATTTATTTGAGAATAATTAATTTGTGGAATTAATTAAGGATAATTACTTGAATGTAATTAAGGATAATTAATCTAGAGTGATTAATTAAAGTGATTAATTATGAATGATTAACTGATTGTAATCAATTAAATGATTGATAAGCAAGATTTATATTGGTGAGCTAATTAATTTAATTTATTTTAAATTAATTATAGATAAAGTAATTAATTTAATTCATTTTAAATTAATTAGAGATAGAGATAGTTAATTTAATTCATTTTAAATTAATTATATTGAGATAAGTAAATCTTTGCTTATGTATGAACGAGTGACATTGATTGTCTTTGACGCTTGTTGATCTCAGTAATGAGATAAATGGTATTGTGTGGTATGAACGGCTTGATTGTATTGTGATGATAACATAGGTTATCTATTGTGATGGTAGAATATGTATTATCTAATTTGATATTGATAATGTGGATTACCTGTTATGAGATAATGATGATTATCAATTGTGAATGTGTGATTATCTATCTGTGTATATAGATACTGTATTAAATTGTTTTAAACCTTTTAAACAACTTGGCCCTAAAAGACACGCTTTGGATTTCGATGAGACTGGGATCGGGTTTCCATATTTGGATATCCGAAAACCACATCGATTCCAAATAAAGTTAGGTCGTGAATCAAAGTGGAGCTTTGTGAAGACTCGAGGTGTAAGGACTATAAGTCAATATAACTCTGTGGGTGATTCCGTAATGAGTTTGACGGAATAGTACTTATAGATTCGAGATGGTGGTTTAGAGTGCAACGGTTATTGTCGTTGACTCTGAGGGTGATTCCAAAATGAGTGTAACCAGATAATGCCTTCAGTTTCGTTCGAACCCGGAACGAACTTGTATGGATTGAATGCTTTCAGAACATCGTCAGGTGGACGATGAGCATTCTATGTGATATGTCCTATAAAGGTAATCGTAGCCTCAAGCCTCATCAACCGGGAATGGCTAAAACATGGGAGGTGCAGCAAGGCTTCGTGGGTAGCCCCCACTTGAGAGTGAGATTTACCCCTGTCTAGAGGTCGCTTTTTATTTCAGCTGTGTGGACGGTTTTGAGCTCCAACCGTCGGGGTTATCTTGTACGGAACTATTTAGTAAGGAATGGGTCCGGCCTTGTGTTGCAGGGGAGTTAGGGTGGCTCCTCGATACGGTGATCTAGGCCACGTACTGTGACGGCGGTACCCCAATAGCCCTGCCATTGTATGGAATCCAAAATCCAATAAGTGCCAACGGTTTTGATTGTATTACCCACTTTTGTGGCTAGTAGCTGGAATTTAATGAATGTAACAATTTCGGCTATTTCATATTTATTTGAAAACCCTAGACCCTATTATAATATCATCAGATTTCCTATCAAATGTTTTGGTTAGCGTAAGGTAAAAACTTTTCCATGTTTATGTGTGGGAAGTCTTACGTGATACCTTTCTTTTCAAAAGATTTTTGAAAGTTAAGCAACTTTAACCTGTTATTCACACCAGACCCATGTCTGACCCGGAGTTTATTTTTGTTTTTCATAAACTCTTGGGTACTCAAATTTTTATGAGTAGTCAAGAGAATTCAGGTTAGGATTCAGGTTAGCTTTGATGAATTGTGGAGGAGCAAATGGAGCAGGAGGCTTCTGCGTTGTAGTTATCTAGTTTCCGCTGTGTTGGTATCTCTGAGTCGTTTTTCTGAGTTGTTTCTTGTACTGTATAGAGTTGTATAACTAGACAGGTGTTTATAACTGTCTAGTATGTGATGTACATCTGTGTACTCTGATATGGTTGTAAACTATGTAATATTTATGTTATTAATATAGTTTATTCGTTCCGCTGTTAGATTCTGATGTTGCTTCTTTCTTCTCTTCTTTCTTTTCTCTTTTCTATCCCTTTCTTTCTTAAAAATGATGCGATTTTCTGTGGTAAGAAAGTCGGATCGTTTCAAGTTGGATTTTTCAGATAATCGAATAGTAGGTGTAGATTCGATAGCCTTCGAAGCCCTTGGATTTGTGGATCGCATTTGCTACACTTCAGCGTTCGTGGATGGCCTTTCTTAGTACAACTTGATTGGGAGTTCAAGCTATTTCTGGATTGGTGATTTGAAGATGGAGATTGCTGACGTTGGAGTTCCTTCCTTGAAGTTCAAGTTCATGTTATTTCCCATGCTGTATCTTGTCTTTGATATTTGTATCGATATTTCAATTGTATCATTATTGTATCAGATATTGTATTTGTTGTAAGTATTGATATTCATTTTCTTCCGCTGTGTTGTTATACTTAATGTGTTATAAGCTTCGGCGAACCAGATTCGACGTTTGGATCTGCGACATTTGAATACGAGTGACGTATTTGGTGTCGATTTTCAAAGGTCGAGTCAGGGTCGTTAGATTTACACTGTATTTTAGATTTCTCATAGTCTTTATACTCAATGTTATGTGTGATTCACTATTGACATATAATTGATTAGTGATGTAAGATGATAAGGTGATGATATCCTTTATATGGTTTCATAATATTTAATTTTATATGATGAGAAATCTGAGTAAACGGAGTTATAATACCTTCTGGTAAGAGGCTTTTGGTAATATTTCTCTGATTATTTTTTGGACTCATTATATAAAATATTACATAGACTGAGTATAATTTATAAGAAGTGAATAATTATTTGAGTGCCATGTAATTGTAATGACCTACCTTTTTGAACGGTTTAAATCGACGATAAACCACACATGTCAGCCTCAAACCTTTCAAAAGGGAAGATTGTTATAAGGTAAATAAGAAAGGACGAAAAGGAAGAAAATAAATACAAAATCTCACAGAAAATGACAAAATATAATAATCAAATAAACAGTTCATGAAGCTAACAATTAATATTGATTAAACTTTTATAATACAAATCATAGTTACAAACAACAATAATAAATAATAAATAAATGCAGCAAGAACATGATGCAGTGGAATAAATATAATAAATAATAATAATACCAAATCTTTGTCTTCATTCTCTAGAAAGCAGACTTCGATAAATTGAAAAGCTCAGGCTGACCCGAGTGAATTGAAAAGAAAAAAACTCGAGTCAGAACTAAAAGAAATTATGCAAATCAACAGTAAATAAATATGAGTGTAACGGCATCAGAGATGTTAACTGGTTTTGACACCTTCTATCCAGCGTCAACCGTGAGTGCAATAACTTACGAGATGTTCGATATTTACATCTCCTAAGGATCCGTTAAACTAACTACATACATAGTAAAATACGCTATTATAATAGAGTCTACAGTGAAGTAAAGTATTAAAATAGCATTAAGGCATTATCCATATCCCCCTTAGCACATTTTATATAATGCCGTAGTCTATACAGATACTATAAACTCCACCCGCAGGTGGGCTACTAGGGAGCACTCCATAGGTACGACACAAAACAAACTTGTAGAAAGCACGATAGGGCATGTGAACACAGCACTCGAGGCAATGCCTGGGTATATAAACCAATTATGGATCCGGACTGGTGGTAACGCATAGCAGCTACTACCGCCCACCTCAAAACACACTCCCATAATCAAAATCGAGGAGTGGCCACCAAATCATCACAAAGTAATAATATGGTATCGAAGAAATGTGTCCGATCGGAGGTGTGACCTCACTTGGCCCAACATGGCTCCTGTTTTAGTTACATCTAAGATGACTCACGAGAGTCGAGTCACGTAAATACCTTATACAAAATCGTTCGCCAAACCATCTTACTTCATTTCTGGAATCTCCACCACGTACATAGTTGTTAAAGTGGTTTTCGGTATTGGAAGAGAGTATGACAATATCCGATCGCGGTCTCTTTAACAACCAAACGCTTATTTCACAACGGATGGTTCTTTTACATTTCAAAAGTCAATTCACAATTGATATCAAAATATCATATTCTCAAAACCATATCATTTTCGAAATCACGTTTACTTCCAAAATTTTATCACATTTGAAATCAATTCACGCCCTAATTCATATTTCCAAAAATAGATTAACTCCTCATTTAAAATTATTATATTCCTCAAATATGTCATTCAAATCCCTACTTATGTTATAACACATTAAACCTTATTCGCTTAAAAATCATGGTTTTAATTAAAAACATTTCCACTTTACACCATGTGAAATTTGGATATTTATAAATAGTTTACATAGTTTTAAAATTAAGGTTTTAATCTTTTTTTAGAAAGTGTTGGAAGAGACAGATAAGTTTGATTAGAATTGGATTTGAAGAAAAAGAATTGGAAAGAAGAAGAAGGTTTGAAAAGTAAGAGGAAGAATTGAAAAACAAAACAAGCTTTGGAAATGAAGAAGTAGATTTTGAAGAACAAGAATAAAAAAGAAGCTTTGAAGGGAAAAAAAGGAGAAGAAGGATATTTGAAGAAGAAAAATGAAAAAGGAAGGAGGAAGGTGAAGAGAGAAAAAATGAGATGGTAGTTTTGCTTGAAAAATGAAACTACAGAAGATGAGATTTGAAAAATGAAATGAAGCGATAGGAATAAAGATGGAAACAAACGAAAAGCTAATAAAGTATATATAAACAAATTAGGAATTGAAATAAAGTAAAAATCTGAAAGCCTTAAAAATGGTAGTATTGAAAGAGGTGAAGTGAAGGAATAAAAATTGAAATGAAGATAAAAATAAATCTTCCGTTTATTAATATGAAGCTTCAAGAGAATGAATTGTTAATGAAAGGAAGCAACAAGAACTTATAATGCATAAAGAAAATGAATTTCAAAAAGGGAGAATAGTAAATGCTAATGAAGTTGCACAAATATTAATTTAGATGTTCACATTAAAATGGACAAAAAATTTCAGGTAAAGTAATTGGAAAGGAGAAAATATAACAAATGAAAAGAATGCGGCAATTATTAATTAGAAATAAATCAGGCAACTATTAATTAGTAAGAAACGAATGAGTAGTCTAACAATTAAATGGATGCTCAAGTGGAACCTACATGAAGAACCTGAAAATGAAAAGAAAGAGAATGCAGATGTGATAATAAATATAACGCAAATGAAGGGACCACTTATATACTATTAACAAACTTTTAGGGTCCTAATTCCAAAACTTACTCCAATTAATTAATTTCAATGAACTCAAATACACACATATTTATACCATTTAATTCTTCATTAAAACATTCATTTTTATGTTAATATATGTGCACATTCCGTTAACGCACAATTAACAATCAATCAATCAGTAAATTAACCAATCAATTTACATATTTATTTATGTTACTCAAACAAATTTTGTCAACTAATGAATATATAGCTGTCTATGCACTATAAAAATAATTTACTTTACTTTTTTAATTACTTAACGGTCACATTAATGCAACCAATTTACAGTTTTCACCATATATAAAATGGAAAAATATATGTATGTAAACATGTTTAATTAATGTACAATTGTTGATACATGGTCATTTCTAATTGATTCCATAATATTTATACAACCATGAACTCTCTAATATATCTTAAAATTTAAATACTAATAAGTGTGTTCATATATATTAATCTAAAATTTAATTTAATTTAATTTTTATTTATAAAACCATAATTATTTTAATGAAAATTACGTCTCAAAACATGCATTTATTTTAATTAAAATGTTCATTCCATTTTGACATAAAAATGCAAGTTCCTATATTAACTCATTCAATACAATTTGAGTCATGTTTTCTTTTAATTGAAACATTTTAATTAATCTAATTCCAAATAATTTCATTTCTAATTTCAAATGAATTCTAATTATAAAACACTGCTTTCTTTTCATTTGTACTACTTCAAACATATTTTATAAAATTTCGTATACAATAAAATTTATACACTATTTACAGAGCAAACGTTTTATCTTGTTGAAAATCAACTTCTCCAAGATACGTTTCAACTACCAACTTACGTTATTCTTTCACTAAAACATTCACTCAATTCTTTATTTATATTTAACATTTGTTATTCAAATTTCTATTATTTAATGATAAGACAAATTTATTTAAAGTTTAATCTTTCTATCTATACAATTTATAACTATTTTCAAAAGTGGATACAGTCATTTCATTTTTCTCAAAGAATACATTTAACTTCATTTAAATTCCATATTCTACTTTTTACATAAATATTTGTTGCTTATATTAAATTAGTTACATATAATTTATTTATCTTTCTCTTTTTAACTACAAGATCTCAATATATTTAATTGCAATTAATTTCAATAATATGCTTATTCATTAGTTGCACTCCATTACTATTAAATTCATTCGTATAATAAATTTATGTTCCCAAAGTGATGTACAATCAAATTGAATATCTTTCACATTGACTCATTATTGGCAATTAATTTTGAGTTCCTTCTTCAATTAAAAGATTCCATCCAATTGGATTACAATTAACTTTAATATTAGATTTCAAAACATATTCTAATTTAACAACTGTTTTCTTGTTACAGTAATTCAACCATAGTTATAAGATTTATTGTATACAGCAAAATTATACATTACTTACTAATTACGTGTTTACCTTATTATAATTTATCACTTTAGAATTTTATATAAGATCACATTTTATATTCAAATTAGAATTCAAATTAATCCATCATAAATTTTCATTTCTAACCATTATTATTATAATTTTTTTTATTAAATTTAATATTTCTACATGTTCAAAATATGGGTCTTTACAATCTCTCCTACTTAAAACTTTTCATCCTTGAAAAAGTACGAAGCATAAAATCTAGTTGTTTGATATAGACTACGATAATCTAAACTTTTAGACATTTAAACTTGCTTATTTAGATTGATTATAAACTATGTTAATCTAAACTTTTTATTCAATTACTCTCCAAAATACTTTTATATATATGCTTAATATCATTACCTAATATAGATTTCTCACTTTCGAGGTCCAAAAATGAACGTCAATGATGTTGCAATGCGACTATAGTGAGATCCAATAATATTAACAATCCCTTGAGGGATGTTTCATCTATCCTGGTTCTTGAAGAATTTAGTCCATATGCTAGTTGGGCGCATGTCTAAAATTCTCTAAGTACATGGTAGATTGGTTAACACCAAGTAAAATAGTTCAAAATCCTTTCTATCAAACTTAGATATTCAAATTTTATCAACATGCTATAATGGAAATAATAACTTTTCAAATTAATTCTTCATACCTTAAAATTTAAAATGGGACAAATCTATATATTCTCTTTTATATAATCTTTAAATTTTTGTATTTATAAAACTTACATAAATCTCATTTATGTCAAAATCAATTATCTTCAAATTTTGAATACCTTACTAAATTCATTTGAGAAGTTTCTTGCTCACGCAAGGTTAATTCCCTTTATATACACCATTTAAATATTTCCCACAAAAGTCCTTATAAATATATGTAAAATATTTGAAAATAACTATTTATGTCATTGCCTATACTATTTAAGTAATTAAATCCATGGTTGAAAATTTGGGCAAAATTACTTTAGAGAAGGAAGGACATAATGACCTAAAATCTTGATGCAAACAATCCACAAAACCAACATAAATTCATATTTTCCACAATTTTGATTTAATAGTTTGTTAACAAGAAATATTGTCAACACCCCAAAGTTGTGTTACGGAATAAGGTTTATCCCTTAGGTAGATGAAAGGAGTGAAAATGATATATCTTCCTTGAATTTCCTTTACGGTAGATTGTTGAAATACAAAGTTGTCCAAAATGACCTTTCGACTCGGTCAAAAGAGGTGGCTTCTTCCTTTATTAACATTTCGATTATGTTGAGATAGATTGGTTTTTCCTTTAAATGCCCACCTTTTGAAATGGTTGTGATACCTTCGATAAGATTTTCCTTTGTTGAATTTGACCTAGTCGAAGGCCTTAGTTATTGTGGAGCTAGAACTTTATCCAAGAAACTAAAACAGATGTTTTGACTGTGTTGGAGTGACCTTTTAATGTAGGCGACACATAAAATACAAGATTAAACCTGATATAAGCTTTAAAAGTAGTAAAATAATATGAAATATTTGAGGCTTCCTTTTCACAATCTAAAGAAAACTTTATTTCTCAAAATCCCCAAATTGATTCGGTAACTAGGGTTTTCAACCCTTTTGCATAAGAAAATACAAGTTTAGAATTGAAAGAATCTGATCCCTAAAACCTGACCCCTTGGGTCTTATTTATAGATGTGGGTCCGCATCTTTCAACCCTGATACTTTCGACTTGGTCGAAAGGTGTGCCGAATAACTCAAGTATGCTTCCGCCTTTGTCGAAAGGAAGGGTTGCGCCTCACTTATTTGTGTTACCTCGCAAGTGCTTCCGACTCTGTCGATAAGCCTTGTTCAGTGGTTTCAATGATGTTGGTTACCCTTGAGATCTTGTTTCTGATTTGGTGCAAAACCCACCTAGATCGCATTGGCTTCGATCGATTTGAAAGGATAATACATCTTCCAAAGGGGTAGTTCATGAGATTGCACGCTTTCGCGTGGTTTAAACGAAAGCGAAACCTTTGGTTTCGAAAGGTTTGGTGCATATGCAAAGAGTTGTTTTTCATTATCTTCGAAATGTGTTGCTTTGACTCATTCGAAAGGTCTTTATGCATATGGATTCACCTAGTCGATAGGTTGTTACCGAAGGCTGAAGCGTGCTTTTGACTCCTTTGACTCCTTTGAAAAGTACAAACCTACTGGATCTTGATTGTAGAATCCTTTCGACACATTCGAAAGGTCCTGAAACTTTTGGACTTTCGCTGTAGCGTCCTTTTGACTCTTTCGGTAGGTCTTGCTGGAGCTTTTTCCTCTCTTTTTTTCTCTGCTCAAACTGGTTCGAATTATTCGAAAGGGGCTTTTGGTACTAAAATTTGCCCTCTCCCCCCTTGCGAAGGGATGCTCTTGACATTCCAATTCATCTATGTCAGAACATAAAAGTTTCCCGCCCTTTTGTCTTTCCGTGTGAATTTGGGTCGTCTGTTTAAATCTAATCTAACAATTTGTAGCTCTTTGAAGACTTTTCTTATAAGTACGTTCTTTCTCTCTTCTTCCTCATGTACCTCTAATCGAATTATCGAGTATAAGTGAAAGAATTCTAAAATTCTCCAATTTTCTTTTTCCTGCAAAGATTAACCAAATCTGAATGTAAGTTCGAGATTATTTCTACTTTTTTTATAATCTGTCTTTCTTTGTTCTTTGTGTTTCATGCTAAATTTCACCCTCTTAAATTTTATGATTGGGATTTCAATTTAGAAATGTTCGAATCTTAATTTCTTGAAAGGAAGTTTAATTCGAGTTACTGAGAGTCATTAAAGTTTGTGATTCATATTCTACAAGATAATTTAGCGATTCAGTCTCATGAATCGACGAGATTTATCTATCGTTTTAAACTTGATTCCGGTGTTTATAATTTCTACTATTTTGAAAGAAATTGAATTCTCGTTTCAAAAATTTTGAAATTTAAAATGGTTGATTCATATTGAAATCTATTTCCTTTATATGTTTGGTTTATCTATTCAATAAATTTTTGAAATCCTGGATTTGCAATCGGGTTTGTGGAAGACAGAAGCTTTTGTTTTCTTTGCCTTGAAGTTTCAAGTTATATGAATGAAACATTGGCGCCACAAATTTACCTTTCTACCCCTTCAAAAGGTATTAAGGTGGCAACATTGGTTTAGACTTCTTAGCCCATTTTGGTGGGGTCGAAAGGTATTGTAACGTGAATTTGATCAACCTTGTCGAAAGATTGTGAAACAGAATGCAGTCATCCCTCTCGAAAGCAAAACATTTCGACTGAGTTGAAACCTTTTATGCTGATTGAAATCCTTTGTCTTTACTATGTTTTTGAAACCATAATATCATTCCTTTCGAAACCTTTTGTAATGACTCGGTCGAAACCTTCTATAATCACCTTTCCTTAGTATTGTCGAAACGTTCTGGGCTCATATAAATATATCCTAGGACCTTTCGACTTGATGGATATAAAAGGTTTTGACATCATTTATAGAAAATTTAAGTCATAGGTTTCGACTATGTTGAAGGGTTTTGTTATCTTGTTTATGAAATGTTTGTAATGTACATTTTTGTTCAAGTTTTTACGTTAATTTTAACTATTTCCTTTTAACAACTTGGTTCCTATGGAGCTTTCAACATTGTTGTAAAGTTCCACTATATATTCCCATCTTTCCTTTTAACCCTGTCAAAAGCTCGGTGATTGCTCATATTTATGATTTCGACACTGTCAAAAGAATGCGGCTGAATGCTCGGGTTTTTTATTTAAGTTGCTTAAGTAAGTTTTTTACCCATTCTTGAAAGTATGTAAAGTTCAAAATAAATTGTAAATTTTAACTAGAACGTTTTCACCTGATAGAACCATGAGGTCCCTAAAGAAAGTTGATGCCATTTCAAAACACTCCCTGATATCTACAAAAAATGAGGTAGATGTCATCCTCAAAGATTTAGAATTTTTGGTGTGGAAGCCATTTCACCAAAGGAAACAGATACCATCAACAACCCTCCGGAATTGTTCTTCGCTTATATTGCCATCCATATATTGCATAAAGGAGTTCTTCCCTTCCTAGAATTCTTGTCCAAGTTTCTCTCCTATCTCAGGATCGCTCCAATTCAGCTATCCCCGAATGTGTACACCTATCTTCTCTCTTTGGAGCTAACAGCATTGGAATCTAGAATCCCCTCCTTAAATGCTGAAGCTTTGAATAGCTTGGTCAGACTAGTAAAGCTCATAATCTCAAACATTAAATCTTTAGAGCAAATCACCTAAAGAAGCTGATATCAAAAGGGGTCAACAAGTTCAAGTACTGGGAGTATCGGTTTTTCTTTGTTAGATGTTTCGCTAATATTAGTGGGATTTTTTCTACTCCTCGTAAGTTCGGATTTTCATTATCTTCCTTCCATTTTACTACTTCTCTCGTCTAATCTTCATCTTATGTTAGACTCTTCTGCCAAAGAACTTAATTAGGCAGACAGAAGAATGGTGGAGTCTTTAATTGCAGCCTCTAACAAGATCGAAAATTGATTCAGGTTGTTAATCCCCTCTAAATTACAAAAGTATTATCTTCTTCCCTCTGGTCAAAGGATCTTGGGGCTACCTCCTTTGGTTTAGCACACATCAAAGGGAAATCGCTTCCTTTCCTTGGGATGCTCCTTTCTCTCCCATATCACCTATTTGCTTCGACTATTCCGATACGTTATAGACACTACATTAGTTCTCTATTCCTTTGTTGCTTTCCAAATTATTATTCGACTTTTAATCTGTATGAACTCTTAACAACTCTATCATAAGTTACAATGCCCGTTAGTGGTTTCACTCCCCTTCCTAACTCTTCTGGTGCACCATCTATTATTTAATCTCTCGCCAAAATTAAAAAGGCCATTAAAAGGAAGTTAATGCCCCAGAACGAAGCAAAACCTCCTTTGAAGGTTGCTAAAATTATCGATATAGAGGAGGGGCATCGTTCTTCTTTTGATATTGCTCCGAAGTGCCCGATCCTAGAAGCACCTAAAGTGAAACCAAAGCAGACTCCTTCTACCATTGGTCCCTTGTCTCGCATTTTCATTTTTGACTCTCCAGCTGCACTCGAACAAAAGCAACTAGCTTTGAAGGTGACCTCCATTCTAAAGCGCATTCCTTCCAAGCGGACATCTTTTTCTCCTTCTGTTAACTTTGAAGATATAGCCCAGTCTATCTTAAACTCGGAGTCCTTTACCTCCATCTACCCACCTTTCACTGTTTTTGATTTAGCGGGGCATTACGGCTCTCGGATAGAACAAAAATTTATGATAAATTTCACATCAATTAACCTTATAATTGTCGTTAATCTTATAAATTTATAACTTGCACCGCATTTCCTTTTTCAAATTTCTAAAAGGTGGATAGTTTTAAATGAGCAGGCGTTGAAATCTTCTGTTGAATCCTCTAAGTTTCAGAAGAAAGTTTCTTCCCTAAAGAACCAATTATCTTCTCTTTTTACAGCAAAAGATGAAGCGACATCTGAACTGGAGCGAATGAGGGCTTCTCTTGCCTTGTCAGAATCTGCTATTCTAGAGGAAAGAAAGGCTCGTCAGCTCCTCACCGATGAGAACTTCGCCATGCATCTAACTCTAAAAGATTCCGAAAATGAGAAGGCTGCAAAGAAGCAAAGAACATTTCTTTGAAAGAGAAGTTCAAGAAAAGCAGGGCCTTGTTGAAACTTGCTGTCAATATCATCACAACTGCCAAACAGCAAGTATCTCAGTTTCTTAATACTACTCTTGGGGAGATTATGTTAAATTCCTATGAAGAGGCTTTGATGCTCGCTTATGATGATAATTTTGAGAAGTGCCCTAAACTGAGCTTCCCCTCGTTTGATTTTTCCCTTGTTGATAGGGTAATGGGCAAGATTAATCAAATAAAGTAGGGAATTGAAGTTGCAGCAGAGGAGGAAATTGACGCCTCTAAAATTCTTTCTTTCGACGTCCTCTCTTTTAAAATTGATTCTGAATCTGAGGATGAGGGTGACAAGAATGATGATAATGATGACGACGACGACGATGACTATGATGATGTTGGCGAAAACCTTGATGGCGGCCAAGGTTTAGGTAGTTATAGAGGGGGACATACTGAAACCTTTGACAAGGATGGTGATTATGATACTAGTGCTCCTAAAAAAGAGACATCTTCCCAAAGAGATGTTCCGTCTGAATTCGTTGGGCTTTTTGCTCCACAAGAAGAAAAGACTGCTCCTATTAATGTTGAAGAGCTCAAAGGAAAAGAGCAGGCTTCCCAAACATATGTCTTGATATCATTGTATGGGATTCTCTGTTTAAACATATTTCACTGCGAAGATAATAATAGTGCAAATCATTTATTTTAGATAAGGAAGAAATCTATCCTCCTCTATAAAATCAAACTTGAGAGAAAACAAGCAGAGATAAATAGGTTATGTAGGGAGTTAGACTAGGAAATAAAAGAGCACAATGTAGTTTCAGATAAATATCATAGACTTGATAGAAGTGTATTGGTATTAGCGTCTTTTAAGCATCAAATGGCTGCCTCCATATTAAAGATAGTGTGCCTTCACTATGATTATCTCTTAAAAGAAAACCGGAAGTTAATCACCCTATTTTGGATGCTGACTGAAGAAAGAGATGTTTTAATCAACTTCTTATATAAGGCTTATTGTAAACACTTATTGTAGACATTCAATTATTGATTTTTCATACATTGGCGAATTTAGTAGGAGGTTTACTTAGAGGTTTTCATAAGAGATACTTGGATGAATTCGGATCTGACCCGCACCATGGAGCCTGTTGGAACTTACCATGGGTCAGATAGATTCCCCAAGGATTCCCCCTTGAAAAGCTTAAGTATTATAAGAACAAATTTTTTTTCTCTAAATTATTTTCTATGTCTATTTTGTATGAACCAGACGAGTAATTGTAAATATGTATGTGACGGTTTAGGTTTCAATGCTCGAAAAATCGGCATCCAATACATCACCTGTATTCGAATGCCGGAGATTCAAACGTTGAGTCTGGTTCGTCGGAGCTTATAACACATTTGATGAAAACAACACAGTGGAAACAAAATAAGAATTTTATTGATACATAATGTATACAGGATCTGTTAACAAATGCCTACTAACAATATCAGAGCCAAAGTAGATACAACAGCGGAAAGAAATAACAGAACTGGAAACAAGAGCGACAACAGCGGAAATGTATCTTCAACGGGGTCTTTCAAGAGAGAGAGAGAGAGAGAGAATCCAACGAACTGCATCATCATTGCCAAAACTCCAAAGACCAATCCAAAAGCTGAGAACCAAAAGCTATCATGCTGCAATGAAGTAAATGCGACCCTAAATCCACAGACTTCAAAGATTTCCAAAATCTACATCTACTATCTGAACTAGCTCCTGAATCTGCTGATAAGATAACCCCACTCTAGGCTGCCCGTGTGGAAAATTATGGGCACCAAGAGTTTAGAAAAGGGAACAATAAACTTCGGGTCAGTCATGGGACTAGTGTGAGCAAACGAAAATAGTTATTTGAACAAGAAAGAGATAAAAAGAAATCTGTTATGCTTTTGGAAAATGAAACTAACATAATGCCCCTCGCCATACACATAATGCAGTCGCACACTTGGGGGAGATTTCTCCTTATAGCAGTAAAACATGCTTGACATGTCAAAATCCTTTTGATATTATTATAAGTGCATAGTGTGGAAAACATGTGCAAGTATAATATTAATCATAGCCAGCATACGTACCATTATAGTATGCTTACTATAGCTATCATGTTAGATGATAGGTTCAACAACTAAAACCGTACAGGGCTCATATTGAGTGATTGGATTTCCAACAAATGGCCAAGGCTAAGGAAATTCCTTTATCTGAATATGTACACCTCTATAGGGATGCCCCGAGAACCTAACCGGATCTCTGCCAACATGTAACGTCCTGTAAATTTTGATAATTAAAACTAGTTAAATTAATAAGATTTTGTACTTAAATTTAGAAAGAAATAAAAATCTTATAATTTATATTGGAGCGAATGTTAGAAATTAAATGTAGCAAGTGTATTTAAAATTTACAATTTAAAATGAAATTGCAATTAATTGAAATAATGAGAATTGTCATACTTGGTTATAAGTTTAATATAAGAAAACAATATATTGAAATAACTGTTGAAATGTTATAATTATTGGTAATTGAATGAATTCAATATTATGTAAGAAATTATAGTAATTGGTTGAAAATATAAACTTAAGTGGAATAGAACATGAACTAATGTAAATCTCATCCATTTGATAATAATTGATTGAATAATAGGATGAAAGTTCAATAAAATGGATTAGTGGAAATAAATTGGTCAACATAAATAAAGATGAAAATTTGGGTATATTAATGTAATGAATCGTTAACTATGTTATCAGATTTAAAATTGGTTTAGCATAAGGGTTGAAATCAAATTTAAAACGATTTATTGAAATTGAATTTGTTAATTGGATCTATTGTAGTAAATGGAATTAAATATTTCATCATTTGAAATTAAGATAGAATAGGAATATTAATGCACTATGGTATAAACCATGATAATTTTACCGTAAAATGAAATTGATTGAATAACTAAATTAGTGCAAACCTAATTAATTGAAATAATTATAAGGTCATAATTGATTGTAAATAGTAAATTGGGAAATAAAATTCAAAGTTACATTAATTGATGAAATAATATGGGATAAACTATAATTTGATAAAATCAATGTTTAGTAAGAAATTTTAACATTGGTTTGGAAATGATTAAACTTGTAAGAATGTGATTGAGATTTAATGATAATAAATTATTTTAAGTTACCTGTTTTGATGGAATTGGAATTGGAAATAAATTTTAGTAAATGTAAATAAATGTTACATTAATGTGAAATATAATACAATGTTTAGGAGTTATTAATTGGAGTATATTGAGGTAATGAAGGGAAAAACAAGGTAGCTAAGTTTATAGAGTAGTAATGAACTTAATAAAAGGATTTGAATTGAAACAAATCAATCCATTGAAATCCAATTTATAATAAGTGTAATTATTGTAGCAATTAAAATTAAATATTTTGCAATCGAAACAAAGAAAAAGGGAAAATGTTATTGTATTAGGATAAATACCAACGTAAATGGTACCTAAGATGATAATATGATAATCGAATGAATAACAAGATGTAGAAATAAATAAATGGATTCCATTGGAATTTCAATCGATAATTTATGAATTTAAAGGAATTGGAATCCAATACTATAATTGGTGAACTAATGAACCTTAAATTGATATGGGAATTGGTTATAAAGGATTTTAAATTACTAAAGTAATCCAAGATGATAAAATTTATAAATTATAGGATTTGAATTTAAATAGTGAATTAATCAATTTAATACTAATTTATTGAATTAACTGGGAAATAGACATTTTGGCCACCAACTCGGAATTCAACAAAACCAGTTTCATCGGATCTGTAACGGTGAATTATTGTAGGATTTCAAGTTTCGTAGAGATCGGGCTTGTCGTTTGATCGTACGGACTTGAAACGCTTAGAAATCAATTTAATTGAAATCAATTTGAAATAACTTGATTTTAGCATAACTTCATCATACGATGGAATTTGGACATGAAACCTATTCCATTGCGTTTAAAATATTTTAAAACATCTATTTTGATATATAGGTTGACCCAATTTTGTTCCGGAGTTAGAACGAGCTTTTCGGACCATTTATCGTTCAACAGTCCAAATTAATCGTGTCCATCTATCCCATTTGCAGCTTTGTCTACAAATACCTCGCTATAAAGCCTAATTATTCCTCATTATCATTTATCTGTACATACAATTCATTCTGTTCCTTTTCTTCCTCAATGGTAGACGAAATTCCAAATTTCAAATCCAATTGCAATTCAAAATCAAATCAAAATTTCGAACTCCAAAAACTATATCATATTTTATATCGTCGGAAATCTCTCGAAGTGCGCATCTCAATTATGTGATTCGTTTGTCAATTCGACGCACTGTTCGTCCAGAAATTTATGAACAAAGATCGGCCGTTCATCACGTTCCTATGAACGTCGATGGATCATCAAATTGCTTGTACCGCTGGGTAGAGATCATCGAGGGGATTCGATCAGAGTTGTTCGCGTGTCAAATCAATGGCTAGATCGCCTCGATTAATTCGATCTAGGGCTAGGTTTAGGCGGCGACTATGGGTTTTATCAATTGTCGACGTCGCAGTGCGGCCGGAGACGTGGTCAAGGTGGCTTAGGCGATGTTGGTAGGGCGATGGTGGCGACTACGGTGGTCGCAGCCTGCGTGGAAGGCAGAGCCGATCGTGGTTAGGTTTTCTTGCATGCGTGCTTGGTTTCGGCGCGATTCCTGGGAGAGAAAGAAAGCGACGTGGCTGCTCTGGATTGGTTGACCTGTTTTGTTCTTTGTTTTATTTTCTTTAATTTATATTTGAATCTAAAATTTCACACAACTTTTACATACGAGGTCCGTTTTACGTGCGGTTTTCTCCGCTAGGTTCATATTGGAATTTCAGACGTTTTGGCCCTTGTTTGGACAAATTCTGAGAATGTTTAAATTTTGGGTTTAAATTGGATTTAAATTCATTTAAATTCAAAAGGTGAGTCTTTTAACCCACTTACAACTTCTAAAATTTCTTATGTTTGTTAAATTGATTTATGATATGAGTAGAAATTTATTTATGACTACTTGGCATATTTTAATCATCATCTCAGTTAAATTGAATTTATTTGAATTAAATTGTTATCTAATTTATTATCTCATATGAACTGCTACTTAAATAGTTATTTAATTTATTATCGAATATAAACTGCCAGTAAATACCTATTGTTTATTATTTGGTATATATTGATGTTATTGTTTGAATCGGATGATGATGATGATAAATGGTTGATGATTGATATTGGATGAATGGGTGTCATATTTTATATTGTTATAAACTGCAAGTTGTTATGTATTTTTATTTCATTCATGAGTGCGGTTTGAAATGATATATAACCGTATTTTTATTTTAAACTACGGATTGAAATGATAAATAGCCGTATCACTTGACCATAGGGTATAAAATTAAATACAGACACTGTGGTCTATATATACAAATATTTTGAAATGATTTTTTATGGTTTTGTAAAGAAATATATGGTTTTATAAGATATTGATTTGGATATTTTATAAATGTTATTTTATATATATAGTTAAATTCTTGGTCTTAAGCTATGTATAAAATTGGGTTAAAGTATAAAATAAGTTTAATAATAGGTTTGATTTTATTAAGATTTAATATGGTTAAGTATTTATTCAAATTATATTTCTGGAGTTTAAAATGACTTAAATGAGAATAAAGTGGGAAAATAAATATGAAATTGATTTGAAATTTAATAAAATTGAGATTTTAAAGGTATGATTTTTATAACTGGATTTTTGTTTAAGATGAATTAAACGAATATTTCAATTATAAATAAATTAAAGGAAATATTTAGTTATTTGCAATTTGAGTTTTATTTAAATTCCGACCCACCTCTATGCTCACAATAACAAAGACTATTAAAAGGAAATACTGTCTGTTATTACAAAGAATAAGGCTGGATAGGAGCGGCCATCCGTAGTTAGGCCTTACACTAGTATTGATTATCTCGATAGGAGTGGTATATAAATTTATTTTTCATCTCTTTGTTTATTTACTCCCATTGACATATTCAATTCCAGTATAAAACGAACTACGATGGTTCGTAATAGTTTAGGACACATATATAATAATAACACGGATAAGCTAAACACGGAACACGGATAATATCAAATCCCATATATATAACTGAAGTCAGTTACAATACATGTGATAAATACATCTGTCGACACTGGAAGTTACATATACAAGTACATTATTGTAAATAATATACATGAATACATATCATCCTATAAAATAACAACGACTACTCCAAAAGACATAAAGAGACTTCATAGCTCAAGCAGCATCCCAAAGCGAGATATCAACATCCTGTAATAACTCGGTCTGACCCGAGTATTAGTTCAAAAGAAAATAATACGCGTTCAAATTCAGTTATTAATGCACGGAAGCAATAATAATTAAATAATCAAATAGACGACAGTCACAATAAATCTCACCTATCCAATCCTTCAATAAGGAAATTGGATAATGGTAAATATTACACGTAACAACGTCAAATAGCAAATCATCAACAAAGATAAATGAAAGGATTATCAATGAAGATAATTAGAAAACAACAGAATTGCCTAAACAGCAATTAACAGCAAGTGGCCAAAGCAAAACCCAAGCCTGTGAAACAACATAAACAACAAAATCTAATTATCGATATGATAATTAGAAAACACATAATCTAATTATCTAGTGGATAATTAGATAGCAACAAAATAATTAAATTAAACCAAATCAAAATACAATTTCAAAATATATTGAATTGGACACACGAAACAATTCAAGCAATCGAAATTATAAATCAAAAAAGGTATTTCTGTTTGGCTGCAGTACACGCTCATGTGCACTGCCTCGCCACTACAGCAAATGATGTCATCACAACACCAAATATTAACAGAAAGTGCCAACCAAACAAAACCAACAGCAGCAAAATGCATATGAACTCAGTGGTCAGTGCAAGATAGAAACAATGACCAGAGCCAATGCCATCAAGTGATACAACACCATCTATACGCAGACACAAGATCTAACACTGTGCAAACATATGTATGTCATCAGACCAATGAATAGCAGGTGGTACGAGACCAAATCAGGTGAATGGCAACTACAAGTGTAGATCCAACAATACATGCGTACACACATACATACATACATACATACATATATATATATATATATATATATATATATATATGCACATACATGATAGATTGTAACAGATGACAACCGGGGTGCAACAAACCCAATACAGTAAACTACAAGATGAATAAGTATACAAGTGAAGACCACAATGTTTGGGCTAATTGCATGTGAATTCAAAGCAAGACAGTGATCGAACATACCAACCGGAAAGGCTCAATACAAGTTGGAATGCCCAGATCGAATGAATTTAGACTTGAGCACACATGTGCAGACAGTACAAAACCAAATGAACAAATTATGTCAACGTGAAGAAGACTCAAACAGAGCAGAATAAAAGTGCACAATCCCAAAGCAATTCACAAGTCAAATAGGAAGTAGGCAATACAATGCATAAATACACACACACTACATCAAATTCAACAGGGTACAAATACATGAACAATCTGAATGTGAAGACGTAACACGGTACACATGCACAAAACAAAGCACATCGTACCAAAACTTTGAAAACATATATATTAACAAGAAAGTACAACCAGATTAGGCGCATGGAAAGCAAGGTCAAGCTAAAAGGCCTAACACGGTACTTAAAGGAGAAAGATCAAAAGTACACAGCATCTGACACACAAAACAAATCCATACATAGACAAGGAAAGTGTCAGACACAACACAAGGCCAAACTGATGCAAGGAAGGTAAAACACAAAAACTGGTGCAATAACAAGTTCACATTTCGAACCGTTAAGTGAAGTCAAAATGAAAATCAAGGAATACATATATGCAGCAGAGAAAATATCAATTGTAACAGTCGCAACCGAAGCCATGGTGGCCATAAAATTCAACAGTGCCGAGATCACCACGGCCGAAGATAATACAAAGGAATCGCATACACAAAATCATATAACCAAAGTCAAATGAAAATTAAGCCGAGCCAGAAAAATCATCAACATCGAAACAAAAATCGAACTGCTGAAACATAGTATTACGAGCGAATTAGAATGTGAGTGAAAAATCACCCACCTCATTTCGAAGGAAAGACGAACTCAATAAAGCAACCGCAAGCATCTCAAGAGACGAACAACTAACAAGCAAGGAAATCGAGTTGAATCGAGCATTTGTAATCGGCATCATCAAATTACCGAAAACCCTAATTTCTGAAGAAAGAACGAGCGCAGCCATTTTCGTTTGTTTATTTTAGGGCTTGCGAAAATGAATCAAGGGAGGAACGGTAATCGGTATTTACTTAATACAACCTAGCACCAATAATAAAACATGGGCCAAAATTTTATTTAAAGGCCACACAACATTTAACAAATTTTTGAAAAGAATTTCAACCCGATTCAAAACTCCCAACAGCAATTAGCCAGCAGAATTAATCGTCAAATGACGATAATTAACTGGTGCGAAACCCCGTGTTGTTACATAAATGATAATGGATTTATTATGCAAATATTTCAAAACTAAATAATAGAACATTAAATTGTTGAATCGTAATTTCCAACCTTAGTTTTGAAATTGTTTAATACTCAAAGTTGAAATATATTGAAATTGAAATGGTTGATTGAAACTGAAAGTGATTTGAAAGTTATAAATTGAGATTTAATTTAAAGTGAATAAAATTGTGAAGCTGAGTAAATTATTTTACTTTATAAAGTAAATTTAAATTCAAACTATTTTAGTTCATATACTGTTTGAATATCCAAACCATTTAAGTTTTGGAAGATATGGTTTAGAAGCTACGAAATTCGAAGTATTATGTTTTGAAAGGTTATACTTCAAGGGTTTGGTTTCGAAATATCGTAAATTTGAAAAGTGATATGATTTTGGAAAGGAGAAATATTTGAAATAAAAAAAGATATTATATTGATTTGGGTTTTACAACAATGATATCATATTGCTTTGAATTTTTGAAATGGAAATGATATCGCATTTATATGGTTTCGAAATGGATATTATATTATGGTTTTGAAGTAAAATTATTTTGAGATGACCACGGTGTTATAATAAAGATTGGTTGACAAAGAGTTCGGGATCGAAAATGGGCATACTCTCTGTCAATACCGAAAACCACTTTGACAACCGTGTATGCGGCGGAGATTCCAAAATGAAGTAGGATGGCGGCGGCGTTCCTTTGAGGTATGAATATGGACCCGACCCCCGTGAGTTGGCATAAGGTGGCTAAAACAGGAGCGATTCTTGGGCCACGGAGGTAGCCCCTCTTATCAGGCACATCCCTTCGATATTATACTGGCTTTGGATTGATTCGGTGGCCACTTTTGATTTTTGATTTGGGGTGTGGCTCGATGTGGGCGGTAGTTGCGGCTATGCGTTACCACCAGCTCGGATGCGTAATTCGCATATCTACCCTGGCATTGCCTAGTTGTGACGTGTCACCAACCCTAGCGCACCTTATACGATTTTGTTTTGTACCATACCTATGGAGTGCCCTCTGACGACGCCCAGCACGGGGGAGATTTACGGTACTGTATAGACTATAGGAAAATAAAAGTGTGTTAAGGTGGAAAATGTAAAGACTTAATGATATTTTCAGTACATTATACTTTACTTTAGACACTATTATAATAGCGTATATTACTACATAGTAAATAGTTTAACGGATCCTTAGGAGATATGATTCCCCAGCATCTCTTAAGTTGCTGCACTCAAGTTAGACACTGGATAGAAGACGTCAAATACCGTAAACATCTCTGATGCCGTTCCACTCATATTTTACAGTTGATTTAACTTACAAAAGATCTTTTAGTTCTGACTCGAGTGTTTTGTCTTTTCAATTCGCTCGGGTCAGCCTGAGCATTTCAAGATTTGAAGGCCTTATTTCTTGAAGATGAAGACGAAGATTGTAGTACTATTATTATTATATTATTCCACTACATCACATTGTTCCGCTGCATTATTTATTATTCTCTGGTATGTGTAACTCTGATATGTATTGCATAAGTATAATCAAATATTTTGTAAAACAGCTTCATGAACTGTTTATTTGATTATTATATTTTATCGTTCCGCTATAAGATTCTATTTGGTTTTTTTTTCTCTGCTTTTTCTTATTTACCCCATAACAATCTGCCCTTCTGTATGATTTAAGTCTGACGTGTGTGCTTTATTGTCGATTTAAAGCGTACAAAAAGGCAGGACGTTACATCTAGTGTCAGAGCTTTGGTTTAGCGATAAACCTTAGCTTTGTGGGGTCTGACTCTTTATTAATAGGGTAGTAATACCCTATGATGAGTCACTGAGTGTATATATGTAAGAGAGCGTATTTGTTAGTGTTATAAAAAGATTTTGATATTGTGTTAATTTGTTCCGTTTTGTATTTATAAATTCTGGTTGGTGCATGGGATGATGTGACATGAATAGGGATTTCTAAACACTAATTAGGACAAACTGACACAATATTTGTTTTAAATGTCGGTGAATGAAATA
Source organism: Allium cepa (assembly GCA_030765085.1). Classification (NCBI taxonomy): domain Eukaryota; kingdom Viridiplantae; phylum Streptophyta; class Magnoliopsida; order Asparagales; family Amaryllidaceae; genus Allium; species Allium cepa. The sequence goes on along the minus strand of CM060938.1, from coordinate 726,638,247 downwards.
ATTTTGCCTATTATATTTTCTATATATAAAATAATATTTTTATAAAGGTTATATTTGGTTGTAATATATTGGTTGTTGGGTAGTGTAATTTATAAATATTAGTTTAATGTAGGATTTGAAAAGTAAAATAAATAAGAATAAATTGGAAATTTTAGAAATTAAATACTGAGGTTTTGAAACCTTCTTTCGAATGATTTTGGAATATAATAATGATATTATTAGAAGTATTTTCTGTTATAAATATTTCAATATAATTTGAAAGAATTATTTTAATGAAATTTTGGAAGTGATAAGTTATGTACTCCCTTCTCGGTCGCTGGAAAATAATTTCAGTGTTGAGTGAACGCATCATCGACATTCATTTTCGAGTTTCTAAGTAGGAAGTCCACTGTAGTAGTTTTAATGCAAATTTTGTTGGATAAACAAATATAAATTTTTAATTGTTTTAAGTATAATCGGATATATAAGTTGTAAATATGTATGTATCTTTTATTTTAAAATGATTTGAAATTAACCTTGTATTTAGTTCTTAAGTTTCCATTAATTAATAGTTTCGATTATTGTAGTGAAATGGAATGTATCTAATTAATAATTAGAACCTCTAAATAAAAATAAGAAAGTAAATGACAGGTTATAAATGAAATTTCCAGAAAGTTGAAATTGTAACTTATAAAACAAAGGATATAATTATTAAACATTAAATAAAGAAAAAAAATAAATGAGAAAAGCTTGTATAACTTTCAATTACATCTTAAAAAGCATATATATATATATATATATATATATATATATATAACTTACCAAATGTTAAAAGTTGTAATGTTTAATAATAAAATGTAATGGAAATTGTACAAGTAAATTTATGAATGAAAGTGTTCAATGAATTTCTTTTGTATCTAAGAATTTGATGTCGTAGTTGTTATAAACTTAAATAAAATTGAAAGGCTACTAATTAAATAAATGGAAAGGTAAGTATTATAAATAAATGAATAAACGAAATTATGTAATAAATAAATGAAAATAAATGAAATGAACACTGAATGAATGAATGGAAATATAAGATTCGGTGGGAAATAAATGTAAATAAAAAGGGATAAACCATTATATGAATGAAAAGGAAATCAAATAACAAAGGTTATGAAATGAAATTGATAAAAATTAACTTGATCTATTGTTTGGAATGGTTGTTTGTTTGGTTTATGGTTGTTTGGGCAATGATACTTTGAAATTGTTGGGATGAATGAATAATCTATTTGGTTTCATCTAATACTATTGAGTAAAAGGTGCACTTAGTAGTTTTTTTTCCATTCCGTACAATTTAAAGGTTTTGAACCCAAACGACTGTTTTTTTTTATTTGATATGAATGGATAATTGATGTGTGTTGACTTTATGTGATGGTTGCTTGCTTGTTGTGAGTGATGATTATTATGTTGATTTGTTTGTTATTGTTTGAAACAACTTTAAATATTTTATTTTATATAATTGTTAACCTTTTTGGATTATATAAGTGAAATATAGGTTATGGAAGCAATTGCAACTGTTTTTGGTTTCATAATTAAGCGTAAATTGCGTGATAAATAAGTACGTTCCCGGATTACGGTTTTCTAGCATTATTATTGTACGACCCGTAAATTTTAACCGTTTTAATAATGTGATTTATTGATTTTTTGTGAAATTTTAGAAATAAAAATTTGAAATAAAAATTTAATATTTGAAATACGTCTAGGTAAACATAGCAACCGGTAAATTTTCGTCCGAAAATATGAAATTTATTTTTGTGCGTAAATTTACTTCAATTTAATCAGTTAAACAGCGATGAAAATAAAATGTTTTCAGAACCTAAACATTTTTACATAGAAAAATTCTAAAACGTCTTCTGAGCAAACGCTATTTTTTGTTTTTCCAAATTCGGACATCTTTAGCTCCGTCGATCTTATTTTTCTGTGTTGTTCATGCATTTTCCGCTAGTATAAAAATTCGAATTTTTATAATTCAATCAAACCACTGATATCCATATACCGTTTTGATCGTTTAGTCGTGCTGATCTCTATGGTATATTCGATTATCAAATTCGGAGTCTGGTGTACGTTGAACTTTGCGAAACGCCTTCAGTATCGGTTCCGTATCCAGGCTTTTGGGTTCCTGTCCTTTCATAACCCTCTATTTCAGCCAATGGTCATCCGTCATTAATGCGTCCTTAATTTTGCTTGTGACTTTCGGTATCTATGGATCATTTATTTATTTTTATTTTTTTTCTCTGTCGATTGGTCTGTCACTTGAAAGAGTGATATTTTGCAATATAGGTTGTTCCTCTGTCACCTTGTTTTTCTTTTATTTTGCCATGGCCTCCACTTTACTTGCATTCCTCCCTCCAGCAAGCTACACCGCCACGCCTTTCATCTCCAAACTCTGACCTCATTCCCTCACTAACGGCCACGCCTGGCCGAACCCATCCACATCCCTCCATCGCCGCACACCGCCCACCTCGGTAGCGGCCACCACCAAGCCTCCATTCGCTGTCAACCTCTCTCCCCTTCATCCGCATATGCGACAACAACCACCGGCCGAGCCTCCACTTTCCACTCCCCTTTAGCCGAACAGTCCTTCAACCTCGTCATGCAATCGTGCTCCATCCACCACCAAATCGTCTCCACCTTATACCGACTGCCGTTGTGCTCAGCCTCTCATTCTCCCACACTAGTGACGACGGTTGACTAAGCCTCCTACTCCTCCACCTTGCTTTGCCCATACTTTCACCTTCCGACCTCTTCGGCCTCTGTGTTCCACCCGTGATTTTCTAGAGAAAAGGAAAAGGATATATACAATATATGAAGCACGACATATTCATCTTCTCCCTGATGCAAACTGGCCTCATGCTCATCATCACCTTGAGCAGCAACCTGCTTCATTCGCATGTGGATCGTTTAGGTATACATATTACTAATTTACTTTGGGTTTCGGAAAGTTTCCAGATTTTTATATGTGTCATACTAATCCTACTTTTCTAATATAAAATTCTAGTATGCATGTATTCATCCTATATTCCCAGGTCGCATATATTTGTCTGAATATATATGTTGTCTTCGTATTTTGTACGATATTTTTGAGAAAAAAAACAATATACTTGTTTATCTAATATTTATTTCTTTTAAATCGTATATATATAGTGATATAAAGTTGTTTAAAATGTATATGTTTGTTATATATGAAATTTGTATAAGTGGGTTGTTATACATGTCAGTTGTATATTTTTCTTTTGAGTACCGTTAGACGTTTTATATATAAATAGGTCAAGTATTATATATGTGAGTCGATGCTTATATATATATGTAAGTTATATTTGTTTAAAAGGGGTAGTCCATATGTTTGCGTGGGTATTTGGTGTACTGGTTATGACTTTGGTTGTATATATGCATGTTATAGGCTATAGGGAAGTGCTGGCTATATATATTAAACATGAATTATAAGTTGATCAATTATTATATATTTGTTTATAAATAGTTAATTTATATAAATATCATACATAAGGTCTACATACGTATACTGTAACGTATATATAGTTTGAAGAAAAATGTAATTTATATAAGATTTTTAATAAGATACGTTACTTTAAAATATGCGTTATTTTGAAATTTTATACATGAATTTTTTTATGTTTTCGTTTGTACAAAACATGTGTATATAATATAGTTATTTTGTTTGTTTATGATCTGCATGTACATATCATTGTCTGCATAGTGTTTTCTTTATTATTGATCTTAAACTGTACAAATACAGTAATTTTAAATTCTGAAACATATGCAGACTTTAAACTAAAATTCTGAAACATATACAAACTTTAAACCAATTTTGCTTTGCATCGAAATCCGTGGTTGGATTCATATCTCGTCTCATTCCGTGTCGAAGCTCTCTTGCCTCGGAAGGTGAGCAATCACTCACGATTAATATTCTTTTATTTATTAAATTTGATTTAAATTGGAACGACAATTGATATATTGCTGCTGTTAGTTATTTACACTGTTATATATGCTATCACCTATATCAGTTCACCTGTGACATCTGACACCATTATCTGTTAATTATACGACGATAATCCAGTTTGGTTAATGATTGATTGATTGCTTGTTGTTTATATTGGATGTAAATTGAAATGTATAAAGTGATAAATATTATGAAATTTAATTTGACGTAGAATAGTTAAAAATTTGAATCGACATATGTGTAAATTTGATTAAATGACATTTGTATAATATGACTCCTTTAAATGTTATATTAATTGACACGTAGGATTTGGTTAATTACACCTTGAACCACTGAATGTATGTTGTTTAAATTGATGATGTATGAAATTATAAATAGATGGCAAGTGAAGAACCGTAATGTAATAATCTTTAATCTACATGAAATGATAGTGTAGATTCTAGAAATAATTATATTAATTCGCACAAACCACTATGTGAATTTATACGATTATTTCGGGATTATTTGAATTAATTATTTGATTGTTATTGATATTTGTTATTGCTTGTTTATTTACTTTGACACCATCCCAGTTATCACACTGCAAGTTCCTTTTGCTATGTTTGATTTGTGAATTGAAATGGAATCGGGTTGAAATGATAAATACCCAAAATGAACTTGACTTAGGATAGAGAATTAAATAAACCTGATTGGTCAATAATTTGATTTGAAAAAGATAAAGATTTTATTTGAATAATAAGGTTTTGAAATAAAATTGAAACGTAAATTTTGATAAAAGGAAAATGCCAATATTGAAATCCGGAACAAAATATTAATGTAATAACTGATGAAAGAACGTTGTTTTGAAATGAATTATTTAACAATTAAATTTGGAATTATTCATTGAATTAAGTTTGAAATGATTTAATAATTAAGTTTGAATTTATAATTAGGTTTTGGAATTTAATTGACAATTAAATTTTGAAATCATTAATTAAGTTTTGGAATTATCTAATAATTAAATAAAATTGAATTATTTGATAATTGAATAAAAATTGAATTCTTTGATAAGAGAAATTGTACTTTTGAGCAAGTGAAATTTGAACTTCGTTAATAAATGAAATTGGGTTTCGTTATTTATTAAGTTTTGAAAAATAATTTAAGTAAGTTAATAAGTGATATTGAACTTCTTGAATATGTGAAATTTAGTTTCTTTATTAATTGATTTTTGGAATTTGTAACTAAGTAAAGAAATAAGTAAAATTGAATTTCTTTAACAAGAAATAAAATGTGATTTATTAAAATTAACGTAAGACTTGTAATTTAAAGAATTAATTTGACAAAGCTAATTTAATTCAATTTGAAGTTTTGACATAATGGAGTTGAACATAGGTAATTGATTTAATGAATTGGAAATTTAATAGGAATTGTTTTGAATGACAAATTTACTTAACGAATATTGAATGAAATCGATCAATGAATTTAAATTGATTTGAACGTTAAATTAAATTAATGATTTTGGAATGAAATTTTTATACGAACTTGAATCAATATTTGTATTGTTTAAATAGAATTTGAAATTTGAATTAAAGATTTTGAAACGGAAATTTGGAAGTTTTAAAACGTAAATTGGAAGTTTTAAAACGTAAATTATGGAATTTGATTAAGAAAGACAAATGAAATGTTGATTTATAAATTCTAATTGAAATTGAATTTGATTTGGTTTTGAAAATTATTAAACGACCAATCGGTGCAATAATTACGAAAGGTATTAAAGAGATAGGAATAGGTTATGGACATACTCTCTGTCTAAGCCGGAAACCACTTTAATAACTATACGCGGAGTTATGATCCAGAATGAAGTGGTTGGAATGATGTACGTGATGACTGAAGAAAGAGAACGATAATGGATAGCCTTGACACTTGTGTCAAATTGGAAATGACTAAAACAGGAGCCGTGCCGGGCCAAATGGGGTTTGCCACCTCGAGCGAACACACTTCTTCATAAACTGCTCATTACTTGTTATTGATTGGTGCACCCTCATACTTTTGGGAGTGTTGTTTCACGGTGTTGCGATCGTTGCGGCGATGCGTTTTCACCAGTCTGGATCAGGCAAACGGTAGTTTCACTACCTTGGGTATTGCCTCATGTGCCTTGTCATACTTGTATCCCTATATACGCGACCACTACGAATTTGTTTTGTGTTATACCTATGGAGTACTCCCTGATATCCAACTAGTTTATGGTGGAGTTTACAATGCCGTATAGACTATGACATTTATATAAAATGTGTTAAGGGGGATAATGGTAATGCCTTAACACTATTTTTATACTTTTATATTACTGATAGACATTATCTATTTAGCGTACACTACTACATAGTAGATAGTTTAACGGATCCTTGGAGGATGGTTATTCCAACATCCTTTGAGTTACTTGTATTTCGATTGCTATTTCACTTGAGTTGGATTTATTGATATAATAATATTAATCCTGAATCGAGTGTTTTTTGTTTTGCTTTACGCTCAGGTCAGACTGAGTGGTTCAGCTTTTGAGACTCACCTTTGGAGTTGGAGCTTCGCCTAGAGATCCAGCTATCTATCCAGCTTTCAAATATTCAGTTGATTCCAGTGATGTATTCTGATTCTTGTTTTTGACTATTGCATTTGATACTTCTGTTGTAACTTATTTAACTCCGTATATTATATATATAGTAGCTTCATGAACTACTATCTTTTGCTTCCGCTGCATATTATTACTCTGTATCTGTGATCTGTGATTATTTATTTACCGTATATGTTCAGTTTTGCCAAATTAATTAACAATTCGGTATTTTGAATTATTCAAGTCCGACATGTGCGGATGCGAATAGTCCAAAATAGCGGGTCGTTACAATTATATTATATTTTCCCGTGTTAGGATATATACTATTTTGGAAAATATATGTTATATATTGTTATATTTGATATATATTTTCTCCCGAGCCTTTTCGTACAAAGTAGACTCTGCCAAAATTTTCCGTAATTTTTAGACTTAGAAAATTTTAAAAAGTTTTTCCAAACTTTATTAATTTGAGTATAAAAAGATTTAGTGGTAATAAATTAGTATATATTATCTAAATTAATTAATTTTGTAAATTTATTTGTCTATAAATTTAATATTTTAAGTAAGATATATTGATTTCTTAATTCTTCTTTTCCCTACTTTTTCCTTTTCGTGGACGAAAAGTTTTGAGCGGGGGAGAGTGTAACGACCCGTAAATTTTGATAATTGAAATTGGTTAAATTAATAAAATTTTGTAATTAAATTTAGAAAGGAATAAAAATCTTATAATTTATATTGGAGCGAATGTTAGAAATTAAATGTAGCAAGTGTAATTAAAATTTACAATTTAAAATAAAATTGCAATTAATTGAAATAATGAGAATTGTCATACTTGGTTATAAGTATACTATAAGAAAAAAAATGAGAATATTGAATTAACTAATGAAATGTTATAATTAGCGGTAATTGAATGAATTCAATATTGTAACGTCCCGCCTTTTCGCACGCTTTAAATCGACACACATGCCGATTCAAACCAAACGGAATGGCAGATTGTTATGCGAGTAAATAAGAAAAACAGAGAAGAAATAAAACAAAATAGAATCTCACAGCGGAAGGATAAAATATAATAGTAAAAGATACAGTTTATAAAACTATTTACAAAACATTTGATTCTTCTTTGTACAATTAATATCAGGTTCACATACCAAAATATCAATGCAGCGGAATTAAATAGTGCAGTGGAATAATATAGTAGATAGTAATACTACAATCTTCGTCTTCGTCCTCCAAAGCTAAATCTTCAAATCCTAAAACGCTCGGACTGACCCGAGCGAATTTGAAAAGACAAAAACACTCGAATCAGAACTAAAAGATCTTATGTGAGTTAAATTAACATAAATTAATATGAGTGCGGTGACTCAAGAGATGCTCGGGATTTACATCTCCTAAGGATCCGTTAACTATTTACTATATAGCATATTACGCTATTATAATAGTGTCTATTTGTAAAATAAATTTGCTTTTTAAATAGCGTTAAGGGGTTACCCATATAGCCCTTAACACAAATAATGCCAATAGTCTATACAGTACCGTAATACCTCCTGATCGGGAAGCTACCAGAGGATACTCCATAGGTACGACACAAATAGAAACTCGTACAAGGTGCGATAGGGTAGGTGACACGGCACAACTAGGCAATGCCAGGGTAGATATACCAATTATTCTTCCGGGCTGACGGATACGTGCAGCGCGCAGCTGCCGCCCACCTCGAACAACACCCCTAAAATCAAAAGTAAAGTGGCCACCGAATCGATCCAAAAGTCATAGTATAATATCGAAGGAGTGCGTTCGATCAGAGGAATGACCTCATTGGCCCGTCGATCGCTCCTGTTTTAGCCACCTTATGCCAACTCACGGGGGGTCGGGTCCACGTATTTACCTTATAGGAAACGCCGCCACCAACCTACTTCATTCTGGAATCTCCACCGCGTACACGGTTGTTAAAGTGGTTTTCAGAGTTGGCAGAGAGTATGACAACTTCCGATCCCGGTCTCTTTAACAACCAAACGATATTATAACACCGCGGTCATTTAAAATAATTTAAACTTTAAAACCAGAATAAAATATCCATTTTAAACCCATATAAATACGATATCATTTATATTTTTAAAACCCCAAATCAATACGATATCATTTAGACCCAAAATCATATAATGTCATTTTATTTTCCAATATATATTCTTTTCCAAAATCATAGGGTTTTCAAAGTAAAATATTTAGAAATCAAAACTCTTGAATATAATATTTTCAAATCATACTACCTTGAAAATCATAACTTCGAAACAAATTTCCATCTCTTAAATGGTTAAATATTAAATTACTTTATAAAACACAATAGCTTCTTTAGATTTCACAAATCAATTTTCAAATATCGATTTAAACTTCCAAATACCATTTCAATTCTTTTGTTTCAAAGCTTTAAATATTTCACCATTTCAAAACAAACTCATTTGACAATCACATATATATTAAATTCAATTACTTATTATTTAGACTTGAAATATTTACTTAATGAATTCAATATAATATAAGAAAAACCTTTAACTTCACATAATTGGAAAATCTTTCAATTTATTATATATTCATTTAAATCACCTGATATTCATTTAGATCACTCTACACAAACATCAAGTTATAAAATCATGTCCTTTAAAAATTCTAACTTTTTATTTAATTCCAATTCAACTTAATATTCATTTTCCAACCTTATTCTCATTTAAGTCAATGAAACTCTAGAAATTAAATTTTAAATAAATGCTTAATCTTATTTGATCTTAAAATCAAACTTTATTTTAAACTTCAAATCAAATTTATACAAAGCTTAAAACCGGAAATTACTATATATATAATAACCTTTATCAATAACCAAATCAATATCCCATAAACCATATATATATAACTTTACAAAAACCATAGAAAATCGTTTCAAAATATTTATATATATATATATACATACCGCGATGCCTGTATAAAATTTTCTACCCTATGGTCAAGTGATACGCATGTTTATCATTTCAATCCGCAATTTAAAATAAAAATGCGGTTGTATATCATTTCAAACCGCAATCCCGAATGAAATGAATATGCATGATAACTTGCAGATTTTATAAGATAGTACACATCATCCATTCACCCAATATCAATCATCAACCAATTTAATTCAATCATCATCAATTTAAACAAACATCAAAATATATAGCATATAAATTATACAGGTAATAAATAACACGTATTAACTAACAGTTTATATTCAATAATAAATTTAACTACTGTTAAACTAGCAGTTTATATGCAAAAATAAATGTAAATTTAACTGGTAGTTAATATGAAATAAAAATAAATATAATCATGACAGGCAGTTAATATGAAAATAAATAAATTCTAACTGTCAAATTATATGCAATAAATAAAATTAATTAACAGTTAAATTAAATAAATGCGATTTAACTGAGATTATGAATAAAACATGCCAAACAGTCATAAACAAATTTCTACTCAAATCTTAAATCAATTTAACAAACATAAGAAATTTCAGAAGTTGTGAGTGGGTTAAAACACTCACCTTCTGAATTTAAATCGAATTTAAATTCAATTTAAACCCTAAAATTCGACGATCTCCAAATCTGCCCAAATCATCGAAAAGATCTGGAATTAAATTACGATCCTAACAAAAAAAATCCCGCGTGAAACGTAGTTCGGATGAGAAAGTTATAGCCATTTAAACACTTGAAATCAAAATTTAAATAAATAAAATAAACAAAGGAACACCTTCTTCTCAAAACCTGGGACCCACGTGCGCAACACCTTCATCACGCGACAGATACCGCATACGCACGAAAGAACCCAACAGTCAACGCCTTTGACTTCGATTCCTCGTAGATTTGACCGCCGTGTGCCACGCCGTCCCTCTTATGGCGTTCACCTCGGCCCCCTCTCCACGTCGACGTGGGTGCGGCACCCCTTATTTCCCGCCGCCGCCACCAAGCAACTAGGGTTTCGAACCCTGTTTCGATTATTACGGCCACCATGATCATCTCCAGATCAAACGTCCACCACCAAACCACTCCGGCCATCTATCCCGACAAAACCCCTCAGTCAATTTCGCCTATCGATAACGAAATCGAAACCCTAAATTCCGACTTTGACCTCGATTTGTGATCAATCCGGTCAAGTGTGTCGGAAAATGAAGAGCATATGTAGGTTCGGATCATTGAGATCTTCGACATATATTTTTTAGGGATTTTTTTGAGGATTTTAAATTTTAGGCTTTGGATTTGATTTGAATTTTAAATTTGGATCTAGAATTGCTTGTTGCCATTGAAGAAGAGGAGTACAGAAGTTCCTATACGTATAGAAATGAGGAATAGAGGCTGCTAGGGTTTATAACAGCCTATTTATAGACAACTGCAATAGAATAGGTGGGCACGAATTATAAACGTGCTAAACGATAGTTGGCCCAAAAAGCCCATTCTGACCCTGGGACGAAATTGGGTAAACCCATATATCAAAATAGGTATTTTAAAATATTCTGAACGCGATGGAAAAAATTTCACGTCCAAATTCGATCGTATGTAGAAGTTATGCTGAAATCAATATTTTCAAATTAATTTCAAATTAATTTCAATTAAATCGATTTCAAGGCGTTTCGCGTTCGTACGATCAAACGACAAGTCCGATCGCTACGAAACTTGAAACCCTACAATAATTCACTGTTACGGATCCGATGAAACTTGTTTCATCGAAATCCGTGTCAGTGGCCAAAATGGCTATTTTTATATTAATTAAATAAAAACAAAATAAATAAATAAAATCAAATTTTATATTTAGATTTTAAAATTTTCCCATTTTATCACTTTTAAAAATTCTTAATCATTTACAAAATTCCAACAAGTTTAGCTGTCAAATTAAAGAAGGTAAATTTTTAAATTTCAATACAAATCCTTCATTTCATTAAATTCCCAAATTATAAATAATATCCTAAAATTTCGTTTAGTTATATAAATTAATTAGTATTCCATTCATTCCTATCAACATATGGATATAAATATTGGATTCCAAATTATCACACAACTTCTCACATTATCTTCTTTTTCAAATAATGAATTATTTAACTATATTCAATCTCATCAATTTCAATTAAATTCAATTATTAGACTTTAAGTTCCAATATAAATAAATAATTCTTGATCCCTATTCTTTAAATTCACTATTTATCATATTACCATCCTGGGTACCATTTATTTTAATATATATATATATATATATATATATATATATATACAGATACTTTAACATTTCCCAATTGTTTATCTCAATTGCATGGCATTAAAATTATATTTATTGCAATGGTTTCTAGTTTAATTGAACGATCTAAGTATATAACTCATAACAATCGTTGTAGAACTCTCAATCCCACATTTATAAGTTTGTTATTTCCACTCACGTATTATAGATGTTTACAGATATAGGCTTTTTATTCAATCATTATTTATTATATATTAATTTGATAAATTCACTATTTACGTCCGTTTTAAATTTATTACTAAATATCATTTACCTTTCCCATCAAATTTGAGTTCCATCAAATTAATATAACCAATCAAATTTCCATTCACACTTTATTATAAACCTAAAATTTGCAATTCATTATCTTGTATTGATTTTACATAATTACCATAAATTTTACATTCAATTACTATTCAATGCATATTTATCATCAATCAATTCGATATTTACTTTTCCTTCCTTCTATTTGATAAATAACATATTATACATTTACACACATTCATTTCATTCTGTTCATTTATGGGCACTACATTGAAATTTAATTTATTAGCTAATACCAACATTATTACCATTAATTACAATTGGATTCCCAATTTTGTTCAATACCTGAATAAATAACATATATATTAATCAAATCCTTACATTTGTTTTTCTCATATTCCATTAAAATCAGATCATAACATTTAAATGATTTTATTGAATTGGAATTTCATTCAAGTCATAAATTATTATCTTGCATTAGCATGACTTCTTAATTTATTCCAATTACAGTTTACACTCTTTTTTTGCATTAATCAATTTAATATTTTCATTAATTTCTCAAATTAAATTTTATATCCAGGTAAGAATTCTTTTTCTACTTAATTCCTTTGGATTTTATTCAAATTTCTATAAATAGGTTTTAAGTCACCATATGCATAATTTATTTTAGCCTTCATTTTAACATTTATTTGTCCCCTTTATTATTTCTACTAAATAAATTACAAAAATCCTATTAAATAAACAAATTAAATTGTCGAAAATTTACGGGTCGTTACAAATATAATGTAAGAAATTATAGTAATTGGTTGAAAATATAAACTTAAGTAAAATAGACCATGAACTAATGTAAATCTCATCCATTTGATAATAATGGATTGAATAATAGGATGAATGTTCAATAAAATGGATTAGTGGAAATAAATTGGTCAATATAAATAAAGATGAAAATTTGGGTATATTAATGTAATGAATCATTAACTATGTTATCAAATTTAAAATCAGTTGAGTATAAGGGTTGAAATCAAATTTAAAACGATTTATTGAAATTAAATTTTAATTAATTGGATCTATTGTAGTAAATGGAATTTAATATTCCATTATTTGAAATTAAGATGGAACAGGAATACTAGTGCACTATGGTATAAACCATGATAATTGTACCGTAAAATGAAATTGATTGAATAACTAAATTAGTGCAAACCCAATTAATTGAAACAATTGCAAGGTCATGATTGATTATAAATATTAAATTGGGAAATAAAATTCAAAGTTACATTAATTGATGAAATAATATGGAATAAACTGTAATTTGATAAAATCAATGCTTAGTAAGAAATTTTAACGTTGGTTTGGAAATGATTAAACTTGTAAGAATGTGATTGAGAGTTGATGATAACAAATGATGTTAAGTTACCTGTTTTGATGGAATTGGAAATAAATTTTAATAAATGCAAATAAATGTTACATTAATGTGAAATGTAATACAATGTTTAGGAGTTGTTAATTGGAGTATATTAAGGTAATGAAGGGAAAAACAAGGTAACTAAGTTTATAGAGTAGTAATGAACTTAATAAAAAGGATTTGAATTGAAACAAATCAATCCATTGAAATCCAGTTTATAATAAGTGTAATTATTGTAGCAGTTGAAATGAAATATTATGCAATTGAAATAAAGATAAAATGGGAAAATGTTAATGTATTAGGATATATACCAACATAAATGGTACCTAAGATGATGATATGATAATCGAATGAATAACAAGACGTAGAAATCAAATAAATTGATTCCATTGGAATTTCAATCGATAATTTATGAATTTAATGGAATTGGAATTTAATACTATAATTGGTGAACTAATTAACCTTAAATTGATATGGGAATTGGTTATAAAGGATTTTAAATTACTAAAGTAATCCAAGATGACAAATTTATAAATTATAGGATTTGAATTTAAATAGTGATTTAATCAATTTAATATTAATTTATTTAATTAATTGCAAAATAGCCATTTTGTCCACTAACTCGGATTTCGACGAAACAAGTTTCATCGGATGCGTAACGGTGAATTATTGTAGGATTTCAAGTTTCGTAGCGATCGGGGTTGTCATTTGATCGTATGGACTTGAAATGCTTAGAAATCAATTTAATTGAAATCAATTTGATATAACTTGCATAACTTCATCATACGATGGAATTTGGACTTGAAACCTGTTCCATTGTGTTTTAAATTTTTTAAAACATTTATTTTGATATATGGGTTGACCAAATTTCGTTCCGGAGTCAGAACGGGCTTTTTGAGCCATTTATCGTTCAAAAGTCCAAATCAATCGTGTCCATCTATCCCATTTGCAGCTTTGTCTACAAATACCTCGTTATAAACCCTAATTGTTCCTCATTATCATTTGTCTGTACGTACAATTCATTCTGTTCCTCCTCTTCCTCAGTGGCAGACAAAATTCCAAATTCCAAATCCAATTGTAATACAAAATCAAATTAAAATTTCAAACTCCATAAACTATATCATATTTTATATCGTCGGACAGCTCTCGAAAAGCGCATCTCAATTCTATGATTCGTTTGTCAGTTCGATGCACTATTCATCCAGAAATTTTTGAACAAATATCGGCCATTCATCACGTTCCGATGAACGTCGATGGATCATCAAATTGCTTGTACCGCTGGGTAGAGATCGTCGAGGGGATTCGATCAGAGTTGTTCGTGTGTCGAATCAATGGCCAGATCGTCCCGATTAATTCGATCTAGGGCTAGGTTTAGGCGACGACTATGGCTTTTATCAATTGTCGACGTCGCAGTGGGGCCGGAGATGTGGTCAAGGTGGCTTAGGCGATATCGGTAGGCCGATGGCGGCGACTACGGTGGCCGTGGCCTACGTGGAAGGCAGAGCCGATCGTCGTTAGGTTTTCTTGCATGCGTGCTTGGTTTGGGCGATTCCTGGGCGAGAAAGAAGGCGACGTGGCCGCTCTGGATTGGGTGACGTGTTTTGTTTTTTTGTTTTATTTTCTTTAATTTATATTAGAAATCTAAATGTTCTAATTCACATAACTTTTACATACGTGGTCCGTTTTACACGCTGTTTTCTCCGCTAGGTTCTATTGGAATTTCGGACATTTTGTCGCTGGTATGGACAAATTCTGAGACTGTTCAAATTTTAGGTTTAAATTGGATTTAAATTCAATTTAAATTCAAAAGGTGAGTATTTTAACCCACTCACAACTTCTAAAATTTCTTATGTTTGTTAAATTGATTTATGATGTGAGTAGAAATTTATTTGTGACTGCTTCGCATATTTTAATCAACATCTCAGTTAAATTGAATTTATATGACTTAAATTGTTATCTAATTTATTATCTCGTATAAACTGCTAGTTAAATAGTTTTTTAATTTATTATTGAATATAAACTGCCGGTAAATACCTGTTGTTTATTATTAGGTATATATTGATGTTATTGTTTGAATTGGATGATAATTGTGATAAATGGTTGATGATTGATATTGGATGAATGGGTGTTGTATTTTATATTGTTATAAACTACAAGTTGTTACGCATTTTTATTTCATTCGAGATTGCGGTTTGAAATTATATATAACCATATTTTTATTTTAAACTACGGATTGAAATGATAAATATCCGTATCACTTGACCATAGGGTAGAAAATTATATACAAACACTGTGGTCTATATAAAAATATTTTGAAATGATTTTCTATGGTTTTGCAAAGAAATATATGGTTTTATAAGATCTTGATTTGGATATTTTATAAATGTTATTTTATATATATAGTTAAATTCTTGGTTTTAAGCTATGTATAAAATTGGGTTAGAGTATAAAATAAGTTTAGTAATAGGTTTGATTTTATTAAGATTTAATATGGTTAAGTATTTATTTAAATTATATTTCTGGAGTTTATAATGATTTAAATGAGAATAAAGTGGGAAAATAAATATGAAATTGATTTGAAATTTAATAAAATTGGGATTTTAAAGGTATTATTTTTACAACTAGATTTTTGTTTAAGATGAATTAAACGAATATTCTAATTATAAATAAATTGAAGGAAATATTTAGTTATTCGCAATTTGATTTTATATAAATGATAATGGATTTATTATGCAAATATTTCGAAACTAAATAATAGAACATTGAATTGTAAAATCGTAATCTCTAACCTTAGTTTTGAAATTGTTTAATACTCAAGGTTGAAATATATTGAAATTGAAATTGTTGATTGAAACTTAAAGTGGGTTGAAATTTATAAATTGAGATTTAATTTAAAGTGAATATAATTGTGAAGTCGAGGATATTATTTTATTTTATAAAGTAAATTTAAATTCAAACTATTTTATTTTATATATTGTTTGAATATCCAAACCATTTAAGTTTTGGAAGTTATGATTTATAAGCTATGAAATTCAAAGTATTATGTTTTGAAAGGTTATATTTCAAGCGTTTGGTTTCAAAATATCATAAATTTGAAAAGTGCTATGATTTTGGAAAGGAGATGTATTTGAAATAAAAAATGATATTATATTGATTTGTGTATTATAACAATGATTTCATATTGCTTTGGGTTTTTGAAATTGAAATGATATCGTATTTATATGGTTTCGAAATGGATATTATATTACGGTTTTGAAGTAAACTTACTTTGAAATGTCCACGGTGTTATAATAACGATTGGTTGGCAAAGAGACCGGGATCGGATATGGGCATACTCTCTGTCGATACCAAAAACCACTTTGACAACCGCATACGCGGTGGAGATTCCAGAATGAAGTATGATGGTGGCGGCGTTCCTTTGAGTTATGAACATGGACCCGACTCCCGTGAGTTGGCATAAGGTGGCTAAAACAGGAGCGATTCTCGGTCCAAGGAGGTAGCCCCTCTTACCAGATACATCCCATCGATATTATACTCTGACTTTGGATTGATTCGATGGCCACTTTTGATTTTTGATTTGTGGTGTGGCTCTTAGAGGGCGGTAGCTGCGGCTATGCGTTACCACCGGCCCGGATGCATAATTAGTATATCTACCCTGGCATTGCCTAGCCGTGCCATGTCACCTACCCTTTAGCGCCTTATACGATTTTGTTTTGTACCATACCTATGGAGTGCCCTCTGACGACGCCCTATACAGGGGAGATTACGGTACTGTATAGACTATGGGAATATAAAAGTGTGTTAAGGTGGAAAATGTAAAGCCTTAAAGCTATTTTCAATATACTATAATTTACTTTAGACACTATTATAATAGCGTACATTACTACATAGTAAATAGTTTAACGGATCCTTAGGAGATGTGAATCCCGAGCATCTCTTAAGTTACTGCACTCACGTTAGACACTGGATAGGAGATGTCAAATCCCGTAAACATCTCTGACGCTGTTTCACTCATATTTTATAGTTGATTTAACTTACATAGGATCTTTTAGTTCTGACTTGAGTGTTTTGTCTTTTCAATTCGCTCGGGTCAGCCTGAGCATTTCAGGATTTGAAGACCTTATTTCTAGAGGATGAAGACGAAGATTGTAGTACTATTATTTGTAGTACTATTATTGTTATATTATTCCACTACATCACATTGTTCCGCTGCATTATTTATTATTCTCTGGTATGTGTAACTCTGATATGTATTGTATAAGTATAATCAAATGTTTTGTAAAACAGCTTCATGAACTGTTTATTTGATTATTATATTTTGTCGTTCCACTACAAGATTCTATTTTTTTTTCTTTCTCTTCATTTATTTATTTACCCCATTACGGTTTAAGTTTGACGTGTGTGGTTTATCGTCGATTTAAAGCGTACAAAAAGGTGAGACGTTATGCAACACAAGGCCAGTTTACCTCTGTAACTAGGTAACTAACTGTCACGAGAATGCCATCTCCTGGTCGTTACCGACCTTTATCTCGGGATTCCAACAACAAAATTCCAACAACCACATAAGTAAAATATCTGGGCTCCATACCATGATACCACTTTTTATCCAGAAGGAAATGCACATACCTTAAGGGCCGTGACCCCCGTAACCTTGCTGCATCCTTCCTGTTTCGACCATTTCCAAGGTGTGAGGTTCGATGAAGTCTCGTCCCATAAAGCTACGATTTTCACAAAAGCCATGCTTCGATCAACCAATGATCAGCACTTTGCATGACACATTACCAAATTTAGAATATATCACTAGTAACCATCAACTACATGACCTCTGAGCTCGTACGTCTTAGAGAATGGTGTTAAGCTAAGAGAATAAATTCTTCGCCACCAACAGAAATGTATTTGATGGAAACCAACTTTATATCTCAAAGTGTAACGTCAGACGTACATCCATACAAGTTCATCCTGGGTCTGAATGAAACCGAAGGCACTTCAAAAGAAGTTCTTGCAAATCTAGATATCCTCAACCCCGACCGGACTCCCCATCACATAAGGTAATCTCTTTACCAGAGCAACTCAGTGCAGAGAAAATCGACAGGTAATCCGTTCATTTTTGAAAATACTCAGTCTTAAACCACCATCTTCAATTGCAATCCATTTCGTCGTATCACTATTCGGAATGGGTTTTATGACTTAATGTCCTCCTCCGGCTAATCCGAATAATGAGCGCTTATTTTAAAACATATGGATACATTCGGATCTTAGTTAAGTCACAATTTATTTCCTAAAACCGCTCTTTTTGAATGGTTTAAAGAAATTTTCGTTTTAAATCTTTTAAACAAAGGATCCATCTTTAAGATCCTCTTCAACTTGAAACAAAGTTTACCAAATCTTTAACAAAGATTTATTCATAACTTTCAAAACATTCCCATTTAAAATTTGATTTACCCATAACTCGAAATCCTTTCAACAAAAACTAGAAATTCTTTCTTTATATGAAAGCTATTATCATTTGAAAACAAAAGTTGTTCGTTTCGGGAAAATCCGATTAAATTTGCTCAAGTTATAGCCTTTTATAGTATAGATCGGAAAATCAGCGAACTGCTGTACTCTCAGCCAGCTTTATTTTGAGATAAATTTAAATTCCCAAAATAATTCATTTAAAATACTTCAAAATGGTTTAAAATCTATATATAACCTATATAACCCTTTTTAAACCATAGTTTCCAAAATTTCAACATCAATTCATGAATTCAAATTCAAATTAACTTATTTTAATTTCAAAACTTCAACAAGCCATATTATATTCAAAATAATTTTAATTTCAAAACTTCCTTTTAAAAAAAATTTCATATTCAACTCAATTCTACTTCCAAACCATTTTGGATTCAAAATTCAATTTTTAAATTTTTCACTATTTGAATAAAATAATATTAAATTCAAAATACCATGACTTAACCAATTTCTCGCGGAATCCATATTTGTGTGTGTGTGTGCGCGCGTTTTTCTATGGGTTTTGTAAGCAAAATAAAATATCAAAACCATCATAAATTCAAGCACAACAATATCAATAAGTGGTATGATCCTATAACGCTTATTTTCCATCCATAGATAAATATGTAAATTCATTACAGATAAATAACTTACATTTATCACAGCTCAAACCAAAGCAATTCATATCACAGGATATCACATATCAGGGATATCAAACAATTCAAGGCATTCAATATAATCTAATCATCCATAAGCAAGATTAATTGATCACATAATTTATAATTAACCAAATAAATTAATTACTTATGAATTAGTTACTTGACTCTGGTTAATTAACATTAATTAATTATAAAACAATTGTTGTTATTTTAATTAATTAATGAAATTAATTGATCAATCCTTAATCATCCAGATTAATTAATTATCCTTAATTAATTAATTACCTCTTAATTAATCACATAAATTAATTAAAAAGTTAATTACATTAATTAATTAACCCTTAATTATTAATTAACTAACTTTAATTAATCTCATTAATTAATTAACCCTCAATTAACCACATTAATTAATCCTAATTAATTACATTAAGTAGTTACCTTTAAGTAATTATCCTTTAATTAAATACATTAATTAATTAACCCTTAATAAATTAATTATCATTTGATTAAGTACATTAATTAATTACCCTATAATTAGTTAATAAATGATACTTTAATTAATCATGACCCTAAATTAATTAAAAGAAAAACCATTTATCTTAATTAATTACATAATTTAAATCTTATTAAAGTAAACGCTTGAAATCATTTTATACAAAAACATTGATTAATTAAAGTTTGATACACTTACCTTAATCACTTCCAAATTACAACATTTTATTTAAAAAAAACAATTAGAGATTAAATAAGATAACTAGCCTGGTATATAATTATTTAGACCAAAATAATTCTAAAAACATTTAACATTAAAATTATAATCTTTGAAACTTGTTTGAAATCTTATTTAATAATTTGCACTTTAGAACTTGGTAACATTTCTTTTAAAAACTTATTCAGTTTAATAAACTTTAAAAACTTAATTTAAATAAATTGCTCGAAAACTTGTTAATTCATCAAGTAAGAAAACCCGAGCCAACTACCAAAATACCCGAGCCTAGTCCCGAGCTCTCTTATTCTTCTTCCTTTTCTTTTTATTTTTAAAACTTTGTTTTAGTTTAAATTTTAGAACCTGTTATACAGTTTAAAACAATCGTGTGCCAACCCAATAAATCACTCGAGCTAAAACACATTTCCTCCAAGATTCCACCCGAGCCCAACCTGCTTCCTCTTCCTTCTAAAACTCAACAACCACTGATATACAATGATACAGTGCACATGTACACTGCATCGCAACAGTTCAGACCATCCCTGCCATCGCCTCCATCTCGCCGATGACCTACCCTAACCACCCGACTACCCAGGTCCTTGAACCGATGACGAAAACGAAATCTAGCATATAAGAACCCAAACTGGAACAACAGGATCATCCAAATTCACCTCGACCCACCGCCTACGACCACCAGACACCTTGCGAACATGACCAAAGCTACGCCGTGACACCAGGCTTCGATTCCCCTCGTTTCTGTCAAGTCCGATCAACCCACGACGATGAATTCATCTTATCTCTATCATCGACCAATTTAGGTCGTTAAACCTATATCACCGTCATTAGGCCTTCACGGTGATCTGAAAAATCAAAGACTATTTTTCCGTTGATCTCCACCATCCAGGCTACCTCCAGCC
The DNA here is from genome assembly GCA_030765085.1 of Allium cepa. Lineage (NCBI taxonomy): Eukaryota > Viridiplantae > Streptophyta > Magnoliopsida > Asparagales > Amaryllidaceae > Allium > Allium cepa. The sequence goes on along the minus strand of CM060938.1, from coordinate 726,616,960 downwards.
TCGAGCACGATGCTCATTCTTCCAGCGATCACCGGAAATTGATGAAAATACCAATCCCGTTCATCTAGCAAGTCCTACTAAACTAAAAATATAAATATTTACATTTAAAATCATGATTTTCCACAAGGAATCAGATTACTAAGATTAATCTTGAAATTAAAGTGGTTGGTTTTTCTTATATTATACATTTTTACTGTGATTTTGGTTTTCCATTAAAACTTTAACTGATTATACTTATAATTATTTTCATAAACAAGATTTAGTTAAGTCAAACATAACTCCTTTATACATAATAGCCTAGAATAGAGTAGAGGAAAAGAATTTTGATTTTTTTTTTGAACTTGGTTTAAAGCTGAAACCTGGAACAGAGGAAATATTCATATGTACAGACATGCACACATCATTTACATGTATATATATACATGCATGCATACTTATATCTATACCATTACTTTTCACAACATTTTCATCATATGAAATCAAGACTCAACATATCAAAGGCCTTTATAGAAGTAGTTTACTCATAGTTTTTGGAAAGAAACAGAGAGCAGGCTTAAATTCTTTTATCTGGAAATTGTTTTGGTTTTCATCTTCAACCTGATTTTGATTGGCTTAATTACTAAGATGAGTCTTCTTTACTTTCTTGATTGCTGAGTTTATCTTTGTTTGAAACTGATTTGAACTTGTTTTAATTCTTTTCTGGTTTGAAAATTTGAAGAGATTTTTTATTTTGAATTTGTTTTTACTGGCTTTATTTTTGAGTAGATCAAAGAAAATGAGAAGGGAAGGGGCAAAGATATATATATATATATATATATAGCCTTGAATTTATTATTTTTAAAAATAAAAGAAAATTACAAAATTTGACACTTGTAATCATGCACGATAATTAAGTCAACGCTTGTTAAATTTATACTAAAATTTTAACACTTGTATTTTTTTATCTTATTCTTTTAACACTTGTAATTTTCATGTTAATAATGTTTTTATATAATTTATGTAACGACCCGGTGTTTTCAACCATTCGCATCCGCACATGTCGGACTTGAATTGTTCAAAATATCGCGTTGTAAAAATAAATTTGGCAAAACTCAGAATATGCAGTAAATAAATCAGAGAATCACAGACACAGATATCAGAGAAACTCGCAGCGGAATTTAAAATACTTAGTGGTTCATGAAGCCACTATAAAAAAACTCAACCAAATAAAAATCACATAGTTTTAAATCTCCAATACAGTTTAAAACTTCAATAGAAATACAAATATTCCAAAGTCTTGATTTCAAAATAAGATATAGACTGGAAGATTTGCCGGCAGCTCGAAAGATCTACAGAATGTCCTAGCTCCGGGGAGAAAGCTGAAACTGCAACTCAGGCTGACCCGAGCGTAAAATAAAACATAAACACTCGAGTCAGGACATACATACTTATATAGTGTAAGCTAATTCAAGTGTACTGTAATATAGAGCAAGTAACTTAAAGGATGCTTGGGACCGCCCATCCTCTAAGGATCCGTTAAACTATTTACTATGTAGTATATTGCGCTATTAAATAGTGTCTATTTATAAAATAAACTTACTTTTAAATAGCGTTAAGGCTTTACATTTTCCACCTTAACACATTTATATATTCCCATAGTCTATACAGTACCGTAATCTCCCCCGTACTGGGCGTCGTCAGAGGGTACTCCATTGGTATGGTACAAACCAAAATCGTATAAGGCTCGGTATGGTAGGTGACACGGCACAACCAGGCAATGCCAGGGTAGATATACCAATTGCTACTCGGACCGATGGAAACGCGTAGCCGCAGTTACCGCCCACCTCGAACAACACTCCCAAATCAAAGGTGCGCACCAAAACAATCACAAGAGTAATAGAATGGCATAAAGAAGTGCGTTCGATCAGAGGTGCTACCTCATTAATCCGAGAATCGCTCCTGTTTTAGCCACCTTATGCCAACTCACGGGAGTCGGGTCCACGTATTTACCGTAAAGGAACCGTCACCACAATCCTACTTCATTCTGGAATCTCCACCGCGTACACGGTTGGTAAAGTGGTTTTCGGTATCGACAGAGAGTATGCCAGATATCCGATCCCGGTCTCTTTAACAACCAAACGTTATTATAACCCGTGGTTACAACTTTAAAAATGGTATTTACTTTATAAATCAAAATATATTTCCAATACTACAATATCAAAATATTGTTTTTAAACATTGGTCATTTTAATATACCATTTAAATCTATTCAATTTATTTAGGAATTAAATTTTTTTTCTCATCTTTTAAAATTAAATTCTTCCATAAAACCCATTCAAAAAAAAATCAATTCCTTATTTTATTAATTACATATTAAATTCCAAATTTTAATCCCCTTTTCCCAAAGATTATTTCCACAAATTGATTAAAAATATCAAATTTCAGTTTCTATAGCACTTATGAAATGCTACCTAAAGTTTACAGGTTAAAACAGTCCAATTTTAAAAGACAGCATTTAAATGCTGTAATAGATTAATAACTTAACAATTTAGTTTTAAATTCCAAATATAACTTATTATCAATTATTTTCTTAACTGAATTCTTACTTTTACCAAAACCTAGAATTTCCAAAATAAGTTATATTCCAAAAAATTTATTCAAACATTTATTTATTTATTTAACATTTTTAACTCATTCAAAATCATTATAAATAAAATCCTTTACATACATTTAAATCAGAATATTATAAACTTCCAAAATAAATTTAAAATATTTCTGAAAAATACTATAGAAACCACGGGTCTGTATATAGTTTTCTGGCCTAGGTCAAGTGATACAGATTTATATCATTTCAATCCGCAATTTACAAAAACCCCGGGTTCTATCATTTCAAACCCACAATCCCAAGTTAAATATTTAAAATTAAACAATTAAATGAATAAATGAATAAATAATTATCGTACAGGCCTATCATTTCAGCCTATAACGATCTCAATTTACAGGGAACTTGCAGTGATGATTTAACAGTCAATAGGCATTAAATAATATAACTGCAACTATATTACAACAGATAAACAACTGATGAGGTGTAAATTTAAAATGGGGTTTAACATCATACGTTATATTACAGACAGATGACATTTAATAAAAAATTTACAAATACACTTGCGATAATTCACATAAATATAGGTATGTTTGTCTGGTGAGAAATACTCACCTTAAACTGCAGATAATCAGATTCAAACGATTTTACCACTTGATAAAGGATCGTACAAATGGCACGATTAGGTTTCCGCGGATGCCACGCCTTGATTCAAATCTAAAATAAGATCCAAATACCAAATACGCGACTTTTAAAATTACGGTCAAAGGAAAATTTTCGAAACAACTGGAACGAATAGAATAAAAGAAATTTTGGTTCAGCTTTTGCTCGACTGCCTCACCCCACATCCCGACCCCAACTTCATAGGCTTGGCAATACTATTTATTATTATTATACATTTTATTATTATTATTATTATTATTATTTCCACCGGCATACCCTAACTTATCTAGTTTTGAAAAATATGTATTTACACAAACTTGCGTCTCTGCCTAAACTATTCTTCAATGCAAACTCTCTCTGTTTCTTAATTACAACACGTCTCTACCACTTCAATTTCAAAACATTGTCGAATTCAGAAACATTAAAATTTAAATTTTTAACCATTCTTAACTTTAAAAATCATATTCCTACTTCAGAAAAATGTTCATTTGGATACCATTTATCTTTTGATTAAATAAAATAAATTTTATAAATAAAATATCCAAATTTACTATGAATCATTTGTAAGTCAGAATTTCCCAATTTTACTTAACTTGTATATATATTTTTCCAAATAACTTTACACTTAATTTAAAAATACCCACTTCCTAAATAAAACTAAATTCTCATTTATTTACTTAATTTAACAATTTTATTTAAAACCCAATTTCAAATTTTCAAGTTAAGTCATAAATTGAAATTTCACCTTTCCATTTGAAAACAACATTTTCAATTATTTACTTACAAAACACATCCGTTCCATAATTTTTTTTTCCTTTTATAGTTAAATATACACTAAATTTTCTTCACAACTTTATTCATTTAGACATCAATTCAACTATGATTCAAGTTAAATAAAAGTTATTCCAAAATGTTCCATTTCAATCGTCTTTCATTTTATCAAATTAAAGTACATTATTTATTATACCAAACATATCCATTTTCGGAAATAACTTTTATTAAAATTTCTAGGTTAGATTTCAACTCCATATTAAATCAAATTTAATTATTATGTCATTTATCGTAAATAAAATCTTTAAATTCACTTTAAAACCAATTATTAACTTACAAAAATTTAACTAAAAAAACAAAACACCTTTAAAATTTTAAAGCCTTAAGTCAAATTTTTAGTTGAATTACATAAATTTTATTTCAAAAATACTTAAAAATTTTTATGAAAATATTATAATATATTAACCATGGGCTTGTTCGGGATATAAGCTTGGTTATGAAAACTTAGAGGGACGTGACGTGGTGGAGAAGTAGTCGAGCAAGGCAAAAGGGAAACAGAGAACAACAAGAAGAAGAAAGGGAAAAACTGAAAGAAGAAAAGAAAAGGTAAAACCATTACCTGATAGAGGCTTCAGCACAAAAGAAGAAGAAGGCAAATTTTAGATGCAATATAAAGTTTTTGTGTGAGGCTTTTTATATATATATATATATATATATATATATATATATATATATATATATATATAAGAAAACAAGTTGAGAGTTATGAAGGCACGTGAGATCTTCTGAGATGCGAGTTGCACAATAATGTATATGGGAGGCTTGCGTGATTATAGGAAAACAGTAATCAAATATAATTTTCTTTGAACTGAATAGACTATACAAAATTTTGATTTAATGAATTCCTAGAATGATGCGTGAATTTAGGCAAGAGATTGATTCTTAATTTATAAAATTCTTTCTTATGTATTCATTGATAAGGCTTGCGAAATATAGGGGACCAAACAAGCAGGCAAGAATGGCAAGTGATAATAAACATTTAGGCAGACCAGAAAGTTGCGTGATTTATTATTGCCAGTTATATGAAAATCTTGATTAAATGCATGCGTTGATTACTTTCCATTTTCTTTAGTTTGCACGTTATTTTATATGCGTGATTTATGCTGCCAATTTATGAAAATTTGATTTCAACATTTTATACCACTTAATTGTTGCGTGATCAGCTATATGAAATTTTGATCTTTATTAAATGAAAGGCAAGAATTGGCAAAGATTTTGGAATTTAAAGTCATATACAAAAAATAAAACCCAATTGAAAGCTATGAAAAAGAGTTAACGTTTGCTATAGAAACTACTGACTGATATTTTAATCCATATAGATATAAATATGATTTTTACTATACGCCAAACTGACGCAATACAAAACACCCAAAATTTATACAAAAGTAACGTTTTTAATTTATACGTTTTTACGTTACTTATATCATTACAATGCATGCCCGTTTTAAATGCGAAATTTAACAGTCTGTAAAACACTGAATTTTACAAAGTTATTACTTAAATTAAATTTGCTTACAATTTTTGTATTTTAAATATACAAAATTCATTTTTTATTAACATTGCGAATTTGAGTTGTCTTTTAACAAAATTTAAAAACTTCAAAACTTTCAGTTTATGTTTAGACTTTTAGGAAATGATTTAATCAAATTAATATGTATATAAATTGGGAAGTAAATTTTACTGGAAAGAGAAAAATAACGGATTAAAATTCTATACGTTTTCTTATATATAATCTTATATATATATATATACACGGTAGTTATTCCCTAAATTTACGCGCCCTTTCTAACGCGTAATTTCCCAGTTCATTTATACACTAAAAAAATTCGAAATTCTGGCCATGCTGAGACTCAAACTCGTGACCTGTCGTGAATAGCCCAGATGTCTTAACCACCTAAGCTATTAATGTTTTCTTAATTAAAACTTGATTTTGCTAGACATTAAGTTATTTACCATCTTCGACAAAACCCCAAATTTCCAAATTAAAGTTAATTCTTAACCATGTCAAAATTTCAGAGATCTTATTATTTAATTAAAAATTTAGTCAATTGTTTTTATTTTATTTTTAATCACTTTAAATAAACCCCAAAGTTTTTAAAATACAAGTGAAAAATACTTGTTAAAAAAATTGGGCTATTACACTCTCCCCCACTCAGAACTTTTCGTCCTCGAAAAGGAAGAAGGTAGGGGAATAGAAACAACCTGAAAGAAAACTAAATTGAAACTTAAATTAGAATCATTAATCTATACAATAAAAATTCAATTTTAAATTAATCATTGATTTCATCTATTTGTACTTAAAATTTTAACATTTATTTATTTACATATTTACTTGTATAATATCCCTACACTAAAAAAAATCATTCATTCTTTATTTTATTTTTTTATCCAAATTTTTCACAAGGTATTATAACATTCTAATTTAAAATGTTTAATTTTAGTCCAAATTTGAAATGGTAATTTAACTTAATTTTTAAAGTAAATTTACCATTTCCCAAAATAAACTAGATTCCCCATTTAGTTTCTTCTTTATTCCAAACTATAATTAAATTTATTTTTCTCAATATTTTTCCCATCCATGTCAAATATTTTTCTCAATATCTAAACCATATAAATTCAATTTAAATTAATTAATATTCAATAATTGATTTAATTCATTTGATTTTTACAGAAGTTAAATCAATCTTAACTATTTCCAAATTAATTATCTTATTATCCAATTATTTTCTAAAATCGGAAATTTGTATAGTCATTTATAATAATCATCTTTTATTCAACAAATTTAATTCTTCTTTATTCCAGATTATTATTAAATATATTCTACTTAATATATCTTATCGCACATATTAAGTAAATTATATTTAATATAACTATTCCAATATATTTCTAAATTTCCTTTAACACCATTTGATATTGTATGTTATTCAATTATTATTTTATTTCTATTTACTTCTATTTGTCTTGTTGTAACTGAAACTTTAAATGTATAACATTTATTATAACCACTCAAATTTTTATTTATAAAATCCTTTTATATTATACATTATCCAATTACATAGTTAATTTCTGAATGATTTAGGTAAGTTATATTGGCATGCAATTATACAAGTAAAATTTTCCAACTATATTATTCAAGTTTAAATATTCATTCCAAATTTGACTTTATTTTATCATTAGAATCACCTTTTAACATAAATTTATGAATTAAATTTCCAATTAACTTCAAACCCTTTAGAGATAAATAAATACATACATATAGCATATGTCAAATCAAATTTAAATCATATATCTATATATATTATAAATTAAGTCATATTTTAGAAATTCAAATTAATTAAATTTTTGAAGCTAAACTACAGCGTGGTCTCTTTACTTCGATACTCGAAAATGAATGTCGATGATGCTGTGGTCATCACCGAAATTATTTTCCAGCGACAAAGAGAAGAGCACTAATTTTTAAAACTTTAAAATTCTTTGGAAACAAATTTATATTCGAAAATAATTTAAATAATAATATATCCTTTTAAGACTTTAAACACGAGGTTTGCAACTATCAGCAATTAAATTCTTAAATTCTTGTTTTAAATTCATTTCTGTTTCCAAATAAATTTATAACCATGTTTTATAGTTCAATCATTTATATAAGACAAAACCAATGGTTTACAAAACCATAAATAAAATCAACACTATTATCTCTAAACAACTAGTTAAATTCTGAAAATTATACTTATATATATAATATTAGATTTCCCAAATATAGGAATAATTTTTTTCAAAACAAGTATAGAGATTCAAATTTTGAAGGACTCAAATTAAAGAGAATTTTGATTTAAAGATAAGTTGGAATCAGAAGATCCGATGGTTAAATAACAGAATAAGGAACTGGATAAGTTTATATAAATTGCGGGCAACCTTAACCTGGTCAACCGTGACTTAAAGAGTCAGATCGAATGTAGATTTACCATTCGATCCGAAGAGATAGAGTTTGGAATAACCAAAGATACTAGCATCTAAACCGAGGTTAAATATAAATCTCTGGTGAATCCATGCTAATTGTAAAGGAGTTTCACCCCTTTATTAGAATATTGGCGAGACCGCCAATTCACTATAAAGATCATCCGAAATGGAGTTATGGGATACTCCAGAATCGAAAGAAAATGAATAGTGAGGGACACGAATGAACTTCGGAACCGCAGGAAACGTTCCAAAATTCGAAAAGGAAGAGATTCAAGCTCAAATGAAAGCGATTCTGTAAATCAATTTTACCATACATTCAAAGTTTTGCCTCGAGCCAAAGCTCCGATACCAACTGTAACGACCCAGTGTTTTCAACCATTCGCATCCGCACATGTCGGACTTAAATTGTTCAAAATACCGCGTTGTAAAAATAAATTTGGCAAAACTCAGAATATGCAGTAAATAAATCACAGAATCACAGACACAGATATCGGAGAAACTCACAGCGGAATTTAAAATACTTAGTGGTTCATGAAGCCACTATAAAAAACTCAACCAAATAAAAATTACATAGTTTTAAATCTCCAATACAGTTTAAAACTTCAATAGAAATCCAAATATTCCAAAGTCTTGATTTCAAAATAAGATATAGACTGTAAGATTTGCCGGCAGCTCGAAAGATCTACAGAATGTCCTAGCTCCGGGGAGAAAGCTGAAACTGCAACTCAGGCTGACCCGAGCGTAAAATAAAACATAAACACTCGAGTCAGGGCATACATACTTATATAGTGTAAGCTAATTCAAGTGTACTGTAATATAGAGCAAGTAACTTAAAGGATGCTTGGGACCGCCCATCCTCTAAGGATCCGTTAAACTATTTACTATGTAGTATATTGCGCTATTAAATAGTGTCTATTTATAAAATAAACTTACTTTTAAATAGCGTTAAGGCTTTACATTTTCCACCTTAACACATTTATATATTCCCATAGTCTATACAGTACCGTAATCTCCCCCGTACTGGGCGTCGTCAGAGGGCACTCCATAGGTATGGTACAAACCAAAATCGTATAAGGCTCGGTATGGTAGGTGATACGGCACAACTAGGCAATGCCAGGGTAGATATACCAATTGCTACTCGGACCGATGGAAACGCGTAGCTGCAGTTACCGCCCACCTCGAACAACACTCCCAAATCAAAGGTGCGCACCAAAACAATCACAAGAGTAATAGAATGGCATACGAAGAAGTGCGTTCGATCAGAGGTGCAACCTCATTAATCCGAGAATCGCTCCTGTTTTAGCCACCTTATGCCAACTCACGGGAGTCGGGTCCACGTATTTACCTTAAAGGAACCGTCACCACCATCCTACTTCATTCTGGAATCTCCACCGCGTACACGGTTGGTAAAGTGGTTTTCGGTATCGACAGAGAGTATGCCATATATCCGATCCCGGTCTCTTTAACAACCAAACGTTATTATAACCCGTGGTTACAACTTTAAAAATGGTATTTACTTTATAAATCAAAATATATTTCCAATACTACAATATCAAAATATTGTTTTTAAACATTGGTCATTTTAATATACCATTTAAATCTATTCAATTTATTTAGGAATTAAATTTTCTTTTCTCATCTTTTAAAATTAAATTCTTCCATAAAACCCATTTAAAAAAAAAATCAATTCCTTATTTTATTAATTACATATTAAATTCCAAATTTTAATCCCTTTTTCCCAAAGATTATTTCCACAAATTGATTAAAAATATCAAATTTCAGTTTCTATAGCACTTATGAAATGCTACCTAAAGTTTACAGGTTAAAACAGTCCAATTTTAAAAGACAGCATTTAAATGCTGTAATAGATTAATAACTTAACAATTTAGTTTTAAATTCCAAATATAACTTATTATCAATTATTTTCTTAACTGAATTCTTACTTTTACCAAAACCCAGAATTTCCAAAATAAGTTATATTCCAAAAAAATTATTCAAACATTTATTTATTTATTTAACATTTTTAACTCATTCAAAATCATTATTAATAAAATCCTTTACATACATTTAAATCGGAATATTATAAACTTCCAAAATAAATTTAAAATATTTCTGAAAAATACTATAGAAACCACGGGTCTGCATATAGTTTTCTAGCCTAGGTCAAGTGATACGGATTTATATCATTTCAATCCGCAATTTACAAAAACCCCAGGTTCTATCATTTCAAACCCGCAATCCCAAGTTAAATATTTAAAATTAAACAATTAAAAAAATAATGAATAAATAATTATCGTACAGGCCTATCATTTCAGCCTATAACGATCTCAATTTACAGGAAACTTGCAGTGATGATTTAACAGTAAATAAGCATTAAATAATATAACTGCAACAATATTACAACAGATAAACAACTGATGAGGTGTCAATTTAAAATGGGGTTTAACATCATACGTTATATTACAGACAGATGACATTTAATAAAAAATTTACAAATACACTTGCGATAATTCACATAAATATAGGTAGGTTTGTCTGGTGAGAAATACTCACCTTAAACTGCAGATAATCAGATTCAAACGATTTTACCACTTGATAAAGGATCGTGCAAATGGCACGATTAGGTTTCCGCGGATGCCACGCCTTGATTCAAATCTAAAATAAGATCCAAATAACAAATACGCGACTTTTAAATTTACGGTCAAAGCAAAATTTTCGAAACAACTGGAACGAATAAAATAAAAGAAATTTTGGTTCAGCTTTTGCTCGACTGCCTCACCCCACATCCCGACCCCAACTTCATAGGCTTGGCAATACTATTTATTATTATTATACATTTTATTATTATTATTATTATTATTTCCACCGGCATACCCTAACTTATCTAGTTTTGAAAAATATGTATTTACACAAACTTGCGTCTCTGCGTAAACTATTCCTCAATGCAAACTCTCTCTGTTTCTTAATTACAACACGTCTCTGCCACTTCAATTTCAAAACATTGTCGAATTCAGAAGCATTAAAATTTAAATTTTTAACCATTCTTAACTTTAAAAATCATATTCCTACTTCAGAAAAATGTTCATTTGGATACCATTTATCTTATGATTAAATAAAATAAATTTTATAAATAAAATATCCAAATTTACTATGAATCATTTGTAAGTCAGAATTTCCCAATTTTACTTAACTTGTATATATATTTTTCCAAATAACTTTACACTTAATTTAAAAATACCCACTTCCTAAATAAAACTAAATTCTCATTTATTTACTTAACTTAACAATTTTATTTAAAACCCAATTTCAAATTTTCAAGTTAAGTCATAAATTGAAATTTCACCTTTCCATTTGAAAACAACATTTTCAATTATTTACTTACAAAACACATTCGTTCCATAAATTTTTTTTTTTCCTTTTATAGTTAATATACACTAAATTTTCTTCACAACTTTATTCATTTAGACATCAATTCAACTATGATTCAACTTAAATAAAAGTTATTCCAAAATGTTCCATTTCAATCGTCTTTCATTTTATCAAATTAAAGTACATTATTTATTATACCAAAGATATCCATTTTCGAAAATAACTTTTATTAAAATTTCTAGGTTAGATTTCAACTCCATATTAAATCAAATTTAATTATTATGTCATTTATCGTAAATAAAATCTTTAAATTCACTTTAAAACAAATTATTAACTTACAAAAATTTAACTAAAAAAACAAAACACCTTTAAAATTTTAAAGCCTTAAGTCAAATTTTTAGTTGAATTACATAAATTTTATTTCAAAAATACTTAAAAATATTTAGAATAATATTATAATATATTAGCCATGGGCTTGTTCGGGATATAAGCTTGGTTATGAAAACTTAAAGGGACGTGACGTGGTGGAGAAGTAGCCGAGCAAGGCAAAAGGGAAACAGAGAACAACAAGAAGAAGAAAGGGAAAAACTGAAAGAAGAAAAGAAAAAGTAAAACCATTACCTGATAGAGGCTTCAGCACAAAAGAAGAAGAAGGCAAATTTTAGATGCAATATAAAGTTTTTGTGTGAGGCTTTATATATATATATATATAAGAAAACAAGTTGAGAGTTATGAAGGCACGTGAGATCTTCTGAGATGCGAGTTGCACAATAATGTATATGGGAGGCTTGCGTGATTATAGGAAAACAGTAATCACATATAATTTGCTTTGAACTGAATAGACTATACAAAATTTTGATTTAATGAATTCCTAGAATGATCCGTGAATTTAGGCAAGATATTGATTCTTAATTTATAAAATTCTTTCTTATGTATTCATGGATAAGGCTTGCGAAATATAGGGGACCAAACAAGCAGGCAAGAATGGCAAGTGATAATAAACATTTAGGCAGACCAGAAAGTTGCGTGATTTATTATTGCCAGTTATACGAAAATCTTGATTAAATGCATGCGTTGATTACTTTCTAGTTTCTTTAGTTTGCACGTTATTTTATATGCGTGATTTATGCTGCCAATTTATGAAAATTTGATTTCAACATTTTATACCATTTAATAGTTGCGTGATCAGCTATATGAAATTTTGATCTTTATTAAATGGAAGGCAAGAATTGGCAAAGATTTTGGAATTTAAAGTCATATACAAAAATTAAAACCCAATTGAAAGCTATGAAAAAGAGTTAACGTTTGCTATAGAAACTACTGACTGATATTTTAATCCATATAGATATAAATATGATTTTTACAATACGCCAAACTGACGCAATACAAACACCCAAAATTTATACAAAAGTAACGTTTTTAATTTATACGTTTTTACGCTACTTATATCATTACAATGCATGCCCTTTTTAAATGCGAAATTTAACAGTCTGTAAAACACTGAATTTTACAAAGTTATTACTTAAATTAAATTTGCTTACAATTTTTGTATTTTAAATATACAAAATTCATTTTTTATTAACATTGCGAATTTGAGTTGTCTTTTAACAAAATTTAAAAACTTCAAAACTTTCAGTTTATGTTTAGACTTTTAGGCAATGATTTAATCAAATTAATATGTATATAAATTGGGAAGTAAATTTTACTGGAAAGAGAAAAATAACGGATTAAAATTCTATACGTTTTATTATATATATATATATATATATATATATATATATATATATATATATACGGTATTTATTCCCTAAATTTACTCGCCCTTTTTAACGCGTAATTTCCCAGTTCATTTATACACTAAATAAATTCGAAATTCTGACCATGCTGAGACTCGAACTCGTGACCTGTCGTGAATAGCACAGATGTCTTAACCACCTAAGCTATTAATGTTTTCTTAATTAAAACTTGATTTTGCTAGACATTAAGTTATTTACCATCTTCGACAAAACCCCAAATTTCCAAATTAAAGTTAATTCTTAACCATGTCAAAATTTCAGAGATCTTATTATTTAATTAAAAATTTGGTCAATTGTTTTTATTTTATTTTTAATCACTTTAAATAAACCCCAAAGTTTTTAAAATACAAGTGAAAAATACTTGTTAAAAAAATTGGGCTGTTACAATTTACATATTATATTGTGTTTATATATATATATATTTATATGTTTTAATAAAATTTTATATCTTTATTAAGTACATTTCCTTATTTAATATTCATATAACCATAAAAGAAAATGTTTTAAAACTAAATTATACACTAATAAAGAAAATCACATATATATTATTTTTAAATCCAACTGATTTTTTTCTAAGATATTTATTTTTGAATTCCAAATTCAAATTCAAATTTAAATTACAATTAATATATATACATATATCCATGTCATATTTGTTTTGTAAAAATTTCAAATTAATTCACAAATTAATCCTGAAAATTATATTAATTACTAAATTAAATTTGGCTTAAAAACGGATCGTGACAAATTTCCTCCCAAAGAAAATTTCGTCCTCGAAATGAAAGAAAAATATAATACCAAAGCTCTATATTCAAACAATCCAAACATACATATCAGCCATATACTAATAACCAAAGCAAACAATTTATTCAAACAAACATAACTAACTGTCCTTACACAAATCCGGATAGGCTTTCCTAACACTATTTAGAGTTTCCTAAGTACAATCATTTGGATCTCCACTCCATTGTACTTTCATCAATTTCACCACTTTATTCCTTAACCACTTTTCATCTCGACCAATAGGTATGGATTCCAAACTCAGGTCGGAATACCATAAAGTATACACTAGCTTGTCCCTCTTTGGACTTGGATCCTCACAAGAAATCACAAAAAAAAATTCCAAGTTTGGTTTTGACCGAAATCGTTCTATTGATACAATTTAATTTAGCTTCATATTTTATTAACCAATTTATTTCAATTAAAATTTAAAATTCATTATAGTCAAGAACAAAAAGAGTGATAGGAAACTGATGAAGAGAATACGAAATAGGAATTTTTTTACAATATGAACAAAGATTTGTTGGGCCTCCAACTGGGTTCTTCACACAAATAGGTTTATTAACGAATTCGAGTTCAAAACTTAACTCTCTAAGGTTATAAATCTATACGTGGCTTCAGTTTTGAATAGAACTCTAATAATTTTATCATAAATAAGAAGATTATCTTCAAAAGCTCCTTTAATTAATTAACAAATGCGACGGTCTAGGCTTTGCAACCATCGACAGCGGCCAAAGTAATGGTCTCTCTCCAAAGCTTCTTCCTGGAGCTGCCAGGAAGTTAGCAAAGAATGAAATTGGATTATGATCAAAGGAGATTGATGGAAAAAGTTATTCTTTGTTCTTAAGGGTACCGACCATTTGTAGTGGTACTCCCCTGTCCCCTACCTCGTCCTCTTCTTGCACTCACTTTGGCATACGGACGAGATATCTTACTCATTCTAGGCATTTGTATCTCTATCTTGTAACGACCCGTAAATTTTAACTGTTTTAATTATGTGATTAATTGAATTTTGGTGAAATTTTAAAAATAAATTTTTGAAATAAAATTTAATATTTGTAATACGTCTAATTGAACATAGCAAACTATAAATTTTCATCTGAAAATATGAAAGTTTATTTTATTGTGTAATTCTATTTCAATTTATATTGGTTAATATTTGATGATAATAAAATGTTTTCGAAACCTGAATATTTTTATATATAAAAATTGTAAATCATCTTCTGAGCAAGACGTCATTTTTCGTTTTTCCAAATTCGGACTTCTTTAGCTCCGTCGATCTTATTTTTTAGCATTTTTGCTGCATTTTTCGCTAGTAGAAAATTCGAATTTTATAATTCGATCGTACTACTGATAACTGTATACCGTTTTGATCATCTCGTCATGCCTATCTCTATAGTATATTCATTTCTATTTTGCAAACCTCGGTACGTCATGAAATCAGTAAACGGTTATGCGTAACGATTCATTATTTGAGTCTATTGGTTTTTATATGGCTTTTCATATCCTTTGAGTTAATCAACAAACATTTAAAATTCTCAGAACGTAAAGTTTAACATTTGGTGATCCATTATTTCATTTGTCTATTCACTTTTGCATCTAAATTTGTGCTGGCACTTAAAGAAAAGGTTATTTTATTTTAAACTGCTTGTGTGTGTTTTAGCCTGTTCATTTCCTATCCCCATCAAATTTTCCTTCGGCCTCCTCCCCACTTTCCCTCTCTAACCTTTAGCCTTAGCCTTGCTTTTCACGCCCGCCTTCACCTATCGCAACCCACATTCCTAAGCACAGCCACCACCTGAACTCACGTGCGTCTTTCTTTCTCACCTCTCCTCCCTCCCGTTCAAGGCCAAACCCACTCTTTCCCTCCTCCAACCCTCACCTTGCCAAGACCTATCACCACGCGCATGAACCCGAAACTCAGTCAATCCAAGTTTTTCCAAGCTTTAGTCCGATGCCGAGCCAAGCCCGACCACAATCATCCATCTTTTCTCCGCCTAGAACCCCGGCTTGTATGTAAGTATGCATTGATATGTTTTATGTATTATATATTTTATATCATGCTAGTTACATTGTATATATGGGTTAGTTTAGAGTTGCATTTGCTGTTATTCATATATGTATGTTTTGATTTGGAAAGAAGTATATGGTTTATATTTAAGCTAAGTTATGTTATGTAAACTTATGTTTGTTATTTATAAATATATTTATATTTCCAGCTGGTAAGCTATTTGTAAATTGTTATTTATGTCGGTTTATATATGTTGATATATATATGTCAGTTAATATATATATATATATATATATATATATAGGGATATTATGTTGTATAAATGTTTCATTTCGATTTCAAAACGTTTTTAAGTAGCTTGTTAGTATATTTTAGATGTATTAAATTTTGATTTTTGTATAATATGTATTTAGTATTTATATACATATAGTCAGTTGCAAGCTTCTGTTATTTATATATATGGGATAGAACGTGTAACATATTAAGTTGTATTTGATTTTATCAAGTTATGTTCATATATATAAAGTATGTTTTAATATGTTTAAAGTGTTAAATTTATGGTGTTTACATACTTATATTAGTTATATATATTTATATATGATTGGATGGGATTTTAGTTTATAAAGTTACAGTAGATATATGTATATGTTTGGGTTATGTAAAAGCTAATGTTCATATTTATATGTTGTTCACCATTACATTGGTTTGCTGATGTTGTCATCAATCGTGAAAAAAAAGAGAAATCTTAATAATATAATATTATATTATGTAAGTTTTGTTTGCCAGCTCTGTGTGTGTATGTATATATGTATATATATATATACATATTATTTATAGTTGTTATGTAGGCTGTATAGTGGATTTGTATAATCTTTTATATGTTATTTTCCAGCTTATATATATATATGTTTATTTAAGTCTGTACCTATGCTTAAATATTGATATTGTTTAAAATAGTATGTATTAGTCTATATATTAGTTTACATCAATACAGGAGTTGGTTTCAGGTATATAGGAAGGATTTATTTTTATTTTTTTTCTTTTAAATGTAAACAATGATTTTTAATTATATATTTTGCATTAGTCCGTCCAATGGCTCTGATACCAAAGACATGCAGGTAACGCAAAAGCGGCTTTAGTCCGTCCAATGGTCCTGTCTTGATATGCCTAAATGTCCAGAATTGTGCTAGATATCCAAACTCAGAAATATGCTGTCTTGAAGGGCTTGTAATGGTCGGATTGCTACAGTGAATTTTTATAAATTTTTGAAGAAATATGTTACCAGAAATGAGAATTGTGCATGAAATTTAATAACAAAACACACTTTTATTATTTTCATACATGTAATATTACAATCTTTCTCATAGTATCATAATACTTAGCCTTAAACACACATACAATATTTTTTTGTTTCTTTTTCTAATAGTTTTTCTGATGATATTTCGTTGCTCTACTTCAGCTTTTATAGATGAATAACCATGCTTATCCTCCTTTGCTAGAGTAATGATCTGGTGGAGCTAAGTATAGGTAGGAATGATGATTCGGTAGATCTAGGTATAGATAGGAATAATGATCTGGTGGGTCTAGGTATAGATAGGAGGTTGGTATGGGGCTTAATGCTATGAGGAAATATAATTATTCTGTAGAAAAGGCTATGATATGGGTAGGTTTAGGATTATGAGGTGCAAGTTATAGGTGGCAAGATGCTGAAAAAATACTGGCTTCATTCTCCAAATTCGTTTTCCAATGCTGCTGTTTCTTCTTCTGTAAGCGTGTCATTTCCTCCCATTTGGCATTGGAAATACTCCTCCCTTTGTCCTTCTAAAATAAATATTCTTCTTGGCACTGAGTCCCAATTGGTCCAAGTTTAAAAGATGATAAAAAAAATTTGGCCATAGTAATCTTGTTAGTATAACTTACATATTGATAGAGAAAGTCATATAACAATAATGTCTTATCTTAGGAATGGAACAACAGATTCCAATATTAATTGCTTCAGTAAACATCTCCAGCCTGATGCGTTTCTTTTTCTTCTGAGAACTTTATTTTATCAAATATTTCAAATTCATGTTGAGGCGATTCAGTGACTTTGTGAAGTTCCCAAATTTGGACTGATGGATAAAGACGAATATATTGTCTTCCTTCCCAAATACTCCAAATTCTGAATAAAAATATATTTTGAAACTTATTTACATGTTCAGGGACATTTTCCTTGCATATTTTGGGGATCTAACCTGCAAAGTCTTCAAGACAATTCGTATTAACATAGATTTCATGAACTGGACCCTTTTTGATATGTTCTTTATATTCCGGAATGTCGTTAAAACACGCCAAAATCCTTGGCCTTCCGTTTTTGTTCTTAATTAAATGTTCCTTATCAATGAGCTTAGTAATTTCTGTATCTTCAAGTTGGTTGAAGAACAAAAGCAACTAGCAAATACTGTAATATCATTTACATTGTAATTAATAGCATTTCAAAAACGCAGTCAATTAACTCCATATATTCAATATAATTTCTCAACCAATTATATTTTTACTTAAAACATTTTTAACTCATAAAATCATACATTTTCACATTTATAAACATCATTTAATTTTCCACAAGTTCATGATTTTATAAAGTTAAATTTCCATTCAAAAATCAAGATTTAATAATAATTCACTTATTAAATTGCAATGTTCGATTTTAAATTCCTTGCATTAAATTTCAACTTAACACTTAAGTTCAAATTCTCAAATATAACTTAGTTTTATTTTTATTTGCTTAACTAAAAGTTCACTTTTAAGTCAATTTCATAAATTTCGAATTTTAGTTATGTTTCAAAATTTCAACTTAAACATTCATTCATTTCACATTCAACTTTATCAAAAATCATTAATATGATATAAAATCACTTTAAATTAATTTAAATTCAAAATATCATAAATTTATCATATTTTCAAAGTTAATTTAAATTCCATTAAAAATTAAATCAAAATTTCCAAAATAACTTACATTCATATTTTCTAACTTTTCCATAATTTATTTAACTTATAGATTTCCAGAAAATAAATAATACTTTACAAAAGTTATATTTTTATTAAATTTCAAATCAAATATTATAATAATTAAATTTCTGAAATATTTTAAAATTTGTAGAAAAACATATTTTAACTACGGGCCTGTATATAATTTTCTATGCTAGGTAAAGTGATACGGGTAATATATCATTTCAACCCGTAATTTACAAAGAAAATCCGGGTTTTATCATTTCAAACCCGCAATCCCAAGTTAAAATAAATTAAATAAAAACCGTTCAAGCCTATCATTTCAGCCCATAACGATTTTTTCCTATTCTAAAGTCCGTTCGGGTATGTATTATTTCAACCCATAGTGATTCTAATTTACAGAGAACTTGCAGTGTGATAAGCTGATAAAATATACAGAATAGCATTGAATAACAGTAACATATGATATAGAAGGTGTAATAACAGGTATGAACATCATATGATAATAATATAAGCATATATAACATGATAATATAGTTCTACAGATTCACAGGGTGTCAATTCACATTTGTATAAGTATAAACATCTGGTGAGATTTACTCACTTGTATTAGCTGGAGATGACAAACAACTACACACAACAAAGATCTTCGAAGGCATGAAAGCATGAATATGATTTGAGAGTGGAGAGCCAAAGATTTATAGCCTTGGATACATTCAAACAAAACAAATATATGAAACATAAGTTTCAAAAACAAGATATACTTAACAATGTTAGAAATAGATGTATAAAACAAAACCAAAGACTTTGCACTTTCTTCCTATGCTTGTTTGCATGGCCTAGGGGATTAATAAGGTCAGGTTTGAGCATGGTTTGGATCAGGTATGGGTAGGATAAGGCGCGGTTACAAGGTGATGAAGTGGGTAGGAGTTTAAATGTAGAGAATATAAAAGATTAAGGCATATATAAGAGTTTTGGTGAACTTTTTGGGCTCGGCTAAGGCATGTTTGGGATCACCCTTTCAGGTTTCAGATCTAGACAGTAGCTTAGGTGATAGGTGGTGGTCATATCAAGGTGGTGGTGGTGGCCTAAGGTGGTGGCCTTGTTGGTGGATGAAGGCAGTGAAGCAACTAGGCTAGGCTAACATGTTTTTAAGGAGTTTTCAAGGCTTTTGTGTGGGGTTTTGTCAAGGGGGAGGGTGCGCCCTGGTCAAGTCAGAGGAGGAGATGATGTTAAGTGGTGGATGGTGAATAGGAGAAGGTGGTGGAGGTGATGGCCAAGGCTAGCTAGTGGTGGCCGAGTAAAAAAAACAAAGAAAACAAGGCAAAAACAAGCAAAAAGGAAGGAGAAAAAGTAGAAAAATATAGAGAAGACATTACCAATTTTTCTCTAACCATGAAAATGAGATGAGGAAGATGTTTTCACGTGAAAATAAAGAAAAATAATTCAGCTGAAGATAGTATAAGGAATGGCCAAAATAACTGATGTATTGATTGATAAAGAAACGGTGAAACGACTTTACGTTCTTAGCTTTTAAAACCTTCCATACTTCCTTTTATTTTAAATAAAATAAAATAAAATAAAATAAATTCAGAAATTACATCTAAAAAATGAAACAAAGTGAAAATAAATAAAAATATATAATTTAATTTAAAGAAAATATAAAAAGAATTAAGGAAATTGCTTAAAAATTGAAAATAGGGTTCAAAAATTATAATTAAAACATCGATGGCTTTGGAAAAATATCCACTTCATTTTAAAATTATTATAAAACAAAATTTTGAAATAAAATAATTTATTTATCATTTCTAAAATAAAATAAATAATTAAATTTTAATTGTATAGAATTTAAATTAAGAAAATGGCTTAAAATTGCGAAGTAGACTTTAAAATTAGAAATAAATTAAATGCACTTTGGAAACTTTTTATATACTTGAAAAATATTTATAGATAAAGATAAGTACACAAAATAAAAATGAATTCACAAAATAAATAAATTAAATTAAATTTAAATAAAATTTTAATGAAGAAAATAGCAGAAAATAAGAAAACAGCCAAAAAAAAGAAATCAACACGGTAAACTTTGGAAAAATTATAACATCACAAAAAAAATGTTTTAAAAAAAAAATATATCTAACATGTCATATAACACATATTAGAACATGATTTTACAATTAAAAATATAATTTATAAAATTTAACATAAAGAAAAATGTTAAATAATTCAATGTACACACAATATTGAAAACAGTATAACTTTCACAAATTAAATCCGTTTTCAACGGAAAAAATGCAGTGTTCTTAAAATTTTATGTACTTTCATAATAAAAGATAAAATTTAAATTTTTAAAATTTAAAAAATTTAAATTAAAAGTCAAAGTTTGATTATTTTGACCAAAAATTCACTTTTTGGAAAATATTCATTTTAGTCATGCTTTGGAATGATAATTCATATCAAAACTAAAGTTTATATTCAAAATAACAAAATGAATCATTCAAAATAAATAAAATAAGTTTCTAGATCAAAATTCAATTAAAATAATTAAAATATACGATTAAAAAAATCATAAAATACAGGGTTGTTACAACTTGTTATATTCTCAACAGTACCAACATTTATTCCATATTCTTCTATGTTATTTAGGATAATTTTTTTTATATTTGTTGGACATTCATTAGCATAATGTCCTTCTCCATTACATTTAAAACATTTACAACCTTTTTTAAATTTCTTTTTGTTAAACTTTGCGACGACCCGACTTTCTACCACCAGAAAATCGCATCATCTTTAAGAAAGAAAATGGTAGAAAAGAGAAAAGATAGAGAAGAAGAAAGAAACAACATCAGAATCTAAACAGCGGAACGAATAAATTATATTAATCACATAATACTTTACATAGTATCATATACATCAGAGATACACAGCTAAAACAACACATACTAGACAGTTATAAACACTTGTCTAGTTATACAACTCAATACAACTCAAAAGGACAACTCAGAGAACACACAGCGGAATACTCTATAGCTATACGCAGAAGCCTCCTGCTCTATTAGCCCTCCATAATTCGTCAAGCCAACATAAAATCCTAACCTGAATCCCTTGGCTACTCGTAAAAATTTGAGTACCCAAGAGTTTAAGAAAAACAGAATAAACTCCGGGTCAGACATGGGTCTGGTGTGAGTAAACGGTTAAAGTTGCTTAACTTTTAAAAACCTTTTGAAAAGAAAGGTATCCCATAAGACTTCCCACACATAAACATGGAAAAGTTTTTACCTTACACTAACCAAAACATTTGATAGGAAATTCTATGATATTATAATAGTGTCTAGGGTTTTCAAATAAATAAGAAATAGCCGAAATTGTTACATTTATTAAATTCCAGCTACTAGCTACAAAAGTAGGTAATACAATCAAAACCGTTGGCACTTTATTGGATTTTGGATTCCATACAATGGCAGGGCTACTGGGGTACCGCCCGTCACAGTACGTGGCCTAGATCACCGTACCGAGGAGCCACCCTAACTCCCCTGCAACACAAAGCTGGACCCGTTCCTTACTGAATAGTTCCAAATAAGACAACCCCGACGGTTGTACCTATCCAACCGTCCACACAGCCGAAATAAAAGAGACCTCTAGACAGGGGTAAATCTTACTCTCCAGTGGGTGCGACCCACGAGGCTTTGCTGCACCTCCCCTGTTTTAGCCATTCCCGGTTGATGAGGCTTGAGGTTACGATTACCTTTATAGGACATATCACTTAGAATGCTCATCGTCCACCTGATGATGTTTTGAAAGCATTCAATCCATACAAGTTCGTTCCGGGTTCGAACGAAACCGAAGGCATTACACTCATTTTGGAATCACCCTCAGAGTTAACGACAATAACCCTTGCACTCTGAACCACCATCTCGAATCCATAAGGTCTATTCCGTCAACTCATTACGGAATCACCCACAGAGTTATACTGACGTATAGCCCTTACACCTCGAGTCTTCACAAAGCTCCACTTTGACTCACGACCTAACGTTATTTGGAATCGATGTGGTTTTCAGATATCCAAATATGGAAACCCGATCCCGGTCTCATCGAAATCCAAAGCGTGTCTTTTAGGTTCAAGTTGTTTTAAAGGTTTTAAAACAATTAAATTCAACTATCTATATACACACAGAATAGATAATTCACAAATCACAATTGATAACCAACATTATCAAATAAAAGGTAATCCATATTATCAATATCATAACAGATAATTCATATATCAACATCCCAATTGATAATCTATGAAATCATCACAATGCAAACAAGCATTCATATCACACAACCATACTTATCTCATTAATGAGATCACAAAGCATTCAAGACAATCAACGTCATTCATTCATACACAATCAATGATTCACTCATACCACAATATAATTAATTTAAACTGAATTAAATAAATTACTTCATCACAATAAATCTTGCTTAAATAAACATTAGTTAAATCAATTAATTAATCATCATTCCAATTAATCGACCTTGATTAATTACCTCTTAATAAAGTAATTAATCCCTAATTATTTTCATTAATCATATCAATTAATGAATCCTAATTAATTACTTCATTAATTAATTAATTAACTTTAATTAATTACATTATTGCTTAATTAATTACATTAATTAATCATGTTGACTTAATTACTTAAATAAATCAACTATAAACGGTAATTAATTATTCTTAATTACTTTTTATTAGTTTATAAATTCTTTGATTTATTACATCAAGTAATAAATTCTTAATTACTTTAACAAGTAATTTCCCATTTAAAATTACTTCCAAATCAGTAATTTACCCAACTCAATTACCTCTGTAATTTATCAATTACTTATCTTAAGTAATTGGCCTTATCAAACCCATTAAGTAACATACTTAATCATTTATCAAGTGATTATATTTATTAATTAACAAATTAATTATCCACTTAATTTCAATCATCTCATAAAACAAAATTGAGTAATTCATCCCTAATTACTCATTAACCCAAATTAATCTTCAATTAACAGATTAATTATCTTCAAATATTAATTAATAAACCTTAATTATTAATCAATCCTTTAACACAAAGTAATTAATCACTAATTACTTTTATAATTAATTAATTAAACTTAATTAACTAATTAATCAACTCTTAATCATTAATTAATAAACTTAATTATTAATTAACAATCTTAACTTCAAATTAATTAATCCATAAATATAATTAATTAATCCTTAATTAAAATTAATTAACCTTAAATAAAAATAGTCAATTAGTTCTTAATTAACTAGCATTATATTTTAATAATCCTTTAATTATTAACTAAGAAGACTCAATTAAGACTTAAATAAACCTTTATTAATTAATTACTATTTTAATTAACTCTTAACTACTTAGTTAATAAGTAATTACAATTTAATTAATCATTTGTAATTAATTAAAGCATCATCTTAGTTAATAGTTAATTGAATAATTACTTAATTAATTATTTAATTAACTCCTTTTAAAATAATAATTAAATAAATTAACTAACTTAAAATTTCTTAATTAACTAACTAATTACAAGTTATTAATACATAATTAATTATTTTAAGATAAAACATTATCTTAAACAAATCTTGAAATCTTTATTTAACTTAATTCATTAATTAAATTAAATAATAAAGAAATCATTAATTAATTTCCTTTAATCATTAATTTAACAATTCCTATTTCAAGTTAATAAATTATCATATAATTAATAAATCATTCCCATTAATCAATATAAATAAAACATTTACTTAAATTCTCTTTATATTCCAAAATAAGATTTGAAATAATATTAAGATTTTAACTTAAGATATTTAAAACATTATACAAGTTTATTTATAAAAACAATTTAATTTCTAAAACAAAAACTTTAAATTTAACTTAAAATTTTCTTAAAGTTTAAAACTTATTTTATTTAAATTTGAAATATTTGTTAACACTTTAATTTTGGTTCAACCCTTACTAGAACCTAAGAAACAAAGCACAAGGATTTTAAATCCTTAAAGACTGTTTATATTAAAACTTAAAATAAACTGTTAAAACAAAACAGTTGACACATCAACTCAAAAACAGAGCCATGCGAGTTTCCCCGAGCCACAACCAAAATACACGAGCTCCTTCCCGAGTCCTACTCCCTTTCTACCCGAGCTACAACCCAGTACCCAAACCCAAAACAAAACCCAATTCACTCTGACACATACAACCCCACCGTGCAACCTGCACCGTTGCCGGACCATTTCTGGTCATCGGCGAACCCACCGCCGAGTCATCCAAACACCCCGCAAACCTCTACGACCCACCAAACATCATTTCATACCTCGAATCAAAATCGAGTTCTTCAGGTGAACTGAAACCAAAAACCCTTCATCTTCAACAACCCCAAAATCATCACTTCCGACCAACAGTAAGCACCTCAACCCCGGCCTTAGCTTGCTGACTCACCGTACATGCTCCTCCCTAAAAATCCTACCACTCGATGCAGATTTGAAGGTGCAGTGATCAATTTACAGACAGCTTCTAAACTAGGTTTACAACCAATTTCAGACAAAATCTAGCATCAAAATGATTTAAAAATTCTTCTATTATTTTTGCTATACTCACAGATGCAAACATTAACTCCATGAAGATTTTCAAGCAATCCAAATGAAGAGATTATCAGTTATAGATCAAAACCCAATTTGCAGTAAAAACCCAAATACAAATTCAATATAGTTTTAAATTTTTTGAATTTCTTATTAAAATTCGTATTTCCCAATGACAATCCAGATTACATAAAATATTTCATCTAATTTCAACCTTTGATTTCAACATTGATTATTATATATTCACTGCATTGTATGTTTTTCCAGACAAATTCCAAAATCAAAATCTTAGTTTATTTTAAGTTCTTAGTTTTAAACTTAAACTACTTATTTTGTTTTGAATCTATGTTCTATTAGTTGCTTAAACAAAATATCTTGAAGTTTTGATTTAAACTTAATTCTTTAGTAAGTAAAAATTGAGATGATCAAGGCAAACAAGCATGCACAGTTCGTAACCAACATATTACCATTATATCTATACAGGAGCAAACTTATATGTATATAAATATCATCATAAACTCATAGCAATCAGCTACTTAACTAATTAAGCTTTAGTAAAAATGTTTACTCATCTCAAATTAGAAGTGCAGAGTTTTGAAGATGACTGGAACATGAAGTTTGCAAAAGAATTGAACTTGAAGCCTTAAAACAGAAATGCTTCATGTTTGCATTTTAAAACTTGGAAACATTTGAGCTTGAATGTAACAACCAGGTATTTTCAACCATTCGCATCCATTATAAGTGTATAGGTAGACACTCATGCCGGAATTGGATTGCTCAAAATACCGCGTTGTAAATAAAAATTTGGCAAATCTCAGAATATATAGTAAATAAAAATCATAGATCACAGACACAGAGTAATAATAGTGCAGCAGAAGTAAAAGAAATAGTAGTTCATGAAGCTACTATGTAAATATATCAGAGTTAAATTAAATACAACAGAAGAAATAAAGTACAAAGTAAGTCTCACTACATAGAAGTCTACTAATACAAGAGCTGAAAGGAACAACAGACTGCAAAAGATGAAACTTGACGAGTAGATAATCTCCAGTGATTTTCAATCTCCAGAAAGTGGAAATCCAAATCTGCGAATACTCAGGCTGACCCGAGCGTAAATAAAAATACAAACACTCGAGTCAGGACATACATACTTATACAATGTAAATCAACTCAATTGAACTGTAGTAAAGGTACAAGTAACTTAGAAGATGCTTGGGATCGCCCATCCTCTAAGGATCCGTTAAATATTTACTATGTAGTAATATACGCTGTATACAGTAGTGTCTAATCAGTAAAGTATAATCATATAGAAAATAGCGTTAAGGGGATGGTGAACCTTAACGCGGTCGGATCTTTAAAACCAAAATCGTAGTGGGCTCGATATAAGGAGATGACACGGCACACAAGGCAATGCCAGGGTGGATACACCATTTGCACTCCCGGACCGGTGGTGACGGCAAGCCAGCAGCTTCCGCACACCTCGAACAATACCCCAGAATCAAAGTGGCGCCACATATCGAATCACAAAAGTAATAGAATGGTTTCCGATGGAGCATGCTCGATGAAAGGGTGCGACCCTTTGTGTAGCCCGGTATAGCTCCTGTTTTAGTCATTTATGCCAACTCACGGGAGTTGGGTCCACGTGATATACCTCGAGAACGTCGCCACCATCCTACTTCATTCTGGAACCTCCACCGCGTACACAGTTGTTAAAGTGGTTTTCGGTATTGGCCGGCTATAAGACAATATCCGATCTCTGTCTCTTTAACAACCAATCGTTATTATAACCCGTGGTTATAACTTTAAAACAATATTTTCATACTTCAACATAAAATATCATTTCAATCCAAATCTTTATCAAAATAAAGATTAAATCATTTCTAAACCATTTCAATATATCAACATACCATATCTTTCAAATTCAAATATTTATCAAAAAAAATATCAAGTCATTTCAAATCATTTTAATACATAAACATCATATCTTTCAAACTTCATTTTCAAATCGTTTTAATTTCAAAATGTCATAACTTTCAAAACTTCATCTTCGAATCATTTAATATATATCAAAATATCATATCTTTCAAACTTCATTTTCAAATTGTTTTAATTTCAAAATATCATAACTTTTAAAAACTTCATTTCAAAACGTTTTAAATATATCATATTCTAAACATCTTTAAATCATTAAATATATATCAAAATATCATATCTTTCAAACTCATTTTAAATCATTTTAATTTCAAAATATCATAACTTAAACATTTTTAAATTCAAAGATAACATTCATTTATTATCATCTCAAATCACCTTTTTAAAAAATTTATATTCCATCAATTTAATTCAATTGAAATCATTTTAAAATTTTAATTATTATACTTTCAAATCAAGCATTCAATTTCCAAAGTTTTAAACCATTATGAGTTCATTTACTAAGTTAAAAACCATAAACATTGAAAATTTCAACCTTTTACAACATTCAGAAAAAGTGCTGAAAGTTATACTTGAAAACATTTCAATTTAAACCATTTAAACATTTTAAAAGTAATATTTTAACATTCAAAGATGTTCATTAAATACTCTTTTAATTAATGATTTTTATAAAGCAACATTCTATAATTAAATCAAATTTCACAAATCCACTTAATAAATTCAAGTGTAAACTTCCTATTTTTGCATTTAACACTTTATTAACATTTACATTTTCAAATTATCATTTCACAAATTAAACTAAATTCCCAATTTATTTAAATTACTTAAACTTTAAACAAAACCAAATTCCACATTTCCAAATCAAGTTGTATTTTCAAATTTCACTTTTTAAGCATTCATTTATTTAACCACTTAAATTCATAGAAAATCAATAATACTTTAATAAATCACTTAAATTCAAATTTAAATCAATTTATCATATTTACCATTTTCCAAATAAAAATTTAAATTTCCATTTTATTTATATAACTTAAATATCATTTTTTAGCCAAAATTCCAAACTTCCAAACTTCCAAACTTAAGTTATATTTCAATAATCCAATTTAACCATTCATTAATTACATTTTTAACTCATAGAAAAATCATTATTTCTTTATTTAAAACATTTCAAAATCTATTTAAATCAAATTTCGTAAATTTATATTTTTAAAATACTTAAAAATATCCAAAAACACTTTATAAAATAACCACGGGTCTTTATATAGTTTTCTAACTTAGGTCGAGTGATACGGATATGTACCATTTCAATCCGTAGTTTAAAAGAAAAATCCGGGTTTTATCATTTCAAACCCGCAATCCCAAGTTAAATAAATTAAATAAAAACCGTTCAGGCCTACCATTTCAGCCCATAACAATTTTTCCCTATTCTAAAGTCCGTTCGGGTATGTATCATTTCAACCCATAGTGTTTTCTAATCTACAGGGAACTTGCAGTGTGATAAACAGATATAAATGAACAGTAACAACATATATATAATAACAGATGATATGACATGAAATTTAACAGGTTTAACATCATATAATTAATCACAGGCAATTATAACATCACATAATAGTTCTACCCATTCAAATGGCGTCAATTCACATTTTTATAGGTATAAACGTCTGGTGAGATTTACTCACAGGTTTGAGCTGAAGACACAACGACGAATTGCACAAATGGGATCTACACAAGCACAAAAGCACAACACAGATTCGAATGGAGGAGCCGAATGTCAAATTCCTTGGACACACATCAAAAAAAT
The DNA here is from genome assembly GCA_030765085.1 of Allium cepa. Lineage (NCBI taxonomy): Eukaryota > Viridiplantae > Streptophyta > Magnoliopsida > Asparagales > Amaryllidaceae > Allium > Allium cepa. The sequence goes on along the minus strand of CM060938.1, from coordinate 726,587,617 downwards.
AATATATAACAACGATGAGTTTCAAAACCAAAATACGATAAACTGCGCTAGAATAAACTGAACAGACCAGACGGTGAACAGATAACTCCTAAGTTAATGGATTCCGACTGCGACAAACATAATAAAATCATATATTAACATTTACGTCGTTATGTATTCGCGTTAAAAGTTATTTAAAAATTTGGTTGTCATTACAATTTCAGTATATATATATATATATATACTTATATATATATATATATATATATAACAGGCAAACATGAATTACTTAATTCATTATAAAAATCGAACTAAGTTGATATATAAAATTATACACGCGGACAAACTTACAAGTTTACAGCTCAACGTTCAAATCCTATGTTTACTGTTACCTTTTCTTCTTTTTTTATATAATTTTTTTTTATAATAATGCACGCAACTTCGGGAAAAGAATCCAAAACCAACACAAACCCTTCATTCATTATGCATATACTCACTGTACCAAATATATTCAATTTGTGGCATGCAGGCTTGTACCACTTCCATTTTTTTTATTTTTTATTATTGCGCGCAACTAGGCACTGGAGAAAACAAAACAAAAAAAAATGTTCAGCCATAACTTTACCATTTAGTATATATATAGGTGTAACATATATGTATGCAGTGCCAAGTTAACACATTCACTTTATTTTTATTTATTTTTTATATAATGACACATGCGACTTCCAGAGAAAGAAAAAAGAAGAATATATATATATATATATATTCACTGTATGCAAAACCATTCAATGTTTGCATGCAAGGCCATTCGCATGCAAGCTTGTATCCCTTCAATTTTTTAATTTTTTTTATATTTGACACACGCAGCAAGAAGAAGAGAGAAAAGAGAGAGAAAAAACAAAAGAACTCACCGCACAGGGCTGAGGTGGCAGTGGCGTAGGTGGCGTCGGGGGATGATCGGTGGCGTGGCTGCAGTGGAAGGGGAGTTGCGGTGGTCAGGAAGGTGGTGCGGTGCTTGGTACAGGGGAGATGGGGTTTGTTTTGTAAGTTGGATCGGCTGTTGCCTTCTTCCTTTTTTTTTTATTTGGGTGCGAAAAGATGCTGAAGGAAGAAGTTGAACACGAGAGAAAAGTGGCGAAGCCTCTTATTTTTATACTTAGTTTAGATTGCGTGAGTGATTCCAGGGAGGGGAAATCTAAGTTTAAGGTAACCGGTTAATATCTTAAAACGTACAATAAATTTGTGTAACGTACCAATAAATTGTGTAACGTACCAATTAATTGTGTAACGTACCAATTAATTTTGTAACGTACCAATTAATTGTGTAACGTACCAATTAATTGTGTAACCTACCAATTAATTGTGTAACGAACCAATTAATTTTGTAACGTACCAATTAATTGTGTAACGTACTAATTAATTTTAGGCTACAGCTGTTAAACACGTTCAGGAATTTAAATTTTGAATTCTAATCAATTAATTTCAGTTTATAACGGCAACTAATAAATTTATATAAGGACCCATTATATACACACAAAACAGCGCGTAACTTCCACATCGGACCTCCAAATTCAGCAAATAAGGTATCGTTGCGCTCGCCTTCTCAACACGAGTCTAATAATATAAAGAAAAATCACGTTTGTTCGTACAAATAAATATTCATTTTCCGAAATTTGCGGTCGCTGATACGCTAATTGGACCATATAAAACTAATTTAATGCGTTAACGTTACCGGAAGTCTTCAACAGACGTTATTATATTTTTATTATAAATCTCTCATAAATATTACAACATAAAATAATGACATTCCAAAAAAAAAATATGCAAATTAATTGCCAAAATACGTTACCCACAAATTTAATAAGTTATTTTATTTAAAAGTTCTTTTATTCAAAAAAGATCTAGATAGTTACAACAAATTCTTACATTATTAAAATTTTAGTTTCAAATTTGTCACTAACTTCCGCAGGAATCCAATTTATTAGCAGTAAATTTCTCGGGTCGTTACACTCTCCCCCACTCAAAACTTTTCGTCTTCGAAAAGGAATGAGGTACAGAAAAGCAGGACAAAGATAGAGTGAAATAGGATTAAGATAAGATGGCAAGGAGATTGAAATTATACCTGATAACTATTGTTATAGGTTAGTTTTACAAGGTGGAGATGATCTTTCCAAGATTATCCAAAATTAAGAACACAAGCACGAAAAGGTGGATTCAAAATGATTACCAAAGATCTATCAAAGATTATAGAAAGATGCCTATACCAATCTATAGCAAGATAAGGATGATAAGGACAACCAAAAGATAGTTTGGAAAACAAAATAAGGAATTAGATTTGAAAGCATGGAAATTTCAACTTAAATAGAGAATAAATCTTTACACAAGTTAAATAAATCTTAACTATCTCAAATTTCATTATCTTATTATCCAATCATCTAAAATTAACAATTTTTAAAACCATGGGTTTGAGAAATAATCATTTATTACACTCACAATGTACTTAATAAATTTAATTCTCTTTATTCCTAATAAAAATTAGATTTATTCCTCTCAATACATTTATCACTTATGTTAAACATACTTACACTTATTATAACTGTTTTAATTTATTCTTAATTTCTTTAACATCATTTATATTGTAAGTTATTCAATTACCCTTTATTATATTTACCCCTGTTAATCATTAAAATTTAAGTGTATAACATTTATTATAGCCACTCAAATTTTATTTATAAAATCTCTTTTATATTGTATATTATCCAATTACATTGTTAACTTCTGAAATTAAGGTAAGTTATATTTGAATGCAATTGTATTATACAAATAAAACATTCCAATTCAATCATTTCAAGCTTAAATCATTTATTCAAAAAATTTGATTTTCTTTTTATAATTGAAATTATTCTTTAAAAATAAAATTTAAGAATTAAATTTTCGATTTCTTCAAACCATTTAGAGATAACTAGATGTATGTACATAGTTTATCAAATAAAATTTAAATCATATGTCTATATATATTATAAATCAAGTCATATTTTAGAAATTCAAATAAATTTTATTTCCCAAAACAAAGCTGTAGCAAGACTACAGAACAGTCTCTTCAGTTCGAAACTCGAAAATGAACGTCGATGGTGCTGCAGTCATCACCGAAGTTATTTCCCAGCGACAATGAGAAGAGCGCTAATTTTAAACTTAAAATTCTTTGGAAACAAATTTCTATTTGAAAATACTTTAAATAATATAACCTTTTAAAATTTTAAACACAAGGTTTGAAACCATCGGAAATTAAATTCTAATTTTTTTTTCTAAATTCATTTAAGTTCCCAAATCAATTTATAAACAATTATTTATAAATTCATTTATAGAACTATAATTGATAAATCAAGTATTTTCATTTCAAATGATTAGTTTAAATCAATTTATTAAGTTCCATAAATTTACTTATATCACAATTTATTTCATTAACCAAATTTTCAAAATAATATTGTGTCAGTTTGTTCCGTCAAAGTGTTTTAGAAATCCTATCGATAGCGTTGATCAGACGAATCGATCGGAAACCCAACTCAACATCAACAACTCAAACAACACAATATATAAACAAAACATATATTTACAAGTACAATTCAAAATGTTTGAAACTAGGTTAGAAACAAAAGACAAGATGATTAAATAACAAAATAGGGAGGTGGATAAGCTTAAATAAATCACGGGCAACATTTACCAGGTCAACCATGACTTAAAGAATAAGATCAATGTGGATTATTCTAGGGTAAATCTACATTCGATCTGAAGAGTTAGAGTTTGGAATAACAAAAGATATTAGCATCTAAACCAAGGATAAATATAAATCTCTGGTGAATCGATGCTAATTTTAGGGAAGTTTCCCTTTTTTCTCAATTCAACTTGAAATTGGCGTGACCACCGACTCACTAGAAAGATTATTCGAAGCAGAGTTATGGAATACTCCAGAGTCAAAAGACGATGAATAGTAAGGGATACGATTGGATTTTGGAACCGTAGGGAACGCTCCAAAATTCAAAGGAATCGAGTCAAAAGGGAGAGATTCAAACTCGAATGAAATTGATTCTGTAAATACATTCACTCCATATGCTGAGTTTGCCTAGAGCTACCAAAGCTCTGATACCAACTGTAACAACCAGGTATTTTCAACCATTCGCATCCATTATAAGTGTATAGGTAGACACTCATGCCGGAATTGGATTGCTCAAAATACCGCGTTATAAATAAAAATTTGGCAAATCTCAGAATATACAGTAAATAAAAATCACAGATCACAGACACAGAGTAATCATAGTGCAGCAGAAGTAAAAGAAATAGTAGTTCATGAAGCTACTATGTAAATATATCAGAGTTAAATAAAATACAACAGAAGAAATAAAGTACAAAGGAAGTCTCACTACATAGAAGTCTACTAATACAAGACCTGAAAGGAACAACAGACTGCAAAAGATGAAACTTGACAAGTAGATAATCTCTAGCGATTTTCAATCTCCAGAAAGTGGAAATCCAAATCTGCGAATACTCAGGCTGACCCGAGCATAAATAAAAATACAAACACTCGAGTCAAGACATACATACTTATACAATGTAAACCAACTCAATTGAACTGTAGTAAAGGTACAAGTAACTTAGAAGATGCTTGAGACCACCTATCCTCTAAGGATCCGTTAAACTATTTACTATGTAGTAATATATGCTGTATACAGTAGTGTCTAATCAGTAAAGTATAATCATATAGAAAATAGCGTTAAGGGGATGGTGAACCTTAACGCGGTCGGATCTTTAAAACCAAAATCGTAGTGGGCTCGATATAAGGAGATGACACGGCACGCGAGGCAATGCCAGGGTGGATACACCATTTGCACTCCCGGACCGGTGGTGACGGTAAGCCAGCAGCTTCCGCCCACCTCGAACAATACTCCCGAATCAAAGTGGCACCACATATCGAATCACAAAAGTAATAGAATGGTTTCCGATGGAGCGTGCTCGATGAAAGGGTGCGACCCTTTGTGTAGCCCGGTATAGCTCCTGTTTTAGTCATTTATGCCAAATCACGGGAGTTGGGTCCACGTGATATACCTCGAGAACGTCGCCACCATCCTACTTCATTCTGGAACCTCCACCGCGTACACAGTTGTAAAAGTGGTTTTCGGTATTGGCCGGCTATAAGACAATATCCGATCCCGGTCTCTTTAACAACCAATCGTTATTATAACCCGTGGTTATAACTTTAAAACAATATTTTCATACTTCAAAATAAAATATCTTTTCAATCCAAATCTTTATCAAAATAAAGACTAAATCATTTCTAAACCATTTCAATATATCAACATACCATATATTTCAAATTCAAATATTTATAAAAAAAATATCAAGTCATTTCAAATCATTTTAATACATAAACATCATATCTTTAAAACTTCATTTTCAAATCATTTTAGTTTCAAAATGTCATAACTTTCAAAACTTAATCTTCGAATCATTTAATATATATCAAAATATCATATCTTTCAAACTTCATTTTCAAATCGTTTTAATTTCAAAATATCATAACTTTTAAAAACTTCATTTCAAAACGTTTTAAATATATCATATCCTAAACATCTTTAAATCATTAAATATATATCAAAATATCATATCTTTCAAACTCATTTCAAATCATTTTAATTTCAAAATATCATAACTTAAACATTTTTAAATTCAAAGATAACATTCATTTATTATCATCTCAAATCACCTTTTTAAAAAATTTATATTCCATCAATTTAATTTAATTGAAATCATTTTAAAATTTTAATTATTATACTTTCAAATCAAGTATTCAATTTCTAAAGTTTTAAACCATTATGAGTTCATTTGCTAAGTTAAAAACCATAAACATTGAAAATTTCAACCTTTTACAACATTCAGAAAAAGGTGCTGAAAGTTATACTTGAAAACATTTCAATTTAAACCATTTAAAGATTTTAAAAATCATATTTTAACATTCAAAGATGTTCATTAAATACTCTTTTAATTAATGATTTTTATAATGCAACATTTTATAATTAAATCAAATTTCACAAATCCACCTAATAAATTCAAGTGTAAACTTCCTATTTTTGCATTTAACACTTTATTAACATTTACATTTTCAAATTATCATTTCACAAATTAAACTAAATTCCCAATTTATTTAAATTACTTAAACTTTAAACAAAACCAAATTCCACATTTCCAAATCAAGTTGTATTTTCAAATTTCACTTTTTAAGCATTCATTTATTTAACCACTTAAATTCATAGAAAATCAATAATACTTTAATAAATCACTTAAATTCAAATTTAAATCAATTTATCATATTTACCATTTTCCAAATAAAAATTTAAATTTCCATTTTATTTATATAACTTAAATATCATTTTTTAACCAAAATTCCAAATTTCCAAACTTAAGTTATATTTCAATAATCCAATTTAACCATTCATTAATTACATTTTTAACTCATAGAAAAATCATTATTTCTTTATTTAAAACATTTCAAAATCTATTTAAATCAAATTTCATAAATTTATATTTTTAAAATACTTAAAAATATCCAAAAACACTTTATAAATAACCACGGGTCTGTATATAGTTTTCTAACTTAGGTCGAGTGATACGGATATGTATCATTTCAATCCATAGTTTAAAAGAAAAATCCGTGTTTTATCATTTCAAACCCGCAATCCCAAGTTAAATAAATTAAATAAAAACCGTTCAGGCATACCATTTCAGCCCATAACGATTTTTCCCTATTCTAAAGTCCGTTCGGGTATGTATCATTTCAACCCATAGTGTTTTCTAATCTACAGGGAACTTGCAGTGTGATAAACAGATATAAATGAACAGTAACAACATATATATAATAACAGATGATATGACATGAGATCTAATAGGTTTAACATCATATATAATTAATCACAGGCAATTATAACATCAATAATAGTTCTACCCATTCAAATGGTGTCAATTCACATTTGTATAAGTATAAACGTCTGGTGAGATTTACTCACAGGTTTGAGCTGAAGACACAACGACGAATTGCACAAATGGGATCTACACAAGCACAAAAGCACGACCCAGATTCGAATGGAGGAGCCGAATGTCAAATTCCTTGGATACACATCAAAAAAATAAATATAACAACGATGAGTTTCAAAACCAAAATACGATAAACTGCGCTAGAATAAACTGCACAGACCAGACGGTGAACAGATAACTCCTAAGTTAATGGATTCCGACTGCGACAAACGTAATAAAATCATATATTAACATTTATGTCGTTATGTATTCGCGTTCAAAATTATTTAAAAATTTGGTTGTCATTACAATTTCAGTTTATATATATATATATATATATATATATATATATAACAGGCAAACATGAATTCCTTAATTCATTATAAAAATCGAACTAACTTGATATATAAAATTATACACGCGGACAAACTTACAAGTTTACAGCTCAACGTTCAAATCCTTTGTTTACTGTTACCTTTTCTTCTTTTTTTATATAATTTTTTTTTTATAATAACGCACGCAACTTCGGGAAAAGAATCCAAAACCAACACATACCCTTCATTCATTATGCATATACTCACTGTACCAAATATATTCAATTTGTGGCATGCAGGCTTGTACCACTTCCATTTTTTTTTTATTGCACGCAACTAGGCAGTGGAGAAAACAAAACAAAAAAAATGTTCAGCCATAACTTTACCATTTAGTATATATATAGGTGAACATATATGTATGCAGTGCCAAGTTAACACCTTCACTTTATTTTTATTTATTTTTTATATAATGACGCACGCGACTTCCAGAGAAAGAAAAAAGAAGAATATATATATATATATATATATATATATATATATATATATATATATATATATATATATATATATATATATATATATATATTCACTGTATGCAAAACCATTCAATGTTTGCATGCAGGGCCATTCGCATGCAAGCTTGTATCCCTTCAATTTTTTAATTTTTTTTTATATTTGACACACGCAACAAGAAGAAGAGAGAAAAGAGAGAGAAAAAACAAAAGAACTCACCGCACAGGGCTGAGGTGGCAGTGGCGTAGGTGGCGTCGGGGGATGATCGGTGGCGTGGCTGCAGTGGAAGGGGAGTTGCGGTGGTCAGGAAGGTGGTGCGGTGCTTGGTACAGGGAAGAGGGGGTTTGTTTTGTAAGTTGGATCGGCTGTTGCCTTCTTCCCTTTTTTTTTATTTGGGTGCGAAAAGATGCTGAAGGAAGAAGTTGAACACGAGAGAAAAGTGGTGAAGCCTCTTATTTTTATACTTAGTTTAGATTGCATGAGTGATTCCAGGGAGGGGAAATCTAAGTTTAAGGTAGCCGGTTGATATCTTAAAACGTACCATAAATTTGTGTAACGTACCAATAAATTGTGTAACGTACCAATTAATTGTGTAACGTACCAATTAATTGTGTAACGTACCAATTAATTATGTAACAAACCAATTAACTTTGTAACGTACCACTTAATTGTGTAACGTACTAATTAATTTTTAGGCTTCAGCTGTTAAACACGTTCAGGAATTTAAATTTTGAATTCTAATCAATTAATTTCAGTTTATAACGGCAACTAATAAATTTATATACGGACCCATTATATACACACAAAACAGCGCGTAACTTCCACATCGGACCTCCAAATTCAGCAAATAAGGTATCGTTGCGCTCTCCTTGTCAGCACGAGTCTAATAATATAAAGAAAAATCACGTTTGTTCGTTCAAATAAATATTCATTTTCCGAAATTTGCGGTCGCTGATACGCTAATTGGACGATATAAAACTAATTTAATGCGTTAACTTTACCGGAAGTCTTCAACAGACGTTATTATATTTTTATTATAAATCTCTCTTAAATATGACGACATAAAATAATGACATTCCAAAAAAAAAAATGCAAATTAATTGCCAAATTACGTTACCCACAAATTTAATAGGTTATTTTATTTAAAAGTTCTTTTATTCAAAAAAGATCTAGATAGTTACAACAAATTCTTACGTTATTAAAATTTTAGTTTCAAATTTGTCACTAACTTCCGCAGGAATCCAATTTATTAGCAGTAAATTTCTCGGGTCGTTACATTGAAGCTTAAGAAACTGAAGCCTTGAGACTTGCATGCATTTGAAGCTTGAGGCAGATACTTGAGTTTGAGGAATTTAAATGCAGATTTTGTTTTGAGGAAAACTGCAGGCATGCAGTTAAATTTGCTCAAGAAAAAAGGGTTACAGGCTTGATTTTTGGGAGGTGTTTCTAGGTTTTAAGAAAATGTTTTACATGTTTGAGCATTGATCTGAAAACAATGTTCACATGCATTGAATTGTAAATAGAATTTAATGTTTGAGGAGTGTTTATAGGATTTGCATTTGAAAAGGTTAACAGGTTTAGGTACTTTGATTGCAAGCTTTATTTGAGAAACAGGTTACAGGCCTGGGCATAAAAGTTTTCAGGTATTTGATATTGTTTTGAGGATTTTCTGATTTTTGATATTAGTTTACATGTTAGTTCTCTTGAGTAGTGAATTGAGAAAAGGATTTTAGCAAGAAGGTGATTGTGTATATAGGTTTAAATTATGATTTATCAAAATTAAAGAAAAAGAGGAAACAAATATGACACTTGTCTTTAATTCACATAAATGTTTAACACTTGTTACATTAAAAGGTTTATAACATAACACTTGTAATTATTTATTTACATTTGTTGTAAAATGATTTTAAAGCTCTTTTTTTTAAATTGAATTTCCTAATTACTAATATGTTTTCTTCAAATTTAAAAGTACTTTTCTAATTAAATTTCAAGTAAACAAATACATTTATAAAATTTACACATGTTTGCTAAATTTATATAAAATACAATCTTTAAAAAAAAAGAAATGAAACCAAATAAAATTTAAATAAAATTATATACAACATTTCAACCTTACTTTAAAATATTATTTCAAAAGCCTTGTATTTATTTTATAAAATAAATAAAAATCAAATTTCTATTGATAAACTTCTATAAAAGAAAAATAAAACAAAATCTTATTTCTAATTAAAATATTATCTATATATTTTAAAACCAAATTATATATATTATTTATTTTAAAAATGTATGTATATTCTTGAATTCAAATTTATATTCATTTCAAAGTCAAATTTTAAAAATCAAATCTAAAATAAATTTTAAATGAATATAAACATCTATTTTTAATTAAGCTTATTATTATTTACAATAATATGTCCTATATTAAAATCAATTTAAAATACACAGATTTAAATACATATATATAAATGCATTTTAAACACACTTATAAATTTTAAAAACAATAAATCAATTTAGAATTTATTTACACAATAAAATAATTATTCTTATTATAAAACCAACTTATAACAATAATTAAAATATTACTTGGTTAATTATCTGTGAAAATAACAATTTTATCAATTCAAATAATTTAAATTAAGAGATTATCAGCATTTTAAACTCCTGGAAATTCTGGGATATTACAATCCTCCCCTCTTAACAGAATTTCGTCCTCGAAATTTATAGCAAAGATAATCCAATTTTTTTTTATTTCAACCAATTCAAACATCAATAATAGCCATACACTATCAATTAAACAAACAATTTCATCCAAATAACTAATTCAAACGAATAATTAACACTAGCTATTCGGACACAGATCCGGATAAACTTCCTAAATTATCTCGAGTTTCTCTAGTACAGATACAGGGATACTCGCTCTACTAAATCCAAACTAGCTATACTGCTAAGCTACCGAGTGTTACTCAGCTAGATCTATAATCTATACAAGATACCAAACCACAGACAAGTGTGATCAACAACTAATCCTTCACAGAACTACTGGTCTCAAAACCAGTGATGAACCAAAACACGTACTCCCTCAGAGACACGTGAAATAATTTGAATTCCAGTCTTCCAAACTGGCAATTCAACTCCTCAAACCAAAGCACTGATCTTAACAAAAACTCAGAAGAATCCAATATACCTGGAGATCACCAAAACTTATTGCTTCCTTTACCAGAGGAAACTCAACAACATTGAAGTCTCCAACTTCGAATTTCAAATTCTTCCGTTGCTTAGCCTCAAAACTTTACCGGATGAACCGGGCTGCCAACAGATCCTTCCCGATCAACTCAACCTTCGCTGATGCTTCTACAAACAAACTGGATCAACTCACAAACTGATCCTCACAAGATCAATCCAAAATCAAAGAAATCTTTACTATCAATAGAAGAAAACAACTTCTCCCATCTGGAAAAGATAGAACAGAATCACTTGCCAACTTGCCTCAGATTCTGAAAAATAAATTCAGTAGAAACTCTCTAATCCAAAATACTGCAACATCCAGTTGCTTCTACTGAAGAACAACAGCCACCTTGCTTCCGCTGCACAACTCTGATCTGGAGCAGATGAAAATGCCGTCGAATGAACACAGGCACAGACTAAACATCACATCTCAAAAATAAGGTTCAATAGAAATTCCAAAAGATACAGAGCTGCTACACCAAACAATCATTCTAGGAAACAACCTTCTACCCAGCTGAATCACCATTATCACTCCTGACATCAAGTAGAATTCAGAACTCAATCTCCAATGCGGGCAAAACTCTAACTTTCCTGAAGATATATCCGGATAATCTTCAGCAATCCCATAACTCCTACATCCTCTAGAGATGCCACAAATCCAAGCAAAGACTATCTAAGATAATCATCAAACTATCACAAGTCATTTTTGCAATCAACCCAATCCAATATCCAAGATACTGTTCTCTCTCCACTAATCCGAACAGTTTATCCTTGACCAACTAATCCATCTAAGAAACAGATCCTCGCTGCTGCTTCCGAATTCCACTTCCCGGAAATGCTAAGCCAAAAAGAACTTCCTATTGAAACACAAAACACTCCCGAGCTGCACCGCTAACACAGATGCCAAAGACTTCTTATCCAGAGTTCTTTGAGAAACTCGAACCTCCAACTAAACACATACATCCTGCTGAACTCAACTACAATCCCAAAGCAAACACACTTCCTTAAACTTGCTCCGAAAGAAAACGTCTTCGGAGACATCCATAGTTACTGCATCTCATCACGCAGCTACTACTTCCTGAGGTATCAAAATATCATCACTTACTTCTGTCCAACCGACAGATCCAAATTCTCAAAAATCCGCTCACACGAGCGCCATCAAACTTACACTTCAAAGATGAACTCCGAACCTTAACAGGTTTCCTTCAGAGATCAATGAAGTTCTTACTCCAAACTACAAAGATTACTCGAGACAGTATTAGGTCTATAGTCTCGACAAATACACTTCCAACCTCAAATATTCAAACTCCAACCAATGGTCGTCGTGTTACACACACTACTACCCTATCCACCTTTATAACTTATACTGGAAAACCTGAACAGGTAACCCAACAGATAGGGGGTGTGTGTGTGTGTGTGTGTGTATATATATATATAGTTATATAAAAATTACAAGTACGCTCTCTCAAGAAAGACACCACTACAGAGCCTAGGTATTCACTCAACCTAATGCTCTGATACCAAGTGCGACGACTCGACTTTCTACCACCAGAAAATCGCATCATCTTTAAGAAAGAAAGGGGTAGAAAAGAGAAAATATAGAGAAGAAGAAAGAAACAACATCAGAATCTAAACAGCGGAACGAATAAATTATATTAATCACATAATACTTTACATAGTATCATATACATCAGAGATACACAGCTAAAACAACACATACTAGACAGTTATAAACACCTGTCTAGTTATACAACTCAATACAACTCAAAACAACAACTCAGAGAACACACAGCGGAATACTCTATAGCTATACGCAGAAGCCTCCTGCTCTATTGCCCTCCATAATTCGTCAAGCCAACTTAAAATCCTAACCTGAATCCCTTGGCTACTCGTAAAAATTTGAGTGCCCAAGAGTTTAAGAAAAACAGAATAAACTCCGGGTTAGACATGGGTCTGGTGTGAGTAAACGGTTAAAGTTGCTGAACTTTTAAAAACCTTTTGAAAAGAAAGGTATCCCGTAAGACTTCCCACACATAAACATGGAAAAGTTTTTACCTTACGCTTACCAAAACATTTGATAGGAAATTCTGTGATATTATAATAGTGTCTAGGGTTTTCAAATAAATAAGAAATAGCCGAAATTGTTACATTTATTAAATTCCAGCTACTAGCTACAAAAGTGGGTAATACAATCAAAACCGTTGGCACTTATTGGATTTTGAATTCCATACAATGGCAGGGCTACTGGGGTACCGCCCGTCACAGTACGTGGCCTAGATCACCGTACCGAGGAGCCACCCTAACTCCCCTGCAACACAAAGCCGGACCCGTTCCTTACTGAATAGTTCCAAATAAGACAACCCTGATGGTTGTACCTATTCAACCGTCCACACAGCCGAAATAAAAGGGACCTCTAGACAGGGGTAAATCTTACTCTCCAGTGGGTGCGACCGACGAGGCTTTGCTGCACCTCCCCTGTTTTAGCCATTCCCGGTTGATGAGGCTTGAGGTTACGATTACCTTTATAGGACATATCACTTAGAATGCTCATCGTCCACCTGACGATGTTTTGAAAGCATTCAATCCATACAAGTTCGTTCCGGGTTTGAACAAAACCGAAGGCATTATCTCGTTACACTCGTTTTGGAATCACCCTCAGAGTTAACGACAATAACCCTTGCACTCTGAACCACCATCTTGAATCTATAGGGTCTATTCCGTCAACTCATTACGGAATCACCCACAGAGTTATACTGACGTATAGCCCTTACACCTCGAGTCTTCACAAAGCTCTACTTTGACTCACGACCTAACGTTATTTGGAATCGATATGGTTTTCGGATATCCAAATATGGAAACCCAATCCCGGTCTCATCGAAATCCAAAGCGTGTCTGTTAGGTTCAAGTTGTTTTAAAGGTTTTAAAACAATTAAATTCAACTATCTATATACACACAGAATAGATAATTCACAAATCATAATTGATAACCAACATTATCAAATAACAGGTAATCCATATTATCAATATCATAATAGATAATTCATATATCAACATCCCAATTTATAATCTATGAAATCATCACAATGCAACCAAGCATTCATATCACACAACCAGACTTATCTCATTACTGAGATCACAAAGCATTCAAGACAATCAATGTCATCCATTCTTACACAAGCAATGATTCACTCATACCATAATATAATTAATTTAAACTGAATTAAATTAATTACTTCATCACAATAAATCTTGCTTAAATAAACATTAGTTAAATCAATTAATTAATCATCATTCCAATTAATCAACCTTGATTAATTAACTCTTAATAAAGTAGTTAATCCCTAATTATTTTCATTAATCATAACAATTAATGAATCCTAATTAATTACTTCATTAATTAATTAATTAACTTTAGTTAATTACATTATTGCTTAATTAATTACATTAATTAATCATGTTGATTTAATTACTTAAATAAATCAACTATAAACAATAATTAATTATTCTTAATTACTTTTTATTACTTTATAAATTATTTGATTTATTACATCAAGTAGTAAATTCTTAATTACTTTAATAAGTAATTTCCCATTTAAAATTACTTCCAAATCAGTAATTTACCCAACTCAATTACCTCTGTAATTTATCAATTACTTTTCTTAAGTAATTGGCCATATCAAACCCATTAAGTAACATACTTAATCATTTATCAAGTGATTATATTTTATTAATTAACAAATTAATTAACCACTTAATTTCAATCATCTCATAAAACAAAATTGAGTAATTCATCCCTAATTACTCATTAACCCAAATTAATCTTCAATTAACAGATTAATTATCTTCAAATATTAATTAATAAACCTTAATTATTAATCAATCCTTTAACACAAAGTAATTAATCACTAATTACTTTTATAATTAATTAATTAAACTTAATTAACTAATTAATCAACCCTTAATCATTAATTAATAAACTTAATTATTAATTAACAATCTTAACTTCAAATTAATTAATCCATAAATATAATTAATTAATCCTTAATTAAAATTAATTAAACTTAAATAAAAATAGTCAATTAGTTCTTAATTAACTAGCATTATATTTTAATAATCCTTTAATTATTAACTAAGAAGACTCAATTACGACTTAAATAAACCTTTATTAATTAATTACTATTTTAATTAACTCTTAATTACTTAGTTAATAAGTAATTACAATTTAATTAATCATTTGTCATTAATTAAATCATCATCTTAATTAATAGTTAACTAAATAATTAATTATACTTAATTAATTACTTAATTAACTCCTTTTTAAAATAATAATTAAATAAATTAACTAACTTAAAATTTCTTAATTAACTAACTAATTACAAGTTATTAATACATAATTAATTATTTTGAGATAAAACATTATCTTAAACAAATCTTGAAAGCTTTATTTAACTCAATTCATTAATTAAATTAAATAATAAAGAAATCATTAATTAATTTCCTTTAATCATTAATTTAACAATTCCTAATTCAAGTTAATAAATTATCTTAAACTTTAATTGTTAATTAATAAATCATTCCCATTAATCAATTTAAATAAAACATTTACTTAAATTCTCTTTATATTCCAAAATAAGATTTGAAGTAATATTAAGATTTTAACTTAAGATATTTAAAACATTATACAAGTTTATTTATAAAAACAATTCAATTTCTAAAACAAAAATTTTAAATTTAACTTAAAATTTTCTTAAAGTTTAAAACTTATTTTCTTTAAATTTGAAATATTTGTTAACACTTTAATTTGGGTTCAACCCTTACTGGAACCTAAGAAACAAAGCACAAGGATTTTAAATCCTTAAACAAAACAGTTGACACATCAACTCAAAACCAGAGCCACACGAGTTTCCCCGAGCCACAACCAAAATACACGAGCTCCTTCCCGAGTCCTACTACCTTTCTACCCGAGCTACAACCTAGTACCCAAACCCAAAACAAAACCCAATTCACTCTGACACATACAACCCCACCGTGCAACCTGCACCGTTGCCGGACCATTTCTGGTCATCGGCGAACCCACCGCCGAGTCATCCAAACACCCCGCAAACCTCTACGACCTACCAAACATCATTTCATACCTCGAATCAAAATCGAGTTTTTCAGGTGAACTGAACCCAAAAACCCTTCATCTTCAACAATCCCAAAATCGCCACCTCCGACTAACAATAAGCACCTCAACCCCGGCCTTAGCTTACTGACTCACCGTACATGCTCCTCCCCAAAAATCCTACCACTCGATGCAGATTTGAAGGTGCAGTGATCAATTTGCAGACAGCTTCTAAACTAGGTTTACAACCAATTTCAGACAAAATCTAGCATCACAATGATTTAAAAATTCTTCTATTATTTTTGCTATACTCACAGATGCAAACACTAACTCCATGAAGATTTTCAAGCAATCCAAATGAATAGATTATCAGTTATAGATCAAAACCCAATTTGCAGTAAAAACCCAAATACAAATTCAATATAGTTTTAAAAATTTTGAATTTCTTATTAAAATTCGTATTTCCCAGTGACAATCCAGATTACATAAAATATTTCATCTAATTTCAACCTTTGATTTCAACATTGATTATAATATGTTCACTGCATTGTATGTTTTTCCAGACAAATTCCAAAATCAGAATCTTAGTTTATTTTAAGTTCTTAGTTTTAAACTTAAACTACTTATTTTGTTTTGAATCTATGTTCTATTAGTTGCTTAAACAAAATAGCTTGAAGTTTTGATTTGAACTTAATTCTGTAGTAAGTAAAAACAGAGATGATCAAGGCAAACAAGCATGCACAGTTTATAACCAACATATTAACATTATATCTATGCAAGAGCAAACTTATATGTATATAAATGTGACGCCCCACCTCTATACCCACGCTAGCCAAGAACACTCCGGAGTAGTGCTGTCAACTAGCACGGAGAATAAGGCTGTTGAGGAGCGACCATCCATGTAATTGCTTATGACACGGTGGCTATAAATAATCTTCGGAAACAAACATAGAAATAATCATATCACAAATCAGTCACAGATATCCATATCACAAAGGCGGAAGAAGATATGAATATATATCTAACACATGAAAGTGTACATCAGAGTAGTGGTCATTAAGATCCACGATAATACAAAAGAATAGCAACACGTGCTATACAAAAGAATACAACTATGAGTCTATATCTCAAGTGTATACAACAAAAACTGCTAATCTAAACTGTTAGCCAAAAGTCAGAGTGATGAATCCCTGGGAAGAAGTCAAGCAGAAGCACCTGTAACATCTCGGTCTGACCCGAGTATTATTTAAGAAAATAATAAACGGATCAGTCTAGCTATAAATATCAGATGACATGATATAACATAAAAGATATGGCATAAACAAAAACATCCATAACGACATACCACTATAAGTATGTAAATAATGATCAACAGAAGATCAATCAATAAGAGATAATCAATATCACAAGAATCTTCTCAAAGATTCGAAGAGGGCATCATACCCTAAACTTGTACTCATAACAAGTCAATGACATAAATTCCAGAAATCAACACGAGAAATCCAGAAATCATAAAAAGGAAAAGAGGCCTATCACATGACGGTCCGAAGACCATGGGGAGCTACCCCGCATGTGTGAGTGGAATCACACAGATTGAGGTCAAGACTAACCAAAAAGCAGAAAGGTATGTGTGAATGGAATCACACAAGTGGTGTCTAGTCTAACCTTGCAATGAAAGAGACATCGCGCAATTGCTAGTCTAATTCATAAAGCGATCGTCAAGATCAACGAGAAGTGTCAATTACACTAAGCTAGTAAATATAGAAGTTTAGCTTCATGTCCCATAACCACTTACTTAACTTAAATATTTACGAACAAACTGTAAATCTTCACTAATAAAATTGTCACAAGAGGTTCAATCGAACAAGTCCAAGAATTAACCGACGAAGTGAACGCAAGCGTTTCATACCACTTGTTTTACTAAGTCGTTTAATTAGATTTCTCATCCGAGTGAGGTAAAGGCTTATATATACTAATAGATTGGAAAACGGTTTAAGAAAAGAACTTTGTTATTAAAAATAGAGTTGAAATTGTTTGTTAAAAGAGTTTTGATATTTACTACTAGTATTGAAACCTTTATATTATAAAGTGACAAAACACATAAGCAAGTGTAGAAACAATCAGTCACAAAGATCACATACGGAAATGCGAATAAAATCCAAGGAAATCAGCTCAATGTTTTTCAGATAAGATCCCCTACGGAGGGGGGGTCCAGGGGGGTGGCAACCCCCCAAGGTGGGGGTGCGGGGGCAACGCCACCGCTTACGGGGTTCGACCTAGTGAAGACAAAATGAGGTCTAATGACCTAACGACTCAAGGGTCATACGACCTAACGACTCAAGGGTCATACGACCTAACGACTCAAGGGTCATACGACCTAACGACTCATGGGTCATACGACCTAACGACTCAAGGGTCATACGACCTAACGACTCAAGGGTCATACGACCCAACGACTCAAGGGTCCAACGACTTAAGGGTTGCACGACTTAAGGGTTAGGCCAGGAGCGACCTAACGAGATAGGGTCCAACGACCTACGAGTTAAGTGTCCAGCGACCTATCGGGATAACTCGTAACCGACTTAAGGGTTGCGTGACTGAAGGGCTGCACGACTTAAGGGTTAACTCGTAAACGACTCACGACCTATGGATGAACGACTTAACTCCGAACGAGCTAAAAATGGCCAGAACGACCTAGGGTTAACTCGTGAACGACTCACGACCTATGGACGAACGACTTAACTACGAACGACCTAAAAATGGCCAGAACGACTCAAGTGCAGAAAATTCAACAAAACGCTAAAAATTGGAGTTTTTCGCCAATCCAATCCAAACCAAATGCTAACATGCATGCAAAAATGATAGGGAATCATTCCCAACAGTCCAATATAGTTATAGGCTAGAATTGTGAGATAAAAATCTCACCTTTGCACCAAATATCAATGAAAATGAAGTTTTAAGCAAGCAAGAATCAATCCTTCTTCTATCTAAGCACAAGAAGCTTGAATCCAATGTCTTCTTCTTGAATTTGGAGTAGAAAGATGGATTGCAATTGAATTTGAGTTTTGGAATTTTAATTTCCCATTCCCTCCACCATTAATGCCAAAGCTTGATTAGTTAGGAAATTTATGAAGAGTGAGGAGAAGAGGGTTGGAACTTGGGCTTAATAGGCAAAACTAACCCAAAGTCCAAAGCGGGAAAATTAGTGAAATTTCACTAACTCCAAACCTATCGATGTTTATACTTAAAAAAAGTTGTAAACGACATTTCGAACTCAATGGAAGTGGTCTCGAGTCCTAATTTGACCGTTTGCAAAAAGTAGCTTTTCGGACCAAAATCCGATTAACGAGTTAATATTTAAATAAAATATTTAAATACAAACTCGATAAATATGCGGGTTGTTACAATAAATATCATCATAAACTCATAGCAATCAGCTACTTAACTAATTATGTTTTAGTAAAAATGTTTACTCACCTCAAATTAGAAGTGCAGAGTTTTGAAGATGACTGGAACATGAAGTTTGCAAAAGAATTGAACTTGAAGCCTTAAAACAGAAATGCTTCATGTTTGCATTTGAAAACTTGGAAACATTTGAGCTTGAAGCTTAAGAAACTGAAGCCTTGAGACTTGCATGCATTTGAAGCTTGAGGAAGATACTTGAGTTTGAGGAATTTAAATGCAGATTTTGTTTTGAGGAAAACTGCAGGCATGAAGTTAAATTTGCTCAAGAAAAAAGGGTTACAGGCTTGATTTTTGGAAGGTGTTTCCAGGTTTTAAGAAAATGTTTTACATGTTTGAGCATTGATCTGAAAACAATGTTCACATGCATTGAATTGTAAACAGAATTTAATGTTTGAGGAGTGTTTATAGGCTTTGCATTTAAAAAGGTTAACAGGTTTAGGTACTTTGATTGCAAGCTTTATTTGAGAAACAGGTTACAGGCCTGAGCATAAAAGTTTTCAGGTATTTGATTTTGTTTTAAGGATTTTCTGATTTTTGATATTAGTTTACATGTTAGTTTTCTTGAGTAGTAAATTGAGAAAAGGATTTTAGCAAGAAGGTGATAATGTATATAGGTTTAAATTATGGTTTATGAAAATTAAAGAAAATGAGGAAACAAATACGACACTTGTCTTTAATTCACATAAATGTTTAACACTTGTTACATTAAAAGGTTTATAACATAACACTTGTAATTATTTATTTACATTTGTTGTAAAATGATTTTAAAGCTCTTTTTTTTAAATTGAATTTCCTAATTACTAATATGTTTTCTTCAAATTTAAAAGTACTTTTCTAATTAAATTTCAACTAAACAAATACATTTATAAAATTTACACATGTTTGCTAAATTTATATAAAATACAATCTTAAAAAAAAAGAAATGAAACCAAATAAAATTTAAATAAAATTATATACAACATTTCAACCTTACTTTAAAATATTATTTCAAAAGCCTTGTATTTATTTTATAAAATAAATACAAATCAAATTTTATTGATAAACATCTATAAAAGAAAAATAAAACAAAATCTTATTTCTAATTAAAATATTATCTATATATTTTAAAACCAAATTATATATATTATTTATTTTAAAAATGTATGTATATTCTTGAATTCAAATTTATATTCATTTCAAAGTCAAATTTTAAAAATCAAATCTAAAATAAATTTTAAATGAATATAAACATCTATTTTTAATTAAGCTTATTATTATTTACAATAATATGTCCTATTTTAAATCAATTTAAAATACACAGATTTAAATACATAGATATAAATGCATTTTAAACACACTTATAAATTTTAAAAACAATAAATCAATTTAGAATTTATTTACACAATAAAATAATTATTCTTATTATGAAACCAATTTATAACAATAATTAAAATATTACTTGGTTAATTATCTGTGAAAATAACAATTTTATCAATTCAAATAATTTAAATTAAGAGATTATCAGCATTTTAAACTCCTGGAAATTCCGGGATATTGCAAACATCTTTTTATAGAATTTATTTTCTTTCTTCTTATATTCTAGTTTCCATTTTTTCTTTGTTATCCAAAATTTTGGTTTCTTTTTCTGTTTAGGATATTTCGGTTTATATTCTTTTCTATATTCTGGGGGACATCCAAATCTTACATTTATATCTTCTGCATATTTGGAACAACATGCAAATCCAAGTTTGGAATTTTTTATTTTCTTCATTTTTTTATATGCTTTTGCTTGTTCACAAACTTTCTCCATAGTTTCCACGCAAGCCTTTTTTAATAGACCTGTACTATGGTTGTCATCTACTTGGGAACCTCTAAGTATATCGTGCCTTTCTTTAATAGTATTATCCCATGGGTAAGGAATTTTTGTGAAAAATGCTTTTAACCAAAAAACCTTTTGTTCATTAGCTGCCAGACTATATATCAGCCCTATGAATTTGGCAGCAAATTCTTCTAACATGCAAATATCACATAACTGTATTTTTAGTAACTGTTTTTCACAATTTTCGTCTTCTATTAGAATTTCACCGGTAAAATCTGCTAAAAGTAATTTTGATAAACCTGCAAGGGCTTCTTGCTTTGACCCTTCATTTTTTACTTTTTGTAAATATTCCGGATTTATTTTTTCAATATTCCTTAGCCAAACTAAGGCATCCCCTGTCTAATAACTTGTTGTAAGTGTAAAAATTCAATAGTATTCATACTGGTGGCAACGGATATATTACTCTACCCATATGTTGTAACCACGTATTAACGTATTTTTTAATTTTCCAGTGCGGGATTCGGTCTATATTAAATGTTAAATTATGATCCGAAGATGAATGATCTTCATAAAAAGAATTATGAAGATCATTCATCTTCAGATCATAATTAAACAATTAATATAGACCGAATCCCGCACAGGAAAATTAAAAAATACGTTAATACGTGGTTACAACATATGGGTGGAGTAATATATCCGTTGCCACCAATTATGAATACTATTGAATTTTTACATTTGCAGCTAGTTATTGGACAGGGGATGCCTTGGTTTCGTAAAGGAATATTTAAAAAATAAATCCGGAATATTTACACAAAGTAAAAAATTCTTAAGAGCGGATTGTATTCGATATCATTCTTCACAAAGAAAATTGAAAAGGTTAGTACACAAATCCCTAGCAATAAACTACTACCTTAAGAGCGGATTGGATTCGATATCATTCTTCACAAAGAAAATTAAAAGATTTTTATGAAGATCATTCATCTTCAGATTATAATTTAACATTTAATATAGACCAAATCCCATATAGGAAAATTAAAAAATACGTTAATACATTGTTACAACATATGGGTGGAGTAATATATATGTTTCCACCAGTTATGAATACTGTTGAATTTTTACATTATGCAACAAGTTATTGGATAGGGGATGCCTTGGTTTGGCTAAGGAATATTGAAAAAATAAATCTAGAATATTTACAAAAAGTAAAAAATGAAGGGTCAAAGCAAGAATTCCTTATAGGTTTATCAAAATTGCTTTTAGTAGATTTTACCGATGAAATTCTAACGGAAGACGAGAATTGTGAAAAACAGTTACTAAAAATACAGTTATGTGATATTTGCATGTTAGAAGAATTTGCTACCAAATACATCGGGCTGATATATAGTCTGACAACTAATGAACAAAAGGTTTTTTCATTAAAAGCATTTTTCACTAAAATTCCTTACCCATGGATAATATTATTAAAGAAAGGTACGGTATACTTAGAGTTTCCCAAGTAGATGACAACCGTAGTACAGGTCTATTAAAAAAAGCTTACATGGAAACTATGGAGAAAGTTTGTGAACAAGCAAAAGCACATAAACAAATGAAGAAAATAAAAAATTCCAAACTTGGATTTTCATGTTGTTCCAAATATGCATAAGATATAAATGGAAGATTTGGACGTCCCCCAGAATATAGAAAAGAATATAAACCTAAATATTCTAAACAGGAAAAGAAACCAAAATTTAGGATAACAAGGAAAAAATGGAAACTAGAATATAAGAAGAAAGAAAATAAATTCTATAAAAAGAAATTTATCAAAAAGAAATTTAAAAAAGGTTGTAAATGTTTTAAATGTAATGAAGAAGGACATTATGCTAATGAATGTCCAACAAATATAAAAAGCATTATCCTAAATAACATAGAAGAATATGGAATAAATGTTGGTACTATTGAGGATATAACAAGCGAAGATAATTCCTCAATTTATAAAATTGAATCAATTTATTCAACATCAAATGATTCTGAAGAAAATAAATCAGAAGATGAGATAATTAACTCATCATCCCAAAATTTTGAGATTAATATGATAACGATTAATCAAACACAAAATCAAATTAAAATCATACCTTTGATCAATTAAGCAATTCTTCCAAAAAAAGAAAGAATAAACTCTCCGGGATATACATTATATGTAGAAAGAAATATCAATCTAAGAAGATACCGTACAACAGAAGTTTTTTTGACTTAATAATAAAAATTCCATTAGTATACTATGGATTAATTCGTAATATACCTAAGCATGCAAAAGAAAATATTTTTATAACAAACGGGCTAATAGAACCACTTTCAAGATCTAATATTTTCCTTTTCCTAAAAAGCACTAGTTTAGAAGATAGGGATTATATGATTGGATAGGGAGATCCAATAGGATTGCTTGTAATACATAAATATGGAGATCTTCCAATAATAAAAGAAGAATTTTATGACCAAGAAACATGTACTCCAGTAGGTACTCCTTCCTCGTAAACCTCAAGAAATAAAGAAACATATCATGATGTCGAATTTATATGAACACATTTACATCTGAAGAAATTACAAATCCTAATATACAAGATAGTAGTGGAGAATAGTTCTTTATTACATATGAGGATTTAGAAAAATTAAAAGAAGCAGTCCCACATTCGGATAAAAAAGAAATTTACAAGCCTATATCTCTTAAATAAAAATTTCTTAACCAACATACATACATATTTGAACGTGTGCAAGGAAATATAGAATTAAAAGGAGAAGAAGAATTCACTTCAATAAGTCTACTAAATAAAGAAAAAATAAAAAAAATAAAACAAAAGTACCCAAGAATGAAATATCTACATATAGGATTAATACAACTAAAAATAACTGGCCTTTTTAGGTCTGGAATTGATACTCCAATAATGATTGTTTGTATGGATGAAAGAATTACAAACAATCCTTTAAATAGTATCATAGGAGGAGCAAAATCTAATCTAGCGAATGGATTATTTGAGGTAAACATACACCCTGATTTTTGTATTAACCTTGACGATCATAATATAGAGAAAGCTTGCACGTTATCAGTTAACCTTCAAAACATTGAACTTTTATCAGGTTCCAAAGTGTTAGGAATACAATGGGAACATTGTATGGCCTTAAATGATACATCCACATTTAAATCAGTAACAACTAAACAGTTTATTAAACTTTATGAAGTCGGAATGGGAAAAACAATCCAACCAAAATTAGTTGCATAAGAACCTAAAGTTCGACAATGAAATACAAGTTTTTGTAAATTCCCTCAAGCCCAAAATAAACATGCCTATAAAATATTTTACAGCATCAGGAAATACTATTTCCACAATTACAAAAAATAAAGAAGCTCAAAGGACCCAATCAGTTCATTGGTTAGTAGATGTAGAACTCACACCCGACATTTCAAAGGAATTAATCATAGGATGAGTTTCGACATGAATCTCCAGTTGAAGGCAGGACACTAAAAATCCTGGAAAAACAAAAAGAATAGGAATCAGACCGATTGGTTGTAAAGATTCCATTATCTAACATAAAAACATAATGATTAGATCCATAGATGTAAAAAGAAAAGCAGAATTACACACACACACACACACACACACACACACACACACACACACACACATATATATATATATATATATATTCCATTGACAATATGTATTCCTGAATATCAGGAATTCACAATACATGCTTTACTAGATTCTGGTGCTGAAGTCAGCTTATTACAAGAGGTTTTTATACCAAAACATTTCCATACACCTATAGATAAAAAAGGAATGTAAATGACTTTATGGGAAGACAGATCCCTGTGAATTATAAAATAAAATGATTAGAAGTTCAAATACCAGATATTTATAACAATAATAAAGTATATAATTTGGACTTTGCCTTATTACTGCGAGAATTTGAAAACGATTGTATTTTAGGGATGGATAATCTCCGCCACCTACCACCTTTTAATAAACACTTTTTTGAACTTGACGAAACTCTTGTTCTAAGAATCCCATTACCTGTTACAATTGCATCCCACTATAACCCAACTATAAAAAATAGCGAAAAAACTACTACCTTAATTGAAAAGGTTAGCACACAAATCCCTCGCAAATTACAACCAAAAATTTGCACATATAATATTCCAACTACAAATGAATTTGAAACTTTAATACATAATATGTTAGAACCACTCTATTCTAATAATCTATTAAAGTTATTTGACAAAGCACAAAGATATTGTAAAATTTAATTAATGGAACAATACAAAGATTCTAAGGTTAGAGTAAATAGTATTATGGTTACTCCACCTGATCAAGAAGAATTTTCAAAAAAAAAATAAAAGAATTATTAGATCTTAAGCTAATTCAAAAAAATTTAGTCCTCATTCTTCTCCAGCATTCTTGGTAAGAAAGCATGCTGAGGTCAAAAGGGGAAAAGCTAGAATGGTAATAAATTATAGGAAACTAAATGGTTACACAAAATTTGATGGATATTTTATTCCTTCTGCAGAAAATTTAATTAAGCAAACTCAAGGAGCAAAATATTATAGTAAATTTGATGCCAAATCAGGTTTTTGGCAAATAAAACTAGAAGATAAAGAATCAATTGAGCTAACAGCTTTTAGTAGTCCACAAGGACATTTTGAATGGCTTGTTATGCCTTTTGGATTAAAAAATGCTCCCCAAATATTCCAAAAATGGATGAACTCTATGTTTGGACATTTACTGTTTATTGTAGTATACATTGATGATATATTAGTATTTTCCAACACAGAAGAAGAACATAAATAGCATCTTTTGTCTGTAATCAAAATCCTTCTCAAGAATGGTGTAATTCTTAACCCTAAAAAGATT
This sequence comes from Allium cepa, assembly GCA_030765085.1. Classification (NCBI taxonomy): domain Eukaryota; kingdom Viridiplantae; phylum Streptophyta; class Magnoliopsida; order Asparagales; family Amaryllidaceae; genus Allium; species Allium cepa. The sequence continues at coordinate 726,561,274 of CM060938.1, read as the reverse complement.
GAATTATTTAAGACAGAAATTGACTTCCTTGGAAAAAATATTAAAAGCGGACAAACAGAATTACAACAACATATTTATACAAAATAAAAGATTTTCCAAAAACCTTTACTACATTAAAAGAACTCCAAAGCTTTTTGGGATTATTAAATTATTGAAGGAAATTCATACGAATTTAATCTTCCAAAGTCCAACATTTACAAAAGAAACTTGCTGAAGAGCAAGCAAAATACAAACAAACAAATGGCGAACAACCAAGAAGATGTAATATTGACAAAATTCCAATTACGTTACACAAACAGGAGGAAGACGAAATTAGAAAAATTAAAGATTTGGTGAAAGACCAAAAAATTCTTTATTTTCCTTCTGATGATAAATTAGTTACCTTACAAACAGATGCTTCAGATAACTTTTGGGCAGGAGTTTTAATTGCAAATGTAACGATCCCGAGTTTTAATTTATTTTAATTCGACAATTAATTTAATTTTTGAATAAAAATTGTGTAATAATTGGTAATTTATACAAAATGTTAGTAAAATTTTAATAATCGAGTATTTGAAAATTATAAAACAGTCGATAGTTAAACTTTACAAGGAAATAAAGTTTGTGTTGATGTTAAACAAATATTTAAGTAAATTTTTAATTATATAAAATATGAAATGAACATATTAAATGATTCTAGAATTTTGTAAACTATAAAAAAAAATATAAAATATAAAACAATTTGTATATAAGATAAAATAAATACTTAAGTTAGAAATAGAAATTAGATGGATATAAGACAAATTATATAGTTATGTAATAATATAAGTAAACCCATGAATAAATTTAAACAACATATTAATAATTGGATTTCATTTAAATTCCAAAGCAAAGACAATGTTATAGTTCAAGTTGAACAAATGTATGTAGATAAATATGAATTAACTTGTATAAGAAAACCAAGAAATAAATCAAACAAATAAAAGACAAAGTAATACACTCAAATGAGAAAAGAAAAGAAAGAACATAAACAAAGTATAAGTGTTGAGGCTGAGAAGGGAAAATAAGACACAGCAAAATAGGATAAGTACATAACAATACAAACAAATAAAAATATATACATGAAAGCTTCATAAAGAAAACAATAAAATGAAAATATCTATGTACATGGAGGAAAATGGGATAAGGATGTAGGCATGGGGGGAACATGCATCTACTGTAACCAGTACACTAGCACAAAAGCAAGATACATCAGCCACGATACAAGATCTTCAGCCTCCATATAGAAATGTATCTCTGTCCTATGTTGTACAAAAACATCACATTGTACAAAATAACATCACCTGTACAACTATCTTTTTATATGTATATACCTATACACCTTCTCCTTATTTATTAATTCTCCCTCTCAGTTCATTCATCAAGCCAAGTAAAACTGAAGTAAATAAAAAAAAAACTAAAACAAAACTTCAATAAAATACAACTACATTTAAAACCAGAGATCAAGGGGGGTTTCAGCTTGCATTTCTCAAGCTTGTGCAAATTAAAGGCATTGTTACTATTTCTGGAAGAAGAAGGTGAGTAACATCATTTTCAAAATCTTAAATTAAATATGGATTGCATGCTACTCCTTGAAACAATATGTTCATATGAATTTCTGGCATTATCTTTGTATATATGCAAGTGTGTGTATACTGTGTATTTCTTGTTGTGTTCCCAGCCTTAAATTTCATTCAAAAATTATGTTCTACAAAGCTAGGTGCTAATAAATGCTTAAGTATATTTATATCTTATTGATTGATTTATGCCTGAACTAAATATGAAAATGTGTTTATATAATGTAAAATGATTGTTATAGCATAGCCTTATGTCAAAAAAAAATCTGTTTAAAAAGAATCAACTTGTATGGGTTCTGGAAACATAAAACCAATGTGAAAAACTTAAATAAGTTAAAATTTAATTTTTACAATTCATGAGTTCAGATATGTGAATCAACTGCTAAGACTAAAAGTTAATTTTTGAACAAGAATCTCTATTTTAGTTAAGCATTGAAGGTGTAGTTTGGGTTTGATCAAATAAAGGGAATTCGTGAGTCCCTGGTAATTCACTGATTTGTAGGACTCGGGGTTTGGTGTAAAGCTAGTTTGATGACCGTAGATTAAGGGAAAAATGTCAAGAAGAATTATCAAATCGTTTTGGAGGAGAGCGACGTGGATTTGGGTCTGTAACCCTAGTTTTTACTGGGTAGAATATGTTGATTCATTCTCTTCCCCTAATTGATCGAGTGCTATGGGGTTTCGAGAGAGGGTAGCATGGTCGTAGACGGGTGCGTGGCTGGAATTTCAATGGTTCTGGTGGACGAGGTTGCGGAGGCGACGCGATTTTCAGGTTTGGGGGTGGCGTGCCTTGATGTTCCAGGTTTCGACCTGATGCTCATATTCAGTTCCAGGTTTTGAATTGAGAGCTCGATCTTGATTCGAGCTAGAGTGATGTCTTCTGGGGGTCGTGATCATCTCTGATGATGATAGGTGATGTGAAGCAAGTGGAGGTGGTGGCCGGAGATGGCCAAAATCACGGTGCACGTGCACGGGGCAGTTTAGTTTTCTGGTGAAGATGAGTTGAGGAGTGAATTTGTACTCGAGTGTTTACCCAAGTTGTTTCGTGAATTTCTCGAAGTAAAGGTGGTTTGGACTCTTCAATGTCGCCTCGGGTTTTTTGTTTGTTACAGTTTTTTTTTGAGACCTGCTGCCCTGTTTTAAAAATTCAAATAAAATGTAAAAGCTAGTTTAAATGAAAGGCAAAGTTTAAAAAAAATAGTTTAAATCAAGTTATATAAACAAAGATTAAAATCAAGTTTAAATCAAAGTTAAAAATATGGATTCAAGTTTTCTTGAATTAAAATCTGGAATTTAAAATCAGTTTAATTCAGAAAGTGTTTTTTTAGCAAGTTTATATTCAATTTTTTTTAAAAAAAATAGATTTGTTTTCAAACAAATGTTTACACTTGAATTTTGATAAACTCTTTTTTTTATAAAAGGGTTTTTGAATGAAAGTATATGATTTGTTTTTAACTTGAATTTGCAAGTTAAATGATTAATAGCTTAATTTTAAATAAAAATAAGTAATCTAATTTAAAACTTTTCTTATATAAGCTTCATATATAAGTAAACAATATACCTTACATTGTTTAAGGGTTTTATAATTATATATAAGAGTTTTAAATGATAAATCATTTTGAATCTTAAATTCAAAATGAAATTTTAATTTAAATTCAAAAGCGTAATGTTCTACACCTTATATTAATTAAGTCATTAGTAAAGAAAAAAATTATCTTATAGATAATTAAGGTATTAAATGATTTGATCAATAAGGTAATTAAAGAATGATTTATTTTATTTATAAATTAAATTAATTAGAAATGATTGAAAATGAACCAATCTAAGATAATTTCATAAGAAAGTGATTAAGAAATGTTATTAGTTAATGAAGATAATTAACTAAGGATCATTAAGTATTGATTAAGTTGATTAATTTTAATAATTAATTGGATTAATTAATTTAGATAATCAATTATGAATTGTTTAAATGTAATTACTAAATGAAAGTAATTAAGGATTAATCGCTTATAGTAATAAATTTTGGATCTTTTGATTAATTAAAGGTAATTAATTATGAAATTGGTTTAAAGGATTGATTTAATTAATAAGAATAATTTAATTAATTAAAGTGTTTGATAAATTAATTTATATCAAATGATTGGAATTAATTAATCAGAATTGGAAAATAAATTCATAAGTAAATAAATATAATTGGAAATTAATTAATTAATCCTGTTTATAAATAATCATCAAATGCTTGACCTTACTTATGAATGATTGTATTGTATGAGGTGCCTTGAATTGATTGTCCTATCTGATCTATGATATTTTATTCTGTAAATTGTGGTATGTATAATTTATTCATTTATTGATGATACATCTATATATTATCTGTGAATCCATGAATGAAGATAAACGTTATAGTTTATATCGCTTATCAACTATATTTCTGTGATTTGACCTGTAATGATTGAATGATGTTGCACTATTGTGTTAAACCCCTAGACCACACCATACATACACAATTATGGATTTCACGAGGAAATCAATTAAGTCACAGATTTTGAATTAGTTTTAAATTTGAATATTAGAATTCAAATGGTTGGATATGAATTGGGTTTAAAGTGAAAAGCTTTTGAAAATGGAATTTCAAAGATGAAATTTATTTTGAGTAACTTGATTGAGTTTGAAATTTAAATATTTTAATTTAAATTTGAATTCAATATTTGAAATTGAATTCCATAATTTGGAAACCAAGGTTTAGAAAGGCTATTCAACTTATAAATGAGTTATATAGGTTAAACTATTTTAAAGGTATTGATTTGGGAATTTGAATTTAATTTCAAAGGCTTTAACTTGTGTAAATTAAATTGGATCTTTCTAAATAAATTCGTTTTCAAATAATAAAAGCTTTCATATGAATAGTGAACTTCCAAATTTCGTTAAAAAGGATTTCAAGTTAAAAATGAAAATGATTTTCCAAGTTATGGAAACGGTTTGAAAGCTATAAGTTTAATCTTTAATTTAAAGATTTTAAAACAAGTTAATCCAATTGAAATGCAAATTGTTTTGAAATATATAAATAAATCTTTGTGAAACTGAGTAAACTTTATGGGAAAAAGATCTTTTGTTTAAAGATTTGAAAATGGTAATTTGTTTAAACCATTTGAAAAAAAGTTTTGAATTATTAAGTTGTGACTTAATTGAAATCCCATATCCATATGTTTTAAATATTTTCACTCACTATTCGGTTTAGCCGGGAAAGGACCTTTATGTCGTATAACCCATTCCGAATATGTGATTTGACGTTATGGATAGCATTTGAAGACCGGTGGTGAAGACCGAGTGTTTGCGAGAGCGATAGGATGACCTATCGATTGTCTCTGCACCGAGTCGCGCCGGTATAGAGACTCCTTAAGTGATGGGAAATCCGATCGGGATTGTGAATACCCGGATTGCAAGGACTTCTTTGGAAGTGCCTTCGGTTCTGTTCGAACCCAGAACAGACTTGTATGGATTGTTATGTATGACATTACAATTTGAGATATAAAGCTGATTTCTTTCAAATATATTCCTGTTGGTTGCGGAGAATTTATTCTCTTAGCTTGACACCCTTCTCTGAGACGTACGAGCTCAGAGGTTACGTAGTTGAAGGTTATCAGCGATATATTCCCATCTTGGTAATGTGGCATGCTGAGTGTTGCTGTGAAATGATCATTGTTTGATCATTTGTGATATGATCATTTGTTTGATCATTTATCTTTGTGATCATTACTTTGATCATTTGTTGACCCAAAGCATGGCTTTGTACCAAAGCATGGCTTTGTGGACGAGACTTCGTCGAGCCTCACAAACTGGTAATGGTCGAAACAAGAATTGTGCGGCAAGGTTTTCAGGGGTAGCTTCCCTAGGGTAGGACCATTCCTTCTGGAAAGGGGTAGTATCATGGTATGGAGCCCAGATACTTACTCATGTGGATACACTATATCTATTACTGTGTGGTGTTGTTGGAATCGAGGCCTCGTATAAAGGTCCAAAAGGACCGGGGGTGGTATATCTGAGGTTTCTTACTCCCTGGGAAAGGGGTAGCCGGCCTTGTTTGGAAGAGATCCATTTGGGATGCTCGGGGACGTCCTTCCAGAGGTGATCCATTTCAGGGTTTGGGAAGTTCCTTTGCCCGACCATTTGTTGGAAATCCATTCTTCAAATACGTACCTTGTACGGTTTTAGTTGTATTACCTGCCATCTACTTATGGTGGCGCCCCACTGTTTGGATGGTAGCTATAGTAGGCATAGTTCGAAATGTCTGTGTTGGCTAAGATTTATATCTTTACTTTCGAAATGATTTTTTACTACACTATGCACTAATAATAATATCAAATGTTTCTTTTTAATGCGTATCAAGCATCTTTGACTATCATAAGGAGAAATCTCCTCCGATTTTGCGTTTGCATTGTGTGTAAGTGCGGGAGGCCTTATGATAGTCTCATTTTCTAAAAAGCATTGTGAATTGATTTTAAAACATTTCATTGTTTGTTTTTAAAGATAAACTATTGTTGTTGCTCACACCAGTCCCATGACTGATCCAGAGTTTATTGTTTCTTTCCTAAACTCTGGATGCTCAAAATTTTCTACACGAGCAGTCTAGAGTTGGGTTTTTCAGATAGTCAGGTTTAGTAGGTTATCTGGAGCTAGTTCAGTCTTTGGATGTGGACGAGACTTTCTTGTCTTTGTGCATCGTTATTGGGAGTTCGTGCTACTGCTGGAGTTCTTCCTTGAAGACTATCTTAGAGTTATATTTTTCCGCTGCTAGATGTTATCTATTTCCCTTTTCTGTTGCTATTCTATTGTATCATATCTCTGATGTATATTGATATCTATTGGATCATCTGTTGTATCAGATATTGTATCAAAGTTGTATATCAATGTATTATTCTTTTATTCCGCTATGTTATTTACTTAATGTTGTTATAAGATCCGGCGAATCAGATTTGAACGGTCGAATCTACGGCATTCGAATACGATATGAAGTATGGAAGTCGATTTTCGAGCGCGAAAAATTCGCGTCGTTACATTTGGTATCAGAGCTAAGGTTAAAACTTTAGCTCAGGAGTATAACACGTTAAGTAGCTCATTAGCGATAGGGTGAAGTATACCCTAAAATAAGTATATCCCTAAGATATCTGTTCGAATGTCTCAGTAAATTCTCTTACTATCCGTTGATAGTAAGTATGAGTGCAAGAAGAGAACGAGATAGGGGACGGGGAGGGGGGGGGTACCACTATAAATGGTCAATACCCTGCAACAGTGGAAATATTTTTTCTCTATCAATTTCTTTTGATTCGTTTCTAAACTCTTTTGATTGCTTCGTGACAGCTCCAGAAAGAAGTTTCGGTGGGATGATGGCCCTACGAATCGTTGTTGGAAATTCTTACTTTGTATCTTCATTGGTTTCTTATCGGTTTTTGATTTAAACCTTAATGAATTTGAAATATTGAGATTGAAAATTTTAGCTAAATTAGAAATTTTAATTTGAGTTCAATTGATTAATAGAATATGAAGGATAATTGGAATTGAATCAATAAAACGATTTCGTTTTTAATTTTTTTTTTGAGATTCTATTGTAATTTCTCGGGTTAATCGAAGTCCGAAGAGGGACAAATTATGTATACTTTGGAAGCATTCCGACTTGAGTTTGGAATCCATATCTGATGTTTGGAAATTGTGGAAGATTAAATCCATTTATCTATTATTTGGGTCTCAATATAATCTACGAACGGTTAGTTATCCCTTCGGGCTAACCAATACCACTGCATATTTCGTAGATTTGATAACCCGAGTATCTTGTGAAGTGTTAAATAGATTCGTTCTCGTATCTATTATTGATATTCTGATTTGGTAAGCCAAATGCAGAATAGATATTCAGTTTGATTGGATGAAACATTCTTCATCTGTATTATTTTCATGCCTGTGAATTTCGAGGACGAAATTCTTTTAAGGGGGGAAGTCTGCAACGATCCCGAGTTTTAATTTATTTTAATTCGACAATTAATTTAATTTTTGAATAAAAATTGTGTAATAATTGGTAATTTATACAAAATGTTAGTAAAATTTTAATAATCGAGTATTTGAAAATTATAAAACAGTCGATAGTTAAACTTTACAAGGAAATAAAGTTTGTGTTGTTGTTAAACAAATATTTAAGTAAATTTTTAATTATATAAAATATGAAATGAACATATTAAATGATTCTAGAATTTTGTAAACTATAAAAAAATATATAAAATATGAAACAATTTGTATATAAGATAAAATAAGTACTTAAGTTAGAAATAGAAATTAGATGGACATAAGACAAATTATATAGTTATGTAATAATATAAGTAAACCCATGAATAAATTTAAACAACATAATAATAATTGGATTTCATTTAAATTCCAAAGCAAAGACAATGTTATAGTTCAAGTTGAACAAATGTATGTAGATAAATACGAATTAACTTGTATAAGAAAACCAAGAAATAAATTGAACAAATAAAAGGCAAAGTAATACACTCAAATGAGAAAAGAAAAGAAAGAACATAAACAAAGTATAAGTGTTGAGGCTGAGAAGGGAAAATAAGACACAGCAAAATAGGATAAGTATGTAACAATACAAACAAATAAAAATATATACATGAAAGCTTCATAAAGAAAACAATAAAATGAAAATATCTATGTACATGGAGGAAAATGGGATAAGGATGTAGGCATGGGGGGAACATGCATCTACTTTAACCAGTACACTAGCACAAAAGCAAGATACATCAGCCACGATACAAGATCTTCAGCCTCCATATAGAAATGTATCTCTGTCCTATGTTGTACAAAAACATCACACTGTACAAAATAACATCACCTGTACAACTATCCTTTTATATGTATATACCTATACACCTTCTCCTTATTTATTAATTCTCCCTCTCAGTTCATTCATCAAGCCAAGTAAAACTGAAGTAAATAAAAAAAAAACTAAAACAAAACTTCAACAAAATACAACTGCATTTAAAACCAGAGATCAAGGGGGGTTTCAGCTTGCATTTCTCAAGCTTGTGCAAATTAAAGGCACTGTTACTATTTCTGGAAGAAGAAGGTGAGTAACATCATTTTCAAAATCTTAAATTAAATATGGATTGCATGCTACTCCTTGAAACAATATGTTCATATGAATTTCAGGCATTATCTGTGTATATATGCAAGTGTGTGTATACTGTGTATTTCCTGTTGTGTTCCCAGCCTCAAATTTCATTCAAAAATTATGTTCTATAAATCTAGGTGCTAATAAATGCTTAAGTATATTTATATCTTATTGATTGATTTATGCCTAAACTAAATATGAAAATGTGTTTATATACTATAAAATGATTGTTATAGCATAGCCTTATGTTAAAAAAAAAATATGTTTAAAAAGAATCAACTTGTATTTGTTCTGGAAACATAAAACCAATGTGAAAAACTTAAATAAGTTAAAATTTAATTTTTAAAATTCTTGAGTTCAGATGTGTGAATCAACTGCTAAGACTAAAACTTGATTTTTGAAACAAGAATCTCTATTTTTAGTTAAGCATTGAAGGTGTAGTTTGGGTTTGATCAAATAAAGGGAATTCGTGAGTCCCTGGTAATTCACTGATTTGTAGGTGTGACGCCCCACCTCTATACCCACGCTAGCCAAGAACATTACCGTGAATGCTGTCAACTAGCACGGAGAATAAGGCTATTGAGGAGCGACCATCCATGTAATTGCTTTGTGCGAGCACCGATATGTCGGATAGTAAAACATGCATTTTATTTCAAGAGGAAATCCGACATACCGATACTAACTCAAAGCTACCACACAGTGGTTATATAAATCCTTCGGAAAACAAATATAGAAATACGCATAACAAAAATCAGTCACAGATAATTCATATCACAAAGGAGGAAGAAGATATGAATATATAATTAACACATGGAAGTGTATATCAGAGTAGTGGTCTAAAAAGATCCACAATAATACAAAAGAATAGCAACACGTGCTATACAAAAGAATACAACTATGAGTCTATATCTCAAGTGTATATAACAAAATAAACTACTAATCTAAGTAGTTTGCCAAAAGTCAAAGTAATGAATCCCTGGGGAGAAGTCAAGCAGAAGAACCTGTAACATCTCGGTCTGACCCGAGTATTATTTAATAATAAAATAATAAACGGATTAGTCTAACTATAAATATCAGATGAAACGATATAGAATAAGAGATATGACTAAACTCATAATAATCACAATGCCAAGCTGTGATATATATAAGTAGTTGAAAATCATCAAGGGATTATTCAATGTCACAAAATCTACACAAGAATCAAAGAAACGTCATACTCCTAATTTCGTTCACCAAGCCATAAATATTGACGATGATATCAATGTCAATCACAAAAGTCAATGACACACAAATTCCAGAATTCAACACACGAAATCCAGAAATCACAAAAGTCAATGACGCACAAATTCACCAATGCACAAGTATAGATAAAGCTTATCAATGGAAATCACGAAAATTGGTGAAGCACAAATTCTAGAAATCATCTCAAGAAATACAGAAATCACAAAAGGGGGGGAAGGCCTATCACAAACAGGAGCACAAGGCTCACCAACACGTGTATCACAAACGGAATGCTAATTCCATGGTTGCTAACCATCACAAATTGAGCTGAAGCTCCACAAACGGCCAGAAGACCATGGGTTGCTACCCCACCAATTTGAGTCGAAACTCCACAAAACGGGGTTTAGTCTCCCTCGCAGACAAAGAGACATCGCACATTGCTAGTTTAAACCATAAAAATGATCGTCATGATCATCAAGAAGTGTCAATTACAGTAAGCTAGTAAATATATGAGCTTAGCTTCATGTCCCATAACCACTAGCTTAACTTAAATATTTACGAACATATTGTAGATCTCCACTAGGAAATTGTCACAAGAGATTCAATCGAACAAGTCCAAGAATCAACCGACGAAGTAAACGCAAGCGCTTCATACCACCTGTTTTACTAAGCCGTTTAATTAGATTTCTCATACGAGTGAGGTAAAGGTTTGTATATACTAATAGATTAGAAAACGGTTTTATAAACGAGTTTGGTATTGAAAATAGAGTTGAAATCGTTTTGAGGAAAGAGTTTTGATATTTACTACTAGTATTGAAACCTTTATATTTTTAAAGTGACAAAACAGAAAAATGATTGTAGAACAATTAACCACCAAAATTCACATTCTAAGACGCGAATAAAGATCCAAAGAAATCGATCCGTATCCATCAAAATGGATATTCCCAAAAATTCCAAGGATAGAAGTCATTAAAGTCGTAGCAACAAGTGGGAAATAACACGAATCGATGAAATTTGGAAACCAAGCAAAAATATGCACAAATAGGCATAATTAGGCAAATTGGTGCAGGCCAGTCGACTGGCTCAAAGGCCCAGTCGACTGATCCAGAAGCAGGGAAAAATAATTTCCTGCAGTCAGTCGACTGACCTAAAAATTCAGTCGACTGAATGCAGGGAAACAGAGGACACGAGCCACTATTTATTGCCTTCGGAATGCCTATATGCTACAGCCAGTCGACTGACCTAAGGGTACAGTCGACTGACTGACACCAAGGCTGTTTTCCAGCCTATGAAATGAAGATGCTATCTTCTTCAAAATGCAATCGGGCGAGCATGGTCACTAGGGGTTTATGCCAATCGACTAGCCGGTCCTATAAGCTCTTCGACGCATCACCAATAACAAGTTCAAACTACAAAGCTACGATTTTTGAAGATTTGAACTCGAAACACTAAAAATTGGAATATACACCAAATCAATCCAAACCAAAACCAAATGCACATGAATATGTGTTAGGTATTCATACCTAACAATCGAAGATAATCATAGACCTAGATGTGAGATTAAAAATCTCACCTTTGAACCCAAACGATTGAAGAAGATGCTTGAAATAATTGGAGAATCAACCACTCTTCAAATCCAACTCAAGAAGCTTGATTCTAAGCTTTAAAAGAAGAACATTCCCTATGTTAGGTTTAGAAAATTTCTGAATTTTGATTAGAGAATGAGTTGGAGAAGAAGAAGAGAAGCTTACCAATGGGTTCTTCTATTAGTTTGGAGCTAGTGTTGATTTGCAAGAGAAAACTAGGGTTTTGGAGTTTTAATTTCCAATCTCTCCCACCATTGATGCTTTAGATTGAGTATTAGGAATTGGAAATGAAGTAAATGAGGAGGAGAGGGGTTGGGACTGAATACATAAGTGGGCTCAGCCCAAACCAAAACCCTAAGTGAAAAAGTAGCGAAAATCAACCTTCTCCAAACATATCGAAGCTTATACTCAAAAAGGTCGCAAACGGCATTTTAAACTCAATGGGAGTGGTCCCGAGTCCTAATTCGACCGTATGTAAAAGGTAGCTTTTTGGACAAAATTCCGAGTATCGATAAAATATTTTAATATAAAATCGACAAATATGCGGGTTGTTACAGACTCCCCTCCTTAAAGAAATTGCGTCCTCGCAATATTTAAGAAGAACATATATAGTAACAATAATAAAAGCATATTCAACACAAAAGAAGTTTGAAATAAGAAGTTCACCTTAAAGAGCACGGGAAAGTAAGTCCGGATGTGTTCGCTCGATGAACTCTCTAGATTCCAAAGAACAATCCTTAGGATTTGAAGACCATTGAACTTTAACAAGCGGAACATCTTTATTTCGCAGACGTTTGACTTCCGAAGCAATGATACGAACAGGATGCTGCTCAAAAGTTAAATTCGGTGAAACTTCAATCTCTTCCACAACACCGGGCTCAAGAATAGAATCGGAATCTCGAAGACACTTCTGAAGTTGAGAAACGTGAAACACGTCATGGATAGCTGAAAATTGAGCCGGTAATAAAAGGCGATAAGCCATGGAACCAATACGTTCAGTGATAGGAAATGGCCCAATATATCGAGGCGCTAACTTTCCCGATCGACTGAAACGTACCACACCTTTCATAGGTGACGCACAAATGAACACAAGATCTCCCACAGAAAATTCTAACTTCCTTCTCCGATTATCGGCATAGGATTTTTCTCTACTCTGGGCTTCTTTCATCCTATGACGAATAAGGTCAATCTTATCTGTGGAATCACGAATAAAATCTGGACCTAAAACCATCTTCTTACCGGCCTCAAGCCAACAAGAAGGAGATTAGCATGGCCTTCCATAGAGTGCCTCGAAAGCTGCCATACCGATACTAGATTGGAAGCTATTATTATAGGAAAATTCAACAAGGGAAATACGATCTTCCCAACTTCCACCAAAATCAAGAACACATGCACGAAGAAGATCTTCAAGAGTTTGATTCACACGCTCAGTTTGTCCATCGGACTGAGGATGATAAGCGGTGCTAAAATTAAGCTTCGTTCCCAAAGCTTTTTGAAGACCCTTCCAAAATCCACTAGTAAACAATGGATCACGGTCGCTAATAATAGAAGTAGGAACTCCATGTAATTTAACAATCTCTTTAACAAATAGCTTGGCCAAAAGAGGAACGGTTCGGTTAGACCGAACGGGAATAAAATGGGCAGATTTAGTAAGCCTATCAACAATCACCCATAAGCTATCATGACCCGAACGAGAACGGGGAAGGCCATCTATAAGATCCATGGAAATTTGATCCCACTTCCAAATTGGAATTTCTAAAGGTTGCAATAACCCACCGGGCCTTTGATGTTCGGCCTTAACGAGTTGGCAAGTCATGCAACGCTTAACCAAGTTAGCGATGTCAAGTTTCATTCCCTCCCAATAATAAAGTCGCTTCATATCCGCGTACATTTTGCTACTTCCGGGATGAATGGTAAATTTAGAACGATGGGAATCTTCTAAAATATCTTTACGAAGATCACCAATATTTGGTACGATAAGTCTACCAAATTTTCGAATTCCGCCACGAGAATCGTTATCAAAGTCTTTCAAACTTTTAATATCAATTTTATCCTTAATATTTTGGCCAAGAAGAGCCAATTCAGGATCTAGCCTTTGAGCTTCAAGAATGCGGTCTAGAAGAGAAGGATGAGCCTCAAGGCTACATAAAACAAGAGATTAACATAAATCGGAAATACGGTCTCGAATTTCACAAGTGGATAAAATCTCGAGATCGTTCCATTCGGATATCATCATAGAAACAACAGCTTGTTGTTTACGGCTAAGAGCATCGGCGACACGATTACCCTTACCGGGAGTATAAAGAATATCAAGATCATATGGTGCAAGAAATTCGAGCCAACGCTGTTGACGCAAATTAAGTTCCTTTTGAGAGAATAAATACTTCAAGGACTTACGATCGGTATAAAGAACAAATTTCTCTCCTAAAAGATAATGACGCCAAATACGAAGGGAGAAAACAACAGCCGCGAGCTCTAAATCATGAGTGGAATATCTAGTCTCAGCAGGCTTCAATTGCCTAGAAGAATAAGAAATAACACGTTCTCTTTGCATAAGAACGGCACCCAAACCAACGCGACTAGCATCGGCATAAACAACGAAATCTTGATTCCCCTCGGGAATAACAAGAATAGGAGCATCTGAAAGGAGTTCTTTTAGTTTCTGAAAAGAAGTTTCACATTTGTCCGACCAAATGTATTTAATACCTTTCTTCGTTAAGCTAGTGAGAGGCACGACAATCTTAGAAAAGTCTTTAATGAAACAACGGTAATAGCCCGCCAATCCGAGAAAGCTGCATATTTCAGTCACACTCTCAGGTTTCTTCCAACTTTGAATCGCTTCAATCTTTGAAGGATCCACGGAAATTCCGGATTCGGAAATAATATGACCGAGAAACTTCACACGATATTGCCAAAAATGACATTTAGAAAATTTTGCTTTCGATTGATTACTCCTAAGAGTTTCCAACACAATCCGAAGATGCTTCTCATGTTCCTCCTCGGTTTTTGAATCCACAAGAATATCATCAATAAAGATGAGAACAAATCGATCGAGGAAGTCTTTGAAAACTCTATTCATAAGGTCAACGAAATAAGCTGGAGCATTCGTTAAACCAAATGGCATAACAAGCCAGTCATAAGATCCATAACGAGTTCGGAACGATGTCAAAGGAATGCTATCCTCTGCAATACGAAGCTGATGAAATCCACTAGCTAAGTCTAATTGTGAAAAGACTCTAGCACCACTAAGTTGATCGAATAGATCATCAATTCGAGGTAAAGGATATTTATTTTTGATAGTAAGATCATTAAGCTTGCGGTAGTCAACGCAAAGCCTAAGTGTTCCATCGGATTTCTTCACAAAAATAGCTGAAGCTCCCCAAGGCGAGGAACTAGAGCGAATAAATTGCTTCGTCTCCAATTCGGATAATTGTTTACGCATCTCCTCATTTTCCTTATTGGACATACGATACGGAGGACGAGTGATAGGTTGAGCTCCAAGAATAAGATTAATTCTGAACTCAATTGCTCGCTTAGGTGGTAATCCTAAAACGGGCTCGAATATGTCGGAAAATTCACGAACGAGGTTAATAAGAGAAATAATATCACCCTCATCATCATCATCGTCATCACGAGGATTTAAAGAATATAAAGATGCAACCAAGCTGGAATCTGAATCTTTAAGATTAATAGAAATCTGCTTAACAGATTGAGGATGTCGAAGATGAATAGTCCGCTCAGGACATAGGATATGAGCTTCATAACGGTTAAGCCAATCCATTCCCAAAATCATTCCAAAGCCTAAATAACGCATGACATGCAAATCGGCTCGGAAAGAAAAATCACACAAAATAATCTCGACATCTTTACACAATAAACTGATTGTCGCGGATCCACCAACCGGATTCGCAATTCTCAAAGAAGTCATTAAACCCAAAACATCCAAAGATAAAGTATCAACAAGTTCTTCTGATATAAAAGAATGGGACGCACCCGTATCGAAAAGAACTCGAATAGGATGATCACGAAATAAAATAATTCCATCAAGGATAGAATGAGAAATACCTTGATTTCGAGATGTGTTGCCAGGGGCTTGAGAAACATTCAACTTTCCCTCCTTCTTACCCTGAAGCTTGGGACATGAAGATATAACATGACCGGGACCTTTGCAGTAGCGACAAGAGAAAGACTCTGGACACTTGTTCGCGTAATGGTCCTTCAAACCACAATTATAGCATTCCCCACGACCAAAGGAAGAAGTCTTTTCCACGGGGGTTGCTTATTTCCCTTTCTTATTAGGATAAGGACCCTTGAATTTATTAGTCCTTTTCTTGTTGTTGTTGAAGCTCGGTTTGGAACCCACCACTTCAACATCATTCTCCCTATCCGCCTCTTCAAGACGAAGAGTGATATCAATGAGTTGGTCGAAAGAAACTTCTAAATTTAGAAATAATGGCTTCTTGAGATTTCTGTTTAAGCCATAGACGAACCTATGGTTCTTCTTTAAAGGGGTGTTGATCTATTCAACCCCATATTTGGAAAGCGATTCGAAGGAGGCGACGTAATCAGTCACTGAGGACTCACCTTGAACAAGGTCTATAAATCGTCGAGCCAATGTCACCTTCTCTGCTTCTGGTACAAATTTCAACTCGAAGCGTTCCCAGAATTTCTCCCAGGTGAGATCCGCTTCATTAATCTCAGAAATAAGAAGCTCGTACCAGTCCAATGCTCTTTCTCGGAGCATACTAGAGGCCACCTGAACTCGGTGAAGGTCAATAAGATTCATGCGAGAAAAGATTCGATCGCATGACCTTAGCCAAGCCTGTACTTCAATAATAGTTTCGGAACCTTTGAATGGCTCCCCACCCAAATTAGTGCAATCGCTGCACAAGCGTGCAAACCCCGACTTTGGGTGAGTAGGTTCCGGGTCAGCTCCAGCTGCTTGAGCATTTGTCACTAAATCAAGAAGCCGTTGAGCAATCATTAAAACTCCATCTTGGGGTGGAACACTAGACGGTACGGCTCTGGGACGGCCTGGTCTAGACATCCCTCTTCCTTTAGAAAGAAAGAAGAATAAGAAAAAGGTTATTCACCAAATAACTATCAAGAAATCTTGATAAATAAAACAAGGAATCATAAAAGAAAATAGGATAGAATGGTACGAAGACTCGAATTAAATCCTAAAGCACGACTCCTAAGATGGACTTAGGACGATGATCCTTGTTATAATATTCCATATTGTTCCGAAGTTTGGCTCCGATACCAAGCTGTGACGCCCCACCTCTGTACCCACGCTAGCCAAGAACATTACGGTGAATGCTGTCAACTAGCACGGAGAATAAGGCTGTTGAGAAGCGACCATCCATGTAATTGCTTTGTGCGAGCACCGATATGTCAGATAGTAAAACATGCATTTTATTTCAAGAGGAAATCCGACATACCGATACTCACTCAAAGCTACTACACAATGGCTATATAAATCCTTCGGAAAACAAATATAGAAATACGCATAACATAAATCAGGCACAGATAATTCATATCACAAAGGCGGAAGAAGATATGAATATATAATTAACACATGGAAGTGTATATCAGAGTAGTGGTCTAAAAAGATCCACAATAATACAAAAGAATAGCAACACGTGCTATACAAAAGAATACAACTATGAGTCTATATCTCAAGTGTATATAACAAAATAAACTACTAATCTAAGTAGTTTGCCAAAAGTCAGAGTAATGAATCCCTGGGGAGAAGTCAAGCAGAAGCACCTGTAACATCTCGGTCTGACCCGAGTATTATTTAATAATAAAATAATAAACGGATCAGTCTAACTATAAATATCAGATGAAACGATATAGAATAAGAGATATGACTAAACATATAATAATCACAATGCCAAGCTGTGATATATATAAGTAGTTGAAAATCATCAAGGGATTATTCAATGTTACAAAATCTACACAAGAATCAATGAAACGTCATACTCCTAATTTCGTTCACCAAGCCATAAATATTGACGATAATATCAATGTCAATCACAAAAGTCAATGACACAGAAATTCCAGAATTCAACACAAGAAATCCAGAAATCACAAAAGTCAATGATGCACAAATTCACCAATGCACAAATATCGATAAAGCTTATCAATGGAAATCACGAAAATTGGTGAAGCACAAATTCTAGAAATCATCTCAAGAAATCCAGAAATTCCAAAAGGGGGGAAGGCCTATCACAAACGGGAGCACAAGGCTCACCAACACGTGTATCACAAACGAAATGCTAATTCCATGGTTGCTAACCATCACAAATTGAGCCGAAGCTCCACAAACGGCCCGAAGACCATGGATTGCCACCCCACCAATTTGAGTCGAAACTCCGCCAAACGCGGTTTAGTCTCCCTCGCAGACAAAGAGACATCGCACATTGCTAGGCTAAACCATAAAAATGATCGTCATGATCATCAAGAAGTGTCAATTACAGTAAGCTAGTAAATATATGAGCTTAGCTTCATGTCCCATAACCACTAGCTTAACTTAAATATTTACGAACAAATTGTAGATCTCCACTAGGAAATTGTCACAAGAGATTCAATCGAACAAGTTCAAGAATCAACCAACGAAGTAAACGCAAGCGTTTCATACCACCTGTTTTACTAAGCCGTTTAATTAGATTTCTCATACGAGTGAGGTAAAGGTTTGTATATACTAATAGATTGGAAAACAGTTTTATAAACGAATTTGGTATTGAAAATAGAGTTGAAATCGTTTTGAGGAAAGAGTTTTGATATTTACTACTAGTGTTGGAACCTTTATATTTTTAAAGTGACAAAACACAAAAATGATTGTAGAACAATAAACCACCAAAATTCACATTCAAAGACGCGAATAAAGATCCAAAGAAATCGATCTGAATCCATCAAAATGGATATTCCCAAAAATTCCAAGGATAGAAGTCATTAAAGTCGTAGCAACAACAAGTGGGAAATAACACGAATCGATGAAATTTGGAAATCAAGCAAAAATATGCACAAATAGGCATAATTTGGCAAATTGGTGCAGGTCAGTCGACTGACTCAAAGGTCCAGTCGACTGATCCAAAAGCAGGGAAAAATAATTTCCTGCAGTCAGTCGACTGAATTCAGGGAAAGAGAGGACCCGAGCCTCTAGTTATTGCCTTCGAAATGCCTATGTGCTACAGCCAGTCGACTGACCTAAGGGTCCAGTCGACTGACTGGCACCAAGGCTGTTTTCCAGCCTATGAAATGAAGATGCTATCTTCTTCAAAATGCAATCGGGCGAGCATGGTCACTAGGGGTTTATGCCAATCGATTACCCGGTCCTATAAGCTCTTCGGCGCATCACCAATAACAAGTTCAAACTACAAAGCTATGATTTTTGAAGATTTGAACTCGAAACACTAAAAATTGGAATATACACCAAATCAATCCAAACCAAAACCAAATGCACATGAATACGTGTTAGGAATTCATACCTAACAATCAAAGATAATCATAGACCTAGATGTGAGATTAAAAATCTCACCTTTGAACCCAAACGATTGAAGAAGATGCTTGAAATCAATGGAGAATCAACCACTCTTCAAATCCAACTCAAGAAGCTTGATTCTAAGCTTTAAAAGAAAAACATTTCCTATGTTATGTTTAGGAAATTTCTGAATTTTGATTAGAGAATGAGTTGGAGAAGAAGAAGAGAAGCTTACCAATGGGTTCTTCTATTAGTTTGGAGCTAGAATTGATTTGCAAGAGAAAACTAGTGTTTTGGAGTTTTAATTTCCAATCTCTCCCACCATTGATGCTTTAGCTTGAGAATTAGGAATTGGAAATGAAGTAAATGAGGAGGAGAGGGGTTGGGACTGAATACATAAGTGGGCTCAGCCCAAACCAAAACCCTAAGTGAAAAAGTAGCAAAAATCAACCTTCTCCAAACATATCGAAGCTTATACTCAAAAAGGTCGCAAACGGCATTTTAAACTCAATGGGAGTGGTCCCGAGTCCTAATTCGACCGTATGCAAAAAGTAGCTTTTCGGACAAAATTCCGAGTATCGATAAAATATTTTAATATAAAATCGACAAATATGCGGGTTGTTGTAGTAGGACTCGGAGTTTGGTCTAAAGCTAGTTTGATGATCGTAGATTAAGGGGAAAATGTCAAGAAGAATTATCAAATCGTTTTGGAGGAGAGCGACGTGGATTTGGGTCTGTAACCCTAGTTTTTACTGGGTAGAATATGTTGATTCGTTCACTTCCCCTAATTGATCGAGTGCTATACGGTTTCGAGAGAGGGTAGCTTGGTCATAGATGAGTGCGTGGCTGGAATTTCAATGGTTCTGGTGGACGAGGTTGCGGAGGCGACGCGATTTTCAGGTTTGGGGGTGGCGTGCCTTGATGTTCCAGGTTTCGACCTGATGCTCATATTCAGTTCCAAGTTTTGAATCGAGAGCTCGATCTTGATTCGAGCTAGAGTGATGTCTTCTGGGGGTCGTGATCATCTCTGATGATGATGGGTGATGTAAAGCAAGTGGAGGTGGTGGCCGGAAAAGGCCAAAATCACGGTGCACGTGCACGGGGCAGTTTAGTTTTCTGGTGAAGATGAGTGGAGCAGTGAATTTGTACTCGAGTGTTTACCCGAGTTGTTTCGTGAATTTGTCGAAGTAAAGGTGGTTTGGACTCGAAGTTTTTCAATGTCGCCTCGGGTTTTTTGTTTGTTACAGTTTTTTTTTGAGACCTGCTGCCCTGTTTTAAAAATTAAAATAAAGTGTAAAAGCTAGTTTAAATGAAAGGTAAAGTTTTAAAAAAATAGTTTAAATCAAGGTTTATAAACAAAGATTAAAATCAAGTTTAAATCGAAGTTAAAAATATGGATTCAAGTTTTCTTGAATTAAAATCTGGAATTTAACATCAGTTTAATTCGGAAAGTGTTTTTTTAGCAAGTTTATATTAAATATTTTTTTTTTTAAAAAAATAGATTTATTTTCAAACAAATGTTTACACTTGAATTTTGATAAACTTTTTTTTTATAAAAGGGTTTTTGAATGAAAGTACATGATTGTTTTTAACTTGAATTTGCAAGTTAAATGATTAATAGCTTAATTTTAAATAAAAATTAAGTAATCTAATTTAAAACTTTTCTTATATAAGCTTCATATATAAGTAAACAATATACCTTACATTGTTTAAGAGTTTTATAATTATATTTAAGAGTTTTAAATGATAAATCATTTTGAATCTTAAATTCAAAATGAAATTTAAATTTAAATTCAAAAGCGTAATGTTCCACACCTTAATATTAATTAAGTCATTAATAAAGAAATAAATTATCTTATAGATAATTAAGGTATTAAATGATTTGATCAATAAGGTAATTAAAGAATGATTTATTTTATTTATAAATTAAATTAATTAGAAATGATTAAAAATGAACCAATCTAAGATAATTTCTTAAGAAAGTGATTAAGAAATGTTATTAGTTAATGAAGATAATTAACTAAGGATCATTAAGTATTGATTAAGGTGATTAATTTTAATAAATAATTGGATTAATTAATTTAGATAATCAATTATGAATTGTTTAAATGTAATTACTAAATGAAAGTAATTAAGGATTAATCGCTTATAGTAATAAATTTTGGATCTTTTGATTAATTAAAGGTAATTAATTATGAAATTGGTTTAAAGGGTTGATTTAATTAATAAGAATAATTTAATTAATTAAAGTGTTTGATAAATTAATTTATATCAAATGATTGGAATTAATTAATCAGAATTGGAAAATAAATTCATAAGTAAACAAATATAATTGGAAATTAATTTAATTAATCCTGTTTATAAATAATTATCAAATGCTTGACCTTACTTATGAATGATTGTATTGTATGAGGTGCCTTGAATTGATTGTCCTATCTGATCTGTGATATTTTATTCTGTAATTGTGGTATGTATAATTTATTCATTTATTAATGATACATTTATATATTATCTGTGAATCCATGAATGAAGATAAACGTTATAGTTTATATCGCTTATCACCTATATTTCTGTGATTTGATCTATAATGATTGAATGATGTTGCACTATTGTGTTAAACCCCTGGACCACACCATACACACACAATTATGGATTTCACGAGGAAATCAATTAAGTCACATATTTTGAAATAGTTTTAAATTTGAATATTAGAATTCAAATGGTTGGATATGAATTGGGTTTAAAGTGAAATCTTTTAAAAATGGAATTTCAAAGATGAAATTTATTTCGAGTAACTTGATTGAGTTTGAAATTTAAATATTTTAATTTAAATTTGAATTCAATATTTGAAATTGAATTCCATAATTTGGAAACTAGGGTTTAGAAGGCTATTGAACTTTATAGGTTAAACTATTTTAAAGGTATTGATTTGGGAATTTGTATTTAATTTCAAAGGTTTTAACTTGTGTAAATAAAATTGGATCTTTCTAAAATAAATTCGTTTTCAAATAATAAAAGCTTTCATATGAATAGTGAACTTCCTAATTTCGTTAAAAAGGATTTCAAGTTAAAAATGAAAATGATTTTCCAAGTTATGGAAACGGTTTGAAAGCTATAAGTTTAATCTTTAATTTAAAGATTTTAAAACAAGTTAATCCAATTGAAATGCTAATTGTTTTGAAATATATAAATAAATCTTTGTGAAACTAAGTAAACTTTATGGAAAAAAAATCTTTTGTTTAAAGATTTGAAAATGGTAATTTGTTTAAACCATTTGAAAAAAAGTTTTGAATTATTAAGTTGTGACTTAATTGAAATCCCATATCCATATGTTTTAAATATTTTCGCTCACTATTCGGTTTAGCCGGAAAAGGACCTTTGTGTCGTATAACCCATTCCGAATATGTGATTTGACCTTATGGATAGCATTTGAAGATCGGTGGGGAAGACCGAGTATTTGCGAGAGCGATAGGATGACCTATCGATTGTCTCTGCACCGAGTCGCGCCGGTATAGAGACTCCCTAAGTGATAGGAAATCCGATCGGGGTTGTGAATACCCGGATTGCAAGGACTTCTTTGGAAGTGCCTTCGGTTCTGTTCGAACCCAGAACAGACTTGTACGGATTGTTATGTATGACATTACAATTTGAGATATAAAGCTGATTTCTTTCAAATATATTTCTGTTGGTGGCGGAGAATTTATTCTCTTAGCTTAACACCCTTCTCTGAGACTGATGCAGCGCAATCTGAAAAATCACAAGTCGTACGTCGCTCACGACCTATTGAAGGTCGCCCACGACCTAACAGTAATGATCTGCGACCTATGGAAGTTGGTTTGCCTGGAAAATTAAGTCGCTCAGATTTTAGGTCGCGAACGACCTATCCGGAACGACCTAGCAAATATTGCTTACGAGCCAACAAACGTGTTTTAGGTCGGCAACGACCTAGGGAAGACACGCGATATAACTTAGGTCGCATACAACCTAACAAGCTGAAGGAAACAGGACAATGGAAAGGCCGCATGTTTTTAAGCCGCTCCAATTTAATGTTCAACGACCTACGACCTAAGGTAGGTCGCGGAAGGGGTTACGACCTATGTTAGGTCGCGTGCAAAGTTAAGTCGTTGATGGTTTTAGGTCGCTGAAGCTCAATCTGAAGACGTGTTTTCTTAAGTCGCTCGAGTGTTGTGTCGTTTGTATTTTAGGTCATAGCTTTTGTTGCCGCTGTCATGAGTCCTGTGCTTTTTTTCTTTTTATAAGCCGCGGACGACCTAAGTAAGTCGGTGGTACTGTTTAGTTGAACCGTGAGATGTTGTAGCCTATAAATAGGCATTGTGTTGGTCATTTGTAACGGGTTAATGGTTGAATAAACTTTTGTTTGTTAGCTTTGTGCTTTCACTAAATTGGTAGTTGAGTGTGATCTCCTATCTCCACTTTCGGTTATTCGAGTGCGCTCGAATCAACGATCGTTGAAGCCAATTCACGGTATTAAGTGCGCTTGATCAACGTTTGAAGAATTGTAGATCTTCTTTCACGGTATCGTGCGCGATCAATGTGGCGAAGATAGCTAGAATTCGGTATCTTTGTGATCAACGAATTTGGGCATTTCAGTATCTTAAATCCACCGTTTGCTACTTTCATCGATCTATTTCGTTTTCGTTAAATATCCGCTACGTCAGTTTGGTGTCAGAGCAAGATTTAGCCAATCACAGCTAAGCTGAGACTTGGAGCCAAGGAATTTGATGTTGAAGTTCATCGTGTTCATCTTGAAGTTGCAACAAGTTAGAAGCTTACGATCCATTTCATTTTGTATCAAAGTTGGAAAGGTGTTTGAGTTATAGCCGAGAGTTGAAGAATCACTTTGATATCATTTGTTGAAGTATTATGAAGTTCAATCATGCCACCAAGGAGAGCTAATCGTCATCAGAATATTGAAGCGTTGTATAGAAGAGAAGAGGCCGAGCAAATGGAACAACGTATTAATGAGAAGTTTGATGAAGGCATTGGAAAGTTAGAGAAGTTGATGAATGATTTAAATCAAAACCAAAGGAGGAGATCACCAATCTCGAACCATGGAGGAAACCGAGTTTCACCATCGATTACGGAAGCGAGAAGGGTATCACCGCAATCTTTTAGAGAGAGAAGAGAAGCATCAATTTCATCAAAGAGAGATCACCATGACTATGGACATGAAGAGAGGAGAAATCCACGTGAGTTTGAAGATGCACCATATAGAGATGAAGAGAGACATAGTAGAAGGGACATGCGTGATCAAAGGGATGATAATGGTCCAGATCGATATAGACGAGCATTTGAATATGATGAAGAGGGTGATAGAGCTAGCATTCATTATCGAGATCGAGACCAAGTCCGAAATTCATATCGAGATGTTGATGAAGATCGTCGATGGGAGTCGTGTATGAAGATGGAAATTCCAGAGTTTAAAGGTGGAATGGTAGTTGAAGAATTCTTAGATTGGTTGTCAAATGTTGAAGAGATCTTTGATTTCAAGGAGGTTCCTGAGAATAGAAGAGTGAAGTTAGTTGCTACAAGTTTAAGGGGAAGAGCTTTGGCGTGGTGGCAGCAAACTAAACTTACACGGGAGAGAATGGGAAAGTCGAAGATTGATTCATGGGAGAAGATGAAGAAGTTGATGAGAGCTACATTTTTACCTTACAACTATCAATCACTCATGTACCATAGATTACAGAATCTGAGGCAAGGGACGAAGACAGTTAATGATTATGCGGATGAATTTTACCAACTCATTGCTAGAAATGATATTATGGAGATGGAAGAACAGCTAACTGCTAGATTTGTTGGAGGGTTGCGAATGCAGATCCAGGATATGGTTAATATGTTTGATCCAAGATCTGTGGCGGAGGCACATCAGAAAGGGTTGGCTTGGGAGAAGCAGGGAAGGCGTGGAGGTGGTGTGTTTACTAATTCCAACAATCAAGTGAAGGGTGTTAGTGGAAGTTCTAATGTTCCTAAATCTGTCGCAAAACCAATTGTGAATGAAGTTGCGAAGGCGAGGGTCAACAACAGTTTCAAATGTTACAATTGTCAAGAAATGGGTCACAAGAGTAATGAATGTCCGAAGCCAAGGAAACGAACTATGATTGTTGAAGTTGAAGGTGAGGGTGAAGGTTATCCTAGTCCAGTTGAGGAGGAAGAACAGGATGTCGCGTCAGAAGATGAAGGATGTAACCTAATGATGCGGAGGTCTTGTTTAATACCGAAGCAGGAAGAAGAGGCTAGTTGGTTGAGGAGTAACATCTTTCAGTCCACGTGCACTATTCTGGGAAAGGTTTGTAAGTTTGTGATTGATGCAGGAAGTTGTGACAATATTCTTTCTACTGAAGCCGTGAGGAAGTTGAAGCTGAAAACGGAGAAGCATCCAAATCCTTACAAATTAGCGTGGTTGAGAAAAGGAGGAGAAGTGAAGGTGGACATGCGAGTTCGAGTTCCATTTTCTATTGGAAAGAAATATAAAGATGAGATTTGGTGTGATGTGGTTGAGATGGATGTTTGTCATTTGCTTTTGGGAAGACCATGGCAGTATGATCGAGCAGTACAGCATGACGGTCGAACCAATAGCTACAGTTTTATGTTTGAAGGTGTTAAGATTATTTTGGTTCCAAAGAAGAGACAACAAGAAGAAAGCAAGTCAGAAGAGATTGAGGAGCTGAAGACTTTATTGACTTTAAAAGAATTTGTTGAAGAAGTAGAGGAGAGTCCTGAAGTGTTTTTGTTGATCGGACATGAAGCGACTGAATCTGTTGAAATTCCAGAGGAAGTGAAGCCAGTATTGGAAGAATTCAGTGATGTGTTTCCTGAAGAGTTGCCAACGGAGTTGCCACCGTTGAGGGATATTCAGCATTAGATTGATCTTGTGCCAGGATCAGTGTTACCTCACAGTCCACATTACCGAATGAGTCCCAAGGAGCATGAAGAACTGAGAAGGCAGGTGGAGGAGTTATTAGAACATGGGCGTGTTCAGGAGAGCTTGAGTCCTTGTGCAGTGCCAGCGTTATTGGTACCCAAGAAGGATGGTTCGTGGAGAATGTGTACGGATAGTCGGGCTCTAAACAAGATCACCGTGAGATATAGATTTCCTATGCCGCGGTTTGATGATTTGATTGACCAGTTGAGTGGAGCTATTGTGTTTTCAAAGATTGACTTGAAGAGTGGATACAATCAAATTCGTATTAGACCGGGTGACGAGTGGAAGACTGCTTTCAAAACCAGGGAAGGTTTATACGAATGGTTGGTTATGCCATTTGGTTTATCGAATGCACCGAGTACTTTTATGAGAGTGATGAACCAGATTTTCAGACCATTCATTGGGAAGTTCGTGGTTGTTTACTTTGATGATATTTTAATCTATAGTGGGAGTATGGAAGAACACATCCAACATTTGCGTGAAATACTGTTGATTCTACGACAGGAGAAATTTTATGGTGCCACAAAGAAGTGTGTGTTCTTGACACATAGTGTTTTGTTTCTGGGATATGTTTTGTCGAAGGAAGGAATTCAAGTGGATAAAAGTAAAGTAGAAGCTGTCAGGAGTTGGCCACAACCAAAGACAATTACTGAAGTGAGGAGTTTTCATGGATTGGTATCTTTCTATCGAAGATTCATTCCACATTTTAGTAGTGTGATGGCATCTATAACCGACTGCATGAAGGGAAAGAAGTTTGAGTGGTCAGAGAAAGCAGGGATTGCTTTTGAGAAAATTAAGACACTATTGACGACAGCACCAATTCTAGTTTTACCAGATTTTCAGTTGTTGTTTGAGTTACATACTGATGCATCGAAGGTTGGGGTTGGTGGAGTTTTGAGTCAGAAAGGAAGACCAGTTGCTTATTTCAGTGAGAAGTTGTCTGGAGCTAAGTTGAGATATAGCACTTATGATATTGAGTTTTACACAATTGTTCAAGCAGTGAAGCATTGGAGACATTATCTGTTTCAGAAGGAGTTTGTTCTCTATACAGATCATGAAGATTTGAAGCATTTGCAAGGGCAGGATAAGATTTCAGCTAGGCACGCTTCATGGGTCGCGTATTTACAACAGTTTACTTTTGCTATTAAACAAAAATCAGGGGTGACAAATCGTGTAGCTGATGCATTGAGTAAGAGGAATCATTTGTTGACGACAATGAAAGTTGAAGTGACAGGGTTTGAACTATTGCCAGAGTTGCTTGAAGAAGATCCTTACTTTATGAAATGTGTTGAGAAAGTCAAGGACGGGAGTACTGATGAATTCGTGTTGATAGATGGATTCTTATTCAAAGGGAATCAATTATGTATACCAGATTGCAGCTTGAGAATGAAAATTGTGAAAGAGTTGCACGAAGAAGGACATGTGGGTAGAGATCGAACATTGCAGTTGATTTCTCAGTCTTATTATTGGTCGTCAATGAGAAGGGAAGTTGAAAGGTTTGTGCGTAGATGTCATGTTTGTCAGGTTTCGAAAGGAACAGCTACAAATGCGGGATTATATATGCCATTACCTGTTCCTACAAAACCATGGGTAGACATTAGCATGGATTTCGTGTTGGGTTCGCCGAGAACTCAAAGGGGGAATGACTCTATATACGTTGTGGTGGATCGTTTCTCGAAGATGGTACATTTTATTGCTTGTAAGAAGACGGCGGATGCTGTTCATGTTGCTCAGTTATTTTTCAAAGAAAGCTATCGACTTCTTGGATTGCCAGAATCTATTGTGTCGGATAGGGATACTCGTTTTCTAAGTCATTTTTGGTTGAGTATGTGGAAGATGGTCGGAACAAAGCTGAATTTTAGTAGCGCCTACCATCCGCAAACAGATGAACAAACGGAGGTTGTGAACAGATCGTTGGGGAATTTATTGAGATGCTTGGTGAAAGATAATCTGAAAAGCTGGGATGTGAAGTTATGTCAGGCAGAGTTTGCTCATAATCGTGCGGTGAATCGTAGTACAGGTTTCAGTCCATTTCAGATTGTTTATTCAAATTTACCAAAGGGGCCGTTGGATATAACCGTAGTGCCACAACCAAAGGGGACCGTTAAACGAACTACTGATTTTGTTGATGCTTTGAAGGAGTGTCATAGAATCGTTCAGGAACGATTGGAGAAGACAAATGAGAAGTATAAGCGAACTGCAGATTTAAAGCGACGAAGTGTTGAATTTAACGAAGGTGATTTGGTTTACGCAGTGTTGACAAAAGATCGTTTTCCGGTAGGAACATACAATAAATTGAAGGCGCGAAAAATTGGTCCAGTAGAAATTTTGAAGAAAATCAATGAGAATGCGTATCAATTGAAGTTACCAGATGATGTTCATACTTCTGATGTTTTCAACGTCAAATACCTAATTCCGTTTCATGGAAAAAAACTTGTTGTGGAAAAAGATGGTGAAAATTCGAGGTCGAATTTCTGTCAACCGGGGGAGGATGATGCAGCGCAATCTGAAAAATCACAAGTTGTAGGTCGCTCACGACCTATTGAAGGTCGCCCACGACCTAACAGTAGTGATCTGCGACCTATGGAAGTTGGTTTGCCTGGAAAATTAAGTCGCTCAGATTTTAGGTCGCGAACGACCTATCAGGAATGACCTAGCAAATATTGCTTACGAGCCAACAAACGTGTTTTAGGTCGGCAACGACCTAGTGAAGACACGCGATATAACTTAGGTCGCATACAACCTAACGAGCTAAAGGAAACAGGACAATGGAAAGGCCGCATGTTTTTAAGCCGCTCCAATTTAATGTTCGACGACCTACGACCTAAGGTAGGTCGCGGAAGGGGTTACGACCTATGTTAGGTCGCGTACAAAGTTAAGTCGCTGATGGTTTTAGGTCGCTGAAGCTCAATCTGAAGACGTGTTTTCTTAAGTCGCTCGAGTGTTGTGTCGTTTGTATTTTAGGTCGTAGCTTTTGTTGCCGTTGTCATGAGTCGTGTTTTTTTTCTTTTTATAAGCCGCGGACGACCTAAGTAAGTCAGTGGTACTGTTTAGTTGAACCGTGAGATGTTGTAGCCTATAAATAGGCATTGTGTTGGTCATTTGTAACGGGTTAATGGTTGAATAAACTTTTGTTTGTTAGCTTTGTGCTTTCACTAAATTGGTAGTTGAGTGTGATCTCCTATCTCCACTTTCGGTTATTCGAGTGCGCTCGAATCAACGATCGTTGAAGCCAATTCACGGTATCAAGTGCGCTTGATCAACGTTTGAAGAATTGTAGATCTTCTTTCACGGTATCATGCGCGATCAACGTGGCGAAGGTAGCTAGAATTCGGTATCTTTGTGATCAACGAATTTGGGCATTTCAGTATCTTCAATCCACCATTTGCTAATTTCATCAATCTATTTCGTTTTTGTTAACTATCCGCTATGTCAGAGACGTACGAGCTCATAGGTTATGTAGTTGAAGGTTATCAGCGATATATTCCCATCTTGGTAATGTGGCATGCTGAGTGTTGCTGTGAAATGATCATTGTTTGATCATTTGTGATATGATCATTTATTTGATCATTTATCTTTGTGATCATTACTTTGATCATTTGTTGACCCAAAGCATGGCTTTGTACCAAAGCGTGGCTTTGTGGACGAGACTTCATCGAGCCTCACAAACCGGTAATGGTCGAAACAGGAATTGTGCGGCAAGGTTTTCAGGGATAGCTTCCCTAGGGTAGGACCATTCCTTCAGGAAAGGGGTAGTATCATGGTATGGGGCCCAGATACTTACTCATGTGGATACACTATATCTATTACTGTGTGGTGTTGTTGGAATCGAGGCCTCGTAATAATGGTCCAAAATGACCGGGGGTGGTATATCTAAGGTTTCTTACTCCCTGGGAAAGGGGTAGCCGGCCTTGTTTGGCAGAGATCCATTTGGAATGCTCGGGGACGTCCTTCCAGAGGCGTTCCATTTCGGGGTTTGGGAAGTTCCTTTGCCCGACCATTTGTTGGAAATCCATTCTTCAAATACGTACCCTGTACGGTTTTAGTTGTATTACCTGCCATCTACTTATGGTGGCGCCCCACTGTTTGGATGGTAGCTATAGTAGGCATAGTTCGAAATGTCTATGTTGGCTAAGATTTATATCTTTACTTTCGAAATGATTTTTTACTACACTATGCACTAGTAATAATATCAAATGTTTCTTTTTAATCCGTATCAAGCATCTTTGACTATCATAAGGAGAAATCTCCTCCGATTCTGCGTTTGCATTGTGTGTGTGTGCGGGAGGCCTTATGGTAGTCTCATTTTCTAAAAAGCATTGCGAATTGATTTTAAAATATTTCGTTGTTTTTTTTTAAAGATAAACTGTTTTTGTTGCTCACACCAGTCCCATGACTGATCCGGAGTTTATTGTTTCTTTCCTAAACTCTGGATGCTCAAAATTTTCTACACGAGCAGTCTAGAGTTGGGTTTTTCAGATAGTCAGGTTTAGTAGGTTATCTGGAGCTAGTTCAGTCTTTGGATTTGGACGAGACTTGCTTATCTTTGTGCATCGTTATTGGGAGTTCGTGCTACTGCTGGAGTTCTTCCTTGAAGACTATCTTAGAGTTATATTTTTCCGCTACTAGATGTTATCTATTTCCCTTTTCTGTTGCTATTCTATTGTATCATATCTCTGATGTATATTGATATCTATTGGATCATCTGTTGCATCGGATATTGTATCAAAGTTGTATATCAATGTATTATTCTTTTATTCCGCTGTGTTATTTACTTAATGTTGTTATAAGCTCCGGCGAATCGGATTTGAACGGTCGAATCTACGGCATTCGAATACGATATGAAGTATGGATGTCGATTTTCGAGCGCGAAAAATTCGCGTCGTTACAGCAAAACAAAAGGAAAAAATATCTTATGCATCTGGGAAATTTGATAAAACCCAGATCAGATATGCTACATATGAAAAAGAATTACTTGCTATTAAAATAGCAATTAAAAGTTTGAAATTTTATTTATTAAATAGACATTTTGTTATAGAAATAGATATTAAATCTGTTGCCCAGTTCTTAAAAAAGAGAACAATAAATAATCCAGAAGAAAATCATAGAAGAATTAGGATTGCTATGTACTTAGAAATCTATAATTATGATGTTAAATATATTCCTGGCTACACTAATTTTATAGCCGATTATCTTACCAGGGCTTAAATTCATGGACAAAATTGATATTATC
This sequence comes from Allium cepa, assembly GCA_030765085.1. NCBI lineage: Eukaryota > Viridiplantae > Streptophyta > Magnoliopsida > Asparagales > Amaryllidaceae > Allium > Allium cepa. Next base: position 726,530,048 of record CM060938.1, on the reverse strand, counting down.
ACAGAAGAAATGAAAAGACAACAAGATTTTCAAAAAGTCACATCGCCAAAAAAAGCCAAACAAGCTTGCACTGAAACTTCAACATCAGACAAAAAGCAAGCCTCAGTCAAAGCATCTACATCAGCAAAAGGGAAAGAAATTATCCAGCAAACAAATCCAACCTTCCAAAACAAAGTAGTGCAAATGAATAAACAGGTTCAAAATAAAGAAAAGGTTTTTACTCCTAGCGGAATACAACAAAAATCTTATGCTAAAACAATTTTAAAAGAATTGTACAATATGCAGATGAAAGGGGGAGACCCAGAATTATATGATAAGTTCAATGGCTGTTTTAAGGCTATTCAATCAACGGATCAGAGGATAGCAAATTTTTGGCTTTCTCAACTTGAGAAATCATTTTGGGATATTAAGCAATATGGGGCCAACAAAGATAAAACTCTTCACGACATAAAAAATCAGGTATTCAAACTTTTAGAATTTTGCAATACATCAAGAAGTAAAGCACTTGATGCAAAAGAAGCAGAGTTGTTCAATGGCACATCCGTTGAAGAAAAAGAATTGAAAAAAATAATGTCTCGAATAGAGACAAATGATCTTCTAAATTTAAGGATTCAAGATTTTCTTGAATTACTTAAACTGTAACGACCCGTAAATTTCATGGATTTAGTTTGGTTAAATTAATAAGTTTGTAATTAAATTTAGTAGAAAAATAAAATAAATTAAAACCTACTTATAGTAATTCGAATTTAATTCAAATGATTTTAAGTAGTGAAAAGAATTTTACCTGTATTTAAATTGAATATGAGAAATTTAAGGAAAGTACTAAACTGATTTAATGTAATAAACATTTTTAATAGTAAATGGAATATGATAATAAGAACAATTGCAAGTTTGGTATTTAGGGGCGAAATAATATGGATAGGTAATAATTATTGTAGAGAATAAATTACAAATGTTATAAACTGTATAATGGTGACAACTATTGTTCGTTACCAATGCATTTAATTAATAGCGATTAAATGTAATTAATCATTGCCTTTTTTTAGGTTAAGCAAATAACTGACAATTTCGAAGGTAAAATCAATAGAAAGGTTAACTATATGCATATGATGGAAAGTTGAATAGAATTATAATAAATGATAATAATGGAAAACGAATACAATCAGTGTAGGTAATTAGTGATTACAATGTTGATGAAAGTAATAAACGTTTCTTGGTTGATAATTTATAACATAGCGGAAAGAGTAAATGTACTCATTAGAATAAAAATTGCAATTGGATAGGGATATTAAGTAACAAATGTTAATGCAAGGTAATTAATGATAAATTAAAGTAAATAATAATGAATAAGTGATAAATTCAAAATTTGTAACATATATTAATTACCTTCTTATTTGTTAATGGAATTAGAATCTGTAATGAGTGATAATAAAATAAATGAATGTTATACTAATGGAAAATGAAATAACGTTCGTTTAAATGTTGAGTAATTATAAGGCCGTGTTTATTATAAGCGTTACTTTAAAATAATTATGATTAATTGTGAAATAAATACGGGAAGATGTAAAGTAATAACTAGAGAAGGAATACGTGATAAATTGATTATAACCTATACTTATATGTAAGGTTGAAATTGAATCTAATCCATTGGAAACTTATTAAAAATAAAATGGATTCAATTTATAATAAAGAGGTTAGTTTGAGAAACAGAAATACATACTATAAATGGGTAAATTAAGTTACTTTAAATTGGAATGGGAACTGATTTAAATAATTATAAACAAATAAGTAAATAAAGAAGATGAAATTTATGAATTATAGAATTTGAAATTTTATAGTGAGTTAATTTATTTAATTTATAATAGTTGGATTTATTGCAAATGAATAAAATCAAATATGTAATTATTACGTTAATTTAAAAATTAAGTGAAAACGAGAAATATTTATCTGATAATTTTTAATCCAATGGTAAACCCTTATATTTGAAATTAATGAATGGAATAAATATAGGTTTATTCAAATAAAATGAAATTTTGGAAATTTATCTATAACTTTTAATTTTATGAAATCAAAAATTTATATTGATTTAATCTTTAATAAATTGACTTTTAAAAATTGTTAAATCATTTTAAATGTTTGAAAATTTTAAAGTGATAAAGATTGCAAAGTTCAGAATTTTTAACGCGAAATTTGATTTATTTAATTTGTTTTAAATTTATTTAATTAATATAAAAATAGCCATTTCGGTCACGGACTCGGATTTCGACGAAACCAGTTTCATCAGATCTGTAACAGTGAATTATTGTAGGATTTCAAGTTTCGTAGCGATCGGACTTGTCGTTTGACCGTACGAACGAGAAACGCCTTGAAATCGAATTAATTAAAATCAATCTGAAATCAATTTGAAAATATTATTTTTAACATAACTTCTTCATACGGTGAAATTTAGGCTTGAAACTTGTTCCATCGCGTTTAAAATATTTTAAAACATCTATTTTGATATAGGGGATGATTCGTTTTCGTTCCGGAGGCGAAACGGACTTTTTAGGGGCATTTTATCATTCAAACATATTGACTTGAATAGTAACCTACGAAAATGATGGAACTGGGCTTCGAAACCAGTGCCATTGCGTTCAGAAGGCCTTTTTATGTTAGGATTGCCTGTCAGCACGCTAAAATTGGACTCTGGCCCGTTCTTGACGTTAAACTCTATAAATAGCACGCGATTCGAGACGAAATATTATTTTTTATTTCAAAACCCTAAAAATCTGTGTACAGCCGCCAGCCCTCCTTTAGTGGCCGAGAATCACGCGACTTCTTCTCCTTAGATCTCTCCATCCAATCATCGATTCGCTTCAACTCCTGAATGGAAGATGTAGATCTCGTTGTCCTCTATCCATCCAACGGTTGATTCGTACCGGTGCCTCTCGGATTCGCCAGAATCTAGGCTAGAAGACGCGCACGTTTTTCTTGAATTTCGCGAAAACGAAGGAGGCGGAGGCCACCGTGCTTGGGGCGGTGGTAGAGGGGGTTAGCGTGCATGTGGGGATGGTCGCTGATTCACTTCTGGTTGTCGTATGGCGCATGCGTGAATTCAGGAAGGGGGTCGCATTGGGTTCCGTAGGTAATGCGTGAAGAAGAAGATGGGAGGGAGGAGCACATGAAATGATGACATGTAGGTTTTCAAATTGCCCTGTTTATTTTATTTAATTTAATTTTCAAGTGTTCGAATCTGAATAACTTCCACATACGATCTCCGTTTCACTCGATTTTTGTTTTATTAGGATCGTAATAAAATTCTGGATCTGTTGACGCTGGTTTGGACAAATTCAGAGACTGTCCAATTTTTGGGTTTAAATTGGATTGAAATTCAATTTAAATCCTAAAGGTGAGTGTTTTAATCCACTCACTACTTCAAAATTTTCTTATGTTTGTTAAATTGACTTAAGATATGAGTAGAAATTTATTTCTGACTGATTGGCATGTTTTATTCATCATCTCGGTTAAATCGCATTTATTTAAATTAACTGTGAATTAATTTTATTATTGCATATAATTTGACACTTAAAATTTATTTATTTGCATACAAACTGCTAGTTAAACAGTTATTAAATTGATTATTGAATATAAACTGTTAGTTAATACCTGTTATTTATCACTTGTTATATTTTATATGCTCTATATTGATTTTTATTTAAATTGGATGATGATTGAAATAAATGGTTGATGATTGATATTTGGATGAAAGGATGCTATATTTTATATTGTGTAAACTGCAAGTTAGTATGCATTTTCATTTCATTCGAGATTGTGGTTTGAAAAGATATACAACCGCAAATTTTTTTATTTTTAAATTACGGATTGAAATGATAAATATCTGTATCACTTGTCCATAGGATAGAAAATTATATACAGGCACCGCGGTATATATAAAAAAAATTGAATTTTTTTTTTTTGGTTCCATAAATTAAGCGTAATTTGCCCGACAGATAGGTACGTTTCGGATTTCGGTTTTAGCGCTATTTTATATATTTTCCCGGGTAGGGATATAATATTTTGGATAATAATATGTTATATAATTGTTATATTTTGATATTATATTTTCTCCCGAGCCTCTCCGTATAAAGGAGACTCTGCCAAAAAATTTCCATAAATTTTGAACTTGGAAATACTTTGAAATGTTTTCCAAACTTTAGTAATTTAAGTATAAAAAGATTTAATGGTTATAAGTTGGGATATTTTACCTAAATTAATTAATTTTATAAATTTAACTGTTTATAAAGTTAATGTTCGAATAAGGTATATTGATTTCTTAGTTCTTCGTTTCCCTTCTTTTCCTTTTCGGGGACGAAAAGTTTTAAGAGGGGGAGAGTGTAACGACCCGTAAATTCATGGATTTAATTTGGTTAAATTAATAAGTTTGTAATTAAATTTAGTAGAAAAAATAAAATAAATTAAAACCTACTTATAGTAATTCGAAGTTAATTCAAATGATTTTAAGTAGTGAAAAGAATTTTACCTGTATATAAATTGAATATGAGAAATTTAAGGAAAGTATTAAACTGATTTAATGTAATAAACATTTTTAACAGTAAATGGAATATGATAATAAGAACAATTGCATGTTTTGTATTTAGGGGCGAAATAATATGGATAGGTAATATATTGTAGAGAATAAATTACAAATGTTATAAATTGTATAATGGTGACAACTATTGTTCGTTACCAATGCATTTAATTAATAGCGATTAAATGTAATTAATCATTGCCTTTTTGTAAGTTAAGAAAATAACTGAAAATGTTGAAGGTAAAATCAATCGAAAGGTTAACTATATGCATATGATGGAAAGTTGAATAGAATTCTAATAAATGATAATAATGGAAAACGTATAAAATGAAATAACGTTCGTTTAAATGTTGAGTAACTATAGGATCGTGTTTATTATAAGCGTTACTTTAAAATAATTATGATTAATTATGAAATAAATACGGGAAGATGTAAAGTAATAACAAGAGAAGGAATACGTGATGAATTGAATATAACCTAAACTTATATGTAAGGTTGAAATTGAATCTAATCCATTGGAAACTTATTAAAAATAAACTGGATTCAATTTATAATAAAGAGGTTAGTTTGAGAAACTGAAATACATATTATAAATGGGTAAATTAAGTTACTTTAAATTGGAACGTGAACTGATTTAAATAATTATAAATAAATAAGTAAATCAAGAAGATAAAATTTATGAATTATAGAATTTGAAATTTTATAGTAAGTTAATTTATTTAATTTATAATAGTTGGATTTATTGCAAATGAATAGAATCAAATATGTAATTATTACGTTAATTTAAAAGTTAAGTGAAAACGAGAAATATTTATGTGATAATTTTTAATCTAATGGTGAACCCTTATATTTGAAATTAATGAATGAAATAAATATAGGTTAATTCAATTAAAAGGAAATTTTGGAAATTTATCTATAACTTTGAATTTTATGAAATCGAAAATTTATATTGATTTAATCTTTAATAAATTGACTTTTAAAAATTGTTAAATCATTTTAAATGTTTGAAAATTTTAAAGTGATAAAGATTGCAAAGTTCAGAATTTTTAACGCGAAATTTGATTTAATTAATTTGTTTTAAATTTATTTAATCAATATAAAAATAGCCATTTCGGTCATGGACTTGGATTTCGAAGAAACCAGTTTCATCGGATCCGTAACAGTGAATTATTGTAGGGTTTCAAGTTTCGTAGCGATCGGACTTTTCGTTTGACCGTACGAACTAGAAACGCCTTGAAATCGATTTAATTGAAATCAATTTGAAATCAATTTGAAAATATGTTTTTTTACATAACTTCTTCATATGATGGAATTTGGGCTTGAAACTTGTTCCATCGCGTTTAAAATATTTAAAAACATCTATTTTGATACATGGGATGATTCATTTTCGTTCCGGAGCCGAAACGGACTTTTTAGGGGCATTTTGTCATTCAAACAGATTGACTTGAGCAGTAACCTACGAAAATGATGGAACTGGGCTTCAAAACCAGTACCATTGCGTTCAAAAGGCCTTTTTATGTTAGGGTCGCCTGTCAGCACGCTAAAATTGGACTCTGGCCCGTTTTTGACGTTAAATTCTTTAAATAGCACGCTATTCGAGACGAAATATTATTTTTTTATTCCAAAACCCTAAAAATTTGTGTGCAGACGTCGGCCCTCCTTCAATGACCGAGAATCACACGACTTCTTCTCCTTAGATCTCTCCATCTGATCATCGATTCACTTCAACTCCTGAATGGAAGTTGTAAATCTCGTTGTCCTCTATCCATCCAATGCTGATTCGTGCCGGAGCCTCTCGGATTCGCCAGAATATGGGCTAGAAGACACGCACATTTTTCTTGAATTTCGCGAAAACAAAGGAGGCGGAGGCCACTGTGCTTAGGGCGGTGGCAGAGGGGGTTGGCACGCACGCAGGGATGGTCGCTGATTCACTTCTGGTTGTCGTATGGCGTGCGCGTGAATTGAGGAAGGGGGTCGCGTTGGGTTCTGTAGGTAATGCGTAAAGAAGAAGATGGGAGGGAGGAGCACGTGAAATGATGACGTGTAGGTTTTCAAATTGCCTTGTTTATTTTATTTTATTTAATTTTCAAGTGTTCGAATCTAAATAACTTGCACATACGATCTCCGTTTCACACGAAATTCTTTTTGTTAGGATCGTAATAAAATTTCGGATCTGTTGACGCTCGTTTGGACAAATTCTGAGAATGTCCAATTTTTGGGTTTAAATTGGATTGAAATTTAATTTAAATCCCAAAGGTGAGTGTTTTAATCCACTCACAACTTCAAAATTTTCTTATGTTTGTTAAATTGACTTAAGATATGAGTAGAAATTTATTTACGACTGTTTGGCATGTTTTATTCATCATCTCGGTTAAATCGCATTTATTTAAATTAACTGTGAAATAATTTTATTATTGCATATAATTTGACAGTTAAAATTTATTTATTTGCATATAAACTACTAGTTAAACAGTTATTAAATTGATTATTGAATATAAACAGTTAGTTAATACCTGTTATTTATTACCTGTTATATTTTATATGCTCTATATTGATTTTTGTTTAAATTGGATGATGATTGATATTTGGATGAATGGATGCTATATTTTATATTGTGTAAACTGCAAGTTAGTATGCATTTTCATTTCATTCGGGATTGCGGATTGAAAAGATATACAACCGCAAATTTTTTTATTTTTAAATTGCGGATTGAAATGATAAATATCCGTATCACTTGTCCATAGGATAGAAAATTATATATAGGCACCGTGGTATATATATATATAAAATTTGAAATGATTTTTTTTGGTTTGGATATGATACGGTTAGATTTGGATATTATATAAATATATTTTACATGTACATATATAGTTAAATTTGTGAATTTAAGCTATGTATAAATTTGTTAAATAAATTAAATAAGATGAAAAATGGAGTTTGAGTTTTTAGATTATATGGTTAAGTACATATTAAGATATTGAGAATATATAGAGTTTTAAATGTTTTAAATCAATTAATATTGGGAGTTAAATTTAAATTTATTTGGAATCGAGCTAACTTAAGAATTTGACTTCATAGGCGGATGTAGAATTTATTAACTTGAAATTTTAGAAAGGTACGATATTTATAACTGAAATTTAATTCAGGACGAATTAAATGAATATTTCTAGTATAAACAAATTGGAGGAAATTTTGTTAGTTAAAAGTAATTTGAGTTTTATTTAAGTGATTTCAGATTTATTATGCAAACATTTCAGACTAAATAATAGGACTTTAAATTGTTGAATAGAAATTTCCAACCTTAGTTCCAATTGTTTAATATTCAAAGTTCGAAATATGTTGAAACTGAAGTGGTTTATTGAAACTGAAAGCGATTTTAAATTTATGGATTTTGACTTAATCTTAAATGAAATAAATTATAAGTTGCGGAAATTATTTTATTTTATAAAGTAATATAAAATCAACTATTTTATTCTATATACTGTTGAATATCCAAAACCATTCAAATTTTATAAGTTATGGTTTTAAAGCTATGAATTTCGAAGTATTATGTTTTGAAAGTTAAAATCCAAATGTTTGGTTTCCAAATATTATAAATTTTAAGCAGTATGATTTTGGAAAAGAAATGTATTTGAAATAAAAATGATATTATTGATTTGGGTTTTATAAAAATAATATCGAAATGAGTCGTTTTTGAAATGGGAATGCTATCGTATTTATGGGTTTTGAAATAGATAATTATTTTCTAGTTTTAAAGTATAAACTATTTTAAAGACAACGGCGTTATAATAACGTTTGGTTGTTGAAGAGACCGGGATTGCAAGTTGTCATACTCTCTGCCAACCCCGAAAACCAATTTAACAACCGTGTACGCGGTGGAGATTCCAGAATGAAGTAGGATGGTGGGGGCGTTTCCTTTAAGGTAAATACGTGGACCCGACTACCGTGAGTTGGCATAAGGTGGCTAAAACAGGAGCGATCGACAGGTTAATAAGGTAGCACCTTTGATCGGACACATCTCTTCGATATTATACTTTGACTTTGGATTGATTCGGTGACCACTTTTGATTTTATTTGCAGGTGTGGTTCGAGGTGGGCAGTAGCTGCGCGCTACGCGTTACCACCGACCTGGAAGCGTAATTGGTATATCTACCCTGGCATTGCCTAGTTGTGCCGTGTCACCTACCACATCGCACCTTGTACGAGTTTGGTTTTCTCCCGTAGCCCGTGTGGTATCCTGACGCAGGGGATTAACAGAAAATCGATATAACGATGAAAGTGTAGCAATCGGTGGATTGATGAATACCAAAATGCCCAAATTCGTTGATCCGAAGATATCGAATTCTAGCTATCTTCGACACGTTGATCACGCACGATACCGTGAAAGAAGATCTTCAATTCTTCAAGCGTTGATCAAGCGCACTTGATTCCGCGAATCGGCTTCAACAATCGTTGATTCGAGCGCACTCGAATAACCGAAAGTGGAGATAGGAGATTACACTCAACTACCAATTTAAATTGAAAGCACAAAGCTAACAAAAGAGAATTTTATTCAAAAATCAACAACCTCAAAATGTACAACACACTCGCTATTTATAGAGTTTACACCCTGACCCTTAAGCCGTATACGACTTACGACCCACCTTAAGTCGGCACCGTCTTAACACAAAGCGACTCAACCCCTTTACAACAGAACACAATGCAAACGACTTAGGCAAGGTCGTTACCGACCTAACATACCACAACATTCACGACTCACAGCAACTACATCACAACAGCGACTCACCCGACTCAACTACATACCGACCTAAGAGTATACACTAGGTCGTTGCCGACCTAACACATCACATACAGCTATGGACACGACTTACGACTCAATGACTTACGACCTACTATTTACAACACAAGTACATGACATAACGACTCAACAAGTTACATCACTTAGGTCGTAGTCGACTCAACATCACGCGACTCAAGATACACCCCCATATTACAACAGATCATATAGGTCGGTGACGACCTAAGATACATCACGAATTAACAACGTGAATGATACACGACTTAAACATAACTTCTTCAGCGGCTTAGTTAAGTCGTAACCCGGTCACCTCCTTAGATCGTAGCTCGCATACGACCCAAGACTTCAGCTGCCACTGCTTCATCGAAGGATTTAGGTCGTAACTTTTTACTCCCTGCTCTGTTAGGTCGTGACCTTTTTAACTCGTTCCCCTTTACTTTGTTAAGTCGCGGACGACTTAGAGTCTTTTCCTTAGGTCGTGAGAAATGCTCCTTAAGTCGGCAACGACTTAAAATTTCCGAACGACCTAGCTCCGAAGCTTCCTCCATACGACCTAGAGCTATGTTAACTCGTGGCCGACTTAACCCTTGAGGAATTGTTGATCGTGCTGCATCATCCTCCCCCGGTTGACAGAAATTCGTCCTCGAATTTGTAAATTCTCCTACATCAGATGGTTTATCTCCATAATATGGCACAAGATGCTTAACATTGAACACGTCAGAAGTGTACACATCCTCCGGCAGCTTCAACTTATAAGCATTGTCATTAATTCGTTTCACAACTTCTACAGGACCAATTTTTCTGGCTTTCAACTTGTTATAAGCGCCTACTGGAAAACGATCCTTTGTTAACACTACATACACCAAATCACCTTCGTTAAATTCAACATTTCGTCGCTTCAAATCTGCAGATCGTTTATACTTCTCATTTGCCTTCACTAATCGTTCTTGAACGATCTTATGACATTCCGTCAATCCTTCAACAAAATCAGCAGCTCGTTTAACCGTCCCCTTCGGTTGTGGTAATACTGTCAAATCCAACGGTCCCCTTGGCAAACTTGAATATACGATTTGAAATGGACTGAATCCCATACTACGATTCACTACATGATTATGAGCAAACTCTGCCTGGCACAACTTCGTGTCCCAACTCTTCAGATTGTCCTGTATAAGACATCGTAACAAATTTCCCAATGATCTGTTAACAACTTCTGTCTGTCCATCTGTTTGCGGATGATAAGCACTACTAAATTTCAACTTTGTTCCAACCATCTTCCACAAACTAAGCCAAAAGTGACTCAAAAATCTGGTATCCCTGTCTGAAACAATAGACTCCGACAACCCATGTAAACGATAGATTTGTTTAAAGAATAACTGAGCAACACGAACAGCATCCGCCGTCCTCTTACAAGCAATAAAGTGTACCATCTTCGAAAATCTGTCCACCACTACGAATATAGAATCATTTCCCCTTTGAGTTCTAGGCAAACCCAAAACGAAATCCATGCTGATATCAACCCATGGTTTAGTTGGTACAGGTAACGGCATATACAATCCTGCATTGGTCGTTGTTCCCTTCGAAACCTGGCATATATGACATCTCTCCACAAACCTTTCAACCTCCTTCCTCATTGACGGCCAAAAATAGGATTGAGAAATTAACTGCAAAGTAAGATCTCTACCCACATGGCCTTCTTCGTGTAATTCTTTGATAATCTTCAATCTCAAACTGCTCTCTGGAATACATAATCGATTTCCTTTAAACAAGAATTCATCAACCAACATAAATTCATCAGTATCTCCATCCTTAACTTTCTCAACAAACTTTGCAAAATAAGGATCTTCGTCGATCAACTCTGGCAATAATTCAAACCCCATCACCTCAACTTTCATTGTAGTCAACAAATGACTCCTCCTACTCAAAGCATCAGCCACACGATTCGTTACCCCAGATTTATGTTTCACGACAAAAGTAAACTGTTGTAAATAAGCAATCCATGATGCATGTCTCCCTGAAATCTTATCCCGCCCCTGCAAATGCTTCAACGCCTCATGATCAGTGTAAAGAACAAACTCTTTCTGAAATAGATAATGCCTCCAATGTTTAACAGCTTGCACAACAGCATAAAACTCAACATCGTATGTACTATATCTCATCTTTGCCCCTGATAACTTCTCACTGAAATATGCAATAGGTCTTCCACTCTGACTTAACACTCCTCCAATCCCAACCTTTGATGCATCAGTGTGTAGCTCAAACAACAACTGAAAATCTGGTAATACAAGAATTGGTGTTGTCGTCAAAAGTTCTTTGATTCGTTCAAAAGCAACTCCTGCTTCCTCCGACCAAGAAAACTATTTCCCTTTCATACGATCAGTAACTGGTGCCATCACGCTACTGAAGTGTGGAATGAATCTTCGGTAGAATGATGCCAATCCATGAAAACTTCTAACTTCAGTGATAGTTCTCGGCTGTGGCCAATTTGTAATAGCTTCAACTTTACTCTGGTCCACCTGGATTCCCTTCTCAGATACAACATATCCCAAAAATAATACACTTCGAGTCATGAACACACATTTCTTCGTAGCTGCATAAAATTGTTCCTCACGAAGAATAATTAACACCTTTCTCAAATGCTCTACAGGCTCCTCTGTGCTCGCACTATAAATCAGAATATCATCAAAGTAAACTACAACACACTTCCCAATGTACGGTCTGAAAATTTGATTCATCACCCTCATGAATGTACTCGGTGCATTTGATAGACCAAACGACATAACCAACCATTCGTACAACCCCTCTCTCGTCTTGAATGCTGTCTTCCATTCGTCTGCAGGTCTAATCCGAATTTGATGATAACTACTCTTCAAATCAATCTTCGAAAAGATAGTAGCCCCAATCAACTGATCTAGCAAGTCATCCAACCTTGGCATAGGAAACCTGTAACGAACAGTAATCTTGTTCAACGCTCTACTATCGGTACACATTCTCCATGTTCCATCCTTCTTTGGGACTAACAATGCTGGTACTGCACAAGGACTCAAGCTTTCCTGAACACGTCCCTGCTCTAATAACTCTTCCACTTGCCTTCGCAACTCCTCATGTTCCTTCAGACTCATTCGATAATGTGGTCTATGTGGTAATACTGCTCCCGGAACAAGATCGATTTGATGTTGAATGTCTCTTAGTGGCGGTAACTCCTTAGGCAACTCTTCTGAAAATACATCTTCAAATTCTTTCAAAACTGGCTTCGCTTCTTCTGGGATTTCAACCTCTTCACTACACTCTCGCCCAATCAATAGAAACACTTCAGGCTCCTCTTCGACTTCCTTAACAAACTCTTTCAAAGATAATAAAGTTTTCAGTTCTTCAATCTCCTCCAACTTGCTTTCCTTCTGTTGTTGCTTCTTAGGAACTAAAGTGATTTTAGTACCTTCGAACATGAAACTATAGCTATTAGCACGACCATCATGCTGCACTGCTCTATCAAATTGCCATGGTCTGCCTAACAACAGATGACACACATCCATGTCTACAACATCACACCAAATTTCATCTTTGTACTTCTTCCCAATAGAAAAATTCACACAAGCCCTTCGACACACCTTCACTTCACCACCCTTCCTCAACCATGCTAACTTGTACGGTTTAGGATGCTTCTCAGTTTTCAAGTTCAACTTTCTTACTGCTTCTGTAGAAATAATATTGTCACAGCTTCCAACATCAATAGCGAACTTGCAAACTTTCCCTAGAATAGTGCATGTCGACTGAAAAATATTGCTTCTCAACCAACTAGAATCATCTTCTTGCTTTGGTGTAAGACATGACCTCCTCATCATAAGATTACAACCTTCATCTCCAGACAATTCTTCTTCCTCCTCAACATAAGGTGTATTTGAACATTCTGCCTCCTTACCATCATCCTCAATCTCAGCAACCATTGCTCCCTTCTTCGGCTTCGGACACTCGTTGCTTTTGTGACCCAACTCCTGACAATTATAACATTTGAAGCCACTGCTAACCTTCGCCTTCTCAGCTTCCTTCACCACTGGTTTTGTAACAGGTTTAGGAACATTAGAACTTCCACTAACACCCTTCTCTTGATTATTGGAATTAGTAAACACACCACCTCCACGCCTTCCTTGCTTCTCCTAAGCCAACGGTTTCTGATGTGCCTCTGCCACTGACCTAGGATCAAACATATTAACCATATCCTGGATCTGCATTCTCAATCCCCCAATGAATCTAGCAGTTAGCTGTTCTTCCGTTTCCATAATATCATTCCTGGCAATGAGTTGGTAAAATTCATCAGCATAATCACTAACAGACTTCGTCCCTTGCCTCAGATTCTGCAACCTCTGGTACATAAGTGATTGATAGTTGTAAGGTAAGAAAGTAGCTCTCATCAACTTCTTCATCTTCTCCCATGATTCAATCTTTGACTTTCCCATTCTCCCCCTTATAAGTTTAGTTTGCTGCCACCATGCTAAAGCTCTCCCCCTCAACCTAGTAGCAACCAACTTCACTCTTCTATGCTCAGGAACCTCCTTGAAATCAAAGATCTCTTCAACATTTGACAACCAATCTAAGAATTCTTCAGCTACCATTCCACCCTTGAACTCGGGAATTTCCATCTTCATACCCGATTCCCATCGACGATCATCCTCTACATCTCGATAAGAATTTCGAACTTGGTCTCGATCTCGGTAATGAATGCTAGCTCTATCACCCTCTTCATCAAAATCAAAAGTACGCCTACATCGATCTCGACCATTATCATTCCTTCGATCACGCACGTCTCTTCTACTATGTCTCTCTTCATCTCTATATGGCTCATCTTCAAACTCACGTGGAGTTCTCCTTTTTTCATGTCCATAATCATGGTGATCTCTCCTCGATGAAATTGATGTTTCTCTTCTCTCTCTAAAAGATTGCGGTGATACCCTCCTCGCTTCCATAACCGATGGCGAAACTCGTTTCCTCGATGGTTCGAGATTGGTGATCTCCTTCTTTGAGTTTGATTCAAATCATTCATCAATTTCTCTAACTTTCCAATACCTTCATCAAATTTCTCATTAATACGTTGTTCCATAAGCTCGGCTTCTTCTCTTCTATACAACGCTTCAACATTTTGATGACGGTTAGCTCTCCTTGGCGGCATGATTGGAAACTCTTCACAAACACTTCAACAAATCGAGCACAAAACTTCAACACAAGACAAACAAGTCACGGCCTCCTTGCAACTGGACTCGGCCTCACTTGCAACCCTTCAATTCAAACTACAACAAGGCACGGCTCCAATCACTAGCTCGGCCTCAATACTTCAAACACCTTTTCAACTCTAGATCCAAAATGAAATGGATCAAAATCTTCAAACTCGTTGCAACTTCAAAATGAACACGATGAACAACAACTTCAAACTTCAATTTCAAAAATTGGCTCCAAGACTCGGCTTAGCTATGATTGGCTTAGTCTAGCTCTGATACCAAAAATGACGCAGCGGATTAACAGAAAATCGATATAACAATGAAAGTGTAGCAATCGGTGGATTGATGAATACCAAAATGCCCAAATTCGTTGATCCGAAGATACCGAATTCTAGCTATCTTCGACACGTTGATCGCGCACGATACCGTGAAAGAAGATCTTCAATTCTTCAAGCGTTGATCAAGCGCACTTGATTCCGCGAATCGGCTTCAACAATCGTTGATTCGAGCGCACTTGAATTACCGAAAGTGGAGATAGGAGATTACACTAAACTACCAATTTAAATTGAAAGCACAAAGCTAACAAAAGAGAATTTTATTCAAAAATCAACAACCTCAAAATGTACGACACACTTGCTATTTATAGAGTTTACACCCTGACCCTTAAGCCGTATACGACTTACGACCCACCTTAGGTCGGCACCGCCTTAACACAAAGCGACACAACCCCTTTACAACATAACACATTGCAAACGACTTAGGCAAGGTCGTTACCGACCTAACATACCACAACATTCACGACTCATAGCAAATACATCACAACAGCGACTCACCTGACTCAACTACATACCGACCTAAGAGTATACACTAGGTCGTTGTCGACCTAACACATCACATACAGCTATGGACACGACTTACGACTCAATGACTTACGACCTACTATTTACAACACAAGTACACGACGTAACGACTCAACAAGTTACATCACTTAGGTCGTAGTCGACTCAACATCACGCGACTCAAGATACACCCCCATATTACAACAGATCATATAGGTCGGTGACGACCTAAGATACATCACGAATTAACAACGTGAATGATACACGACTTAAACATAACTTCTTCAGCGGCTTAGTTAAGTCGTAACCCGGTCACCTCCTTAGATCGTAGCTCGCATACGACCCAAGACATCAGCTGCCACTGCTTCATCGAAGGATTTAGGTCGTAACTTTTTACTCCCTGCTCTGTTAGGTCGTGACCTTTTTAACTCGTTCCCCTTTACTTTGTTAAGTCGCGGACGACTTAGAGTCCTTTCCTTAGGTCGTGAGAAATGCTCCTTAAGTCGGCAACGACTTAAAATTTCCGAACGACCTAGCTTCGAAGCTTTCTCCATACGACCTAGAGCTATGTTAACTCATGGCCGACTTAACACTTGAGGAATTGTAGATCGTGCTGCATCATATCCTCTGGTGGCTTCCCGATCAGAAGGGACTATGATACTGGATGGACTACTGGGACTATTACGTGTTAAGGGCTATATGGGTAACCCCTTAATGCTAAGAAAAAGGTAAGTTTATTTTATAATTAGACACTATTATAATAGCGCAATATACTACATAGTAAATAGTTTAACGGATCCTTAGGAGATGTATATCCCGAGTATCTCTTGAGTTATTGCACTCATATTTATTTCCGTTAATTTAACTCACATAAGATTTTTTTGTTCTGGCTCGAGTGTTTTGTCTTTTCAAATTCGCTCGGGTCAGTCCGAGCATTTCAGGATGTGAAGACTTTATTCTAGAGGACGAAGATGAAGATTTGTAGTATTACTATCTACTATATTATTCCACTACACTATTTAATTCCGCTGCATTGGTATTTATTGGTATGTGAACTCTGATATTCATTGTATAAAGAAGAATCAAATGTTTTATAAATAGTTTTATGAACTGTATATTTATTATTATATTTTATCCTTCCGCTGTGAGATTCTGTTTAGCTTTCTTCTCTTCTCTGTTTTTCTTATTTACCCCATAACAATCCGCCCTTCCGTATTCTTTGAATCAGCACGTGTGTCGATTTTAAGCGTGCGAAAAGGCGGGACGTTACATCTGGTATCAGAGCTTTGGTTTAGCGATAAACCTTAGCTTTGTGGGGTTTGACTCTTTATTAATAGGGTAGTAATACCCTATGGGAGTCGCTGAGTGTGTATATGTGAGAGAGCGTATTTGTTAGTGTTATAAAAGGGTTTTTATATTGTGTTAATCTGTTCCGTTTTGTATTTATAAATTCTGGTTGATGCATGGGACGCTATGACATCAATAGGGATTTCTAAACACTTAATAGGACAGACCGACATAATATTTGTTTTATATAGGTGAATGAAATAATTTTTCCTATTATATTTTCTATATATAAAATAAAATATTTCAAATGATATCTATATTTGGCTGTAATAGATTGGTTGTTAGGTAATAAAGTGTATAAATAATAAAATAAATAAGATTGGAAAATAAAATAAATGAAAGTTGGAAATTTGGAACTTAACTTCCGGGGTTTTGAAATTTCTTTCGAATAAATTTTGGAATATAATTATATTGTTTATATGTATTTTCTGATATAAATATTTCAATAAAATTTGGAAGAATTGTTTTAAAGAAGATTTTTGAGAAAATAAGTTTTGTACTTTCCTCTCTGTCGCTCGAAGATAATTTCGGTGATGGCGGCCGCTTCATCGACTTTTATTTTCGAGTTTCGGAGGGGGAAGGCCAGTGTAGTAGTTCTACTGTAGATTCATTTTTGAAAAAAATAATATAAATTTTAAATAGTTTTAAATACAATTAGAGATATATAAGTAGTAAGAATATATTTATCTATTGTTTTAAAATAAATTGAAAATATAACCCGGTATTAAATTCTTAAATTTCCGTTAATTAATTGTTTCAATTATTGTAGCGAAATGAAAGTTAAGTAATTAATAATTGAAACCTCTAAATTAGGTAAGAGATTTAATACTAAGTTATAAAGGAAATAAAAAGGAAGTTAAAATTGTAACTTATAAGACAAAAGGGTAAAAATTTATTGAACAATGAATTAATAAAAAGGAAATGAAACAAACTGTATAATTTTCAAATTACACCCTTAAATAACACATATATAACTTACCAAATATTAAAAGTTGAAATGTTTAATAAGAGATTGTAATAGAATATTATACAAGTAGAAATTTGAAATAATGAAAGTATTAAGTGAAATCGCTATTAAATGAGAATTTAATGTTATAAAATTAAGTTATAATTGAAATTTTACCTAGTAAATATAATTAAAGGTAAGTATGACTAATAGATGATTATAAACTTAAGTAATTAAAGTGTAGATAGATGAGGTCATGCAATTACAAATAAATGTAATATAATAAAGAGAAATCGTAAACTTAAGTAAAGGGGTTGAAGTTATTTCTAAATAAATTTAAAGAGATAAGATGAAAACAAAATTGAAAGGAATAAATGAAAATAAAAAGATAAAACATTATATAAATGAAAGGAATCACTGAAATGAATGAAAGAAAGCAAATTAAAAAACTAATGTATGAAATAAAATTGATAATAAGTAAGTTGGTTGTTGTTTGGATTAGTTGTTGTTTAGTTGATGGTTGTTTGGGTAAGATACTTTAAAATTGGATTTGGGGTGAATGGATAATCTATTTAGTTTTATCTAAGACTGACGAGTAAATGATGCCCTAGTAGTTTATTATTTATTCCATACAATTTAAAAGTTTTGAACCCGAACAACTATTTGTTTGTTTGATTAAATGGTTGTTTTATATTTGTTGTATGCTGGTTGTTGAAATTGTTGGTTGTTATATTAATTTGTTGTTTGTAACGACCCTAGATTTTAATTTAATTTAAATTGATAATTAAATGAATTTTTGAATAAAAATTTATAAAATTAATTATAAATGGAAGTGAGTTTCCCCGAGTTCAAATATATTCTATGTAAATCATTTAAATTTTTAAATATTATATATATATGTATATATGTGAATATATATCTGTATATGTATATTTGGATATATATGAGTCAATTTGAAATTATAAAATCTTGAGTGTATATATATATATATATATTTTGATTTGAATTTAAATCTTAGATGCATGATTTAATAAATATTTGGGTTATAAAATAAATTAAGAAATATATATATATAGTAACTCATGAATAAATTTTAACAACATGTTAAAACAGAAGTTATTCATACTATAAAGTAATAAAACACAAACATAAACAAAACAAAATATCTTTTAAAATATAAATTATTGAAATAAATATATAGAAAGATACAAAACAATTTTTATGTAAGATAAAATAAATACTCAAAATAAAAATAGAAGTCCACTTATTTTGTAAAGTAATAATAATTTTAAGTTATGAATAAAAATAAGAACATTGATATATAAAACAATAACAATGCATGTAAACAAAATAAGAAACAAATGCACTTACCAAGTTAAAATAAATGATTAAAAATTTAACATAGAAACATATTTATTAAAGTATAAGATAAGGAAAGTAAGTATCCATAGTAAACTAAAAATAAAATAAAGTACAAATAAATAAGCAAAGTAAACAAAAACAAAGTAAAATTAACAAACAAATAAATACTAGTACAAAATAAAACATAAAACCAAGTAAACAAATACATTTATATGTATAAACAAGTACAAGCAAATAAAGGATAAAAATATAAGTATGTAGAAGCCAAACTGATAAATACAAATAAACAAAAGAAAGCTATCATTATCATCTTCAAACATGCTACAGCTGAAATGGAGTATGGAGAGGAAAGTATATGCAGGCAAGAAAATGCAGGCTGAAATAAAGAAGTACAAAGAAAGGCAATAAATGCAATACACCTCTAGCATTTAATACAAACATCTCAACCATACTGAAGGAAACCATCAGCCTGTACAACAAGTATCACTGTACAAATTTTGAATACCTTGTGCACTTGCTTTCTTTCTTATATCAAGCTTCTTCATTCCAGTTTGTTTCATTTAAAACAAAGCTAAGAAAAACAATACAAACAAAGAAGGTTTCAACAAGATTGCAAAAACCTGTTTCAAATAAAAAGGAAGCTCTGTTCTTTCCTGGCAAAACTGTGAGTAAACTAAATTCCTAAAACTTAAAGTTAAACCAAACACTTATGATGATTTTATGATCTTGTGATATATGTGTATTTTGACATATGATTCTGTAAGTTGTATATAGTTCTCTGTTATGTAGTTTTTCGTTAAGTAGATACAGGATAAAATTTTGAATCAAACTTAAGGTCAATTGATGCTAAACCATATCAGGATTTAAATTACCAACTAAACAAGAGATCGAAGTTAAAACCAAGATTAGTAAACTAGTTCAAACATCTCTGTAAGCATGATACTGTAATATAGTTTCATAGTGAATCAAGAAATTCATTGATAAATTCATGTATTACAAGAAGTTGAATCAAGATTTTATTCGGAATCCTGAATGGAATTGCTGATTTTTAAAACAAAAATAAAGATTTTTAGGGTAGTAATTAAGGTGCAGTTTGGTTGTGAACAAAACTTGCATTTTTGTCAATTTCAGGTTGTCAATCCAATTTCAGATGTTGGAATTTGAATTGAAGTAAGTATTAACATAGTGGATCATGAGAAAATTATCAGAAAAATTTTCGAATGTATAGATTAAATGAACGAACTAAATTTAGGGTTTTACTGGAGTTTTGTGCTTCTCTGTTATTGCATCGCGTACGGCATCTACGCATGATCGAGTTCTACGAAATTCAAGGAGGTGGACGAAGGTTGTGTGGCTGTGGTATGGGCAAAGTACGAGCACCTCCAGTGGCTTAGGCGGTAGTGGCGAGTCGATTTAGTGATAGTTAAGTTTTCAGTTTTTGCCCAAACATCTTATTTTCGAATTCGAATTCATGTAGGGGGGTTTGAGCTTCGATTTCGAGTTGGGGGACGATTTGTGGTTTGTGGGTAGTGGCGAGGTTCGCCGAAGGTGCGGCGAACCACCGTGCATGTGCACGGTGGCGTGGGTGTGTCAGTAGGGTAGTGGGTGGTTTCGACTCGAGTGTTACTCGAGTAGGATGGAAGGGTTGCTTCGGGTTTCTGAGAACGTGCGCGGGAGTGATTGTGTAACTGCAGTTTTTAAATTTCAACATCGGAAAAAGAAAAAAAATGTAGAAAGGATCAGGTGGTAGAAGAAGAAGAAGAGTGAGGGAGAATGGAACACGGAACGAACAGGGTGACGCGAGTTTTCACGGGTTAATCCAGTAGTTGTCTCGGGTTTATTGCTTTGTAAGTTAGCCTATTAACTCTTATGTTATTTTGTTAAATAAAGGTTTAGTATTAGTTAAGCAAATCATGTTAACAAAATTAAAGCTAAGATATGATTTAAAATCATAAAAAGGGATTTGATTTCTAGTTTAATTTATATGGAAAGTTAATTGAGAATGTAACTAAATTATAATTGTAATTATATTTAATAAGTGTGTATTTAAAGGTTGATATAAATAAAATTAATGACCTTAATTAAATTTGTAACTAGAAATTAATTTGGTGTTTGATCCATTTAACTTAAGAAAATTTAATTGATTATTTAAAGCTAATTAATAAATGGTAATCAACTTAATGATTAATTAAGGAATAAATGATTAGTTAATTGATAATAAATGATTAATTAAAATAATTTGTGATAATTAAATAAGTAAATAACCTTTATTAATTACTAATTAAGTTGTTCATTAATAATTAAGTTATGTTAAGTATGAAATTAATTGACATTAAAGTGTAGTTGATATTAGATTGATTTTCAAATTTAAAAGAAGAATTTTAAATGATTAATTAAGTTGAATGATTAATACCAGCTAATTATTTCTATAAAGAATAATTACAGGATAATTGTAATTTGAGATTAATTAATGATTAAGTGATAAGTAAATTGTAATTAACTACTTAAGTTAATTAATAAATAATTTATAATTAATTAATTAAGGAATGTAATTAAGGATTATAAATTGGATAAGATTAAATAAGTTAAGAGGATTAAATTTTGATTGGAAATAAACCAATCAAGTAATTAAGAATTTATTTAGCTATTGCTAGGTACTTAATTTACTATATAATTAGAATTAATTAATGTGTTCTAAATGGTTACTCAATTTGTCATATAAAAAAATGATCAATAGGAGTAAATTTAGCAAAATAATTAAAGGAATTTTAATCGGTAATAAAGGTTATTAACTAAGATTAATTTAGAAGTTAAAGATCATAAATTAAAGATGGTTAGTAAATAATTAAAGGGAAATTTATTTCAAATGATTTGAAATTAACTTGTGTTAAGTAACCAGAATTAACAACAAGTAATACACCTGATCTAGATTAATCAGTTGACTAATAAATTTTACCTATGAATGTCTAGATCTTATCGAATGGTTGAATTGTTGATATTCCCGATGTTTGATGCTTTGTGATATATCCTGATTTGTGTGGTGATCCATAATGTGATTTATTATCTGTAATGAATTTCATTACCTGTGATAAATATATCTGTGATCTGTGAATGAGGATAAGCGTTATAGTTTATATCGCTTATCAATTATATTCCTGTATTCTGATCTGTGATAATTGTATGATGTTGCACTATTGTGTTAAACCCCTAGACCACACCATACACACACAAATATGGATTTCACGAGGAAATCGATTAAGTCGCAGATTTTTGAAATAGTTAAATTTGAATTTTTAAATTCAAATGTTTTGGAAATGGAATCGGAATAAATGTGAAAAGCTTTTGGAATGGAATTTCAAAATAAAAATTTATTTTTAAATTACATGATTAAGTTTTAGAATTTAAATAATTTGATTTAAATTTAAATTCAATACTTGAAATTGAATTCTATGATTTGAAATTAGGGATTAAAGATATTATATTGGTTATATAGGGATTTAACCACTTTTAAGTATCGTTTTTAGGAGTTTGAATTTAACCTAAGGATTTCAACTCGTATAAATGAATCAGATTTCCAAAATGAAAACTGTTGTTTCCAAATGATAAACACTTTTAGATAGGAACTGAGATTCCAGTTAATTAGGGGAATTTCAAGATTGAATAGAGAAATGGTTTTCCTAAGTTATGAATGAATTCTTTTTGAAAACTATGAATTAAATCTGTTTATTTTTAACAGATTTAAATTGATGATTTGTTTAAATCAAATTGAAATGAAATTGTTTTGAAAGCTATAAGTTAAATCTTTGATTTAAAGATTTAACGAGTTAATCAAATTGAAATGGAAATTGATTTGGAAAATCTGTGAATGAATCTTTTGTTTAAAAGATTAAAATGTGAAAACTGTTTAAACCGTTAAAGGTTGTGAAAATGAATCTTTTTGTTTAAAGATTGAAAATGGTAATTTGTTAAGCCATTTGGAGAAAAGTTTTGAATTATTAAGTTGTGACTTAATTGAAATCCCAATATCCAGATATTTTTAAAATATTTGCGCTCACTATTCGGGTTAACCGGGAAAGGACCATGGGGTCGTATAACCCATTCTGAATATGTGATTCGTCGTTATGGATAGCATTTGAAGACCGGTGTTGAAGACCGGGTATTTGCGAGAGCGATAGGATGACCTGTCGATTGACTCTGCACCGAGTAGCTACGGTATTGAGTTCTCCATATGTGATGGTGAATCCGATCAGGATTGTGAATATCCGGATTTCAAGGACTTCTTTGTAAGTGCCTTCGGTTCTGTTCGATCCCGGAACAGACTTGTATGGATTGTATGTCTGACATTACAAGTTGAGATATAAAGCCGATTTCTTTCAAATATATTTCTGTTGGTGGCGGAGAATTTATTCTTTGCTTAACACCCTTCTCTGAGACGTACGAGCTCAGAGGTTATATAGCTGAAGTTATCAGCGATATATTCCCAGTTTGGTAATGTGACATGCTGAGTGATGCTGAAATGATCATTGTGTTGATTATTTGTGATAGGATCATTTATTTGATCGTCTATCTTAGTGATCATTGTGTTGATCATTTGTTGACCCAAAGCACGGCTTTTTGTACAAAGTGTGTTTTTGTGGACGTGACTTCGTCGAGCCTCACATCCCGGAAATGGTCAAAACAGGAAAGATGCAGCAAGGTTATTAGGGGTTGATGTAGCTCCCCTTAGGGTATGTACATTTCCTTCTGGATAGAGGTGGTATCATGGTATGGAGCCCAGATATTTAACCTATGTGGTTACTACGAATTTATTACTTTGTGGTTGTTGGTTATCGGGATCCCGTGAGAAAGGTCGTTTACGACCGGGGGATGGCATACTCGTGTCAGTAGTTACCCAGTTAGGGGTAACGCGGCCTTGTGTTGGCAGAGTTCCGGTTTGGTTCTCGGGAATGTCTTTCCAGAGGCATTCTCATGTGGCAATGGGAAGTTCCTTGGCCTGACCATTTGTTGGAAATCCAAAGAAACAATACGAAACTTGTACGGTTTTAGTTGTAGAACCTGCTTCCTCAGGAGGTAGCTATAGTAGGCATAATATAATGGTACCTATGCTGGCTAAGATTTATATCTTTACCTTCGAAATGATTTGTTCTACACTATGCACTAGCAATAATATCAAATATTTCTTTTTAATGCGTATCAAGCATCTTTGACTAACATAAGAAGAAATCTCCTCCAAGTCTGCGTTTGCATTGTGTGTGTGGTGGGAGGTCTTATGGTAGTTACATTTTCAAAAGCATTGCGAATTGATTTTAAAATATATTCCTCTGTTTTGATTTTAAAGAAAAATAAACTGTTTTTGTTGCTCATACCAGTCCCACGACTGATCCGGAGTTTATTGTTTCTTTCCTAAACTCTGGGTGCTCATTATTTTCTACACGAGCAGTCTAGAGTTGGGTTTTACAGATAGTTAGATATAATGGATTATCTGGAGTTGGTTCAGTCTTTGGACCACACCAGTCTTGCTGAGCTTGGTGATATGTTATTGGGAGTTCGAGCTTCTGCTGGATTGATTCTCGGAAATGGAGTTGCAGTTCTCAGAGTTCTCTTTTGAAGACTATCTTAGAGTTATTTGTTTCACTGCTAGATGTTATCTATTTTCTTTCCGCTGCTATTTTATTGTATCATATCTCTGATGTATATTGATATCTATTGGATTATCTGTATCAGATATTGTATCAAAGCTGTATATCAATGTATTATTCTTTTATTCCACTGTGTTGTTTACTTAATTTTGTTATAAGCTCCGGCGAATCGGATTTGAACGATCGAATCTATGACATTCGAATACGATATGAAGTATGGATGTCGATTTTCGAGCGGGCAAAAATTCGACTCGTTACATTTGGTATCAGAGCTAAGGGTTAAAACTTTAGCTCAGGAGTATAACACATTAAGTAACTCATTAGAGATAGGATGAAGTAAATCCTAGAATGAGTAATCCTTAAGATATCCGTTTGAATGCCTCAGTAAATTCTCTTACTATCCACTAATAGTAAGTATGAGTGCAAGAACAGAACGAGATAGAGGACAGGAGAATGCGACTATAATTGGTCAATACTCTGTAACAACAGTGGAAATAACTTTCTCTATCAATTTTCTTTGATTCGTTTCTAAATTCTTTTGATTTCTTCGTACCAGCTACAAGAAGAAGTTTCGGTGCGGTAATGCTCTACGAATCGTTGCAAAAAATTATTACTTCGTATCTTCATCGATTTCTTATCAGTTTTTCGTTTTAAACTTTAATGAATTTGAAATTTAGAATTAAAATTTTGAATAAATTAGAAATTTTTAATTGAATTAAATTGATTAATAGAATATGAAGAATGATTAGAATTGTATCGATAAAATGATTTTGTTAAAACTAAATTTGAAATTCTATTATAATTTCTTGTATCTATTGTTGATATTCTGATTTGGTGAGCCAAATACAGAATTGATATCCAGTTTGATCTGAAAAGATATTTCTCTATCTAGTTATCTCTGTGTTGTTTTCGTGCCTGCGAATTTCGAGGACGAAATTCTTTTAAGGGGGGAAGTTTGTAACGACCCTAGATTTTAATTTAATTTAAATTGATAATTAAATGAATTTTTGAATAAAAATTTATAAAATTAATTATAAATGGAAGTGAGTTTCCCCGAGTTCAAATATATTCTATGTAAATCATTTAAATTTTTAAATATTATATATATATGTATATATGTGAATATATATCTGTATATGTATATTTGGATATATATGAGTCAATTTGAAATTATAAAATCTTGAGTGTATATATATATATATATATTTTGATTTGAATTTAAATCTTAGATGCATGATTTAATAAATATTTGGGTTATAAAATAAATTAAGAAATATATATATATATATATAGTAACTCATGAATAAATTTTAACAACATGTTAAAACAGAAGTTATTCATACTATAAAGTAATAAAACACAAACATAAACAAAACAAAATATCTTTTAAAATATAAATTATTGAAATAAATATATAGAAAGATACAAAACAATTTGTATGTAAGATAAAATAAATACTCAAAATAAAAATAGAAGTCCACTTATTTTGTAAAGTAATAATAATTTTAAGTTATGAATAAAAATAAGAACATTGATATATAAAACAATAACAATGCATGTAAACAAAATAAGAAACAAATGCACTTACCAAGTTAAAATAAATGATTAAAAATTTAACATAGAAACATATTTATTAAAGTATAAGATAAGGAAAGTAAGTATCCGTAGTAAACTAAAAATAAAATAAAGTACAAATAAATAAGCAAAGTAAACAAAAACAAAGTAAAATTAACAAACAAATAAATACTAGTACAAAATAAAACATAAAACCAAGTAAACAAATACATTTATATGTATAAACAAGTACAAGCAAATAAAGGATAAAAATATAAGTATGTAGAAGCCAAACTGATAAATACAAATAAACAAAAGAAAGCTATCATTATCATCTTCAAACATGCTACAGCTGAAATGGAGTATGGAGAGGAAAGTATATGCAGGCAAGAAAATGCAGGCTGAAATAAAGAAGTACAAAGAAAGGCAATAAATGCAATACACCTCTAGCATTTAATACAAACATCTCAACCATACTGAAGGAAACCATCAGCCTGTACAACAAGTATCACTGTACAAATTTTGAATACCTTGTGCACTTGCTTTCTTTCTTATATCAAGCTTCTTCATTCCAGTTTGTTTCATTTAAAACAAAGCTAAGAAAAACAATACAAACAAAGAAGGTTTCAACAAGATTGCAAAAACCTGTTTCAAATAAAAAGGAAGCTCTGTTCTTTCCTGGCAAAACTGTGAGTAAACTAAATTCCTAAAACTTAAAGTTAAACCAAACACTTATGATGATTTTATGATCTTGTGATATATGTGTATTTTGACATATGATTCTGTAAGTTGTATATAGTTCTCTGTTATGTA
This sequence comes from Allium cepa, assembly GCA_030765085.1. Lineage (NCBI taxonomy): Eukaryota > Viridiplantae > Streptophyta > Magnoliopsida > Asparagales > Amaryllidaceae > Allium > Allium cepa. The sequence continues at coordinate 726,502,976 of CM060938.1, read as the reverse complement.
GTTTTTCGTTAAGTAGATACAGGATAAAATTTTGAATCAAACTTAAGGTCAATTGATGCTAAACCATATCAGGATTTAAATTACCAACTAAACAAGAGATCGAAGTTAAAACCAAGATTAGTAAACTAGTTCAAACATCTCTGTAAGCATGATACTGTAATATAGTTTCATAGTGAATCAAGAAATTCATTGATAAATTCATGTATTACAAGAAGTTGAATCAAGATTTTATTCGGAATCCTGAATGGAATTGCTGATTTTTAAAACAAAAATAAAGATTTTTAGGGTAGTAATTAAGGTGTAGTTTGGTTGTGAACAAAACTTGCATTTTTGTCAATTTCAGGTTGTCAATCCAATTTCAGATGTTGGAATTTGAATTGAAGTAAGTATTAACATAGTGGATCATGAGAAAATTATCAGAAAAATTTTCGAATGTATAGATTAAATGAACGAACTAAATTTAGGGTTTTACTGGAGTTTTGTGCTTCTCTGTTATTGCATCGCGTACGGCATCTACGCATGATCGAGTTCTACGAAATTCAAGGAGGTGGACGAAGGTCGTGTGGCTGTGGTATGGGCAAAGTACGAGCACCTCCAGTGGCTTAGGCGGTAGTGGCGAGTCGATTTAGTGATAGTTAAGTTTTCAGTTTTTGCCCAAACATCTTATTTTCGAATTCGAATTCATGTAGGGGGGTTTGAGCTTCGATTTCGAGTTGGGGGACGATTTGTGGTTTGTGGGTAGTGGCGAGGTTCGCCGAAGGTGCGGCGAACCACCGTGCATGTGCACGGTGGCGTGGGTGTGTCAGTAGGGTAGTGGGTGGTTTCGACTCGAGTGTTACTCGAGTAGGATGGAAGGGTTGCTTCGGGTTTCTGAGAACGTGCGCGAGAGTGATTGTGTAACTGCAGTTTTTAAATTTCAACATCGGAAAAAAAAAAAAAAATGTAGAAAGGATCAGGTGGTAGAAGAAGAAGAAGAGTGAGGGAGAATGGAACACGGAACGAACAGGGTGACGCGAGTTTTCACGGGTTAATCCAGTAGTTGTCTCGGGTTTATTGCTTTATAAGTTAGCCTATTAACTCTTATGTTATTTTGTTAAATAAAGGTTTAGTATTAGTTAAGCAAATCATGTTAACAAAATTAAAGCTAAGATATGATTTAAAATCATAAAAAGGGATTTGATTTCTAGTTTAATTTATATGGAAAGTTAATTGAGAATGTAACTAAATTATAATTGTAATTATATTTAATAAGTGTGTATTTAAAGGTTGATATAAATAAAATTAATGACCTTAATTAAATTTGTAACTAGAAATTAATTTGGTGTTTGATCCATTTAACTTAAGAAAATTTAATTGATTATTTAAAGCTAATTAATAAATGGTAATCAACTTAATGATTAATTAAGGAATAAATGATTAGTTAATTGATAATAAATGATTAATTAAAATAATTTGTGATAATTAAATAAGTAAATAACCTTTATTAATTACTAATTAAGTTGTTCATTAATAATTAAGTTATGTTAAGTATGAAATTAATTGACATTAAAGTGTAGTTGATATTAGATTGATTTTCAAATTTAAAAGAAGAATTTTAAATGATTAATTAAGTTGAATGATTAATACCGGCTAATTATTTCTATAAAGAATAATTACAGGATAATTGTAATTTGAGATTAATTAATGATTAAGTGATAAGTAAATTGTAATTAACTACTTAAGTTAATTAATAAATAATTTATAATTAATTAATTAAGGAATGTAATTAAGGATTATAAATTGGATAAGATTAAATAAGTTAAGAGGATTAAATTTTGATTGGAAATAAACCAATCAAGTAATTAAGAATTTATTTAGCTATTGCTAGGTACTTAATTTACTATATAATTAGAATTAATTAATGTGTTCTAAATGGTTACTCAATTTGTAATATAAAAAAATGATCAATAGGAGTAAATTTAGCAAAATAATTAAAGGAATTTTAATCGGTAATAAAGGTTATTAACTAAGATTAATTTAGAAGTTAAAGATCATAAATTAAAGATGGTTAGTAAATAATTAAAGGGAAATTTATTTCAAATGATTTGAAATTAACTTGTGTTAAGTAACCAGAATTAACAACAAGTAATACACCTGATCTAGATTAATCAGTTGACTAATAAATTTTACCTATGAATGTCTAGATCTTATCGAATGGTTGAATTGTTGATATTCCCGATGTTTGATGCTTTGTGATATATCCTGATTTGTGTGGTGATCCATAATGTGATTTATTATCTGTAATGAATTTCATTACCTGTGATAAATATATCTGTGATCTGTGAATGAGGATAAGCGTTATAGTTTATATCGCTTATCAATTATATTCCTGTATTCTGATCTGTGATAATTGTATGATGTTGCACTATTGTGTTAAACCCCTAGACCACACCATACACACACAAATATGGATTTCACGAGGAAATCGATTAAGTCGCAGATTTTTGAAATAGTTAAATTTGAATTTTTAAATTCAAATGTTTTGGAAATGGAATCGGAATAAATGTGAAAAGCTTTTGGAATGGAATTTCAAAATAAAAATTTATTTTTAAATTACATGATTAAGTTTTAGAATTTAACTAATTTGATTTAAATTTAAATTCAATACTTGAAATTGAATTCTATGATTTGAAATTAGGGATTAAAGATATTATATTGGTTATATAGGGATTTAACCACTTTTAAGTATCGTTTTTAGGACTTTGAATTTAACCTAAGGATTTCAACTCGTATAAATGAATCAGATTTCCAAAATGAAAACTGTTGTTTCCAAATGATAAACACTTTTAGATAGGAACTGAGATTCCAGTTAATTAGGGGAATTTCAAGATTGAATAGAGAAATGATTTTCCTAAGTTATGAATGAATTCTTTTTGAAAACTATGAATTAAATCTGTTTATTTTTAACAGATTTAAATTGATGATTTGTTTAAATCAAATTGAAATGAAATTGTTTTGAAAGCTATAAGTTAAATCTTTGATTTAAAGATTTAACGAGTTAATCAAATTGAAATGGAAATTGATTTGGAAAATCTGTGAATGAATCTTTTGTTTAAAAGATTAAAATGTGAAAACTGTTTAAACCGTTAAAGGTTGTGAAAATGAATCTTTTTGTTTAAAGATTGAAAATGGTAATTTGTTAAGCCATTTGAAGAAAAGTTTTGAATTATTAAGTTGTGACTTAATTGAAATCCCAATATCCAGATATTTTTAAAATATTTGCGCTCACTATTCGGGTTAACCGGGAAAGGACCATGGGGTCGTATAACCCATTCTGAATATGTGATTCGTCGTTATGGATAGCATTTGAAGACCGGTGTTGAAGACCGGGTATTTGCGAGAGCGATAGGATGACCTGTCGATTGACTCTGCACCGAGTAGCTACGGTATTGAGTTCTCCATATGTGATGGTGAATCCGATCAGGATTGTGAATATCCGGATTTCAAGGACTTCTTTGTAAGTGCCTTCGGTTCTGTTCGATCCCGGAACAGACTTGTATGGATTGTATGTCTGACATTACAAGTTGAGATATAAAGCCGATTTCTTTCAAATATATTTCTGTTGGTGGCGGAGAATTTATTCTTTGCTTAACACCCTTCTTTGAGACGTACGAGCTCAGAGGTTATATAGTTGAAGTTATCAGCGATATATTCCCAGTTTGGTAATGTGACATGCTGAGTGATGCTGAAATGATCATTGTGTTGATTATTTGTGATAGGATCATTTATTTGATCGTCTATCTTAGTGATCATTGTGTTGATCATTTGTTGACCCAAAGCACGGCTTTTTGTATAAAGTGTGTTTTTGTGGACGTGACTTCGTCGAGCCTCACATCCCGGAAATGGTCAAAACAGGAAAGATGCAGCAAGGTTATTAGGGGTTGCTGTAGCTCCCCTTAGGGTATGTACATTTCCTTCTGGATAGAGGTGGTATCATGGTATGGAGCCCAGATATTTAACCTATGTGGTTACTACGAATTTATTACTTTGTGGTTGTTGGTTATCGGGATCCCGTGAGAAAGGTCGTTTACGACCGGGGGATGGCATACTCGTGTCAGTAGTTACCCAGTTAGGGGTAACCCGGCCTTGTGTTGGCAGAGTTCCGGTTTGGTTCTCGGGAATGTCTTTCCAGAGGCATTCTCATGTGGCAATGGGAAGTTCCTTGGCCTGACCATTTGTTGGAAATCCAAAGAAACAATGCGAAACTTGTACGGTTTTAGTTGTAGAACCTGCTTCCTCAGGAGGTAGCTATAGTAGGCATAATATAATGGTACCTATGCTGGCTAAGATTTATATCTTTACTTTCGAAATGATTTGTTCTACACTATGCACTAGCAATAATATCAAATGTTTCTTTTTAATGCGTATCAAGCATCTTTGACTAACATAAGAAGAAATCTCCTCCAAGTCTGCGTTTGCATTGTGTGTGTGGTGGGAGGTCTTATGGTAGTTACATTTTCAAAAGCATTGCGAATTGATTTTAAAATATATTCCTCTGTTTTGATTTTAAAGAAAAATAAACTGTTTTTGTTGCTCATACCAGTCCCACGACTGATCCGGAGTTTATTGTTTCTTTCCTAAACTCTGGGTGCTCATTATTTTCTACACGAGCAGTCTAGAGTTGGGTTTTACAGATAGTTAGATATAATGGATTATCTGGAGTTGGTTCAGTCTTTGGACCACACCAGTCTTGCTGAGCTTGGTGATATGTTATTGGGAGTTCGAGCTTCTGCTGGATTGATTCTCGGAAATGGAGTTGCAGTTCTCAGAGTTCTCTTTTGAAGACTATCTTAGAGTTATTTGTTTCACTGCTAGATGTTATCTATTTTCTTTCCGCTGCTATTTTATTGTATCATATCTCTGATGTATATTGATATCTATTGGATTATCTGTATCAGATATTGTATCAAAGCTGTATATCAATGTATTATTCTTTTATTCCGCTGTGTTGTTTACTTAATTTTGTTATAAGCTCCGGCGAATCGGATTTGAACGATCGAATCTATGGCATTCGAATACGATATGAAGTATGGATGTCGATTTTCGAGCGGGAAAAAATTCGACTCGTTACATTGTTAATGATTAAAACCACTTAAATGTTTCACTTTATATGAATTGTTAACCCTTTGGATTATATAAGTAAAGTGCAGATTATGGAAGCAATTGCTACTGCTTTTGGTTCCATAAATTAAGCGTAATTTGCCCGACAGATAGGTACGTTTCGGATTTCGGTTTTAGCGCTATTTTATATATTTTCCCGGGTAGGGATATAATATTTTGGATAATAATATGTTATATAATTGTTATATTTTGATATTATATTTTCTCCCGAGCCTCTCCGTATAAAGGAGACTCTGCCAAAAAATTTCCATAAATTTTGAACTTGGAAATACTTTGAAATGTTTTCCAAACTTTAGTAATTTAAGTATAAAAAGATTTAATGGTTATAAGTTGGGATATTTTACCTAAATTAATTAATTTTATAAATTTAACTGTTTATAAAGTTAATGTTCGAATAAGGTATATTGATTTCTTAGTTCTTCGTTTCCCTTCTTTTCCTTTTCGGGGACGAAAAGTTTTAAGAGGGGGAGAGTGTAACGACCCGTAAATTCATGGATTTAATTTGGTTAAATTAATAAGTTTGTAATTAAATTTAGTAGAAAAAATAAAATAAATTAAAACCTACTTATAGTAATTCGAAGTTAATTCAAATGATTTTAAGTAGTGAAAAGAATTTTACCTGTATATAAATTGAATATGAGAAATTTAAGGAAAGTATTAAACTGATTTAATGTAATAAACATTTTTAACAGTAAATGGAATATGATAATAAGAACAATTGCATGTTTTGTATTTAGGGGCGAAATAATATGGATAGGTAATATATTGTAGAGAATAAATTACAAATGTTATAAATTGTATAATGGTGACAACTATTGTTCGTTACCAATGCATTTAATTAATAGCGATTAAATGTAATTAATCATTGCCTTTTTGTAAGTTAAGAAAATAACTGAAAATGTTGAAGGTAAAATCAATCGAAAGGTTAACTATATGCATATGATGGAAAGTTGAATAGAATTCTAATAAATGATAATAATGGAAAACGTATACAATCAATGTAGGTAATTAGTGATTACAATGTTGATGAAAGTAATAAACATTTCTTGGTTGATAATTTATAACATAGCGGAAAGAGTAAATGTACTCATTAGAATAAAAATTGCAATTGGATAGGGATATTAAGTAACAAATGTTAATGCAAGGTAATTAATGATAAATTAAAGTAAATAATAATGAATAAGTGATAAATTCAAAATTTGTAACATATACTATAAGTTACCTGCTTATTTGTTAATAGAATTAGAATCTGTAATGAGTGATAATAAAATAAATGAATGTTACACTAATGAAAAATGAAATAACGTTCGTTTAAATGTTGAGTAACTATAGGATCGTGTTTATTATAAGCGTTACTTTAAAATAATTATGATTAATTATGAAATAAATACGGGAAGATGTAAAGTAATAACAAGAGAAGGAATACGTGATGAATTGAATATAACCTAAACTTATATGTAAGGTTGAAATTGAATCTAATCCATTGGAAACTTATTAAAAATAAACTGGATTCAATTTATAATAAAGAGGTTAGTTTGAGAAACTGAAATACATATTATAAATGGGTAAATTAAGTTACTTTAAATTGGAACGTGAACTGATTTAAATAATTATAAATAAATAAGTAAATCAAGAAGATAAAATTTATGAATTATAGAATTTGAAATTTTATAGTAAGTTAATTTATTTAATTTATAATAGTTGGATTTATTGCAAATGAATAGAATCAAATATGTAATTATTACGTTAATTTAAAAGTTAAGTGAAAACGAGAAATATTTATGTGATAATTTTTAATCTAATGGTGAACCCTTATATTTGAAATTAATGAATGAAATAAATATAGGTTAATTCAATTAAAAGGAAATTTTGGAAATTTATCTATAACTTTGAATTTTATGAAATCGAAAATTTATATTGATTTAATCTTTAATAAATTGACTTTTAAAAATTGTTAAATCATTTTAAATGTTTGAAAATTTTAAAGTGATAAAGATTGCAAAGTTCAGAATTTTTAACGCGAAATTTGATTTAATTAATTTGTTTTAAATTTATTTAATCAATATAAAAATAGCCATTTCGGTCATGGACTTGGATTTCGAAGAAACCAGTTTCATCGGATCCGTAACAGTGAATTATTGTAGGGTTTCAAGTTTCGTAGCGATCGGACTTTTCGTTTGACCGTACGAACTAGAAACGCCTTGAAATCGATTTAATTGAAATCAATTTGAAATCAATTTGAAAATATGTTTTTTTACATAACTTCTTCATATGATGGAATTTGGGCTTGAAACTTGTTCCATCGCGTTTAAAATATTTAAAAACATCTATTTTGATACATGGGATGATTCATTTTCGTTCCGGAGCCGAAACGGACTTTTTAGGGGCATTTTGTCATTCAAACAGATTGACTTGAGCAGTAACCTACGAAAATGATGGAACTGGGCTTCAAAACCAGTACCATTGCGTTCAAAAGGCCTTTTTATGTTAGGGTCGCCTGTCAGCACGCTAAAATTGGACTCTGGCCCGTTTTTGACGTTAAATTCTTTAAATAGCACGCTATTCGAGACGAAATATTATTTTTTTATTCCAAAACCCTAAAAATTTGTGTGCAGACGTCGGCCCTCCTTCAATGACCGAGAATCACACGACTTCTTCTCCTTAGATCTCTCCATCTGATCATCGATTCACTTCAACTCCTGAATGGAAGTTGTAAATCTCGTTGTCCTCTATCCATCCAATGCTGATTCGTGCCGGAGCCTCTCGGATTCGCCAGAATATGGGCTAGAAGACACGCACATTTTTCTTGAATTTCGCGAAAACAAAGGAGGCGGAGGCCACTGTGCTTAGGGCGGTGGCAGAGGGGGTTGGCACGCACGCAGGGATGGTCGCTGATTCACTTCTGGTTGTCGTATGGCGTGCGCGTGAATTGAGGAAGGGGGTCGCGTTGGGTTCTGTAGGTAATGCGTAAAGAAGAAGATGGGAGGGAGGAGCACGTGAAATGATGACGTGTAGGTTTTCAAATTGCCTTGTTTATTTTATTTTATTTAATTTTCAAGTGTTCGAATCTAAATAACTTGCACATACGATCTCCGTTTCACACGAAATTCTTTTTGTTAGGATCGTAATAAAATTTCGGATCTGTTGACGCTCGTTTGGACAAATTCTGAGAATGTCCAATTTTTGGGTTTAAATTGGATTGAAATTTAATTTAAATCCCAAAGGTGAGTGTTTTAATCCACTCACAACTTCAAAATTTTCTTATGTTTGTTAAATTGACTTAAGATATGAGTAGAAATTTATTTACGACTGTTTGGCATGTTTTATTCATCATCTCGGTTAAATCGCATTTATTTAAATTAACTGTGAAATAATTTTATTATTGCATATAATTTGACAGTTAAAATTTATTTATTTGCATATAAACTACTAGTTAAACAGTTATTAAATTGATTATTGAATATAAACAGTTAGTTAATACCTGTTATTTATTACCTGTTATATTTTATATGCTCTATATTGATTTTTGTTTAAATTGGATGATGATTGATATTTGGATGAATGGATGCTATATTTTATATTGTGTAAACTGCAAGTTAGTATGCATTTTCATTTCATTCGGGATTGCGGATTGAAAAGATATACAACCGCAAATTTTTTTATTTTTAAATTGCGGATTGAAATGATAAATATCCGTATCACTTGTCCATAGGATAGAAAATTATATATAGGCACCGTGGTATATATATATATAAAATTTGAAATGATTTTTTTTGGTTTGGATATGATACGGTTAGATTTGGATATTATATAAATATATTTTACATGTACATATATAGTTAAATTTTTGAATTTAAGCTGTGTATAAATTTGTTAAATAAATTAAATAAGATGAAAAATGGAGTTTGAGTTTTTAGATTATATGGTTAAGTACATATTAAGATATTGAGAATATATAGAGTTTTAAATGTTTTAAATCAATTAATATTGGGAGTTAAATTTAAATTTATTTGGAATCGAGCAAAATTAAGAATTTGACTTCATAGGCGGATGTAGAATTTATTAACTTGAAATTTTAGAAAGGTATGATATTTATAACTGAAATTTTATTCAGGATGAATTAAATGAATATTTCTAGTATAAACAAATTGGAGGAAATTTTGTTAGTTAAAAGTAATTTGAGTTTTATTTAAGTGATTAATGATTTATTATGAAAATATTTCAGACTAAATAATAGGACTTTAAATTGTTGAATAGAAATTTCCAACCTTAGTTCCAATTGTTTAATATTCAGAGTTTGAAATATAATGAAACTGAAGTGATTTATTGAAACTGAAAGCGATTTTAAATTTATGGATTTTGACTTAATCTTAAATGAAATAAATTGTAAGTCGCGGAAATTATTTTATTTTATAAAGTAATATAAAATAAATTATTTTATTCTATATACTGTTGAATATCCAAAACCATTCAAGTTTTAGAAGTGATGGTTTTAAAGCTATGAATTTCAAAGTATTATGTTTTGAAAGTTAAAGTCCAAATGTTTGGCTTCCAGATATTATAAATTTTAAGCAGTATGATTTTGGAAAAGAAATATATTTGAAATAAAAATGATATTATTGATTTGGGTTTTATAAAAATAATATCGAAATGAGTAGTTTTTGAAATGGGAATGCTATCGTATTTATGGGTTTTGAAATGGATAATTATTTTCTAGTTTTAAAGTATAAACTATTTTAAAGACCGCGGTGTTATAATAACGTTTGGTTGTTGAAGAGACCGGGATCGGAAGTTGTCATACTCTCTGCCAGCCCCGAAAACCACGTTAACAACCGTGTACGCGGTGGAGATTCCAGAATGAAGTAGGATGCTGGTGGCGTTTCCTTTAAGGTAAATATGTGGACCCGACTCCCGTGAGTTGGCATAAGGTGGCTAAAACAGGAGCGATCGACGGGTTAATAAGGTAGCACCTTTGATCGGACACATCCCTTCGATATTATACTTTGACTTTGGATTGATTCGGTGGCGACTTTTGATTTTATTTGCGGGTGCGGCTCGAGGTGGGCGGTAGCTGCGCGCTACGCAGTACCACCGACCCGGAAGCGTAATTCGTATATCTACCCTGGCATTGCCTAGTTGTGCCATGTCACCTACCATATCGCACCTTGTACGAGTTTGGTTTTCTCCCGTAGCCCGTGTGGTATCCTCTGGTGGCTTCCCGATCAGAAGGGACTATGATACTGGATGGACTACTGGGACTATTACGTGTTAAGGGCTATATGGGTAACCCCTTAATGCTAAGAAAAAAGTAAGTTTATTTTATAATTAGACACTATTATAATAGCGCAATATACTACATAGTAAATAGTTTAACGAATCCTTAGGAGATGTAAATCCCGAGCATCTCTTGAGTTACTGCACTCATATTTATTTCTGTTAATTTAACTCACATAAGATTTTTTAGTTATGACTCGAGTGTTTTGTCTTTTCAAATTCGCTCGGGTCAGTCTGAGCATTTCAGAATGTGAAGACTTTATTCTAGAGGACGAAGACGAAGATTTGTAGTATTACTATCTACTATATTATTCCACTACACTATTTAATTCCGCTGCATTGGTATTTATTGGTATGTGAACTCTGATATTCATTGTATAAAGAAGAATCAAATGTTTTATAAACAGTTTTATGAACTTTATATTTATTATTATATTTTATCCTTCCGCCGTGAGATTATGTTTAGCTTTCTTCTCTTCTCTGTTTTTCTTATTTACCCCATAACAATCCGCCCTTCCGTATTCTTTGAATCGGCACGTTTGTCGATATTAAGCATGCGAATAGGCGGGACGTTACATAAACTATGCCGGGTTGAAAATAAAAAGGCACAAGAAATGGATGCCGGCGAAAAGGTTCAAGAAATGATCTCGTTATACCAACAACAAATCATTGGCGAAAGCCAGTTACTTTTGTTCTTCAACCAACTTGAAGATACAGAAATTACTAAGCTCATTGAAAAGGAGCATTTAATTAAGAACCAAAACGGAAGGCCAACGATTTTGGCATGTTTTAACGACATTCCCAAATATAAAGAACATATCAAAAATGGTGTGGTTCACGAAATCTATGTTAATACGAAATGTCTGGAAGACTTTGCAGGTTATATCCCCAAAATATGCAAGAAAAAAGTCCTTGAACATGCAAATAAGTTTCAAAATATATTTTTATTCAGAAATTGGAGTATTTGGGAAGAAAGACAATATATTCGTCTTTATCCATCAGTCCAAATTTGGGAACTTCACAAAGTCACTGAATCGCCTCAACATGAATTTGAAATATTTGATAAAATAAAGTTCTCAGAAGAAAAAGAAAGGCATCAAGCTGGAGATGAGTTGTTTACTGAAGCAATCAATATTGGAATCTGTTGTTCCATTCATGAGGACAAGACATTATTGTTATATGACTTTCTCTCTTAATATGAAAGTTATACTAACAAGATTACTATGGTCAAAAAAATTTTAGCATCTCTTAAACTTGGACCAATTGGGACTCAGTGCCAAGAAGAATATTTTACTTTAAAAGGACAAAGGGAGGAGTGTTTCCAATGCCAAATGGGAGGAAATGACACGCTTACAGAAGAAGAAATGGCAGCATTGGAAAACGAAATTGGAGAATGAAGCCAGTATTTTTTCAGCATCTTGCCACCTATAACTTACACCTCATAATCCTAAACCTACCCATATCATAGCCTTTTCTGCAGAATAATTATATTTCCTCATAACATTAAGCCCCACACCAACCTCCTATCTATACCTAGACCCACCAGATCATTATTCTTATCTATATCTAGATCTACCGAATCCTTATTCCTACCTATACTTAGCGCCACTAGATCATTGCTCTAGCAAAGGAGGATATGCATGGTTATTCATCTATAAAAGCTGAAGCCGAGCAACGGAAGATCATCAGAAAAAATAGTAGAAAAAGAAACAAAAAAAATATTGTATGTGTGTTTATGTCTAAGTATTATGAGAAAGATTGTACTATTATATTTATGAAAATAATAAAAGTGTGTTTTATTATTAAATTTCGTGCACAATTCTCATTTCTGGTAATATATTTCTTCAAAAATTCATAAAAAATCACTATAGCAAGTTCAAAATCACTGTAGCAATCCGGCCATTCCAAGCCCTTCAAGACAGCATATTTATGAGTTTGGATATCTAGCACAATTCTGGGCATGTGGGCATATCAAGACAGGACCATTGGACGAACTAAAGCCGCTTTTGCATTACCTGCATCTCTTTGGTATCAGAGCCATTCAGGTATAGTGGATTTGTATAATCTTTATATATGTCAATTTCCAGCTTATATATGTATATATATATATATGTTTATTTAAGTCTATACCTATGTTTAAATATTGATATTGTTCAAAATAGTATGTATTAGTCTATATATTAGTTTACATAAATACATGAGTTGGCTTCAGGTACATAGGAAGGTCTTTTTTTTCTTTTAAATGTAAACAATGATTTTTAATTATATATATATATATATATTATATCCTATCTCTATCTAGATCTTTTGATTCGTTCTCATCAATTCTATTTATCAGCTTTAATCGTTGAATTCGTACCAAATCTAGCTTTGCTTGGAATTCATGCTTGGATTCATAACTCATTACATTGTAAAACTCTCTAGCCTCGAAAGGTGAGAAATCACTGACGAATTACATTCTTTTATTTACTAAATTTGATTTCAATTGAAACGACAATCGAAATATGCTGCTGTTAGTTATTTACACTGTTATATATGTGTTATTACCTATATTTGTTCACCTGTGACATCTGACACCATTATCTGTTATTTATATTGATGATACATGCTGTTATATATATGCTATTACCTGTATCTGTTCACCTGCGAAATCTGACACCATTATCTGTTATTTATATTGATGATATATGCATGTTATATTATTATCATATCTGTTATCACTCGGCAAGTTCCCTATTAGTATAGAATTCACTGTGTGTTGAAATGATACATACCCGAACGATTTGTAGAATAGGAGAAAATCGTTATGGGTTGAAATGATAAACCCAAGCGATTTTCATTTGAATTGAATATGGGATTACAGGTTGAAATGATACATATACCCGTATATATTTAAATTATGGACTGAAATGATAAATATCCGTATCACTTGACCATATGATAGAAAATTATATACAGACACCGTCGGTCTATATTAAATATTTTGAATAGGATTTCTATGGTTTTGGAAAGAAATATATGGTTTAATAAATATTTATTATTAATATTATTTTATATATAGTTAAGTTATTAAATTTAAGCTATGCATAAATTTGTTTTAATATAAAATAAGCTTAATAATAAAATTTGATTTTATTAAAATATAATATGGTTATGTATTTATTAAATTATGTTTTTGTATAGAGTTTTTAATGATTTAATAAATTAAGTTTGTGAATATAGATTTGAAATTGATTTGAAATTGTATTTAATTAAGAAATATATTTAATTAAAAATAGATTAGGAATTTATTGAATTTGAGATTTTTAGAAGGATATAATTTTTTAACTTGATTTTTTTTTAGGTCATTTAAATGAATATTTCAAGTTTAAATAAGTCAAAGGAATTATTTAGTTTATTTGTAATTTGGGGTTTTATTTAAATAATATCGGATTTATTAAGTGAATATTTCGAAACTAAATAATAATAAAGTTAAATTAAGATATATGTGAAATTATCAAATTTAGTTTTGAGATTGTGAAATATTTAAAGCGTTGGAATATATCGAAATCTAATTGGTTTATTTGTGGTTAAAATCTGTATTTGAAATCGATATAATGGTTTATTGAGAACTGAATTGAATTGAAATTGATGATTTAAGATTTGACAAAATTTGAAATTTTAGGATTGGTGTTGATATGAAATTGATTTGTGGAATTTGAGGAAGCTATTTTATTATATAAAGTATTTTTAAAATTATATTTTAAACTATTATATATGTTACTTTATAAATTTATTTCATATAAACTATTTTAATATAAATTATTTTAATTTAAACAATTTTAAAATTATAACTATTTTAATATAAACTATTTAAATTATAAACTATTTTATTATATATACTATTATTTATAAACAACTAAGTAGGAAGTGTTATGATTCCAAAGCATTATGATTTCTAAATTTTGATTTCCAAAGTATTATGATTTCCAAAGTATTATGATTTCCAAAGTGTTTGATTTAGAAAGTGGTATAACTTTGAAGTACTAAGATTTTGTAAATGGATATATTTGAGATGGATATATTTAAAATGGAAAGGATATCGTATTTTGTTTTCAAATGGAAATGATATCGTATTTGTTTTTGAAATATAAACTATTTTGAAAGTTTATTTAATGACCAATCGGTGTAATAATTACGTAGTTACTGTATTTGAAGAAAGAAGTGGTTGGAATGATGACGTTGCTGGATTTGAAGAAAGAGAACGATGATGGTTAGCCTTGACACTTGTGTCAAATTTGAAATGACCAAAACAGGAGCCGTGCTGGGCCAATGAGGTTAGCTGCCTCTAGCGGACACACTTTTTCATAAACTACTCATTACTTGTTTTTGATTGGTGCGCAACCTTGAATTGGGAGTGTTGTTTCGCGGTGTTGCGATCGTTGCGACGATGCGTTCTCACCAGTCCGGATCAGGAAAATGGTAGTTTCACTACCTTGGGTATTGCCTCATGTGCCTTGTTATACTCGTATCCCTATGCGCGACCACTACGATTTGTTTTGTGTTATACCTATGGAGTACTCTCTAACATCCCACTAGTTTATGGTGGAGTATACAGTGCTGTATAGACTATGAGGCTTATATAAAATGTGTTAAGGGGAATAATGGTAACACCTTAACACTATTTTGATACTTTATATTACTGACAGACATTATCTACTTAGCGTACACTATTACATAGTAGAGAGTTTAATGGATCCTTGGAAGATGGTTATCCCTAACATCTTTGGAGTTACTTGTATTTTCAGTTGTTATTTCACTTGAGTTGGATTTATTGATAAAAGAATGTTAATCCTGATTCGAGTGTTTTGTGTTTTTCTTTACGCTCGGGTCAGACTGAGTGTACCAGTATTCGAGACTCGCCTTTGGAGTTGGAGCTTCGCTTGGAGATCCAGTTATCTATCCAGCTTTTAGATATTCGGTTGATTCTAGTGATGTGTTCCGATTCTTGTATTTGACTATTGTATTCGAGACTTCTGTTATAACTTATTTAACTCTGTTATATATATAGTAGCTTCATGAACTACTATTCATTTGTTTCCGCTGCATATTGTATATTACTCTGCGTCTGTGATTCTATGATTATTTATTTACTGTATATGCTGAGTTTTTCCAAATATAAACTTATAATCTGGTATTTTGAGAAATTCAATTCCGGCATGTTTGGATGCGAATGGTTGAAAATATCAGGTCGTTACATGTTGTATCAGAGCTTTGGTAGCTCTAGGCAAAACTTAGCATATATTGTAAATGTATTTATAGAATCATTTTCATTCGAGTTTGAATCTCTCCCTTTTTGACTCGATTCCTTTGAATTTTGGATGTTCCCTGCGGTTCCAAAATCCATTCTTGTCCCTCAATATTCAACTTCTTTTGATTTTGGAGTATCCCATAACTCCACTTCGAATGACCTTTATAATGAGTTGACGATCCCGCCAATCTCAAATTGATTTGTAAAGGGATGAAACTCCTTTACGATAGCATCGATTCACTAGAGATTTATATATCCTCGATTTAGATGCCAACATCTCTGATTATGCCGAATTCTATCTCTAGAGATTGAATGTAGATTTGCCTCGGAATTCTACATCGATCTTGTTCTTGAAGTCACGGTCGACCTGGTTAAGCTTGCCTGCGATTTATATAAACTTATCCATCTCCATAGTTTGTTATTTAATTTTCTTATCTTTGTTTCAATATATCTTCGAATCAAAATTCTCTTTGATTTGAGTCCATCAAATTTGAATCTCTATCCTTGCTATTAAAATCCATTCCTATATCGTCGAGCGAGGAAGTGTATTTGTAAATTTTTTTATTGAATTGTTTTATATATTGTGTTGTTTGAGTTTTTGATGTTGATTTGGGTTTTCGATCGATTCGTATGATCAACGCTATCGATAGGATTTCCAAAACACTTGAACAGGGCAAACTGACACAATATTGTTTTCAAATTTGTAAATTTAACAAAGTTTGTATGATTATATTATATATATAAGTATGGGTTTTATGTAACTAAACTGTTAATAAATTGATTGTTAAAATGATAATATTTGATTATCATTTATTGTTTTTTAAACCATTGGCTTTTGTCTCATATATATAAATAATTGAATTGTAGATCATTGTTATAAATTAATTTGGAAACTGAAATGAATTTAAATCAAGAAACTAAGAATTTAATTTTCGAAGGTTTCAAACTTTGGATTCAAATTTTTAAAAGGTATATTGTTTAAAGTATTTTCGAATAGAAATTGTTCCAAAAGAAAAATCTAAATGTTTAAAATCAGTGCTCTCCACTTTTGTCACTGGAAAATAATTTCGGTGATGGCGGCCGCATCATCGACATCCATTTTTGAGTTTCGAAGTGAAGAGACCATTCAGTAGCATTGCTACTCTTTTATTTTTGAAAAATAAATCGGATTTGAATTCCTAAAGTATGACTTGATTTATAATATATATTGGTATATGATTATAAAATTTGAATTGATATACATAGTATATATACATATTTATCTCTAAATTGTTTGAATTTTATTGAAAATTTAGTTCGTAATTTTCTTAAAGGATAACTTCAATTATTAAATGAAACCAAAATTTGAATAAACATTTAAACTTAAGCTAATTGAATTCGAGAATTTTATTTGTATAATAACCAATTTCATTCTAATACAACTTACCTAATTATTCCGAAGTTAAATATGTAATTGGAAAATATACAATATAAAAGGGATTTTATAAATAAAATCCCAGTGGTTATAGTAAATTTTATACACTTAAATTTGAGTTATAGAAATATTAATAGAGGTAAATAGAATAAAATGTTAATTGAATAATATACAGTATAAATGATGTTAAAGAAATTTATAAATAAGTTTAAGTGGTTATAATAAGTGTAAATATGCTTAATATACGAGATAAAGTATATTAAGTGGAATAAATTTAATAATAATTTGGAATAAAGAAGAATGAAATTTGTCAAATAGATAAAAGTTTAATAAATGACTATTTAAATTCATAATTTTAGAAATTGCTAATTAAAGATAACTGGATAATAAGATAATCAATTTAGAATAGTGAAGATTGATTTAACTTAAGTGAAATCAAATGGATTAAAATCAGTTATTGAATATTAATTTATTTAAATTGAAATTTATATGATTAGAATTAGCCGTTTGAACTAACAAATTTAAATTGAATGACTATTTACCGATTTAATATAAATGGATTTAACCAAATTGTTAAATATTAATTAATTTAATTGAAATCTATATGGTTTAAATTAATTGCTTTATTTTTTGGTTTTCAATCTATTTTCTTTCTAGTTGTTTCAATTCTCCTACTTCCTTCCTTTTCAGGGACTAAAAGTTTTGAGTGGGGGAGAGTGTAACGATCCGTAAATTTTAACTGTTTTAACAATGTGATTAATTGAATTTTCATGAAATTTTAAAAATAAAATTTTGAAATAAAAATTTAATATTTTGAATACGTCTAATTGAACATAGCAAACGGTAAATTTTCATCTGGAAATATGAAAGTTTATTGTATTGTGTAATTCTATTTCAATTTATATTAGTTAATATTTGATGATAATAAAATGTTTTTGAAACGTGAATATTTTTATACAGAAAAATTCTAAATCATCTTCTGAGCAAGACGTCATTTTTCGTTTTTCCTAATTCGGACTTCTTTAGCTCCGTCGATCTTATTTTTCTGCGTTTTTGCTACATTTTTCGCTAGTAGAAAATTCAAATTTTTATAATTCAATCGTACTACTGATAACTGTATACCGTTTAGATCGTCTCGTCATGCCGATCTTTACAGTATATTCATTTCTGTTTTGCAAACCCCAGTACGTCGCGGAATCAGTAAACGGTTATCCGTAACGATTCATTATTTGAGTCTATTGGTTTTTATATCGCTTTTCGTATCCTTTGAGTTAATCAACAAACATTTAAAATTCTCAGAACGTAAATTTTGACGTTTGGTTATCCACTATTTCATTTGTCTGTTCACTTTTCCATCTAAATTTATGCTGGCACTTTAAGAAAAGGTTATTTTATTTTAAACTGCTTGTACGTGTATTAGCCTGTTCATTTCCTCTCCTCATCAAATTTTCGTTCGGCCTCCTCCCCACTTTCACTCTCCAACCTTTAGCCTTAGCCTTGCTTTTCACGCCCACCTTCACCTCTACCACAAGCCCAACCAAGCTTCGCAACCCACATTCCTAAGTAAAGCCCACCACTTGAACTCACGTGCGTCTTTCTTTCTACCTCTCCTCCCTCCCGTTCAAGGCCAAACCCACACTTTCCCTTCTCCAACCCTCATCTTGCCGAGACCTGTCACCACGCGCATGAACCCGAAGCTCAGCCAACCAATTTTTTCCAAGCTTTAGTCCACTGCCGAGCCAAGCCCGACCACAATCATCAATCTTTTCTCCGCATGGAACCCAGGCTTGTATGTAAGTATACATATGATGCATTTCGTGTATTATATGTTTTATATCGTGCTAGTTACATTATATATATGGGTCAGTTTAGAGTTGCATTTGCTGTTAATCATATATGTATGTTTTGATTTGGAAAGAAGTATATGGTTTACATTTAAGCTAAGTTATGTTATGTAAACTTATGTTTGTTATTTATAAATATATTTATATTTCCAACTGGTAAGCTATTTGTAAATTGCTATTTGTGTCGGTTTGTATATGTTGATATATATATATATATATATATATATATATATATATGTCAGTTAATATATATAGGGATATTATGTTGTATAAATGTTTCATTTCGATTTCAAAACATTTTTAAGTAGGTAGGTTGTTAGTATATTTGAGATATATTAAATTTTGATTTTTGTATAATATGTATTAAGTATTTATATACATATGGTCAGTTGCAAGCTTTTGTTATTTATGTATATGGGATAGAACATGTAACATATTAAGTTGTATTTGATTTTATCAAGTTGCTCATATATATAAAGTGTGTTTTAATATGTTTAAAGTGTTAAATTTATGGTGTTTGCATACTTATATTAGTTATATATATTTATATATGATTGGTTGGGTTTTTATTTTATAAGGTTACAATATATATATATGTATATGTTTGGGTTCTGTAAAAGCCAGTGTTCATATTTATATTTTGTTCACCTTTATATTGTTTTGCTGATTTTGTCATTAATCGTGAAAGAAAGTGAAATTTGAATAATATTATATTATATAAGTTTTGTTTGCCAGCTCTGTGTGTATATATATAGATTTATAGTTGTTATGTAGGTTGTATAGTGGATTTGTATAATCTTTATATATGTTAATTTCCAGCTTATATATTTATTTATTTATTTAAGTCTATACCTATGTTTAAATATTGATATTGTTTGAAATAGTATGTATTAGTCTATATATTAGTTTACATCAATACATGAGCTGGTTTCAGGTATATCGGAAGGTTTTATTTTTGTTTTTATTTTTTTGTTTTAAATGCAAACAATGATTTTTAATTATATATATATATATATTATATTATATTCTATCTCTTTCTAGATGTTTTGATTCGTTCTCATCAATTGTATTTATCATCTTTTATCGTTGAATTCGTGCCAATCTAGCTTTGCTTGGAATTCGTGCTTGGATTTGTAACTCGTTACATTGTCAAACTCTCTACCCTCGAAAGGTGGGAAATCAGTCATGATTTACGTTCTTTTATTTATTGAATTTGATTTCAACTGAAATGACAATTGAAATATGCTGTTGTTAGTTATTTACACTGTTATATATGTGTTATTACTTGTATCTGTTCACCTGTGACATTTGACACCATTATCTGTTATTTATATTGATGATACATGTTGTTATATATATGATATTACCTTAATCTATTTACTTGTGACATCTGACACCATTATCTATTATTTATATTGATGATATATGCCTGTTATATCATTACCATATCATATCTGTTATCACTCTGCAAGTTCCCTATTAGTATAAATTCACTATAAGTTGAAATGATACATGCCCGAATGATTTGTAGAATAGGAGAAAATCGTTATGTGTTGAAATGATAAATCCAAGCGATTTTCATTTGAATTGAATTTGGGATTACGAGTTGAAACGATATATATACCCGTATATATTTAAATGGCGGACTGAAATGATAAATATCCGTATCACTTGACCATAGGATAGAAAATTATATACAGACACCGCCGGTCTATTTTGAAATGGATTTCTACGGTTTTGGAAAGAAATATATGGTTTAATAAATATAGATTATTAATATTATATAAATATTATTTTATATATAGTTAAATTATTAAATTTAAGCAATGCATAAATTTGTTTTAATATAAAATAAGCTTAATAATAAAGTTTGATTTCATTAAAACATAATATGGTTATGTATTTATTAAATTATGTTTTTATATAGAGTTTATAATGATTTAGTAAATTAAGGTTGAGAAGATAGACTTAAAATTTATTTGAAATTGTATTTAATTAAGAAATATATTTAATTAAAAATCGATTTGGAACTTATTGAATTTCAGATTTTTAAAAGGATATAATTTTTTAACTAGATTTTGGTTTACGTGATTTAAATGAATATTTCGAGTTTAAATAAGTCAAAGGAAATATTTAGTTTATTTGTAATTTGGGGTTTTATTTAACTAATATCAGATTATTAAGTGGATATTTAACAACTAAATAATAATAATGTTAAATTAAGATATATGTGGAATTATCAAATTCAGTTTTGAGATTGTGAAATATTTAAAGCTTTGGTATATATCGAAATCTAATTGGTTTATTTGTGGTTGGAATCTGTATTTGAAATTGATATAATGGCTTATTGAGAACTGAGTTGAATTGAAATTGATGATTTAAGATTTGACAACATTTGAAATTTTGGGATTGGTGTTGATATGAAATTGATTTGTGAAATTTGAGGAAGCTATTTTATTATATAAAGTATTTTTAAAATTATATTTTAAACTATTATATATGTTACTTTATAAATTTATTTCATATAAACTACTATAATATAAATTATTTTAATTTAAACTATTTTAAAATTATAACTATTTTTATATAAACTATTTAAATTATAAACTATTTTATTATATATACTATTATTTATAAACAATTAAGTAGGAAGTGTAATGATTCCAAAGCATTATGATTTCTAAATTATAATTTTCAAAGTATTATGATTTCCAAAGTGTTTGATTTAGAAAGTGTTATAAGTTTGAAGTACTAAGATTTTGTAAACTAATATATTTGAGATGGATATATTTAAAACGGAAAGGATATCATATTTGGTTTTGAAATGGAAATAATATCGTATTTGTTTTTGAAATATAAACTATTTTGAAAGTTTATTTAATGACCAATCGGTGTAATAATTACGTAGTTACTGAAGAGACTGCGATCGATTAGGGACAAACTCTCGGTCTAAACCGAAAATGACTTTAATAACTATTATACGCAGAGTGCGATCCAGAATGAAGTGGTTGGAATGATGACGTTGCTGGATTTGAAGAAAGAGAACGATAATGGATAGCCTTGACACTTGTTTCAAATTTGAAATGACTAAAACAGGAGCCGTGCTGGGCCAATGAGGTTAGCTGCCTCTAGCGGACACACTTCTTCATAAACTACTCATTACTTGTTTTTGATTGGTGCGCAACCTTGAATTGGGAGTGTTGTTTCACGGTGTTGCGATCGTTGCGACGATGCGTTCTCACCAGTCCAGATCAGGCAAACGGTAGTTTCACTACCATGGGTATTGCCTCATGTGCCTTGTCATACTCGTATCCCTATGCGCGACCACTACGATTTGTTTTGTGTTATACCTATAGAGTACTCTCTAATATCCCACTAGTTTATGGTGGAGTTTACAGTGCTGTATAGACTATGAGGCTTATATAAAATGTGTTAAGGGGGATAATGGTAACGCCTTAACGCTATTTTGATACTTTATATTACTGACAGACATTATCTACTTAGCGTACACTATTACATAGTAGAGAGTTTAACGGATCCTTGGAAGATGGTTATCCCTAACATCCTTTGAGTTACTTGTATTTTCAGTTGTTATTTCACTTGAGTTGGATTTATTGATAAAAGAATGTTAATCCTGATTCGAGTGTTTTGTGTTTTTCTTTACGCTCGGGTCAGACTGAGTGTACCAGTATTCGAGACTCGCCTTTGGAGTTGGAGCTTCGCTTGGAGATCTAGCTATCTATCCAACTTTCAAATATTCAGTTGATTCTAGTGATGTGTTCTTATTCTTGTATTTGACTATTGTATTCGAGACTTCTATTGCAACTTATTTAACTCTGTTGTATATATAGTAGCTTCATGAACTACTATTCATTTGTTTCTGTTGCATATTGTATATTACTCCATGTCTGTGATTGTGTGATTATTTATTTACCGTATATGCTGAGTTTTGCCAAATACAAACTTACAATCTGGTATTTTGAGCAATTCAATTTCGGCATGTATGGATGCGAATGGTTGAAAATATCAGGTCGTTATATATCTCTAATGAGTCACCTAATGAGTCATACTCCAAAGCTAAAGTTCTTACTCAACCTTTAGCTATGATACCAAACGTGATGGTCCGGATTTCGACACTCGAAAAATCGGCATCCAATACATCACCCGTATTCGAATGCCGGAGATTCAAACGTTGAGTCTAGTTCGCCGGAGCTTATAACACATTAGATGAAAACAACATAGAGGAAACAAAATAAGAATTTTATTGATACACAATGGATACAACATCTGATAACAAATGCCCAACAACAATATCAGAGCCAAAATAGATACAACAACGGAGAGCAATAATAGAATTGGGAACAAGAGAAACAACAGTGGAAATATATCTTCAACAGAGTCTTCCAACACAGAGAGAAAGAATCCAACGAATTGCATCATCATTGCCAAAACTCCAAAGACCAATCCAAAAGGCTAAGAACCAAAAGCTATCATTCTGTAATGAAGCAAATGCGATCCCAAATCCACAGACTTCAAAGATTTCCAAACTTTTCATCTACCATCTCAACTAGCTCCTGAATCTACAGATAAGATAACCTGACTCTAGGCTACCTATGTGGAAAATTGTGGGCACCTAGAGTTTAGAAAAGGGAACAATAAACTCCTGGTCAATCATGCGACTAGTGTGAGCAAACAAAAATAGTTATTTGAACAAGAAAGAGATAAAAAGAAATCATTTATTCTTTTGGAAAATGAAACTACCATAAGGTCTCCCGCCACACACACAATGCAGCTGCACACTTGAGGGAGATTTCTCCTTATAGCAGTCATACAAGCTTTATACGTGAAAACCCTTTTGATATTATTATTGGCGCATAGTGTGGAAAACATTTGCAAGTATAATATTAATCTTAGCCAGCGTACGTACCATTATAGTATGCCTACTATAACTACAATGTTAGATGGAAGGTTCTACAATTAAAACCGTACAGGCTCGTATTGAGTGATTGGATTTCAAAAAAATGGCTAAGGCTAAGAAACTTCCTTTCCTGAATGGGTAGGCCTCTGGAGGGACGCCCGAGAACCTAACCGGATCTCTAGCAACACAAGGCTGGGTTACCCCTGTAACTAGGTAACTAACTGTCATGAGTATGCCATCCCCCGATCGTAGCCGACCTTTATCCCAGGATTCCAACAAAAAAAATTCCAACAACTACATAAGTAAAATATCTAGACTCCATACGATGATACCACTTTTTATCTAGAAGGAAATGCACATAACCTTAGGGGAGCGACCCCCATAACCTTGCTCCATCCTTCCTATTTTGACGATTTCCAAGGTGTGAGGTTCGATGAAGTCTCGTCCCACAAAGCTACGCTTTTCACAAAAGCCATGCTTCGATCAACCAATGATCAGCTTTTAGCATGCCACATTACCAAATAAGGAATATATCACTAGTAACCATCAACTACATGGCCTCTGAGCTCGTAGGTCTCAGAGAAGGGTGTTAAGCTAAGAGAATAAATTCTCCGCCACCAACAAAAATGTATTCGATAGAAACCAGCTTTATATCTCAAAGTGTAACGTCAGACATACATCCATACAAGTCCATCCTGGGTCTGAATGGAACAGAAGGCACTTCAAAAGAAGTCCTTAATAATCCAGATATCCTCAATCCCGATCAGACTCCCCATCACATAGGGTAATCTCTATACCAGAGCAACTCACTGCAGAGACAATCGACAAGTAATACTTTCGTTTTCGAAAATACTCGGTCTTTGACCACCATCTTCAAATGCAATCCACTTTGTCGTATCACTATTCGGAATGGGTTTTATGACTTAATGTCCTTCCCCGACTAATCCGAATAATGAGCGCTTATTTTAAAAACATATGGATACATTCGGATCTTAATTAAGTCACAAATTATTTCCCAAATCCTTTCTTTTTGAATGGTTTAAACAAATTTCCATTTTAAATTTTTTAAGCAAAAAATCCATCTTTAAGATCCTCTTCAAGTTGAAACAAGGTTTACCAAATCTTTAACAAAGATTCATTCATCACTTTCAAAACTATTTCCACTTCAAATTTGATTTACCCATAACTCGAAATCCTTTCAACAAAAACTGGAAATTCTTTCTTTATGTGAAAGCTATTATCGTTTGAAAACAAAGGTTTTCGTTTCGGGTAAATCTGATTAAATTTGCTCAAGTTATAGCCTTTTTAAGTATAGATCGGAAAAACAGCGAACTGCCGTACTCTCGGCAAGCTCTATTTTGGGATAAATTTAAATTCTCAAAATAATTCATTTAAAATACTTTAATGGTTTAAACTCTATATATAACATGTATAACCCTTTTTAAACCATAGTTTCCAAAATTTCAACTTCAATTCTTGAATTCAAATTCAAATTAAATTATTTTAATTTCAAAACCTCAACAAGCCATATTATATTCAAAATAATTTTCATTTCAAAACATCCTTTTCAAAAAGTTTTACATATTCACCTCAATTCCACTTCCAAACCATTTTGGATTCACAATTCAACTTTTAAATTTTTCACCATTTTGAATAAAATAGTATTAAATTCAAAATACCATGACTTAACTAATTTTTCGCAGAATCCGTATTTGTGTGTGTGTTTGTCTATGGGTTTTGCAAGCACAGTAAAATATCTCAACCATCATAAATTCGAACACAACAATATCAATAAGCGGTATGATCCTATAACGCATATTTTCCATTCATAGATAAATATTTAAATTCATCATAGATAAATAACTTACATTTATCACAGCACAAACCAAAGCAATTCATATCACAAAATATCACATATCAGAGATATCAAACAATTCAAGGCATTCAATATAATCCAATCATCCACAAGCAACATAATTGATCAAGTTAACCAAATAAATTAATTATTTATGAATTAATTACTTAACTCTGATTAATTAACATTAATTAATTACAAACCAATTGTTATTATTTTAATTAATGAATGAAATTAATTAATCAATCCTTACTCATCCATCTTAATTAATTATCCTTAATTAATTAATTATCCCTTAATTAATCACATAAATTAATTAACCTTAAATTAGTTACATTGATTAATTAACCCTTAATTATTAATTAACTAACCTTTAATTAATCTCATTAATTAATTAATCCTCAATTAACCACATTAATTAATCAGTAATTAATTACATTTAGTAATTATCCTTTGAGTAATTATCCTTTAATTACTTACATTAATTAATTAACCCTTAATTAATTAATTATCCTTTGATTAAGTACAATAATTAATTACCCTATAATTAACTAATAAATGATCTTTAATTAATCATGACCCTAAATTAATTAAAAGATAAACCATTTATCTTAACTAATTACATCATTTAAATCTTATTAAATTAAATGCTTGAAATCATTTTATACAAAAACATTGATTAATTAAAGTTTGATACACTTACCTTAATCACTTCCTAATTACAACATTTCAACTTTTTTAAAAACAATTAGAGATTAAATAAGATAATTAACCTAATATATAATTATTTAAACCAAAATAATTTTAAAAACATTTAAAAAATATTGTAATCTTTGAAACTTGTTTGAAATCTTGTGTAATAAATTTTACTTTGGAATTTGGTAACATTTCTTTTGAAAACTTGATTTAAATAAATTGCTCGAAAACTTGTTAATTCATCAAGTAAGAAAACCCGAGCCAACTACCAAAATACCTGAATCTAGTCTCGAGCTCTGTACTTCTTCTTCCTTTCCTTTTCTTTTAAAAATTTTGTTTTTGTATAAATTTTAAAACCAGTTATATGGTTTAAAACACTCGCGTGCCAACCCGATAAATCACTCGAGCCAAAACATATTTCCCCCTAGATTCCACCCGGGCCCAACCTGCTTCCTCTTCCTTCTAAAACTCAGCAACCACTGATATACAGCGATACTTGTGCACATGTACATCGCATTGCAACCGTTCATACCATCCCTGCCGTCGCCGCCAGGTCGTCGATGACCTACCCAAACCACCCGACCACCCAGGTCCTTTAATCGATGACGAAAACGAAACTGAGCACATAAGAATCCAAACTGGAACAACATGATCATCCAAATTCACCTCGACCCACCACCTACGACCACCAGGCACATCGCGACCAAAGCTGCACCGCGACACCAGGCTTCGATTCCCCTTGTTCTTGTCAAGTCCGATCAACCCACGATGGCGAATTCATCTCGTTTCTATCATCGACCAAATTAGATCGTTAAACCCTATATCGCCATCGCCAGGCCTCCACGGTCTGAAAAATAAAAGACTATTTTTCTGTTGATCTCCACCACCTAGGCTACCTCCTTCCTCCAGAACGATGCTCATTCTTCCATCGATCACTAGAAATTAATGAATATACCAATCTCGTTCATCTCGCAAGTCCTTACGATTTACTAAACTAAAAATCTAGATATTTACATTAAAAATCATGATTTTCCACAAGTAACCCGATTACCAAGATGAATCCTGAAATTAAGAAGGTTGGTTATTTTGATATTATACATTTTTACTTTGATTTCTGATTTTCCAGTAAAACTTAAACTAACTATACTTATAATTATTCTTAAAAACAAGATTTAGTTAAGTCAAACATAACTCGTTTATACATCATAGCATATAAAAGAGTAGAGGAAAAGAATTTTGATTTTTTTTCCAACTTGGTTCAAACCTAAAACCTGAAACAAAGGAAACATTCATATGGGCAGACATGCACACATCATTTACATGTATATATATACATGCAGGAGTACATATATCTATACCATTACTTTTCACAACATTTTCATCATATGAAATCAAGATTCAACAGATCTAAGGCCTTTATAGAAGTAGTTTACTCATAGTTTTTAGAAAGAATCAGAGAGCAGGCTTAAATTCTTTGATCTGGAAATTGTTTTGGTTTTGTTCTTCAACTTGGTTTTGATTTGCTTAATTACTGAGTTGAATCTTCTTTAGTTGCTTGATTGCTGAGTTGATCTTTTTTGAAACTGATTTGAACTTGTTTTAATTCTTTTCTGGTATGAAAATTTGAAGAGATTGTTTATTTTGATTTTTTTTTACTGGCTTTATTTTTGAGTAAATAAAAGAAAATGAGAAGGGAAGAGGTAGTGATGTATATATATATAGCCTTGAATTTATTATTAAAAATAAAATAAAAGTAGAAAATTTGACACTTGTAATAATGCATAATAATTAAATTAACACTTGTTAAATTTATACTAAAATTTTAGTACTTGTATTTTTTAATATTATTCTTTTAACACTTTTAATTTTCACGTTAATAATATTTTTATATAATTTACATATTATATTATATTTAGTTTATATTTATATGTATATGTTTAATAAAATTTTATATCTTTATTAAATACATTTCCTTATTTAATATTTATATAACCATAAAAGAAAATGTTTTAAAACTAAATTATACGCTAGTAAAGAAAATCACATATATATTATTTTTTAATCCAATTTATTTTTTTCTAAGATATTTAATTTAGAATTCCAAATTCAAATTCAAATTACAATTTATCTATATTCATATATCCATATCTTTTTTGATTTGTATAAATTTCAAATTAATTCACAAATTAATCCTGAAAATTATATTAATTTCTTAATTGGATTTGGCTTAAAAACGGGATCATTGCAATGTAACAATGTATTGATTTTGTAAATATTTGCTTTAGTTTTGTTCTTTATGCTTAGTTGTGTTATTGTATTATCATAGAGTGGCTGTTCATTAGCTTAAATTGTTCCTAGAGATCATTTAAGCCAATATGTTAAACTGAGAAGATTTTATCTTGAAATGGCTTTAATTTTAAAATCTTCGAAACTATCAAAACACTGCTTCCTTAGAGATTTACAAAAACTTTACTTGCAATATCCTAACCATCGCTTTGATTTTGTTGGCGATGAAAAGGAGAAGCTTCTTAAGGAAATCAGGACATTTCATTCTAAGTTAGTTTGTGGTCGTGTTTTTCCTCTAGTTGGAAAGTGGGACTATAGCATATGTCTACCAGTTATCACTCCCGATGGAGTTAATATCCCTTTGATTCAACAGTTACCCTTTTTTCTAATTCATTAGATAAAGTTAGAAATGTAGTTTTTCAAATTTAGGTATAAATGAACTGATTATTTTATCTTCTAGCTCCATTATTGTTTGATTTGTTGTTGTTATAATAATAAAGAGATTTTTTTCATCTTGATTTTGACTTTATTTTTTTCTTTTTTCTCAATTAGGAGTTACAATTATTTACAGTTTCTCTCCCCTTTGATTTAACATCACGCAATCGCCAATCTTAGAGACAAACTGTTAAATCATGTTGAAGGAGTGAACTCGGCAATGATATCTTACTAGAATGCTTCCATAGCAATGCCAATGTTATCCCGCTTTTTGGCAAAGCCGCGATACCAAAAGATCGATCGAAAACGTAGAACATTTCATTTCAGAGATTGGTCATACTTCGTTTCGCTATGGATATCATTGAATTTTGCCCGAGCCCAGATTGTGCTACAATTGATAGGACAGGACAAGAAAGGTCATAGAAGTCGTCATCTCAAATTTCGAGTTAATCCGAGTTCATACGATCAAGTTATGATCGATTCAACTTGAAGGGAAAAACACTGGTTTCGAATCCATCATGGTAGGTGTCTTCGAATCCATCATCGAACACCATTCGAACCAATCACCTTCGAATCAATGGACCTCGAACCCATCGGAGTGCCTCGGTTCGACTCCATCAACTCCGAATCCATCGAGTTCGTATCGATGGGCCTCGTATCCATGGAGAAGTCACAAAGCTCGTATCCATCAGAGGAACGCAAGTTCGAATCCATCAAGCATCAGATGTTCGAACCCATCCATGAAGCCTTATTCGAACCCATCCAAGAAGCCCTGTTCGAATCCATCTAAGAAGCTTCGTTCGAATCCACTGGGTCAACTGGCCATGGTGACGTGTCTTTCATCGGTTCGAATGCGCCGAGATATATGGAGTCGAAGCATTCAACTCAGAGCAAAACCCAGATCGAGGCGAAGTGTGTGCTCCACGTCAACACGAGGACACGTGCCACCATGGATTCGAAACCATCGATTCGAAAGGATGGTTTCGAACCAAATAGCCACGCAATAAATCCCATCTCAAATCCATCATATCTCTCAATCCACTGATCCAAATGCCACGAAATTTTCACAGAAGCTTGCATACATGTGGAAGAATGTCCATACCAAATTTCACCTCGATTGGATGAATTCATGATCGATTCGAATGGAATTCGAATCGATGCCAGAGTGGGCCCAAATTTCCTAAAACCAGGCTCGTGGGCCCCCCTCACGTTCCAGGAGTAGTCTCCTGAGTTTTCAGCGAAATAACAGTAACCTACGCCTATAAATAGAGCCCCAGAGCCAACAGAAAAGGGATCCTCCGACTCTCAAGCGCCCAGACACTGCCGGATCGAGATCTCCATCATCCTACATCATAATTAGCTGCTGATTTCGAATTTCCAGTTGTAACTTGCTGTTGATCGCTGTAACAACTTGTAATTATTGAAAGAGACTCAATAAAACATCAAAAAACTTCACAGTGGACGTAGGCAACACGCCGAACCACTATAAATCGCTTGTCTACGCATTTACTTTACTGTTGATTGGAGTTTTTGTTATATAATATCTGTTTTGAATTTACATTCTTCACTATTATCTCTTCAACGAATCCCGAAGTGTGTTGTGACCAATTTTGGTGCAAACACTTTGGTGCTTTCACTGAGAAAACCCCGTTTTTCTCCTGCTCCTTGGATCTGTCGCCGATACCTGATTGCATAAATCTAAGGGAGAGATCCAGATTTCAGATTCAGATTCCTTCCGTTCTATTCAGACTTGCCAAAATCTAGGGAAGGAGTTCACTATCTAAAATGGTTAGCACAAGAACCGCATCTGTCGCTGGTCAAGAAGGTCGAGATAGAAAAAATCCCGTGCAACTACCTCCACCTAACCAAGATGATACCGGGCATTCCGAACCATCAGGTCCGGTCACCGGGAAAGAGTTCCAGACGTTGCTCCAAGAACTAACTCAAAGTCGGCAACAGCTGGCCGAGCAGTTGCGCGTCAATACTGAGTTAGCCAACCAACTAGATCGCTAAGGGCGTAGAAGATCCAAAAGGGATCATGCGTCTCGTTCCTCCATGGAAAGTTCGGCTTCATCCGACTACAATCACAGATCCACCCGTCCCAGGCTAGAGGGAAATTATGCACAGGCCGTTGACCACCAGCCAGCATTGACCGTGGGACAGATAAGAGTCGGCCCATCCGCTAGTTTTCATACAGGGCCCTCATCCTGAGGGGGCGCTGTTCCGCAACATACCATGGATAACCATGCCGCCACCGCTACGGTTGACATAGGAGTTGATACCCAAAATAACTCCAATCGGAATTACCACCAGCAGGAACGAGCACCAGAACCATATGTCCCGGAAGACATCGTGCCAAGGAGGCGAGACACCGTCGACAGCGTCTGATCCCATCTCGCACTGTGGAACCCGACCACACTTTGCCTCACCACCCTCAGAATGTAGCAACGCCAGACCTCTCAGCCATGGTACGCCAAATGATTCGCGAGAGTCAGGGCTTAACAAATGACGATTGGGGAATCTCCCGAAGTCATACTTCGTTCACCGATGACATATTATATGCTGAACCTCCTCGGCGATTCAGGATGCCAACCCTACCCATGGATGAAGGGAATTGCGACCCAAATTAGCATATTTTGAAATACGAATGGTCGATGACTGCTGCGAGAGCTGATGACGCAGTAAAATGCCGCAGTTTTCCCATTTCCTTAGGGGGAATTGCGACGATGTGGTTTACACGACTACCACCGCGATCTATTTCTTCATTTGATCAGTTAGCTACCAAATTTGTTGAGCAGTTTCGTATGCATATTGCCAGGCCAAAAAATGTCAACACTCTGTCTAGCGTCACTCAAGCTCCTGGAGAGACGCTTAGAAAATACTTGGAGAGATTCCATAATGCATGTGCGGAGATCAGCAATCCAAACGATAACTCCATCCTTATGGCGTTGACTAAGGGATCGACCCCGATTCTGAGTTTGGCAACTGGTTAGCTGGAAAACCACCCGCATCGTTGGACCGTTTCCATGACAAAGCGGCTCAATTCCTGAGACGAGAAGATGCGAAACAGTCTAGGAAGCAAACCGATGCCGGGCCAAGTGCGGAAGGGATCTAAAGAAATGTTGCAATCAAACAGTCCGGTGTTGAACGTTAAAAACAAACAAGCTCGGCGAAGAGAGAACGTGAATCAAACCAGAAAACGAGATCAAAATCCTGGCCCGCAGCACAAGAATCCAATGTTTGACAGTTACACACCTCTGAATACATCACTAGAGGACTTGTACTTACAAACCTGTGATTCAATTTGGTACCAAAAACCTGCACCAAGGCCGTCGTCAGAGAGACAAATCCAGACGGGAAAGTTTTGCTGGTTCCATGAAAGCTACGGGCACAATACGAACGAGTGTCGTCACTTACAGAATCTCGTTGAAAAACTGATCAGAGAAAGGAAGCTGGAACAGTTTGTGCGGACACCGCAGCCCAGAAAAGCGGGCCTATCAAATCAAAACAATGAACCCAATCGACCGAGACAGGAGGACCCGACCTGTCCCCATGGAAGATTGGTGATAAACGCCATCAGTGGCGGACCTACTTACTCAGGAGCCTAGAACGACGAAGATCCTCGTCACCGTCACACATGACAGGCTCATTCAATCTATGAATACTTTGCAGTTTCCTTTACATTCTGAAATTTGAATTTGTAATAAGGCATTGACTTTGCCATATTTTCTTATTTCAGCAATAAAATACTATCTCTTCAAGCTAGAGCTGTGATTCACCGAATACAACATTCAACAATCACGACACACGAAGAGCTAAGTTCCATCAAACAATGGAATTTATTCAAATAGCGAGTGACTGTGATACGACCGGCCACTCACTAAGTGAAACCCCAGCTCGGTGGCAAGCCATCACGTCAAAGGGTGAACTGGACCAACACACGTAAGTCCTTCAACTAACTCCAACTTTCCAGAGCGTGAATTGGAGTATAAACATTCAATAACTCGTTCCCAGAGCGGGAACAGACTCCAACTTCCCAGAGCGTGATTGGAGTATAAACATTCAATAACTCGTTCCCAGAGCACGAACGGACTCCAACTTCCCAGAGCGTGAATTGGAGTATAAACATTCAATACCTCGTTCCCAGAGATGAACGGACTCCAACTTCCCAGAGCGTGAACTGGAGTATAAAATTCAATAATTCGTTTCCAGAGCGTGAACGGACTCCAACTTCCCAGAGCGTGATTTGGAGTATAAACATTCAATAACTCGTTTCCAGAGCGCGAACGGACTCCAACTTCACAGAGCGTGAATTGGAGTATAAACATTCAATAACTCGTTCCCAGAGCGGGAACAGACTCCAACTTCCCAGAGCGTGAATTGGAGTACAAACATTCAATAATTCGTTCCCAGAGTGCGAACGGACTCCAACTTCCCAAAGCGTGAATTGGAGTATAAACATTCAATAACTCTTTCCCAGAGCGCGAACGGACTCCAACTTCCTAGAGCGTGAATTGGAGTACAAACATTCAATAACTCGTTCCCAGAGCGTGAACGGACTCCAACTTCCCAGAGCGTGAATTGGAGTACAAACATTCAATAATTCGTTCCCGGAGTGCGAACGGACTCCAACTTCCCAGAGCGTGAATTGGAGTATAAACATTCAATAATTCGTTCCCGGAGTGCGAACGGACTCCAACTTCCAAGAGCGTGAATTGGAGTATAAACATTCAATAATTCGTTCCCGGAGTGCGAACGGACTCCAACTTCCCAGAGCGTGAATTGGAGTATAAACATTTAAGATTTCGTTCCCGGAGCGCGAACGGACTCCAACTTCCCAGAGCGTGAATTGGAGTATAAACATTCAATAACTCGTTCCCAGAGCGTGAACTGACTCCAACTTCCCAGAGCGTGAATTGGAGTATAAGCATTCAATAACTCGTTACCAAAGCGCGAACGGACTCCAACTTCCCAAAGCGTGAATTGGAGTATAAACATTCAATAATTCGTTCCCGGAGTGCGAACGGACTCTAACTTCCCAGAGCGTGAATTGGAGTATAAACATTCAATAATTCGTTCCCGGAGTGCGAACGGGCTCCAACTTCCCAGAGCGTGAATTGGAGTATAAACGTCAAATCTGTCGTTCCCAAAGTGTGAACGGACTCCTAAAAAGCCCAAACAGATGTGACTGACCATCCAGCGGCTAACTCCAGATTCTCGAAGCGCGAGTCGGAGTACAAACATCAATTCCAGGTTCCCGAACTCCAAGTTCCAAGAATGTGAATTGGAGCACAAATGCCAAGTCAAAGTTCCCGTAGTGCGAACCGAAATATCAACACTAACTCCAAGTTCGCAGAGAATGAATTGGAGTATGAACATCAATTCCAGGTTCCCGGAGCGCGAACCATGTTACAAATATCGATAACTCTCAATTTTCCGAAGTGCGAACCGGATTATCGATCTCAAATTATCCTAAGTCCCCAGAATGTGGACATGTGCTTCAGACGCGCAATAAATGTGATCAACTACCAAAATACAAATGTTGTTCCCCGAAACTGGGGGGAAAAAAAGCTAAGTGTTAGTCACTAGCCAAAGTGATACAATGTCTGAAGTTCAATTATTCATCAATCACAACTTGCGACCAAGATTCTCAGACTTGGCAAATAAAACAAACTCTACTTGAAGGTAAAAACACCACAAGTACACCGGACTGAAAACAAAACACTACAAACACTTAAGCACAAAAGAAATGAGAATTGAAACAAAGAAACTGAATTTTATTTCAACTAACTAGTGACAAGGACTTACATGCAAATAAGTTCTTCCAAAAAAGAATTCCTACTTGCAGGGGCCAAACCTGCATCTATACACGACCTATCTACCAAAAAGTCTGCTTAAACGGCCCATTTACTTCTTCTTTTTGGATCTCCTTATCAGCGGTTCGTCTTCGGACTCGTTGGAGACAGAGATCCTTCGTTTGGAGCGCTTCCTCTCCGGAGGCTGCTCTTCGGCTGGGGGCATAATGTCAATGTCCTCCTCAGAGCTCGAAACTATGTGAAGGCTTTCCACCGGAGGAGTAGGAGGAACTGGGTCTGCGACTGTGATAATGCCGCCTGATGATATTACCCTTAAAGGTGCCGGGCTATGTGCCGCCGTGCTGCCACCAATATTACCACTTCGCCCCGCAGCCTCCATTTCGGCGTTGATCTCGGCCAAGATTTCCTCATCTCGGGCTGATTGTGCCTGGCTGGGGGCTGCTGTGGTCTGCGTCACAAAACCAGAGGTCGACGGAAGATCACTGATGATAAATGGCAAGTCTGTAAAAGGGTCACCCTGTTGGCCAAGCAGATCACTCCCATTTGTTCGTCAAGGGATAAGGATCTCCCCTGCGCCACCGCAGTAGACACTGCCGTCGTCACGACAGTCGTTTCAGTGGTGATGGCTTTTTGCCCTTGAATAGACTCCTGAGCCGAAGATGCCGAAGTAGTCTCGGTTACTAAGCAAAGATAAGAAGAAATTATTAGTAATCACTTCAAAACAAACGCTTTAATAGAAACACACTTGAGATATGTTCAAAGTACCTTCCTCGTTTTGACTCGTTGACGGTTGGACGGGCTCAGAGACGTGCTCCCGAATGGGAGATAACCGCGGCTGTTCTGGGTCATAAGCAGGAACAGATTGTGAACCAACCACATATACAGGCTCTAACGAAGGTGGACCGGTGATTTCAGTAACAGTGGCATGATGCTCAACACCTGATCCCTCTCCAACCCCTAAAGGTTGGCCGCCAATCATCTCCTTCTCATGAGCAATAATAGCGTCATGGAGGATCTTCTTCTCATCGTCTGTCAGCAACCGGTTTTCGAGCTCAAATCGGTCGACCGATTCATCCGGATGCGCTTCCTCTTCTTCCTCAACCAATCGACCCCAAGCGTTGCGGAGGTGTAGCGGGTAATCTTGGAGCCTGGCCAAATTTCTGTGTCTCAACACATTGGCATTGTAAGTGATGAGCAAATCTTCAATATCGGCCTCCAGCCTGGCCTCCACCTGTTGAACTTTCTCCTCAACCTCCGTCTCGACCGCTTGGACCTTGGCTACTGCCGCATCCTGTTCAGTCCGGAGAATCACGGCTTGTTCACAAGCCTCTTGTGCTGCGTTATTCGCATCATCCCTATCCTTGGCGATTTCGGCAAATTTGGACTTAAGCTCGTTTAAATCCTTCAGGGCTGCGTCCCTCTCAGCAGTGACCAGGGTGTTTCGATGGCCCATATCCTCTACCGTGGCATAATGCTCACGTTTCATCCTATCCATCGTTGCTGGGCTTCGTCGGCTTTTTTGATAGCCTCCATCTCAGATTTTCGAGAAGATTCTGCTTCAGTGTTCAGCACCTCAATAATACGGCTCTTCTGAGCTAACTCAGCCTGCAATCTCTCGATGGTGGCCCCACGCACAAAGGCCAATGCCGACGCTTTGTCAGCTGCTTTCGACCACGCTTTGTACCGAGCGTAAAATCGTGTATGTAATCATGTACAAATTGCTCAGCTTCCTCCGGGATTTTCTTTAAATGTGGAGAAAAGATATAGTTGTCGAAGCAGATGTTTGGAAAATCTCTCTTTAGCTGAGCAAGCAAGATTGCTCCTTCCCCTGAAATTTCCACGGGGG
The DNA here is from genome assembly GCA_030765085.1 of Allium cepa. Lineage (NCBI taxonomy): Eukaryota > Viridiplantae > Streptophyta > Magnoliopsida > Asparagales > Amaryllidaceae > Allium > Allium cepa. The sequence goes on along the minus strand of CM060938.1, from coordinate 726,466,142 downwards.
GCTGTTCTGTAGCGACAGCAGTTATTGTCTCGCTTCTAGAATGGCGGGATTCATGTCTAGAGGATTGAGAAGCCGACATGTAGTGTGAAGATTTAGAGGGACGGGAGACATGAGCAGGAGGTTGTATGGGATATCTGGTGGGAGGAGTACGCGATCGAGATCGACGCTTATAGCCTCTATCTGTATCATATCTTTCTTGACCGGAATACCCAGAGCGTCCCTGGTCGTAGTCTCTGTCCCCTTCTCGTCTGCGCGAATCATAATATGAAGGCTTGCGGGCATGTCGGAGACTCCCTAACATTGAACCTCGCCTAGACATAGTATCTGCAGAGCAAAATAAAATATAATTAATCACCTTTCGAAATAGGTAGTTTACAGTCCAAAGTTATGCAGTGTTGTGAAATATGTATGAATGTGCAACCCCCCGACCAACCGGATGTGTCTGCCACACCAGTGGGAAAAGACTCGCTCAAAACTAAAGTTTCTGAAAGTTCTTCCAATCTGGCATCATGCTGCAGGGACACATCGTCCGGAATTGGAATATCGGCGAGACCTTCATAAAGACTTTCAGTTCTCGGAGGAGACATCTCCGAAATTCTAACTCCGGGAGAGGATCGGGCCGTGACAACCGATTTCCATCTCCCCTTCTTAGTTGATTTGACGACGACTGCCTTGCCTTTTCTTTTCTCTACGACATCCTGAACCACGTCTTTAGGCTCCAACAACGGCTCGTCGTCAGTATGAGTTCTTTCAGAATCAACCTCCTCGGCTATAATAACTCTGGGATTCTTGTGCTTGACTCGCTTCTTCGAAACGGTCCTTAATGCCCCGGTCAAACTTTATGCTCTGCCCTCGTTCAATCAACCCGTAAGTCCGGAGATTCCTATCGGTCAAAAGCGACTCGATATCCCTATCTTCAATCGGGACTTCTCGAAGTACTCGCACCATCTCCTTAAAGTGTTCGCCCTCAGGTCGCTGAATCGTCACTGTAAAAAAAAGGGAAAAACATAAGTTTCACTTTGACCGCAATTGCCTTAGTAATTACTCGATAACTCAGCTACACTCACGTCTGAACAACCATCGCCGGGCAAACCCGGAGGACATCTGACATAGAACCATTCCGTCCTGTAATAACTCAACCTGGTCCAGGACCCAGTGACCACTTTGCAATTCCTCACTGCTTCTATAAATGTGAAGGAAGGGTAATCACCTTGAGTTTTGAAATTAAATAGATATCTGATCTCGGTCGGGATCGGTGGTCTATGAAGGTACTCCATGAAGATGATGAAAAAACTGCTCACGGAAGCATATCTGTTCGGATGTAGTTGAGATGGAGCGATCCTCAAAAAAGACGACACTTCCCTTATGTACTCGTTGAACGAAGGAAGAGTCCCAGCTGCGCACGCGTGGCGATTAAATGCTGTATATCCCTTTGGCGGGTTGTGTGGTCTATCATTCGGCCCCGGCAATAACACGTCATCCAGTGACAGGCCGTGCCTTAGGCATATTCTCCCCAACATATCTTCAGAAATATTGGATTGAACAGAATCCGACGGATTGGCAATGAAAGATGCATTGGGAAGTTCGTCCGGGGCCGGACCAATGATCTCAGGTTCAAGATCTGGAACCTCTAGTCTTGGAGTAACTGTGCTTTGAACCTCCTACTGTTGCGAACATAAAGGTTCCATGACTAGCTAACTCATGAGAAACCATCGTTAGACGACAAAGGACCCGTGCGTTCCCCAGTGTAAAGTGTATGAATGTATGTTGTACAGTGCCATGCATTACTTGAATGAATATCGCAGAGCTAAAGGAAATATGCAAACGACAAAGCTACGAAGCCCAGTTACAATGACCATCATCGCTGACCGTCATCACTAAACCGTTTGTATGATGGAATTTGATTTGGATAGAAGTTGTTATGGTTCCATCGACGAGCTTCGAAAGGTGGTCAAGTATGCACTTTAATTATCAAGTCCAAATATGCAAGAATGAAGCTCGTCGGAGTTATGCTTAGAAAATGTCAAACTTTGGTATCCATCATAGAGGGTTTGAACCGATCACAGGGAACTCATTCGAAACCATCCTAACATCACTACGAATCGATGCAGAAAAGCGCGCTTCGAATCGATAATCGGGTGTCAAGTTCAAATCGATCAATGAAGGATGACTTCGAATCGATCTTTGTTTGACTAGTTCGTACCGATCAGGAAACCCTCAACTTAACATCGATCACGTTTGAATTGATACCCTTCACATCGATATAAAGTTGAGAACTTCAAACCGATAGCCCATGGATTCGAATCCATCGATTCGAATGGACCCATCAAGATGGTCAATCGGTGCGAACTGCGTCACCCCCATAGGGTCACCCCAGGGATCGATGCGAAATTCAAAGAAAAACGATGCCGCCATCATCTCTTCGAACACAAGTCCATGAATCGATTCGAAGCTTCCCCAAACCAGATCTGGTTTTGCCAACCACCGGAGTCGACAAACGATGAAGAAGAGATAGGTTCGAAATAACTTTGCCGTTTGGATTCGACGCTAATTACCTAATTTGAGTGATGGATTCGAGGAATTAAAGACTTGGATCTTGAATGGTTCGAATACGTAACACAGTGCCTTCTCCTCTGAAGCTTCGAGACGATGTAGAATGTAGTAAACGGAAGGCAAGAGTAAAATGGTAAAAAGTGAAAAAATGCCAAGCCCGCTGCTATTTATATGGAGCTTTGAGAGCAACCGAGACGATTCCCCTTCCAGTAAACATGACCGGTTGCAACCAGTCAAAGCGTGGATCGGTTCGAAACCTCCATTCGAAACCATTTTCCTAATGCCTTGTGGGTTCGAAGTTAACCTCATATTTCATTGACACGAAGCACACGGCAAAACATCAAGTTGCATCGATGCGAAACAAACAGTGGGCACATCAATTCGAAGCCCCTGTTCACAACTCCATCCACAACCTACGGATACGAATGACGATTTCGTATCCATCATTTCCTATCGATACGAACTACTATTTCGTAACCGTCCTTCACATCGGTTCAAATGTCAGTTTCGTACCCATCATAGCACAAGTGTACTCCATCCATACGAATGTAGATTTCGAACCCATCAATGCTCCAACAGATAGGTTCGAAGTATTACATTCGCGCAACCCAAAGTCGTTTCCTTCGACCTTCTATATCGGTTCAGGAGAGGATCGATACGAAGGGACTTTTTCAAAACAACCATCAAGCGTTGTCTCAACCCAAATTTCCAAATCGGTTCAGGAGAGAATCGATACGAAATTCAATAGCAAACAAAACTAACAACGACTCGTGGACGCACGACGTTAACAAGGGTCAAACTAACATATGTGCATATATGTCGAACTAACATTCGATTTTAAACATTTACAGGGATCGAATACTCATCTTGTTACAAATGCGACAGCCAACGACCAAGTGCTATTATACAGCAATCAATCATATCAACACAAGGTTACAGTAATACGGAATACGAGTATCAACAAAAAAGAGAGCAATGATTGTTCAGAGAGAAATTGCAGCTATTCAAAGCACGTCATGTTCCCACAAGACGTACTTTGGGGGGCAAAATGTTATCCCGCTTTTTGGCAAAGCCGCGATACCAAAAGATCGATCGAAAACGGAGAACAGTTCGTCTCAGAGATTGGTCATACTTTGTTTCGCTATGGATATCACTGAATTTTGTCCGAGCCCAGATTGAGCTACAATTGATAGCACAGGACAAGAAAGGTCATAGAAGTCGTCATCTCAAATTTCGAGTCAATCCGAGTTCATACGCTCAAGTTATGATCGATTCAACTTGAAGGGAAAAACACTGGTTTCGAATCCTTCATGGTAGGTGTCTTCGAATCCATCATCGAACACCATTGGAACCGATAACCTTCGAATCGATGGACCTCGAACCCATCGGAGTGCCTCAGTTCGACTCCATCAACTCCGAATCCATCGAGTTCGTATCGATGGGCCTCGTATCCATGGAGAAGTCACAATGCTCATATCCATCTGAGGAACGCAAGTTCGAATCCATCTAGTATCAGATGTTCGAACCCATCCATGAAGCCTTATTCGAACCCATCCACGAAGCCCTGTTCGAATCCATCTAAGAAGCTTCGTTCGAATCCACTAGGTCAACTGGCCATGGTGACGTGTCTTTCATCGGTTCGAATGCGCCTAGATATATGGAATCGAAGCATTCAACTCGGAGCAAAAGCCGGATCGAGGCAAAGTGTGCGCTCCACGTCAACACGAGGACACATGCCACCATGGATTCGAAAGGATGGTTTCGAACCAAACAGCCACGCAATAAATCCCATCTCGAATCCATCCTATCTCTCAATCCACTGATCCAAATGCCCCGAAATTTTCACAGAAGCTTGCACACATGTGGAAGAATGTCCACACCAAATTTCACCTCGATTGGATGAATTCATGATCGATTCGAATGGAGTTCGAATCGATGCCAGAGTGGGCCCAAATTTCCTGAAACCGGGCGCGTGGGCTCCCCTCACGTGCCAGGAGTAGTCTCTCGAGTTTTCAGCGAAATAACAGCAACCTACGCCTATAAATAGAGCCCTAGAGCCAACAGAAAAGGGATCCTCCGACTCTCAAGCGCCCAGACTCTACTAGATCGAGATCTCCATCATCTTACATCATAATTAGCTGTTGATTTCGAATTTCCAGTTGTAACTTGTAGTTGGTCGCTATAACAACTTGTAATTATTGAAAGAGAATCAATAAAACATCAAAAAACTTCACAGTGGACGTAGGCAACACGCCGAACCACTATAAATCGCTTGTGTACGTATTTACTTTACTGTTGATTGGAGTTTTTGTTAGATAATATCTGTTTTGAATTTACATTCTTCACTATTATCTCTTCAACAACTCCTGAAGAGTGTTGTGACCAATTTTGGTGCAAACATCCGAAGCCTGGAAATGGCATAAAAGATGTTTTGTTCAGAAAACCATTGCTATAATCTGAAAGATCAAATTTCCTATCATGAGGATGATGTTAAAAGCTAAGATGAAATGATCTCGTCATTGAAGCGACAATGAAGTCAAACCCTACAATCTATTTCGATTATAAGATGTCAGAATTTATCCAACAAATCAGTGACTTGGAATTGAAATTGTAGGACAGGCAAGCATAGTGCGAATCATTAAAATACATTATGGGAGACAAAATTTTGAGTATTGATTTGCTGGTTCTTTGCGCTACTCCCTCGGTTACTAGACTCATAAGGTCAACTCACCTCACTGCTCTGAAATTCCCTACTATGACCAATGTTCCCTCGGGCTTAGATGAGAATGTTGTGGGGAATTGGTGCAGGAAAGCTAAGTTCGAAATACTAGGTATTTTTACGAGCAACAAAAAGCAACATATTCATAAAGTATCAATGAGTATGCCGTCAAGATCTAGAAGCTTGAACGTGATAATTAATTCCTTCAGAAGCACATTGCAGAATTAGAAAGAGAAAACAAGACCCGTAGGGGTGCAAACAGAGCTTTCAACTATGCTCCAAAGAGAAGTATTGATGTAATTGATGATGCGAACAGGGTAATAATGAAGGAAAAGAAACTTAAAGAAGTTCTTTGCACCGCATTTCGTCACATAATTGATCCGTCGATTATTGAGAATCTTAGCAAGGCTGCTCAAGACTTATGACGTATTTGTATCTTTAAATGTACAGACTTATCTTGTATATATGTGAATAACTTCATCAGTTTCGTAAATAATTACACAAGTTATATAAATCATATAAAATTTGTAAATTTCACCTGGTTTGCAATTCTTTTCCATAATGTCACTTCTGAGATGCTTTTTGATGGCTCATTCTTTATTTCTGTTTTTGCTGAATCCTTTATTTCTTTTTGTTGCATTGATCTCCTTGGAAAGTATGAAGCAAACAATATTTTCAATTTTTAGCTTGAAAATGACATGTAAATCTATGATATCATTTGTATTGATTAACAAATCATCTTTTGAATTGCATGAAAAGTGGTTTATTTCAAATATCTAAATCTCATCTTCAACCATGATGAGAGAATTTAACTTCAACCGTTTGGCTGGAATGCCTGAAATTTACTGGTAGGAAATCCCACCCTATTACATGGGCAAAAATGTTGGAAAGAGATTTTCAAGAGAGATTTAATAAAGGTGTGAAGGTTTACAAATATTTTCATTGATTACTGATATAAATCCTCGTTTAAGTTTTACTATTTAGATCTTAAGGTTTACACTTTTGATTAAATCAAAGTCTTCAAGATTTATTCCTAAATTGATGACTATTCTTAAAATTTTAATAAACTTCCAATTATTTAAAGTCACTGTAACGACCCGAAATTTTCGATCCCGAAAATTCCAGATAGTTAGAGAAAAGAAGAAAGAGATAGAAGAAGAACAGAAAAGAAACACACAATCTCACATTCGCAGTGGATAAAATATAATATCAATAATAGTTATACCAAAGAAAACTGTATCTCTTAATTTTCATCGATATATCAGAGTTACAACAATTTTATACAACATTGGATTGATACAATTTAACATGTCTCAGATATATACAATATCATAGTGGAACTCTCTATACGTCCCTGCCATCCAGCTCGCCTCCTGAGCTCCAGAACGTCCTTACCTGAAAATCTGTAATACTCGGTCTGACCCGAGCATTACATCAAAATAACACCCGGGTCAGGCTGGAAACTAGCGTGAGTAAACACATCTAACATGTAATACAAAAGTATACAACTCATATAAACCCGAGTAACTTATATTAATATACAACTTCACAAACTGTTATAGATATTGCTTATTTCACACATCCATTTTAAGTGCCAAACTTATATTAAATGGTCCAATTCACTTAAATCATTCCCAACAAGCTTATTGATTTCTCATATCAATCTATAAAGAATCGAAGTGGTTTCGGGTATTTACTAATACCCGACTCCGGTCTCTTCAAACCCTATGTCATCTTAACTCAATTTATCCAAGTGAAATACAATTCAACTTTTAAAAACAGAATGTCACAGTAATTCATCATCCATAGAAAACCACCTCATCACAGTTTAAATTAAATATATCTTATCACATATCACCACGAACCACAAATTAGGGATAACAATTATCAAAGGCTTCTTATATCAATCTTATCTATCCCTTAAATTAATTTCACAAATTAATTTATTCTTAACCAAATACAGTAATTAACCTTTAATTACCTCATTAAATTAATTATTAACTATAATTATTAATCACCCTTGATTAATATCATCCAGTAGTTAACTTCCCCTAATTACTTCATTTAATAAATTGATCCTTAATTTACTCTCTAATTAATTCCTTGATTAATTATACAAAATAATTTGATCCAAATTAGTTCCATCATTAACACTTTTAATTACATTCAGTAATTATCAATTAATTACCTCCCTAAGTAATTACAATACATTATTTACATCATGAAGTAAATTTACTTATAAATTTCAGTAAGTATTACTTAATCAAGTACCAAATGACTATCTTTAATTAATTAATAAATCTCATTCATCTCATTAAATATAACTGGATAATCCTTCCCTTATCAATGCCTTATTACCATTTTGAAACATTTTATCGTCATGATTACCTTTGCTTAATTAAATCATTAATGAAGTTTTAGAATAAGGTGATCATTTAACCCGAAAATTAAATCATTAATTAATTATCAATTAATTAAATCATTAATTAAATTAATCAATCCTTAATTAATTACTCTATGTAATTAATTCCTAACAATTTATTCTTTAATTACTTACACTAAGTAATTTCATTTAAGTAACTATCCTTAATACATTAAATAATTTGTACTCCATTTGATCACAATTTTAATTCATCTTAAAGCATATAGGATTTAACTTATTAAATAATCACTTCGATACAAACAATTTAAAATATTATAATTTTGGAAATTCATTTAAAACTTGATTTATATTTCCTTAGAAATTATATAATTTGTACTTTTAATTTTGAAAACTTGTATTTGTTTTTACCTTTAAATTATGTAACTTCATCTTAAAGCTCAAAACTTGAATTCTTTTTTTCTTTTGAAAAACACATGTTCACTAATACGAGGAACCCGAGCCAAATGGATGAAAAACCTGGAGCAAATCGAGTCATTCGCGTTCACTATCTACCCCGAGTTGACCCTGCAAAAAATCTCGAGCAACATACGAGAAAACTTCATCATTTCCACAGCCGAAACCAACTCAGGTATGAACGGAAACGTGTGCACATGCACGGTCGTGCCGACCATCATAGATCGACGCCTCGACTCTCGACAAGTCGCACACCACCTTACCATCCTCCTCAATCTCCCAGATTTAAGGTACCACCAAGCAATCAAAATCGAACAGAGCGAACGCACCCAGTAACCCACCATGATCGGAAAAAACTCTTCTAGCCATCACCTCCGATAATCAGTATCCCGGCCGACCACACTGAAACCACGCCACTCCCTGACGAACCATTTCCCCCACATTTGAATGAGTCTGGTCCATCCTTGCCGATGTACCATCCTCGATTACCCCGTCATCCCAATCATGTCATTAAACCCTAAATCACCTTCCTCAACGAACTCTGGCCATCAGAAAAATCCCTCACCAATTTTCTCGAGCTCCCCTACTCCTCATCCTCCTCTAGCCTAAGTTTCGACCACTAACTTGCCTCCGATCGACAATGATCGACAAAAAACCTAATATTGATCATCAAAGTATAACCCAACAATCATCATACTAAAAATCCTAATTTTACTTCCTAAAATCATCTTCTTCCTTTACTAATCTGATCAGAATTTCAAATTACTAAATAATGATGATTTATTTTTGACATTTATCTTTGGATTTACTGTAAAATTCAAATTTTGAAATAATGCCTTAATATAACCCTTTAAAATTATTTTTAAGAATAAGGTTATAGTCCTTCAATCATATTTTATTTAAAGATCTAAGCTTAAATTCGATCACAGGGAGAGATTTAAAAAAAAAAATTCTTCTTCTTCTCTTTTTTTTATAGTCTGTAAATTGTCAGAGGAGTATATGCAGACATATCCTATATACATGCATTCACATTTTTATGCATTTACAAAGCATTTTTCAAAATAACTTCCATCACAACATTTAAGTAGCATCATGGATACTTTTAGATCTGAACTACCACTGTTTCCAAACTGTATAGGAAGAAAGATTTACTCACTTGCAATTTTTAATCTATGTTTAAATTTTCTGGAACTTAAAGCAGGAAGAATATCATTTCTAGATATTCACACAGCAACTATAAACATGTTTTCAGAATCATAAAAACTTCATGCAAGTCACACTTCAAGTTTTCACTAAGTACTTGTCACATTCACCTATCTGTAGGTAAATTGTGTCTACAGTTTTAAAAGTCAGAGGTATAAACTTAGATCATAGGTGTAAACTCAATAGTCACATACAGATTTGCATATATATAAATACTCAAAGCAAATATTAACACAATAATCCACATGCCACAAACATTAGTTACTTGAACTTTAAATTTTTAAAGTTTACTCACCTTACATGTAGTTTGAACAGAGGAATTTGCTTATGCACAGGAAACATGCAAATGCCTGAGATCTTTTGAAAACTTTGAAGACTGGAAAACCACTTTTTGATCTGCCTTAGTTGCTAAAATCTTGCTTAATCGAATCAGGGTTGTTTTGAAACTGATCTTGAAGTTGTTTGCCAAATCTAGTTGAAGTTGTTTTTAAGTTATAGTTTGGATTGCAGATGAATTTATTCCTTTGATTCTTCTCTGGCTTAAAGTTACAGCTTTTGTTTTCTTTGTATTTGTTTAGTTTTGAGCATAGGTAAAAGAGAATAAGAGGTAAATAACATTTTACATATATAACTTGTTTCACTTTTAATTATTTTATTTTATTATAAAAAAATAAACAAAAGACGAAACTAATGACACTTTTTCACCATGCATATTACTACTTTACAAATGTTAAATTGATAACAAAACTTCACATACACTTGTTATTAAAGAAAGTATGATTTTAAAAGATATTTATATCATTTTTCTTTTATTGGAATTTGTATATGTATGTTTTAATACATCTTTATTAAATAATTACCTTACATTACATTTATATTTACATACATATGTACTATTAACTTATATAAAATGAAATCTTTTTTTTCTTCTTCTTTTAAATTTTAAAATTTTAATTCTAAATTAATATACAAATTCAATTTAAAACCAACTCATATTTAAACACAAATTCAATTTGAAATAATTATTTTATTAAAAATCTATTTATATACATATCCAGATATTCTTTAGCTTATCAGAATTTCATTTGTTCAATCAAAAATTCAGTATTTTTATTAATTAAGCCAATTAATTTATCAATTACAGATGCCCAGCAATCCGGGTTATCACATTCCTCCCCCCTTTGAATATTTTCGTCCTCGAAAAGGAACGAATCCTGAATTTATTAAAAAGCTTATTTTTTTGAAAAAATATATTCTTTGAAATACTTTTAAATACTTTTAAAATCTACATAATATTACAAAAATAGTTTTTATAAAAATGCTTTTATAACTCGATGTTTCAATAAGTCCGTCCTCGTTCTCACAGAAATTCGATCATACGTTGATCAGGCGTAGGACTGAAAATCTATAAGTACTTAGCAGACCCTTTTTCTACATCTAGTGAAAAATACTTTGAAAATAATTTTTATTGAAAATATAGAAAACAGTTTTTTTTTGAAAATAGAGGATATATCTTTGGTGAGAATGCTCTGGAAATCATCACCCCCATCCATGGTAACAGTTACATTCCAGGGTTACGTTGCCATCACAGCAAAAGTCCATGTAACTGCAGGCTCTCCGCGGCGTCACGATTACGCCATGAAATCCACACAACAGATCACTGTTACATCCGGGGTTACGTTGCCGTCACAGCAAAAGTCCATGTAACTGCAGGCTCTCAGCGGCCTCATATTTTCGCTGTCGAAATGAAACCTCTCCACTCCTACATAGGTCGCAGTCTGTCGATAAAAATCAAACGCAGACTGTTGGCTCTCAGCGGCACACACGACTTTCGCTATGTTATACCATAGGTCGCAGTCTACCGATATAAAATCAAACACAGACTGTTGGCTCTCAGCGGCGCACACGACTTTCGCTATGGTATACTCTACTCATAATCCATAGGAACTAGTTTAGTCCGGACTCCTCACAGGATCAACTTTAGAACCCCCCCTTGGGGCTCAAGGCAGCACCACCCGGTGGTACTCCTAAGAAGTTCATTTCGAGGGAGCGCCTTTTTCCCCAGAGCCATCATCAAAACATTTTATACTATACATATATAGTATCTTTAAATCATACACGTAGTATGATCTCATACAAAGCTCCTTCACACAAAATCGATTATTCCTAAATCGATAATTCTCAAACTAGGCTTTCCAAATTCTCATATTGATTTTACCCAAAAATCAAAAGCCTTTTCCAAATCCAAAGGTTCCCAAAATCCTTTTTCCAAAATTCTCATATGATCCTTTATATATGTATATTCAGATATATAAAATCTTTTAAAACATTGGATCATTTCAAACTTGTATAAAACACCTTTATACTTCAAACATTTCCAAAAAAAAAAACCCTTTTCTTTTGGCAAAAGATTCAACAAGGGAGTTTCATTTTATAAAACAAAGATACTTAGCTGTGTTTACTCAAAATCAAATATTCAAATTTGATTACTCTTTTCAATATCAATTTCATTCAAATCCGTACGATGTACACATACCATTCGTACGCCATACCAATCTGATTGCTCACTCGATCACACAATTTCACTTCCGAACTAGTATCGTCCACCCGACTTCCTAGTGTGGACACAGATCTGGTTTCTTGATCAGAAACCGTCATTCGCCTTGCATAGTCATAACTATGATAGAGAATATCCAGAACCAATCAACAATCCATATCCAGGTTCGCCGTCGAAAATCGAGTGAAAAATCCCACTCGGATCGATATAACTATCTCGAAATACTGTGCTCGAATCTGGATCAAATCACTATGCGAATAGAATAACATACGTACACCCTACGTATTTATCTTTATTGGTTATTAGCCAAATCAATTTCTCTTTCTATTCACATTCACTTAAACTTTCATTCACTTATTCACAATCTCTTAAATCCATTCGGATTATCACATCTATTCTTATCTCGATTGGGTATTTAAACAATACCAGTTTGAACTCTGTCCAGTTTAAATTTAGAAAATAGCTTGAAAAGTTTAAAATAGATAAGTAGTTGGAAAATAATTACTAGTTTGTAAAATGGATGCAAAATAGTTGGAAAATAGTTAAATAATTATAGAAATTTTAGATAATTTGCAAAAGAATAGTAAGATAGTAATTAGTTTATAAAACAGTTGGAAAATTGCTAAATAGTTTCAAAAATAATTGTAAGACAAGTATAAGATGGTTTGGTTTTTAAAAGAAAGATTGTATATATAATGAATAGCTTGGAAAAATAGGTTTATATTAAAACAATTTATATTAAAAATAGTCCAGAGTCAAAACTGCTCACTTCCCAATCTCCAATCCAAATCAATTCAATTTAAATTCCACTTCTATTTAAATTGACCTAATTCCAATTTTTGAATAACTTCAATTTCCATTGAAATTGATTCAACCCCAATTCACGTTGAATGAACCTCAGTTTCTTTCCACATTTAAATTTATTCAACTTTGATCTCAAATTCTTCTAATTCAGATAAATTTCAATTGAACTAGTTCCAATTTCAATTCATTACAACTCTAGTTTGAATTAATCCCAATTTCATACTCCATTTCCAAATCAAGTTGAATTATTCTTGATTTCTTCCCAAATTCAATTCAATTCCATTTGAATTTAAAACCATTCAACATTAATTATAATTCCAAATTATTCGAATAAATTTGGACTAATTTCAAATTGAATCCACTTCAATTTCAAATCGTTACAAATTAATCCAATCCAAATTTTCCATTTGAATCTTATACTCATACATCTTCAATCACAATTTCAATTACTTCAAATCAAATTCAATTTGAACTAATTCAAATTTCAAATTTAAACCATCTCTTATTCATTTAAACAATTCCAATTCACAACTTAAAGATTTTTAACAACAATAGGATGATATTATCTAATTTATTTTAAAACATCCATTCATTTTAAATTTCTAGATCTCCAAACCAATTTGAGATCACTCAAACTCTCAATTACAATCAACCATTTAATTTCCCTAGTTAAATCTTAATTTCGTCTTAAAATTTACAAATCAAGTTAAACATCCCAACAAATTAACTTTTCCCAAGTTAAACTCAATTCACTTAATCCAGTCAACCTTACCTAGTTTGAACTTCCATTTCAAATTTTGAACTTCTCATAAATAATCTTCCCACTTATTAAGTTCAAAAACTTAGCACTTCGGGTATCACATCTTATTCCACATTCCAAACTCAACATTTAGAGTTTATTTCAAACCATATTTGATATTATGTATATCCACATACATACATATTAACTTCTTTTACATACCAAGTTACACTTTAAAATTTTAAACCACATTTGGTTTTAATTCAAAACAAATTTCTTTTAAAATTTCAGACAACCCTTGTTTGAAAAAGGACCATTTCATTCATATATGTTAAATAACATCTCTTATTGTAAAATAAGATCATATTCAAAATATTATCTCCTTTAACATTTTGAAACCAATTCAAATGTTTAAATTTAGAATTCAAAACTGCACAATTTGAAACCCACTTTAATTTTACATCCTTTCAAACTTACAAGTTATTCTCATCAAATGGTTATTTCCTTAAAACATTTTATTGTTTAAAACAAACATCCCATTATTAAACACAATAACCATAAATTTCCTGGTTTGAAACCAAATCTAATTTCAATTTATTTTGAAATACTTCTCCAATTCAAGATTTCAATTTTAGTTTGAATCCATTTCAAACTTATATTTATTTAATTCTAATTTCAATTTGGTTGCATTCTATTACTTCTTAATTTAATTCTCACCATTACTTTTAATTTAATTAAAACTACAACCAATTTCCTTAATATAATAGATAATCTATTTCTTATATAAGATTCATTTACTTTTTGAAATCATTTAAAAACCTTTATATAAGAAAATAACAAGTACGCTCTCTCATATTCATATACTCTACTCATCCTAGGGTATCACTTACCCTATCCTTAATGAGTAATCCCACCAGAGCCAAGGTTCTAGCTTAACCTTCTGCTCTGATACTAAATGTAACGACCCGAAATTTTCGATCACGAAAATTCCAGATAGATAGAGAAAAGAAGAAAGAGATAGAAGAAGAACAGAAAAGAAACACACAATCTCACATTCGCAGCGGATAAAATATAATATCAATAATAGTTATACCAAAGAAAACTGTATCTATTAATTTTCATCGATATATCAGAGTTACAACAATTTTATACAACATTGGATTGATACAATTTAACATGTCTCAGATATATACAATATCATAGTGGAACTCTCTATATGTCCCTGCCATCCAGCTCGCCTCCTGAGCTCCAGAACGTCCTTACTTGAAAATCTGTAATACTCGGTCTGACCCGAGCATTACATCAAAGTAACACCCGGGTCAGGCTGGAAACCGGCGTGAGTAAACCCATCTAACATGTAATACAAAAGTATACAACTCATATAAACCCGGGTAACTTATATTAATATACAACTTCACAAACTGTTATAGATATTGCTTATTTCACACATCCATTTCTAAGTGCCAAACTTATATTAAATGGTCCAATTCACTTAAATCATTCCCAACAGGCTTATTGATTTCTCATATCAATCTACAAAGAATCGAAGTGGTTTCGGGTATTTACTAATACCCGACTCCGGTCTCTTCGAACCCTACGTCATCTTAACTCAATTCATCCAAGTGAAATACAATACAACTTTTAAAAACAGAATGTCACAGTAATTCATCATCCATAGAAAACCACCTCATCACAGTTTAAATTAAATATATCTTATCACATATCATCACGAACCACAAATTAGGGATAACAATTAATCAAAGGCTTCCCATATCATTCTTATCTATCCCTTAAATTAATTTCACAAATTAATTTATTCTTAACCAAATACAGTAATTAACCTTTAATTACCTCATTAAATTAATTATTAACTATAATTATTAATCACCCTTGATTAATATCATCCAGTAATTAACATCCCTTAATTACTTCATTTAATAAATTGATCCTTAATTTATTCAATAATTAATTCCTTGATTAATTATACAAAATAATTTGATCCAAATTACTTCCATCATTAACACTTTTAATTACATTCAGTAATTATCAATTAATTACATCCCTAAGTAATTACAATCCATTATTTACATCACGAAGTAAATTTACTTATAAATTTCATTAAGTATTACTTAATCAAGTACCAAATGACTATCTTTAATTAATTAATAAATCTCATTCATCTCATTAAATATAACTGGATAATCCTTCCCTTATCAATGCCTTATTACCATTTTGAAACATTTTATCATCATGATTGCCTTTGCTTAATTAAATCATTAATGAAGTGTTAGAATAAGGTGATCATTTAACCCGAAAATTAAATCATTATTTAATTATCAATTAATTAAATCATTAATTAAATTAATCAATCCTTAATTAATTACTCTATGTAATTAATTCCTAACAATTTATTCTTTAATTACTTACACTAAGTAATTTCATTTAAGTAACTATCCTTAATACATTAAATAATTTTTACTCCATTTGATCACAATTTTAATTCATCTTAAAGCATATAGGATTTAACTTATTAAATAATCACTTCAATACAAACAATTTGAAATATTATAATTTCGGAAATTCATTAAAAACTTGATTTATATTTCCTTAGAAATTAAATAATTTGTACTTTTAATTTTGAAAACTTGTATTTGTTTTTACCTTTAAATTATGTAACTTCTTCTTATAGCTTAAAACTTGAATTTTCTTTTTCTTTTGAAAAACACATGTTCACTAATACTAGGAACCCAAACCAAATGGATGAAAAACCTGGAGTAACTCGAGTCATTCGCGTTCACTATCTACCCCGAGTTGACCCCGCAAAAAATCTCGAGCAACATACGAGAAAACTTCATCATTTCCACAGCCCAAACCAACTCAGGTATGAATGGAAACGCGTGCACATGCACGGTCGTGCCGACCATCGTAGATCGACGCCTCGACTCTCGACAAGTCGCACACCACCTTACCATCCTCCTCAACCTCCCAGATTTAAGATACCACCAAGCAATCAAAATCGAACAGAGCGAACGCACCCAGTAACCCACCATGATCGGAAAAAACCCTTCTAGCCATCACATCCGATAATCAGTATCCCCGCCGACCACACTGAAGCCACGCCACTCCCTGACGAACCATTTCCCCCACATTTGAATGAGTCCGGTCCATCCTTGCCGACGTACCATCCTCGATTACCCCGTCATCCCAATCATGTAATTAAACACTAAATCACCTTCCCCAATTAACTCTGGCCATCAGAAAAATCCCTCACCAATTTTCTCGAGCTCCCCTACTCCTCATCCTCCTCTAGCCTAAGTTTCGACCACTAACTTGCCTCCGATCGACAGTGATCGACAAAAAACCCAATATTGATCATCAAAGTATAACCCAACAATCATCATACTAAAAATCCTAATTTTACTTCCTAAAATCATCTTCTTCCTTTACCAATCTGATTTGAATTTCAAATTACTAAATAATGATGATTTATTTTTGACATTTATATTTGGATTCACTGTAAAATTTCAAATTTTGAAATAATGCCTTAATATAACCCTTTAAAATTATTTTTAAGAATAAGGTTATAGCCCTTCAATCATCTTTTATTTAAAGATCTAAGCTTAAATTCGATCACAGGGAGAGATTTAAAAAAAAATTCTTCTTCTTCTCTTTTTTTTATAGCCTGTAAATTGTCTGAGGAGTATATGCAGACATATCCTATATACATGCATTCACATTTTTATGCATTTACAAAGCATTTTTCAAAAATATCTTCCATCACAACATTTAAGTAGCATCATGGATACTTTTAGATCTGAACTACTACTGTTTCCAAACTGTATAGGAAGAAAGATTTGCTCACTTGAAATTTTTAATCTATGTTTAAATTTTCTGGAACTTAAAGCAGGAAGAATATCATTTCCAGATATTCACACAGCAAGTATAAACATGTTTTCAGAATCATAAAACCTTCATGCAATTCACATTTCAAGTTTTCACTAAGCACATGTCGCATTCATCTATCTGTAGGTAAATTATGTCTACATTTTTAAAAGTCAGAGGCATAAACTCATATCAGAGGTGTAAACTTAACAGTCACATACAGATTTGCATATATATAGATACTCAAAGCAAATATTAACACAGTAATCCACATGCCACAAACATTAGTTACTTGAACTTTAAAATTTTAAAGTTTACTCACCTTACATGCGGTTTGAACAGAGGAATTTGCTTATGCACAGGAAACATGCAAATGCCTGAGATCTTTTGAAAACTTTGAAGACTGGAAAACCACTTTTTGATCTGCCTTAGTTGCTAAAATCTTGCTTAATCGAATCAGGGTTGTTTTGTAACTGATCTTGAAGTTGTTTGCCAAATCCAGTTGAAGTTGTTTTTAAGTTATAGTTTGGATTGCAGATGAATTTATTCCTTTGATTCTTCTCTGGCTTAAAGTTACAGCTTTTGTTTTCTTTGTATTTGTTTAGTTTTGAGCATAGGTAAAAGAGAATAAGAGGGAAATAGCATTATACATATATAACTTGTTTTACTTTTAATTATTTTATTTTATTATAAAAAAATAAACAAAAGAAGAAACTAATGACACTTGTTCACCATGCATATTATTACCTTTACAAATGTTAAATTGATAACAAAACTTCACATACACTTGTTATTAAAGAAAGTATGTTTTTAAAAGATATTTATATCATTATTCTTTTATTGGAATTTGTATATGTATGTTTTAATACATCTTTATTAAATAATTACCTTATATTACATTTATATTCACATACATATGTACTATTAATTTATATAAAATGAAATCTTTTTTTTCTTCTTCTTTTAAATTTTAAAATTTTAATTCTAAATTAATATACAAATTCAATTTAAAACCAACTCATATTTAAACACAAATTCAATTTGAAAATAATTATTCTATTAAAAATATATTTATATACATATCCAGATATTCTTTAGCTTATTACAATTTCATTTGTTCAATCAAAAATTCAGTATTTTTATTAATTAAGCCAATTAATTTATCAATTACAGATGCCCAACAATCCAGGTTATCACAGTCACCCACTTATGAAACAATTAATTTTTATTTCCTTCGGTGTATTATAAGAGTTAAATAATGCAAAACCTTTAAATTACGTATTATTACTTATTATAATATCAAAATACTTTTATAACATGATGTTTTAACAAGTTTATTCTTGTTCTTATAGAATCTAGTCATACATTGATCAGACGCAAAACTAGCATAGAATGTACCACTCAAAAAACCATAGGTCGCAGTGTGCAATGGTTACGTCCTTATCCTAGTATAAACCATAAGTACTAAAGATAATCATCTACCCTCGACTTATGTTATGATCTAAAAGAACAACACCGCAGATTGCATTACGCAATGGTTACATCGCTACCCCAGCAGAAACCATATGTACTGGAGGTAATCATCTACTCTCGATTTACGCTACGATCTAAAAATACAACACTACATATCGCAGTGCACAATGGTTACATCACTATTCTGGGAAAAACCATATGTACTGGAGGTAATCATCTACCCTCGATTTACACTACGTTTTAAATCATAAGACCATAGGTGACTCTATGGAATTCAAAGGAACTCATGAGTTTATGTTCGGACAACGTAAATCAAATATCAAATATATGAACCTACTAAGTGTACCGAATTTCGTTGAGGGCACTCTCTATATGTTCGATTTCAAAATGTATCATAATACACATAGTACCCTATCCAAATCACAAACTTTAAAAATGTTATACTTATATAAGTTCCATCATATATAAGATCATCATTTTCCAAATCGAGAGCCTTTCAAAACCAATAGTCTTCAAAAGTCACTTCATACTTACATAAAGTCCATCTTATATGCGGATCAAAATTTCTCCCAATCATATACTATACAAAATCAAAGGTTTCAACCTCCAAATAAATTTCAAAAATCACTGCGGTTTCATACTTATATAAGTCTCATTTATATAAAATCAAAATTTCCTTTCAAAATCAATTACTTTGCATAAAATCCATATGTGGTTGAACGTCTTATTTATAGAAGATTTTGAAATTAAAATAGTTTGAATTTAATATAGTTTCGTAAAATAGTTTTGAAAATAGGTTTGAAAAATAGTTCTGTAGAATAGTTTTTTTTATAGTTTTATAAAAGATAGTGTTGAACTTAAAATAATTTTTTTTCAATTTAAATTACCAATGGTATCCAACAAAACAACTTGCATTTCCAGTGTCAAACATATCCATTATGTTTAGCACATATTATGTTCATATGTCATCATCACGCAATATCACGACCGCTCGATCAATTACACAAATTCACTTCTGAACTAGTATCGTCCACTCGACTTCCCTAGTGTAGACTACAATAAGGTTCCTTAATTTGAAACCTCGATTCTCTAGCATAGCTAAATATTGTAACGTTGCGATTTTTCGACGCTCGAAAACCGACATCAATACGTCCACTGTATCAGCTGCCGAGCAATCGAAGGTCGAAAAACCGAAATGTTATGGTTAAAGAAGAAGAAAAAGATAGAAGAAAAAGAAAAGCAACAGAAACAATATCAGAATCTCACATATCGCAGTGGAACAACATATAGTTGATAAATGAATAATTTTTAAACCAAGAACTATATCAGTTATTACCGTACATCACATTACATTACATTACATCATCAGAGTGTACAATAACAAACAACGGAAAAGAAATACTATATACTAGTGAATACGCCATGCCATCCAGCTTGCCTCCAGCAACTCCTGAATCCAGAATAACCTAATAAACCTGACTCTTGACTGCCCGTGTGGAAATTTATGGGCACCCCGAGTTTAGGAAGGAAAACAATAAACTCCGAGTAAATCATGGGACTGGTGTGAGAACTAAAACAGTTATTTAACTTTTAAAAACAAAGAACAGGATCATTTAAAGTCAATTCGCAATGCTTTTGGAAAATGAGACTACCATAAGACCTCCCGCCACACACACAATGCAAACGCAGAATTGGAGGAGATTTCTTCTTATGATAGTCAAAGATGCTTGATACGCATTAAAAAGAAACATTTGATATTATTACTAGTGCATAGTGTAGGAAAACATTTCGAAACTAAAGATATGAATCTTAGCCAGCATAGACATTTCGCACTTATGCCTACTATAGCTATCATGTTCAATAGCAGGTTACTGCCACATTCCATGGCAGGTTATACAACTAAAACCGTACAAGGATCGTATTGTTTTGTTTGGATTTCCAACAAATGGTCAGGCTAAGGAACTTCCTACTACCACATGGGATCGCCTCTGGTGGGACGTCCCGAGAACTTAACCAGCTCTCTGCCAACACAAGGCCGGGTTACCTTTGTCACTTAGTAACTACTACACGAATATGCCATCCCCCGGTCCCTTTGGAACTTTATCCGAGCGCTCGATTCCAACAACACCACGCAGTAATAGATATAGTGTATCAACATGAGTAAGTATCTGGGCTCCATACCATGATACCACCCTTTCCAGAAGGAAATGACATACCCTAAAGGGCGCGACGCTCATAACCTTGCCGCATATTCCTGTTTTGACCATTTCCGGGGAGTGAGGTCTGACGAAGTCTCGTCCACAAAGCTAGGCACAAAGCCATGCTTTGATCAATAAATGATCGATAAATAATCATCACACAGCAACACTAAGCGTGCCACATTACCAAATTAGGAATATATCTCTGATAACCTTCAACTACATAACCTCTGAGCGCGTACGTCTTAGAGAAGGGTGTTAAGCTAAGAGAATAAATTCTCCGCCACCAACAGAAATGTATTTGAAAGAAATCTGCTTTATATCTCAAAATGTAATGTCAGACACGTAACCATACAAGTCTTTTCCGGGTTCGAACAGAACCGAGGGCACTTCAAAAGAAGCCCTTGCAATCCGAGTATTCACAATCCCGATAAAACTTCCCATCACAAAGGAAATCTCCATACCGTAGCTAATGGTGCAGAGACAATCGATAGGTCATCCTATCGTTTTCACAAATACCCGGTCTTCAACACCGGTCATCAAATGCAATCCATAACGACGTATCACACATTCGGAATGGGTTATACGACCCCAACGTCCTTTCCCGGCTAACCCGAATAGTGGGCGCTGATTCAAAAATAAGTGTAGCATTCAAATTCAAGCAAATCACAACAAATACCTATTTAAAGGTAAATATTGATAGTCGGTTATTTAACTATCAATAGGCGTGTTCAACATCACCAAATTGCAAATAATTTCCCAAATTATTTATTTTCCAAAAATATCTTTACTAGATATATATCCCACACTTCAACCATTTGAAAACCAATTTCAAATAAATTTACACCCTTATAACTTTCATTTCGAAATGGTTCATTTAAACCAATTAAATAAATCCTTACCGATTTATTAATTTTACGCTCAAAATCCGTAAATTAATCTCCACACTTCAAAATAAATCAACGTTTATTTTTAACTAATTTTCCTTTCTTTTATAAATTCCATAGTGAATTTACAATTCCAAAATATCTATGAATAAACGATTTTTAAATCAATTTCTAACATTTATTTTCAATTTTTTTTAAAAGATAAAATCTCAAACATTCACTTCATATTGGAAAAACATTTCCAAACTTATTTAATAATAAGTAATTTACAAATCCATTTATTTTCAACACTTGGAAAATATTCAATATACTTAAGTCGAAATTAAGTATATATTTCATTCTTTAAAGAAAACATTCACTTAAATACGTTTTTATTTGGGCCAAAACGAATGTTGCGTAAAACATCATCACGACGACCCAAAATCACTAGTATAGGGATTCGGAATTAAGATATATATATAAATCCCAATACTATACAAAAACATTTCCTTTCGGAAATCATATACTATAACAACAGTGTAATAGTCCACCATTTCCTTCTATTTCTCGAAACATCTATTTCAACAATAAATGTTGAAATATATGGTTTCGATAGTTAATCCCTTTTAAAACATCTTTAAATCGTTTTAATTCTATTTTAAAACATCACTTTTCCAAAATATTTCTTTAATATATTATTCACTGTCCAAAATCGTGAATATATTTCCTTGTCCAAATTCAACATTTCTACATATTTTATTTAAAGGATTATCCACTGTCCAAAATCGTTAATGTAGTTCCTTTAATAAGCTATAATAATTAACTTATCAAAATAGGTCATTTTCGGATTTATAAAACAACGTTTATAAATTCCATTTATATTTTATGGCCACTTCAACTTATAAAATCACTTTATTAACAAATTCTATCCATATTCCATTTACACGCAAAAATCCAATTTATAAGTTAATTACCCATTTACATGCAAAAATCCAATTTATAAATTAATTACCCATTTACACGCAAAAATCCAATTTATAAGTTAATTACTTATAAATTTTTTATTTTATAAAATCTATTCATTTTATAATTTCACAATTTATAAATATATAGATTTCATTCACTTATAAAATACATTTATATTCCATTTTAACACTTATAAAAACTTGTTTTATAATTTCAATATTTTTAATTTATAAATATCAATATTATAAATATTTTATATAAACTATTTATAATAATTCAAAAATCCCAATTTAAATAAACTAATCCTTTTAATAATTTACAAATCGTTATTAAAGCTTATATAACTCCAAAATCATACTTAAGTATTATTTTCCAAAAATATGATTTTTGTAATAATAAAAATTATAACGTTTATTTATTTAAAATGAATAAATTCCAAAATTTAATTTTATTCTGAATTCTCAACTTAAGTTTTCAAAAATCCAATTTTATTTAATTTCGGCATCTAACGATACCAAAATATATTTGGCTAAAATTTAGCCTTTAACGATCTCAATCACAAAAATAATCACCCAGATTATAAATAGATCAACAAATAGATCAACACACAACATTGAAATCAATTCAAATGTTTGAGGAATCCAGTTGGATCCCTCCAACCTATTTCCTGCATCCAAAGATGTTAGCACAATACCAATTTCGCTTCAAGACGAAATATCGCGGTATATGGGATTTGTAAAAATATTATCCGCTTAATAGACGGCGCAATAGGGTCTCATCCGCTATACAATGCGGGAAAATCAACTCCAAGTACATATATAATACCAATTTCACTATACGGTGAAATATTCGCGGTAAATGTTTTTAATAAATAACCTCCGCTTACTAACGGCGCATAATGTCTATTTTAGCAATCAATAGATAACAATTTATCATCCAATCAAACAATCAACTATTTTAAATCTAACTATTTAAAATTTAAATCGAAACTAATTCGATTGAGTGAGAAGTTCTCACCATGATTTCAATTCCGTTTCAGCGTTTTATTTCGAATAAAATTAAACGCGCATTTAATTTTACCCGAAATTTTTCCTAGCTCCAAACAACTCCAATCCAATTCCATAGCGTAGTATTCGTCCATACGAACCCAACGCAACCTTTTTCGTGTGTTTTCGACCTTGTATGAAGAAGATACACATTTTTTAAGTTTTGAACGAATTTAAAATATAATAATCAACATTTTCTTTATTATTTTTACCCACAACATATCCACGACGCACATTTTCGAATTCAAGATCAAGTCCGTTCACATTTTCTTTCCCAACATCGCGACATTCACGTACGTGAACTCAAAGGAGCCGCCATCTAGGGTTTCGAACGCACCCTCCTCACGACGACGAGAACGCGATCAACAGCCTTCATTCGAACTGCCTTTGCGAGCTCTCCCCACAGTGACAACAACTTCGAGCTCGGTCAGACCCTTTTCACGCAAATAGAGGACAAACGCGCGACATTCAAACCCCTTTTGCCGTTGATCTGTGACGCTATTTCCGATCTTGACCGTTGATTCTGTAGAACTCACGTAGCTCTACAATTCCCTAGTTGACGACCTTTGCTAAAAGCTGATGGATTAAGAGATTTGGAGGGAAGAAAATTGGTGATTTTCGGCCATAGAAATTATTAGGGCTGGCTAGAAGAAGGAGCAAGGGCTTTGAGTGCAAATTGTGAATGATGGGTCCTTTTATAGAAAATTGCCCAATTTACTATTCATCGAAATTTTCCAAACTCCAAACGAAGCGTGCCGGTTGGCGTTTCTAAGGTTTACACCGCGTTTCAGACACAATGGAATAGGTTTCGGAAGCTAATTCGATCATCTGTGCGAGTTATGGCAATAAACGATCAATTTAAATTAAATCGATTTAAACTAATTTCTGGGCGTTTTGGCTTGCCCCGGACAAATGACAAACCCGATTGACACAAAATTTGGAACCATACAATAATATCACATTACAGATCCGATGAAACTGGTTTCGTCGAAATCCGAGACTGTTTGAAAAATGGCTATTTTAACTCGCCAAATTAATATTAAAACAATTTCGATGCGTTTCGAGTCGCCACGGTCAAACGAAAACTCCATTTGCTTCGAAAATTGAAATCCGATAATAACAAACTATTACGGATCCATTGGAACTAGTTTCGTCCAATTCTGAGACTGTTCGAAAATTGGCTATTTTCACTAGTCGATAAAATATTAAAACATTCAATTTTAACAAATAAACTCTAAATTCGATTTTAAAAGTTCACAAACATCTTTCTAACTCCAACATGATTAAATAAAATTTTAAAAAACATTTTTAATCATATTAAACCTAATTTTCAATTATTTCTGGAATTTCAATTATTAAAATATCGTTTTAATTATCCAGTTAAATCCAATTATCCGAAATAGAATTTATTCGACTTATAAATTTCACTTATTAATATTTAAATTCAATTAAATAAACGATTTTAATTAATATAAATTCTGGGTCGTTACAAACTTCTCCCCTTAAGAGAATTTCGTCCTCGAAATTACCAAGTAAGAAAAAGTTTTGAAATCCATTAACTTTTCAAAACGAACCATTCAATTTGATTTACAAATCTCTTAAGTGTTTAACTTTTAGCTTCAAAATCATAGTTAAACTTCATATAAAATCTTTACTAAGTTTCCAAATCCAAACATAGTTTTCAAAAAATTTCAATTTTCTCAAAAATTTTCTAACGCCTTAAATTTTCGAAAAAATTCGCCAAAGTCTCCTTTGCGCGGCTTGATCCGAAAAAAATGACAGTATATATATCACAAATATACATCTCATCAAGTGATGAGGCATCCTGCAGGGAAAAAAGTGTAAAAGTACGATATTTAATCCAAGATATGTACCTTATTTATTATTAGCGAGCATACACGGCTAATATAGCGCGAAAGCGGGCTCCAAATGCGAAGGAAGCGCAATCCGCACCTACTAAACACTCAACTAACCATGAGAAACATGCATATATGAAAATAATATCAACATACAACATATAGCAACATAACAACTACATATGCCAATATAGCAAATGCAGTAAAAGCAATATATTCAACCATCAACCAACTATCATCCAACTAGCATTCAACTAACATCCATAACCAATCAATATTCATTCATATTCTCATTAATATTCAATGAAATGGGTTTTCAATTTAAATCACATTTGATTTGTTAACAGTGGATGTTTTTACTAACATTCATTTTCAATTAGTTTGTATTCACTAATTCATATTCAAGTTGGTTCACTTCCAAATCGAATTCAATTTTATTCAAATTTATCTACTTTCAATTTGGATTCAATTACATAGCTTCTAATTTCACTAATTCAATTTCATTAACACTTAATGAATTTATATACAATCAATCAACAATCATATAACAACCAATGTAGAATCAACATAACCAAATTATTAAATTTACATTCAATTCGCTTCAACACATTTAATTCCAATTGGTTTAACATTAAATTGATTTTCATTCAATTATTCAACTTCCAATAACATTAGCTTTTAATAAATTAACACTTCGTTCATTATTTCATTTTAATTAACAAAATCATTTAACCATTTTAACAATTGGTTTTACTTACATTATCTCATTTTCTAAGTTATACAACTTATATATTTAAACTTCCAAATTCATTTACTTATCCAAAGCTAAATTTATTATCTCTTACTATAAGTTCAAAATTCATTTCACTTATATTCATCAATTTCAACTTGGATTTTTTTATTTAAATTTTCAAATTTGTTTATCACAATAAAACTCAAATTTTCAATTTACTATGGTAGCAAATCCATCACACAGAAACTCGAAAATGATACTGATTATGCTGCAATCATCACCCTTATTATTTCCCAGTGACAATAGTGAATTCAGTGCTTAATATTCTTTCAAAATTTTCCTTTTATCTTATAAATCACATTTATAAATCTTTCCTTATAAAATTTCACTATTTCCCTCTTTATCTTGTACAAGATTGTTTCTCAATTGCAAATCATATTAATTATAATTCCATACTTGTAATTCATTTGCTTATACAATTCATTCTTTTACAGCTGTTGTTTTTATTTAACTTATTCAACAACCAAACAATCAACTCACATACACGTTAATAATTCTGAAAAATTATTCCTTTATATATAAAATATAATCAAGGTAAAATTATTTCATTTACCCAATTTAAAACGATATCGTGTCGAATTGTTCTGTTCAAGTGTTTAGAGATCCCTGTCGATAGAGTTGTACAGACTATACCGACCAGAATCCATATACCACTCAACAAACCAATCATCACAATAATAAAATAATTTTATACTCACTAACAAATACGAGCTCATATCTATTATTATACTCAAACTCATTCTAGAGTACTACTGACCCTATCTCTATTGAGCAACACCCAACAGAGCCATGGTTGTCGCTTAACCATGTGCTCTGATACCAGCAGTAACGTTGCAATTTTTCGACGCTCGAAAACCGACATCAATACGTCCACTATATCAGCTGCCGAGCAATCGAAGGTCGAAAAACCAAAATGTTATGGTTAAAGAAGAAAAAAAAGATAGAAGAAGAAAGAAAAGCAACAGAAACAATATCAGAATCTCACATATCGCAGCGGAACAACATATAATAGATAAATGTATAATTTTTGAACCAAGAACTATATCAGTTATTACCTTACATCACATTACATTACATTAAATCATCAGAGTGTACAACAACAAACAGCGGAAAAGAAATACTATATACTAGTGAATACGCCATGCCATCCAGCTTGCCTCCAGCAACTCCTGAATCCAGAATAACCTAATAAACCAGACTCTTGACTACCCGTGTGGAAATTTATGGGCACCCAGAGTTTAGGAAGGAAAACAATAAACTCCGAGTCAGTCAAGGGACTAGTGTGAGAACTAAAACAGTTATTTAACTTTTGAAAACAAAGAACAGGATCATTTAAAGTCAATTCGCAATGCTTTTGGAAAATGAGACTACCATAAGACCTCCCGCCACCCACACAATGCAAACGTAGAATTGGAGGAGATTTCTTCTTATGATAGTCAAAGATGCTTGATACGCATTAAAAAGAAACATTTGATATTATTACTAGTGCATAGTGTAGGAAAACATTTCGAAAGTAAAGATATAAATCTTAGCCAGCATAGACATTTTGCACTTATGCCTACTATAGCTACCATGTTCAATAGCAGGTTACCGCCACATTCCATGGTAGGTTATACAACTAAAACCGTACAAGGATCGTATTGTTTTGTTTGGATTTCCAACAAATGGTCAGGCTAAGGAACTTCCTACTGCCACATGGGATCACCTCCGGCGGGACGTCCCGAGAACTTAACCAGCTCTCTGCCAACACAAGGCCGGGTTACCTTTGTCACTAGGTAACTACTACACGAATATGCCATCCCCCGGTCCCTTTGGACATTTATCCGAGCGCACGATTCCAACAACACCACACAGTAATAGATATAGTGTATCAACATGAGTAAGTATCTGGGCTCCATACCATGATACCACCCTTTTCAGAAGGAAATGACATACCCTAAAGGGTGCGACGCTCATAACCTTGCCGCATATTCCTGTTTTGACCATTCCCGGGGAGTGAGGTCTGACGAAGTCTCGTCCACAAAGCTCGGCACAAAGCCATGCTTTGATCAACAAATGATCAATAAATAATCGTCACACAGCAACACTAAGCATGCCACATTACCAAATTGGGAATATATCGCTGATAACCTTCAACTATATAACCTCTGAGCGCGTACGTCTCAGAGAAGGGTGTTAAGCTAAGAGACTAAATTCTCCGCCACCAACAGAAATGTATTTGAAAGAAATCTGCTTTATATCTCAAAATGTAATGTCAGACACGTAACCATACAAGTATGTTCCGGGTTCGAACAGAACCGAAGGCACTTCAAAAGAAGCCCTTGCAATCCAGGTATTCACAATCCCGATAAAACTTCCCATCACAAAGGAAATCTCCATACCGTAGCTAACCGTGCAGAGACAATCGATAGGTCATCCTATCGTTTTCACAAATACCCGGTCTTCAACACCGTCCATCAAATGCTATCCATAAGGACGTATCACACATTCGGAATGGGTTATACGACCCCAAGGCCCTTTCCCGGCTAACCCGAATAATGTGCGCTTATTCAAAAATAAGTGTAGCATTCAAATTCAAGCAAATCATAACATATACCTATTTAAAGGTAAATATTGATAGTCGGTTATTTAACTATCAATAGGCGTGTTTAACATCACCAAATTCCAAATAATTTCCCAAATTATTTATTTTCCAAAAATATCTTTACTAGACATACATCCCACACTTCAACCATTTGAAAACCAATTTCAAATAAATTTACACCCTTATAACTTTCATTTCAAAATGGTTCATTTAAACCAATTAAATAAATCCTTACCGATTTATTAATTTTACATTCCAAATCCGTAAATTAATCTCCACACTTCAAAATAAATCAACATTTATTTTTAACTAATTTTCCTTTCTTTTATAAATTCCATAGTGAATTTACAATTCCAAAATATCTATGAATATACGATTTTTAAATCGATTTCTAATGTTTATTTTCAATTTATCTTTAAAAGATAAAATCTCAAACATTCACTTCATATTGGAAAAACATTTCCATACTTATTTAATAATAAGTAATTTACAAATCCATTTATTTTCAACACTTGGAAAATATTCAATATACTTAAATTGAAATTAAGTATATATTTCATTCTTTAAAGAAAACATTCACTTAAACACATTTTTATTTGGGCCAAAACGAATTTTGCGTAAAACATCGTCACGACGACCCAAAATCACTAGTATAGGGATTCGGAATTAAGATAGATATATAAATCCCAATACTATACAAAAACATTTCCTATCGGAAACCATTTACTATAACAACAGTGTTATAGTCCACCATTTCCTTCTATTTCTCGAATCATATATTTCAACAATAAATGTTGAAATCTATGGATTCGATAGTTAATCCCTTTTAAAACATCTTTAAATTGTTTTAATTCTATTTTAAAACATCACTTTTCCAAAATATTTCTTTAATATATTATCACTGTCCAAAATCATGAATATATTTCCTTATCCAAATTCAACATTTCTACATATTTTATTTAAAGGATTATCCACTGTCCAAAATCGTGAATATACTTCCTTTAATAAGCTATAATAATTAACTTATCAAAATAAGTCATTTTTGGATTTATAAAACAATGTTTATAAATTCCATTTATATCTTATGGCCACTTCAACTTATAAAATCACTTTATTAACAAATTCTATCCATATTCCATTTACACACAAAAATCCAATTTATAAGTTAATTACCCATTTACACGCAAAAATCCAATTTATTAGTTAATTACTTATAAATCTTTTATTTTATAAAATCTATTCATTTTATAATTCCATAATTTATAAATATATAGATTTCATTCACTTATAAAATCCATTTATATTCCATTTTAACACTTATAAAAACTTGTTTTATAATTTCAATATTTTTAATTTATAAATATCAATTTTATAAATATTATATACAAACTATTTATAATAATTCAAAAATCCCAATTTAAATAAACCAATACTTTTAATAATTTACAAATCGTTATTAAAGCTTATATAACTCCAAAATCGTACTTAAGTATTATTTTCCAAAAATATCATTTTCATAATAATAAAAATTATAATGTTTATTTATTTAAAATGAATAAATTCCAAAATTTAATTTTATTCTGAATTCTCAACTTAAGTTTTCAAAAATCCAATTTTATTTAATTTCGGCATCTAACGATACCAAAATATATTCGGCTAAAATTTAGCCTTTAACAATCTCAATCACAAAGATAATCATGCAGATTATAAATAGATCAACAAATAGATCAACACACAACATTGAAACCAATTCAAATGTTTGAGGAATCCAGTTGGATCCCTCCAACCTGTTTCCTGCATCCAAAGATGTTAGCACAATACCAATTTCGCTTGAAGACGAAATATCGCGCGGTATATGGGATTTATAAAAATTTTATCCGCTTAATAGGCGGCGCAATAGGGTCTCATCCGCTATATATTGCAGGAAAATCAACTCCAAGTACATATATAATACCAATTTCACTATACGGTGAAATATTCGCGGTATATGTTTTTAATAAATAACCTCCACTTACTAACGGCGCATAATGTCTATTTTAGAAATCAATAGATAACAATTTATCATCCAACCAAACAATCAACTATTTTAAATTTACCTATTTAAAATTTAAATCGAAACTAATTCGATTGAGTGAGAAGTTCTCACCTTGATTTCAATTCCATTTCAGCGTTTTATTTCGAATAAAATTAAACGCGCATTTAATTTTACCCAAAATTTACACTAGCTCCAAACGACTCTAATCCAATTCCATAGTGTAGTATTCGTCCATACGAACCCAACGCAACTTGTTTCGTGCATTTTCGACCACGTATGAAGAAGATACACATTTTTTAAGTTTTGAACGAATTTAAAATATAATGATCAACATTTTCTTTATTATTTTTACCAACAACATATCCAGGCCGCACGTTTTCAAATTCAAGATCAAGGTCGTTCATGTTTTCTTCCCCAAAATCATGACATTCACATACGTGAACCCAAAGGAGCCGCCATCTAGGGTTTCGAACGCACCCTCCTCACGACGACGAGAACGCGATCAACAGCTTTCATTCGAACCGACTTCGCGAGCTATCCCCACGATGAAAACAACTTCGAGCTCGGTCAGCCCCTTTTCATGCAAATCGAGGACGAACGCGCGACATTCAAAACCCTTTTGCCGTTGATCTGTGACGCTATTTCCGATCTTGACCGTTGATACTGTAGAACTCACATAGCTCTACAATTCCCTAGTTGATAACCTTCGTTAAAAGCTGATGGATTACGAGATTTGGAGGGAAGAAAATTGGTGATTTTCGGCCATAGAAATTATTAGGGCCGACTAGAAGAAGGAGCAAGGGCTTTGAGTGCAAATTGTGAATGATGGGTCCTTTTATAGATAATTGCCCAATTTACTATTCATCGAAAATTTCCGAACTCCAAATGAAGCGTGCCGGTTGGCGTTTCTAAGGTTTACCCCAAGTTCCGGACACAATAGAACAGGTTCGGAAGCTAATTCGATCATCTGTGCGAGTTATGCCAATAAACGATCAATTTAAATTAAATCGATTTAAACTAATTTCTAGGCGTTTTGGCTTGTCCCGGACAAACGGTAAATCCGATTGACAAGAAATTTGAAACCATATAATAATATCACATTACGGATCCGATGAAACTAGTTTCGTCGAAATCGGAGACTGTTTGAAAAATGGCTATTTTAACTCGCTAAATTAATATTAAAACAATTTCGATGCGTTTCGAGCTGCCACGGTCAAACGAAAACTCCAATTGCTACGAAAATTTAAATCCGATAAATAACAAACTATTACGGATCCAATGGAACTAGTTTCATCCAATTCTGAGATTGTTCAAAAATTGGCTATTTTCACTAGTCGATAAAATATTAAAATATTCAATTTTCACAAATAAACTCTAAATTCGATTTTAAAAGTTCACAAACATCTTTCTAACTCCAACATGATTAAATAAAATTTTAAAAATCATTTTTAATCATATTAAACCCAATTTTAAATTATTTCTGGAATTTCAATTATTAAAATATCGTTTTAATTATCCAACTAAATCCAATTATTCGAAATAGAATTTATTCGACTTATAAATTTCACTTATTAATATTTAAATTCAATTAAATAAACGAATTTTAATTAATATAAATTCTGGGTCCTTACAAATATTATGATAGAAACTTTGAGAATCAAATAAAAAATCCATATCAAGTTTTAGTCGTCGAGAATTGAGTGAAAAATCCTAACTCGGAATGGTATAACTCACCTCAGAATCATGTATTCGAATCTAGATCAAATCATTTATGCAAATTAAATAGTCTATGTACAACTTACATATTTATTTCCATCGGTTCCATTATTATCATAATTACTTTTTAGTTCACATTCATTATAAATCTCATTCATTTATTCACATTTTATCTCTTATCAATTAACATTTGTTTTCATAAATTTTCTCTTCATTTAATATCAAAATCATTAATAAAAACATTACTTACATTTCTCTCTAGTTTTAAATCACATTTATTTTGACATATGGTGTTTCTTATTTAATACCAAATTATTTGTGCATCATTTCATAAAGATTTCCTTAAGTTTACATGCATTTTATAAAGGCTTATTTTCTTTTATCAACATTATTCAGGGCTATAATTATCACAGCCATAATTGCAAATATTTCTTGCAACTTCATTTATTTTATAAACAATATACAATACATGACTTTATGTAACATCATTTCACTTTCTTTAGTTCATATTTGTTTATCCAATTAGTATTCTCTGTCACCACCCAATGATTTATAACACACTTTATACATTCTGAACTAAGTTTATAGACATTTTTGTAATTATTTTATTTCACTCACATATTTCTTGAAACACAGTTTCACTTCAAAACTTTCCAAGGCTTAAGTTTATACCTGTATTATAATCCATTACATCCTAAGAGTATATATAACAATCTTTTTATTTGCTAAATATAGATATTAACCAATTTAAAACATGTTTAACTTATTATTTTTCAAATTAAGGTTTTATAAAACTTCAACTTTTATACTTTTACGCAATTATTAGGTTTCAACTCTTATATTAGTTTAGGAATTTTCAACTGTCCAAATTTGCCTTATCATTCCATTTTATTTCAATAGTTGAAACTTACAAATCAAAAGGACGCATAATCAAATAATTAAAATGCGTAGGACACATGTGTCCATAATATATGTTAACCAAAACTTAAGAACTAAATACCGATTCTCATTTCAAATAATTCCAAAATAAAATATACTTATAAACCTTCTATATCAAATCATACTTTCAAAATTTAAGTCAAAAACCATTTTACCGGACAATTTTGTAACATAGCTACTATAGTAGCCTTCCCTACTTTGAAACTTGAAAATAAACGCCGATGACACTATAGTCATTCATTAGAATCATTTTCTAGCGACAAAAGTGAGTTCAGCGCTGTTCATGTCTTTCAGACTTATTCAAAATAATTTCCTAAAGCAGTAACAGATATTCTTACGTATCAATTTCATGAACAATTTCCCAACATATTTTCTTTTAAATAATACTACTATTATTTTACAAAATCTAAGAAAGCAATTTATTAAATATCGGGATTCAAGTTCTCAAGTTTTAGTTAAATCCTTTTTATTTATAAACTAAACTTATAAATCACGGTCATATAAGTCACTTTCTTATATACAACTATTACAACAGGGTTTAGCTCAAGCATTCAAAGTCAACATATAATAATCATCGCTCATTATCTGGCTGAGCATAAACAATCAAACAATAAATGAGATTAATTGGATATTATCATTTCCTAATAACCAAAACATCACAAATGATAATATTAATCTTAGGAAAAAAATTATTTCATCTCAAAACAATATAAATCATTTTTACAACACTAATAAATACACTCTCTCATATATATGTATATACACACATATATACATATACATACTCTCAAACTCATTCGAGGGTATTATTAACCTTATCTCTAATGAGTTTACACAACAGGCTTAGAGATTCGCTAAACCAAAGCTCTAATATTAACTGTGATGACCCGCCTTTTTGGACGATTCAAGTTGACAATAAACCTTACATGTCTAACTAAAACAGCCCAAAAGAACTGATTACCAATGGGGTTTTATTCTATCAAAATAAGATACGAAAGAATAAAAAATACATAATCTCACAATGTAATGTCAAAATATAATAATTACATAAACAGTTCATGAAGCTGATTAATAATATACGATAATTTCAATTAACAATTTCATCGAAGCTATACATTTAATAGATATGACAAAGTATGGTAGAAAAATAATATTAATAAATATGGTCTTCAAACTCCATCTTCATCTTCATCTTCAAGAAGTAATATCTTCAAAATACTGAAATACTCAGGCTGACCCGAGCATAAAGGAAAATAATACACTATAGTTAGAACTAAAATTCTTATGCAAATTATATCAAAATCAGATGAAATATGGACTATAGATAACTACATTTTCAAAATTCCAAATTTTCCAGAAAAATTATTATTTTCATATTCAAAGTACAACAGATTTCACAATAGATCCATTCTAATAACTTAAAAATTTATAGAAAAATTCCAAATTAAATTTCAGAGTTCAAGAGATTTGATTTATGAAAAAATTTCAAAGTTACTAAATCAATTTATGAAAACTTCCCCGGGTTTCAAAATTTAAATTAAAAACTTTCAAATAAAGTAATGGTGGTCTATTTCTCAAAATCATTTTAATGGTTCAAATAGTAAATCTAAACATACTAAATTTATTTCATATGTCAATATAAGAAGGGTCTTGTATCCTTATTCGGTGCTCAAATAATCAATATGAAAACTTATATGATAGAAATAAACTATAGGGTGATAACAGGGACATATAAAAATAAATTAACAAACACACATTCAATCACAATAGCATCCATCACAATATGCAGTCAACATTAAAATTAACTTATTCAACCAATCAACCATTTAACACGTCACAATAATTATTATATATCACATATTAGAGATTAGTTATTCCAACAATTAATAATTTTATCATATATGACTTGGCTTAACTTGCAAATAAATTTTAGTATTTCGTGAGTGAGTTTCTTTTGGCTTTTCCATTTCTAGCCGGATTTGGATCCGCTACAATTTTCTCCTTTTATTTTGTTTCCTTGTTATCTTAATATATTTTTAGGGAGTTTTGGAAGAGAAAAAAGTTTATATAGATCTAGAATTGAAGATAAAGAATTGGAAAGAAGAAGAATGTTTGAAAAAGAGGAATAAGAATTGAAAACGAAAATGAAGCTTTGAAAAAGAAGAAGAGGGTTTTGAAGGATAAGAACTAAAAAGGAAGCTTTGAGAAAAAAAGGAGAAGAAGAAGATTTGAAGAAGAAAAATGAAAAAAGGGAGGAGGAAGGTGGTGAGTGTAACAATCCCGATTTTTAAATAAATTTATATTGACAATTAAAGTGAATTTTTGAGATAAAATTGTAGATTAATTTGAATTTTTCAAATTTTGATAGGATATTTGTTTATTGGGTATTGATTTTAGAATTTAATTGGGGTTTTGAATTTGTACATTTAAAATCCTATAAATAAAAAGAAATAATAACATCCTAGGATTTTGTCAATATAAATTAATAATATATTTTAAGCTTTAGAAATTTAATTTGAAAATATATTGGAGAATCTCAAAACAAATAAAATAAGTAATGATAATACATAAAACAAATTCCAATTGATTTTGAGTTTAAAAATCTTGAGATGATAAATATTTTAAGAAAGTCATTTGAATTCAAATTATATACGTATATAATACATACTTTCTTTTGTAAAGAAAAAAAAAATCACTTATTAACAAAATTAGTTTTTTTTGTAATCAATTTCTTTCTTTAAATTGGTATAAGTAGAAGTAAAAGACATAAATGAATTTTTATTTAAGTGAACTCGAATTTGAAAATTAAATTTACAATAAATGTTTTTAAAAATAAATGGCATTTAAATTTCATTAAGATATAATGTATATAATGCAAATATTGGCTAAGAAAAGT
The DNA here is from genome assembly GCA_030765085.1 of Allium cepa. NCBI lineage: Eukaryota > Viridiplantae > Streptophyta > Magnoliopsida > Asparagales > Amaryllidaceae > Allium > Allium cepa. Next base: position 726,429,481 of record CM060938.1, on the reverse strand, counting down.
TCTTTTAACATTGTATATGTATATACACACATACAAATGAATTAAGAGGTGTGTACATTTATAAAATAAATATGATATAAAATGATTGTCTTTGAAAATTGTAAATGTAAACATTTACATAAGGAAGTGAAGAAGTAAACACACATATGTAAATTTGAATTTGTACAAGTGTTTAGGCCTCATGATGATTTTTAACAAATGGCATCCAACTTATTTAATTGAATAAAATAATAAAATTTAAAATTTCAAAAAAAAAACATTTCATCTCCCCATAAGTAATCATATCACATCTTGGAGAATCTAAACGAAATAGTAGAAAAGAGATTTGCCTCACATACTTCAACATCATAAAGCTGTTCAAAAAAAGAAGAAACAAAACAATTCAGTTTTAAAACCAAAAGAAAGAAAAGCTGTCAACTCTTCTTCTCTTCAGTTCAATCTTCAAAACAGCAATTAACAAAAGCTAAAGTCTGAAACAATCAAAGTTTCAAGACTTCAACCTGGAAGTTTTTGCAAAAGAAAAGAATTTGAAAGCAGATCAAAAGTAAGATGAATCTAAGCAAATCTGGAAGCTACAGATCAAAGAAAAAGCAACTCAGTAAACATGCAAGTTCAGGGTCACTGGAAATCAATTGTTTCAACAAACAAACAAGATTTCCCGACCAAAGTAGAAGTGAAAACAATTTACATTCACAAGTTTAAACCAAAGAAATCAAGCAACTTCAGAAATCTTGAAATCAAATGCAAAGCTCTCTGGAAAATAAAAATAAAGGCAAGTAATTTTCTTTAAAAGTTTGAATTGAATGTTGTTGATCAATAACAAAGAAAGAATCTAAGCAATTGTATTAATCCAAGTTACAGGAAACAAATCAAGTTCAAGGCAAAACTGCTTTTTGGTTTCAACTGCAGAAATAATAAGAAAAATAAAGGGAGTTTCTCTGTGTATAGCAGAGATTCATACTGTGGGTAAGAAAATTTAAAAACTTTTGTTATTAATGAAATGAATAAACAAATAAAAGAGTGAGTGAGCAAAGATTCTTAATGTCAAATTCCAGGCTCAAACACTCCTCTGTCTTTCTGAAACATTCCAAGTGAGCAAATTTCCCTTTTAAAGCCTGATTTTGTTGGTACATTGTGATGTTATGATGATTGTTTGATTTTGTGATGGTGATGAATGAATGCAAATGTGTCTGTATATGCTCATATATATGCAAGTGTTATTGCATGTCCCTGTTGTTAGCTTACAGGTTAAAAGAAATTAACTTCAAAACTTATCCAAGTTTTTTTTAGTGATCTAATATCTAAATGGAAACTGGTTGTCAAACTATAATTCCCACTTCAAAAATTACTTCAAACAAGTTATGTTAAGTAATTAGTTTAGAAAAGTAAAATATATGAAAAAAGAAAAAATTCTTCTTGCTGTAAACTTTGTTAGGTTAGTATATCCAAACAAAATATAATTGTTTAGGATTAAGCTATGATTTGAAATTATTTTTAAGTTTTAAAAATAAAAAAAATAAAAAATTTCTGGAAAGGATTTAAAGTACAGAGGAATATTAGTTTATGGTAAAAATCAAATGCTTTGATTTGTAAACTTATCTATATAATCAGAATCCTCTATCCAAAACTTGATTTTTAAAATTAAAATTTCAAATTTTAGTTGAGTTATGGTGAAGAAATACTGGGTTGATCAAAAAAAACGGAGTTTGGTCGAAATATGGAGATTGGGTGGGTTCGAGTGGTCACGGCTTGGGTTAGAGCTTGTATGGTGATCGGCGAACCTGAGAAAAATCGTTGAGGAGGTGATCGATCATCGTGGAGTTGGGAATTGGGTGGACTAGGGTTTAACACTGTGTTTGGGTGGAGTTGGGAAAGCATATCGTCGCGCCGCCGTTGAAGTGCTTCAGGCGATCGGTCATGGGGGGATAGATGCGTGGGGCTGAGGCGATGCTCTGGGTGCGGTGGTGAAATTTAAGGTGGCGGGGTTCGTCGGCGGTGGGGTAGTCTGTTGTTTGGGTTTGGGTTTTCCTGTAACTATTATATGCTCGATTTTGACTCGTTGCCTTATGGGATCATGTGGGTGCTCAGGCAAGGTGAAGGGATCGTGGGTGACTCGTGGGTGATCGCGGCAGTGGTTGGTGGTGGTCGGTTAGGTGGTGCACGTGCACGTGGAGTCACTAGTATCAGCTGTTGCCAGAAAATGGTGGAAGGAGAAGAAAGCTCAGGTTCGAGCACGCGAAAAACAGAGTTTGACTCGAAGTTAAGCTCGCGTAAACGTAGGGTTAAACATAGGAAGAAATTCCAGTAGAATTTAAGCAATTGCTCTGATCAAATCCTTGAAGACTCGAAGCTGATAATGTTTTATACGGGGCGAACTCGAGGTGGTTTGAAAAGCAACCCGAAGTCGAGCTCGGGTTAAAAATAAAAATAAAAATAAAAATCCTGGGTTGGGTTGGATTTACCTGTTCCTGTTTCAAGCCTAAAGGGATAAGATGTTCTCAAGTTTTGAATTGCAAACAGTCCTTTTAGATTACAAAAACAAATTTTTAATTTAACAAAGTTTTAGAACATATTTAAATTAAACAAATTTCCAAAGGAAAATAAATGGAGTTTCAAATTTCTAAAACAAGTTTCAACGTTTTAAATGTTAAAATAAATATTTGAAATCGTTTTGTTTCTAGAAAAAACCATATATCAGGTTGATTATTTAATTTAAATTTTTTAAGTATTTTTCCAAATAAGATTTAGGAGGTAATTGATTAATTAATTAGTTAAGGAAGTTGATTAATTAAAGAAAAAAAAGTTTTCAATACAAACTATAAAGTTACATGAATTGAAATTTAATTTGTTTTTGATTTGGGAAATTTGTATTAAATGATTTTGTAATCAATTGCTAAATGTCCCATATGTAATTAATGAAGATGTAATTAAGTAATTAATCAAAGAAAAAGGGTTTATCGTTACTAAATTTAGGTCTTGATTTATTAAGTATCATAAATTGGTGAATAAAGTATAATCAATTATTGAATGTGATTAATTTAAAGTTTAATTTATGTAAGTAATTTAATTTATGTAAGTAATAGTCAATTACTTAAATAATCAAGGTGATTAATTTATTAATTTGTAGATTAAAGGATTAGTTACTTAATAGTTAGGATTTATTAACTAATGATTAATAGGATAAATTAAGGTTAATTAATTAGAGTGATTAAGTTAACAATAATCAATTTAGGATAATTAACATTAATTAAGATTTAATTAATCAATAGTTAAAAGTTTATTAATTTAAAGTAATTAATTTCGAAACAAGTAATTAAGATTTAATTAATTACAAATTAAAGATTAATTAATTAAGATAATTAATTAAAGAAATGATTAATTGATGAAGGTGGTTAAGCCTTAATTAATTGTAGTTAATGATAATTAATCATTGATTTGAAGATTACAAATAGAAGTAATTATGTGGGTGATAAATTTATAACCACACGGTTTATTCATCTTAATTAAAGTTGTTTGATTGTTATTGGATGTTCTGTGATGGATTGATATATTTGATATGTGATGTGATGCTATGTAATGTTTTGTGCTAAGCTGTTATATCTGTGATGTATATATTGTTATGCAAACCCTTGACCCGTAGAACGACATTTGAATTTCGATGTGACAGGGAGTCGGATTCCATTTGGTTATCCGTAACCCACATCGAATTGTAATGATTGAATCTGTGTTGATTGATGATGTTGCACTTCTATTGTGTAAAACCCCTGGACCACACTTATACACACACGAATATGGATTGCACGTGGAAATGGGTTAAGTCACAGATTTGAAATTTTTTTAAAATTTGATTTTTGAATCCAAATTAGTTTTTGGAATTGGAATTGAAGCTTTTGAAAAATGAGTTTTCAAAAATAAAAGTTATTTTAAATAACCTGATTGAATCTTGGAATTTAAATGAATTGATGTAAATTTGAATTCAATATTTGAAATTGAATCCTATAATTTGAGAACTAGGGTTTAAAAAGTTATTCAACTTACAAATGGGTTATATGGGTTTTAAACCATTTTAAAGGTGACCTTTTTGAATTTAAATTCCACTCAAGATTTCAACTTGTATAAATTAGATTTGCTTTCCCATAAGAAATGGACTTCCAAGTTGTGTTAAAAGGATTTTTCAAGTCTAAAAGGAAAATTGTTTTCAAAGTCATAGATAAATCTTTGGAAATGGGTTTGAAAGCTACAAATCTTTAATTTTAAAGATTTAATTTGGGTTAATCCAAATTTAATGGGAATTGTTTTGGAATCTATGGGTAGATCTGTGTGAAACTGGGTGAAACTTTGTGAAATAAATCCTTTTGTTTAAAGGTTTAAAATGGTAATTTGTTAACCATTTGAAAGAAAAGTTTTGGATTTTATAAGTTGTGACTTAACTGAAATCCCATATCCATATATTTTTAAATATGGCGCTTACTATTCGGTTTAGCCGGGAGAGGACCTTGTGTAACGATCCCGAATTTTAATTTATTTTAAATTGATAATTAAATTAAATTTTGATTAATAATTGTGGAATTAATTGACAAATTGATTTTAGCTTTTTTTTTTCAAATAATATGTGTTTATAAAGAGATAGTTTCTTTTATAAATTGTTTTAAATTTAATATCTAGATAATGAATGAATGGATGACAATGTAAATATCTTAAATTATAAAAATATAAAGTAAAGATGTTAGATAAATTCTAATATCATGTTATATAAAACAGAAATTTATTTATATTACAAGATAATAAGTATAAGACATACAAGTCTATTAAATATTTAGGTTGGGAATAGGAAAATAAATATAAATATAAATAAGCTATATTGTAGAATATAAAGTAAAATAAATATCTTTAGTCAAACAAAGAAATAAACATAAACACATATGTTGAACTAAATACCCAAGTTAAAATTTATAACAATGACTAAAACAACTTTATATCTATTTACATAAGCATACAAAAGAAAATCCATCAACATAAAATAGGTAAGTAGGCTTGAACAAGTACAAACAAAATGTAAGCAAGAAGACAATAATAAATATGTAGCCTGTAAGTAGCATGTAAAGCAAGGCAAGTATGAACGTATATGAAAGTAGCCTGCAAAATAAAGTAAGTAGAAACATAAAGTACACGGAAAATATAAATATCACAAGGAATGAAACAAACATATAATAATTATCTATGAATACATGTAAGTAATGCAAGAAAACAATATCTTCATGCAAGTATCTTTGCACGCAAGTAAATCAGGTAAGAAAGTAATGTAAAAAGAAGAAATCTGGAAACATACAGAAGATTAGTAGGAGACATTAAGGACATGAGCATTTAATGCTCTTCTTTTTGGCACAAACAAAGTCAAATTCGAATTGTAAAAAAAAAATCACTTCAGCCAAAAACAAAAGGATATTAGCCACCAAGTAGAAGATTCTCGGTTGAGCTAACAAAAAGTAGGCAAAGATAAGAAGTATAAAAGCAAAATCAAGGCAAACAAAGCATGAAGTACTTACTCATTTAATGCAAGCAGCAAAAATGTCAATTCGAATGTAATCAAATAAAAAAAATGGTGTACCTGGAGTTGCTTAGCCCAGATAACACACCCTGTAATCTGTTAATTCAATTTATATACATCACGCTTCTTCATTTTTTTGTGCATCTAAGCTAAAAGTATCTGAGTAAGCAATATCTTTAAAACTCAAACAACAAAACCTTAAAACAACTCAACGTGAACAACAATCTACTTCAAGATTCAAACCAGAGGGGTTCCAGCTTAAAAATTTCAAAGCTATTCAACAAAAAGGAAGCTCTGTTCTTCTCTGCCATTTTTCAAAGTGAGTAACATTTTGTTTAAAACCTTAAGTATATGAACCTGATGCTTGAACAATATCTGGAATGAGTCACGTTATGTGAAAATTTTCAAGGGTATTCTTCTCTGTGTATATGTGAATACAAATTAGTATGTGTATGTGTGGTATTCTGTTTCCAAGCTACTGATTTAAACAAGAAATCAAAAATCTCTTGAACAAACCTTTATTAGGATGTAAGATTTAATCGAAAACTGTTTGTTTCAATATATATTATTGATTAAAAATTCTAATTAAGTAAACTAAAAATCAGAAATCACTAAAAATCCAAAAGAACAGAACAAGTTTGACATTAGTGGAAACTCGAACATTTCAATTTAGCGATCCAGGAACATAAAAATACGATTTTTAGAACTGAAATTGCAATTTTTAGAGTTGACATTTGAAAGCAGTTCAAACTGAACCGAAAATGGAGTTTTGAGTTGCCTCTAGCGAACTCGATGATCTGAAGGGTCAGGATTTCTTCGGGTTGTAGTGTAGTGATCAGAGGCTCTGGCAAAAGTATCAGGTGGACGATCGAGGCACGGTGGAGGCAGCGGCGAAGGGTTTAAGTTGATAAACCTAATTTTTAGAGGGGTTAAGGAATTGCTCGAAGCGGCGTCTCCAGTGCATCGAGTTGCTCGCGCCTTTGGGAGATGGAGGTAGGGTCGATGACGAAGTGGTGGCCGGTGGTGCTGGTGCTCCGGTGGTCGGAGGAGTGGATGTGACGTGTTGACAGGTCGTGGTGATGTTGCTCGAGTCGTTCCAGGTTTTGGTTCAAGTGCTTTCAATTCTGGGTTGATGGGTTCCATTCTTGTACGAGCCTGGAAGCGTCGAACTGGGTTCTTGTCTGGGGTCGTAGGGGTGCGAGTGTTTGTCGATGATGGTCGCGATGATGATCGGAGGTTGGCGGCGCTTGTGAACGTGCACAGCGTGCACAATGTGTCAGGGTGATGATGTGTGGGGGGGGGGGAGAACCTGAGTGAATCTTGTTTGGACAAAACTGTTTTGTTTTCTGAAATTTGTGACTTAACAGATTGCAAATGAATTTTGTTAAACAAGATTTTTTTTAGTATAATTAAATAAATAAGTTTTTCAAAGCTTGTAAACTAGATTTTTTCAAAGTAAGGATTATTAAACAAGATCTGAACGAGTTCAACTTTTAGATATTTAAAGTTAAATGTTTTTAATATAAATTGTTTTGGTATTCAATTAATTAACTAACAAATGTTGAAATGATTTAGTATTAAATTTTAATTAATCAATGTCTAGTATGGAAAGGATTCCAAGTATTTAAATTTAATAGATTCAAATGATAAAACTAAGTAGATTGGCTTAAAAAAAAAATTTTCTTATATAAGTAATAAATGTTATTTACATTCATTTTTAAGAATTATAAAGTGAACTTTAAAATGGAACTTATGTTTAAAGAATAATCATTTTGAATTTTAAATCCCAAATACAATTTAAACCTAAATGAAAAGTGTAATGTTTAAATTACACTTAAATGATTAATGAAATCCTTAATAAAGAAATTCATTATCTTAGAGATAATCAAGGTGATCAAATGATTTAATAAATATGGTGATTAAAGAATGATTTATTTGGTTTTAAATTTTAAATTTAGATTGATTTATAATTAGAGATGATTAATAAATAGTTAATCTCAGATAATTTCTTAAGGAAGTAATTAAGGAAATATTATTAGTTAATGAAGATAATTAACTAGAGATCATTAAGCAATTAAATTAATGTGATTAATTTTGATAATTAATTAGATTAATTAATTTAGATAATCAATTAAAAATTGTTTTAAGTGTAATTACTTAACAAGAGTAATTAAGGATTAATTACTTATTGTAATTAATTTTGGATATTTTGATTTATTAAAGTAAATTAATTTAGTTTAATTAATCTAAGAAGATCATTAAATAAATTGGTAATCAATGATTAATTGTTATGAGATGATTGCTTAATGGTAAATAATTAAAGGTTAATTATTTAAAGAATTGAAGGTTGATTTATTTAATAAATAAATGATTATAGGATAATTAATCAAATGATTTGAAATCAATTATAGTTAATTAACCATGGCCTATGACCCATCTGATTTAAATTTATCAGATAATTATTGAGTTCACTTATGGATGATTGAATCCTATTGATTGTTGAACTGTTGATATTTCCGATATGCTATGCTTTGTGCTATAAATTATTTCAGTATAATCTGTGATGAATACAATTTATTTATTTATAATGCATTCATCTTTTCTATCTGTGAATCTGTGTATATAGATAAGCGCTATTGGGATATACCGCTTATCGATATTATGTGATTGCAAATCTGTGATGATTTATGATGTTGCACTATTGTGTTAAAACCATGGACCACACCATACACACACAAATATGGGTTTTACGAGGAAATCGGTTAAGTCACAGATTTTTGAAAGTAGTTTTGAATTTGAATTCTTAAAATTCAAATGGTTTGAAATGGAATCGGATTAAATGGTGGAAAGCTTTTGAAATGGAATTTCAAAGATAAAATTTATTTTGAATAACTCGATTGAGTTTTGAAATTCAAATAATTGGATTTAAATTTGAATTCAAAATTTGGAATTGAATTCTATGATTTGAAACTAGGGATTAACGATATTATACTAGTTATATACGAGTCAAACCATTTTTAAAGTATTGTTCCTTTGGGAATTTGAATTAACCCAAAGATTGTAACTTGTATAAATGAAATTGGGTTTTTCCGAAATAAGATTGTTGTTTCTAAATGAAAAAAAAGGCTTCCATAAGAGGAATGAATTTCAAATTGTATTAAACGGATTTCAAATTTAAACTGAAATAGTTTTCCAAGTTATAGTGAATATTTGGAAATGGTTTGAATTCTATAAGTTAAATCTTTAATTTAAAGATTTTAAACGAGTTAATCCAATTGACAAGGAAATTGTTTGAATTCCGTAAATGGATCTTTGTGAACTGAGTGAACTTTGTGAAATAAATCTTTTGTTCAAAGATTTGAAATGGTAGTTTGTTTAACCATTTAAAGGAAAGGTTTTTGGGTAATAAGTTGTGACTTAATTGAAATCCCATATCCATATGTTTTAAATGTTGCGCTCACTATTCGGTTTAGCCGGGAGAGGACCTTTGTGTCATATAACCCATTTTGAATAGTTATACAACGTATATGGATAGCATTGAAGACCGGTGGTGAAGACCGGGTATTTGTAAGAATGATAGGATGACCTATCGATTGTCTCTGCACTGGCTGATCCCCGGTATAGAGATTTCCTTTGTGATGGGAAATTCGATCGGGATTGTGAATACCCGGATTGCAAGGGCTTCTTCAGAAGTGCCTTCCGTTCTGTTCGAACCCGGAACAGACTTGTATGGTTACATGTCTGACACTACACTTTGAGATATAAAGCCGATTTCTTTCAAATACGTATCTGTGGTGGCGGAGAATTTTTTCTCTTAGCTTAACACCCTTCTCTGAGACGTACGAGCTCAGAGGTTATATAGTCGAAGGTTATCAGCGATATACTCCCAATTTGGTAGTGTGGCATGCTGAGTGCTGTTGTGTGTTGATGATCATTTGTTGATCATTTGTGATCAGAGCATGGCTTTTGTATAAAGTGTAGCTTTGTGGACGAGACTGCATCAGGACCTCACACCCCGGAAATGGTCGAAACAGGAAAGATGCGGCAAGGTTATGAGGGTCGCGCCCTTTAGGGTGTGTCATTCCCTTCTGGTAAAGGGTGGTATTAGGTATGGAGCCCTGATATTTAACTTATGTGGTTGCTCCAATCTCATTTACTGCGTGGTTGTTGCTTAGAGGTACCTCGGATAAAGGTCCCAAAGGACCGGGGAGTGGCATGCTCGAGTAGTAGTTACCTAGTTACAGAGGTAACCCGGCCTTGTGTTGGCAGAGATCCGGTTAGGTTCTCGGGACGTCACGCCAGAGGCGATCCCATGTGGCAGTGGGAAGTTCCTTAGCTTGACCATTTGTTGGAAAACCCAAAGAAACAATACGAGCCTTGTACGGTTTTAGTTGTATTACCTGCCATGGAATGTGGTGGTAACCTGCTATTGAACATGGTAGCTATAGTAGGCATACGATAATGGTCGTATGTTGGCTAAGATTTAAATTCTACTTTCGAAATGTTTTCTGCACTATGCACTAATAATAATAATCAAATTATTTGATTTTGCGTAGTAAGCATGTTTGACTATCACAAGAAGAAATCTCCTCCAATTCTGCGTTTGCATTGTGTGTGTGGCGGGAGGTCTTATGGTAGTTTCATTTTCTAAAAGCATTTCGAATTACTTTAAAAATCTCTTGCTGTTAATGTTTAAAGATAAACTTTTTTTTTGTTACTCACACCAGTCCCATGACTGACCCGGAGTTTATTGTTCCTTTCCTAAACTCTGGGTGCTCACTATTTTCCGCACGAGCAGTCTAGAGTTGGGTTTTTCAGATAGTTAGGTCCAGTGGATTATCTGGGGCTAGTTTAGTCTTTGGACATGACTGGTCTTGCTTATCTTTGTTCATCATTATTTGGAGTTCGAGCTATTGCTGGATTGGAGCTTTGGAGATGGAGATTATCCGCTGCTGGTGTTATCGTTTTCTTTCCGCTGCTATTTTCTTGTATTATATCTCTGATGTATATTGATATTCATTGTATCACTCTATTGTATCAATGCTGTATATCAGTGTGTTATTCTTTTATTCCGCTGTGTTGTTTACTTAATGTTGTTATAAGCTCCGGCGAATCGGATTTGAACGGTCGAATCTACGGCATTCGAATACGATGTGAAGTATGGATGTCGATTTTCGAGCGGGCAAAATTCGCATTCGTTACATTTGGTATCAGAGCTGAAGGTTGAATCTTTAGCTCAGGAGTATAACACGTTAAGTAGCTCATTAGAGATAGGGTGAAGTAAACCCAAGAATGAGTAATCCCTAAGATATCCGTCGTATGCCTCAGTAAATTCTCTTATTATCCACCGATAATAAGTATGAGTGCAAGAAGAGGACGAGATAGGGGACAGGGGAATACGACTATAAATGGTCAATACCCCGCAACAGTGGAGAACAACTTTCTTATCAACTTCCTTTGATTCGTCTCTAAATTCTTTTTATTGCTTCGTGGCAGCTCCAGAAAGAAGTTTCGGTGTGATGATGGCCCTACGAATCGTTGTAGGAAATCTTTACTTCGTATCTTCATCGATTTCTTATCAGTTTTCGATTTAAGCTTTAATAAATATAAATGAATTGAAAATTTGGAATTGAAAATTTAAACAAATTGAAAATTTTAAATTGAGTTAACTCGATTAATTAAATATGAAGATAAATTGAATTGAATCGGTAAAACAATATCGTTTGAAACAAAATTTGAAATTCTATTATAATTTCTTAGGTTGATCGAAGTCCGAAGAGGGACAAATTATATATATAGTTTGAGATGTTCCGACTTGAATCCATTCCTAGTATTTGAAACATTTATAGAAGGTTAAATCTATCTCTTTTGTCCAGCATCTCTTGTAAATTCTTCGATGGTTCCTGGCAAATACAGGAAGAAGATTTGATATATGTGTATGGGACATAAACTCCAAATAGGCCAAAATTGTTTGTTTGGATGTATTGGTTGTTTTGTTTGCTTTGATTGCTATGGTTGATAGGTATAAATTGGTTTTTAAACGCAACATTTTGAAAATTGTATCCATATATCTGTCAATATTAGGTCCAGATATATATTACGAATGGTTAGTTATCCTTTCGAACTGACCAATGCTCCTGCATATTTCATAAATTTGATGACCCGAGTATCCTATGTAGTATTGTATGAGTTTGTTCTCATATCATTGATATTCTGATTTGGTAAGCCAAATGCAGAATAGATATCTAGTTTGACATGGAGAATTGTTTCTCTATCTTTCGTCTATCTTCGTCATCTCTCTCTGGTGAATTTAGAGGACGAAATTCTTTTTAAGGGGGGAAGTCTGTAACGATCCCGAATTTTAATTTATTTTAAATTGATAATTAAATTAAATTTTGATTAATAATTGTGGAATTAATTGACAAATTGATTTGAGCTTTTTTTTTTCAAATAATATGTGTTTATAAAGAGATAGTTTCTTTTATAAATTGTTTTAAATTTAATATCTAGATAATGAATGAACGGACGACAATGTAAATATCTTAAATTATAAAAATATAAAGTAAAGATGTTAGATAAATTCTAATATCATGTTATATAAAACAGAAATTTATTTATATTACAAGATAATAAGTATAAGACATACAAGTCTATTAAATATTTAGGTTGGGAATAGGAAAATAAATATAAATATGAATAAGCTATATTGTAGAATATAAAGTAAAATAAATATCTTTAGTCAAACAAAGAAATAAACATAAACGCATATGTTGAACTAAATACCCAAGTTAAAATTTATAACAATGACTAAAATAACTCTATATCTATTTACATAAGCATACAAAAGAAAATCTATCAACATAAAATAGGTAAGTAGGCTTGAACAAGTACAAACAAAATGTAAGCAAGAAGACAATAATAAATATGTAGCCTGTAAGTAGCATGTAAAGCAAGGCAAGTATGAACGTATATGAAAGTAGCCTGCAAAATAAAGTAAGTAGAAACATAAAGTACAGGGAAAATATAAATATCACAAGGAATGAAACAAACAAATAATAATTATCTATGAATACATGTAAGTAATGCAAGAAAACAATATCTTCATGCAAGTATCTTTGCACGCAAGTAAATCAGGTAAGAAAGTAATGTAAAAAGAAGAAATCTGGAAACATACAGAAGATTAGTAGGAGACATTAAGGACATGAGCATTTAATGCTCTTCATTTTGGCACAAACAAAGTCAAATTCGAATTGTAAAAAAAAATCACTTCAGCCAAAAACAAAAGGATATCAGCCACCAAGTAGAAGATTCTCGGTTGAGCTAACAAAAAGTAGGCAAAGATAAGAAGTATAAAAGCAAAATCAAGGCAAACAAAGCATGAAGTACTTACTCATTTAATGCAAGCAGCAAACATGTCAATTCGAATGTAATCAAATAAAAAAAATGGTGTACCTGAAGTTGCTTAGCCCAGAAAACACACCCTGTAATCTGTTAATTCAATTTATATACATCACGCTTCTTCATTTTTTTGTGCATCTAAGCTAAAAGTATCTGAGTAAACAATATCTTTAAAACTCAAACAACAAAACCTTAAAACAACTCAACGTGAACAACAATCTACTTCAAGATTCAAACTAGAGGGGTTCCAGCTTAAAAATTTCAAAGCTATTCAACAAAAAGGAAGCTCTGTCCTTCTCTGCCATTTTTCAAAGTGAGTAACATTTTGTTTAAAACCTTAAGTATATGAACCTGATGCTTGAACAATATCTGGAATGAGTCACGTTATGTGAAAATTTTCAAGGGTATTCTTCTCTATGTATATGTGAATATAAATTAGTATGTGTATGTGTGGTATTCTGCTTCCAAGCTACTGATTTAAACAAGAAATCAAAAATCTCTTGAACAAACCTTTATTAGGATGTAAGATTTAATCGAAAACTGTTTGTTTCAATATATATTATTGATTAAAAATTCTAATTAAGTAAACTAAAAATCAGAAATCACTAAAAATCCAAAAGAACAAAACAAGTTTGACATTAGTGGAAACTCGAACATTTCAATTTAGCGATCCAGGAACATAAATTGAAACCTCATCTAAAAATACGATTTTTAGAACTGAAATTGCAATTTTTAGAGTTAGCATTTGAAAGCAGTTCAAACTGAACCGAAAATGGAGTTTTGAGTTGCCTCTGGCGAACTCGATGATCTGAAGGGTCAGGATTTCTTCTGGTTGTAGTGGAGTGATCAGAGGCTCTGGCAAAAGTATCAGGTGGATGATCGAGGCACGGTGGAGGCAGCGGCGAAGGGTTTAAGTTGATAAACCTAATTTTTAGAGGGGTTAAGGAATTGCTCGAAGCGGCGTCTCCAGTGCATCGAGTTGCTCGCGCCTTTGGGAGATGGAGGTAGGGTCGATGACGAAGTGGTGGCCGGTGGTGCTGGTGCTCCGGTGGTCGGAGGAGTGGATGTGACGTGTTGACAGGTCGTGGTGATGTTGCTCGAGTCGTTCCAGGTTTTGGTTCAAGTGCTTTCAATTCTGGGTTGATAGGTTCCATTCTTGTACGAGCCTGGAAGCGTCGAACTGGGTTCTTGTCTGGGGTCGTAGGGGTGCGAGTGTTTGTCGATGATGGTCGCGATGATGATCGGAGGTTGGCGGCGCTTGTGAACGTGCACAGCGTGCACAATGTGTCAGGGTGATGATGTGGGGGTGGGGGGGAAGAACCTGAGTGAATCTTGTTTGGACAAAACTGTTTTGTTTTCTGAAATTTGTGACTTAACAGATTTCAAATGAATTTTTTTAAACAAGATTTTTTTTTAGTATAATTAAATAAATAAGTTTTTCAAAGCTTGTAAACTAGATTTTTTCAAAGTAAGGATTATTAAACAAGATCTCGAACGAGTTCAACTTTTAGATATTTAAAGTTAAATGTTTTTAATATAAATTGTTTTGGTATTCAATTAATTAACTAACAAATGTTGAAATGATTTAGTATTAAATTTTAATTAATCAATGTCTAGTATGGAAAGGATTCCAAGTATTTAAATTTAATAGATTCAAATGATAAAACTAAGTAGATTGGCTTAAAAAAAAAACTTTTCTTATATAAGTAATAAATGTTATTTACATTCATTTTTAAGAATTATAAAGTGAACTTTAAAATGGAACTTATGTTTAAAGAATAATCATTTTGAATTTTAAATCCCAAATACAATTTAAACCTAAATGAAAAGTGTAATGTTTAAATTACACTTAAATGATTAATGAAATCATTAATAAAGAAATTCATTATCTTAGAGATAATCAAGGTGATCAAATGATTTAATAAATATGGTAATTAAAGAATGATTTATTTGATTTTAAATTTTAAATTTAGATTGATTTATAATTAGAGATGATTAATAAATAGTTAATCTCAGATAATTTCTTAAGGAAGTAATTAAGGAAATATTATTAGTTAATGAAGATAATTAACTAGAGATCATTAAGCAATTAAATTAATGTGATTAATTTTGATAATTAATTAGATTAATTAATTTAGATAATCAATTATAAATTGTTTTAAGTGTAATTACTTAACAAGAGTAATTAAGGATTAATTACTTATTGTAATTAATTTTGGATATTTTGATTTATTAAAGTAAATTAATTTAGTTTAATTAATCTAAGAAGATCATTAAATAAATTGGTAATCAATGATTAATTGTTATGAGATGATTGCTTAATGGTAAATAATTAAAGGTTAATTATTTAAAGCATTGAAGGTTGATTTATTTAATAAATAAATGATTATAGGATAATTAATCAAATGATTTGAAATCAATTATAGTTAATTAACCATGGCCTATGACCCATCTGATTTAAATTTATCAGATAATTATTGAGTTCACTTATGGATGATTGAATCCTATTGATTGTTGAACTGTTGATATTTCTGATATGCTATCTTTGTGCTATAAATTATTTTAGTATGATCTGTGATGAATACAATTTATTTATTTATAATGCATTCATATTTTCTATCTGTGAATCTGTGTATATAGATAAGCGCTATTGGGATATACCGCTTATCGATATTATGTGATTGCAAATCTGTGATGATTTATGATGTTGCACTATTGTGTTAAAACCATGGACCACACCATACACACACAAATATGGGTTTTACGAGGAAATCGGTTAAGTCACAGATTTTTGAAAGTAGTTTTGAATTTGAATTCTTAAAATTCAAATGGTTTGAAATGGAATCGGATTAAATGGTGGAAAGCTTTTGAAATGGAATTTCAAAGATAAAATTTATTTTGAATAACTCGATTGAGTTTTGAAATTCAAATAATTGGATTTAAATTTGAATTCAAAATTTGGAATTGAATTCTATGATTTGAAACTAGGGATTAACGACATTATACTAGTTATATACGAGTCAAACCATTTTTAAAGTATTGTACCTTTGGGAATTTGAATTAACCCAAAGATTGTAACTTGTATAAATGAAATTGGGTTTTTCCGAAATAAGATTGTTGTTTCTAAATGAAAAAAAAAGGCTTCCATAAGAGGAATGAATTTCAAATTGTATTAAACGGATTTCAAAATTAAACTGAAATAGTTTTCTAAGTTATAGTGAATATTTGGAAATGGTTTGAAATCTATAAGTTAAATCTTTAATTTAAAGATTTTAAACGAGTTAATCCAATTGACAAGGAAATTGTTTGAATTCCGTAAATGGATCTTTGTGAACTGAGTGAACTTTGTGAAATAAATCTTTTGTTTAAAGATTTGAAATGGTAGTTTGTTTAACCATTTAAAGGAAAGGTTTTTGGCTAATAAGTTGTGACTTAATTGAAATCCCATATCCATATGTTTTAAATGTTGCGCTCACTATTCGGTTTAGCCGGGAGAGGACCTTTGTGTCATATAACCCATTCTGAATAGTTATACGACGTATATGGATAGCATTGAAGACTGGTGGTGAAGACCGGTTATTTGTAAGAATGATAGGATGACCTATCGATTGTCTCTGCACTGGCTGATCCCCGGTATAGAGATTTCCTTTGTGATGGGAAATTCGATCGGGATTGTGAATACCCGGATTGCAAGGGCTTCTTCAGAAGTGCCTTCCGTTCTGTTCGAACCCGGAACAGACTTGTATGGTTACATGTCTGACACTACACTTTGAGATATAAAGCCGATTTCTTTCAAATACGTATCTGTGGTGGCGGAGAATTTTTTCTCTTAGCTTAACACCCTTCTCTGAGACGTACGAGCTCAGAGGTTATATAGTCGAAGGTTATCAGCGATATACTCCCAATTTGGTAGTGTGGCATGCTGAGTGCTGTTGTGTGTTGATGATCATTTGTTGATCATTTGTGATCAGAGCATGGCTTTTGTATAAAGTGTAGCTTTGTGGACGAGACTGCATCAGGACCTCACACCCCGGAAATGGTCGAAACAGGAAAGATGCGGCAAGGTTATGAGGGTCGCGCCCTTTAGGGTGTGTCATTCCCTTCTGGTAAAGGGTGGTATTAGGTATGGAGCCCTGATATTTAACTTATGTGGTTGCTCCAATCTCATTTACTGCGTGGTTGTTGCTTAGAGGTACCTCGGATAAAGGTCCCAAAGGACCGGGGAGTGGCATGCTCGAGTATTAGTTACCTAGTTACAGAGGTAACCGGGCCTTGTGTTGGCAGAGATCCGGTTAGGTTCTCGGGACGTCACGCCAGAGGCGATCCCATGTGGCAGTAGGAAGTTCCTTAGCCTGACCATTTGTTGGAAAACCCAAAGAAACAATACGAGCCTTGTACGGTTTTAGTTGTATTACCTGCCATGGAATGTGGTGGTAACCTGCTATTGAACATGGTAGCTATAGTAGGCATACGATAATGGTCCTATGTTGGCTAAGATTTATATTCTACTTTCGAAATGTTTTCTGCACTATGCACTAATAATAATAATCAAATTATTTGATTTTGCGTAGTAAGCATGTTTGACTATCATAAGAAGAAATCTCCTCCAATTCTGCGTTTGCATTGTGTGTGTGGCGGGAGGTCTTATGGTAGTTTCATTTTCTAAAAAGCATTGCGAATTACTTTAAAATTCTCTTGCTGTTAATGTTTAAAGATAAACTTTTTTTTTTGTTACTCACACTAGTCCCATGACTGACCCGGAGTTTATTGTTCCTTTCCTAAACTCTGGGTGCTCACTATTTTCCGCACGAGCAGTCTAGAGTTGGGTTTTTCAGATAGTTAGGTCCAGTGGAATATCTGGGGCTAGTTTAGTCTTTGGACATGACTGGTCTTGCTTATCTTTGTTCATCGTTATTTGGAGTTCGAGCTATTGCTGGATTGGAGCTTTGGAGATGGAGATTATCCGCTGCTGGTGTTATCGTTTTCTTTTCCGCTGCTATTTTCATGTATTATATCTCTGATGTATATTGATATTCATTGTATCACTCTATTGTATCAATGCTGTATATCAGTGTATTATTCTTTTATTCCGCTGTGTTGTTTACTTAATGTTGTTATAAGCTCCGGGGAATCGGATTTGAACGGTCGAATCTACGGCATTCGAATACGATGTGAAGTATGGATGTCGATTTTCGAGCGGGCAAAATTCGCATTCGTTACACCTTGTGTCATATAACCCATTCCGAATAGTGATACGACGTTATGGATAACATTTGAAGACCGGGTATTTATGAGAACGATAGGATAACCTATCGATTGACTCTGCACTGAGTTGCTCCGGTATAGAGTTGTCCTTAGTGATGGGAAGTCCGATCGGGATTGTGGATACCCGGATTTGCAAGGGCTTCTTCGAAAGTGCCTTCGGTTCTGTTCGAACCCGGAACAGACTTAAATGGTTGTATGTCCGACATTACACTTTTAGATGTTAACTGATCTCTATCAAATACATTTCTGCTTGGTGGCGGAGAATTTATTCTCTTAGCTTAACACCCTTCTCTGAGACGTACGAGCTCAGAGGTTGTGTAGTTGATATTTATCAGTGATATATTCCCAATTTGGTAATGTGGCATGCTGAGTGTTGCTGTTTGATGATGATCATTTGTTGATCATTTGTGATCGAAGCATGGCTTTTGTATAAAGCGTAGCTTTGTGGACGAGACTGCATCAGGACCTCACACCCCGGGAATGGTCGAAACAGGAAAGATGCGGCAAGGTTATGAGGGTCGCGCCCTTTAGGGTGTGTCATTCCCTTCTGGTAAAGGGTGGTATCATGGTATGGAGCCCAGATACTTACTCATGTGGATACTGCAGATCTATTACTTTGTGATACTTTGTGGTTGTTGTTGCGAGCACTCGGATAAAGGTCCCAAAGGATCGGGGGATGGCATATTCGTGTAGTAGTTACCTAGTTACAGAGGTAACCCGACCTTGTGTTGGCAGAGATCTAACCGTAACGTTAGTTTCTCGGGACGTCCTGCCAGAGGCGATCCCATTTGGCAGTAGGAAGTTCCTTAGCCTGACCATTTGTTGGAAATCCAACCAAAACAATATGCGCATTGTACGGTTTTAGTTGTATAACCTGCCACGGAATGTGGCGGTACCTGCTATTGAACATGGTAGCTATAGTAGGCATACGACGAAATGTCGTATGTTGGCTAGGATTTGTATTATACTTTCGAAATGGTTTTCCACACTTTGCACTTATAGTAATAATATCAAAGAAATTTTCTCGTATTAAGCATATTTGACTATCATAAGGAGAAATCTCCTCCAATTCTGCGTTTGCATTGTGTGTGTGGCGGGAGGCCTTATGGTAGTTTCATTTTCTAAAAAGCATTGCGGATTTCAAATTTAAATTCTGTTGTTTATTTTAAAAGATCAAATGTTTTTGTTTGCTTATACCAGTCCCATGACTGACCTGGAGTTTATTGTTCCTTTCCTAAACTCTGGGTGCCCACTATTTTCCCACACGGGCAGTCTACAGTTGGGTTTTCAGATAATCAATAGTAGGTGTAGATTCGATAGCTTTCAGCCTAGGATGTGGCAATCCTTTGCACACCAGTCTTGCTCTCTTAGTGAATATTATTGGGAGTTCGAGCTATTTCTGGATTGGTACCTTGGAGATGGAGATTATCGATGCTGGAGTTCTTCCTCGAAGACTATTGGAGTTTTTGTTCCGCTGTTGTGTTATCTTTTCTTTCCGCTGCTATTATCTTGTATCATATCTCTGATGTATATTCATTATATCATCTGTTGTATCATATTATATCAGATATTGTATCAAATGTTGTATATTGATATATGCTACTCTTTTTCTTCCGCTGTGTTGTTTTACTAAATGGTGTTATAAGCTCCGGCGAACCAGAGTCGACGTTTGGATCTGCGGCATTTGAATACGAGTGTCGTATTCGGTGCCGATTTTCGAAGGTCGATTCAGGGTCGTTAGAATTGGTATCAGAGCAGATGGTTAAAACCATAGCTCAGGAGTATAACACATTAAGTAACTCATTAGAGATAGGGTGAAGTATATCCTAGAATGAGTATATCCCTAAGATATCCGTTCAAATGCCTCAGTGAATTCTCTTAATATTCACTGATAGTAAGTATGAGTGCGAGAAGAGGACGAGTTAGGGGACAGGGGAATACCACTACCAATGGTCAATACCCTGCAATAGCGGAAACAATTTTCTCTATCAATCTCCTTTGATTCGATTTCGAATTCTTTTGATTGCTTCGTAGCTGCTCCAGAAAGAAGTTTCGGTGTGATGATGGCCATATGTATTGTTGTAGAAAATTCTTACTTCGTATCTTCATCGGTTTCTTATCAGCTTTTCGATCTAAGCTCTAATGAATTTGAATTTGAAAATTTAAATTAAATAAATGGGAATTTCTAAATTGAGTTAAATTGGTTAATAGAATGTAAGAATAAATTTGAATTATATTAATAAAACGATATCGATTAAAACCAAATTTGGAATTCTATTGTAATTTCTTCCGTATATCAAAGCCCGAAGAGGAATAAGTCGGTATATACTTTGGATTATTCTGGCTTGAATTTTGAATCCATGGTGTTTGAAAGATCGTAAGAGATTAAGTCCATCTATCTATTCTCTGGGATCCGATATATTCTACGAACGATTAGTTATCTCTTCGAACTAATCAATGCCGTTGCATATTCGTAGACCGGTGAGCCCGAGTATCTTGTGTAATATTATATGAGTTTGTTCTCATATTATTGATATTCTAATTTGGTAAGCCAAATACAGAATTGATCTCCAGTTTGATTTGGAAAGTTATTTCTCTATCTTTTATCCTTTCTCTGTTGTCTCCTTTGCAAATTTCGAGGACGAAATTTATTTAAGGGGGGGATCTGTAATGATCACGATTTTTAAATAAATTTATATTGACAACTAAAGTGAATTTTTGAGATAAAATTGTAGATTAATTTGAATTTTTCAAATTTTGATAGGATATTTGTTTATTGGGTATTGATTTTAGAATTTAATTGGGGTTTTGAATTTGTACATTTAAAATCCTATAAATAAAAAGAAATAATAACATCCTAAGATTTGTCAATATAAATTAATAATATATTTTAATCTTTAGAAATTTAATTTGAAAATATATTGGAGAATCTCAAAACAAATAAAATAAGTAATGATAATACATAAAATAAATTCCAATTGATTTTGAGTTTAAAAATCTTGAGATGAAAAATATTTTAAGAAAATCATTTGAATTCAAATTATATACGTATATAATACATACTTTCTTTTGAAAAGAAAAAAAAATCACTTATTAACAAAATTAGTTTTTTTATAGTCAATTTCTTTCTTTAAATTGGTATAAGTAGAAGTAATAGACATAAATGAATTTTTATTTAAGTGAATTCGAATTTGAAAATTAAATTTACAATAAATATTTTTAAAAATAAATGGCATTTAAATTTCATTAAGATATAATGTATATAATGCAAATATTGGCTAAGAAAAGTTCTTTTAACATTGTATATGTATATACACACATACAAATGAATTAAGAGGTGTGTACATTTATAAAATAAATATGATATAAAATGATTGTCTTTGAAAATTGTAAATGTAAACATTTACATAAGGAAGTGAAGAAGTAAACATACATATGTAAGTTTGAATTTGTACAAGTGTTTAGGGCTCATGATGATTTTTAACAAATGGCATCCAACTTATTTAATTGAATAAAATAATAAAATTTAAAATTTCAAAAAAAAACATTTCATCTCCCCATAAGTAATCATATCACATCTTGGAGAATCTAAACAAAATAGTAGAAAAGAGATTTGCCTCACATACTTCAACATCATAAAGCTGTTCAAAAAAAAAAGAAACAAAACAATTCAGTTTTAAAACCAAAAGAAAGAAAAACTGTCAACTCTTCTTCTCTTCAGTTCAATCTTCAAAACAGCAATTAACAAAAGCTAAAGCTTGAAACAATCAAAGTTTCAAGAATTCAACCTGGAAGTTTTTGCAAAAGAAAAGAATTTGAAAGCAGATCAAAAGTAAGATGAATCTAAGCAAATCTGGAAGCTACAGATCAAAGAAAAAGCAACTCAGTAAACATGCAAGTTCAGGGTCACTGGAAATCAAATGTTTCAGCAAACAAACAAGATTTCCCGACCAAAGTAGAAGTGAAAACAATTTACATTCACAAGTTTAAACCAAAGAAATCAAGCAACTTCAGAAATCTGGAAATCAAATGCAAAGCTCTCTGGAAAATAAAAATAAAGGCAAGTAATTTTCTTTAAAAGTTTGAATTGAATGTTGTTGATCAATAACAAAGAAAGAATCTAAGCAATTGTATTAATCCAAGTTACAGGAAACAAATCAAGTTCAAGGCAAAACTGCTTTTTGGTTTCAACTGCAGAAATAATAAGAAAAATAAAGGGAGTTTCTCTGTGTATAGCAGAGATTCATACTGTAGGTAAGAAAATTTAAAAACTTTTGTTATTAATGAAATGAATAAACAAATAAAAGAGTGAATGAGCAAAGATTCTTAATGTCAAATTCCAGGCTCAGATTTTCCTTTCCAGGCTCAAACACTCCTCTGTCTTTCTGAAACATTCCAAGTGAGCAACTTTCCCTTTTAAAGCCTGATTATGTTGGTACATTGTGATGTTATGATGATTGTATGATTTTGTGATGGTGATGAATTAATGCAAATGTGTCTGCATATGCTCATATATATGCAAGTGTTATTGCATGTCCCTGTTGTTAGCTTACAGGTTAAAAGAAATTAACTTCAAAACTTATCCAAGTTTTTTTTAGGGATCTAATATCTAAATGGAAACTGGCTGTCAAACTATAATCCGCACTTTAAAAATGACTTCAAACAAGTTATGTTAAGTAATTAGTTTAGAAAAGTAAAATATATCCAAAAAGAAAAATTCTTCTTGCTGCAAACTTTGTTAGGTTAGTTTATCCAAACAAAATATAATTGTTTAGGATTAAGCTATGATTTGAAATTATTTTTAAGTTTTAAAAATAAAAAAAATAAAAAAATTTCTGGAAAGGATTTAAAGTACAGAGGAATATTAGTTTATGGTAAAAATCAAATGCTTTGATTTGTAAACTTATCTATATAATCTGAATCCTCTATCCAAAACTTGATTTTTAAAATTAAAATTTCAAATTTTAGTTGAGTTATAGTGAAGAAATACTGGGTTGATAAAAAAAATGTAGTTTGGTCGAAATATGGAGATTGGGTGGATTCGAGTGGTCACGGCTTGGGTTAGAGCTTGTATGGTGATCGGCGAACCTGAGAAAAATCGTGGAGGAGGTAATCGATCATCGTGGAGTTGGGAATTGGGTGGACTAGGGTTTAACACTGTGTTTGGGTGGAGTTGGGAAAGCATATCGTCGCGCCGCCGTTGAAGTGCTTCAGGCGATCGGTCATGGGGGGATAGATGCGTGGGGCTGAGGCGATGCTCTGGGTGCGGTGGTGAAATTTAAGGTGGCGGGGTTCGTCGGCGGTGGGGTAGTTTGTTGTTTGGGTTTGGGTTTTCCGGTAACCATTATATGCTCGATTTTGACTCGTTGCCTTATGGAATCATCTGGGTGCTCAGGCAAGGTGAAGGGATCGTGGGTGACTCGTGGGTGATCGCGGCAGTGGTTGGTGGTGGTCGGTTAGGTGGTGCACGTGCACATGGTGTCACTAGTATCAGCTATTGCCAGAAAATGGTGGAAGGAGAAGAAAGCTCAGGTTCGAGCGCGCGAAAAACAGAGTTTGACTCGAAGTTAAGCTCGCGCAAACGTAGGGTTAAACATAGGAAGAAATTCCAGTAGAATTTAAGCAATTGCTCTGATCAAATCCTTGAAGACTCGAAGCTGATAATGTTTTATACGGGGCGAACTCGAGGTGGTTTGAAAAACAACCCGAAGTCGAGCTCGGGTTAAAAATAAAAATAAAAATAAAAATAAAATCCTGCGTTGGGTTGGATTTACCTGTTCCTGTTTCAAGCCTAAAGGGATAAGATGTTCTCAAGTTTTGAATTGCAAACAGTCCTTTTAGATTACAAAAACAAATTTTTAATTTAACAAAGTTTTAGAACATATTTAAATTAAATAAGTTTCCAAAGGAAAATAAATGGAGTTTCAAATTTTTAAAACAAGTTTCAATGTTTTAAATGTTAAAATAAATATTTGAAATCGTTTTGTTTCTAGAAAAAACCATATATCAGGTTGATTATTTAATTTAAATTTTTTAAGTATTTTTCCAAATAAGATTTAGGAGGTAATTGATTAATTAATTAGTTAAGGAAGTTGATTAATTAAAGAAAAAAAGTTTTCAATACAAACTATAAAGTTACATGATTTGAAATTTAATTTGTTTTTGATTTGGGAAATTTATATTAAATGATTTTGTAATCAATTGCTAAATGTTCCATATGTAATTAATGAAGATGTAATTAAGTAATTAATCAAAGAAAAAGGGTTTATCGTTACTAAATTTAGGTCTTGATTTATTAAGTATCATAAATTGGTGAATAAAGTATAATCAATTATTGAATGTGATTAATTTAAAGTTTAATTTATGCAAGTAATTTAATTTATGTAAGTAATAGTCAATTACTTAAATAATCAAGGTGATTAATTTATTAATTTGTAGATTAAAGGATTAGTTACTTAATAGTTAGGATTTATTAATTAATGATTAATAGGATAAATTAAGGTTAATTAATTAGAGTGATTAAGCTAACAATAATCAATTTAGGATAATTAACAGTAATTAAGATTTAATTAATCAATAGTTAAAAGTTTATTAATTTAAAGTAATTAATTTAGGAATAAGTAATTAAGATTTAATTAATTACAAATTAAAGGTTAATTAATTAAGATAATTAAAGAAATGATTAATAGATGAAGGTGGTTAAGCCTTAATTAATTGTAGTTAATGATAATTAATCATTGATTTAAAGATTACAAATAGAAGTAATTATGTGGGTGATAAATTTATAACCACACGGTTTATTCATCTTAATTAAAGATGTTTGATTGTTATTGGATGTTCTGTGATGGATTGATATATTTGATATGTGATGTGATGCTATGTAATGTTTTGTGCTAAGCTGTTATATCTGTGATGTATATATTATTATGCAAACCCTTGACCCGTAGAACGACATTTGAATTTCGATGCGACAGGGAGTCGGATTCCATTTGGTTATCCGAAACCCACATCGAATTGTAATGATTGAATCTGTGCTGATTGATGATGTTGCACTTCTATTGTGTAAAACCCCTGGACCAAACTTATACACACACGAATATGGATTGCACGTGGAAATGGGTTAAGTCACAGATTTGAAATTGTTTTAAAATTTGATTTTTGAATCCAAATTAGTTTTTGGAATTGGAATTGAAGCTTTTGAAAAATGAGTTTTCAAAAATAAAAGTTATTTTAAATAACCTGATTGAATCTTGGTATTTAAATGAATTGATATAAATTTGAATTCAATATTTGAAATTGAATCCTATAATTTGAGAACTAGGGTTTAAAAAGTTATTCAACTTACAAATGGGTTATATGGGTTTTAAACCATTTTAAAGGTGACGTTTTGGAATTTAAATTTAACTCAAGATTTCAACTTGTATAAATTAGATTTGCTTTCCCATAGGAAATGGACTTCCAAGTTGTGTTAAAAGGATTTTTCAAGTCTAAAAGGAAAATTGTTTTCAAAGTCATAGATAAATCTTTGGAAATGGGTTTGAAAGCTATAAATCTTTAATTTTAAAGATTTAATTTGGGTTAATCCAAATTTAATGGGAATTGTTTTGGAATCTATGGGTAGATCTGTGTGAAACTGGGTGAAACTTTGTGAAATAAATCCTTTTGTTTAAAGGTTTAAAATGGTAATTTGTTAACCATTTGAAAGAAAAGTTTTGGACTTTATAAGTTGTGACTTAACTGAAATCCCATATCCATATATTTTTAAATATGGCGCTTACTATTCGGTTTAGCCGGGAGAGGACCTTGTGTCATAAAGCCCATTCCGAATAGTGATACGACGTTATGGATAACATTTGAAGACCGTTGGTGAAGACCGGGTATTTGTGAGAACGATAGGATAGCCTATCGATTGACTCTGCACTGAGTTGCTCCGGTATAGAGTTCTCCTTAGTGATGGGAAGTCCGATCGGGATTGTGGATACCCGGATTTGCAAGGGCTTCTTCGGAAGTGCCTTCGGTTCTGTTCGAACCCGGAACTGACTTGTATGGTTGTATGTCCGACATTACACTTTGAGATGTTAACTGATCTCCATCAAATACATTTCTGCTTGGTGGCGGAGAATTTATTCTCTTAGCTTAACACCCTTCTCTGAGACGTACGAGCTCAGAGGTTATGTAGTTGATATTTATCGGTGATATATTCCCAATTTGGTAATGTGGCATGCTGAGTGCTGCTGTTTGATGATGATCATTTGTTGATCATTTGTGATCGAAGCATGGCTTTTGTATAAAGCGTAGCTTTGTGGACGAGACTGCATCAGGACCTCACACCCCGGAAATGGTCGAAACAGGAAAGATGCGGTAAGGTTATGAGGGTCGCGCCCTTTAGGGTGTGTCATTCCCTTCTGGTAAAGGGTGGCATCATGGTATGGAGCCCAGATACTTACTCATGTGGATACTGCAGATCTATTACTTTGTGATACTTTGTGGTTGTTGTTGCGAGCACTCGGATAAAGGTCCCAAAGGATCGGGGGATGGCATATTCGTGTAGTAGTTACCTAGTTACAGAGGTAACCCGGCCTTGTGTTGGCAGAGATCTAACCGTAACGTTAGTTTCTCGGGACATCCCGCCAGAGGCGATCCCATGTGGCAATAGGAAGTTCCTTAGCCTGACCATTTGTTGAAAATCCAATCAAAACAATATGCGCATTGTACGGTTTTAGTTGTATAACCTGCCATGGAATGTGGCGGTAGCCTGCTATTGAACATGGTAGCTATAGTAGGCATACGACGAAATGTCGTATGTTGGCTAGGATTCATATTATACTTTCAAAATGGTTTTCCACACTTTGCACTTATAGTAATAATATCAAAGAAATTTTCTCGTATTAAGCATATTTGACTATCATAAGGAGAAATCTCCTCCAATTCTGCGTTTGCATTGTGTGTGTGGCGGGAGGCCTTATGGTAGTTTCATTTTCTAAAAAGCATTGAGGATTTCAAATTTAAATTCTGTTGTTTGTTTTAAAAGATCAAATGTTTTTGTTTGCTCATACCAGTCCCATGATTGACCTGGAGTTTATTGTTCCTTTCCTAAACTCCGGGTGCCCACTATTTTCCCACATGGGCAGTCTAGAGTTGGGTTTTCAGATAATCAATAGTAGGTGTAGATTCGATAGCTTTCAGCCTAGGATGTGGCAATCCTTTGCACACCAGTCTTGCTCTCTTAGTGAATATTATTGGGAGTTCGAGCTATTTCTGGATTGGTACCTTGGAGATGGAGATTATCGATGCTGGAGTTCTTCCTCGAAGACTATTGGAGTTTTTGTTCCGCTGCTGTGTTATCTTTTCTTTCCGCTGCTATTATCTTGTATCATATCTCTGATGTATATTCATTGTATCATCTGTTGTATCATATTATATCAGATATTGTATCAAATGTTGTATATTGATATATGCTACTCTTTTTCTTCTGCTGTGTTGTTTTACTAAATGGTGTTATAAGCTCCGGCGAACCAGAGTCGACGTTTGGATCTGCGGCATTTGAATACGAGTGTCGTATTCGGTGCCGATTTTCGAAGGTCGATTCAGGGTCATTGGAGTGAGAGAGAAAATGAGATGGAAGTTTTGCTCGGATAAATAAAGCTACAGAATATGAGATTTGAAAAATGAAATGAGGCTACAGGAATGAAGACAGAAACAAATGAAAAACTAACAAAGTACATATAAACAAACTAGGAGTTAAATAAAGTAAAAATATGAACAGCCTTAAAAACGGTAGTATTGGAAGAGGTGAAGTAAATGAATAATAAGTTGAATGAAGATAATACTAAATCTTGCCTTTTAAATATGAAGTTTAGAAGAATGAATTGCCAATGAAAGGAAGCTACAAGAACTTATAATGCATAAACAAAATGAACTTTAGAAACAGAGAATAGTAAATGCTAATGAGGTGGAATGAATATTAATTTGGATGTTCACATTAAAATAGCAAAAAACCTTTAGGTAAATTACTTGGAAAGGAAAAAACGAAACAAATGAAAAGAAGGCCGCAATTATTAAATAGAAATAAATCAAATGGGGCTACCATTGATTAATAAGAAATGAATGAGTAGTCTAACAATTAAATGGATGCTCAAGTGGAATCTACATAGAGAACCTGAAAATGAAAAGAAAGAGAATGCGGATGTAATAATAAATATAAAGCAAATGAAGGGACCACTTATATACTATAAATAAACTTATGGGGTCCTAATTCCAAACTTACTCCATTTAATTAATTTCAATAAATCCAAATACACACCTATTTATACCATTTAATTCTTTATTAAAACATTCATTTTTATGTTGATATATGTGCACATTCCGTTAACGCAATCAATCAATCAATTAATCAACCAATCAATTTATATATTTATTTATGTTACTCAAATAAATTTTATTAATTCATGAATATATATCTATCAACGCGCTATAAAAATGATTTATTTTACTTTTTTAATTACTATAACAGTCACATTAATGCAACCAATTTACAAGTTTTAACCATATATAAAATGGAAAAATAAATATATGTGAACATGTATTATTAATGTACAATTGTTAATGCAAGGTCATTTCTAATTGATTGCACAATGTTTATACAACCAAGAAGTCTCTGATATATTTTAAAATTTAAATACTAATAAGTGTGTTCGTATATATAATTCTAAAAAAAAAATTCTTCTTATAAAATCATACTTATGTAAAATGAAAATTTTATTTTATACGTCTCCAAACATGCATTTATTTTAATTAAAACGTTATTCCATTTGACACAAAAATGCAAGTTCCTGTATCAACTCATTTATTACAATTTCGTTCCTTTTTTCCTTTTAATTGAAACATTTCAACTAATCTAATTCTGATTAATTTCATTACTAATTTCATTACTAATTTCAAATGAATTCAAATTATAAAACATTATTTTCTTTTCATTTATACTAAATCAAATATATTTTATAAAATTTCATATACAACAAAATTTATACACCACTTACAGAGTAAATGTTTTATTTTATCGAAAAACAACTTCTCCAAGATACATTCCAACTACAACTTATATTATTCGTTCATTAAAATATTCGCTCGATTCTTTATTTAAATTTAACATTTTTTATTCAAATTTATGTTATTTAATGGCAAGAAAAATTTCTTTAAAATTTAATCATTCTATCTATACAATTTATAACTATTTTCAAAAATGGATACATTCATTTCATTGTTCTCAAAGTATACATTTAATTTCATTTAAATTGCACATTCTACTTTTAACATAAAGATATATATTGCTTATATTAAATTAATTACTTACAATTAATTTATCTTTCCTTTTTTAATTACAAGATTTCAATATATTTAATTGTAGTTAATATCAATAATATGCTTATTCATTATTTGCACTCCATCACTATTAAATTCATTCGTGCATTAAATTTATATTTCCAAAGTGATGTACAATCAAATTGAACCATCTTTTACATTAGTTCATTATCGGCAATTAATTTCTCTTTCCTTCTTCACTTGAAATATTTCACAATTTGGTTACAATTAACTTTAATATTAGATTTCAAACCAAATTCTAATAATAACAACTGTTTTCTTATTATGGTAATTCAACCATAGTCATAAGATTTATCGTATATAGCAAAATTAAAGATTACTTACTAATTACATGTTTATCTTATTATAATTTATTATTTTAGAAATTTATTTAAGATTACAATTTACATTCAAATTAGAATTCACATAAATCCATCATATATTCTCATTTCTAACCATTGTTGCTCTAAAATTTCTTATTCAATTTGATATTTTTAATTGTTAAAAATATGGGTCTTTACAATCTCTCCCACCAAAAAATTTCATCCTCAAAAAAAAACAAAGCATAAAATCTAGCCATATGATATATATTGCCAAAATAATCAAATTTTAGACATTTAAACTTGCATAGATTTACTATAAACTAAGATAATATTAACCTTTTTTCAATTATTTTTTGAAATACTTTTATATATATGCTTGATGTCATTACCTAATATTGATTTCTCACTTTCAAGGTCCAAAAATGAACGTTGATTATGTTGCAATCATCATTAGAATTATTTTCAAGCGACTAGAGTGAGATCCAATGATATTAACAATTCCTTGAGGGATGTTTCATCTATCCTTATTCTTAAAGAATTTAATCCATATGCTAGCTAGGCTCATGTCTAAAATTCTCTAAGTACGTGGTAGATTGGTTAACACCAAGTAAAATAGTTCAAAATCCTTTCTTTCAAAATTACTTATTCAAATTTTCTCAATATGGACTGGAACCTGGATCCATGTTTTCATATGTTAAGAAAATAAAGTATTAATTTCGGGTACACTTTGTGCAAGCCAAGAAAGCATTGTCGTTGGAAAACATTCAATAAACAAATGTAAAATTGCTGAAGAGTTAATTAAAGCGATTTAATGTGGATGTGATAGAAGTGAGGAATCTAAAGGACGGTTTGGTTTTGATGGCTATACTAGGTGTTATAGATGATAAATCTGAATTTGGAGAGTGGTTGATAATGGAAAATCTAGGCACACTGGAGGTCTTTATATGAAAGAAAACATGTTTCTACGAATGGAAGAGACGTAGATCGAGATGAGGTTGAATGTCCGCAGTTATGTTGGACTAAGCAGTGTGATGAAGAGCCATGAGGCTATTAAGCAGGATGGTAGGTGTAGTAATTACAACAATAATAATAGAAAGAACGATAACATTAGGTGCAAGAAGGAAGACCCTAGAAAACGATTTTCGTTCACCCAAATAGTGAATATGCAGTTCAGTGATTTTGTTAAAAATATTTACCTAGCGACCCAATGCATGATAAGATATAAGAAGCATACTTCGAGAAAGGCTACCATATAACCAAAACCTCAAGAAATAATGTCGATTCCATGAGACTCATTAGAAAAGTACCAATGAGTGTAGGGACTTGAAAGATATGATAGAAAAGTTGATAAGGAAGAAACAACTTTAGAAATATGTTAGCAACACATAGGAAGTTAGACATGGGAATAATCAACAACCGATGCACCTACGTTGGGGTAATATGGAAGGGTACAATGCAGAGAGTCCGAGATAACCAAAACATCATTTGGTGATTAATGTTATATTGGGAGGTCCGCATCCTATAGAAAAGAGTACGAATGTAACAACCCGTAAATTTAATCGGTTTTAATAACGTATTAATTGAGATTTTGTGGGAATTTAAAGGATAAAATTTTGAAAGAAAAATTTGATATTTGAAATGCGTCTAGTTAAACATAGCAACTGGCCAATTTTCGTCCGAAAATATGAAAGTTTATTTCGTGCGTAAATTTACTTCATTCTAATCAGTTAAAAAGCGTTGAAAATAAAACGTTTTCAAAACCAAATATATTTTTACATAGAAAAATTCTAAATCATCCTCTGAGTAAGATGCCAATTTGTCGTTTTTTCAAATTCGGACATCTTTGGCTCCGTCGATCTTATTTTTCTACGTTTTTCATGCATTTTCCGTAGTAGAAAATTCAAATTTTTATAATTCAATCGTACCACTGATATTTATATACCGTTTTGATCGTCTCATCGTGCTGATCTCTACGGTATATTTATTTCTGTATTTTGAGGTCCAGTTCGCTCGGAAACAATAAAACGATACGTCGTATCGATACCCGTGCTAAAATCTATTGGTTTTCGGGTGCCTACCTGTCCAAATTTAACAGTCACAACCTTTAACGTTTCATTGTTCAAGCATAAATTCATTTCTTCGTTTCTCGCTTTTTCACATATTTTTTTTTTTGAAACCAAACTCCCTCCAGCCTATCTCTTTACTTTCCCAAGACAAACGTAAATTAATTAAGCTACAAAGCAACAGTTGAGCATCCTCTTCACTTTCTTGAGATCCACTCCATATCTTCCAGAGAAAAAAAATGAATGTTCGCAACCAAAGTTATATTTACAGTTCTTTTTCTCTTTGCCCCCCCCCCTCTCTCTTTAAATACTTCAAGCTTTATGCTTCTTCCTGTGCATGCTCATCCAAACCCAAAGGCAATGACTCTCCACCCTCCGTTGTATGCAAGCGGGCCTCGACCCAGATCCACAACCTCTACCTGCGACCACCTCATCGGCAGCCGCTCATAGCCGTACGCTATTGCCTCACCCGATTGCAACTACCCCTCCACGCATCGCCTGCATCACCTTCCAGAGCAGCCATCACGCGGCCGAGCTCCTTCTCCACTGATCGGCCGGGCTTCCTTCCCCTGTGCGCCTCCATCGCCACCTCCTTGACTTTCCCTAATCCGCGTGAGTCACCCGCAGTGCTCGTCTTTCAACCACTCTCTTCCTCCCCTTCCTGTAGCCGTACACTCTCTTCTATACTTTATTAAAAGGTAAACAAGTTTGTTTATATAATGGTATATAAGTAGACAGGTTTTGCTATATATGTAGTGACAGAGTTTGGCTAGAAGATATGAATATACAGTAGTTTATATTTGTTATTTACAAGATTGTACATATATCACATAAGCTTTGTTTTATAATACCTACTGCTTAATTTTAGTTTACAAAGTATATTTATATCTGGAATATCTTTCTGTACGTACTTTTATTGAAATGAATACATGTTTTAATTAGTTGCATGCGCATTTCTCGTTTTGCCTTGTTCCAAGTCTCGCCCATTTAAAAAAGAATTATTTCATTTTGCATGAAGCTTGCTTTTACCTATAGCCTTCCCTGAAAATATATTATAAAGATAAGTTATTTTCGTTTTAAATAGATATTGAGTTTTAAAGGGTAATGCGCCTATGAGTTCACATATAGGTGTCTCAGTTCAGGAATTATGTATTGTCTACATGGGTCACATGTTTGATTGCATGAGTTTTAAAGTATGTGTACTTGTATAAATCGCTTTACAGCAATATAAATATACGTTCCGTTTATTTAAAGATTGGTCCATATATATTAGTTTGGATGTCACAGTTTTGTTGTTACAGTTTTAAATTTTTCCAAAGTTTGTTTATTATATGTATGTAGTGTTATAATAAATATTATAATAAAGCAAGTTACGCGTATTAGTTTTATTGTTCTGTTAGACATAAAAGTTATATATGTCTATTTGAAATACTCGTATTATATCCAAATATGGGTAGATTATTATTATATGTGATATATTGGTCAACTAGTTCAAGGTCTGATTGTTTGTAGATCTATGTTGGTTATGGTTTACTAATTTTACAGAATATAATACTTTAAATGAAGTTATGTATATATATTAGTTCTTTCATTTATGATTTAATTTAAACCATTGATTTCGAGAAAATTTATAATATAATATATATTGTTTCATTAGAAATATGTATATAATATGTAAAGGATAGTATGTCTAGACAAAATTTATTTGATTTGTTTAGAGTGTTAATTTTTCGTAAATACAAATTTTGTATCTTTGATTTAAAGACTTATATTTTAAGGAATAATGATTTTAAATTTCCAAAAAGATTTTTATTTTATAGGTGGCAAGGTTAATTACTGTTTTTTTATATATATTTTAGTTTATATCAAAACTGATACGGGAATTTGTTCTCATCAATTCCCATTTTATCAGCTTGGGTCCGTCGTGCTTGTTTCTTCATTGAATCTGTGCCCATCTAGCTTTTCTTTGGAATTCATAGCTTTTGTTGACGGTCTTCTTTAGCCTCTAGCCTCGAAAGGTGAGCAATCACTCACGATTAATATTCTTTTATTTATTAAATCTGATTTCAATTGAAACGACAATTGAATTATGCTATTGTTAGTTATGTACACTGTTATTACCTGTATCTATTCACCTATGATATCGGACACCATTATCTGTTAATTATTTATACGAAGATAATATAGTTTGGTTGATAATTGTTTGTTGTTTCTATTGGATGTTAAATTGTAATGTATAAAGCGATAAATATAATGCAACCGAATTTGACGTAGGATAGTTAAAAATTTGAATCGACATATGCGTTGAATTTGATTAGTTAAATATGACCCCTTTTAAATGTTAAATAAATTGACACGTAGAAATAGGGTTAACGACACCTTGAACCATTTAAATGCATGTTGTATAAATTGATGAAGTTTGAAATTGAATAATAAATATCGTGAAGAACCATATAAATATTAATGTAATAATCTTTAATCTACATGAAATGATTGTATAGATTCTAGAAATAATTATATTAATTCGCACAAACAACAATGTGAATAAATACGATTATTTCGGGATTATTTGAATTAATTAATGAATTGTTATTGGTTTTGCTTGTTTATTTAATTTGACACCATCCCAGTTATCGCACTGCAAGTTCCCTTTATCATGCTTGATCGTGAATTGAAATTGGAATCGGGTTGAAATGATATATACCCAAATGAACTTGACTTAGGATAGAGAATTAAATAAAAATCTGATTGGTTAATAAATTGATTTAAAAGTAAAATAATGATTTTATTCGAGCAAAGAATAAGTTTTGAAATAAAGTTGGAATTTGAATTTTATGAAAGGAAAATGTAAAGATTGAAATCTGAAACAAATATTAACATAGTAATTGATGAAAGAACGTTGTTTGTAATTTAATTATTTAATAATTAAATTCGGAATTATTAATAATAATTTGGAATTAGTAATAATTGAGTTTAGAAATTATTCTGTTTGAAATCATTTAAAAATTTAATTTGAAATTATAATTAAGTTTGAAATTATTAAGTTGAATTTATAATTAAGTTGAAAGGATTTGATAATTAAGTTTGAATTCATAATTAAGTTTGAAATGATTTAATAATTAAGTTTGAATTTATAATCAAGTTTGAAATTATTAAGTTTTGAAATTATTAATAATTAAGATTGAAATTATTTAATAATTGAATTAGATTGAATTATTTGATAATTGAATAAAAATTGAATTCTTTGATAAGAGAAAATTGAACTTTTGAATAAGTGGATTCGAACTTCGTTAATAAATGAAATTGAGTTTCTTTATTTATTAAAGTGTTGGAAAAATTATTTAAGTAAGTTAATAAGTGAAATTGAAACTTATCGATTATGTGAAATTTAGTTATTTATTAATTGAGTTTGGAATTTGTAACGAAGTCAATAAATAAGTGAAAATTGAATTTCTTTAACAAGAAATAAAATGTGATTTATTGAAATGAATGGGATTTATTGAAATTAACGTAAGACTTGTAATTTAAAGTATTGATTTGACAAATTTAATTTATTTCAATTTGATGGTTGATATAGTGAAGTTGAACGTAAGTAATTGATTTAAATGAATTAGAATTTGAATAGTAGTTGTTTTGAATGACTAATTTACTTAATGAATATGGAATGAAATCGATAAATGAATTTAAATTGATTTGAATGAAAACTAAACCATTTTGAATGATTTCGGAATGAAATTTATATATGAACTTGAATCAATATTTGAATTGCTTAAATAAAAATTAAAATTGAATTTTAAGACTTTCAAATGGTTATTTGGTAGTTTTGAAACGTAAATTTTGGAAATTTATAGTGAAAGACAAATGAAATATTGATTATAAATTCTAATTGAAAATGAAACTGATTTGGTTTTGAAATTTACTAAACGACCAATCGGTGTGATAAATACGAAAGTTATTAAAGAAACCGGAATCGGTTATGGATATACTCTCTATCTAAACCGGAAACCACTTTAATAACTATACGTGGAGTGTGATCCAGAATGAAGTGGTTGGAATGATGTATGTGATGACTGAAGAAAGAGAACGATAACGGGTAGCCTTGACACTTGTGTCAAATTGGAAATGACTAAAATCAGGAGCCGTGCCGGGCCAAATGGGGTTAGCCACCTCGAACGAACACACTTCTTCATTACTACTACTCATTATTTGTTATCGATTGGCGCACCCTCGTACTTTTGGGAGTGTTGTTTCGTGGTGTTGCGATTGCTGCGGCGATGCGTTCTCACCAGCCCGGATTAGGCAAACGGTAGTTTAACTACCTTAGGTATTGCCTCATGTGCCTTGTCATACTTGTATTCCTATATACGCGACCACTACGAATTTGTTTTGTGTTATACCTATAGAGTACTCCCTAATATCCCACTAGTTTACGGTGGAGTTTACAGTGCTGTATAGACTATAACGCTTGTATAAAGTGTGTTAAGGGGGATAATGGTAACGCCTTAACACTATTTTGATACCTTATATTACTGATAGACATTATCTATTTAGCGTATACTACTACATAATAGATAGTTTAACGGATCCTTAGAGGATGGTGATTCCAACATCCTTTGAGTTACTTGTATTTCGATTGCTATTTCACTTGAGTTGGATTTATTGATATGAGAATATTAATCCTGACTCGAGTGTTTTATGTTTTTCTTTACGCTCGGGTTAGACTGAGTGGTTCAGCTTTCGAGACTAACCTTTGGAGTTGGAGCTTTGCTTGAAGATCCATCCATCTATTTTGCTTTCAGTATTCGATGATTCAAGTGATGTATTCTGATTTGTACTTGATGTATCGTATTTCTCTTCTGTTGTAAACTCTGATGTAACTTATATATTTATATAGTAGCTTCATGAACTACTATCTCTTTTATTTCCGCTGCATATTATTACTCTGTGTCTGTGATTCTGTGATTATTTATTTACTGTATATCTGAGTTTTTCCAAATTTAAATTAACAATTCAGTATTTTGAATTATTCAAGTCCGATATGTGCGGATGCGAATGGTCCAAAATAGCGCGTTGTTACAGTTGGTATCAGAGCTTTTGGTAGCTCTAGGCAGAACTTAGCATATATGGTAAATGTATTTACAGAATCACTCCCATTCGAGTTTCAATCTCTTCCTTTTGACTCAATTCCTTTAAATTTTGGAATGTTCCCTGCGGTTCCGAAATTCATTCTCGTCCCTCACTATTCGTCTTCTATAAATTCTAGAGCATCGCATAACTCCACTTCGAATGGCCCTTATAATGAATCGGCGGTCTCACCAATCCCAAATTTATTTGTAATAGGTGGAACTCCTTTACAATAGGCATCGATTTACCGAAGATTTCTGTATCCTCGGTTTACGATGCTATCTATCTCCTGATATGTCTGAATTCTATTCCTCGAGATCGAATGTCGATTTACCTCGGAATTCTACATCGATCTAATTCTTGAAGTTACGGTCGACCAAGTTAAGGTTGCCCGTAAATTAAATAAGCTTATCCATCTCCCGATACTGTAAATTGAATCATCTTATCTTTTCTTTCGAACCCGTATTCGAATCAGAATTCTCTTTAATTTGAGTCTATCAAATTTAAATCTCTATATCTATTTGGAAATCCATCCTTGTATCGTCGAGAGAGGGAGTCTATTTAAATGTATACTAAAATGTTTTAATATATATTGTGTTGTTTGAATTGTTGATGTTGATTTGGGTTTTCGATCGATTCGTCTGATCAACGCTATCGATAGGATTTCCAAAACACTTTAACAGAGAAAATTGACACAATATTGTTTTCAAATTTAGTAAATAAAATAAAATTGAATGATTTTATTATAAATAAGTATAAATTTTCCTAAAATTAAAATGTTAATAAATGTGTTGTCCGAAATGTGGAAAATTTAATTTTCTTTTATTGTTTTGTAAATCATTGACTATTTCATAAAATAAATAAATGAATCTGTAAAGTTTGGTTATAATTTGATTTGGAATTCGAAACACATTAAAACTAGAATTTGAGAATTTAATTTCCGGAGATTTCAGACTTTGATTTGGAAGTTTTAAAGTATATAGTATTTAAAATATTTTCAAATATAAATCATTCCAAAAAAATTTCATTGTTTAATAAGTGCTCTTCTCATTGTCGCTGGAAAATAGTTTCGGTGACGACGGTCGCATCATCGACATTCATTTTTGAGTTTCGAAGTGGAGAGACCAATTCGTAGCATTGCTACAGTTTTGTTTTGGAAATTAAATCGACTTAAATTTCTTATGTATGATTTGACTTATATATGTATGTATACTATTTTAAATTTAATTTGATTTGATATATATAGTATATACATAATTATCTTTCAATTGTTGAATTTAATCGAAAATTTAACTCTTAATTTTTCTTAAAGTATGATTTCAATTATTAAATGAAGCCAAAATTCTGAATAAACATGTAAACTTAAGATAATTGAATTGAAGAATTTATTTGTATAATACCCGATTTCATTCTAATACAACTTACCGAATTATTCAAAAGTTGAATATGTAATTAGATAATATACAATATAAACTGATTTTATTAATAAATTTGAGTGTTAGAATAAATGTTATACACTTAATTTGATTTTAAAATGATAATAGAGATAAATAGAATAATCAGTTAATTAAATAATTGATGTGCTAAATAAAATAATTTTTTTTTTGAAAGTAATAAATTGAAATTAAATCAACATAATGAGATATCTATAATAAATTGAATTTCATTGAAAAAAACCTTTTGTACCTAACATTTATAAATGTGAAATCAAATCAATGAAAATCATGAATTTAAAAACAAATTGTTGAATATGAATTTATATAAATTGAAATTTATATGGTTTAAATTAATTGTTTATTATGTAATTCAAGTCTATTTTTCTTTCGATTGTTTCTATTCTCCTACTTCCTTCCTTTTGGGGGACGAAAAGTTTTGAGTGGGGGAGAGTGTAACAACCCGTAAATTTAATCGGTTTTAATAACGTATTAATTGAGATTTTGTGGGAATTTAGAAGATAAAATTTTGAAATAAAAATTTGATATTTGGAATGCGTCTAGTTAAACATAGCAACTGGTCAATTTTCGTCCGAAAATATGAAAGTTTATTTCGTGCGTAAATTTACTTCATTCTAATCAGTTAAAAAGCGATGAAAATAAAACGTTTTCAAAACAAAATATATTTTTGCATAGAAATATTCTAAACCATCTTCTGAGCAAGATGTCAGTTTGTCGTTTTTCCAAATTCGGACATCATTGGCTCCGTCGACCTTAATTTCTACGTTTTTCATGCATTTTCCGTAGTAGAAAATTCAAATTTTTATAATTCAATCGTACCACTGATATTTATATACCGTTTTGATCATCTCGTCGTGCTGATCTCTACTGTATATTTATTTCTGTATTTTGAGGTCCAGTTCGCATCGGAAACAATAAAACGATACGTCGTATCGATACCGGTGCAAAAATCTATTGGTTTCCGGGTGCCTACCTGTCCAAATTTAACAGTCACAACCTTTAACGTTTCATTGATCAAGCACAAATTCATTTCTCTTCGTCTCTCGCTTTTTCATATTTTTTTTTTGAAACCAAACTCCCTCCAGCCTGTCTCTTTACTTTACCAAGACAAACGTAAATTAATTAAGCTACAAAGCAACAGTTGAGCATCCTCTTCACTTTCCTGAGATCCACTCCATATCTTCCAGAGAAAAAATAATAATGTTTGCAACCAAAGTTATATTTACAGTGCGTTTTCTCTTTGCCTCCCCCTCTCGCTTTAAATACTTCAAGCTTTATACTTCTTCCTGTGCACGCTCATCCAAACCTAAAGGCAATGACTCTCCACCCTCCGTTGTATGCAAGTGGGCCTCGACCTAGATCCGCAGCCTCTACCTGCGACCACCTCATCGGCAGCCGCTCATAGCCGTGCGCTATTGCCTCCTTCCCCACCCGATTGCAACTACCCCTCCACGCATCGCCTGCATCACCTTCCAGAGCAGCCATCACGTGGCCGAGCTCCTTCTCCACTGATCGGCCGAGCTTCCTTCCCCTGTGCGCCTCCATCGCCACCTCCTTGACTTTCCCTAATCCGCGTGAGTCACCCGCAGTGCTCGGCCTTCAACCACTCTCTTCCTCCCCTTCCTATAGTCGTACACTCTCTTCTATACTTTATTAAAAGGTAAACAAGTTTGTTTATATAAAGGTATATAAGTAGACAGGTTTTGCTATATATGTAGTGACAGAGTTTGGCTAGAAGATATGAATATACAGTAGTTTATATTTGTTATTTACAAGATTATACATATATCACATAAGCTTTGTTTTATAATACCTGTTGCTTAATTTTAGTTTACAAAGTATATTTATATCTTGAATATCTTTCTGTACGTACTTTTATTGAAATGAATACATGTTTTAATTAGTTGCATGCGCATTTCTCGTTTTGCCTTGTTCCAAGTCTCGCCCATTTAAAAAAAATATATTTCATTTTGCATGAAGCTTGCCTTTACCTATAGCCTTCCCTGAAAATATATTATATAAGATAAGTTATTTTCATTTTAAATAGATATTGAGTTTAAAAGGGTAATGTGCCTATGAGTTCACATATAGGTGTCTCAGTTCAGGAATAATGTATTGTCTGCATGGGTCACATGTTTGATTGCATGAGTTTCAAAGTATGTGTACTTGTTTAAATAGCTTTACAGCAATATAAATATATGTTCTGTTTGTTTAAAGATTGGTCCATATATATTATTTTAGATGTCACAGTTTTGTTGTTACAGTTTTAATTTTTTCCAAAGTTTGTTTATTATATGTATATAGTGTTATAATAAATATTATAATAAAGCAAGTTACGCATATTAGTTTTATTTTTCTGTTAGACATAAAAGTTATATACTTCTGTTTGAAATACTTGTATTATATCCAAATATGGGTAGATTATTATTATATGTGATATATTGGTCAACTAGTTCAAGGTCTGATTGTTTGTATATCTATGTTGGTTATACTTGTATATGTATCCTCTTGTTGGTTTACTAATTTTACAGAATATAATACTTTAAATGAAGTTCTGTATATATATTAGTTCTTTCATTTATGATTTAATTTAAACCGTTTATTTCGAGAAAATTTATAATATAATATATATTGTTTCATTAGAAATATGTATATAATATGTAAAGGATAGTATGTCTAGACAAAATTTATCTGATTTGTTTAAAGTGTTGATTTTTCGTAAATACAAATTTTGTATCTTTGATTTTAAAGACTTATATTTTAAGGAATAATGATTTTAAATTTCCATAAAGATTTTTATTTTATAGGTGGCAAGGTTAATTACTGTTTTTTATATATATATTTTAGTTTATATCAAAACTGATACGGGGATTTGTTCTCATCAATTCCCATTTTATTAGCTTGGGTCCGTCGTGCTTGTTTCATCATTGAATCTGTGCCTATCTAGCTTTTCTTTGGAATTCGTAGCTTTAGTTGATGGTCTTCTTTAGCCTCTAGCCTCAAAAGGTGAGCAATCACTCACGATTAATATTCTTTTATTTATTAAATCTGATTTCAATTGAAACGACAATTGAAATATGCTGTTGTTAGTTATGTACACTGTTATTACCTGTATCCGTTCGCCTATGATATCGGACATCATTATCTGTTAATTATTTATACGACGATAATATAGTTTGGTTGATAATTGTTTGATTGTTTGTTGTTTATATTGGATGTTAAATTGTAATGTATAAAGTGATAAATATTATGCAATTGAATTTGACGTAGGATAGTTAAAAATTTGAATCGACATATGTGTTGAATTTGATTAGTTAAATATGACCCCTTTTAAATGTTAAATAAATTGACACGTAGAAATAGGGTTAACGACACCTTGAACCGTCTAAATGTATGTTGTATAAATTGATGAAGTTTGAAATTGAATAATAAATATCATGAAGAACCGTATAAATATTAATGTAATAATCTTTAATCTACATGAAATGATAGTGTAGATTCTAGAAATAATTATATTAATTCGCACAAACAGCAATGTGAATTAATACGATTATTTCGGGATTATTTGAATTAGTTATTGAATTGTTATTGGTTGTTGTTATTTCTTGTTTATTTAATTTGACACCATCCCAGTTATCACACTGCAAGTTCCCTTTATTATGCTTGATCTTGAATTGAAATTGGAATCGGGTTGAAATGATATATACCCAAATGAACTTGACTTAGGACAGAGAATTAAATAAAAATCTGATTGGTCAATAAATAGATTTAAAAATAAAATAATAATTTTATTCGAGCAAAGAATAAGTTTTGAAATAAAGTTGGAATTTGAATTTTATGAAAGGAAAATGTAAAGATCGAAATCTGAAACAAATATTAACGTAGTAACTGATGAAAGAACGTTGTTTGGAATTTAGTTATTTAATAATTAAATTTGGAATTATTAATAATAATTTGGAATTAGTAATAATTGAGTTTTGAAATTATTATGTTTGAAATCATTTAATAATTTAATTTGAAATTATAATTAAGTTTGAAATTATAATTAAGTTTGAAATTATTAAGTTGAATTTATAATTAAGTTGAAATGATTTGATAATTAAGTTTGAATTCATAATTAAGTTTGAAACGATTTAATAATTAAGTTTGAATTTATAATCAAGTTTGAAATTATTAAGTTTTGAAATTATTAATAATTAAGATTGAAATTATTTAATAATTGAATAAGATTGAATTATTTGGTAATTGAATAAAAGTTGAATTCTTTGATAAGAGAAAATTGAACTTTTGAATAAGTGGATTTGAACTTCGTTAATAAATGAAATTGAGTTTCTTTATTTATTAAAGTGTTGGAAAAATTATTTAAGTAATTTAATAAGTGAAATTGAACTTCTCGATTATGTGAAATTTAGTTCTTTATTAATTGAGTTTGGAATTTGTAACGAAGTCAATAAATAAGTGAAAACTGAATTTCTTTAACAAGAAATAAAATGTGATTTATTGAAATGAATGAGATTTATTGAAATTAAAGTAAGACTTGTAATTTAAAGAATTGATTTGACAAATTTAATTTATTTCAATTTGATGGTTGATATAGTGAAGTTGAACGTAAGTAATTGATTTAAATGAATTGGAATTTGAATAGTAGTTGTTTTGAATGACTAATTTACTTAATGAATATGGAGTGAAATCGATAAATGTATTTAAATTGATTTGAATGAAAATTAAACCATTTTCAATGATTTCGGAATGAAATTTATATATGAACTTGAATCAACATTTGAATTGCTCAAATAAAAATAAAAATTGAATTGTAAGACTTTGAAATGGTTATTTGGTATTTTGAAACGTAAATTTTGGAAATTTATAGTGAAAGACAAACGAAATATTGATTATAAATTCTAATTGAAAATGAAACTGATTTGGTTTTGAAATTTACTAAACGACAAATCGGTGTGATAACTACGAAAGTTATTAAAGAAACCGGAATCGGTTATGGATATACTCTCTATCTAAACCAGAAACCACTTTAATAACTATACGCGGAGTGTGATCCAGAATGAAGTTGTTGAAATGATGTACGTGATGACTGAAGAAAGAGAACGATAATGGATATCCTTGACACTTGTGTCGTATTGGAAATGACTAAAATCAGGAGCCGTGTCGGGCCAAATGGGGTTAGCCACCTCGAGCGAACACACTTCTTCGTAACTACTAGTCATTACTTGTTGCCGATTGGTGCACCCTCGTACTTTTGGGAGTGTTGTTTCGCGGTGTTGCGATCGCTGCGTCGATGCGTTCTCTCCAGTCGGATCAGGCAAACGGTAGTTTCACTACCTTGGGTATTGCCTCATGTGCCCTGTCATCTTGTATTCCTATATACGCGACCACTACGAATTTGTTTTGTGTTATACCTATAGATTACTCCCTGATATCCCACTAGTTTACGGTGGAGTTTACAGTGTTGTATAGACTATAACGCTTATATAAAATGTGTTAAGGGGGATAATGGTAACGCCATAACACTATTTTGATACCTTATATTACTGATAGACATTATCTATTTAGCGTATACTACTACATAATAGATAGTTTAACGGATCCTTAGAGGATGGTGATTCCAACATCCTTTGAGTTACTTGTATTTCGATTGCTATTTCACTTGAGTTGGATTTATTGATATGAGAATATTAATCCTGACTCGAGTGTTTTGTGTTTTGCTTTACGCTCGGGTCAGACTGAGTGGTTCAGCTTTC
Organism: Allium cepa; assembly: GCA_030765085.1. NCBI lineage: Eukaryota > Viridiplantae > Streptophyta > Magnoliopsida > Asparagales > Amaryllidaceae > Allium > Allium cepa. The sequence goes on along the minus strand of CM060938.1, from coordinate 726,385,189 downwards.
GAGACTCACCTTTGGAGTTGGAGCTTTGCTTGAAGATACAGCCACCTATTCTGCTTTCAGTATTCGATGATTCCAGTGATGTGTTCTGATTTGTACTTGATGTATCGTATTTCTCTTCTGTTGTAAACTCTGATGTATCTTATATATTTATATAGTAGCTTCATGAACTACTATCTCTTTTATTTCCGCTGCATATTGTTACTCTATTTCTGTGATTCTGTGATTATTTAATTACTGTATATCTGAGTTTTGCCAAATTTAAATTAACAATTCGGTATTTTGAATTATTCAAGTCCGACATGTGCGGATGCGAATGGTCCAAAATAGCGGGTTGTTACATCGAATGAAATGGAACAATATAGGAGATCCTTGAAATGTGCACAATATGAAGTATCTTTTGCAATCAAGATAGCACTCATGAAAAGTAATAGAGAAGGTTCAATATTTACATCATCTTTAGGAATTGAGATGTTAACAGGGTTGAAGCTCCAACCATGGATCTAATGTGACTACGACCATGATTAGGCCAATAATAGTTCATTAAGTACTGATTGACAATGGGAGTCAGTGAATATTATGTCTGAAAGAGCATTTGATGAGATGTCACTTAGTAGGAAGTATTTTGTAACAACCCGCATATTTATCGATTGTATATTTAAATATTTTATTCAAATATTTCATCGTTAGTCGGATTATGGTCCGAAAAGCTACTTTTTGAAAACAGTCGAGTTGGAATTCGAGACCCCTTCCATTGAGTTCAAAATGTCGTTTGCAACCTTTTTTAGTATAAGCTTCAATATGTTTGGAGTAAGTTGACTTTTGCTACTTTTTCTATAGGGCTTTGGGTTTGGGTTCAGTCAATTTGCCCAATTCTGGTTATATCAACCCAACCCTCTCCACTTCTCTTCATTCATTCCTCATTTCCTAACTCTCTCAAGCTCAAGAGAATAATGGGGGAAAAGATTGGAAATTAGAATTCCTAAGCCCTAGTTCCTTTGCAAACTCAAATTCTTGCTCCAAAATCAAAGAGAAGCCATTGGTAAGCCTTCTCTTCATCTTCTCCAACTCTTTCTCCCTTTAATTTCAAAAAATTACTAAACCTAATTTGAGAAATGTTTCTCTTTTAAGCTTAGATTCAAGCTTCTTGTGTTGAGATTGAAGTGTGGTTGATCTTTCCTTGTCTTCAAGCTTCTCCTTTATTGATTTTGTGAAAATGTGAGATTTTTATCTCACATCTATGCTTATATCTATCTTTGAATGTTGGGTATGAAATCCTAACACTTATTCATGTGCATTTGCTTTTGGTTTGGATTGAATTGGTGAATATCCCAGTTTTTAGTGTTTTGGGTTTAAATCTTTAAAAATCCTAACTTTGATGTTTGAACATGTTTTTGGTGATGCATCGAGGAGCCAATAGGATCGGGTAGCCGATGGACGTAATCCCCTAGCGTCCGTGCTCAACCGGTTGCGAATGGAGTGAGTTTGTACTTCAATTAATAGGGTTAAAAAATGCAGGAATTGCAGTTCGGCCGATCGAACTCTCTGAGTCGGTCGACCGAAGCTGTAGCCAAAACATTTCTGGCCTATTTTCGGTCGACCGACTCAGTGGTTCAGTCGACCGACCTGCTCCTATTTCCCTGTTTGCCTATTTATGCTCGTTATCTTTGTTTTTCCAATTGTTAATCGATTCTTCTTCTCCAATTAGCTGTTATCACCTTTGTCAACTTTGATAACTTCTATTTTTGGAATTTTTTGGGCATTTCTACTTTGATGGATTCGATATCGACTTCTTTGGATTTTATTCTCATCTTCGTATGTGAATTTTAGTGATTGATTGTTCATACAATAATTTTTGTGATTTGTCACTATAGAAATATAAAGGTTTTCTATACTAGTAGTAAATATCAAAATTCTTTCATCAAAACGATTTCAACACTATTTTATTACAAAGCTCGTTTCTTAAACTGTTTTCCAATCTATTAGTATATACAGACCTTTACCTCACTCGTATGAGAAATCTAATTAAACGGCTTAGTAAAACAAGTGGTATGAAACGCTTAAGTTTGCTTCGTCGGTTAATTTTTGGACTTGTTCGATTGAATCTCTTGTGACAATTTTCGAGTGGAAATCTACAAACTGTTCGTAAATATTTAAGTTAAGCTAGTGGTTATGGGACATGAAGGTAAAATCATATATTTACTAGCTCAGTGTAATTTACACTTAACCTCGAGCGGAAGTCTACAATTTGTTCGTAAATAATTAAGTTAAGCTAGTGGTTATGGGACATGAAGCTAAACTCATTTATTTACTAGCGTAGTGTAATTTACACTTATCGATTAATGATGATCATTTTGTGATTTAGACTAGCAGTGTGCGATATCTGTTTGTCTACGAGGGAGACTAAACCCCGCTTTTAGTGGAGCTTCGGCTTGGTGGGGTAGCGACCCATGGTCTTCGGGCCGTTTTGGTGGAGCTTCGGCTAATGGTCTTTGGAACGTTTTAGTAGAGCTTCGGCTCATGGTCTTCGGGCCGTTTTAGTGGAGCTTCGGCTCATGGTCTTTGGGCCGTTTTAGTGGAGCCTCGGCTCAAAATTAATGGTTAGCAACCATGAAATAGCTTTCCGTTTTGTGATACACGTGTTGGTGAGTTTTCGTGCTCCCGTTCTAGTGACAGGCCTCTTTCCCTTTTTTGTGATTTCTGGATTTCTATTGATTGATTTCTAGAATTTGTGTTTCACCAATTTTCGTGATTTGCGTTGGTAAGCTTTATCAACTATTGTATATTGGTGAATTTGTGTGTCATTAACTTTTTGTGAATAAAAATATAGAGTATGACATTCCTTTTAATCTTTGAGAAGATTCTTGTGATATTGATTAATCTCTTGTTGATTTTCAACTACATACTTATCATAGTATGGTATTATGGTTTTTATATGTTTATGTCATATCTCTTATTCTATGTCATTACATCCGATATTTATAGCTAGACTGATCTGTTTATTATTTTCTTATTAAATAATACTAAGGTTAGACCGAGATGTTACAGGTGCTTCCACTTGACTCCACTTCTGGTGTTTACTACTTTGACTTTTGCCTAACTACTTAGATTAGTAGTTCATTTTGTTCTATGTATTTGAGATATAGACTCTATGATGTATACTTATTCTCTTGTGTAGCACTTGTAACTATTCTTTTGTGATATTGTGGATCTTGTTTGACCACTACTCTGATGTACACTTCTATGTGTAATATTCATATCTTTTTCCACCTTTGTGATATGAATTATCTGTGACCGATTTGTGTTATGTTTATTTCTATATTTGTTTCCGATGATATTATAGCCACTGGTAGTAGCTTTGAGTTTGTGTCGGCATGTCGGACTTCCTCTTGAAAAGAATGCAAGTTATATTTTATCCGGCATATCGATGCTCGCACAAAGCCATTACACGGATGGTCGCTCCTCAACAGCCTTATTTTCCGTGCTAGTTGACGGCACTACACCGTAGGGTCCTTGCCTAGCATGGGTATAGAGATGGGGCGTCACAGCTTGGTATCAGAGCCAAACATCGGAACAATGTAGAATAATCTAACAAGGATCATCGTCTTAAGTCCTTCATAGGAGTCGTGCCTTAGGGTTATATTCGAGTCATTGGACCCGTTCTATCCTATTTTCTTTATGATTCCTTATTTTATCAATCATGACTGGTTGGTATTCATTCCGAGAATAACCTTTTTTCTTCTTCTTCTTTCTTTCTTAAAGAAGAAGAAATGGTTAGTTCTAGCAGTCCTAGCGCTGGTCAATCCAGTAGCCCTTCTCTGATGGCGCAATCATGTCCGCCCAACAACTTTTGGATCTTGTAAAGAATCAAAGGTTTATCTGTGCTTTGAGTGAGAATCCCAAAAAGATTTTACCTTTAAGACTTGAAGTTCCTTTTAATCAGCTTGTGGATATCACTCTTCGACATGAAGATGTTGGTAAAGGAAGTGATAGTGATATTGGGATTTCCAAGAAGAGGCCTATTAAGTTCAAAATCACTAATCCCAATAAGAATGTGAAGCAAACTACTTTGGTAGCAAAGACTCCAATCCCTAATTATGGAGTATGCTACAATTGTAATTCTAAGGAACGTTATGTAATTAAGTGTCCGAAACCCCTTTCTTGCCGCTATTTCAAAAGTGCGGATCATTATATATCTTCTTGCCCCAAACTTCAAAGTAGGAGAGAGGGAAAGTTGAAAGTTGTGCAAGCCCCTTTTGACACTTCTCTTGGTCAAGGTATTTTACATTCAATCCTTGATGCTATTGTTTTATTTCGTGATCTTTCTATTTGAGTTTTTTTTGATTTGGGTTCATCTCATTATTTTTATATCAAAAGAACTTGTCGATTCTTTTTCTTTAGTATTTTGGGCTTGATGACTTCTTTGAGAATTGCGAATCTGGTTGGTGGATCCGCAACACTCAATTTGCTTTGTTTGGATGTTGAGATTATTTTATGTGATTTTTCTTTCCGAGCCGATTTTTTTCTTATGCTTTGGAATTGACTTTTGTAAGGATTGGCTTAATTATTATGAAGCCATATCCTTTGTCCCTAGTGGACTACTAATCTTCGACATTCTTAATCTGTTAAGCAGATTTCTATTTTTCCTTTGTGATTTTGATTCCAACTTGATGGCATCATTTTATTCTTTAAGCCCACGCGATGAGGAAAGTGTTATTTCCCTCATTTAAATAGTTTGTGAATTTTCCGGTATTTTTGGGCTTGTCTTAGGATCGTCATCTAAGCAATATCTTGTATGGTGTTAAGGTCTTTTCAGCTCGACCTTGCCACCGATTTTGATTTGCTACGAGTTGTGGCAGTTAGCATTCCACTTACCGCATTCCGCACTCGTTATGATTCTTATGAATGACTTATTATGTCATTCAGCTTGCCAATCTTGTTTCATCCATTTTATAGATAGAGTATTCTATGAATATCTCGATAATTCCATTCTTGTATTTATTGATTTTGGATGAAAATAGAAATTTAAAATTTTGCAAATCTTTTTCATAAGATTTATTTATAAGTACAATTGGATTTTGATCTTAAATGAGTAAAGAATATTCTTAAAACTTTTAAGAGATATTTTCATTATATAGAAGATGATTTTGTGATTGTATGCCCATTGAGTGCTTTAAGAATTCTGGTCGACGCGCTTGATCAACGTTATCGATAAGAATCTCCTAAACACTTTGATGAGACAGTCAGACACGATATATTGACTTGTAGAAATGTAAATTTTTCTAGAAAGATTATTACATAAAGATAAATGTAATTTTGAAAATTTTGAGCTTTTCAGGAAAGAAGATTAAATTCTTTCTTTTCGATACTCTTATTCTTAAATGTGTGTACCAATGCTAACCGTATTGGTTTGGATGTCCTTCTCTTGCAAAAGAGAACGTGGTGTCATTTATGTTTCTAAATCATTAAAGCCTATCGAGACTAGATATGCCATTTATGATCTAGTGCTCGCGGCTATTGGATTCACTTTTAGAATTTGGCATCATCATTTTTGGATGAGAAATTTGTTTTCTACCCCGATCATAAATCTTTGGAATATTTATTTTCTCATAAGGAACTTAATGTTGGCTAGAGTTCCTTGCATCTTATGATCTTAATATTCTTTGTATACTCCTGGAAGGGAAATCATGTTGCCATTGCCCTTAGTCGTAAGCAACAAATGGTTGTCCTTTTGATGATGTCCGAATGGAATTATCTTTTACCAAGTTCATCGGAGGTTTCATGTACCTTGTTTTATTGAGCTTCGTGTCATTTCTTTTATGGACTAGCGTCCGATGTTCTTTTATGGTGTTCGGTTCATTGGACGTACCGTTTTTGTACTACGTCAGTGTTTCGAAATTATTCGAGGTTTGGTTTATTAGGCGCACCGTCATTGTACTACGCCGTTGTTCCAAATTATTCGAGTTTCTAGTTTCTCGGGCGTACCGTTTTTATATTACGTCTTCGCACCGGCTCATTTTTCTGTTATTCATGACGTTTTCTCACGTCTTTCAACTATGGAAATGCTTTTAGGTTTCCGATTTTTATTCTTGAGCCTGGTGTTATAGTAGGGATTGAAGTTTCACCAGATTTGACTTTTGAGCAACATTCTTTTCGCATCATTCTTCGAAGGTTGAGCGCCTTCAAAATAAAGACGTACTTCTTGTGAAAGTTCAATGGATCTCAAATCTTGAGGATAGCTCTTTGGAATCCAGAGAATTCAACGAGCGAACACGCTTGGACTTTGTAATACCCCAAAATTTTGTGAAAGCACATTTTCATAAAATGATTTAATTTTGAAATATTTAGATTCAAATATGGTGAAATTCTTGGGATTAGATAGTGTGCAAGGATATGTGTGCACATGCACACTGGAAATGGCACAGGGGAAAATCCAAGAATTTCTGAAAAAAAAATATGGGGAAAAATAAACATTTCAAATATAATTTTGAAATATGAATTATTCTGTCCTCAGACCACATGTATTATTTTGAAAAAAAATAATAAATAAATAAAGAGACAGAAATTTTTTATTTGAAATAAGAAAGTAAAATTCTTATTTAAAACATTGGACTTTAACTTAGGCCTAGCAAGGTTAAATATAGAAGATATGCCTATATACATTTTCTACAAAGCATGAAATAAAATATATACACCTATGTACATGTATATTTTCTATGAGCAGAAAGTGTTAAAGCAAAAAAAAAGGGAGACATCAAAATGACATAAAATGTAAATACAAGTCAGTATGCTTGTGTAGGTAAAAATAGAAAAAGGAGATTTCCAGAAAAGAATAAAAGCATAAATAAAAACTGAGTCACACATATAGCACGACTTGGGTAAGTAATTAAAGATAGCCATTTTCTGGAAAAGTAAATAAAGAAAAAAAAGGTACTAACCACAATGGACTAAGGTGGCCGGGGTATTAAGGAGGAAAATGTGAAAATGCAAAAATGAAAAATGCATGAAGATGGTCAGGTCAGAAATGGAATTTTGTCTTGCCAAAAAGCTAGTGGAAAAAGCATATAAATATTCAGCTTTGGCTAGAAAACCATTTTACCCCGAGTTAATCAAAATTAAAATAAGAAAGAAGATATTTAAAAAGGAAAGAGAAACACACATACATAAGGATTTTCTGGATCAAGAGAAGGTAGAACATAGGTGAGTAACCTCACTAGATTCATGGCATTAAGACCTGAGTTGAGGTAGCCACTTTTTATAATGCCATTTACATATTGCAGGTTTTGAGGTATATGATTTTATCAATGCTCTTTGGATGTCTCTTTTTGGATCTGATATGATTTTATTATGGATGTTTTTGGGTGATCTTTGACTTGTTGAGATGTTTGCCTTTGGATGTGCAACTTATTGTTTCATTTTTCTTAGAAATGTTAAGGCCCAGAATTTTAAAAGTATGGAGAGGATATTCTCAACTGTTATAGATTTATTGCATGGGAAATCTTATCATGGAAAACGTTGTGAGCTGCATTATACTTTGTGTAAGTGCGGAGGCTTGAAAAAAAAAAGAAATTAAGGGTGCAATAGAAATTTTCTAGGTGCTGAGCCCTTAATCAAATAAAAAAGAAGAACTCACAAGATAAAATTATGATTGAGCCAGATCATGAATCTGATTCAATCATAGAGGCTTGCAGATCAATATAACATGACATGCCATGCCATGCCTCTTTTACAGTTGAAAATATTCTTATATTTTACTGAGATCAAGACATAATGTCCACATTTTTGGAAATAACTGTCTACTTCATTTCTGAGAAAATTATGCTAAAAAAAAAGTTATGGGTGTTTCCTTGTTTGCAGTGACATGTTCACTTAGCTAATTGGTAGTAGGATTTAAATCAATGCACTAGCAAATAAACTAGGAAGGGAAGGCCAATAAGGCTGCTGGAATGCTTGTTATATTTGATGTATGCAAGTTGACATATGGCTTGTTTAAGCCCTGAGATCTTTGTGTAATGATGTGGAGTAGTTCATTACAATATGCCCCTGTGATTCCTTGATAGTAGATGAGGCAGGAATTTAAATTGAATTATACAACCTGTACACGAAGAGATAGCAATATGAATATTTCTTAGGTGGGTTGGTGTGGATCCATGATTGTTCCAGTGAATGCACATGTTGCAGATTTATATTTATGATTGCAAGATTATGTATGCATGTGTGGGAATGATATATGAAGTTATCATACCTGAGTTATTTTATTTGTACAATGATAAAATATGTGATAGTAGAAATTTATTCAAATAACAAGTCACTACACTTATATTCTCAGTTGCTTAATATCATGAATATATTGATGTTGCTCACACCAGATCATAGATCTGACCCTTATTTGCTCATGGCTAATGAGAATATGGATGTGCATGCTTGCAAATTTTAATAAGAGCCTAAGATGATTTGATATGCATGTATTCATGAGATAGTTGTTTTTGAACTTGATGATATGTAATGAACTTGTTGTGTTTGATTGAACTAGTTGTTCATCTACTGAATATTGCTATGCATTAAGGCTTTAAAATTAAAAGAAATATCTGGGCTGAAAACAAGAAAAAAATATGCTAAGTATTAGATATAAAAGCCTGGAAAAGAAATATACATATATGTATGTGAGCAATTGTTTTGCATAACTTATATTATGTATTAGTTAATTCTTGAGATATAGCAATAACACTGTGTTTGTAGAACAAAATCTGGATTTAACTAGAGGTAAACTTATAAATATTTAAGTTCTTTCTACTGTAATACTTTGTAAATAAGTTTAAGTCCTCTTTCTGAATCATTTTGAAAAAAGTAAATATTTTGCCGGGCTTCAGATATAATGCTATTGCTTTGAACAAGGGTCTGTTAGACACAAGACACATGGGTTAACCAGCTTCAAATGAGTGAAGTTTTGGTTGATTATATTTGATGGTATTCTGAATGTAAAATACATTTCAAAAAGCTTTAGTTTATTTAGCAACTGTTTCACCACAACCGACTTTTAAAAGCCACAACAGACATGTAATCTGGACAGGTTTGCACTATCAAACCTGGAAGCACACATTGTTCTTTTAAATATTTTTGAGTTCAAATTCTTGTCACAGCATAACTTATGCAAATACACAACTCACAATGTGTCATATAGGCTAAGATTGAAATAAACATGCCATATAGATTGAATCAAAATAAGAAGGTTTCTAGAAAATACATATGTGGGAAAATGATAAGTGAATATATCATTTTTCTGGTCTTAGCCAAATATTAATATATTTGAACTATATAAAAAAAACTAAGAATCCCAAATACTTTGAGATTTCTCTGCTAAGATAAATTGACAGCAAATTTATAAATTAGAATGACCAAATCCATATGAACTAAAATTAAATATGCACATGATTTACTAATATATTACAAATGTTCAAAAGAATAGGGTATTTTAACTGTGGAAAGATTCATTTATATCCAAAATCAAACAGCCTGCTCTTGTTTAACAAATGGAATTAAAAACATACTTCGACTTTAAACAAGAGGAACATATACATCCTCATATCTATGTGTATATCTTTCGGAATAAACTGATATATTTATATTGGTAGAAAATTTTGAATTATGGTGAATTGTTTGAAAAGAAAATGACTCTGAGAGTTCAAAGGAAGTTTAAATTAAACTTAGAGGTGAAAATGAATATATATATATATATATATATATATATATATATATGGGCATACAAATTAAATGTGTATGTGTATGTAAAAATAATCCTTGAGAAATTAAGGTGGAAATTGTGAGGGTCATTTCATTTTGGTATCAAAGCAAATGTTAGCATAATTACATGGTTGCATTGATGGTTGAGTGCTATGGAAATGTGTTATGTCTGTTTATTTTGAATGAAATAAATTGGATAAGAAAATATTAATTATAGAAACACTCATAATATACTAACACCATTTTCCCAGAACTTAGTTAGCAAATCATGGTAGGAAGGGGATCACATCAAGCAGGGACAAGTGCACCACAGATGCTTGATATGCAAGAGTTTGTGAGAATTTTAAGGGATGTAATTGGGCATAGGCCTGAGAATCCACATGAGGAACTTTCAAAACTACTAAAGGCTTATACAAATTTGGGAGGCAAAAGTTTTGAAGGGACTGAGAATGTGATGGAAATTCAAGCATGGTTGAGAGCATTAGAAAGGATTTTCAATGACATGCAGCTGGATGATCAAAGGAAGAGGCAAGTGGCTTCAAGACAGCTGAAAGGAGTGGCTTTAAGCTGGTGGGAGGTGATCATAGCTGGAAGAACTGAAAATGAAATTACATGGAATCAATTTAAGGAGATGTTGGAGGCAAGATTTGTACCAGCATCAGCCAAGACCACTTTACTTGAAAAATTTATTAGACTTAGGCAAGTAACTTTGAATGTCAATGAGTACACTCAAAAGTTTGAGGGGTTGTCTAAATATGGAGCAATGTTGGTGGCATATGAAGCATCCAAAAATGATAGGTATATAAAAGGACTGAATCCAGGACTTAGCAGGGCCATGTTACCATATGCTGACAGAACTTTTGATCAAGTAATAGACTTGGCTTTGGAACTTGAGCAACATGACAAGGAAAAGGAGAAGTATAGGAATTTTAATAGCAGCAACAACAAGAAGAACAAGGGAAAATATCACCCTTATGATAAAAAGAAGGAAGAGACAGACAACAAAAAGGCCAATGATGCCAAGGCTAATGGTACTAAGAAGAAATTGGTCTGCCATCAATGTGGAAAGGAAGGACACATCAAACCAAGGTGCCCAGAGTTGAAAGGAGGAGTCTTCAAATGCTACCTATGCGGGAAAGAGGGGCATATCAAGAGGAACTATCCTGAGAACAAATAGCAAGGAAAATAGCAAATTTGGAAGCCAAAGGCAAATCCACAGTGGAGAGTGGGGCTGAAAATCATGGTCAAGTGGAAGGTACATTATTTATTTGTACCATACCTATAGCAGTAGTATATGACGCTGGGGCAACTCACTCTTTTCTTTCCTAAGAATTAGTTAAAATGTTAAAATTAAATTGCATATTGGTTGAAACCCCACTCCTCATACATAGTCCACTGGGGAGTTCTAGTGTTTTGAACATGAATTGTGTGGATGTGGAGTTAAACATAGGAGGAAACATTTTTATTTCCAATTTATATGTTTTGAATTACCCAAATATAGGTTTTATATTGGGGATAGACTGGTTAAGGAAATTTAAAGCCATAATAAATTTAGACTCATCCACCATATCATTACAGAATTCTAGAGGCCAAAGGATCACAGTTTTATGTGAAGTAGCTAAGGAAAGAAAATTATATCATTTAGTTGACTCAGAAAAAGACTTCAGTGAACTAACCATTGAAGAAATTCCCATAGTCAATGAATACTTGGATGTGTTTGGGGAAGTTAAGGGTGTTCCACACCATAGACCAGTTAAGTTTCAAATTAATCTCATTCCAGGAGCAAGTCCAATAATCAAAAAACCCACCAGAATGGGGCCAAGTGAATTGAAGGAATTGAAAAATCAGTTGGAAGGACTAGAAGGCAAAGGATTTATAAGGCCAAGCAATTCATGCTGGGGGTGTCCAGTAGTGTTTGTAAGAAAACATGATGGTACTTTGAGAACGTGCATAAATTACAGAGAACTAAATAAAGTAACCATCAAGAACAAACACCCATTGCCTAGAATAATTGATCTTTTTGATCAACTTAGTGAAGCTAAAATATTTTCTAGATTAGACTTAGCATCGGGATTTCATCAGATGAAGGTTGAAGACTCAAGTGTTTAAGTATACTGCATTTAACACTAGATACGGCTTATATGAATTTATGGTTACGCCATTTGGATTGACAAATGCTCCTTCATATTTTGTAGATTTAATGAATAGAATATTTAGAGATTATTTAGACAAGTTTGTACTGATTTTTATTGATGATATTTTGGTTTATTCCAAAACAGTGGAAGAGCATAAAAATCATTTGCATTTGGTTTTGTCAAGATTAAGGAAAAATGATTTAAAGGAAACATTTTCCAAATGTGCATTTTGGAAGGAAGAAGTACATTCTCTTGGACAAATTATCTCTGCCAAAAGAATTTCAGTAAACCCCAATAAGGTAGTAGCTATTCAAACATGGAAAAGACTAGGTATAGTAAGTGAGGTTAGATCATTTATGGGGATGGCAGGATATTATAGGAGATTTACAAAAGATTTTTCAAAAATATCATCACCCCTTACCAATTTAACTAGAAAGAACCAAGCCTTTGTATGGACAGAAAAATCTGAACAGGCTTTTATCAAAATAAAAGAAGCTTTAATTAATGCACCAGTATTGAGAGTGCCAGAAGGGAATGCGAACTTAATTGTGTATGTTGATGCAAGTGGCTCTGGGCTAGGGGCTGTGTTGATGCAGCAAGACCAAGTGATAGCCTATGCATCTAGGCAATTAAAGCCACATGAAACAAGATATGCAACCCATGATCTTGAACTAGCAGCAATAGTGTATGCCTTGAAACTCTGGAGACATTATCTGTTAGGTGCCAAATTTATTTTGTACACTGATCATAAGGCACTGAAATATTTATTCTCACAAAAAGATTTGAACATGAGGCAACATAGATGGGTGGAGTTCCTAGCTGCCTATGATCTAGATATACTCTATATACCAGGTAAGGCAAATAAAGTTACAGATGCCTTGAGCAGACGACATGCTAAAGTAGCCATGTTGATGATGGAAGAGTTTAAGGGTTTGTCTATACTTACTGATTTGGAAATTGAAGCAAACAATGAGGTACAAATTGTACCAATTGAAGAAGATGAAAGTAAAGGAAAATTGAGTATGGTATCTCTGCAATCAGACTTACTTCTGAAGGTTGGAAGAATTCAGGAACAAGACCTGAACCTATTGGAAAAGAAAATGCTCTTATCAAAAGGGGAAGAAGTAATAAATTATCAAATTGATAAAAATGGTTATTTAAGGAACAAGAACAGAATATGTGTCCCAGAAAACATTGAGTTGAAGGAGGAAATATTGAATGAATACCATAGGAGTAAGTACTCCATACACCCAGGCAGTACAAAGATGTATCAAAATTTGAAGAGAAATCTTTGGTGGAAGGGAATGATGTCTGATGTAGCCAAACATGTTGCAAAATGTATGACTTGCCAACTAGTCAAGGCAGAGACACAAAGGCCATCAGGACTGTTGCATCCTCTTAGCATACCACAGTGGAAGTGGGAGGATATATCTATGGATTTCATAGATGGTCTCCCTAGATCTAAGAGAGGAAACACTATTATATGGGTAACAGTGGATAGGCTAACTAAAGTAGCACATTTCATCCCAGTAAAATCGGAAAGAAATGCCCCAAAATTGGCTCAAGTGTTCATGAAAGAGGTGGTAAGATTGCATGGAATTCCAATAACTATTGTGAGTGATAGGGATACCATCTTCACCTCAAGATTTTGGAAGAGCTTTCAAGAAGCCATGGGAAGTGAATTATGTTTGAGCACTGCCTACCATCCACAATCAGATGGTAGAGGACTTGTTGAGAGCATGTGTACTGGAATTTGGAGGCAACTGGGAAGACCATCTCCATTTAACGGGGTTCACATACAATAACAGTTATCAAAGCACCATAGGGATGGCACCATTTGAAGCCTTATATGGCAAACCATGTTTATCACCTGTGTGTTGGGTAGAAATAGGAGAAAGAACTATTTTAGGACCTGAGTACATACAAGAAACTACAGAGAAAATTAAATTGGTAAAGAAAAGAATTACAACAGCTCAAGACAGGCAAAAGAAGTTTGCAGACAAGAGGAGAAAGCAAGTGGATTATGAAGTGGGTGACTTTGTTTTTATCAAAGTTTCACCTATGAATAAGGTCTTGAGATTTGGCAGGCAAGGAAAACTCACACCAAGGTATGTTGGACCCTATAAGATTCTGGAAATAAGAGGTTCATTAGCATACAAACTGGTACTGCCAGAGGATATGAAAGCAATGCATAATGTTTTTCATGTGTCACAACTTAGAAGATGGGTACATGATAAGGAGGAAATTCTGGTCAAGCCTATGCAACTTAAGATAAATCCCAGTTTGGTTTATGGGAAAGAACAAGTGGGGATATTAGCTAAAGAAGAAAAGAAATTGAGAAATAAAACTTTAAAACTGTTGAAGGTCCAATGGAGTCTTGATCCTAACGATTGTACATGGGAATTAGAAGATAAGGTATGGAGGAATTATCCTAAGCTTTTTGCAAATTAAAGGTAATTTTTAATTTCTGAAAAATTTGATAGGTATGGTTATTGTGGTTGAATTTGCTTGCTTATGCATATGTTTGATAGATTTTCAGAAAATCAGATGATGCTTGTTATAAGTATTAGAAAATTTTGAGGACACAATTCCTAAAAGGAGGGGTGAATGTAATACCCCAAAATTTTGTAAAAAATCATTTTGATAAAATGATTTAATTTTGAAATATTTAGATTCAAATATGGTGAAATTCTTGGGATTAGAAAGTGTGCAAGGATATGTGTGCACATGCACACTGGAAATAGCACAGGGGAAAATCCAAGAGTTTGTGAAAAAAATATATAGGGGAAAGAAAACATTTCAAATATAATTTTGAAATGTGAATTATTCTGTCGTCAGACCACATGTATTATTTTGAAAAAAAATAATAAATAAATAAAGAGACAGAATTTTTTTATTTGAAATAAGAAAGTAAAATTCTTATTTAAAACATTGGAATTTAACTTAGGCCTAGCCAGGTTAAATATAGAAGATATTGTAACGACCCAGAATTTTTAGAAATTAAAATTTGAATATTTAATTAATTTTAAGTATTAAAAAGTGAATTTATAAGTCAAATAAATTTTTATTTTGAATTATTGAATTTAATTGGATAATTAAATCAATAAATTAATATGTTGAATTATGGAAATAATTGAAAATATAGTTAAATATGATTGAAAATGATTTGTAAAATTTTATTTTATCATATTGAAGTTAGAATGATATTTTAGAACTTTTAAAATCGATTTAAAAGTTAATTTGTGAAAATGGAATATTTTAATATTTAAATCGACTAGTAAAAATTATCAATTTTTGAACAGTCTCAGAATTGAACGAAACCAGTTCCATTGGATCCGTAATAGTTAGTTATTACCGTATTTCAATTTTCGTGTCAATCGGAGTTATCGTTTGATCGTGGCAGCTCGAAACGCATCGATTTATTTTTAATTTAAATTTGGCGAGTGAAAATAGCCATTTTTCAAAAAGTCTCGGATTTCGATGAAACCAGTTTCATCGGATCCGTAATGTGATATTATTGCAAGGTTTTAAATTTCAAGTCAATTGGATTTACCGTTTGTCCGGTACGAATTAAAACGCCTAGAAAATCGCTTAAATCGGTTTAATTCAAATTGAGCGTTTACAGCCATAACTCGCACAGATGTCCGAATTAGCTTCCGAAACCTGTTCCATTGTGTCCGGAACGCGGGGTAAACCCTAGAAATGCTGGTTACGGCGCGTAAATCGGAGTTCGGAATTTCCGGATGAATAGTGTCGTTCGAAATTCTATAAATAGCCCACCATCCTCTTCATAAATTAAAAAAAAAAAACAAACAAAACCCTAGCCGCCTCCATTGTCATGCACGGCCAGAAATGCACGAAACTTTTCCCCTTTGATCTCTCAATCCATCAAGTTTTGGCTAAAACTTTCAACATGAAAGATGTAGAGGGCAACGAGACGAAGAGATTCAACGGTGGAGATCGTGTTTGGAGCATCGGAGGGGGAGCTAAGGGGGGCCGTCACCTACAGCTCACGCACGCAATTCGAGACAAATCATGGGGCCGAGTGCCACCAGGGTTGGGCCGAACATGAGGGGGGTGATGGCCTTTGATTTGGCGCGTCTTGATCGAGTTATCGTTGAGTGTGGATGGCGAAAATTAAAACCCTAATTCTAAGATTTGGGTTCGGCTATGATACGCGTTCCTGGAGATGCAAACGAGAGGGGAGAAGAACAACGTGAGGCCTTAGATGCAGATCCTACGGCTATGGCTTGATTAGGTTGAAAAATAATATGTTATGTTGTAATTTTAAGTATAAAACTTGTATAAACTTTGAAAAATCATATCTTTTTCATACGAGGTCGAAAACGCGCGAAACCAGTTGCGTTGGAATCGTATGGACGAGCACTACGCGATGGAGTTGGTTTGGAGTCGTTTGGAGTTAGTGAGAATTTTGGGTAAAATTAAACGCGCGTTTAATTTTATTCGAAATAAATCGCTAAAACGAATTGAAATCAAGGTGAGAACTTCTCATTCAATCGAATCGGTTTCGATTTTATTTTAAATAGTTAGATTTAAAATATTTGAATGCATGTTTGAATGATGATTGATATCTATTGATTGTTAAAATAGACATTATACGCCGTTAGTAAGCGGATGTTATTTATTAAAAACATATACCGCGAATATTTCATAAACAGTGAAATTGGTATTATAAATAATATCAATATATATATATTGGCATATGTATATATTGCAGTTGATGATTTCCCGTATTTTTTAGCGGATGAGACCCTATTGCGCCGTTATTAAGCGGATAATATTTAATAAGAACATGTACCGCGATAATTTCGTACTGGAGCGAAATTGGTATTGTGCTAATGTTTGTGGATGCAGGAAAACAGGTTGTCGGGATCTAACTGGATTCCTCAACAGTATTTATTCGATTTCAAATATTTTGATATTTGATGGATTTTCATATTGATATATGATATCGTTGTAGTCGTGATTGACTATTTGGTGTGTAGCATCATTGGACCCAGATTTTGGGATTTTAAAATGATTTTTAAAGTGATTTTTGAGAATATATAATATTTTGGAATTGATCCATTTTAAATAAATAAACGTTATAATTTTTAAAGTTATAAAAATTATGATTTTTGAGAAAAATAGTTAAAAACTGATTTTTGAGAATATGATGCTAACGATTTTATAAAATAGTTTAATCGGAATTTTAGAATTATTGTGAAAAGTTTAAATATAGGATTTTATAAAATTTAATTATTTTATAAATCAAAATGGTGAAATTCTAAAGGAGATTAAAGACGTTTTAAAATATTAATATGAATTGATTTATATAAGAGATTTATAAATGGATATTTATAAATTGAGATATGGAAGTTATAAAACGAGTTTTTATAAGTGTTTGAATGAAGTGAAAATGAATTTCATTAAAGAATGAAATTTATAGAATTATAAATGGTGAAGTTATAAATGAAATTTATAAATAATAAGAATTATAAATTTGTGAAGTTATTTGAAGAATAGATTTGGTTAAATAAATGAATCTTATAAGTTATAAGATTTATGGTTTGGAAAGTTTTGAGAGGAACGATTTTGTAAAATAATCGTTTTATAAGTATTTAACTTATAATATGAACTTTTAGTTTATATTTGAGTTATAAACTGGAATAGGTTAATAAAGGAATTTATAAAAAAGGAAGTTTTTATAAATAAATAGAAATGGAATTTATAAACGTTGTTTATAAATTCGCAATGACTTATTTTGATAAGTAAATTGTTGTAACCTATTAATGGAGTTATATTCACGATTTTGACTGTGAATAATCCCTTGAAATAAAATGTATAAAAGAATGAAATTTATTAACGTAGTATATTCACGTTTTTGAATAGTGAATAATTCTTTTAAATAAAATGTATAAAAGGATGAAATGTGTTAACGTAGTATATTCACGTTTTTGAATAGTGAATAATATGTTAAAGAAATTGTTTTGAATGTGATATTTGAAACAGAATTAAAACGATCTAACAATGTTTTAAATGTGTTGAGATTCGAAACCATAGATTTCAACATTTATTGTTGAAGTAGACGTTTTCGAGAAATAGAAGGAGATGATGGACTATAACACTGTTGTTATAGTAAATGATTTCCGAAAGGAAATGTTTTGTATAGTATTGGGATTTATATATCATTTTAATTTCGAATCCCTGTACTAGTGATTTTGGGTTGTCGTAACGATGTTTTACGCAACATTCGTTTTGGCCCAAATAAATATGTTTAAAAGAATGATTTCCTTAAAGAATGAAATATATACTTAATTTCGATTTAAGTATATTGAATATTTTCCAAGTGTTGAAAATAAATAAAATTTGTGAATTACTTATTAAATAAGTATGGAATTGTTTTCCAATATGAAGTGATATTAGAATTTATCTTTTTGAAGATAAATTGAAAATGAATAATTGAAATCGAATATTCATCGATATTTTGGAATTATAAATTCACTAAGGAATTTATAAAGGAAGTGGAATTTGTCTAAAAAATAAATATTGATTTATTTTTGAAGTGTGAAATTTTATATGAATTTATAAAGGAAGTGGAATTTGTCTAAAAAAATAAATATTGATTTATTTTTGAAGTATTGAAATTATATATCTTGTAAAGATATTTTGTGAAATAAATAATTTGGAAAATTATTTGGAATCTGGTGATGTGTGCATATCCATTGATAGTTCAATAACCGACTATCAATATTTCCCTTTGAATGGGTAATTGATGTGATTTGTTTGAATGTGAATGCTACACTTATTTTTGAATAAGCGCTCACTATTCGGATTAACCGGGAAAGGACCATGGGGTCATATAACCCATTCCGAATATGTGATACGTCGTTGTGAATTTCATTTGAAGATCGGTGTTGAAGACCCGGTATTTGCGAGAGCGATAGGATGACCTGTCGATTGTCTCTGCACTGAGTTGCAGCGGTATAGAGACTCCCTAAGTGATGGGAAATCCGATCAGGATTGTGAATATCCGGATTGCAAGGACTTCTTTGTAAGTGCCTTCGGTTTTGTTCGATCCCGGAACAGACTTGTATGGATTGTGTGTCTGACATTACAAGTTGAGATATAAAGCCGATTTCTTTCAAATATATTTCTGTTGGTGGCGAAGAATTTATTCTTTTAGCTTAACACCCTTCTCTGAGACGTACGAGCTCAGAGGTTATATAGTTGAAGTTATCAGCGATATATTCCCAATTTGGTAATGTGACATGCTGAGTGTTGCTGAAATGATCATTGTGTTGATTATTGTGATAGGATCGTTTATTTGATCGTCTATCTTGGTGATCATTGTGTTGATCATTTGTTGACCCAAAGCATGGCTTTTGTATAAAGTATGTTTTTGTGGACGTGACTTCGTCGAACTTCACACCCCGGAAATGGTCAAAACAGGAAAGATGTGGCAAGGTTATGAGGGGTAGCACCCTTTAGGGTATGTACATTTCCTTCTGGATAGAGGTGGTATCATGGTATGGAGCCCAGATATTTAACCTATGTGGTTACTACGAATTTATTACTTTGTGGTTGTTGGTTTTCGGGATCCCGTGAGAAAGGTCGTTTACGATCGGGGAATGGCGTGCTCGTGTCAGTAGTTACCCAGTTAGGGGTAACCCGGCCTTGTGTTGGCAGAGTTCCGGTTTGGTTCTCGGGGATGTCTTTCCAGAGGCATTCTCATGTGGCAATGGGAAGTTCCTTGGCCTGACCATTTGTTGGAAATCCAATTCCCAATACGAAACTTGTACGGTATTAGCTGTAGAACCTATCATTCACTTATGGTGTCGCAACACTATTTGGATGGTAGCTATAGTAGGCATACGATAATGGTCGTATGTTGGCTAAGATTTATATTCTACTTTCAAAATAATTTTTCCTACACTATGCACTAGTAATAATATCAAATGTTATTTTAAATGCGTATCAAGCATCTTTGACTATCATAAGGAGAAATCTCCTCCGATTCTGCGTTTGCATTGTGTGTGTGTGCGGGAGGCCTTATGGTAGTCTCATTTTTAAAAGCATTGCGAATTGAATTTAAAAAATATTCCTCTATTTTGATTTTAAAGATAAATAAACTGTTTTGAGTTCTCACACCAGTCACATGACTGACGTGGAGTTTATTGTTTCCCTTCCTAAACTCTGGGTGCCCACCAATTTTCACACGGGCAGTCAAGAGTTAAGGTTTATCAGGATATTCTGGATATTCTGGAATTACTGGAGGCAAGCTGGATGGCATGGCGTATTACTTATATAGTATTTCTTTTTCCGCTGCACTATTGTTGTTGTATATTGTTGTACACTCTGATGATATGATGTAATGTAATGTGATGTAATGTAATAACTGATATAGTTCTTTGTTTAAAGATTATTCATTTATTATTATATATTGTTCCGCTGCGAATTGTGAGATTCTGTTATTGTTCTGTTGTTTGTTCTCCGTTCCGTTCTGTTTTTCTATCTCTTCTCTATTTTCTTCTTTCTGTTCTATCTTCTATTTTTCTTTTCCCTCTATCTTTTCTGCCTTTTTCTCTCTTTTTCTTTTCTTAAATTCTTTTTAAAAACCATAACATTTCGGGTTTTCGGCCTTCGATTTCTCGGCAGTCGATAAAGTGAGTGTCGATGTTGAATTTTCGAAAGTCGAAAATTTTCGAAACGTTACAGATATGCCCATATACTTTTTCTGTAAAGCAAGAAATAAAATATATGCACCTATGTACTTGTATATTTTCTGTGAGAAGAAAGTGTTAAAGCAAAAAAAAGGGAGACATAAAAATGACATAAAATGTAAATACAAGTCAGTATGCTTGTGTGGGTAAAAATAGAAAAAGGAGGTTTCCAAAAAAGAATAAAAGCATAAATAAAAACTGACTCACACATTTAGAAATTCTTGGGTAAGTAATTAAAGATAGCCATTTTCTGGAAAGGTAAATAAAGAAAAAAAAGGTTCTAACCATAATGGACTAAGGTGGCCTGGGTATTAAGGAGGAAAATGTGAAAATGCAAAAATGAAAAATGCATGAAGATGGTCAGGTCAGAAATGGAATTTTTTCTTGCCAAAACCTTAGTGGAAAAAGCATATAAACAATCAGCTTTGGCTAGAAAACCATTTTACCCCGAGTTACTCAAAAATAAAATAAGAAAGAAGATATTTAAAATGGAAAGAGAAACACACATACATAAGGATTTTCTGGGTCAAGAGAAGGTAGAACTTAGTTGAGTAACCTCACTAGATTCATGGCATTAAGACCTAAGTTGATGCAGCCACTTTTTATAGTGCCATCTACATATTGCTGGTTTTGAGGTATATGATTTTATCAATGCTCTTTGGATGTTTCTTTTTGGATCTGATATGATTTTATTATGGATGTTTTTGGGTGACCTTTGACTTGTTGAGATATTTGCCTTTGGATGTGCAACTTATCATTTCATTTTTCTCAGAAATGTTAAGGCCCAGAATTTTAAAAGTATGGAGAGGATATTCTCAACTGTTATAGATTTATGGCATGGGAAATCTTATCAAGGAAAATGTTGTGAGCTGCATTATACTTTATGTAAGTGCTGAGGCTTGAAAAAAAAGAAAGAAATTATGGGTGCAATAGAAATTTTCTAGGTGCTGAGCTCTTAATCAAATAAGAAAAAGAAATCACAAGAAAAAATTATGATTGAGCCAGATAATGAATCTGATTCAAACAGAGAGGCATGCAGATCAATATAACATGACATGCCATGCAATGCCTCTTTTACAGTTGAAAATATTCTTATATTTTACTCAAATCAAGTCATAATGTCCACATTTTTGGAAATAACTGTCTACTTAATTTCTCAGAAAATTATGCTAAAAAAAGTTATGGGTGTTTCCATGTTTGCAGTGACATGTTCACTTAGCTAATTGGTAATAGGATTTAAATCAATGCACTAGTAAATAAACTAGGGAAGGGAAGGCCAAGAAGGCTGCTGGAATGCTTGTTATATTTGATGTATGCAAGTCGACATATGGCTTGTTTAAGCCCTAAGATCTTTGTGTAACGATGTGAATTAGTTCATTACAATATGTCCCTGTGATTCCTTGATAGCAGATGAGGCAGGAATTTAAATTGAATTATACAACCTGCACATGAAGAGATAGGAATATGAATATTTCTTAGGTGGGTTGGTGTGGAACCATGATTGTTCCAGTGAATACACATGTTGCAGATTTATATTTATGATTGCAAGATTATGTATGCATGTGTGGGAATGATAGATGAAGTTATCATACCTGAGTCATTTTATTTATACAATGATAAAATAAGTGGTTGCAGAAATTTTTTCAAATAACAAGTCACTACACTTATATTCTCAGTTGCTTAATATCATGAATATATTGATGTTGCTCACACCAGATCATAGATCTGACCCTTATTTGCTCATGGCATTTGGGGGTGTCTCATTTTAAAATGAGGCAGCCACTATTGTTCTTGCAGGGAATACCAAGCTTAATGAAGAAGGAAAGGGGTATTGGCTAATGAGAATATGGATGTGCATGCTTGCAAATTTTAATAAGATCCTAAAATGATTTTATCTGCATGTATTCATGAGACAGTTGCGTTTGAACTTGATGATATGTAATGAACTTGTTGTGTTTGATTGAACTAGTTGTTCATATGTTGAATATTGCTATGCATTAAGGCTTTAAAATTAAAAGAAATATCTATGCTGAAAACAAGAAAAAAATATGCTAAGTATTAGATGTAAAAGCCTGGAAAAGAAATATACATATATGTATGTGAGCAATTGTTTTGCATAACTTATATTATGTATTAGTTAATTCTTGAGATATAGCAATAGCACTTTGTTTATAGAATAAAATCTGGATTTAACTAGAGGTAAACTTATAAATATTTAAGTTCTTTCTACTGTAATACTTTGTAAATAAGTTTAAGTCCTCTTTCTGAATCATTTCGAGAAAAGTAAATATTTTGCCAGGCTTCAGATATAATGCTATTGCTTTGAACAAGGGTCTGTTAGACCCAAGACACATGGGTTAACCAGCTTCAAATGAGTGAAGTTTTGGTTGATTATATTTGATTGTATTCTGAATGTAAAATACATTTCAAAAAGATTTACTTTATTTAGTAATTGTTTCACCACAACCAACTTTTAAAAGCCATAACAGACATGTAATCTGGACAGGTTTGCACTATCAAACCTGGAAGCACACATTGTTCTTTTAAATATTTTTAAGTTCAAATTCTTGTCACAGCAAAACTTATGCAAATACACAACTCACAATGTGTCATATAGGCTAAGATTGAAATAAACAAGCCATATAGATTGAATCAAAATAAGAAGGTTTCTAGAAAATACATAAGTGGAAAAATGATAAGTGAATATATCATTTTTCTGGTCTTGTCCAAATATTAATATATTTGAACTATATAAAAAAAAACTAAGAATCCCAAATACTTTGAGATTTCTCTGCTAAGATAAATTGACAGCAAATTTATAAATTAGAATGACCAAATCCATATGAATTAAAATTAAATATGCACAGGATTTACTAATATATTACAAATGTTCAAAAGAATAGGGTATTTTAACTGTGGACAGATTCATTTATATCCAAAATCAAACAACATGCTCTTATTTAACAAATGGAATTAAAAACATACTCTGACTTTAAACAAGAGGAACATATACATCCTCATATCTATGTGTATATCTTTCGGAATAAACTGATATATTTATATTGGTAGAAAATTTTGAATCATGGGTGAATTGTTTGAAAAGAAAATGACTCTGAGAGTTCAAAGGAAGTTTAAATTAAACTTAGAGGTGATTATATATATATATATATATATATGGGCATTCAAATTAAATGTGTATGTGTATGTAAAAAAAAATCCTTGAGAAATTAAGGTGGAAATTGTGAGGGCCATTTCAGACTTACTCTTTCGTGCTCCTTGTGGTGAACTTCTTATTTTGAATTTTCTTTTGTGTTGATATGCTTTTATGGTTGTTACTATTTATTTTCTTCTTAAGTATTGCGAGGACGCAATTTTTTTAAGGAGGGGGAGTCTGTAACAACCCGCATATTTATCGATTGTATATTTAAATAATTTTATTTAAATATTTCATCGTTAGTCGGATTATGGTCCGAAAGCTACTTTTTGCAAACAGTCGAATTGGGACACGAGACCCCTTCCATTAAGTTCAAAATGCCGTTTGCAACCTTTTTGAGTATAAGCTTCGATATTTTTGGAGTAAGTTGATTTTTGATACTTTTTCTAAAGGGCTTTGGGTTTGGGTTCAGCCCATTTGCCAAATTCTGGTTATATCAACCCAACCCCTCTCCACTTCTCTTCATTCATTCCTCATTTCCTAACTCTCTCAAGCTCAAGAGAATAATGGGGGAAAAGATTGGAAATTAGAATTCCTAAGCCCTAGTTCCTTTGCAAACTAAAATTCTTGCTCCAAAATCAAAGAGAAGCCATTGGTAAGCCTTCTCTTCATCTTTTCCAACTCTTTCTCTCTTTAATTTCCGAAAATTACTAAACCTAATTTAGGAAATGTTTCACTTTTAAGCTTAGATTCAAGCTTCTTGTGTTGAGATTGAAGTGTGGTTGATCTTTCCTTCTGTTCAAGCTTCTCCTTTATTGATTTTGTGAAAAGGTGAGATTTTTATCTCACATCTATGCTTATATCTATCTTTGAATGTTGGGTATGAATTCCTAACACTTATTCATGTGCATTTTCTTTTGATTTGGATTGAATTGGTGAATATCCCAATTTTTAGTGTTTTGGGTTCAAATCTTTAAAAATCCTAACTTTGATGTTTGAACATGTTTTTGGTGATGCATCGAGGAGCCAATAGGACCGGGTAGCCGATGGGCGTAATCCCCTAACGTCCGTGCTCGACCGGTTGCGAATGGAGTGAGTTTGCACTTCAATTAATAGTGTTAAAAATGTAGGAATTGCAGTTCGGTCGACCGAACTCTCTGAGTCGGTCGACCGAAGATGTAGCCGAAACATTTCTGGCCTATTTTCGGTCGACCAACTCAGTGGTTCAGTCGACCGACCTGCTCCAATTTCCCTGTTTGCCTATTTATGCTTGTTTTGCTTTGTTTTTCCAATTGTTAATCGATTCTTCTTCTCCGATTAGTTGTTATCACCTTTGTCAACTTTGATAACTTCTATTTTTGTAATTTTTTGGGTGTTTCCACTTTGACGGATTCAATATCGATTTCTTTGGATTTTATTCACGTCTTCGTATGTGAATTTTAGTGATTGATTGTTCCGACAATCGTTTTTGTGATTTGTCACTTTAAAAATATAAAGGTTTTCTATACTAGTAGTAAATATCAAAATTCTTTCATCAAAACGATTTCAACACTATTTTATTGCAAAGCTCATTTCTTAAACCGTTTTCTAATCTATTAGTATATACAAACCTTTACCTCACTCGCATGAGAAATCTAATTAAACGGCTTAGTAAAACATGTGATATGAAATGCTAGAGTTTGCTTCGTCGGTTAATTTTTGGCCTTGTTCGATTGAATCTCTTGTGAAAATTTTCGAGTGGAAATCTACAATCTGTTCGTAAATATTTAAGTTAAGCTAGTGGTTATGGGACATGAAGCTAAACTCATATATTTACTGCCTCAGTGTAATTTACACTTAACCTCGAGTGGAAGTCTACAATTTGTTCGTAAATAATTAAGTTAAGCTAGTGGTTATAGGACACGAAGCTAAACTCATTTATCTACTAGCTTAGTGTAATTTACACTTATCGATCAATGATGATCATTTTGTGATTTATACTAGCAGTGTGTGATGTCTCTTTGTCTACAAGGGAGACTAAACCCCGCTTTTAGTGGAGCTCGGCTTGGTGGGGTAGCGACCCATGGTCTTTGGGCCGTTTTAGTGGAGCTTCGGGTCATGGTCTTCGGGCCGTTTTAGTGGAGCTTCGACTCATGGTCTTCGGGCCGTTTTAGTGGAGCTTCGGCTCATGGTCTTCAGGCTGTTTTAGTGGAGCCTCGGCTCAAAATTAATGGTTAGCAACCATGGAATAGCTTTCCGTTTTGTGATACATGTGTTGGTGAGTTTTCATGCTCCCGTTCTAGTGACAGGCCTCTTTCCCTTTTTTGTGATTTCTGGATTTATATTGATTGATTTCTAGAATTTGTGTTTCACCAATTTTCGTGATTTGCATTGATAAGCTTTATCAACTATTGTACATTGGTGAATTTTTGTTTCATTAACTTTTTGTGAATAAAAATATAGAGTATGACATTCCTTTTTATCTTTGAGAAGATTCTTGTGATATTGATTAATCTCTTGTTGATTTTCAGTTACATACTTATCGTAGTATGATATTATGGTTTTTATATGTTTATGTCATATCTCTTATTCTATGTCATTACATCCGATATATATGGCTAGACTGATCCGTTTATTATTTTCTTATTAAATAATACCTGGGTCAGACCGAGATGTTACGGGTGCTTCCACTTGACTCCACTTCTGGTGTTTACTATTCTGACTTTTGCCTAACTACTTAGATTAGTAGTTCATTTTGTTGTATGCATTTGAGATATAGACTCTATGATGTATACTTATTTTCTTGTGTAGCACTTGTAACTATTCTTTTGTTATATTTTGGGTCTTGTTTGACCACTACTCTGATGTACACTTCTAATGTGTAATATTCATATCTTTTTCCGCCTTTGTGATATGAATTATCTGTGACTGATTTGTGTTATGTTTATTTCTATATTTGTTTCCGAAGATATTATAGCCACTGTGTAGTAGCTTTGAGTTTGTATCGGCATGTCGGATTTCCTCTTGAAAAGAATGCAAGTTATATTTTATCCGGCATATCGATGCTCGCACAAAGCCATTACACGGATGGTCGCTCCTCAACAGCCTTATTCTCCGTGCTAGTTGACGGCATTACACCGTAGTGTCCTTGCCTAGCATGGGTATAAAGGTGCGGCTTAACATATTTCTTACCTTGTAAATACTATCTTCGATGTTTAATCGGAGAGGCAACATTTCTGATTGAATGTATTAAGCTATTAGTGAAACTAATGGATAAACCCTATAAGGGTTTTGTAGTGAATGCATTGTTAATCATAAAGCTCGCTCAAGAATGCAGGTATGAAAGAAGGCATGCGAAAGCATTATAGAAGCTTTGCAAGAATTGAAATAAAGGGTTCCACCATGGTTCAAAAGTGGGGTTTCGAAGACATTGAAGTAGCTTCCGAAGAGATTAGATTGGTACTTCAAACATCAGATGCTTCTGCAGGTATTAAATGAAGTATGGGATTCCAAAGGAGTCGAAATGGGTTAAGACCTCCATTTCTCTTTAGTTGATCCTTCCGAAATAGTTGCTTCTGTATATGTAAAAGAGTTTCGCATGTGTTAAAAATACCTATCGAAGGAGAAGGTTATTCTAAAACATCCCTTTTGAAAGCGTGGTTTTGCAAAGATTAGCCTTTTGAATCAGCTAAACCCTTCCACAAGTACTAGGAAGATTTCACATGTGACTTGTATTGCTTCCACAAGCATCGGAAGATGGGATCCACATTAACCAAGGGGATAACTTTCGAAAGCCACCTTCATAACCATCAACCTGTCCACCCAAAAGCCTCCTCCATTGTGAGTGAACTTTCGCAATGATCTGTCTGCCACGATAAAATCCTTTCGAGTCCATCAAAAATGCCCATCCTCACTCATTCAAGTAGCAACCTACCAAGTTAACTGTGATGACCCGGAATTTTGAGCAATACCAATTTAACAATCTGTATTAATATTTAAATTGATTTGATAAATTTTCTTTTATAATTGTAATTTAAATTGAAAAAAATTTATTCTTTTATAAACAAATAAATATTTAATTGGTAAATTTTATCTTTTAAAAAGTTAATAAAATATTTTCTATTTATAATATAGACATTTGTATATATTTTAAATAAAAAAAGCTTTGGTTTAAATTTGATAAATAAAATCATGATTTCAAATTCTAATATATTTTGGTAATTTGGAAATTATGATTAAATATAATATGAAACTTAAAAAAAAATTAATAAATAATTATATAGTTTTAAAATACATAAGATAAATGTTAATTGTACAAAATATTTCAAAGCTTAAGTTTAAGTTTAAATAAGATTAACATAAAAGTTTTTTTTCTTTTTAAATATTGCTTAATAAGTATGATTAGAAATTTTAAATATAAAATTTGAAATATAATTTACATATGATCATTAATTCATTTAGTAATATAAGTAAATTATAAATAAAGAAATAATTTCTTGTATAAATTATTTTAAATTAGCAAATTGTTATTTTCAAAAGACAATAATAATGTGTTATTTTTATAAATAGATTTTAAAGAAAATTTAATTTTTATTTTCAAATTTTGATATGTTGTTGATTTTAAATTGGATTCTGAATTTAATTTGAATTGGGATTTAAAATTAAAATTCAAAAGTTATATACTTTAAAATGTTTTAATTTAAAATATATGTATAAGATTTTATTTGTGTATAATTTGATTTATTATATTATTCTTTAAAAAAATTTAAATATATACATTTAAATAAGGGTTGAAAGCTTTTATTTACTTTAAAATAAATAAAAATAAGTAAAATTACTTATAAGACAAATGTTAATATATTAAGTGGTTTGAGTGGCAAATGTTAATAAGTAAACTATTATAATGACAAGTGTTAAGATGTGGAACAAGTGTTATTTTAATTTTTGATTTTTCTTTTTATTTTTAATAAATCACGTTTCATATACATATAAACATAGGCTTCTTCCCTTCTATACTTTTTCTATCCTCCTCATTTCAAAAGGCTAGGAACTTCAGCCCGTAAAAAAAAATTAAGCCTGCAAATTTTCTCAAAGTTAATTAGAAATTAATACATCATTCCTCAAACCAGAAACAAAATTAAAACCTATACAAATTCCTCAACAAAACAGTGAATCAAACACATCTCAACCAAAATCAATATCCTATAATTTATTTTCAAAATCAAACCTGAGATCTTCAAAAACTAGAACCAAAAATCTAAGAATTACAACCATGTAAGTATTCTTCAAGTTCAAACTAAAACCCTGTAATCATCTTCCAAAAATCCAAGCCAAACCTGTAAGTATTTTTCAGAAGCCTGTAACCCTCACAAATATCAAGCCTGCAACAACATTTTTTGAAGTTCAAGTAAAAAGAAAAACCTGGAGCATAGTTTATCAAGCAAGCTATCCAGCAATCCAAACGTTCCAATTTTCAAATCAAAAGTTATTTCAAAAATATGGGTTCTCTGTTCATCATTTTTCCGGGGAGTAAATTTTATTTTAAAAACAGTTTTGAAAAATCTATGATTAACTTGTTTTATGTGACAATTTGTGACGATGTGCATATGTTTATATGTTTGGAGGTGAATGCATGTTTGTATATAAATCTGTGAATATTGCTCTGTGTGTTTACAGGATTGATCAATTAATAAATTCGATATCTCACCATAAATTCAATATTAGATTTTGATTTGTGAACGAAAGATGTTTGAATTTATGCAACATTTTTCCTAAAAATAATTTCGAGAATTTTATATTAGCAGTGATCTCAAAAACATGAAAATATCAGTAAATACCTTCACATATGTTAAAGGCCAAGTAGGTTAATTTCAAATTCTGATTATATAAACTGATATGTTAAGCAAAATGATGAATTTTGGTATTTGAATCTCGATTTTTAAGCCTGTATGCATTGGGTTATTCTGAATTGATCAATTTGGGCTTCATCGTCGATTGTAGTCAATCGGTAGTATGGGAAGAGACGAATTTAAGGCTGGAGGTGGATAGGATGTAGGGGAAGTGGGGGAAAATGGTTAGGGATTTTTCCGATGGGCAAGGCGTTGGATCAGAGGTGAATTCGGCTTAAGGCCCGGTGAGTAGCGGCGATATTATCGGAGTTCGTGCGACATTGGTGAAGGACCGAAAGCGTTCACGAGTGGTTGGACGGTTGCGTAGGCTTGTGACGCTGCTTGGAGCAGAAGGGTGTGAACTCCGGTGGGCAATGTTGTCGCCGGTGAGTGGTTTTGGCCAGTGGGGTTGATTCCCGATTTTGATCTGATGACTCAATTCCGAGTCGAGATGAAATCGTGATGTTTAGATGGTCGTGGATGATGTCGAGATCGTTATTGACTTGTTGGAGGCCTAGAAGTTGGCCGAAGTTGGCGAAGATGGCCGCGCACGTGCATTGTGCCCATTGATGTATCAGGGTTGTTTCTGTGTTTAGGGTAGAAATCTTTTTCCCGAGTTAATTTTCGAGCGTTTCTGTGATATGCTCGAAGCTATTGAAGTTTGCGGGAGAAGTTATTTTCGAGTTTTGGTTCAAAGATCCAACATGTTTTACTGAAGGGGGACTCGGGGTTGTTCTCGAGTAATTCGAGTGTGTGCCTTTTCCAGGTTTTAAAACCTGTTAGAATTTTAAAATTTTAAAATTTAAAAGCAGATTTTCAAACAAAGTTTAAACCACTTTTAAAGTATGGATTCAAATCTGTTTTTATATCCTATTTTTAAAATAAATAAAGTTTAAGAAAATTTAATTGTTTAATCAACTTTAAAATGTTTAAAGTATATTTTAAATGATTTGAATTTAAAATGAATTTGGTTTTAAGACTCTTGAAATTTCTTTTATAAGATAAGTATTCTTTGACATGTGATTGAAAAGGTTTTCTTTTTAAATTATTTTTAAACTTTGTTAAAGTTTAATTTGAATTCATTTTAAATCTTAAATTTGAAATGAAATTTAAAAGTAAATTTAAAAGTAAAAATATTTTCAAATGCATTTGTAAATGGTTATTAAGTCATTAATAAGAAGAATATTTTATCTTATAGTTAATTAAGATTTAATGATTTGGGATAAATTATATTATTAAGGGAATCAAAGAATAATTAATTAATTTAATTTATTAATGATTTGGATTGATTAATTTTGTAATTAAGGGTTTTAAATTAATTAATTATGGTTCAAGATTTTTTATTTGAGGAATAATTAATTTGTAATTAAGAATCATTAATTAGGTAAGATTAGATTTTTAATTAATGATTAGAAATTAATTAATCAAGTAATTAAAGATTAATTAAGTTTCAGTTGAGCACTTAATTAATTAAGCAATTAACGATTAATTAATTTGTGATTAATAATTAATTAAATTAATAATGATTAATTAAAGATTAATTACTTTAGGGAAGTAATTAAACAGTTGTTAATGGTTAATGAAGATCATTAACTG
Organism: Allium cepa; assembly: GCA_030765085.1. NCBI lineage: Eukaryota > Viridiplantae > Streptophyta > Magnoliopsida > Asparagales > Amaryllidaceae > Allium > Allium cepa. The sequence goes on along the minus strand of CM060938.1, from coordinate 726,353,976 downwards.
AGGATTATTAAATAATTAATTAACGTGATTAATTTTAATAATTAATTATATTAATTAATTAAAGATAATCATTGTGGAATTTGTTAAGTATAATTACTAAATGAAAGTAATTAAAGGAATTAATTACTCAATATCATTAATTAGAGTAATGTGATTAGTTTAAGTTAATTAATTTAATCTAATCACTGGATGATTGGTTAAGCATAATTACTTAATGTAATTAATGAAGAATAATTACTTAGTGAAGTAATTAGTGAATAATTATAGGATATAATTAATTGAAGAATGATAGTAGCTTTGGGTTTAATTACTTAGTGTAATTAATGAAGAAGGATAATTACTTAATGAAAGTAATTAAGAATTAATTACTTAGTGTTATTGATTTGAGAATTGATTAAAGTTATTTGAAGATAATTAAGTGATGTAATTAATTAAGAATAATTAAGTATTAGCTGTAATTAATCAAGGTTGATTAATGAATAAAGATTAATTATTAAATATGATTAATAATTAATTAGGAAGTAATTAAGAGATCATTAATTAATGTAATTAATGATGTAACTAAGGATTGATTAATTAATGGATAATTGATCAATAATAAGTGATTATAAAGTAATTAAATAAATGTAATTAATTAAGGATTAATGTAATTAATTATAATTAATTAATTAATGAAGTAATTAAAGGTTAATTACTGTTTTTGGTTGAGGATAATTAATTTGTGAAATTAATTAAAGGATAATTACTTGAATGTAATTAAAGGATAATTAATCAAGGATGATTAATCAAGGGGATTAAATAGAGGTTAATTAATTAATTGATTGATTTGTAATTAATTAATGGTTATATAAGCAGGATTTATAGAATGAAGTAATTAATTTAATTTACTTTAAATTAATTTGTGATGGAATAATTAATTTAATTCAATTTAAATTAATTATAAAGGGTGTGATTATTAATCCTTGTTTATATATGGATGGTAAAGATTTCCTTGAATGGTTTGAAACTCAGATATGAGATAAATAATGTTGTGTGATATGGATGCTTTGGTTGCATTGTAATGATAATATGAATTATCTATTGGTGATGATAATATAGATTATCAATTTGTGATGATAATATGGATTATATGTTTATGATGATAATGTTGATTATCTATTGTGATGATGTGAATTATCTATCTGTGTGTATATAGATAATTAAATTGAATTGTTTTAAACCAAAAACAACTTGGAGCTAAAAGATACGTTTTGGATTTCGATGAGATCGGGATCGGGTTTCCATAATTGGATATCCGAAAACCACATCGATCCAAATTAATGATAGGTCGTGAATCTCAAGTAAAGATGAAGATTCAGAGTGCAAGGATTATCATCGTTAACTCTAAGGGTGATTCCAAAATGAGTGTAACGAGATAATGCCTTCATTTTCGTTCGAACCCGGAACAAACTAGTATGGATTGAATGCTTTCAGAACATCGTCTGGTGGACGATGAGCATTCTAAGATAGATATGTTCTATAAAGGTAATCGTAGCCTCAAGCCTCATCAACCGGGAATGGCTAAAAAAAGGGAGGTGCAGCAAGGCTAAGTGGGTCATGCCCAAGTAGGACAAGATTTTCCCCGTCTAGAAGTCCCTTTTTATTCGGCTGTGTGGGCAGTTGGGTCGCGGCCAACTGCGGGGTTGTTTGCTTCGGGAATGTCCAGTAAGGGATGGTTCCGGCCTTGTGTTGCAGGGGATTGGGAGTAATCCTCAGTACGGTGAACTAGGCCCCGTACTGTGATGGGCAGTACCCTAGTAGCCCTGCCATTGTATGGAATCCAAAATCCAATAAGTGCCAAAGGTTTTGATTGTATTACCGACTTTTGTGGCTAGTAGCTGGAACTTAATCACGTAACAATTTCATCTATTTCATATTTACTTGAAAACCGTGGACCTATTATTATATCACCGGTTTTCCTATCAAATGTTTTGGTTAGCGTAAGATAAAAACTTTTCCATGTTTATGTGTGGGAAGTCTTACGTGATACTTTTTGTTTCAAAGGTTTTTCAAAGTTAAGAAACTTTAATCCCGTTTACTCACACTAGACCCATGTCTGACCCAAGTGTTTATTTTTTATTTTATTAAACTCTTGGGTACTCATATTATGCATGAGTAGTCGAGGGATTCAGGTTAGCATTGACGAATTGTGGAGGAGCAATGAAGCAGGAGGCATCTGAGTTGTAGTTATCTAGTATTCCGTTGTGAAGGTTTGAGTAGTTTCCTTGTATTGTATTGAGTTGTAATAACTAGACAGGCGTTTATAACAGTCTAGTATGTGATGTATAATCTGTGTAACTCTGATAATGGTTGTATACTATGAAATACTTGTGTTATTAATATAATTTATTCGTTCCACTGTTGAGATTCTGATGTTGTTCTTCTTTCTTCTCTATCTTTCTATTCTCTATGCCTTTCTTTCTTAATCCATGATGCGTCTTTCTGTGCTTAGGAAGACGGGTCGTGACAGTTGGTATCAGGGCACTAGGTTGAGTGAATACCTAGGCTTTGGAGTGTTTTTCTTTCTTGAGAGAGCGTATTTGTAATTTTGATATATATATTTATTTCTACCTATTTGTTGGGTTACCTGTTCGGGTTTTCCAATATATGTTATAAAGGTAGATAAGGTAGTGGTGTGTGTAACACGACTACTACCATTGGTTGGAGGTTGGAAGTGTATCTGTCGAGACTGTAGACCTAATACCGTCTCGTGTGAGCTTTGCTGTGGTGAAAGGATTTCATCGATCTCTGAAGGAAATCTGTTAAGGTTTGGTGTCTATCTTTGAAGATGGATGAGTAAAGTTTGGATCTGTTAGTTGGCAGAAGTGAGTAATGATATCTTGATGCCTCAGAATGTGGTAGATGTGTGATGAGATGTAGTGATAATGGATGTTTTCGAAGATGTATTCTTTGGAACAAGGTTAAGGAAGTGTATCTGCTTCGGTGTTGTGGCTGGGTCCAGCAGGGTGTTTCTGTTTGCTTTAAGGTCTGAGTTCCCCGAAGAGCATTGGATTAGGATGTCTTTGGGTATCTGTGTCAGCAATACAGCTCGGAGTATTCTGTCTGCCAGCAAGAAGGTCTTCTGGTCAGCAGTTTTCCGAGGTGAAGTTCAGAAGCAGCAGAGTGGATCTATTTCTTCGATGGATTGGCTAGATAAGCGTAAGCTGTTCTGATTGGTAAAAAAAAGAACAGTTTTCTTTGGATATTAGGCTTGGTTAATCGCAAAAGAGACTTGCGATAGTTTGAGTGTTCTTTTGAGTTATTGAAGATTTTTCTGGATGTCTTCTGGGAAGACAGAAGTTTGTCTGCATCTGGAGATTAAGTTTTCTTATCGACTGGATTCCAGGAGTGATTTCGGTAGTTCAACTCAGTAGAAGAATGGTTCCTTGAGATAGAGTTTGGAGAAGCAGCTCAGGTTATGGGGGAACTTCTGAGTTTCTTTATGGATCTATTGAACCATATTCTGGGATGTGTTGTCCAGATTGTGCTCGTGTTCATCATCAGCATTTCTCTTCTACTCCAGATCAGAGCTGTGTAGTGGAAGTAGTTTGAGAGTGCATCTGTTTTGTCTTTTCCGAAAAGAAGAAGTAAGATCAGTCTTCTGATGTTTGTGGAATAGGGGTTGTGTTCTTGATTTGGATTGATTGTGGGAGGATCATTTTGTTGAGTTGTCTTGATCCAGATTGTTTCTTGAGATATCAGCAAGGGTTGAGCTGATTATGGAGGATGTAGGCAGCCCAGAATCGTCCGAAGAGTTTTGTGGATAAGAGACGGAGAAATTTAGATTCTGGAGTTGGAGATTTGATTTTGGATAAGTTTTCTACGATCCAAGGAGCTATAAGTTTTGGGTAAAACTGGAATGCTAGCTCCGAGGTGTTTTGGATCTCTTCTGTGTTTTGGTAGGATAAGCGCTTTGGTTTTCAAGAGTTGAATTGCCAGTTTGGGTAACCGAGATTCGATGTGTTTCACGTATCTCTGAGGAGTACGTGTATCTCTGGTTGTGGAACCAGCTGTTCCGGAAGGTTTGGTGGTTGAGTCAGACTTGAGTGTAGTCTGATATCCAATTTAGATTTGTAGATCTAGATGAGTAGTAGCTCTATAGCTTAGTATTGTTGATTGTTTAATCTGTAGAGCGAGTATTCCTGTATTTATACCTAGGAAACTCTAGGAAATTTTATCCAGAATTTTGCCTGGATAGTTAGATTTGTTTGATTGGATGAATTGGTTGCCATGGTTATTAGCATATGATTAATATATGCTTGTGTTTTAAAATTAAATCTTTAATAAGATTATTAAATTACCTTTGCTTTTAAATTTCGGGGACGAAAATCTCTTAAGGGGGGAGGAATGTGATGACCCTGAATTTTGAGCAATGTCAATTTAATAATCTGTATTAATATTTAAATTGATTTGATAAATTTTCTTTTATAACTGTAATTTAAACTGAAAAAAAATTAATTCTTTTATAAACAAATAACTATTTAAATGGTAATTTTTATCTTTTAAAAATTTAATAAAATATTTTCTATGTATAATATATATACTTGTATACATTGTAAATAAAAAAAAGCATTGGTTTAAAATTTGATAAACAAAATCATGATTTCAAATTCTAATATATTTTGGTAATTTGGAAATTATGATTAAATATAATATGAAAGCTAAGAAAAATATTTAATAAATAATTATATAGTTTTAAAATACTTACGATAAATGTTAATTGTTTAAAATATTTTAAAGCTTAAGTTTAAGTTTAAATAAGATTAACATAAAAGTTTGTTTTTCTTTTTAAATATTGCTTGATAAGTATGATTAGAAATTTTAAATATAAAATTTGAAATATAATTTACATATGATCATTAATTCATTTCTAATATAAGTAAATTATAAATAAAGAGATAATTTCTTGTATAAATTATTTTAAATTAGCAAATTGTTATTTTCAAAAGACAATAATAATGTGTTATTTTTATAAGTAGATTTTAAAGAAAATTTAATTGTTATTTTCAAAATTTGATATGTTGTTGATTTTAAATTGGATTCTGGATTTAATTTGAATCTGGATTTAAAATTAAAATTCAAAAGTTATATATTTTAAAATATTTGAATTTAAAATATATGTATAAGATTTTATTTGTGTATAATTTGATTTAATATATTTTCTTTAAAAAAATTTAAATATATACATTTAAATAAAGGACGAAAGCTTTTATTTACTTTAAAATAAATAAAAATAAGTAAAATTACTTATAAGACAAATGATAATATATCAAGTGGTTTGAGTGACAAGTGTTAATAAATAAACTATTATAATGACAAGTGTTAAGATGTGGAACAAATGTTATTTTAACTTTTGATTTTTCTTTTTCTTTTTAATAAATCACATTTCATATTTATATAAACATAGGCGTCTTCCCTTCGATACTTTCTCTATCCTCCTTATTTCAAAAGGCTAAGAACTTCAGCCTGTAAAAAAAATTTAAGCATTCAAATTTTCTCAAAGTTAATCAAAAATTAATACATCATTCCTCAAACCTGAAAAAAAATTAGAACCTGTACAAATTTCTCAACAAACCAGTGAATCAAACACCTCCTTAACCAAAATCAATATCCTATAATTTATTTTCAAAATCAAACCCGAAATCTTCAAAAACTAGAACCAGAAATCCAAGAATCACAACCTTGTAAACATTCTTCAAGTTCAAACTAAAATCCTGTAATCATCTTCCAAAAATCTAAGCCAAACCTATAAGTATTTTTCATAAGCCTTTAACCCTCTCAAATATCAAGCCTGCAACAACATTTTTCGAAGTTCAAGTAAAAAGAAAAACCTGGAGCATAGTTTATCAAGCAAGCTATCCAGCAATCCAAACTTTCCAGTTTTCAAATCAAAAGTTATCTCAAATATAAGGGTGCTCTGTTCACCATTTTTCAGGTGAGTAAATTTTATTTTTAAAACAGTTTTGAAAAATCTACGATTAACTTGTTTTATGTGACAATTTGTGACGATGTGTATATGTTTATATGTTTGGAGGTGAATGCATGTTTGTATATAAATCTGTGAATATTGCTCTGTGTGTTTACAGGATTGATCACTTAATAAATTCGATATCTCTCCATAAATTCAATATTAGATTTTGATTTGTGAACGAAAGATGTTTGAATTTGTGCAACATTTTTCCTAAAAATAATTTCGAGAATTTTATATTAGCAGTGATCTCAAAAACATGAAAATATCAGTAAATACCTTCACATATGTTAAAGGCCAAGTAGGTTAATTTCAATTTCTGATTATATAAACTGATATGTTAAGCAAAATGATGAATTTTGGTATTTGAACTCGATTTTTAAGCCTGTATGCATTGGGTTATTCTGAATTGATCAATTTGGGCTTCATCGTCGATTGTAGTCAATCGGCAGTATGGGAAGAGATGAATTTAAGGCTGGAGGTGGATAGGATGTAGGGGAAGTGGGGAAAGATGGTTAGGGATTTTTCCGATGAGCAAGGCGTCGGATCAGAGATGAATTAGGGCTTAAGGACTGGTGAGTAGCGGCGATATTATCCGAGTTTGTGCGACTGGACCGAAAGCGTTCGTGAGTGGTTGGACGGTTGCGTAGGCTTGTGACGCTGCTTGGAGCAGAAGGGTGTGAACTCCGGTGGGCAATGGTGTCGCCAGTGAGTGGTTTTGGCTAGTGAGGTTGATTCCAGATTTTGATCCGATGACTTAATTTCTAGTCGAGATGAAATCGCGATGTTTAGATGGTCATGGATGATGTCGAGATCGTTATCGACTTGTTGGAGGCCAGGAAGTTGGCCGGAGTTGGCGAAGTTGGCCGTGCACGTGCACCGTGCCCATTGATGTATCTGGGTTATTTTCATGTTTGGGGAAGAAAGCTTTTTCCCGAGTTTGGGGAGAAGTTATGTTCGAGTTTTGGATCGAAGATCCTTCGTGTTTGAATGAAGGGGGACTCGGGATTGTTCTCGAGTAATTCGAGTGTGTGCCTTTTTCCAGGTTTTAAAACCTGTTAGAATTTTTAAATTTTTAAATTTGAAAGCTGATTTTCAAACAAAGTTTAAACCAATTTTAAAGTATGGATTCAAATTTGATTTTGTATCCTAGTTTTAAAATAAATAAAGTTTAAGAAAATTTAATTATTTAAACAACTTTAAAATGTTTAAAGTATATTTTAAATGATTTGAATTTAAAATGAATTTGGTTTTAAGACTCTTGAAATTTCTTTTATAAGATAAGTATTCTTTAACATGTGATTAAAAAGTTTTCTTTTTAAATCATTTTTAAACTTTGTTAAAGTTAAATTTAAATTCATTTTAAATCTTAAATTTGAAATGAAATTTAAAAGTAAATTTGAAAGTAAAAATGTTTTCAAATGCATTTGTAAATGGTAATTAAGTCATTAATAAGAAGAATGTTTTATCCTATAGTTATTAAGATTTAATGATTTAGGATAAATCAAATTATTAAGGGAATTAAAGAATAATTAATTAATTTAATTTATTAATAATTTGGAATAATTAATTTAGTAATTAAGGGTTTTAAATTAATTAATTAAGGTTCAAGATTAATTATTTAAAGAATAATTAATTTGTAATTAAGAATCATTAATTAGGTAAGATTAGATTTTTAATTAATGATTAGAAATTAATTAATCAAGTAATTAAAAGATTAATTAAGTTTCAGTTAAGCACTTAATTAATTAAGTAATTAAAGATTAATTAATTTATGATTAATAATTAATTAAATTAATAATGATTAATTAAAGAATAATTACTTTAGGGAAGTAATTAAACAGTTGTTAATAGTTAATGAAGATCATTAACCGGGGATTATTAAATAATTAATTAATGTGATTAATTTTAATAATTAATTATATTAATTAATTAAAGATAATCATTGTGGAATTTGTTAAGTATAATTACTAAATGAAAGTAATTAAAGGAATTTATTACTCAATATAATTAATTGGAGTAATGTGATTAGTTTAAGTTAATTAATTTAATCTAATCACTGGATGATTGGTTAAGCATAATTACTTAATGTAATTAATGAAGAATAATTACTTAGTGAAGTAATTAGTGAATAATTACAGGATATAATTAATTGAAGAATGATAGTAGCTTTGGGTTTTATTACGTAGTGTAATTAATAAAGAAGGATAATTACTTAATGAAAGTAATTAAGAATTAATTACTTAGTGTAATTAATTTAAGAATTGATTAAAGTTATTTGAAGATAATTAAGTGATGTAATTAATTATTAATGTAATTAATCAAGGTTGATTAATGAATAAAGATTAATTAAAGATTAATTATTTAAAATGATTAATAATTAATTAGGAAGTAATTAAGGGATCATTAATTAATGTAATTAATGATGTAACTAAGGATTGATTAATTAATGTATAATTGATCAATAATAAGTGATTATAAAGTAATTAAATAAATGTAATTAATTAAGGATTAATGTAATTAATTATAATTAATTAATTAATAAAGTAATTAAAGGTTATTACTATTTTTGGTTGAGGATAATTAATTTGTGAAATTAATTAAAGGATAATTACTTGAATGTAATTAAAGGATAATCAAGGATGATTAATCAAGAGGATTAATTAGAGGTTAATTAATTAATTGATTGATTTGTAATTAATTAATGGTTATATAAGCAGGATTTATAGAATGCAGTAATTAATTTAATTTACTTTAAATTAATTAGTGATGGAATAATTAATTTAATTCAATTTAAATTAATTATAAAGGGTGTGATTATTAATCCTTGTTTATATATGGATGATATAGATTTCCTTGAATGGTTTGAATCTCAGATATGAGATAAATAATGTTGTGTAATATGGGTGCTTTGGTTGCATTGTGATGATAATATGAATTATCTATTGGTGATGATAGTGTAGATTATCAATTTGTGATGATAATATGGATTATCTTTTTATGATGACAATGTTGATTATCTATTGTGATGATGTGAATTATCTATCTGTGTGTATATAGATAATTAAATTGAATTGTTTTATACTTAAAACAACTTGGACCTAAAAGATGCGTTTTGGATTTTGATGAAACCAGGATCGGGTGTCCATAATTGGATATCCGAAAACCACATCGATCCAAATTAACGATAGGTCGTGAATCTCGGGTAAAGATGAAGATTCAGAGTGCAAGGATTATCGTCGTTAACTCTGAGGGTGATTCCAAAATGAGTGTAACGAGATAATGCCTCCGGTTTCGTTCGAACTCGGAACAAATTGTATGGATTGAATGCTTTCAGAACATCGTCAGGTGGACGATGAGCATTCTAAGGTAGATGTGTTCTATAAAGGTAATCGTAGCCTCAAGCCTCATCAATCAGGAATGGCTAAAACAGGGGAGGTGCAGCAAGGCTAAGTGGGTCATGCTCAAGTAGGACAAGATTTTCCCCTGTCTAGAAATCCCTTTTTATTCGGCTGTGTGGGTAGTTGGGTCGCGGCCAACTGCGGGGTTGTCTTGTTCGCTGTGCAGTTAAAGCGCTCGGCAGATTCAAAGCGGTGGAGGTGCAAAAAGTCATAGCGGGGATATAGCGAGGATATAGCAGGATATAATGGATGGCTCTAAAATAGCATATAAAACTTGTACTTAATGTTTTTACCAATATATAAATGGTAATTAAATGAAAAATTATCATTCAATTGAATTATAATTAATACATAAATAATTTTAAACAAAAAACATGTGTGAATATACTTTAAATAAACGTAAAAATGTTATATAGCATAATTGAATTTAGTAGAATATTAGCGTAATTTCATTTCTGAAAATATATCAAAAATTAAATCAAATAAATTAGTTTCATAATTTTCATAATGTATAAATGCAATTTTTTAATTCATTTTACTAAAGAAGATATAGCGGAAATAGAAAAATATAGCGGGAATAACGGGATATAGCGGAAATAGCGGGGATTAAAGCGAAAAGACTATATTTTGGGGCTATATGGAAAAATCATAGCGGTAGATATCCGCTATGGGATATAGTAGGGTTATAGCGTGGTAATAGAGGGGCGTTTACTCAACAGCTTGTTCGGGACTGTCCAGTAAGGGATGGTTCTGGCCTTGTGTTGTAGGGGATTGGGAGTAATCCTCGGTACGGTGATCTAGGCGCCATACTATGACGGGTGGTACCCCAGTAGCCCTGCCATTGTATGGAATCCAAAATCCAATAAGTGCCAATAGTTTTGATTGTATTACCCACTTTTGTGGCTAGTAGCTGGAATTTAATAATGTTACAATTTCGGCTATTTCATATTTACTTGAAAACCCTAGACCTATTATAATATCACCGGATTTCCTATCAAATGTTTTGGTTAGCGTAAGGTAAAAACTTTTCCATCTTTATGTGTGGGAAGTCTTACGTGATACTTTTTGTTTTCAAAGTTTTTTCAAAGTTAAGCAACTTTAATCCCATTTACTCACACTAGACCCATGTCTGACCCATGTGTTTATTTTCTATTTTATTAAACTCTTGGGTACTCATATTATGCATGAGAAGTCGAGGGATTCAGGTTAGCATTGACGAATTGTGGAGGAGCAATGGAGCATGAGGCTTCTGCGTTGTAGTTATCTGGTATTCCGCTGTGATGGTTTCTCTGAGTAGTTTCCTTGTATTGTATTGAGTTGTAATAACTACATAGGTGTTTATAACTGTCTAGTATGTGATGTATAATCTGTGTAACTCTGATAATGGTTTTATACTACGAAATACTTATGTTATTAATATAATTTATTCGTTCCGTTGTTGAGATTCTGACATTGTTCTTCTTTCTTCTCTATCTTTCTATTCTCCATCACTGTCTTTCTTAATCCATGATGCGTCTTTCCGGGGTTAGGAAAACAGGTCATGACATTAACACCGGATCTTAACAATAATGAAGAGGTTTCGAAGGTGATGAAGAGGTTTGAAATGCTTCGGCTTATGCCCAAATAGCACAATTGTGTACCTTGATTCGTGCGCCAGCAAAAGAAGCATAACTAATGATGGTGTTGAAAGGCTCCAAAATTACTCGAGAGCACTATTGATGAGTAACGGATAAATATCCATTAATAAAATGCTTTTGATGGAGATGAGAGGCCTAAATCAAGCATGACAAAAGACTCAAATACCTACCCACAACATCGAGATCATGAAAGCGGAAGCATGAAGGCGGAAGGATGGGTGCAAACGGTTGGAAAAGAGACCTTTTGAAAGCTTCAAAACAATGGATGTGGAAGGGTCTAACCCGCATCAGTAAATACGACCCTAAGGATCGAAGTTAGGGACCAATTTTCCATTTTCTATATTTCTTTTCCAAATCAAATTCTTGTAACCCTAAATAAAATTGGGGACAAATTCTATTACTTATAATCCACTTGTGAGAAATAAAAAGAGCAGATGCATGGATCTGATATTGATTTCAAACATGAGAATGATCATCTCTACCATTAGCTTGTCTAATAACCAATTGCATATGATACACACTTATCTTACTAACCCTGCGTTTGCATATTTTATGTTATAGAACTTATTTGGATATCTTGATTGTAAAGCATATTATCATCACATCCAAAGACCATGCGGCACTGAAGTAGCGTGGCGATGATGATACATTATTATCGAGTCCATTGGACTTATAGTATTTATCTAAAATGAGGCGCTATGACATATTAGATCTACTCTTTACTTAAATATGTACACGTTGAGTTTCAAATCCTTTCGTAGGGAATATGACCTTTGAAGGGGTTCTCTTTGTCACCGTTGAATAATTTGAAGTGAAGACTTCTTCGAAAGGTGTTTGAGTACTAGTGAACATATTTTTTCTTTCGAAGGATTCCACCCCATGGCAGTTGTATCAACAGCTTCAAAAGGATCCATTCAAAGTAGGTTCTGGGCCTCATTTTGACCCTTTTAAAAAGGGACGAAAAAATAAGATTACAATATTGGATAATAGTTCTAACAATACAAGCCCTTTCAAAGTCCTTCGAAAGGGATCTTGTTCTTGATTCACTTTTAATGCAATGCCCCTTTGGGTGTTGACGATTATATCGATAGAATTTTTGGCACCAGAAGGAGGGATTGAACCTTTGATTTTTTTCTTTCCTTATAGACGAATTATGGAAAGTTTCACTTGTTGTAGGAAAACGAAATCGAAAAGGCTCGGTCAATTGGTTGAGGAAGCAGCACACATAATAGTTCTAAAGGAAAATGTTACTTCAACCATCAACTCAGAAGGCACTGTAGCAGGACAACCATCAACTCCAACATAACCTGATGACAGTGCAGCTAAGATAAGACATTTGCAGCAACGACTATTAGAATGCAAGATCTGCTGGAAATGGTGGAGTCAAAGTTGTCCAAATATAGATAAAAAGATGCAAAGGACGCTCTCTACATTAGAAAAAAGGCATATCAATTAACAACCCAAGCTGCAACACTCCCGAATAAGTATTTTTGAATTATAAATACAAATTATAAACGAATTTTGGAAGAAAAATGTTAGAAAGATGGGTAATATTAATTTTAAATAACGTAAAGACAAAATTTTATGAAATGAAATAGAAATGTAAATAAAACTGATAACCATGAATTTAGAATTTTACTCATTTAATTCTTAAAATTGGAAAATTATTTGATTTAAAACAGGAAATTGATAAGATAGGATTGTAAAAGATAACAGCTGCATAAATAAGAAAATATTGATTAGGAACTAATGTTAAAAATTTATAAAATGGAATTTTATGATATAAACTTGTTGCGGTCACTGATGAGGGGACTTACTCTCTAGAAAGGTGACCCGGCAACAAGCAAGCCCATCCATTTAATCATCGATAAATGGACTAACTTATTGCGGTCACCGCTCCGTCTCACTGGACAGGACTGCCACGATCATTATCAGCCACCACATTCAAGTGGATTTCAAAAATCAACTATTAAAATCAAAGCAAGCAAGAAAAACACCCTAAATATTCTTCTCACACATTCTACTTAGAGTGTGCCTAGAGACCGTTTGAGGTCTTGTACAAGTGTAAGAGGTCTGAGGGTATTATCATCTTAAATATTCAAAATGGAAAGCAAAGCATGGGGGACGGACCTGACTCGAGTCTATTAAATTGTCTAAATAATTAACTTTGAAATAAAATAAAATTATTACAACTACAACATCTTAATTTCATACATGTTAAGTAGTTAATCAGAGAATTAGGAAGAAGTTATGAAATATAATGAGCTAAAAAGTTCAAACAAATTATTAAAATGTACAAATCAAACTAAGTGAGAACTAAAAAAAACTATCTCAAAACAGATTACATCGTTACTTATAAACTTTATCAACTTTAAATAAAAAGTGGAATTTGATATATGATAATTTAAAATAAGTTAGATCGCTTATCCGATTAATTTCAACAATAAGAATCCATCAACTGATCTGGCATAGTTGGATTTTTGTAGTTTGAATATATATAATCCAATTCTTAATGTGGATTGGTTCCAATTTGATAATATTTGGATTAGATTGGATTGGATTAAAGATGTTCCATGTGCATTCCTAATCCTTTTCACTTTCTGCTTTCCCTACTTATGCCCTTTAATTATGAAAAGAAAAATCAAATCAAAATGATTGTTAATTGTTCTCTACTATATATTTTCCTTAATATTTTTATTATATGTGTCTAGTAATGAAAATAATTTTCTAACATATTATTAGTTGTTTAGTTAAAATGAATAAGAACTTGCAATAACTTTTTTCCAAATTTTATTACTAAACAATTGGCTCCTCCACCAATGTACAGTTGTAATAGCAGCATAAGTGGTAATAGTAATAAAGCCAATCATCATCTTAAAAAGGGTTCAACCATCCAAAATTGCACCTGCGACATGCTAAAATTCATTGATGAAATTTTTCTATAAATAGGCATGTACCTCCGCTTGAGAAGTGTTTTTTGTAATTCTCTTCGGCTTCAATTTTTTATTTGTAAACAAGACAGAAATAAAAGGCTTAATTTTGGACTTTCATTGCCACTCAAATAAAATTGTAATTAATAATTTGTATAAATGGATAAATCATTACGAGATACAGCTTCATTTTGGAAGGCATATAACCGTCGACGACCGTCCATAGCCAATGGCAGCCGTCAAAAAACTCAGTCTAAAAGAAGGTCGTCATCAAACAGTTTTTCCAATAGTTTTTTGAAGGCGTCATCAAAAGGATTCCGACGACTCCCAACGGAATTACAGATGGATTTCCAACGACCGTCGTTACATGTGTTTAGCCATAGTTTAATCACTCTTTTGTCGTAGCCGTTGGAAGCCATTGGTAGTTTGTCATCGGGAGTTGTTGTTTATTGTTTACCAATTAGCCGTAGAAAGTCATCGAAAGCTATTGGTTATTGTTTACCAATAAGTCATCAAAAGCCATCAGGAGCCATTGGTTAATGTTTACCAATTATCCATCGGAAGCTGTTGGTTATTGTTTACCAATAAGCCGTTGAAAACCATCGGAAAACTAGATTTTTTTTACTTCTGCGGCCATTCGGATCCTGTACAACACATATGTATATCAATATATATCATAGCTCAATTTCATGCATATAAGTCATATACACATGAGCCCAAGTCATATATAAAACATCAATAATGAAAAAACATTAATATTTAAAATAATTCAAACTCAAACAATCCACCATACAATCCAACATCTCAAATGCATCAATCATGTCAAAACAACCCAAAACATAATCCAACATCTCCTCAAAGTGTATCAAACATATCAAAATACATCATCCTAGCCGTCTCCAAGTGCATTAGTAACAACCAGATATTTTCAACCATTCGCATCCATTATAAGTGTATGGGTAGACACTCATGCCGAAATTGAATTGCTCAAATTACCGCGTTGTAAATAAAAATTTGGCAAATCTCAGAATATACAGTAAATAAAATCACAGATCACAGACACAGAGTATATAAAAATGCAGCGGAAGAAAAAGAGATAGTAGTTTATGAAGCTACTATATAAATATGAGATGCATCAGAGTTAAATAATATACAACAGAAGAGTAACAGGATACATCATGTACAAATCAGATACATCACTAAACCACTGGATACTGAAACAAAATAGATGGCTGGATCTTCAAGGAAAGCTCCAACGCCGAAGGTGAATCTGGAATGCTAACTCACTCAATCTGACCCGAGCGTAAAGCAAAACACAAAACCCTCGAGTCAGGACATAAATACTTATAAACTGTAAATCAACTCAAGTGAACAGTAACAAAATGCATCAGTAACTTAAAGGATTCTTGGGACCGCCCATCCTCTAAGGATCCGTTAAACTATTTACTATGTAGTAATATACGCTATATACGGTAGTGTCTAATCAGTAAAGTATAATCATATAGAAAATAGCGTTAAGGGGATGGTGAACCTTAACGCGGTCGGACCTTTAAAACCAAAATCATAGTGGGATCGATATAAGGATATGACACGGCACGCGAGGAAATGCCAGGGTGGATACACCGTTTGCACTCCCAGACCGGTGTTGACGGCAAGCCAGCAGCTTCCGCCCACTTCGAACAATACCCCCGAATCGAAGTGGCGCCACCGAATCGAATCACAAAAGTAATAGAATAGTTTCCGATGGAGCATGCTCGATGAAAGGGTGCGACCCTTTGTGTAGCCCGGTATAGCTCCTGTTTTAGTCATATATGCCAACTCACGGGAGTTGGGTCCACGTAACATACCTCGAGAACGTCGCCACCATCCTACTTCATTCTGGAATCTCCACCGCGTACACAGTTGTTAAAGTGGTTTTCGGTACTGTCCGGCTATAAGACAATATCCGATCCCGGTCTCTTTAACAACCAATCGTTATTATAACCCATGGATATTTATTTCAAATAATTTATACTTTCAACACCAAAACATCATACTCATTTCAAAATAATATCACAATTGTATCATTTCCATTTCAAAAATAATTCAATATTATATCATTCAAATAAAACCCAAATTTCAAATCATTGAATATTTCTTTAAATTTATTAAACTTGAAATATTCCTTTAAATTATCATAGCATTTTGGAAATGTTACCTTAAGGAATCATGGAATTTTTGGAATGTACTACTTTCCACTTTACATTGTATATAATTCAAAGTATTTATAAGCTTAAAATTTTAACATGTCAATTTATCATAGCCTTATAGTTAAATAAACTTTCTTACTGTAATATACAATTTAAACCGAAATTCTTATGTTAAGTTAAAAGCACCTTATTAACTTACATTATTATTACAATAAATAAAATTTACAATTTTAATCATTTAAAGTATGCCATTCACATAAATTAAAACTTGCTTATCAAATGTACGTTATCAACTTACATTTTATTATTACAGTAAGTAACATTTATTATTTTAATCAATTTAAAATACACCATTACATTGATTAAAATCTACGTGTCAAATGTACGTTTTAAAATTTATATTCCTATTACAATAATGAACATTTATTAATTTAAATCAATACCACACTACTTAAAACTTTACACGTTTATTTCATTAATTAAAAACTTATACGTTCTTGCATTAATTAAAACTTTCACGTTCTCTCATTAATTAGGACTTTACACGTTTATTTCATTAATTAAAAACTTATACGTTTCTTTTATTAATTAAAACTTATACCTTTCTTTCATTAATTAGGAATTTACATGTTCCTATCATTAATTAGAACACCATACGTTCTTTCATTAATTAAAACCTATACGTTTCTTTCATAAATTAAAACCTATACGTTTCTTTCATAACTTAAAACCTATACGTTTCTTTCATAAATTAAAACCTATACGTTACTTTCATTAATTAAAAACCTATACGTTTCTTTCATAAATTAAAACCTATACGTTTCTTTCATAAATTAAAACTTATACGTTACTTTCATTAATTAAAACCTATATGTTTCTTTCATACAGTAAAACCTATACGTTTCTTTCATAAATTAAAACCTATACGTTACTTTCATTAATTAAAACCTATATGTTTCTTTCATAAATTAAAACCTATACGTTACTTTCATTAATTAAAACCTATACGTTTCTTTCATAAATTAAAACCTACACGTTTCTTTCATAAATTAAAACCTATATGTTACTTTCATTAATTAAAACCTATACGTTTCTTTCATAAATTTAAACCTATAAGTTACTTTCATTAATTAAAACCTATACGTTTCTTTCATAAATTAAAACATATACGTTTCTTTCATAAATTAAAACCTATACGTTACTTTCATTAATTTAAACCTATACGTTTCTTTCATAAATTAAAACCTATACGTTTCTTTCATAAATTAAAACCTATATTACCATTTCACAAATTTAACTAAACTTCCAGTTTATTTAATTAATTTTAACATCTTTAGTTAAAACTCAAATTTCACATTTTCAAGTCAAGTTATATTTAAAATTTCATTTTCAACAGTCATTTATTCAACCACTTAAATTTATAGAAAATCAATAATTCTTTAATAAATCACTTAAATTCAAATATAAATCAATTTATCATATTTACCATTTTCCAAATAAAATTAAAGTCCATTTTATTCATGTAACTTAAATATCATTTTTTTAGTCAAAATTCCAAATTCCAAACATAAGTTATATTTCAAAATCCAGTTAATCCATTCATAAATTACATTTTAACACATACAAAAATCATAATTTATTTATTTTAAAACCTTTCAAAATCTATTTAAATCAAATTTCATAATTTTATATTTTTAAAATACTTAAAATATTCAAAGCACTTTATAGAATAACCACGGGTCTGTATATAGTTTTCTAACCTAGGTCAAGTGATACGGATATGTATCATTTCAATCCGCAGTTTAAAAGGTAAAAATCCGGGTTCTATCATTTCAAACCCGCAATCCCAAGTTTAAATAAATAAATAAAATAACTCAGTCCTATCATTTCAGCCCATAACATTTTTTCTAACAGGGAACTTACAGTGTGATCATATACAGAAATAATATAAACAAAGTCAATATCACAATGTACAGTCATATATCAGATGTCAGGTGAAAATTAACAGTTTTAACATGGTAATAACATGGAAATAACATGGCATAGCATATCATATGATCATCATTAACTTGGATAAACATTTTACATTACTAAACACTTGTCATCAATCCACTTTTCATAAGTAGATATGTCAGAGTGAGAAAGACTCACCTTTTTCAAAGCTAGAGACCAAAACAACATACAAGCACGACTCCAAAGGCACGACAAGCACAATTTCACGACTTTTGATTTGAGTTGAAAGATAGCCAAGATATGATTTTGTATCATCAACCCAAAACAAAACAAACCAGACAATATATAAACATTCAACATAAAATAACATTGAAACAATTTTGAAATACAAAGCGAAATGAACAACATAGATTGGACCTTGCTTCAACCACTTCAATGCTTGGCCTAAGGGACACTTATGCTTGGCTATGATGATGCTTTGGCTCAGGTATGACATCATATTGGTCAGGTTTAGCATCATATAGGCAAGGCAACAAGTGGAGATGAAGGGAATGAGGCAACAATGGTCAAAAACATTGTTTTTAGGCATGTAGGTTGCAATTTGAAGGGTTTGGCCACCATAGATGGCTCGGCCATGGTCATGGTTGGTGGAGTAGATGGTGTTGGAGACATTGAAGAGATGTAGGAGTTTGTGGCTGTGGCTATGGAGAAGAGGCCGATCCGAACTTAGAACAGAAACAAGGCAAAATTGCATAGAAAAGTAAGAAAAGTAGAAAGAAGAGAGGGATTTACCTAATTTTTTTCTTCAAGGTGGAGGCCATTATTTTTAGGGTTTTGGGGCTTCAAAAATTCGTGAATTACAAGAGGAAGTCGGCTGCAAAGGATGGGGAAAGGAATGGCTAAGATGAATTGATGTATTAATGACAGAAGAAACTGCAAAAGAAACGGATAAAACGTTTTTTCCGTTTCTTAGCTCTTAACCCTTTCAAATTTTTCATATATATTTATATACATCCAAATAACTGAAATAAATTAAAATCTCAGTTAAAATTCGAAAATATAACAGATAAACAAAATATTAAAAATTATATATTAATTAGATATGATTAAATAAGAAAAATAGCACAGAAAAATGAAAACTGGACTTAAGAATTAGAAATAACTTCAATACACTTTGGAAAAATTTACTTAAATTTAAATACATGTAAAATGAATAAAATAAAGTAAACACAGCAAATAAAAGTGAGTGCATAAAATAAATAAATAAATTTTAATTATATATAATTAAAATAAGAAAATGGCTTAAAATTGTAGACTGGGCTTTAAAATTAGAAATAAATCCAAATGAAATTTAGAAAATCTTCATGGACTTGTAAAATATTTATAACAAATAAAATAACAAAAAAAATAAAAGTGCATTCACAAAAATAAAATTATTAAATATAATTTTTATGAAGAAAATGGTAGAAAATTAGAAAACAGCCTTTAAAAATAGGAAATAAATACAGTAAATTTTGGAAAAATTCTATTATCATTTAAAAATATTTAAAAGTAAAAATATACATAATAAAACATATTATCACATATTAAAATAAAATATAACCAAGAAGAAGTAATTTATACAATTTAAAATAGTCATTGTTAAATAACCCTATACACGCACAATATTGTAAAGGGTATAACTTTCACAGTTTACACCCAAATTCAACGAAACGAAAAGTGGTGTTCTTATAATTTTATGTACTTTCATAATCAAATAAAAAATTTAAATTTTTAATCTTTTAAAATTTTAAGTTGAAAGTCACAGTTTGACTATTTTGACCAAAATCAGCATTTCAGGCAAATATTCAACTTACAAAATTTTGGAATTATAACTCATATAAAAATCAAGATTATATTTAAATAATAAATTTAATCATTTCAAATAAGTAAAATAAGTTTTTAAATCAAAATATTACATTAAAAATAATTAAAATATACAATAAAATAATTACAAAATATAGGGTTGTTACACTCTCCCTCACTCAAAACTTTTCGTCCCCGAAAGGAATGAGGTATGGAAGGGCACAGAAGAGATAGAGTGAAATAGGATTAAGAAAAGATGGCAAGGAGATTGAAATTATACCTGATAACTGTTGTTATAGGTAAGTTTTGCAAGATGCAGATTATCAAAGATTATAGAAAGATTTCTAAACAGAAAGATCATAGAAAGATGCATACCAGTCTATAGCAAGATAAGGACGATAAGAACAACCAAAAGGTAGTTTGAAAAACAAAATAAGAAAATGAATTTTAAAGCATGGAGATTTCAGCTTAAATAGAAAATAAACTCTTACACAAGTTACATAAATCTTAACTATCTCAAATTTCATTATCTTATTATCCAATCATCTTAAATTAACATATTTTTTTTAAAAACCATGGGTTAGAAAAATAATCATTTAGTACACTCACAATGTATTTAATAAATTTTATTCTTCTTTATTCCTAATAAAATTAAATTTATTCCTCTTAATATATTTATCACTCATGTTCAATATACTTACACTTATTATAACTGCTTTCTTTTATTCTTAGTTCTTTTAACATTATTTTATTGTAAGTTATTCAATTACCCTTTATTATATTTACCTATGTTAATCATTTTATAATTAAAATTTAAGTGTATAACATTTATTATAACCACTCAAATTTTATTTATAAAATTTTTTATATTGTATATTACCCAATTACATTGTTAACTTCTGAAATTAAGGTAAGTTATATTGGAATGAAATTGTGTCATACAAATAAAACTTTCCAATTCAATTATCTCAAGTTTAATCATTTATCCGAATTTTTTTTTATTTTCTTTTTATAATTGAAATTATTGTTAAAAATTAAATTTAAAAATTAAATTTCCGATTTCTTCAAACCATTTAGAGATAAGTAATAATCAAACTTCAATCATATATCAATATATATTATAAATTAAGTCATATTTTAGAAATTAAAATCTATTTAATTTCCCAAAACAAAGCTGTAGCAAGACTACAGAACAGTCTCTTTACTTTGAAACTCAAAAATAAACGTCGATGATGCTGTAGTCATCACCGAAGTTATTTTCCAGCGACAGAGAGAAGAGTACTAATTTTAAACTTAAAATTCTTTGGAAACAAATTTCTATTTGAAAATATTTTAAATATTATATCCCTTTAAACTTTTAAACAAAAGGTTTGGAACCATCGGAAATTAAATTCTCAAATTTCTTTTTCTAAATTCATTTAAGTTCCCATATAAATTTATAAACAATTATTTATAAATTCATTTGTAGAACAATAAATGATAAATCAAGTATTATCATTTCAAATTATCAATTTGAATCATTTTATTAAGTTCCATAAATATATATATCAAAATTTTATTTCATTAACCAAAACAAAATTTAAAATAATATCGTGTCAATTGGTTCTGTCAAAGTGTTTTAGAAATCCTATCGACTGCGTTGATCAGACGAATCGATCGGAAACCCAAATCAACATCAACAACTCCAACAACACAGTATAAAGAAAAATAGATTGAAAAATACAATTCAAAATGTTTGAAAATATGTTGGAAACAAAAGACAAGATGATTAAATACAGAGTAGGGAGGTGGATAAGCTAAAATAAATCACGGGCAACCTTAATCGGGTCAACCGTGACTTAAAGGATAAGATCGAAGTGGATTTTCTGGGGTAAATCTATGTTTGATCTCAAGAGTTAGAGTTTGGGATAATAGGAGATACTAGCATCTAAACCGAGGATATAAAATCTTTGGTGAATCGATGCTGTTGTAATGGAGTTTCACCCCTCTTACAAGAAAAATTTTGAGATTGGCGGGACCGCCAATTCACTATAAAGATCATTCGAAGTGGAGTTGTGGGATACTCTAGAATCAAATGAAGATGAATAGCGGGGAATAAGAATGGACTTTGGAACCGCAGGGAACGTTCCAAAATTTAAAGGAATCGAGTCAAAAGGGAAGAGATTCAAACTTGAATGAAAGTGATTCTGTAAATACATTCACTCTATATGTTGAGTTTTGCCTAGAGCTACCAAAGCTCTGATACCAACTGTAACAAGCAGATATTTTCAACCATTCGCATCCATTATAAGTGTATGGGTAGACACTCATGCCGAAATTGAATTGCTCAAAATACCCTGTTGTAAATAAAAATTTGGCAAATCTCAGAATATACAGTAAATAAAATCACAGATCACAGACACAGAGTATATAAAAATGCAGCGGAAGAAAAAGAGATAGTAGTTCATGAAGCTACTATATAAATATGAGATACATTAGAGTTAAATAATATACAACAGATGAGTAACAGGATACATCATGTACAAATCAGATACATCACTAAACACTGGATACTGAAACAAAATAGATGGCTGGATCTTCAAGGAAAGCTCCAACGCCGAAGGTGAATCTGGAATGCTAACTCACTCAATCTGACCCGAGCGTAAAGCAAAACACAAAACCCTCGAGTTAGGATATAAATACTTATAAACTGTAAATCAACTCAAGTGAACAGTAACAAAATGCATCAGTAACTTAAAGGATGCTTGGGACCGCCCATCCTCTAAGGATCCGTTAAACTATTTACTATGTAGTAATATACGCTATATACGGTAGTGTCTAATCAGTAAAGTATAATCATATAGAAAATAGCGTTAAGGGGATGGTGAACCTTAACGCGGTCGGATCTTTAAAACCAAAATCATAGTGGGATCGATATAAGGATATGACACGACATGCGAGGAAATGCCAGGGTGGATACACCGTTTGCACTCCCGGACCGGTGGTGACGGCAAGCCAGCAGCTTCCGCCCACCTCGAACAATACCCCCGAATGAAAGTGGCGCCACCAAATCGAATCACAAAAGTAATAGAATAGTTTCCGATGGAGCATGCTCGATGAAAGGGTGCGACCCTTTGTGTAGCCCGGTATAGCTCCTGTTTTAGTCATATATGCCAACTCACGGGAGTTGGGTCCACGTAACATACCTCGAGAACGTCGCCACCATCCTACTTCATTCTGGAATCACCACCGCGTACACAGTTGTCAAAGCGGTTTTCGGTATTATCCGGCTATAAGACAATATCTGATCCCGGTCTCTTTAACAACCAATCGTTATTATAACCCATGGATATTTATTTCAAATAATTTATACTTTCAAGACCAAAATATCATACTCATTTCAAAACAATATCACAATTGTATCATTTCCATTTCAAAAATAATTCAATATTATATCATTCAAATAAAACCCAAATTTCAAATCATTGAATATTTCTTTAAATTTATTAAACTTGAAATATTCCTTTAAATTATCATAGCATTTTGGAAATGTTACCTTAAGGAATCATAGCATATTTGGAATGTACTACTTTCCACTTTACATTGTATATAATTCAAAGTATTGATAAGCTTAAAATTTTAACATGCCAATTTATCATAGCCTTATAGTTAAATAAACTTTCTTACTGTAATATACAATTTAAACCGAAATTCTTATGTTAAGTTAAAAGCACCTTATTAACTTACATTATTATTACAATAAAGAAACTTTATTATTTTAATCATTTATAGTATGTCATTCACATAAATTAAAACTTGTTTATCAAATGTACGTTATCAACTTACATTTTATTATTACAGTAAGTAACATTTATCATTTTAATCAATTTAAAATACACCATTACATTGATTAAAATCTACGTGTCAAATGTACGTTTTAAATTTTATATTCATATTACAATAATGAACATTTATTAATTTAAATCAATACCACACTACTTAAAACTTTACACGTTTCTTTCATTAATTAAAAACTTATACGTTCTTGCATTAATTAAACTTTCATGTTCTCTCATTAATTAGGACTTTACACGTTTATTTCATTAATTAAAAACTTATAAGTTTCTTTTATTAATTAAAACTTATACCTTTCTTTCATTAATTAGGAATTTACATGTTCCTATCATTAATTAGAACACCATACGTTCTTTCATTAATTAAAATCTATACGTTTCTTTCATAAATTAAAACCTATACGTTTCTTTCATAAATTAAAACCTATACGTTACTTTCATTAATTAAAACCTATACGTTTTTTTCATAAATTAAAACCTATACGTTTCTTTCATAAATTAAAACCTATACGTTACTTTCATTAATTAAAACCTATAAAACCTATACGTTTCTTTCATAAATTAAAACCTATACGTTACTTTCATTAATTAAAACCTATATGTTTCTTTCATAAATTAAAACCTATACGTTACTTTCATTAATTAAAACCTATACTTTTCTTCCATAAATTAAAACCTATACGTTTCTTTCATAAATTGAAACCTATACGTTACTTTCATTAATTAAAACCTATACGTTTCTTTCATAAATTAAAACCTATATGTTAGTTTCATTAATTAAAACCTATACGTTTCTTTCATAAATTAAAACCTATACGTTTCTTTCATAAATTAAAACCTATACGTTACTTTCATTAATTAAAACCTATACGTTTCTTTCATAAATTAAAACCTATACGTTTCTTTCATAAATTAAAACCTATATTACCATTTCACAAATTTAACTAAACTTCCAGTTTATTTAATTAATTTTAACATCTTTAGTTAAAACTCAAATTTCACATTTTCAAGTCAAGTTATATTTAAAATTTCATTTTCAACAGTCATTTATTCAACCACTTAAATTTATAGAAAATCAATAATTCTTTAATAAATCACTTAAATTCAAATATAAATCAATTTATCATATTTACCATTTTCCAAATAAAATTAAAGTCCATTTTATTCATGTAACTTAAATATCATTTTTTTAGTCAAAATTCCAAATTCCAAACATAAGTTATATTTCAAAATCCAGTTAATCCATTCATAAATTACATTTTAACACATACAAAAATCATAATTTATTTATTTTAAAACCTTTCAAAATCTATTTAAATCAAATTTCATAATTTTATATTTTTAAAATACTTAAAATATTCAAAGCACTTTATAGAATAACCACGGGTCTGTATATAGTTTTCTAACCTAGGTCAAGTGATACGGATATGTATCATTTCAATCCGCAGTTTAAAAGGTAAAAATCTGGGTTCTATCATTTCAAACCCGCAATCCCAAGTTTAAATAAATAAATAAAATAACTCAGGCCTATCATTTCAGCCCATAACATTTTTTTCTAACAGGGAACTTACAGTGTGATCATATACAGAAATAATATAAACAAAGTCAATATCACAATATACAGTCATATATCAGATGTCAGGTGAAAATTAAGTTTTAACATGGTAATAACATGGAAATAACATGGCATAGCATATCATATGATCATCATTAACTTGCATAAACATTTTACATTACTAAACACTTGTCATCAATCCACTTTTCATAAGTATATATGTCAGAGTGAGAAAAACTCACCTTTTTCAAAGCTAGAGACCAAAACAACATACAAGCATGACTCCAAAGGCACGACAAGCACAATTTCACGACTTTTGATTTGAGTTGAAAGATAGCCAAGATATGATTTTGTATCATCAACCCAAAACAAAACAAACCAGACAATATATAAACATTCAACATAAAATAACATTGAAACAATTTTGAAATACAAAGCGAAATGAACAAGATAGATTGGACCTTGCTTCAACCACTTCAATGCTTGGCCTAAGGGAAACTTATGCTTGGCTATGATGATGCTTTGGCTCAGGTATGAAATCATATAGGTCAGGTTTAACATCATATAGGCAAGGCAACAAGTGGAGATGAAGGGAATGAGGCAACAATGGTCAAAAACATTATTTTTAGGCATGTAGGTTGCAATTTGAAGGGTTTGGCCACCATAGATGGCTCGGCCATGGTCATGGTTGGTGAAGTAGATGTTGTTGGAGGCATGGAAGAGATGTAGGAGTTTGTGGCTGCGGCTTTGGAGAAGAGGCCGATCCAAACTTAGAAGAGAAACAAGGCAAAATTGCATAGAAAAGTTAGAAAAGTAGAAAGAAGAGAGGGATTTACCTAATTTTTTTCTTCAAGGTGGAGGCCATGATTTTTAGGGTTTTGGGGCTTCAAAAATTCATGAATGACAAGAGGAAGTCGGCTGCAAAGGATGGGGAAAGGAATGGCTAAGATGAATTGATGTATTAATGACAGAAGAAACTGCAAAAGAAACGGATAAAACGTTTTTTCCGTTTCTTAGCTCTTAACCCTTTCAAATTTTTCATATATATTTATATACATCCAAATAACTGAAATAAATTAAAATCTCAGTTAAAATTCGAAAATATAACAGATAAACAAAATATTAAAAATTATATATTAATTAGATATGATTAAATAAGAAAAATAGCACAGAAAAATGAAAACTGGACTTAAGAATTAGAAATAACTTCAATACACTTTGGAAAAATTTACTTAAATTTAAATACATGTAAAATGAATAAAATAAAGTAAACACAGAAAATAAAAGTGAGTGCATAAAATAAATAAATAAATTTTAATTATATATAATTAAAATAAGAAAATGGCTTAAAATTGTAGACTGGGCTTTAAAATTAGAAATAAATCCAAATGAAATTTAGAAAATCTTCATGGACTTGTAAAATATTTATAACAAATAAAATAACAAAAAAATAAAAGTGCATTCACAAAAATAAAATTATTAAATATAATTTTTATGAAGAAAATGGTAGAAAAATAGGAAATAAATACAGTAAATTTTGGAGAAATTCTATTATCATTTAAAAATATTTAAAAGTCAAAATATACATAATAAAACATATTATCACATATGAAAATAAAATATAACCAAGAAGAAGTAATTTATACAATTTAAAATAGTCATTGTTAAATAACCCTATATACGCACAATATTGTAAAGGGTATAACTTTCACAATTTACATCCAAATTCAACGAAACGAAAAGTGGTGTTCTTATAATTTTATGTACTTACATAATCAAAGAAAAAATTTAAATTTTTAAACTTTTAAAATTTAAGTTGAAAGTCACAGTTTGACTATTTTGACCAAAATCAGCATTTCAGGCAAATATTCAACTTACAATATTTTGGAATTATAACTCATATAAAAATCAAGATTATATTTAAATAATAAATTTAATCATTTCAAATAAGTAAAATAAGTTTTTAAATCAAAATATTACATTAAAAATAATTAAAATGCACAATAAAATAATTACAAAATATAGGGTTGTTACAACATACATGTAAAATATCTCAACACAAACTAAAAAAATCATACCTAATTTGCCTCATCATTGCCTTTAGAACCATCTGACAAAGGAAATATGCCATTTGCTGCATATACGCAGTAATGTGCTCATCCAAATTCATCATCTCTACAGTGTGACGATGGTCTCGTTCCTCTAGCTCAGCAATCCTTGCTCTCAAGTCCTGAAACACTGCTTAGTCCTAATCTTTTTTTATAGTTGCTCTGCTTGCGTTTTGCAAGAGACACTTATATGATTTAATAAGGGATTTTTGTCTAATAGCTAGCAAAAAATGTGGGCTTATCAGCCGCTATAAAAGCGTGATACAACAGACCATACAAGAAAGTGGTTTTATAAGCTACATATAATGTTCCTGTTAATGTACCTTCTTCCTATGTTCTCACGCTTGTAATCTCATATGAGGCATGTTTACAGAAGATGCATACAATCTTTAAAGCCTAAGAGTAATGGGTAAGGAGTGCATATGCTTGTATAGAACTTTTTTCCCTTCTTTTTTCTTAGTTTGCATCTTTCCTTATTACATATTCTACAGTTCCTAAGATGGATGTCCTATTTTCAAAACAATATGCAACCATTTAAACATGTATCTATTTTCTGATTTGACAAACCAAAAGCAGACATAAGTTTTTGTGCTTCATAATGATTTTCGCACATTAAATTATCAGGTGGTATATGAAGATTTGCAATTTGCACAATAACTGTATGTCCAGCTTCTGTGAAATTGTACTTTGATTTCATCGCAATGTATTACGTAAATCTACCTACATAGTTTACTATGCAGCCTATCCCAAGCCATGATAAAGGAGGAGGGTTGTGATAGGCTTGGCGAGCCAATGTAAAAACCACAACCTCTCATATGGAAATGGAACCTAATTATGTTTCGTTGCTGCATAACCCTATAAGCAACGCGCCATATCGAGGACTGGGTGTGGTGAAAAGTGAGCAAGGGATGGTTCGACACTCCCTTAGTGGCGAGCCATATCGAGGCTCGAGTATGATGATAAATATGCAAGGGCTGGGTCATCACTCCCTTAGTGGCGCACTACATCAACACCGTGATGTAGTGATAAATGAGCAAGGGTCTTTGCACTTTACTCGACGGGTGCGAAGGGCAAAGAAGCTAGTTAATGAAAGTAGGATTCTGTTAGGTAGTTGGAATGTTGGATCATTAATAGGAAAGCTAAGAGAGATAGTAGAAACTATGACTAGGGGACGTATAAATATCTTATGGGTTCAGAAGACCAAATGAATGGGGCAGAAGGCGAAGGAGTTGGAGAACCTAGGCTTCAAGTTATGGTACATGGGAAAAGAATGTAACAAGAATAGGGTTGGCATCCTAATTGACAAGAACCTTAGAAATGAAGTGTTCGACATTAGCAGACAAGGGGACAAGAACATCCTAATCAAGCTAGTAGTGGATGATATGATTCTGAACGTCACTAGTGCTTATGCCCCACAAGTAGGTCTAAGTGAAGCCTTGAAAAGAAATTTCAAGAAAGAGCTAGATGTTAGGGTTAGAGGTGTGCCTAGTAGCGAAAAACTTTTCATAAGAGGATTTCAATGGCCATGTTGGTACAACTAGTGGGGGGTTTGAGAGAGTGCATGGTGGTTTTGGATATGGCGATAGGAACTAAGAAGGAGAAGAAATATTGAGTTTCGCTATTGCTTATGACCTCATGACCGCTAATACCTTCTTTAGAAAGAGACAATCACATTTAGTCACTTTTAATAGTGGTCAACACCTTAGCCAGATTGACTTTGTCCTTACTAGAAGAGATGACAAACGAGCTAGTGTAGTTTCAAAGTCATACCTAGAGAATGTGTCATCCCACAACATCAGCTTTTGGTATCCGATTTTCATCTTCGAATACATGTTCGTTGGGATAAAGGAACCAAGATTAGTTGAACGAAATGGTGGAAGCTCAAAGGAGACACCTCATGGGTGTTAAGGATAGAGTGATGGGAGAAGGGTCGTGTAATATGGAAGGATAAGAAAATCATATGTGGGATGAGATGGCAACACGCATTCGAAAAGTGGCTACTGAGGTGTTTGGGATATCGAAAGCAAATAAACGCAAACCTAAAGATTCATGGTGGTGGAACAATGATGTGCAAAAGGCTGTCAAAGAGAAGAAGGAATGTTATAAGTGCTTACATCATCACAAGAGCAAGGACAACATCAAAAGTGCAAAGTGGTAAAGAATAATGCAAAAAGAGGAGTGTGTAAGCAAGGGGTCGGGCGTATGAAGACCTATATCATAAGCTAAGTACGAAGGAGGGTGAAAAAAATGTCTATAGGATAGCGAAGCTCCATGAGAGGAAGACATGAGACTTCAACCAAGTTAAATGCATCAAAGATGACAACAATAGACTTTTGGTGAAGGACGATGAGATAAAAAATAGATGGAGAGATTACTTCGACACGATATTTAATGAAGAAGGTGGTACCACTACGGTCAAGATATACGACTCTTTTGATGACACTTATAGACATTTTGTTTGGAGATTTCAAGAATCTGTTGTAAAGGAGGTGCTAAAACAAATAAAAGCAAGCAAGGCATTGGGGCTTGATGACATCCCCAATGAGGTGTGGAGATGCCCTGGAGATGCAGGGATAGCCTGGCTAACTAAGTTGTTCAATAACATTTTCAAATCAAAGAAGATGCCCAATGAGTGGTGGAGAAGCATATTATTTCCAATTTTTAAGGAGATATCCAAGGTTGCACAAACTACAGAGGAATAAAGCGTACGAGTCATACAATGATGTTTTGGGAGAGATTCATTGAACATCGATTAAGAAGAATGACAAGCGTTTTAAAAAACCAATTTGATTTTATGCCTCGGAGATCGACCACAGAGGCGATTTCTTGATAAGACAACTTATGGAGAGGTTTAGGGAGCAAAAGAAGGATCTACACATGGTATTTATTGATTTGGAGAAAGCTTATGACAGGGTACGGCTAAAGGTGATGTGGTGGGCCCTGAAAAAGAAGAGATTCCCAATAAAGTACATTAACCTTATCAAGGATATGTATGATGATGTTGTGGCTTGTGTCAGAGCATGCGATGGTGAAACCAGTTACTTTCCCTTTAACATAGGATTACATCAAGGGTCAGCTTTGAGCCCCTATATTTTTGCCCTAGTGATGGACGAGGTTACGAAAGATATACAAGTGAGATTCCTTGCTGTATGCTATTTGTTGATGATGTTGTGCTAATTGATGAAAGTAGAATTGGGGTTGATAGATAACTAGAGCTGTGGAGACAGACTTTAGAATCAAAGGGATTTAGGCTTAGCAGAACTAAAACATAGTACATGAAGTGTGAGTTCAGCGGTGTCAGGTCAGAGGATGGAGATGTCACTCTGGCCGGACAAATAGTCCCAGTGAAGGATTCCTTTTGATATATAGGATCAATGTTGCAATATGATGGTGAGAATGATGAAGATGTTAGTTGTAGAATTAGAGAGGGATGGGTGAAATGGCGACAAGTGTGTGGATTCTCTGTGACGGCAAAGTCCTATAGAAGCTTAAAGGAAAATTCTACAGAACGACAATCAGGCCTGCGATGCTGTATGGCGTAGAATATTGGCCTACTAAAATCCAACATGTCTAAAAGATAAGCATAGCAAAGATGCGTATGCTGCGTTAGTACTGCGGTCATACAAGAAGAGGCCGAATTAAAAATGATTATGTATGCGATAAACTTGGAGTAGCACCAATTGAGGAGATGCTAATTGAACATCACTTATGATGGTTTAGATATCTTAAACGGAGGCCGTCCGAGGCACTTGTGCATATTGGAATTATAGGCCGTGTCGAATGCTCAAAAAGAGGTAGGAGTTGATTAAGGTTGACATGGGAGGGAGGATTGGAGTATATCCGAAGAGCTGGTGATGGACAAGAGCGCGTGGAAGTTAGCGATCCATGTACTAGAACCATGAGCTATGAGTTTTATAACTTTTATATTATAGAACTAGGGAACAAGAGCCTAAGACGTAGGTTTTTTTTGACCAATATTACTATAAGCACCATTATCACTATTAGTATTATTATTATCATCATCATTTCTTTTATATATATATATATATATGTATGTATGTATGTATGTATGTATGTATTTACATATATATATGCATGTACATATATATATTTATTTTTAATTTACTTAGTTATTATTATTATTAATTTACTTATTGACTTTATATTATTATTATGACTTTTTAATTGACTTTGTCATTTAGTTTTGGGTTCCATCTCTAGCTAACCCCAACTTGTTTGGGAATAATGGCTAAGTTGTTGTTGTTACTGATAATTGGGTACCACTTTAACAGCCATCCCAAAGGGTTTTTTTAGTAGCATCCAATAAATCATAAGTTTTCTTTGCTCCAATATTTGGTTCTTCTTTGACATTTACATCATCATCATCATCACCTTCAACCGTAGGGAACATTGATCGTGCTACATCTTCAACCAAATCTTCTATGGGATTCGCCATAATAATGTTATTATCACCTTCTCCTGTAATAGTATAGGATTGGGTGCTACAGGTGCTCCATGAAGATCCAATATAAAATAATCTAGCATGAAACCATTTCGGAACAAATGAACTTTAACCATATTTGGTATCAAATGCTTCGAGTGTTTATACTTACTACACGAACAACGAATTTCTTCATCGGTTCTATTATTATATAAAGAAAAATCAATAAATATGTTTACACCGTTATAGAAATGTTCCTTTATTGAGCGTCTTAATCCCTTCCATTGAAACTTCTAGCTCCTCCAACTAACAAAATAGCTGAACATTTTTATAATTAAAAGAATATGATAGAAATTCAGAGAATTGTTGACATTTTATTTTTCATTTCATTTATACATTTTAGTATTTTATTAATTATTAACATTTCTACATTTTAATTTTAACAAATTATTAATATGATATTAAAATTTTAGTTTCTTGTTTTCTACTTTGATAGTCGGTCATCCTACTTCCCATTACAAATGTAGTAATAATTACATTTCGTAAATCATTTCACTTTAAACAGTTTAACAAAATTTCGACATCACTTTCCCTTTGTTCCCTGTATCGTACACAAGTTCATGTGAACATGGAACAAAAAGGAAGTGCTGTCGAAATTTTCTGAACCATTTAAGATGAAATAATTTACAAAATGTAATTACTTTATTGTGTTTTTAACATGTCCAATATAGGGAAAAATTCAACAAATATTGTATCAGATGAATATTAATATTCATTTTGTGAAAAAAATGAATATCCATATAATGACCATATACAATACAGTCGGACAAGGCCTGTAACAACCCGCATATTTATCGATTTTATATTTAAATATTTTATCGTTCGTCGGATTTTGGTCCGAAAAGCTACTTTTTGTAAACAGTCGAATTGGGATTCGAGACCATCCCCATTGAGTTCAAAATGAAGTTTGCGACCTTTTTGAGTATAAACTTCGATATGTTTGGAGATAGTAGAATTTTGCTACTTTTCACTTAGGGCTTTGGGTTTAGGTTGGGTTCAGCCCAATGTTCTAACTTAATACCCCAAACTGAAACCCCCTCTTCATTCACACTCTCTTCCTCTACTTTCAGTTCTAAAGAGATTAATGGTGGAAGAGAATGGGAAATAGAAATCCAAAACCCTAGTTTCCATTTGCAAATCAATTTCTAGCTCCAAATTCAAGAGAACCCATTGGTAAGCCTTCTCTTCATCTTCTCCAACTCATTCTCTCTTTGATTTCAGAAATTTCCTAAACCTAACTTAGGGAATGTTCTTCTTTTGAGCTTAGATTCAAGCTTCTAGTGTTGAGATTGAAGTGTGGTTGATCTTCCCTTGTCTTAAAGCTTCTCCTTCATTGATTTGGGTTCAAAGGTGAGATTTTTATCTCACATCTATGTCTATAACTATCTTTGATTGTTGGGTATGAATTCCTAACACTTATTTATGTTCATTTGCTTTTGATTTGGATTGAATTGGTGAATATTCCAATTTTTGGTGTTTTGTAGTCAAATCTTTAAAAATCCAATCTTTGATGTTTGAACATGTTTTTGGTGATGCATCGAAGAGCCTATAGTGCTGCGTTGTCGATTGGCATAAATCCTTAGCATCCATCGCTCGTTCGATCGCATTTCGGTTTGGATTTGCCATTTTTGGTCTAGGCTATTTTTTTTTGCCTAGCAGAAGATTTCAGACGTCTGAAACCAAATCCAGACATCTGGTTGAATAATCCAGATGTCTGGAAAGGGATCTGGAAAAGGCAGAGACTAAATCCAGACGTCCGAAACAAAATCCAAACGGCTGAAATCAAATTCAGACGTCTGGTTGAAAATTTCAGACGTCTGAAATGGCCCAGTAATTAAAAATAGAAGGGAGAAAACACACATACTTCCAGAACCTAGGGCAAGATGTCTGGGAACACCTACCAGACGTCTGGAACTGTTTAATTTGCCTATTTTGGCTATTTTTGAGTAAATTTCCAAGGTTTATCGATTTTTTTAATCCGGTTAGTTGTTATCACTTATTATCGACTTTGATGACTTCTTTTCTTTGGGATTTTGGATATATCCACTTTGATGGATTTGATATCGATTTCTTTGGATTTTTATTCACGTCTTCGAATGTGAATTTTTATGATCAATTGTTTCTACAATCACTTCTATGATTTGTCACTTTAAAATATAAAGGTTTTCTATACTAGTAGTAAATATCAAAACTCTTTCTTCAAATGATTTCAACACTATTTTGTTACAAAGCTCGTTTTCTCAAACCGATTTCCAATCTATTAGTATATACAAACCTTTACCTTACTCGTATGAGAAATCTAATTAAACGACTTAGTAAAAGAAGTGGTATGAAACACTTGCATTGACCTCGTTGGTTAATTCTTGGACTTGTTCGATTGAATCTCTTGTGACAATTTTCTAGTGGAGATCTACAATTTGTTCGCAAATATTTAAGTTAAGCTAGTGGTTATGGGACATGATGCTAAACTCATATATTTACTAGCTTATTGTAATTGACACTTCTTGATGATCGATGATGATCATTTTATGGTTTAGACTAGCAATGTGCGACGTCTCTTAGTCTATGTGGAGGACTGTTCCTCATTTTATTGAGCTTCGTCTCATTTCTTACATGGGTCGTACCTATTTAGGTGCGTCGATGTTTGTTTACACATCGGTCGTAGCTTTTTAGGTGCGTCGATGTTTATTATGCAAGGGGTGTACCTTTTTAGGTGCATCGATGTTTGTTTACTTCGTGGAGCAATCGGCTCAATAAGTTGGGACATGGGGCGTATCTTTCTAGTTGCGTCGATGTTTGTCTATGCATGGGGCGTATCTTTCTAGGTGCGTCGATGTTCGACTTTGCATGGGGTGTATCTTTCTAGGTGCATCGGTGTTAGACATTACATGGGGTGTATCTTTCTAGGTGCATCGATGTTTATTCATGCCTGGGATGTATCTTTCTAGGTGCATCGATGTTTATTTATGCATGGGGCGTATCTTTCTAGGAGCGTCGACGCTAGAGCATGGGTCGTACCTATTTAGGTGCGTCGATGTTCGACTGTGCATGGGGCGTGTCTTTCTAGGTGCGTCGATGTCCAGTTTATGGGATTGGCCATCCTTTTTCTTGTGATTTCTGGATTTCTATTTTATGATCTCTGGAATTTATGTTTCACCGCCTTTTTCAGTTGGCATTGATATGTATGTCATTTATTATGGCTTGGTGAATTAAATAAAGAATATGACATTCTTTTTGATGCTATGAGATTCTTGAGATTTTGTACGACTTTCGTGATTTTCTAATGTATACTTGTTGAAGTATGACATTTTTGGTTATCATACGTTTTATTATTATATCTCTTCTTATATCTCGTTTTATCTGATAATTATGGCTAGACTGAACCGTTTATTATTTTCTTCTTAAATAATACTCTGGTCAGACTGAGATTTTACAGGTGCTTCTACTTGACTCCTTATCGGACCATGATCTGATCTTTTGGCTAACTACTTTAGTTTAGTAGTTTTTGTTGTATACAATTGAGATATAGACTCCTTGATGTATACATATTTTTGTCTTGCACTTGTATCTATTCATTTTTGTGATGTTGTGTATCTTATTTGACCACTACTCTGATGTACACTTTTATGTGTAATATTCATATCTATTTCCGCCTTTGTGATATGAATTATCTGTGACTGATTTATGTTATGCTTATTTCTATATTTGTTTCCGAAGAATTTATATAGCCACCGTGTAGTAGCTTTGAGTTTGTATCGGTATGTCGGATTTCCTCTTGAAATAAAATGCATGTTTTACTATCTGACATATCGTTGCTCGCACAAAGCAATTACATGGATGGTCGCTCCTCAACAGCCTAATTCTCCATGGTAATCGACGGCATTACACCGTAGTGTCCTTGGCTATCGTGGGTATAGAGGTGGGGCGTCACAGCTTGGTATCAGAGCCAAACTTCGGAACAATGTAGAATAATCTAGCAAGGATCATGTCCTAAGTCTTTCATAGGAGTTGTGCCTTAGGGTATATTCGAGTCTTC
Source organism: Allium cepa (assembly GCA_030765085.1). Lineage (NCBI taxonomy): Eukaryota > Viridiplantae > Streptophyta > Magnoliopsida > Asparagales > Amaryllidaceae > Allium > Allium cepa. The sequence goes on along the minus strand of CM060938.1, from coordinate 726,317,981 downwards.
GTACCGTTCTATCCTACTTTCTTTTATGATTCCTTGTTTTATCTATCAAGATTGCTTGATATTTATTTTGAGAATAACTTTTTCCTCTTCTTTCTTTCTTTCTTAAAGAAGAGAAATGGTTAGACCTGGCGGTCCCAGCGTCGGTCAATCTAGTGCTACTCCCCTGGATGGAATATTCATGTCTGCTCAACAACTTTTGGATCTTGTAAAGAATCAAGAGTTTATCTATGCTTTGAGTAAGAACCCCGAAATGGTTCTACCTTTGAAACTTGAAGTTTCTTTCAATCAGCTTATGGATGTTACTCTTCTTCATGGAGAGGTTGGTAAAGGAAGTGTTTGTGATATTGGGACATCCAAGAAGAGGCATATTAAGTTCAAGAGCCTTAATCCCAATAAGAGAGTGAAGCAAACTACTTTTGTAGCAAAGACTCCAATCCCTAATTGTGGAGGATGCTACAATTGTAATTCTAAGGAACACTATGCGAATATGTGTCCAAAACCCCATTCTTGTCGCTATTGCAAGAAACCGGGTCATCTTTTATCTGCATGTCCCAAACTTTTGAACAAGGACATGAGAAAGCTAAATATTGTGCAAACCCCTAGCAACTCTTCTCTCGGTCAAGGTATTTTTCACTCAATCCTTGTTGGCATTGTTTTATTTCGTGATCTTCTTATTTGAGTTCTTGTTGATACGGGTTTCATCTCGTTATTTTTATATCAAAAGAACTTGTGATTCTTCTTCTTTAAACATTTCTGGGCTTGATGACTTCTTTGAGGATTGTGAATCTGGATGGTAGATCCGCAACACTCAATTTGTCTTTATTGATGTCGAAATTATTTTATGTGATTTTTCTGTTCGAGCCGATTTTTACTTAGGCTTCGAAATTTACTTTTGTACGGATTGGCTTAATTATTATGAGGCCATATCCTTTGTCCCATGTGGACTATTCATCCTCGACATTTTTAATCTGTTAATCAGATTTCTATTTTTCCTTTATGATTTTGATTCCAATTTGATGGCATCATTTTATTCCTTAAGCCTACTTATAAGGAAAGTGTTATTTCTCTCATTAAGGTAGTTTGATAAATTTTCCGGTATTTTTGAGCTTGTCTTAGGATTATCACCTAAGTAATCTTTTGTGTGGTGCTAAGGTGTTTTCAGTTTGACCTTACCACCGGTTTTCATTTGCTACGAGTTGCGGAAGTTAGCATTCCACTTACCGCATTCCGCACTTGTTATGATTCCTATGAATGAATAATTATGTCATTCAGTTTGTCCAGCTTATTTCATCCATTTTATAAATCGAGTATTCTATGAATATTTCGATGAGATCATTTTTGTATATGTCGATTTTGGATGAAAATAGTAATTTAAAATTTTGCAAATCTTTTTCATAATATTTATTTATAAGTAAAATTGGATTTTTGTTCTTAAAACAAGCAAATAATATTTGTAAAACTTTTAAGAAACTTGTTTATTATAAAGAAGATGATTTTGTGATTGTATTTCCCATTGATTGCTTTAAGAATTTTGGTCGATGTGCTTGATCAACGTTATCGATAGGAATTTCCTAAACGCTTTGATGAGACAATCAAACATGATGTATTGACTTGTAAAACGTAAATTTATCTAGAAGGATAATTACTTAAAGATGATTGTAATTTTGAAAGTTTTAATTTTTCGAGAAAGAGGATTATTTAAAAAAGAACTCTTCCTTTAGATACTCTTATTCTTGTGATTCCTGAAGGGGAACCAAGACTTTGCTATTTGTACCGATACTAGTCGTATTGGTTTGGATGCCATTCTCTTGCAAAGGAGAACGTGCTATCACTTCTGCTTCTAAATCATTATAGCTTATCGAGACTAGTATGCCACTCATGATCTAGTGCTCGCGGCTATTGTTTTTACCTTTAGAATTTGGCATCACCATTTTTGGATGAGAAATTTGTTCTCCACCTCGATCATAAATCTTTGGAATATTTATTTTCTCATAGGGAACTTCATGTTGACTCGGGTTCCTATCATCTAATGATCTTGATATTCTTTTTGTTCCCAAAGGGAAGTCTTGTTGCCAATACGTCTTGTCGTAGGCAACAAGGTGTCGATTCTTTGATAATGTCGAAATGGAATTATCTTTTATCAAGTTCATCGGGCGTTTTGATGTACTTCGTTTTATTGAGTTTCATCTCATTTCTTTTATGGACTTGCGTCTGATGTTTTTTTATGATGTTCGGTTCATCGGATGTACTGTTATTATACTACATCGATGTTCCATCTTATCTGGATCAATGGATGTACCATTATTATACTACATCGTTGTTCCGGTTTATCGGTTCATTGGATGTACCGTTTTTGTACTACGTCGGTGTTCCGAAATTATTCGGGCTTTGGTTCATTGGGCGTACCGTTTTTGTAATACGCTGATGTCCCAAATTATTTGAGTTTCTAGTTTCTCGGGCGTACTTTTATTATACTACGTCATTGCACCAGCTCAATTTTCTGCTATTCTTGACGTTCTCCACGTCTTTTATCTACGGAAATGCCTTAGGGATTTCGGTGTTTATTCTTGTGCCCGGTGATATTGTGGAAACTGAAGTTTCACCAGATTTGATTTATGAGCAACATTCCATTCGCATCATTGCTTCGGAGGTTGAGCGCCTTCGGAATAAAGATATTCTTCTTGTGAGAGTTCAATGGTTCTCAAATCTTAGGGATTACTCTTGGGAATCTAGAGAATTCATCGAGCGATCCCGTTCGTGCTAACTCTTTCGTGCTCTTTATGGTGAACTTCTTATTTCTTTTGTGTTGATATGCTTTTATGGTTGTTACTCTTTATTTTCTTCTTAAGTATTGTGAGGACGCAACTTCTTTAAGGAGAGGAGTCTGTTACAACCCGCATATTTATCGATTTTATATTTAAATATTTTATTTAAATATTTTATCGTTCGTCGGATTTTGGTCCGAAAAGCTACTTTTTGCAAACAGTCGAATTGGGACTCGAGACCACCCTCATTGAGTTCAAAATGACGTTTGTGACCTTTTTGAGTATAAACTTCGATATGTTTGGAGATAGTAGAATTTTGCTACTTTTCACTTAGGGCTTGGGTTTAGGTTGGGTTCAGCCCAATGTTCTAACTTAATACCCCAAACTGAAACCCCCTCTTCATTCACTCCCTCTTCCTCTATTTTCAGTTCTAAAGAGATTAATGGTGGAAGAGAATGGGAAATAGAAACCCAAAACCCTAGTTTCCATTTGCAAATCAATTTCTAGCTCCAAATTCAAGAGAACCCATTGGTAAGCCTTCTCTTCATCTTCTCCAACTCATTCTCTCTTTGATTTCAGAAACTTCCTAAACCTAACTTAGGGAATGTTCTTCTTTTGAGCCTAGATTCAAGCTTCTAGTGTTGAGATTGAAGTGTGGTTGATCTTCCCTTGTCTTAAAGCTTCTCCTTCATTGATTTGGGTTCAAAGGTGAGATTTTTACCTCACATCTATGTCTATAACTATCTTTGATTGTTGGGTATGAATTCCTAACACTTATTTATGTTCATTTGCTTTTGATTTGGATTGAATTGGTGAATATTCCAATTTTTGGTGTTTTGTAGTCAAATCTTTAAAAATCCAATCTTTGATGTTTGAACATGTTTTTGGTGATGCATCGAAGAGCCTATAGTGCTGGGTTGTCGATTGGCATAAATCCTTAGCATCCATCGCTCGTTCGATCGCATTTCGGTTTGGATTTGCCATTTTTGGTCTAGGCTGTTTTTTTGCCCAGCAGAAGATTTCAGACGTCTGAAATTAATTTCGGACGTCTAAAACCAAATCCGGACGTCTGGTTGAATAATCCAAACGTCTGGAAAGGGGTCTGGAAAAGGCAGAGGCTATATCCAGATGTCTGAAACAAAATCCAGACGTCTGAAATCAAATTCAGACGTCTGGTTGAAAATTTCAGACGTCTGAAATGGCCCAGGAATTAAAAATAGAAGGGAGAAAACACACATACTTCCAGAACCTAGGGCAAGATATCTGGGAACACCTACCAGACGTCTGGAACTGTTTAATTTGCCTATTTTGGCTATTTTTGAGTAAATTTCCAAGGTTTATCGATTTTTTTAATCCGGTTAGTTGTTATCACTTATTATCGACTTTGATGACTTCTTTTCTTTGGGATTTTGGATATATCCACTTTGATGGATTTGATATCGATTTCTTTGGATTTTTATTCACGTCTTCGAATGTGAATTTTTATGATCGATTGTTTCTACAATCACTTCTATGATTTGTCACTTTAAAATATAAAGGCTTTCTATACTAGTAGTAAATATCAAAACTCTTTCTTCAAATGATTTCAACACTATTTTATTACAAAGCTCATTTTCTCAAACCGATTTCCAATCTATTAGTATATACAAACCTTTACCTCACTCGTATGAGAAATCTAATTAAACGACTTAGTAAAACAAGTGGTATGAAACGCTTGTGTTTACTTCGTTGGTTAATTCTTGGACTTGTTCGATTGAATCTCTTGTGACAATTTTCTAGTGGAGATCTACAATTTGTTCGCAAATATTTAAGTTAAGCTAGTGGTTATGGGACATGATGCTAAACTCATATATTTACTAGCTTATTGTAATTGACACTTCTTGATGATCGATGATGATCAATTTATCGTTTAGACTAGCAATGTGCGATGTCTCTTAGTCTATGTGGAGGACTGTTCCTCATTTTATTGAGCTTTGTCTCATTTCTTGCATGGGTCGTACCTATTGAGGTGCGTCGATGTTTGTTTACAAATCGGTCGTACCTTTTTAGGTGCGTCGATGTTTATTATGCATGGGTGTACCTTTTTAGGTGCATGGGTGTACCTTTTTAGGTGCATCGATGTTTGTTTACTTCGTGGAGCAATCGGCTCAATAAGTTGGTACATGGGCCATATCTTTCTAGTTGCGTCGATGTTCGTCTATGCATGGGGCGTATCTTTCTAGGTGCGTCGATGTTCGACTTTGCATGGGGTGTATCTTTCTAGGTGCATCGGTGTTAGACATTACATGGGGTGTATCTTTCTAGGTGCATCGATGTTTATTCATGCTTGGGATGTATCTTTCAAGGAGCATCGATGTTTATTTATGCATGGGGCGTATCTTTCTAGGTGCGTCGATGCTAGAGCATGGGTCATACCTATTTAGGTGCGTCGATGTTCGAATGTGCATGGGGCGTGTCTTTTTAGGTGCGTCAATGTCCAGTTTATGGGATTGGCCATCCTTTTTCTTGTGATTTCTGGATTTCTATTTGATGATTTCTGGAATTTCCACCTTTTTCAGTTGGCATTGATATGTATGTCATTTATTGTGGCTTGGTGAATTAAATGAAGAATATGACATTCTTTTTGATGCTATGAGATTCTTGAGATTTTGTACGACTTTCGTGATTTTCTAATGTATACTTGTTGAAGTATGACATTTTTGGTTATCGTACGTTTTATTATTACATCTCTTCTTATATCTCATTTTATTTGATAATTATAGCTAGACTGATCCGTTTATTATTTTCTTCTTAAATAATACTCGGGTCAGACTGAGATTTTATAGGTGCTTCTGCTTGACTCCTTATCGGACCATCATCTGATCTTTTGGCTAACTACTTTAGTTTAGTAGTTTTTGTTGTATACAATTGAGATATAGACACCTTGATGTATACATATTTTTGTCTTGAACTTGTATCTATTCATTTTTGTGATGTTGTGGATCTTATTTGACCACTACTCTGATGTACACTTTTATGTGTAATATTCATATCTATTTCCGCCTTTGTGATATGAATTATTTGTGACTGATTTATGTTATGCTTATTTCTATATTTGTTTCCGAAGAATTTATATAGCCATTGTGTAGTAGCTTTGAGTTTGTATCGGTATGTCGGATTTCCTCTTGAAATAAAATGCATGTATTACTATCTTACATATCGGTGCTCGCACAAAGCAATTACATGGATGGTCGCTCCTCAACAGCCTTATTCTCCATGGTAATTGACGGTATTACACCGTAGTGTCCTTGGCTATCGTGGGTATAGAGGTGGGGCGTCACAAGGCCAAAAACTGTCTAAAGTATTTTAGAAAATAAAGCACATTATGCACCAATTTGTTTACGTATTACCATTACGCGTACATTATAACTTTTTATTAGTTAAATAACATATTGGTATTTGTACAATGATTTGTTTATATTTTATTGTTTTGTTAATTATATAATATATTATAAAATTTTTACTTTTTTATAAAAAAAATTATATTTTCAAATATAATGAGTTTTGAATATAATATTGTATTTGAGAAATAAACTACAATACACACTAATTACTGCATGCCATACATTTTGTCAAATAAGGTTACATACATAACTAAGGGATCTAAACTAATAGATTATTATGTAAATAAATTATTATATTCGACATTTTCGAAAACACGTACACTAAATTATGCATATATACACTACTTAACCCAAATAGCCGAAAACACTAAATTATGCACATATACACTAATCAACGCATATACTTAATTACTATTATTTGTCAGATTTAAACTATAATTAGCATTCAATGGGTATAATAAACAATCAATAGGGTATTATAAACAACTACAATCACAATTTAACCCTATTTTAGCAATTTAAAAGTAATTAAGGTTACTAAAAAATTACTGATTGGATTTGAATTATGGCCTAAGCTTGTTGGGATTGGAGAATGATGAATTGAGGATGGTTTGGGAGTCCTATGAGCAGCTGGCGATGGAGTTAGGATGGAAAGAGCAAGGGTAATGGTGTGTTTTGGAGAAGAAGATGAAATGAAGCAACCCTCGGTTGGTTGGCTATATAATTGCGAGATTTTGGCGGCCATCGACGGCTTTAATTAGCTAGGCTTCTGATGGCTGCTATATATTTTTTATTTAATTTTTCGTGCTTTTTTAAAACAAATTTAATATAAATTAGTTTGTTTAAAATTTTCAATTTGTAGAAAAAATTGAGTAGTTTATATTTGTTAAATGAATATGAAATAAACGTTAATGGCTAAAACCTCTTTTACTTGCCTTTTCAAATTAATTTATAAATTTTAAATTAAAGTTATACACAATATTCACAAAATAAATTCATTAAACTATTACGTGTCATAATTTTATCTAAATTTTGTAATCGATTAACTGAAACTTGTAGAAAATGATTGTCTATGTTCGATTTTCAATAAACTTACTTAACTAATATAATTATCATACAACTAAAAAATTACCGACACCACTAATTTAATTAATCAAGAACTTTCATAAATTCGAATAAGTGAATAAAAATATCTTTACAAATTATTTGGATTTGAATTATTATAATTAATAAAATTTCAAACTCATATAACTAATATGTTATAATAAAGTAATTGCGTTAAATAACTATTGGCAGCCATCGGATTCCAAATAACGGAGCAGTCCGGCAACCGTTGGAACCTACCACCATAATTTACTATACATCTTGTTGTGCATGAACCCATAATTTGCATATAATGACAATGTCGTATTTTTAGCTCATGTTTGGTTACTTAACTTCTCTACTAGTTCTTGAAGGGTTATGCAAAATTTAAGGGTTAACATGTTGCTACTCTATGGATGCTCTCTGATTTATTTGGATTTTTTTTTAGCCTCTATGCAAGGAGCTATCTAAAACTTGGCTTTGAAACATTTTTGTGGTCATCGTGATGGAAAAGTTGACCACCCGTGTCGCGGATTTACGTTCTAATTCGATGTGATATGCAAACTAGTTATCTCTTTATCCTTTTTGTACAGGACATAAAATAGTTGTTGATCTTCTGTTGGTTGGAGTTATTCATCCTTATGTGCCTATATGAATTAGAATGTGTTCTATATTACTTTGATGTCATGTTTTTATGTACGTACCAAGTATTTATGTATTCAGGCATTCCAAGGGTATGAAAAAATTTCGATATGGTAATATCGCAGTTAAGGGTATGAAAATTTATTTGAGGGGTGTAAAATTATTTACTGAAAAATAAAATAAATAACTTTATTTTCATTCGACCGATTGTTTTAATACTTATCCGTTTCATCATTATATTTTACCCATTCTGTAACGACCTGATATTTTCAGCCATTCGCATCCACACATGACGGAATTGAATTGTTCAGGATCTTAGATTATTAATTTATATTTAGTTAAATTCTTGATTTTAAGCTATGTATAAATTTGTTTGAATATAGAATAAGTTTAATAATAAAGTTTGATTTTATTAAAGTTAATATGGTTAAGCGTTTAAACTGTATTTTAATATAGAGTTTATAATGCTTTAAATAAATTAAGGTTGGAAGATAAATTTGAATTGGTTTGAAATTGAATTTATTTAAGAATTAAAGTCAAATAAGTTTGACGTGAAATTTATTAAATTTGAGATTTTAAAGGATATGATTTTTATAACTTGATTTTGGTTTAAAGTGATTTAAATGAATATATCAAGTTTAAATAAATTGAAGGAATATTCAGTTATTCGAAGTTTAAAAGTTTTATTTAAAGGATATTGGATTTATTAAGTAAACATTTCAAATCTAAATAATAGTAATTGAATTCGATATATATATATATATATGAAGTTGTTAAATTTAATTTTAAAATTTTGGAATATTTCAAAGCTTTGAAATATATTGATATTGAAATGGTTTAATGAAGGTTTCAAAGCTGTATTGAAATCGATATAGTTTGAAATAGTTTATTTAGAAACCGAATTGAATTGTAATGGATGACTTGAGATTTGACTAAATTTGAATTTTGGAATTTGAGTTGATTTGAAATTGGATTTGTGGAATTTTGAAGAACTCTTTTACTTTATAAACTATTTTATTATATATATACTATTTTAATATCTAAAATCTTTAAATGGTGGAAGTTATGTTTTCGAAGCTATGAATTTCAAAGTATTACGTTTTGAAAGTGTTATAATTTCAAGTGTTTGGGTTTCGAAAATTTTATAACTTTGAAAGTGTTGTGATTTTTGGAAATGATGTCGTATTTGGTTTTGAAATGGAAATGATATCGTATTGATATGGTTTTTGAAGTATAAACTATTTTTGAAATGACCGTGGTGTTATAATAATGTTTCATTGTTAAAGAGACCGGGATTGGAAGTTGTCATACTCTCTGCCAACTCCGAAAACCAATTTAATAACTGTGTATGCGATGGAGTGATTGACAGGCTAACGAGGTAGCTCCTTTGATCCGACACACTTCTTCGCATGCTATTCTATTACTTTGTGATTGATTGGTGAGCACCTTTGATTTCTGGGAGTGTGGCTCGAGGTGGGCGGTAGCGACTGCTACGCGTTACCACCGGCCCGGAAGCGTAATTGGTGTATCTACCCTATCATTGCTTGTTGTGCCATGTCACCTACTCTAGCGCGCCTTGTACGATTTTGGCTTTGTGCCGTAGCCTTTGGAGTATCCTCTGATGGCTTACCGATCAGGAGGGACTATGATACTGGATAGACTACTGGGACTATTTATGTGTTAACAGGGATATTGGGTAACTCCTTAATGCTATTTTCAAGTAAGTTTACTTTACTGTAGACATTATGATAATAGCATATATTACTACATAGTAAATCGTTTAACGGATACTTAGAGGATGGTTATCCCAAACATCCTTTGGGTTACTTGTATTTCAGTTGTTATTTCACTTGAGTTGGATTTATTGATATAAGAATGTTAATCCTGACTTGAGTGTTTGGTGTTTTTCTTTACGCTCGGGTCAAACTGAGTGATACAGCTTTTGAGACTCACCTTTGGAGTTAGAGCTTCGCTTGGAGGTCCAGCTATCTATCCAACTTTCAGTTATTCAGTTGATTCTAGTAATACATTCTAATCTTGTATTTGACTGTTGTATTCGAGACTTCTATTGTATCTTATTTGACTTTGATATACATATAGTACCTTCAAGAACTACTATTCTTTTGTTTCCACTACAGTGTTGTTATATTACTCTGTGTCTGCGATTCTTTGATTACTTTATTTACTGCATATGCTGAGTTTTGCCAAATTTAAATTAACAACTTGATATTTTGAGCAATTCAATTCTGATTTGTTTGGATGCGAATGGTTGAAAATATCAGGATGTTCCAAAATTCATCCTTATCTCTCCCTATTTTGTTATTTAATCATCTTATCTTTGTTTCGAACCTATCGTTGACTCAAAATTCTTTTTGATTTGAGTCCATCAAATTTGAATCTCTACCCTTGCTTTGAAATCCATTCTTGTATCGTCGAACGAGGAAGTGTATTTGTAAATATTTAATGTTTATATATATTGCGTTGTTTGAGTTGTTGATGTTGATTTGGGTTTTCAATCGATTCATCTGACCAACGCTATCGATAGGATTACCAAAACACTTGAGCAAAGCAAACTAACATAATATTGTTTTCAAATTTGGTAAATAAAATAATCTTGTATGATTATATTATATATATAAGTACAAATTTTTTTGAAATTAATTTGTTAATGAATTGGTTGTCGGAAATGATAATATTTGATTTTCACTTATTGCTGTAAACCATTGACTATTGTGTAATATAAATAAATGAATTTATATAAAACTTGGTTATTATTTGATTTGGAATTTAAATGAATTAAAATTTGAGAATTAATTTCTAGCGATTTCAAACATTGGTTTTAAAGTTTCAAATGTACATTATTTAAAGTATTTTCAAATAGAAATTATTTCCAAAGAATTTTTAAATGTTTAAAATCAGTACTCTTCTCTTGTGTCGCTGAAAAATAATTTTGGTGATCACTACAACATCATCGACATTCATTTTCGACTTTCGAAGTGGAGAGACCAATTCATAGCTTTGCTACACTTTTGTTTCGGAAAATAAATTTGATTTGAATTCTTAATATGACTTGATCTATTATATGTATAGGTATGTATTTATAAATTTGATTTGATATATGTTGTGTATGCGTGTGTATATATATTTATATCTAAATTGTTTGTAGTTAATCGGAAATTTAATTCTTAAATTCGGGTGATTTTAATTATGAAATGAAGCCAAAATTTGAATAAATATTTAGAATTTGAAATGAATTGAATAAGGAAATTTTACTTGTATAATTCTAATATAACTTACCTTAACCATTCAGAAGTTGGATAGATAATTGGATAATATACAATATATAATGTCTTATGAATAAATTTGAGTGTTTATAATAAATGTTATACACTTAATTTTATTTATAGAAATGTTATTAGAGATAAATATAATAATAAGTCAGTTGAATAATAAATGAGATAAATTAAATAAAATTGTTTAAAATAAATTTTGAAACAAACAACAATGGTACTTAAATAAAATCAACTTAATGGAGTACCTTGAATTTAAAATCAACTATTGAATATTAATTTATGTAAAATTTTAATTTATATCGTTTAAATTAATTATTTTATTTCGTATTTCAATCTATTTTCTTCTTGTGGTTTCTATTCTCCTACCTCGTTCCTTATCGGGGACGAAAAGTCTTGAGTGGGGGAGAGAGTAACGACCCATAAATTATATTGATTTTATTTATTTAATTAATAGGAAATTTTGTGTATTTTTAGATAATAAAATTTTGAAATAAAATTTGATATTTGAAATGCGTCTATTTTAATATAGCAACTGGTAAATTTCCATCAGATAATGCGAAAGTTTATTTTCTTGTGTAATTTTATTTCAATGTAAATCAGTTAATAACAGTTGATTTAAAAGTGTTCCGAAACCTAAATATGTCAACATGAGTAAATTTATTTCGAACACTCTGAATAAGACTGTGTGATTCGTTTCGCAAATTTCGAATGTTTCTAGCTCCGTTTGGACTTCTCCATACGGAATCGCAACGTATATCAGTGTTCGTATCGACTTTTGATCGGATAAACGTGCCACTAATATCTGTATACCGTTTGTGACGCCTCACCTCCATACCCACTCTAGCCAAGGAAACTACGATGTAATGCTGTCAACTAGCACCGAGAATAAGGCTGTTGAGGAGCGACCATCTGTATAATTGCTTTGTGCGTGTACCGATATGCCAGATAAAATGTAACTTGCATTCTTTTCAAGAGGACATCCGACATACCGACACAAACTCAAAGCTACTACACAGTGGCTATTATGTCTTCGGAAACAAATACAGAAATAAACATAACACAAATCAGTCACAGATAATTCATATCACAAAGGCGGAAATAGATATGAATATATATAATACATAAAAGCGTTCATTAGAGTAGTAGTCAAGCAAGACCCACACTATCACAAAAGAATAGTTACAAGAACTACACAAAAGAATAAGTATACATCATAGAGTCTATATCTCAAATGTGTACACCAAAATAAACTGCTAATCTAAGTAGTTAGCCAAAAGTCAGAGAAATCAATCCCAAATGAGAAGTCAAGCTGAAGCACCTGTAACATATCGGTCTGACCCGAGTATTATTTAATAAGAAAATAATAAACGGATCAGTCTAGCTATAAATATCAGATGAAACGATATAGAATAAGAGGTATGACTAAACGCATAATAATCACAATGCCAAGCTGTGATAAATAAGTAATTGAAAATCAACAAGAGATTAATCAATATCACAAAAATCTTCTCAAGGATCAAAAGGAATGTCATACTCTTTATTTCATTCACCAAACCATAAATATTGACGATTATATCAATATCATTCACAAAAGTCAATGACGCACAAATTCACGAATGCACAAATATGGATAAAGCTTATCAATGAAAATCACGAAAATTGGTGAAGCACAAATTCTAGAAATCATCTCAAGAAATCCAGAAATCACAAAAGGGGGAAAGGCCTATCACAAACGGGGGCATAAAGCTCACCTATACGTGTATCACAAACGGAATGCTAATTCCATGGTTGCTAACCATCACAAATTGAGCCGAAGCTCCACAAACGGCCCGAAGACCATGGATTGCTACCCCACCAACTTGAGTCGAAAATCCACAAAACAGGGTTTAGTCTCCCTCGCAGGCAAAGAGACATCGCACATTGCTAGTCTAAATCACAAAAATGATTGTCGTTGATCATCAAGAAAGTGTCAATTACACTAAGCTAGTAAATATATAAATTTAACTTCATGTCCCGTAACCACTAGCTTAACTTAAATATTTACGAACAAATTGTAGATCTCCACTAGAAAATTATCACAAGAGATTCAATCGAACAAGTCCAAGAATTAACCGATGAAGTAAACGCAAGCGTTTCATACCACTCGTTTTACTAGGTCGTTTAATTAGATTTCTCATACGAGTGAGGTAAAGGCTTGTATATGCTAATAGATTGGAAAACGGTTTAAGAAACGAGCTTTGTATTAAAATAGTGTTGAAATCGTTTTGATGAAAGAATTTTGATATTTACTAGTAGTATTGAAAATTTTATGTTTCGAAGTGACAAATCACAAAAAGAGATTGTAGGAACAATGAATCACTAAAATTCACATTCGAAGACGTGAATGAAATCCAAAGAAATCGATTACGGAATCCATCGAAATGGATATTCCCAAAAATCCCGATATAAAAGTCATCAAGTCAATAATAAATGATAACAAGAAAAAGGGAATCAACACGAATCAATTAAAGTTGGAAATTCAAGCTAAATAGGCAAATAGGCAAAAGACTGCAGATTGAGACGTCTGAGATCAAGGATTCAGACGTCTGAATCTGGAAAATAAAATATTTTCCAAAAACAGAATTCAGACGTCTGAACCCTTGATTTCAGACGTCTGAAATAGGCACTTTTTAGCCTATTTCCTTTCTGGTTCCAAAGGAACCAATTCAGACGTCTGAAATCATATATTCAGACGTCTGAATCCGGGAATAGAAATCTTCCCAGAATAATATTCAGACGTCTGAATCTAACGTTTCAGACGTCTGAAACTGGGGTTCAGGGCATTCCCTGAACCTAGACCAAAAATGGCCAAACGAATACCGGAAGCGATCGATCGAGCGACAACGACTAAGGATTCATGCAAAGCTACAACCCAGCCTTAACGGCTCTTCGATACGCCTCAAATATCAATGTTCAAATATCCATAAAAGGATTTTCATAGATTTTGATTTCAAAACACCAAAAATTGGAATATACACCAAATCAATCCAAACCAAAATCAATTGCACAAGAATAAGTGTTAGGAATTCGTACCTAACAATCGAAGATAATTATAGACAAAGATGTGACATAAAAATCTCACCTTTGAACCCAAACAATTGAAGAAGAAGCTCGAAAGCTAAGGGAGAATCAAGCTCTCTTCAACACAACCCAAACGTGCTTGAATCTATGCTAAAAAAGAAGAACATTCCCAAAGTTAGGTTTAGGAATTTCTGAAATTCAAGAGAGAAGGAGTTGGAGAAGATGAGGAGAAGGCTTACCAATGGGTTCTTCTATTAGTTTGGAGCTAGAGTTTGATTTGCAAAAGAAAACTAGGGCTTGAGTTTCAATTTCCCACTCCACTCTCCATTGTTACAAAAGCTTGAGTATTAGGAAAATAGAAAGGAAGTGAATGAAGAGGAGAGGGTTGGGACTGAATACATAAGTGGGGTTATTGGGCTCAGCCCAAACCAAAGCCCTAAGTAAAAAGTGGCAAAATTCCTCTAACTCCAAACATATCAAAGTTTACACTCGAAAAGATCGCAAACGGCGTTTTGAACTCAATGAAAGTGGTCCCGAGTCCTAATTCGACCATATGCAAAAAGTAGCTTTTCGGACTAAATTCCGAGTATCGAAATAAAATTTAAACAATATATTTAATTATAAAATCGATAAATATGCGGGTTGTTACAGACTCCACTCCTTAAAGAAATTGCGTCCTCGCAATATTTAAGAAGAAAATATATAGTAACAACCACGAGAGCGTATTCAACACAAAAGACATCTGAAATAAAAGGTTCACCTTAAAGAGCACGGGAAAGTAAGTCCGGATGTGTTCGCTCGATGAACTCTCTAGATTCCCAAGAACAATCCTTAGGATTTGAAGACCATTGAACTTTCACAAGCGGAACATCTTTATTTCGAAGTCGTTTGACTTCCGAAGCAATAATACGAACAGGATGTTGCCCAAAAGTTAGATTAGGCGAAACTTCAATTTCTTCCACAACACCGGGCTCAAAAATAGAATCAGAATCTCGAAGGCATTTCCGCAATTGAGAAACGTGAAACACGTCATGAATGGCAGAAAACTGAGCCGGTAATAAAAGGCGATAAGCCATGGAACCAATGCGTTCAGTGATAGGAATTGGCCCAATATATCGAGGCGCTAACTTTCCCGATCGACTGAAACGTACAACACCTTTCATAGGTGAAACACGAACGAACACAAGATCTCCCACATAAAATTCTAACTTCATTCTTCGATTATCGACATAGGATTTTTGTCTATTCTGGGCTTCTTTCATCCTATGTCGAATAAGTTCAATCTTTTCTATGGAATCACGAATAAAGTCTGGACCTAAAACCAGCCTCTCACCGGCCTCAAGCCAATAAGAAGGAGATCGGCATGGCCTTCCGTAGAGTGCCTCGAAAGGTGCCATACCAATACTAGATTGGAAGCTATTATTATAGGAAAATTCAACAAGAGGAATATGATCTTCCCAGCTTCATCCTAAATCAAGCACACAAGCACGAAGAAGATCTTCAAGAGTTTGATTCACACGCTCGGTTTGTCCACCGGACTGGGGGTGATAAGTGGTGCTAAAATTAAGCTTCGTTCCTAAAGCTTTTTGAAGACTCTTCCAAAACCCACTAGTAAACAATGGATCACGATCACTAACAATAGAAGTAGGAACTCCATGTAATTTAACAATCTCTTTAACAAAGAGTTTGGCCAAAAGTGGAACGGTTCGGTTAGACCGAACGGGAATAAAATGGGCAGATTTAGTAAGTCTATCAACAATCACCCATAAGCTATCATGGCCCGAACGAGAACGGGGAAGGCCATCAATAAAATCCATGGAAATTTCGTCCCACTTCCAAATTGGAATTTCTAAAGGTTGCAATAACCCACCGGGCCTTTGATGTTCGGTCTTAACGAGTTGGCAAGTCATGCAACACTTAACGAAGTTAGCGATGTCAATTTTCATTCGCTCCCAATAATAAAGTCACTTCATATCCGCGTACATTTTACTACCACCGGGATGAATGGTAAAATTAGAACGATGGGAATCTTCTAAATATCTTTTCGAAGATCACTAATATTTGGCACGATAAGTCTACTAAATTTTCAAATACCGCCACGAGAGTTAATATCAAAGTCTTTCAAACCTTCAATATCAATTTTATCCTTAACATTTTGGCCAAGAAGAGCCAAGTCGGGATCTAGCCTTTGAGCTTCAAGAATGCGGTCTAAAAGGGAAGGATGAGCCTCAAGGCTACATAAAACAAATGATGAGCATAAATTGGATACGCGGTCTCGAATCTCACAAGTGGATAAGATCTCGAGATCATTCCATTCATATATCATCATAGAAACAACTACTTGTTGCTTACGGCTAAGAGCATCGGCGACACGATTATCCTTACCGGGTGTATAAAGAATATCAAGGTCATAAGGAGCAAGGAACTCGAGCCAACGTTGTTGATGCAAATTAAGTTCCTTTTGAGAAAATAAATACCTCAATGACTTATGATCGGAATAAAGAACAAATTTCTCTCCTAAAAGATAATGATGCCAAATCCAAAGAGCGAAAACAATAGCCGCGAGTTCTAAATCATGTGTGGCATATCTAGTCTCGGCCGGCTTCAATTGCCTAGAAGCATAAGCAATAACACGTTCTTTTTGCATAAGAACGGCACCCAAACCAACGCGACTAGCATCAGTATAAACAACAAAATCTTGATTCCCCTCGGGAATAAAAAGAATAGGAGCATCAGAAAGAAGTTCCTTTAGTTTCTGAAAAGAAGTTTCACATTTGTCCGACCAAATGTATTTAACACCCTTCTTCGTTAAGCTAAGGAGAAGCACGACAATCTTAGAAAAGTCTTTGATAAAACGGCAGTAATAACCTGCCAATCCAAGGAAGCTACGGATCTCTGTCACACTCTCCGGTCTCTTCCAATCTTGAATCGCTTCAATCTTTGAAGGATCCACGGAAATTCCGGATTCGAAAATAATATGACCGAGAAACTTCACACGCGATCGCCAAAAGTGGCATTTAGAAAATTTCGCCTTTAATTGATTACTCCTAAGAGTTTCCAATACAATCAAAAGATGTTTCTCATGTTCCTCCTCGGCTTTTTGAATACACAAGAATACCATCAATGAATATGAGTACAAACCGATCGAGGAAATCTTTGAAAACTCGATTCATGAGGTCAACGAAATAAGCTGGAGAATTCGTTAACCCAAATGGCATAACAAGCCATTCATAAGATCCGTATCGAGTACGGAATGATGTCAAACGAATGTTGTCCTCTGCGATACGAAGTTGATGAAAACCGATAGCCATGTCCAATTGTGAAAAGACCTTAGCACCACTAAGCCGATCGAATAGATTATCAATCTGAGGTAAAGGATATTTATTTTTAATAGTAAGATCGTTAAGCTTGAGATAATCAACGCAGAGCCTAAGAGTACCATCGGATTTCTTTACGAAAATAGCCGAAGTTCCCCAAGGCGAGGAACTAGAGCGAATAAATTGCTTCGTCTCCAATTCGGATAATTGTTTGCGCATCTCCTCATTTTCTTTATTGGACATGCGATAAGGAGGACGAGTAATAGGTTGAGCTCCAGGGATAAGATTAATTCTGAACTCAATTGCTCGCTTAGGTGGTAATCCTAAAACGGGCTCAAATATGACGGAAAATTCACGAACAATGTGAATAAGAGAAACTATATCTTCCTCATCATCATTATCGTCATTACGAGGATATAAGGAATATAAAGATGCAACCAAGCTGGAATCCGAATCTTTAAGATTATTAGAAATTTGCTTAACAGATTGAGGATGTCAAAGATGAATAGTCCGCTCAGGATATAGGATATGGGCTTCATAACGGTTATGTCAATCCATTCCAAAAATCATTCCAAAGCCTAAATAACGCATGACATGAAAATCAGCTCCGAAAGAAAATTCACCCAAAATAATCTCGACATCATTACACAATAAACTGATTGTTGCGGATCCACCAACCGGATTCGCAATTCTCAAAGAAGTCATTAAAGCAACAACACTTAAAGAAAAAGTATCAACAAGTTCTTTTGATATAAAAGAATGGGATGCACCCGTATCAAAAAGAACTCGAACGGGTTGATCACGAAATATAATGGTGCCATCAAGGATAGAATGAGACATACCTTGACCACGTGATGTGTTGCCAGGGGCTTGAGCAACATTTAACTTTCCCTCCTTCTTGCCCAGAAGCTTGGGGCATGAAGATATAACATGGCCGGGACCTTTGCAGTAGCGACAAGAGAGAGACTTTGGACACTTGTTCGCGTAATGGTCCTTCGAACCACAATTATAGCATTCCCCACGACCAAAGGAAGTAGTCTTTGCCACAGGGGTTGCTTGCCTCCCTTTCTTATTGGGAGAAGGACCTTTGAATTTATCAGGCCTTTTCTTGTTGTTGAAGTTTGGTTTGGAACCCACCACTTCAACATCACTTTCCCTATCCGCCTCTTCAAGACGAAGAGCGATATCAATGAGTTGGTCGAAGGGAACCTCTAATTTTAGAAGTAATGGCTTCTTGAGATTTTTGATTAAGCCATAGACAAATCTTTGGTTCTTCTTCAATGGGGTGTTGATATATTCAACCCCGTATTTAGAGAGAGATTCAAAAGACGCGACATAATCTGCCACGGAAGATTCACCTTGAACAAGGTCAATAAAACGGCGAGCCAAAGTCACCTTCTCAGCTTCTGGTACAAATTTCAACTTGAAGCGCTCTCGTAATTTCTCCCAAGTGAGATCCGCTTCATTTATTTCAGAAATCAAAAGCTCGTACCAGTCTAATGCACTTTCTTGGAGCATACTAGAAGCCACCTGAACTCGGTGAAGATCAATGAGGTTCATGCGAGAAAAGATTCTATCGCATGCTCTTAACCAAGCCTGGACTTCAATAATAGTTTCAGAACCTTTGAATGGCTTCCCACCCAAATTGGTATAATCGCTGCACAAATGTGCAAATCCCGACTTTGAGTGAGTAGGTTCCGGATTAGCTCCAGCTGCTTGAGCATTCATGACAAGGTCAAGAAGTTGCTGGGTAGTCATAAAAACTCCATCTTGGGGAGTAGCACTAGATTGACCGGTGCTGGGACGGCCAGGCCTAACCATTTCTCTTCCTTTAGAAATAAATAAAGAAGAAAAAGGTTATTCACCAAATGAGTATCAAGCAATCTTGATAGATAAAGCAAGGAATCATAAAGAAAATAGGATGAATAGGTACGAAGACTCGAATTAAATCCTAAGGCACGACTCCTAAGAAGGACTTAGGACTATGATCCTTGTTAAATTATTCTACATTGTTTCAAAGTTAGGCTCTAATACCATGCTGTGACGCCCCACCTCTATGCCTACGCTAGCCAAGGACACTACGGTATAACGCCGTCAACTAGCACAGAGAATAAGGCTGTTGAGGAGTGACCATCTGTATAATTGCTTTATGCGAGTACCGATATGCCAGATAAAATGTAACTTGCATTCTTTTCAAGAGGAGATCTGACATACCGACACAAACTCAAAGCTACTACACAGTGCCTACTAAGTCTTCGGAAACAAATATAGAAATAAACATAACACAAATCAGTCACAGATAATTCATATCACAAAGGCGAAAATAGATATGAATATATATAACACATAAAAGTGTTCATCAGAGTAGTAGTCAAGCAAGACCCATACTATCACAAAAGAATAGTTACAAGAACTACACAAAAGAATAATTATACATCATAGAGTCTATATCTCAAATGTTTACACCAAAATAAACTACTAATCTAAGTAGTTAGCCAAAAGTCAGAGAAATCAATCCCAAGTGAGAAGTCAAGCTGAAGCACCTGCAACATCTCGTTCTGACCCGAGTATTATTTAATAAGAAAATAATAAACGGATCAGTCTAGCTATAAATATCAGATGAAACGATATAGAATAAGAGGTATGACTAAACGCATAATAATCACAATGCCAAGCTGTGATAAATAAGTAATTGAAAATAAACAAGAGATTAATCAATACCACAAAAATCTTATCAAGGATCAAAAGGAATGCCATACTCTTTATTTCATTCACCAAACCATAAATATTGACGATTATATCAATATCATTCACAAAAGTCAATGACGCACAAATTCACCAATGCACAAATATTGATAAAACTTATCAATGAAAATCACGAAAATTGGTGAAGCACAAATTCTAGAAATCATCTCAAGAAATCCAGAAATCACAAAAGGGAGAAAGGCCTATCACAAACGGGAGCATAAAGCTCACCAACACGTGTATCACAAACGGAACGCTAATTCCATGGTTGCTAACCATCACAAATTGAGCCGAAGCTCCACAAACAGCCCGAAGACAATGGGTTGCTACCCCACCAACTTGAGTCGAAACTCCACAAAACGGGGTTTAGTCTCCCTCACAGACAAAGAGACATCGCACATTGCTAGTCTAAATCACAAAAATGATCGTCGTTGATCAGCAAGAAAGTGTCAATTACACTAAGCTAGTAAATATATAAATTTAGCTTCATATCCCATAACCACTAGCTTAACTTAAATATTTACGAACAAATTGTAGATCTCCACTAGAAAATTGTCACAAGAAATTCAATCGAACAAGTCTAAGAATAAACCGACGAAGTAAACGCAAGCGTTTCATACCACTCGTTTTACTAGGTCGTTTAATTAGATTTTTCATACGAGTGAGGTAAGGCTTGTATATACTAATAGATTGGAAAACGATTTAAGAAACGAGCTTTGTAATAAAATAGTGTTTAAATCGTTTTGATGAAAGAATTTTGATATTTACTACTAGTATTGAAAACCTTTATGTTTTGAAGTGACAAATCACAAAAAAAAGATTGTAGGAACAATCAATCACTAAAATTCACATTCGAAGACGTGAATGAAATCCAAAGAAATCGATTACGGAATCCATCGAAATGGATATTCCCAAAAATCCCGATATAAAAGTCATCAAGTCAATAATAAATGATAACAACAAAAAGGGAATCAACACGAATCGATTAAAGTTGGAAATTCAAGCTAAATAGGAAAATAGGTAAAAGATTGCAGATTCAGACGTCTGAGATCAAGGATTCAGACGTCTGAATCTGAAAAATAAAATATTTTCCAAAATCAAAATTCAGACGTCTGACCCCTTGATTTCAGACGTCTGAAATAGGCACTTTTTAGCCTATTTCCTTTCTAGTTCCAAACGAACCAATTCAGACGTCTTAAATCATATATTCAGACGTCTGAATCTGGGAAAAGAAATCTTACCAGAATAATATTTAGACGTCTGAATCTAACGTTTCAGACGTCTGAAACTGGGGTTCAGGGAATTCCCTGAACTTAGACGAAAAATGGCCAAACGAATACCGGAAGCGATCGATCGAGCGACAACGACTAAGGATTTACGCCAAGCGACAACCCAGCCTTAACGGCTCTTCGATACGCCTCAAATATCAATGTCCAAATATCCATAAAAGGATTTTCATAGATTTTGATTTCAAAACACCAAAAATTGGAATATACACCAAATCAATCCAAACCAAAATCAATTGAACAAGAATAAGTGTTAGGAATTCATACCTAACAATCTAAGATAATTATAGACAAAGATGTGAGACAAAAATCTCACCTTTGAACCCAAACAATTGAAGAAGAAGCTCGAAAGCAAAGGGAGAATCAACCTCTCTTCAACACAACCCAAACGAGCTTGAATCTATGCTCAAAAAGAAGAACATTCCCAAAGTTAGGTTTAGGAATTTCTGAAATTCAAGAGAGAAGGAGTTGGGGAAGATGAGGAGAAGGCTTACCAATGGGTTCTTCTATTAGTTTGGAGCTAGAGTTTGATTTGCAAAAGAAAACTAGGGCTTGAGTTTCAATTTCCCACTCCACTCTCCATTGTTATAAAAGCTTGAGTATTAGGAAAATAGAAAGGAAGTGAATGAAGAGGAGATGGTTGGGACTGAATACATAAGTGGGGTTATTGGGCTCAGCCCAAACCAAAGCCCTAAGTAAAAAGTGGCAAAATTCCTCTAACTCCAAACATATCAAAGTTTACACTCGAAAAGATCGCAAACGGCGTTTTGAACTCAATGGAAGTGGTCCTGAGTCCTAATTCGACCGTATGCAAAAAGTAGCTTTTCGGACTAAATTTCAAGTATCGAAAAAATATTTAAACAAAATATTTAATTATAAAATCGATAAATACGTGGGTTGTTACACCGTTTTGATCACCTCGTCGTGCTGAACACCATAGTATATTTATTTCTGTATTTTGAGGTCTGGTATGTAACGGTAACGATGAAACAATTCACCGTGGCGATACGACATTTTAATATTACACTTTCTCTTGATTTTTAGATCTCTAACATGCAGCCCAAATAGATAATTAATTGCATAAGTAATTCTCACAAAATCAAGGACTCCATGGTTACAATTACTTTATTTATATGTCACTTTGTATACAAATTTTTGTTTTATATGATTTGCAGTTTAGGTACTTTTAAGTACTTTTATACACCTGTTCTTATATATATATATATATATATTTATAAGCTTTGCGTATGGATTTTGGTTTATATCGTATAGTTGATAAGCATGTTTGATTTTGATGTATATATTAGCTATACATATAAAGGTCTATGTTAGTTATATATTTCACATATAAGTAAGTTTTAAAAGAAGTTATAGATTATATTTGCTGTTCAAATATTATGGTTTGTAAGTTATATATACTGTTTTTAAGTCACAGTCATATGTGTATATATATATATTTCGAACCGAGAAATGTACATAATTTTAGTATGATGATTTACATATGTTTTGCAGCAGTATATTTTCAAAGTATCTATATATATAATTTATATAAAATCTGTTATATAAAATGTTATATTACTTTGTATAACTCGTTATCTTCTGATTTTGAGATAATATATATGTTTAATGAGTTATATTATAGTTTGATATATATATATATACATATATCTTATAAATAGAACATATGCAAACCAATTTATAGAACTAACATATAATATATATGCTAGTTATAAGTTGCGATATGATGTGTTTTGTTAATATTTTATATAGTGTTTCGATACATACTATATCGTTTTATATCTATGGGTGTTTAAGAGTATTTATATATAGATTATGCCCAGAGTTATTTTTTCTAATTTTATAGTAGAATATATATATATATATATATATATATATATATATATGTATGTATGTATGTATATATTTGTGTGTGTGTGTTGGTATACATATTTTATAACAATTTCATTATAAAGTGTATGAAATTAGTTTATGCATATAGATTTTGTTGATTTCAAGTGTGTGTGTATTTCAAACTATATTTTGGTAGATAAGTTTGTTTATATGTGTTTATTTAAAAACAATGATCTTTAATTATATATATATATATTATTTTAATATTTTTTTAAATTTAATATTGATTTTATATATAGTTATATAGGGTTATATCAATTATCTTCGGCAATCTAGTCTGATTGATTTCGTCTATCCTTATTATCAACATTATTCGTCAAATCGTGTCAATCTAGCTTTGTTGTGGAATTCACGCCTAGATTCGAAGCTTGTTCTGTTTTCAAATTCTCTAACCTCAAAAAATGAGCAATCACTCATGATTAACATTCTTATATTTATTAAATTTGATTTCAATTGAAACGACAATTGAAATATGCTTCTGTTATATCTGTTCAGCTGAGACATCTGACACCACTATCTATTATTTATATTAATGATATATGCCAGTTATATTAGTATCATATCTGTTATCACTCTGCAAGTTCCCTGTTAGTATAGAAATGACTATGGGCTGAAATGATTCATACCCGAACGGACTTTAGAATAGGAGAAAATCGTTATGGGTTGAAATGATAGAACCAAGCGATTTTCATTGAACTGAATTTGGGATTACGGGTTGACATGATATATACATGTATATATTTAAATTATGGATTGAAATGATGAATATCGTATCACTTGACCATAGGAATGAAAATTATATACAGATACCGTGGTCTACATATATATATAAATATTTTAAAAATGATCTCTATGGGTTTTGGAAAGAAATATATGGTTTTATATAATATTAATTTTTGATATTGTATAAATGACATTTTATATATAGTAAAATTCTTGATTTTAAGCTATGTATAAATTTGTTTGAATATAGAATAGGTTTAATAATAAAATTTGATTTTATTAAAGATAATATGGTTAATTATTTAAACTGTATTTTAATATAGAGTTTATAATGATTTAAATAAATTAAAGTTGGAAGATGAATTTGAAATTGGTTGGAAATTGAATTTATTTAGGAATTAAACTCAAATAAATTTGATTTGAAATTTATTAAATTTGAGATTTTAAAGGATATGATTTTTGTAACTTGATTTTGTTTTAAGATGATTCAAATGAATATATCAAGTTTAAATAAATTAAAGGAATATTCAGTTATTTGAGGTTTAAATTTTTTATTTAAAGGATATTGGATTTATTAAGTAAACATTTCAAATCTAAATAATAGTAACTGAATTTGATAATATATATATATATATATATATATATATAAAGTTATTAAATTTAGCTTTGAAATTTTGGAATATTTTAAAGCTTTGAAATATATTGATATTGAAATGGTTTAATGAAGGTTTCAAAGCTGTTTTGAAATCGATATAGTTTGAAATAGTATATTTCAAAACCGAATTGAATTGAAATGGATGATTTAAGATTTGATTAAATTTGAATTTTGGAATTTGAGTTGATTTGAAATTGGATTTGTGGAATTTTGAGGAACTATTTTACTTTATAAACTATTTTATTATATATATACTTTTTAAATATCTAAACTTTTTAAGTGGTGGAAGTTATGTTTTTGAAGCTATGAATTTCAAAGTATTACGTTTTGAAAGTGCTATAACTTCAAGTTGTAATGACCCGTAAATTTTGATAAATAAATTGGTTGAAGTGATAAGATTTTTGTAATTAAATTTAGAAAGAAATAAAAATTTCATAATTTATAATGAAGTAAATGTTAAGAATGAATTTTAGCCATGGTTATTAAGAACTAATTATTGACAATTTGAGTAAAATCACAATGAAAATGAAATTGTGTATATTGTTGCACTTGGTGTAAAATAAAAATATAAAATAAGTAAATAAGTGTAAGTGCTGTATAAGTAAAGGAATTTATATATTATTAATAGTAATTGAATGAATTCGGTAATATGTACGTAATTATAAAATTTGATTAAAGTATGATAAACCTAAGTGCAACCTTGGCTTGTGAACAATCATTATAAGTTACCTGTTTAATTTGTTGATTGAATTGGAAATAAAATTCTAATAAAAATATAATTAAAGGTTACATTAATTTGAATGAGAATGTGTTAAGTAAATAAAAGGTAAACAATACTAGTCAAGGTTAATGAATTTATGTATTGAAGGGAATACCAATTACTGAAAAGAAATGCAAATTTTATATTTGGCAAAATTTCAATATAAGTGGGAATTATAGTTAATGCACTATTGCAGGATTTTAATTGATTTTATTTAGAAAATTGGGAAATAAATTTTAATAAATATAATTAAGTATTTTATTAATGTAAATTATGATAATATTTGAAAGTAATGTCCATTCCATCAAATTTTAAGTATAGTAATAAATAATGTGTAAAAAGGCAATAAATTATATGTTTACTTGACACGTTTTATATCCATTCTTGTTTAATTATTTTGCGCTATTAGTGGTATGTTATTTCCTGATATATTCTTTAGCATATTTACAGAATAAATAAGAAACATATAAATTTAAATTACGTTACATTGTTAATTATTTTGGGCGTACGTTTCGTTTTAATTATTTCATCTATTGTACTCACTCTTTAATTTCTTGCCTTAGCTGAAGAAAAAAATCAAATCATCCAATAGCCGTACTTTTCTATAGGAAAGAAATGAAAATCTTGCCTTGTCATTCACGTGTGGGAATTTCCTATTTCCTTTTTACTTCTCCTTAATTAATAGGAATAAATTTCTAAATTTCCTCTAGCTGTTACTATCTTTATTTCTTGCCCTTTTTCCCCACCTTTTGATTTCCTACCTCTTTATTTACCTATTTATTTATTTCCTACCTTAACTTATTCCTCAATACCCATAGCTGTTCCTTAAATTTAGCCTATCAATTCACGTGAAGATAGGAAGAGTTCTCATTTTTCCATTTATTCCTTTTTTTTAAAATAGGAATTAAATCCCATCATTTTCTCTTGCCACTTTAAACAAAATTTCTTTCCACTTTATCAATTTAAGGCTTCTCTTATAAATACAAATAACACGTACATACCCTACTCCGTATCACTAGACCTTCATCTCGTCTCTCGCGTGAAGCATCAGCCTTGTCCGTCGTGCCTATTTTCTACATCAAATCTTATCCATCCAGCGTTGCTTTGGATTTCGTAGTTCACTTCATTGCCTATCTCTCTAACCTCGAAAGGTGACCAATCACTCACGATTAATGTTCTTATATTTATTAAGTTTGATTTCAATTGAAACGAAAATTGAAATATGCTGCTAGTTTGAACTGTTTTTTATTTAAATTGTTATATATGCTAGCATCTGTAACTGTTCACTTATGGGATATGACACCATATCCTGTGTTTATATTATATGATTTTTGATGATATATGCCTGTTGTTATATTCTATATTATCTGTTATCACTCTGCAAGTTCCCTATTAGTATAGAATTCACTATGGGTTGAAGTGATACATACCCGAACGGACTTTAGAATAGGAGAAAATCGTTATGGGTTGAATTGATAGACTCAGGCGATTTTAATTTGAATTGAATTTGGGATTGCGGGTCGAAATGATATATATCCGTATGTATTTAAATTACGGATTGAAATGATAAATATCCATATACTTGGCCATAGGATATGAAATTATATATAGTCACCGTTGGTCTATATATAATTTTTTAAAATGATTTCTATTGTTTTGGAAGGGAATATATATATGGTTTTATTTAATATTGGAAATTTTTGATATATAAATAAGTTTTAAAATAAAGTGATTTAATTAATATATTATGTTAAGTAGTAAATTCTTAAATCGATTTTTATTGATTTATATAAGTAAGGAAGATAATATTGAATTTATTAAAATTGTATTTAGTTAAGAATTTCACTTAATTAAATCGTTTTGAAACTATTGAATTTGGAATATTTAGACATGATCTTATAACTTGATTTTGATTTAGGAAATTAAATGAATATTTCCCGATTAAAGAAATTGACGAAAAATTTAGTAAACTGTAATTCAAGGTTATTTAAACGATATTGAATTTACTAAGTGAATATTCCAAGACTATAAAATAATGAAGTTAAACCAACATTAATATGAAATTGTTAAATTTAGTTTTGAAAATATTGAATATTTAAAGCCTTGAAACATATTGGAATTTAAATGTTTATTTTGTGGTTCAAATCTGTATTTGAAATCGATAAAATTTGAATTTGTTTAGTCAGAAACTGAATTGAATGGAAATTGATAAATTTAGATTGAATTAAATTTGAATGGAAAAGTCGAGTTGATTTTGAAGCGATTTTTGAAGTTTTGTGGAAATTACAAATACTTTACTTAGTAAATTAGTTAGTATATATATACTATTTTGGAAAATAGATATATTTGAAATGAAATGATGTTTATGTTTTGAAGTATAAATTAATTTGAAATGACCACGGTGTTATAGTGTACATTTCTACATTGTAGATAGTTCCACGGATCCTTAGAGAATGGTTATCCCAACATCCTTTAAGTTAATTGTATTTCAGATGATATTTCACTTGAGTCGGATTTATGGATATAAGAATGTTAGTCTTGACTCGAGTGTTTTGTTTTTTACTTTATGCTCAGGTCATCCTGAGTATTTACAGTTTAGCTTTGGATTTCTTTTCTGGAGCTAGGAATCGCTGGAGATTCTTCTTGTCTAGTTATCTATTCCCCTTCAGTTTCAGTTATTCTATTTCAGCTCTGGTATTTATAAACTTCTATGTATTTGAGATTTCTATTGTATATGTTTTTTTCAAACTGATATTATGTATTTTTTTTGAGAGTTTGTTATAGTAGCTTCATGAACTACTATGGTATTTTAATTTCCGCTGCGAGTTATTCTGGTATTTCGATGTCTATGATTCTATAGTTGTATTTCATTTGCTCCATATTTTATCACAATCTATTATTTTGAATTATTCAAGTCAGACATGTGTGGATTATTGTCGTTTTGAATGGTCTAAAATAGTGGGTCATTATATTTGGTATTAGAGCTTTGGTTTTATGCAAACCTTAGCATGCGGAGCAAAAACTCATTAGAGACAGGGTAGAAATACCCTAAAATGAGTGAAATCAATCTCAGAATCATTTCTTCGTGAGAGAACTTATTTTTGAAGTATAAAATGATTTTAAATGATTTTTAAAGATTATTTTTGTATAAATTTTCTTATTTTGAAATCAAGATTTTCTAAACTTCGTCCCTTCGATATCCACCTTATTGGTAATCTCTTGGTTAGGATTCTTATCGATTAGGATTCCTTGAACTTTGGAACGCTCCCACTTGTTATGAAATTCATTTCTGTCTCCCTTATCTGTATTCTTTTGATTTTGGAGCATTGCATAAACTCCACTTTGAATAATCTCTATAAAGATCGGTGATTCCGTAAATCTTTGAATGATTGGTAAATGGGGGAACTCCTTTACAGTTAGCATTGAATCACCGGAGATTTCTATATCCTTGGTTTACGATGCTATACCTGGATTCTATCTTTGGCGTTCAAATATCGATTTTCCTTAGATTTCCGCATTGATTATATTCCTAAGGTCATGTTGAACCGGTTAAGGTCACCCGCGATTTGTATAGTCTTATCCATCTTCTGTTTGGTAATTAAATTATCTCATCTTCGTTTGAGCTTATCTCCGAATTAGAATTCTATTTGATTAGGGTTCCTCTAAATTTGAATCTCTGTTTTTTCTAAATCTATCCTTGGATCATCCCTTGGAAATTTGTGGTTAGTTGTATTTTGAAATTTATGCATACATCGAAATTATTATTTGGATAAGGATGACCACATTTTTATATAAAAGTGAAATGTTTTCGATAAGGATTATATATCTTTTAAAAACGAGAGTCCGAAATTTTGAAAGGATTTGAAATATTGAAATTTTTATAAGAAATTGATTTATATAAAAATGATTTATAACTGAAGGGTTTTTAATTTGAATTTCGAGGAATTGAACTCCTGTATTTTGAAATCTGGTTTTGAGATTTAAAAAATATATAATAATAATACGATTTAAAAGTATTTTCTGCATCAGAAATGTTTCAAAAGAGTTCAAATGAGTTCCAATGATTTAGAAGAAATTTCATTAAAGTTTTCAAGAAAATAGAAGTCCAGAACTCACTTTTGTTGTTGGAAAATAATTTCGGTGATGAGCGCACGCATCATCGACATTGATTTTCGAGTTTCAGAGTGGGGGAGAGGCAACTCTGGTAGCTTTGCTATGCGAGTGATTTTGTGAAACAAATTTTGATTTCAAATTCCGAAGTACGATTTGATTTTCGAAAGATATATGTATATCTATTTGAAATGATTTAAAGGTCGCCGGTGTTCATTCCTCGAGTTCAGATTTGTTTTGGTATAAGCTTATCTATTGAAATTGATTTCACTGACTATTTTGAAGGTTCAAGCACTTCGGAATCAAGGTTTTCTTTTCAAAGCTAAGTAATTTTGAAAAGTATAAAGTATTTTATAAAGTATATAAGTTTAGTTTTGTATGTTTTAATATGATTTAAACGAGTTTGAAATGTTTTGTTAAGTAAATAAATAAGACTATTTTGAATTATATTAATTTGAAATTTTGTTCCAAAATGTTTCGAATAAAATTTAGTTCTAAAAGCTTGACTTTGGAACATCTTTTATAAAACTATATATATGTAGGATAGTGATTTGCACAAGTAAAAAAAAAAGGATCTTTTGAATTGAAATAAATAGTTTAAAGGTTTTAAAGGGATAGTTATAAATTTGGAAACCATTTTGGGTATAATTGATTTTGAGAAAATATTTGGTTTTGAAAATAGATTGGCATTTAAAACCAGTATGTATATGAGGATTTTGGGAAAGGAATTTGTTTGACCTAAATTATGTTAATTTGGAAACTGGGATTATTTTCTAAACCTATTATTTTGGAAACTTGGAAACTACAAACAATTAATTTGGAAGAAATGACTTGGTGAAATCGTATATGATTTTGAAACTGAATTGATATTGAAATGATTTGAAATTGAGAACCTTGTATCATTACGTACTGGATTTGGAAGTTGTCGAAGTTATATAAAATGATTTTTTATAAGTATGAAGTTGACTTGAAAACTATTGATTTGAAAGGTACTCAATTTGGAGAGAGGAATCTTATATAATCGAAGTCTATATAAGTATGATATTTGAAAGAGATTTGAAAACGTACTATATGATATATATTATCGAAGTAAAGATATGGGAAGTGCCTTCTACTTGATATCGGCTCTGTGGCCACATTGTGGATTCATTCTATCGATATTGTTCTCTCTTATTTTTGGTTTTTCGGATGTGATACTCGATTGTCCCACCGCGGCGTAACCCATGGATTTTTTCTTGGCGCGACTGCATAGCGTAATTCGCTTAGCTGAGATGGCCCAGGGGTACGGATGTTTCCTGGGGGATTCAGGCATAACCATTGTGTATCATTTGATCTACGTAGGTCGTTTTTAATAGAGAAATCCGCAGGGCTAAAAAAACTTACGGATACGGATGTTTCTTGGGGGATTCAAGCGTAACCTTTGTGTATCTACGGTCTACTAGTCATCATAGCGATATTCGCAGGGATGAGAAAGCTTACGGATGTTTTCTGGGGTTTCAGGCGTAACCTTTGTGTATCTGCGATCCACGGTTCGACAAAAAGTTTGGTTGATTTGTATGGATTGTACTTTCCATATCTGTATTTAAAAGTTTTTCAATTATTTTGACTGGGTGTTGAAACAAGTCTACTAAGTACATGGAGAATTCTAGCTTTGCGCCTGATCAACGCACTGCCAGAGTCTTCAGGAACAAGGATAAACTCTTTAAGACATCGAGTTATAAAAGTATTTTGATAAAGTATCACATAATGGATATTTTGATCATTTATTTTTCCTTTCTAAATAATTGAAATTTATATAATTTTAAAATAATGGTTCATCCTTGTCTTTCAACCTATCTTCCCTTCTAGCAATTCCTACTTTCCACCTTGATAAACTTACCTATAACAATAGTTATCAGGTATAATTTTAATCTTCTTGTCATCTTGTCATAGTCCTATTTCATTCTTTTTTTGTTAGTGTTTTCTGTACCTCGTACCTTTCCGGGGACGAAAATTTTTGAGTGGGGGAGAGTCTAACGACCCGTAAATTTTGATAAATAAGTTGGTTGAAGTGATAAGATTTTTGTAATTAAATTTACAAAGAAATAAAAAATTTATAATTTATATTGAAGTAAATGTTAAGAATAAATTTTAGCCATGGTTATTAACAATTAATTATTGACAATTTAAGTAAAATCACAATGAAAATGAAATTGTGTGTATTATTGCACTTGGTATAAAATAAAAATATAAAACAAGTAAATAAGTGTAAGTGCTGTATAACTAAAGGAATTTATATATTATTAATAGTAATTGAATGAATTCGGTAATATGTATGTAATTATAAAATTTGGTTGAAGTATGATAAACCTAAGTGTGACCTTGGCTTGTAAACAATTATTATAAGTTACCTGTTTAATTTGTTGATTGAATTGGAAATAAAATTCTAATAAAAATATAATTAAAGGTTACATTAATCGGAATGAGAATGTGTTAAGTAAATAAAAGGTAAACAATACTAGTCAAGGCTAATGAATTTATGTATTGAAGGGGATACCAATTAATGAAAAGAAATGCAAATGTTATATTTGGCAAAATTTGAATATAAGTGGGAATGATAGTTAATGCACAATTGAAAGATTTTAATTGCTTTTATTTAGAAAATTGGGAAATAAATTTTAATAAATATAATTAAATATTTCGTTAATGTAAATTATGATAACATTTGAAAGTAATGTCCATTCCATGAAATTTTAAATATAGTAATAAATAATGTGTAAAAAGGCAATAAATTATACGTTAACTTGACACGTTTTATATCCATTCTTGTTTAATTATTTGGCGTTACTAATGGTACGTTATTTCCTGATATATTATTTAGCATATTTACTAAATAAATAAGAAACATAAAAATTTAAATTACGTTACTTTGTTAATTATTTTAGACGTACGTTTCGTTTTAATTATTGCGTCTATTGTACGCACTCTTTAATTTCTTACCTTAGCTAAAAAAAAAAAATCATTCAATAGCCGTGCTTTTCTATAGGAAAGAAATGAAAATCTTGCCTTGTCATTCACGTGTGGGAATTTCCTCTTTCCTTTTTACTTCTCTTTAATTAATAGGAATAAATTCCTAAATTTCCTCTAGCCGTTACTATCTTTATTTCTTGCCCTTTTTCCCCACCTTTTGATTTCCTACCTCTTTATTTACCTATTTATTTATTTCCTACCTTAACTTATTCCTCAATACCCATAGTCGTTCCTTATATTTAGCCTATCAATTCACGCGAAGATCGGAAGAGTTCTCATTTTTCCATTTATTCCTTTTTTCAAATAGGAATTAAATCCATTCATTTTCTCTTGCCACTTTAAACAAAATTTCTTTCCACTTTATCAATTTGAGGCTTCTCTTATAAATGAAAATCACACGTATATACCCTACTCCATATCAATAGACCTTCATCTCCTCTCTC
The DNA here is from genome assembly GCA_030765085.1 of Allium cepa. Taxonomy (NCBI): domain Eukaryota; kingdom Viridiplantae; phylum Streptophyta; class Magnoliopsida; order Asparagales; family Amaryllidaceae; genus Allium; species Allium cepa. The sequence goes on along the minus strand of CM060938.1, from coordinate 726,284,796 downwards.
GCGTGAAGCAGCAGCCTTGTCCGTTGTGCCTATTTTCTACATCAAATCTTGTCCATCCAGCGTTGCTTTGGATTTCGTAGTTTACTTCATTGTCTATCTCTCTAACCTCGAAAGGTGAGCAATCACTCACGATTAATGTTCTTATATTTATTAAGTTTGATTTCAATTGAAATGACAATTGAAATATGATGCTAGTTTGAACTGTTTTTTATTTAAATTGTTATATATGCTAGTATCTGTAACTGTTCACCTATGGGATATGACACCATATCCTGTGTTTATATTATATTATTATTGATGACATATGCGTGTTGTTGTATTCTATATTATCTGTTATCACTCTGCAAGTTCCCTGTTCGTACAGAATTCACTATGGGTTGAAATGATACATACCCGAACGGACTTTAGAATAGGAGAAAATCGCTATGGGCTAAAATGATAGACCAAGCGATTTTCATTTGAATTGAATTTGGGATTGCGGGTTGAAATGATATCTACCCGTATATATTTAAATTACGGATTGAAATGATAAATATCCGTATCACTTGGCCATAGGATAGGAAATTATATACAGACACCGTTGGTCTATATATAAATATTTTAAAATGATTTCTATGGTTTTGAAAGGGAATATGGTTTTATTTAATATTGGAAATGTTTGATATATAAATAATTTTTAAAATAAAGTGATTTAATTAATATATTATGTTAAGTAGTAAATTCTTAAATCGATTTTTCAATGATTTATATAAGTAAGGAAGATAATGTTGAATTTATTAAAATTGTATTTAGTTAAGAATTTTACTTAATTAAATCGTTTTGAAACTATTGAATTTGGAATTTTTAGACATTATATTATAACTTGATTTTGATTTAGGAAATTAAATGAATATTTCCCAATTAAAGAAATTGAAGGAAAGTATAGTAAACTGTAATTCAAGGTTATTTAAACGATATTGAATTTATTAAGTGAATATTCCAAGGCTATAAAATAATGAAGTTAAACCAACATTTATATGAAATTGTTAAATTTAGTTTTGAAAATGTTGAATATTTAAAGCCTTGAAATATACTGGAATTGAAATGTTTATTTTGTGGTTCAAATCTGTACTTGAAATCGATAAAATTTGAATTTGTTTAGTCGGAAACGGAATTGAATGGAAATTGATAAATTTAGATTGAATTAAATTTGAATGGAAAAGTCGAGTTTATTTTGAAGCGATTTGTGAAGTTCTGAGGAAATTACAAATACTTTATTTTGTAAATTAGTTAGTATATATATACTATTTTGGAAAATAAATATATTGAAATGAAATGATATTTATGTTTTAAATTATAAATTAATTTGAAATGAGCACGGTATTATAATGTAAATTAATACATTGTAGATAGTTCCACGGATCCTTAGAGGATGTTTATCCCAACATCCTTTAAGTTAATTGTATTTCAGTTGATATTTCACTTGAGTCGGATTTATGGATATAAGAATGTTAATCCTGACTCGAGTGTTTTGTGTTTTACTTTATGCTCGGGTCAGCCTGAGTATTTACAATTCAGCTTTGGATTTCTTTTCTAGAGCTAGGAATCGCTGGAGATTCTGCTTGCCTAGTTATCTATTACCTTTCAGTTTCAGTTGCTCTATTTCAGCTCTGGTATTTATAAACTTCTATGTATTTGAGATTTCTATTGTATATGTCTTTTTCAAACTGATATTATGTATTTTTTTTGAGAGTTTGTTATAGTAGCTTCATGAACTACTATGGTATTTTAACTTCCGCTGCGAGTTATTCTGATATTTCGGTGTCTATGGTTCTGTGGTTGTATTTCATTTGCTCCAAATTTTATTACAATCTATTATTTTAAATTATTCAAGTCAAACATGTGTGGATTATTATTAATTTGAATGGTCAAAAATAGTGGATCGTTACACAAGTGTTTGGGTTTCGAAAATGTTATAACTTTGAAAGTGCTGTGATTTTTGGAAATGATATCATATTTGGTTTTGAAATGGAAATGATATCGTATTGATATGGTTTTTGAAATGGAAATGATATTTTGGTTTTGAAGTATAAACTATTTTTGAAATGACCGCGTTGTTATAATAACGTTTGGTTGTTAAAGAGACCGGGAACAGAAGTTTTCATACTCTCTACCAACTCTGAAAACCACTTTAACAACCATGTACGCGGTGGAGATTCCAAAATGAAGTAGGATGGTGGTGACGTTCTATTGAGGTATATACGTGGACCCAACTCCCGTGAGTTGGCTTAAGGTGGCTAAAACATGAGCGATTGACGGGCTAATGAGGTAGCTCCTTTGATTGGACACACTTCTTCGTATGCCAATATATTACTTTGTGATTGATTGGTGCGCACCTTTGATTTTTGGGAGTATGGCTCTAGGTGGGCGGTAGTGGCTACTACGCGTTACCACCAGCATGGAAGCGTAATTAGTATGTCTACCTGGCATTGCCTAGTTCTGCCATGTCACATACCCTAGCGCGCCTTGATCGATTTTGGCTTTGTGCTGTAGCCTGTGGAGTTGAAACGACCCTGACTCGACCTTTGAAAATCGACACCGAATACAACACTCTTATTCAAATGCCGCAGATCCAAATGTCGAATCTGGTTCGCCGGAACTTATAACACATCAAGTACAACATAGAGGAAGAAATGAATAATATCAATATATATAACATTTGATACAATAACTGATAAAATTGAATGATACAATAAATATCTATATACATCAGAGATATGATACAAGACAATAGCAGCGGAAAGAAAAAGATAACACCAGCAGCGGAACATTGTCTCCAATATGGTCTTCAAGAGAGAAAGAGGAATAGAATCCAGAACTGTAACTCCATCTCCACATCACCAATCCAGAAATAGCTCGAATTCCTAATAACGATGCAAAAAGATAAGAAAGTGCAGTCTTGATCCAAAGACTGGACTAAGTCTAGATAATATACTAAACCTGACTATCTGAAAAACCCATCTCTAGACTGTCCGTGTGGAAAAATTGTGGGCACCCAGAGTTTAGGAAAGGTATAATAAACTCCAGGTCAGTCATGAGACTGGTATGAGTAACAAAAATAGTTTATCTTTAAAACAAACAACAAAAGAATTGAAAATAAATCCACAATGCTTTTTGGAAAATGAAACCACCATAAGGCCTCCCGCCAATCACACAATGCAAACGCAGAATTGGAGGAGATTTCTCCTTATGATAGTCAAACATGCTTGATACGACAAATTTTCTTTGATGTTATCATTATTAGTGCATAGTACAGAAAATATTTCGAAAGTATAATATTAATCTTAGCCGGCATAGACATTTTTCAGTTGTGCCTACTATAGCTACCATGTTCAATAGCAGGTTACCGCCACATTGCATGGTAGGTTATACAACTAAAACCGTACAGGGCGAATATTGTTTTGTTTGAATTTCCAACAAATGACCAAGCTAAGGAACTTCCTACTGTCCATGGGTACGCCTCTGGCGGGATGTCCCGAGAACTTAACAAGTTCTCTACCAACACAAGGTCGGGTTACCTCTATAACTAGGTAACTACAACATGAGCATGCCATCCCCCGGTCCTTTGGGACCTTTATCCAAGGCACCTCTAAACCACAAAGCAACAACCACACAGTAAATGGGATTGAAGCAACCACATAGGTAAATATCTGGGCTCCATACCATGATACCACCCTTTACCAGAAGGGAATGACATACCCTAAAGGGCGCGACCCTCACAACCTTGCCGCATCTTTCCTGTTTTGACCATTTCCGGGGTGTGAGGTCCTGATGCAGTCTCGTCCACAAAGCTATGCTGTACACGAAAGCCATGGTTTGATCACAAATGATCAACAAATGATCATCAACACACAGCAGCACTCAGCATATCACACTACCAAATTCGGAGTATATCACTGATAACCTTCAACTACATAACCTCTGAGCTCGTACGTCTCAGAGAAGGGTGTTAAGCTAAGAGAATAAATTCACCGCCACCAACAGATATGTATTTGAAAGAAATATGCTTTATAATTCAAAGTGTAGTGTCGGACATACAACCATAAAAGTCTGTTCTGGGTTCGAATAGAATCGAAGGCACTTCGTCCAATAAAGGAAGAAGCCCTTGCAAATCCGGGTATTCACAATCCCGATCGGACTTCCTATCACTTAGGGAATCTCCATACCGTAGCTACTCAGTGCAGAGACAATCGATAGGTTATCCTATCGTTCTCGCAAATACTCGGTCTTCAACACTGGTCTTCAATGCAATCCATAACATCGTATCACCATTCGGAATGGGTTATATGACACAAGATCGTCTCCCGGCTAAACCGAATAATGAGCACAATATTTAAAAACATATGGATATGGGTTTTCAGTTAAGTCACAACTTATAAAGTCCAAAACTTTTCTTCAAATGGTTAAACAAATTACCATTTCAAATCTTTAAATAAAAAGATTTATTTCACAAAGTTCACCCAGTTTCATAAAGATCCATTCATAGACTTCAAAACAATTTCCATTTCAATTGGATTAACTCATCGAATCTTTAAATTAAAGATTTAACTTACAGCTTTCAAACCCGTTCACATAGCTTGGAAAAACATTTTCATTTTAGACTTGAAATCCCTTTACAAAAATTGGAGGTTCATTCCTTATGTGAAAGCTTTATTATTTGAAAACAAATTGTTTTCGTTTCGAAAAAATCCAATTATATTTGCACGAGTTAAAGTCCTTGAATTAAATTCAAATTCCCAAATCAATATATTTAAAATGGTTTAACCCATATATAACCTGTATAACATCTTTAATCCCTAATTTCAAATCATAGAATTCAGTTTCAAATTTTGAATTTAATTTCAAATCAAATTATTTAAACTTCAAAACTCAACCAAGTTATTCAAAATAACTTTTATTTTTGAAATTAATTTTCAAAAACTTTCAATTCTAATTCCAAAACTATTTTGGATTCAAAAATTCAATCTTTAAAACTATTTCGAAATTTGTGACTTAACCCATTTCCACGGGCAATCCATATTTGTGTGTGTATAAGTGTAGTCCAAGGGTTTCACACAACAGTGCAACATCATTAATCACAAAGATTTACCAAAATGATTCTATGAGGGTTTCAGATAACCAACTGGAATCCGACTCCCTGTTGCATCGAAGTTTAAATGCCGTTTTACGGGCAAAAAGGGTTTTCGCATACACACAGAAACAAATCACCAATTACAGTTCAGCACAAAGCAATTCACATTACATAGCATCACAATCCCATATCAAAAATATCAATCCAGTACACAATATTTGATAATTAACTTAAATTAATCAAATTAAACTCAATTAATTACAATGAGCAATTAATTTCTTAATTACTTTCATAAAGCAATTACACTTACACAATTTCATAAATGATTACCATTAATTTATTAATCTAATTAATTGTTAAAATTAGTCACATTAATAAATTATTTAAACAATCTTAGTTAATGACCTCCATTAATTAATATAAATTCTGTAATTACTTTGTTAAAGAAATTCCTTCACATTAATCATTATTAATTAAAATTGATTAACCATTAATAACTCAATAATTAATCCTAATTAGTTAATTAATAAAGTGTTAACTGTAACATAATTAGTTCTTAATTAATTGATTAATTAATTACTAATCATTAATTAAAAATTCAAATCTTATTTAATTAATGATCCTTAATTACCAATTTATTTATCCTAAATTAATTATCTCAAACCTTAATTGATTGATTTAAACTTTTAATTATTAAATTAATTAATCCAAATCATTAATTATCCATTTTAATTAATTTAATAATTACAAATCATTAAATCTACATTTATTTAAAGATAAAAACATTTTTCTTATTAATGATCAAATTATCATTAACAAGGTATTTAAAAACAATTTACTTTCCAAAATTTTACTTTTAAAACTTCATTTTAAATTTAAGATTTAAAATGGAAACAAATTAATTTTAACAAAGTTTATAACAATTTCAAAACCCTTTTATTCCACAAGTTGAAGAATTATTTGTCTTATAATAGAAGTTTAAAAGAATTTAAAACCCAATTCCATTTTAAATTCAAATCAATTTAAAAATTCACTTTATCATTCAAACTGTTTAAAGCAAATTTAATTTAAAAACTTCTTTTATTTCAAAACTAAGATTCAAATATAGATTTGAATCCAGATTTAAAGCTTTGATTTTAAACTTCACTTACAATGTAAACTTCACTTTAAAATTCAAACTACTTAAACCTTTTTAAAGTAGCTAAAACAATCTAAATTTTAAAAACTTTATTTATTTTAAACTGAGGTTCAAAGCTAACTTGAACCAGATTTAAACTTGGATTTAAAATTATTTTAAAACTTTTCTTTTCATTTTAAATTTCAGTTTAAATTTAAGTCTTGAAACAGGTTTGAAAACCTATCGCCCGAAATCGACCCGATCCCATTTAATTCTGCTTCGAGTCCAAACCTAGCTTAACACGAGCCAAACATCACCATGCTTCGAGTAAAACTTGAGGCTTCTAATACCCCCAAACCAAAACTTTACCAGAAAAATAAAGTGCACCGTGCACATGCACGGTGACTTTATCCACCTCCGACCATCTCCGATGGTCCATCCACATCGGCGACATTCTCCTCATCCAAACACAATCAACGAGAACATCCCTCCCAAGATCGAAATTAAATTCGAGTACAAACCCCAAACCTGGAACAAGAATACAGAAAACACCAAAACCTGGAAACTTCGCCGTGCTCCAAATTTTGACCACCAGAGAGCCATCATCGCCGACCATAGCTTCAACTACCACCCCTCTACCAATCCGCAAAAGCATGTTGAACTCGATCCATCATAGAGGACTAACGGATCGAAATACAAACCCACTTCAAAACTCGGTTTACGAGCTAAGACTCGTCACCTCCTCTTCAACGTCCAACTGCTCACCACCACAGTAATTTTCCTGCAACACCTGATCACTCCTCCACCTCGAGGAGGAAGCTCGACCCCTCCGAACATCAAGATCACCAGAGACAACTCGAAATGCACAATTCGAACAAACCCAAACTGCTCTTAAATCCTAGCTCTAAAATTTATGATTTAAGCTTCAAAAATCGTGTTTTTGTATAAGGATTCAACTTGCATATCTGAATTCAAAAATTAAAAGGTTTGAATTTTAACTTATTTTAAGTTTCCTCTGTTGTTTTATATTTCCAGAACCAAACAAATTGTTTTTCTTTTAATTTTTTTTTCAAACTTAAGTCTATGTTATAACAAACATTTTATGTTTAAAACTTAAGTCTTATCAAAGCTTGGATTGAGAGCAAATGAATTTTTGATGAGTATTCAAGCCTTGGAATCAAAACAGAGAAAAATACATATACACAGCATACACACAATTAAATATTCACACAAGATTTTCACTTATATACACCTGCAAATATTTATTCATTTCAACCATACTAGCATGCAAACAAATATTTTTTAAATTTTAAAAGTTACTCACCTTAGATTTCAGAAGAATGAACAGAATACTTCTTTTTGAACCAGGCTTTGAATTTTGCTAGCCGAGATCTTCTTTTAATCTCTGAGTTGCATTGATATGCATTGTAGTTTAAAGTTGAATTTTTTTAAGTTTTAGATGGCACTTACTTCAGATTTACTCAGTTTTGATGAACGAACTGTAATGAGAAGTTGATATAAAGGAAATGAGTTTACAGGTGATTATTATTTGTTTGTACAATAGGGTGACATAATTTTTGTTTTTGTACAATATAAGATCAGAGATATTTTTCTTCATTTCATTAAGCCGAGATTTTTTTTCTTTACCTTACTTTGACTAAGCATGATTTCGGCTGAGATGATATTGTGGTGGCTTGCATTAATGAGAATTGTCTAGTTTTACAAGCTAACTTATCAGTTTTTCATATTTATCTTAATTAACTTGTTCATACCTGCATATTTGTATGTTCTTCTTATGTCTACATACTTGTATTAATTGTTGTTGTCTTTATTTTCTCAAGTCTTATTGCTTTGTATTCTAAATGAAATCCTACAGTTATTATGTTGTTCATAGATATTTAGATTCCTTCTTTTGCAATACTTTCATATATATGTTTGAAGTTGAATGTATAAATTTTTCTTGTCATATGGCTTTATAATATAAATAAATTTCTATTTTAATATGTCGTATAATTTTAGCTGTTTGTCGCTTTATATTTTATAATTTATCTTATACACGTTTGTTTCTATTTCTAGCTTAAATATTTATTTTTAACTTTAATACTTATTGTCTTATTTTTACATTTTGCATTCATTCATTATTTACACAACTTTTTAAAGAAATCACTTTTTCAAACTTAATTATACTTTAACAAAATAAACACACGTATTTTTATTTGAATTTGGAGAAACTCAAATCAATTTACCAATTAATTTTGCAATGTTAATTAATTATCAATTTAAACTTAGTAAAAAAATCCGGGATCGTTACAAATTCCCCCTTAAGAAATTTCGTCCCCAAAATTTGCAGGCACGAAAACAACAAAGATAGATACACAAAGACAGAGAAACAGTTTTCCAGGTCAAAATGGATATCTATTCTGTATTTGGCTCACCAAATCAGAATATCACCAATATGAGAACAAACTCATTCAATACTACACAGGATACTCGGGTCATTAAATCTACGCAAAATGCAGGGGCACTGGTTAGTTCGAAGGATAACTAACCGTTCGTAGAATATAACGACACCCAAGCAATGGATAAATGGATTCCAACTTAGGTCGGAACACCCCAAAGTATATACCATCTTGTCCCTCTTCGGACTTCGATCTACACAAGAAATTTACAATAGAATTTCAAATTTGGTTTTAAAAGAAATCGTTTTATCGATTCAATTCAAATTTAGCTTCATGTTCTATTAATCAATTTAACTAAATTTAAAAGTTTCAAATTATTTAAAATTTTCAATTTCAAATTCATTAAAGTTTAGATCGAAAAACTGATAAGAAACCGATGAAGATACGAAGTAAGGATTTTCTACAACGATTCGTAGGGCCACCATCACACTGAAGCTTCTTTCTGGAGCTGTTACGAAGCAATCAAAGAATTTGGAAACGAATCAAAGGAGATTGATAAGAAAGTTGTTTCCACTGTTGCAGGGTATTGACCAATTGTAGTGGTACTCCCCTGTCCCCTATCTCGTCCTTTTCTCGCACCCATACTCACTATAGGTGGATAGTAAGAGAATTTACTAAGGCATTCGAATGGATATGTTAGGGATATACTCATTCTAAGGTATACTCCACCCAATCTCTAATGACTTACTTAATGTGTTATACTCCTGAACTAAAATTTCAACCCTCAGCTCTGATACCAAATGAAACGGCGCTGACTCGACCTTCGAAAATCGGCACCGAATACGACACTCATATTCATATGTCGCAGATTCAAACGTCAAATCTGGTTTGCCGGAGCTTATAACACATCAAGTACAACACAGGAGAAGAATTGAATAATAGCAATATATATATATATATATATATATATATATTGTCAGGACCCGATTCTTCGACTCCCGAATATCGACATCAATACGTCCACTGTATCGAATGCCGATCAGTCGGATGCCGGAAAACCGAACACTGAGGGTTTAAGAAAAGAAAAAGGCAGAAGAAGATAAGAAAGATAGAAAATAGAGAGAAAAGAACATAGAAAATAGAACGGAACAGAAAGAAAACAATAGAACAATATCAGAATCTCACAATCGCAGCGCAACAACATATAATAAATAAATGAATAATCTTTAAACAAAGAACTATATCAGTTATTACATTACATTACATTTCATTTCATTACATCAGAGTGTACAACAACAAACAACATCAACAGCGGAAAAGAAATACTATACACTAATAATACGCCATGCCATCCAGCTTGCCTCCAGCAACTCCTGAATTCCTGATAAACCTTAACTCTTGACTGCCCGTGTGGAAATTGGTGGGCACCCAGAGTTTAGGAAGGAAAACAATAAACTCCGAGTCAGTCATGTGACTGGTGTGAGAACTCAAAACAGTTTATTTATCTTTAAAATCAAAATAGAGGAATATTTTTAAAGTTAATTCGAAATGCTTTTTAAAAATGGGACTACATAAGGCCTCCCGCACACACACACATGCAAACGCAGAATCGGAGGAGATTTCTCCTTATGATAATCAAAGATGCTTGATACGTATTAAAAGACATTTGATATTATTACTAGTGCATAGTGTAGGAAATATTTCAAAAGTAGAATATAAATCTTAGCCAACATACGACCATTATCGTATGCCTACTATAGCTATCATCCAAACAGTGGGGCGCCACCATAAGTGAATGATAGGTTCTACAACTAATATCGTACAAGATCGTATTGTTTCTTTGCATTTCCAACGAATGGTCAGGCCAAGGAACTTCCCATTGCCACATGAGAACGCCTCTGGAATGACATCCCCGAGAACCAAACCTGATCTCAGCCAACACAAGGCCGGGTTACCCCTAACTGGGTAACTACTGACACGAGTATGCCATCCCCCGGTCCTTTGGGACCTTTAACCGAGCGCTCGTCACCATCATCACACAATCATAAATAAAGTGTTTCAACATGAGTAAGTATCTGGGCTCCATACCATGATACCACCCTTTTCCAGAAGGAAATGCACATACCTTAAAGGGAGCTACCCCTCATAACCTTGCCGCATCTTTCCTATTTTGACTATTCCGAGGTGTGAGGCTCAACGAAGTCACGTCCATAATAAACGCTTTATACAAAAGCTGTGCTTTGGGTCAACAAATGATCATAGAAATGATCACAAAGATAAATGATCAAACAAATGATCTTATCACAAATGATCAACACAATGATCATTTCACAGCAACACTCAGCATGTCACATTACCAAATTGGGAATATATTGCTGATAACCTTCAACTACATAACCTCTGAGCTCGTACGTCTCAGAGAAGGGTGTTAAGCTAAAAGAATAAATTCTCCGCCACCAACAGAAATATATTTGAAAGAAATCGGCTTTATATCTCAATTTGTAATGTCAGACATACAATCCATACAAGTCTGTTCCGGGATCGAACAGAACCGAAGGCACATACAAAGAAGTCCTTGCAATTCGGATATCGACAATCCTGATCGGATTCCCCATCACATATAGAGAACTCTATACGGGAGCAACTCGGTGTAGAGTCAATCGAAAGGTCATCCTATCGCTCTTGCAAATACCCGGTCTTCAACACCGGTCATCAATGCTATCCATTACGTCGTATCACTATTCGGAATGGGTAATCCGAATAACGAGTGCAATAATTTAAAAATAAGTGTAGCATTCAAATTCAGCAAATCACAACAAATACCTTTCAAAGGTAAATATTGATAGTCGGTTATTGAACTATCAATGGATATGCACAACATCACCAGATTCCAAATAATTTTCCAAGTTATTTATTTCCCAAAAATATCTTTACAAGATAAATGTTTTCAATACTTCAAAAATAAATCAATATTTATTTTTAAACAAATTCCATTTCCTTTTATAAATTCCATAGTGAATTTTTATTTCAAAATATCCATGCATATACGATTTCAATTATTCATTTCAATTTATCTTCAAAAAGATAAATTCTCAAAACGTTTCATTTCACATTGGAAAAACATTTCCATACTTATTTATTCAAAAGTAATTCAAAAATCTATTTACTTTCAACACTTGGAAAATATTCAATATACTTAAATCAAAATTAAGTATATATTTCGTTCTTCAAGGAAATCATTCTCTTAAACATATTTATTTGGGCCAAAACGAATGTTGCGTAAAACATCGTTACGACAACCCAAAATCACTAGTATAGGGATTCGAAATTTAAAATAGATATATAAATCCAATACTATACAAAACATTTCCTTTCGGAAATCATTTACTATAACAACTGTGTTATAGTCCACCATTTTCTTCTATTACTCGAAAACGTCTATTTCAACTATTAATGTTGAAATCTATGGCTTCGAATCTTAACACATTTTAAAACATCGTTAGATCGTTTTAATTCTATTTAAAATATCACATCCAAAACATTTTTTTTAACATATTATTCACTATTCAAAAACGTGAATATACTACGTTAACCAATTTTATCATTTCTATACATTTTATCTTAAAGGATTATTCACTATCTAAAATGTGAATATAACTCCATAAATAAGTTACAACAATTTACTTATCAAAATAAGTCGTTTGCGAATTTATAAAACAATGTTTATAAATTCCATTTCTATTTATTTTATAACAACTTCCTTTATAAATCTTCTTTATTAATCTATTCAATTTATAACTCAATTATATAACAAAAGTTCATATTATAAGTTAAATGCTTATAAAACGATAATTTTACAAAATCGTTTTTTTAAAGACTTTCCAAATTATAAATCTTATAACTTATAAGATTCATTTATTTACCCAAATCTATTCTTTTAATAACTTTACAAATTTTATAAACCTACTGCTCATAAAATTCCATTCATAACTTCACCGTTTATAATTCTATAAATTTCATTCATTTAAAATTCATTCTAACACTTATAAAAACTCTTTAAATATTTTAATTTATAAATATCAATTTATAAATTTCTTATATAAATCAATTTATACTATTATTCTTTTAAAACATCTTTAATCCCCTTTATAATTTCACCATTTTGATTTATAAAATAATTAAATTTTTATAAATCCTATATTTTCAACTTTTTATAATAATTTCAAAAATCCTGATTAAACTATTTTATAAAATCATTAGCCTCATATTCTCAAAAATCAACCTTTAACTATATTTCTCAAAAATCATAATTTTTATAACTTTTAAAAGTATAACGTTTATTTATTTATAATGAATCAATTCCAAAAATATTTTATAAACGTATACTTTCAAAAATCACTTTAAAAATCACTTTAAAATTCCAAAACTTGGTCCAATGATGCTATATACCAAATAGTCAATCACGACAACAACGATATCATATATCGTATATGATAATCAACGAATATCAAAATATCCATAATCAAATAAATACTGTTGAGGAATCTAGTTGGATCCCTCCAACCTGTGTTCCTGCATCCAAAGATGTTAGCACAATACCAATTCCGTTCCAGTACGAAATTATCGCGGTATATGGGATTTAAAATATTATCCGCTTAATAGACGGCGCAATAGGGTCTCATCCGCTATACAATGCGGGAAATCAATAACTGCAATATATACATATGCCAATATATATATATTGCTATTATATATAATACCAATTTCACTGTTTATGAAATATTCGCGGTATATGTTTTTAACAAATAACATCCGCTTACTAACGGCGCATAATGTCTATTTTAACAATCAATAGATAACAATCATCATTCAAACATGCTTTCAAAATTTTTAAATCTAACTATTTAAAACTAAAATCGAAACCGATTCGATTGAGTGAGAAGTTCTCACCTTGATTTCAATTTCGTTTTAGCGATTTATTTCGAATAAAATTAAACGGACGTTTAATTTTACCCAAAATTCTCACTAACTTCAAACGACTCCAATCCAATTCCATCACGTAGTGCTCGTTCATACGATTCCAACGCTACTTGTTTCGCGCGTTTTCGACCTCGTATGAAAAAGTTATGAATTTTTAAAGATTACACGATTTATATTTATAAATTTACAACTTATTTATACAATTTTTAAACTAAAATAGATCATGACCGTAGATCTCTAGCCACTGCAATCTGGGCCGTCCCCATATTTTCTTCCACACGCGTGAGAAAACCTCCAGGCAAATGAAAATCGCGACCAACCCATTGCCGCCCCCTTCCCTAATTTCGCACGCCACCACGTCAACTTCCAAGTCGATCAGAGACTTCCATCGCGTAGCCCAACTCCCCCTCTACCTTCGGCCATTGATAGGGTTAGGGTTTTATAAATTTTCTTATTTTTTTGTGAATAAGGCCTATTTATAGGAAATTTGTCAAACACTATTCATCCGGGTTTTCCGGAATCCGATTTACGCGCGGTGACCAGCGTTTCTGGGGTTTACCCCGCGTTCCGAACACAATGGAACATGTTTCGGGAGCTAATTCGGTCATCTGTGCGAGTTATGGCAATAAACGTTCGATTTAAAATTAAACCAATTAAACGATTTTCTAGGCGTTTTAGCTTGCACCGGACAAACGGTAAATCTGATTGACACAAAATTTGAAACCTTACAATAATATCACATTACGGATCCGATGAAACTGGTTTCGTCGAAATCCGAGACTGTTTGAAAAGTGGCTATTTTAACTCGCCAAATTAATATTAAAACAATTTCGATGCGTTTCGAGCTACCACGGTCAAACGATAACTCCGATTGCTACGAAAATTGAAATCCGGTAATAACTAACTATTACGGATCCAATGGAACTAGTCTCGTCCAATTCTGAGATTGTTCAAAAATTGGCTAATTTCACTAGTCGATTAAATATTAAAATATTCAATTTTCACAAATAAACTTTTAATTCGATTTTAAAAGTTCTAAATATCGTTCTAACTTCAATATGATAAAATAAAATTTTAAAAATCATTTTCAATCATATTTTACCCAATTTTCAATTATTTCTGTATTCTCACATATTAAGTTATCGATTTAATTATTCAATTAAATTCAATTATTCGAAATAAAATTTATTCGACTTATAAATTTCACTTATTAATATTTAAAATTAATTAAATATCCAAATTTTAATTAATAAAAATCCTGGGTCGTTACATACTTCCCCTCTTAAAAGAATTTCGTCCTCGAAATTAACAAGTAAGAAAAATTACAGGATCTATTAACTTTCCCAAAATCCATAGTTAAACTTCTTACAATAACTTTACTAAGTTTTCAAATCATACTTAGTTATCTTTTCTAAAACAACTATTATTGTTTAACTTTCAATTCCAAATCAAAGTTAAAGTTTTTAAAATTTTCCTAATTTTCTCAAATTTTTCTAACGCCTTAAATTTCCGGAAAAATTCGCCATAGTCTCCTTTGCGCGGCTCGATCCGAAAAAAATGACAGTATATATATCACAAATATACATCTCATCAATTAATGAGGCATCCCGCAGGGAAAAAAGTGTAAAAGTACGATATTTAATCTGAGATATGTACCTTATATTTTATTAGTGAGCATATACCGCTAATATAGCGCGAAAGCGAGCTCCAAATGCGAAGCAAATGCGATCCGCACCTTCTAAACACTCAACAAACAACATGAGAATCATGCATATATGAAAATAGTATCGATATACAACATATAGCAACATAATAACTATGCATGCCAACATAGCAAACGTAGTAAAAGCAATATATTCAATCATCAACCAACTATCATCCAACAAATTCATAACCAATAAATATTCATTCATATTCTCATTAATATTCAATGAAATGGTTTTCCAATTTAATCACCTTTGATTTATTAACAGTGGATGTTTTTACTAACATTCATTTTCAATTAGTTTATATTCACTAATTCATATTCAAGTTGGTTCACTTCCAAATCAAATTCAATTCTACTCAAGATTCATTTAACTTCCAATTGAATTTCAATTACTTTAGCTTCCAATTTCATTAACACTTAATGATTTATATACAATCAATCAACAATCAAATAACAACCAATGTTATATTAGTCTCAACCAAATTCCTTTGCTTATGTTCATTCTATTTGGTTTAATTAAATTGATTTTCATCCAATCTTTCAACTTTCCAATAACATTAGATTTTAATGAATTACACTTACATTCATTATTTCATATCAACTTAATTTACATTCAATTGATTAACATTTAATCCATTCATTCAATTCAATTACTAAAGTGGAATTTCATTTACATAACTCAAGTTCACATTTATCACTTAACTTTATTAATTTACTTTGATACTAATATCAACTTCATTCAACATCTCTTAAGTTATACTTCATTTTATAAACATCACTTGGTTTTACATAACTTAAATTCCCACTTATAAAGAAATTCAGATTTCAATTCCAAAGTAAATTTCCATTTAACTTTAAATTCATTTTTATTCACAACTCATATTCATTAATATATTCATATAGTTTCAGTTCTTATATATATATAAGTTTATTTCACAATTGTAAATCACTTTAATTATAATTCAATTCTTATAATTCTTTTTACTCATACAATTATTCTCTTATTTAGATTATTCAAACAACTAAACAATCAACATATATACACTTTAATAATTATGAAAAATTATTCCTTCATATATAAAAATATAATCAAGGTAAAATTATTTCATTTACCTAATTTAAAACAATATTATGTCGAATTGTTCTATTCAAATGTTTATAAACCCCTTCGGCATAGTTGTCGAGACCGTGCTGACAAAGGTTCATATGCCACTCAACAAACCAATCATCACAATATAAAACAATTTTATATTCACTAACAAATACGCTCTCATAGCTATTATTACACTCAAACTCATTCTAGAGTACTACTGACTCTATCTCTAATGAGTAATACCCAACAGAGCCATGGTTGTCGCTTAACCATAAGCTCTGATACCACATTGTCAGGACCCGATTCTTTGACTCCCAAATATCGACATCAATACGTCCACTGTATCGAATGCCGATCAGTCGGATGCCGGAAAACCGAACACTGAGGGTTTAAGAAAAGAAAAAGGCAGAAGAAGATAAGAAAGATAGAAAATAGAGAGAAAAGAATATAGAAAATAGAACGGAACAGAAAGAAAACAACATAACAATATAAGAATCTCACAATCACAGCGGAACAACATATAATAAATAAATGAATAATCTTTAAACAAAGAACTATATCAGTTATTACATTACATTACATTTCATTTCATTTCATTTCATTTCATTACATCAGAGTGTACAACAACAAACAACATCAACAACGGAAAAGAAATACTATATACTAATAATACGCCATGCCATCCAGCTTGCCTCCAGCAACTCCTGAATTCCTGATAAACCTTAACTATTGACTGCCCATGTGGAAATTGGTGGGCACCCAGAGTTTAGGAAGGAAAAACAATAAACTCCGAGTCAGTCATGTGACTGGTGTGAGAACTCAAAACAGTTTATTTATCTTTAAAATCAAAATAGAGGAATATTTTTAAAGTTAATTCGAAATGCATTTTAAAAATGAGACTACACAAGGCCTCCCGCACACACACACATGCAAACGCAGAATCGGATGAGATTTCTCCTTATGATAGTCAAAGATGCTTGATATGTATTAAAAGACATTTGATATTATTACTAGTGCATAGTGTAGGAAATATTTCAAAAGTAGAATATAAATCTTAGCCAACATACGACCATTATCGTATGCCTACTATAGCTATCATCCAAACAGTGGGGCGCCACCATAAGTGAATGATAGGTTCTACAACTAATATCGTACAAGATCGTATTGTTTCTTTGGATTTCCAACGAATGGTCAGGCCAAGGAACTTCCCATTGCCACATGAGAACGCCTCTGGAATGACATCCCCGAGAACCAAACCGGATCTCAGCCAACACAAGGCCGGGTTACCCCTAACTGGGTAACTACTAACACGAGTATGCCATCCCCCGGTCCTTTGGGACCTTTAACCGAGCGCTCGTCACCATCATCACACAATCATAAATAAAGTGTTTCAACATGAGTAAGTATCTGGGCTCCATACCATGATACCACCCTTTTCTAGAAGGAAATGCACATACCTTAAAGGGAGCTACCCCTCATAACCTTGCCGCATCTTTCCTATTTTGACCATTCCGAGGTGTGAGGCTCGACGAAGTCACGTCCACAAAAAACGCTTTATACAAAAGTTGTGCTTTGGGTCAACAAATGATCATAGAAATGATCACAAAGATAAATGATCAAACAAATGATCTTATCACAAATGATCAACACAATGATCATTTCACAGCAACACTCAGCATGTCACATTACCAAATTGGGAATATATTGCTGATAACCTTCAACTACATAACCTATGAGCTCGTACGTCTCAGAGAAGGGTGTTAAGCTAAAAGAATAAATTCTCCGCCACCAACAGAAATATATTTGAAAGAAATCGGCTTTATATCTCAATTTGTAATGTCAGACATACAATCCATACAAGTCTGTTCCGGGATCGAACAGAACCGAAGGCACTTACAAGAAGTCCTTGCAATCCGGATATCCACAATCCTGATCGGATTCCCCATCACATATGGAGAACTCTATACCGGAGCAACTCGGTGCAGAGTCAATCGACAGGTCATCCTATCGCTCTCCAAATACCCGGTCTTCAACACCGGTCATCAATGCTATCCATTACATCGTATCACTATTCGGAATGGGTAATCCGAATAACGAGTGCAATAATTTAAAAATAAGTGTAGCATTCAAATTCAGCAAATCACAACAAATACCTTTCAAAGGTAAATATTGATAGTCGGTTATTGAACTATCAATGGATATGCACAACATCACTAGATTCCAAATAATTTTCCAAATTATTTATTTCCCAAAAATATCTTTGCAAGATAAATGATTTCAATACTTCAAAAGTAAATCAATATTTATTTTTAAACAAATTCCATTTCCTTTTATAAATTCCATAGTGAATTTTTATTTCAAAATATCCATGCATATACGATTTCAATTATTCATTTCAATTTATCTTCAAAAAGATAAATTCTCAAAACGTTTCATTTCACATTGGAAAAACATTTCCATACTTATTTTTTCATAAGTAATTCACAAATCTATTTACTTTCAACACTTGGAAAATATTCAATATACTTAAATCAAAATTAAGTATATATTTCATTCTTCAAGGAAATCATTCTCTTAAACATATTTATTTGGGCCAAAACGAATGTTGCGTAAAACATCATTACGACAACCCAAAATCACTAGTATAGGGATTCGAAATTTAAAATAGATATATAAATCCCAATACTATACAAAACATTTCCTTTCAGAAATCATTTACTATAACAACAGTGTTATAGTCCACCATTTCCTTCTATTACTCGAAAACGTCTATTTCAACAATGAATGTTGAAATCTATGGTTTCGAATCTTAACACATTTTAAAACATCGTTAGATCGTTTTAATTCTATTTAAAATATCACATCCAAAACATTTTCTTTAACATATTATTCACTATTCAAAAACGTGAATATACCACGTTAACCAATTTCATCATTTCTATACATTTTACCTTAAAGGATTATTCACTATCTAAAATGTGAATATAACTCCATAAATAAGTTACAACAATTTACTTATCAAAATAAGTCGTTTGCGAATTTATAAAACAATGTTTATAAATTCCATTTCTATTTATTTTATAACAACTTCCTTTATAAATCTTCTTTATTAATCTATTCAATTTATAACTCAATTATATAACAAAAGTTCATATTATAAGTTAAATGCTTATAAAACGATAATTTTACAAAATCGTTTTTTTAAAGACTTTCCAAATTATAAATCTTATAACTTATAAGATTCATTTATTTACCCAAATCTATTCTTTTAATAAATTTACAAATTTTATAAACCTACTGCTTATAAAATTCCATTCATAACTTCACCGTTTATAATTCTATAAATTTCATTCATTTAAAATTCATTCTAACACTTATAAAAACTCTTCAAATATTTTAATTTATAAATATCAATTTATAAATTTCTTATTTAAATCAATTTATACTATTATTCTTTTAAAACATCTTTAATCCCCTTTATAATTTCACCATTTTGATTTATAAAATAATTAAATTTTTATAAATCCTATATTTTCAACTTTTTATAATAATTTCAAAAATCTCGATTAAACTATTTTATAAAATCATTAGCCTCATATTCTCAAAAATCAACCTTTAACTATATTTCTCAAAAATCATAATTTTTATAGCTTTTAAAAGTATAACGTTTATTTATTTAAAATGAATCAATTCCAAAAATATTTATAAACGTATACTTTCAAAAATCACTTTAAAAATCACTTTAAAATTCCAAAACTTGGTCCAATGATGCTACATACCATATAGTCAATCACGACAACAACGATATCATATATCGTATATAATAATCAACGAATATCAAAATATCCATAATCAAATAAATACTGTTGAGGAATCCAGTTGGATCCCTCCAACCTGTGTTCCTGCATCCAAAGATGTTAGCACAATACCAATTCCGTTCCAGTACGAAATTATCGCGGTATATGGGATTTAAAATATTATTCGCTTAATAGACGGCGCAATAGGGTCTCATCCGCTATACAATGTGGGAAATCAATAACTGCAATATATACATATGCCAATATATATATTGCTATTATATATAATACCAATTTCACTGTTTATGAAATATTCGCGGTATATGTTTTTAACAAATAACATCAGCTTAATAACGGCGCATAATGTCTATTTTAACAATCAATAGATAACAATCATCATTCAAACATGCTTTCAAAATTTTTAAATCTAACTATTTAAAACTAAAATCGAAACCGATTCGATTGAGTGAGAAGTTCTCACCTTAATTTCAATTTCGTTTTAGCGATTTATTTCGAATAAAATTAAACGGACGTTTAATTTTACCCAAAATTCTCACTAACTCCAAATGACTCCAATCCAATTCCATCACGTAGTGCTCGTTCATACGATTCCAACGCAACTTGTTTCGCGCGTTTTCGACCTCGTATGAAAAAGTTATGAATTTTCAAAGATTACACGATTTATATTTATAAATTTACAACTTATTTATACAATTTTTAAACTAAAATAGATCATGACCGTAGATCTCTAGCCACTGCAATCTGGGCCGTCCCTATATTTTCTTCCACACGCGTGAGAAAACCTCCAGGCAAATGAAAATCGCGACCAACCCATTGCCGCCCCCCTTCCCTAATTTCGCACGCCACCACGTCAACTTCCAAGTCGATCAGAGACTTCCATCGCGTAGCCCAACTCCCCCTCTACCTTCGGCCATTGATAGGGTTAGGGTTTTAGAAATTTTCTTATTTTTTTGTGAATAAGGCCTATTTATAGGAAATTTGTCGAACACTATTCATCCGGGTTTTCTGGAATCCGATTTACGCGCGGTGACCAGCGTTTCTGGGGTTTACCCCGCGTTCCGAACACAATGGAACATGTTTCGGGAGCTAATTCGGTCATCTGTGCGAGTTATGGCAATAAACGTTCGATTTAAAATTAAACCAATTAAACTATTTTCTAGGCGTTTTAGCTTGCACCGGACAAACGGTAAATCCGATTGACACAAAATTTGAAACCTTACAATAATATCACATTACGGATCCGATGAAACTGGTTTCGTCGAAATCCGAGACTGTTTGAAAATTGGCTATTTTAACTCGCCAAATTAATATTAAAACAATTTCGATGCGCTTCGAGCCGCCACGGTCAAACGATAACTCCGATTGCTACGAAAATTGAAATCCGGTAATAACTAACTATTACGGATCCAATGGAACTAGTCTCGTCCAATTCTGAGACTGTTCGAAAATTGGCTAATTTCACTAGTCGATTAAATATTAAAATATTCAATTTTCACAAATAAACTTTTAATTCGATTTTAAAAGTTCTAAAATATCGTTCTAACTTCAATATGATAAAATAAAATTTTACAAATCATTTTCAATCATATTTTACCCAATTTTCAATTATTTCTGTATTCTCACATATTAAGTTATCGATTTAATTATTCAATTAAATTCAATTATTCGAAATAAAATTTATTCGACTTATAAATTTAACTTATTAATATTTAAAATTAATTAAATATCCAAATTTTAATTAATAAAAATCCTGGGTCGTTACATACATCATTTGACACGATAACTGATACAACTGAATGATACAATGAATATCTATATACATAAGAGATATGATACAAGACAATAGCAGCAGAAAGAAAAAGATAACACCAGCAGCGGAACAATGTCTTCAATATGGTCTTCAAGAGAGAAAGAGGAATAGAATCCAGAACTGTAACTCCATCTCCACATCACCAATCCAGAAATAGCTCGAACTCCCAATAACGATGCACAAAGATAAGCAAGTGCAGTCCTGATCCAAAGACTGGACTAACTCCAGATAATCTACTAAACCTGACTATCTGAAAAACCCAACTCTAAATTGCCCGTGTGGAAAAATTGTGGGTACCTCGAGTTTAGGAAAGGAACAATAAAATCCAGGTCGGTCATGGGACTGGTATGAGTAACAAAAATAGTTTATCTTTAAAACAAACAACAAAAGAATTTAAAATAAATCCGCAATTCTTTTTGGAAAATGAAACTACCATATGGCCTCCCGCCACACACACAATGCAAATGCAGAATTGGAGGAGATTTGTCCTTATGATAGTCAAACATGCTTGATACGACAAAATTTCTTTGATATTATCATTATTAGTGCATAGTGCAGAAAATATTTCAAAAGTATAATATTAATCTTAGCCATCATAGATATTTCACACTTATGCCTACTATAGCTACCATGTTCAATAGCAGGTTACCGCCATATTCCATGACAGGTTATACAACTAAAACCGTACAGGACGCGTATTGTTTTGTTTGGATTTCCAGCAAATGGTCAGGCTAAGGAACTTCCTACTCTCCATGGGTACGCCTCTAGCGGGACGTCCCAAGAACTTAACCAGTTCTCTACCAACACAAGGCCGGGTTACCTCTGTAACTAGGCAACTACTACACGATCATGCCATCCCCTGTCTCTTTCGGACCATTATCTGAGGCGCCTCTAAACCACAAAGCAACAACCACACGGTAAATGAGATTGAAGCAACCACATAGGTAAATATCTGGGCTCCGTACCATGATGCTACCCTTTTCTAGAAGGGAATAACATACACTAAAGGGCGTGACCCTCATAACCTTGTCGCATCTTTCCTGTTTCGGCCATTTCTGGGGTGTGAGGTCCTGATGCAGTCTCGTCCACAAAGCTACACTTTACACGAAAGCCATGCTTTGATCACAAATGATCAACAACTGATCATCAACACACAACAGCACTTCTCATGTCACACTACCAAATTGGGAGTATATCACTGATAACCTTCAACTACATAACCTCTGAGCTCGTACGTCTCAAAGAAGGTTGTTAAGCTAAGAGAATAAATTCTCCGACACCAACAAATATGTATTTGAAAGAAATTTGCTTTATATCTCACAGTGTAGTGTCGGACATACAACCATACAAGTCTGTTCCGGGTTCGAACAGAATCGAAGGCACTTCGTCCAATAAAGGAAGAAGCCCTTGCGAATCCGGGTATTCACAATCCCGATCGGACTTCCCATCACTTAGGGAATCTCCATACCATAGCTACTCAGTGCAGAGACAATCGATAGGTTATCCTATCATTCTCGCAAATACTCGGTCTTCAACACCGGTCTTCAATGCAATCCATAACGTTGTATCACTATTCAGAATGGGTTACATGACGCAAGGTCCTCTTCCGGCTAAACTGAATAACGAGCGCAATATTTAAAAACATATGGATATGGGATTTAAGTTAAGTCACAACTTATAAAATCCAAAACTTTTCTTCAAATGGTTAAACAATTTACCATTTCAAATCTTTTAACAAAAAGATTTATTTCACAAAGTTCACCCAGTTTCACAAAGATCCATTCATAGCTTTCAAAACAATTTCCATTTCAATTGGATTAACTCATCGAATCTTTAAATTAAAGATTTAACTTACAGCTTTTAAACCCGTTTACATAGCTTGGAAAAACATTTTCGTTTTTGACTTGAAATCCCTTTACACAAATTGGAGGTTTGTTTCTTATGTGAAAGCTTTTATTATTTGAAAACAAATGGTTTTCGTTCGGAAAAATCCAATTATATTTGCACGAGTTAAATTCCATGAATTAAATTCAAATTCCCAAATCAGTACATTTAAAATGGTTTAATCCATATATAACCTGTATAACATCTTTAATCCCTAATTTCAAATCATAGAATTCAGTTTCAATTTTGAATTTAAGTTTAAATCAAATTATTTAAACTTCAAAACTCAATCAAGTTATTCAAAATAACTTTTATTTTTGAAATTCATTTTCAAAAACTTTCAATTCTAATTCCAAACCTATTTAGGATTCAAATTTTTTTTCTTTAAAACTATTTCAAAATCCATGACTTAACCCATTTCCACGGGCAATCCATATTTGTTTGTGTTAAAGTGTAGTCCAAGGGTTTCACACAATAGTGCAACATTATCAATCAAAAAGATTTATCATTCTGATTCGATGTGGGTTTCAGATAACCAACTGGAATCCAACTCCCTGTCGCATCGAAGTTTAAATGTCGTTTTACGGGCAAAAAGGGTTTTCGCATACACATAGAAACAAATCACCAATTACAGTTCGGCACAAAGCAATTCACATTACATAGCATCACAATCACATATCAAAAATATCAATCCAGTACACAATATTTGATAATTAACTTAAATTAATCAAATTAAGCTTAATTAATTACAATGAGCAATTAATTTCTTAATTACTTTCATAAAGTAATTACACTTACACAATTTCATAAATGATTATCATTAATTAATTAATCTAATTAATTGTTAAAATTAGTCTCATTAATAAATTATTTAAATAATCTTAGTTAATGACCTTCATTAACTAATAATAATTCTTTAATTACTTTGTTAAAGAAATTCCTTCACATTAATCATTATTAATTAAAATTGATTAACCACTAATAACTTATTAACTAATCCTAATTAGTTAATTAATTAAGTGTTAACTGTAACATAATTAGTGCTTAATTAATTGATTAATTAATTATTAATCATTAACTAAAAATTCAAATCTTATGTAATTAGTTATCCTTAATTACCAATCTATTTATCCTAAATTAATTATCTCATACCTTAATTGATTGATTTAAACTTTTAATTATTAAATTAATTAATCCAAATCATTAATTATCCATTATAATTAATTTAATAATTACAAATCATTAAATTTTCATTTATTTAAAGATAAAAAAATATTTCTTATTAATGATCAAATTACCATTAACAAGGTATTTAAAAACAATATACTTTCCAAAATTTTACTTTTAAAATTTCATTTTAAGTTTAAGATTTAAAATGGAAACAAATTAACATTAACAAGGTTTATAACAATTTCAAAACCCCTTTATTCAATAAGTTAAAGAATTATTTGTCTTATAATAGAAGTTTAAAAGAATTTAAAACCCAATTTCATTTTAAATTCAAATCAATTTAAAAATTCACTTTATCATTCAAATTTTTTAAAGCAAATTTAATTTAAAAATTTCTTTTATTTCAAAACTAAGATTCAAATTTAGATTTGAATCCAGATTTAAACCTTTGTTTTAAACTTCACTTACAATTTAAACTTCACTTTAAAATTCAAACTACTTAAACCTTTTTAGAGTAGTTAAAACAATCTAAATTTAAAAAACTTTATTTATTTTAAACTGAGATTCAAAGCTAACTCGAAGTAGATTTTGAACTTGGATTTAAACTTATTTTAAAACTTTTCTTTTCATTTTAAATTTCAGTTTAAATTTAAGTCTTGAAACAGGTTTGAAAACCTATCACCAGAAATCGACCCGAGCCCATTTAATTCTGCTTCGAGACCAAACCTAGCTTAACATGAGCCAAACATCACCATGCTTCGAGTCAAACTCGAGACTTCTAATACCCCCCAAACCAGAACTTTACCAAAAAAATAAAGTGCACCGTGCACATGCACGGTGACTTTATCCACCTCCGACCATCTCCAATGGTCTATCCCCATTGGCGACATCCTCCACGTCCAAACACAATCAACAAGAACATCCTTCCCAAGCTCGAAATTAAATTCGAGTACAAACCCCAAACCTGGAACAAGAATACAGGAAACACCAAAACCTGGAAATTTCGTCATACTCCAAATTCCGACCACCTGGGAGCCATCACCACCGGCCATAGCTTCGACTACCACCCCTCTACCAATCCCCAAAAGCACGTTGAACTCGATCCATCATAGAGGACTAACGGATCGAAATACAATCCCACATCAAAACTAGGTTTACGAGCTAAGACTCGTCACCGCCGCTTCCACGTCCAACTGCTCACCACCATAGTAATTTTCCTGCAACCCCTGATCACTCCTTCACCTCCAGGAGGAAGCTCGAACCCTCCAACCATCAAGATCACCAGAGACAACTCGAAATGCACAATTCGAACAAACCCAAACTGCTCTTAAATCCTAGCTCTAAAATTTATGATTTAAGCTTCAAAAATCATGTTTTTATATAAGGATTCAACTTGCACATCTGAATTCGAAAATTAAAAGTTTTGAATTTTAACTTATTTTAAGTTTCCTCTGTTGTTTTATATTTCCAAAACCAATACAAATTGTTTTTCTTTTAAACAAATTTTTAAACTTAAGTCTATGTTATAACAAACATTTTATGTTCAAAACTTAAGTCTTATCAAAGCTTGGATTGAGAGAAAATGAATTTTTGATGAGCATTTAAGCCCTGGAATCAAAACAGAGCAAAATACATATACACAGCATACACAAATTAAATATTCACACCAGATTTTCACTTATATGCACCTGCAAATATTTATTCATTTCAACCATACTAGCACGCAAACAAATATTTTTAAAATTTTAAAAGTTACTCACCTCAGATTCCAGAAGAATGAACAGAATGCTTCTTTTTGAACCAGGCTTTGAATTTTGCTAGCTGAGATCTTCTTTTAATCTCTGAGTTGCATTGATATGTATTGTAGTTTAAAGTTGAATTTTTTTTAACTTTTAGATGGCACTTACTTCAGATTTACTCAATTTTGATGAACGAACTGTAATGAGAAGTTGATATAAAGGAAATGAGTTTATAGGTGAGTATTATTTGTTTGTACAATTGGGTGACATAATTTTTGTTTTTGTACAATATAAGATCAGAGATATTTTTCTTCGTTTGATTAAGCAGAGATTTTTTTCTTTTCTTTACTTTGACTAAGCAAGATTTCGGCTAAGATGATATTGTGGTGGCTTGCATTAATGAGAATTGTCTTGTTTTACAAGCTTACTTGTCATTTTTTCATATTTATCTTAATTAGCTTATTCATACTTGCATATTTATATGTTCTTCTTATTTCTACATACTTGTATTAATTATTGTTGTCTTTATTTTCTCAAGTCTTATTGCTTTGTATTCTAAATGAAATCCTACAGTTATTATGTTGTTCATAGATATTTAGATTCCTTCTTTTGCAATACTTTCATATATATATGTTTGAATGTAGTTGAATGTACAAATTTTTCTTGTCTTATGGCTTTATCATATAAATAAATTTCTATTTTAATATGTCGTTTAAATTTAGCTGTGTGTCACTTTATATTTTATAATTTATCTTATATACATCTGTTTCTATTTCTAGCTTAAATATTTATTTTTAACTTTAATACTTATTGTCTTATTTTTACATTTTGCATTCATTCATTATTTACACAACTTTTTAAAGAAATCGTCTCTTAAAACTTAATTATACTTTAATAAAATAAACACACATATTTTTATTCGAATTTGGAGAAACTCAAATCAATTTACCAATTACTTTTGCAATGTTATTCAAAAATTAAATTAATTATCAGTTTAAACTTAGTAAAAAATCCGAGATCGTTACAGGAGCATCCTTTGGTGGCTTCCCGATCAGAAGGGACTGGGATACTGGATAGGCTACTGGGCCTATTTATGTGTTAATGGGGAGATTGGATAACTCCTTAATGCTATTTTCAAGTAAGTTTACTTTACTGTAGACATTATTATAATAGCGTATATTACTACATAGTAAATAGTTTAACGGATCCTTAGAGGATGGTTATACCAAACATCCTTTGAGTTACTTGTATCTCAGTTGTTATTTCACTTGAGTTGGATTTTTTGATATAAGAATGTTACTCCTGACTCGAGTGTTTTGTGTTTTGCTTTACGCTTGGGTCAGACTGAGTGATACAGCTTTTGAGACTCACCTTTGGAGTTGGAGCTTCGGTTGGAGGTCCAGCAATCTATCCACCTTTGAGTTATTTAGTAGATTCTAGTGATGTATTCCGATCTTGTATTTGATTGTTGAATTTGAGACTTCTATTGTATCTTACTTAACTCTGATATATATACTAGCTTTATGAACTACTATTCTCTTGTTTCCCCTGCATTATTATTATATTACTCTATGTCTGTGATTCTATGTATATTTTATTTACTGCATATGCTGAGTTTTTCCAAATTTAAATTAACAACTTGATATTTTGAGCAATTTAATTCTGGTTTGTTTGGATGCGAATGGTTGAAAATATCGAGATGTCACACATTCAGTTGCTTAGCCTAAATTATCAGTGTGAATCTTATATAAGCACCGCACTACGGTCTACACTATGCAAGAGATAAAACCTTTTTATTTTCACTAGGCTGCTGTGCAAAAGCAAAGTGAGTATGCTTTCCATTTTAAATACATTTAGTGAATATAATTTATTCACGAATCTATCCTACACTGCTCAAGTGCTTACAAGATTTTTATGTTTATACTTGTGTAAAAAAACGTAAATGCTAGTGATTGTTGTCCTAGTTGCGTGCGAGTACGTTTCAAATGCTTATGGTTTTACCTGCACTTGTATTCATGTCTTTCATTTTTATGAACGTGAGAACATTTTTTTTCAAAAATACGTATGCAAATCCCTATATGAATGGTTTATGCGTATTGGTTTTAGCTTGCAAATTTCATAGAGGAAATTTATTGTACACTCACATATAATTTTTGAAGTTTTTGAACGTACCTATAAAAAGCATGAAATGTTTAGTTCATATTAGGTTCTTAAGCAGCAATATTTTTCAAGAAAAGAATACATGGTTTTAAGAGTGATAAATGAATAGGATTCACTAGTGATTCCACACCTCGTAAATGAATGATTTGACAGTGGTATGTCTATTGAATACTGAATGCAACTTATAAATGAACAGGATGTGATATCACGGTTGATTAGAGTTGCAGTTGTTATTCACTTTAAATAGTGCCATGACACGTGTATTTGAACTCAACTAATTTAATGGGATGCGGGCGGGTTTAGATTATGGAGTGTGCAACATATTTCTTTTAATATCACATATATAACCCGACTCCACACATCTATATGAACCATTGTTACACTATTATACTCACAGCTATATTTATAGCCTGATTCGAGGTTTTGTTCTGTGACAAATCCTCGGGTCAGACCGATGCTTTTTAGGATGATTACCTTTTCACGTTTTGAGGTGATTTCATACGACATTGAGGTGGACGGCAACTGACATACAATATATAAATTTAAGGTAGTTGTTGATTTAGAGCTTCACGGACGTACACTTGCTACATGTATCAAAGGAACTGTTAGAGTCATTTGGAAGAGAAATGTTAGAGAGATACATTTAGAGTCCGTTGAACTATGCTAAGTTGATTTTGTGTAGTCGTGTCATAAGTTCTTTGTATATATTATCTGTATATGTATTAGGACGTCATTTTTGGGGGAGTTATGTATAGTTGTAGATATATGGTGATGGTCTGACGTCTGTTCGTACTTATGTATATGTGTGTATGTGTGTGTATGTGTGTGTATATATATCTTTTTGGTTCGCTGTTTTGTGAAACCACTATATATTGTGTTTTGCTATGTGATTTAGATATAAATTCTCTGAACTCGTGTATACTACATTGTATCGAGATGAGAAACATATCATTTCAAAAATATTCAGATAATTTAAATGTTTCCATGTTGATCCAAAGTAGTGTAGACGCGCGGTCGCTCCTTTAGTACCCACTGATCCGAGTTATCGGACGGTAAACTCCCTTTGATTTTTCGGTCACTGGAGCTGGGGTGTCACAGCATGGTATCAGAGCGAGGATTCAAAAGAATTTGCATAAATCAATAATTAGAACACATTTGACCACAAGGGAGTCAGACTTAGTTTATTACCCAGTCGGTAAAACCCATGGGAATTTGGATTAACACGTATAGATGATAGAAGTGTTCTATTTAATGTTTTAAGGGGAAAACATTGGGACAACATTTGATACATATTAGTTACATACATAATTATTAGCGAAATATTATTATATAATAAAATGACATATGTCTTTATCAGAAAATGGTAGGACCAGGTAGACCCAGAACAGGCTCGACGGTTGAGTCACCAAATGGTCAATCAAGCAATCAAAATGTACTTTTAACTATGGACCAATGGGTCGAGCTCATAAAGCGTGTTCAAGATATGGGAATGCTCAGAGACAATAATCTATCCTAGATCAGAGTTTACCAAGCTCTGCACAGACTGCTCAAGTCTAGGTGGTAAACCATTCTTAGGAAATGAAGGCATAATGGGAGTTCATACATGGCTGAGAACATGTGAAAGAATCTTCGGAGATCTGAATCTCTCCGATCAGGACAAGAGAAGGTTAGCATCGCGACAGTTAAAAGGAGGTTCTCAGATTGGTATGAAGCCATAACTGCTGCAACTCCCAAGGAAGACATATCTTGGCAAGAATTCAAAGATATTTTCAAAGCCCATTTTCTGCCTGAAGCAAAGAGAGCAGCACTGCTTCGAAAATTTATTGACCTTACTCAGAAAAATTTATCTGTGGCCTTGTTTGTCAATGAGTTTAATGCACTATCAAAGTATGGAGCGTCACTTATTAGCAACCCATTGGAAAGATGAGAAGTTTGTGCTTGGTCTAAATAATGAATTGAGAAATAAATTACTTACTCAACTTCGATTTCCATTTGAGGAGGTTGTGGATATAGCCTTAAGATTTGAAAAAGTGCGAGAGTGAGATTCCGTTTCTGAAAGTCAACCTACTTAGAAAAACCAACAACAAAGGAAAAGGCCATTCTTCTTGAAGAAGAATGCAAAATTTCGAAAGAACAAGCGGCCATTCCAACCTAAGCAAGGGGACCAGAAGAAGCAACAATCTAAAGCACAAGTAGAATGTTGCTTGTGTGGAAAGAAGGGTCATTATGCCGGTGAATGTGGAAACACAGGTCAAGGTTCTACGAAGAAATGCTACAATTGCAATGAAATGGGATTATATATTTGAATTCTTTTCGATACTGGTGCATCACATTCATTTATATCGAAAAGAATAGTAGAAAAGTTAAAATTGGATGTATCTTCTCTTAACAATCCTCCTAGGGTGGCCAATCCTGTTGGATGATGCGTTACCATGGGAATGAAATGCAGTGGAATCATAATTTTCTTATCTGGATATTTTTTTCTCATTTGATTTGTTTATTATGGATTCGTTGAGTTATGGAGTTATTTTGGGAATGGACTGGCTCGAGCACTATCAAGCTCAATTATACTGTTCGGAACGAGTAATCACTCTCCAACATCCCGAGTACCCCAGCGAATCCTTATAGCTCTAGACAGAGCAAATGCTAGTTCAAGTTATTCTTTATTTTCTTTGGAATCTAAAATAGATGAAATATGGCAGATTCCAGTAGTTAGAGATTTTTCTGATATCTTTAAACCAGTTACTGGTCTACAACCACATTGAGTAGTTGAATTCAGGATAGATTTAAAACCTGGAACTCAACCTTTTATTAGATCACCTAATCGAATGTGCCCCAGTGAGATGGAAGAGTTTAGATCTCAAATAGAGGATCTTGAGCAAAGGAATTTCATTAGAACGAGTAGTTCTCCTTGGGGAGCATCGGCTTTATTTGTTAAAAAGGCAGATGGATCACTTTGACTGTATAGATTACAGAAAACTAAATGACTATACTATCAAGAATAAATATCCACTACCAAGGATTAATGACTATTCGTTCAACTGAGTGGTGCAAAGGTCTTTTCACAACTAGATCTAGCCATAGGTTTTCATCAACTAAGAGTTGCAGAGGATAGTATTCCACTAACACCATTTCGAACTAGATATGGTTCCTACGAATGGTAGGTAATGCCATTCGGATTAACAAATGCTCTAGCCTATTTTTTGGATTTGTTTAATAGAGTTTTCAAATGTTAGTTGGACAAGTTTGCCCTAGTTCTTATTGATGATATCCTCGTCTACTCAAAGACAGAAAAAGAGCATGTGATTCATTTGAAATTGGTCTTAGAAACTTTAAGAGAACACCAACTTAAAGCAAAATTTTCAAAATGTCACTTCTAGCAGAAGAATGTAAAATTTTTAGGGCATATAGTCTTGGAGAAAGGAATTTCAGTCGACCCAGCTAAGGTTGAAGCTATTCAAAAGTGGAAGCGACCCGAATCAATAACCGAAATCAGAAGTTTCTTGGGTTTAGCAAGATATTATAGAAGATTTATAAAGGATTTTTCCAATATTTCTGCTCGACTAACTAATTTAACGAAGAAAGGAGTTAAATTTATCTGGTCAAATAAATGTGAAGGTGCTTACCAGAAGTTGAAAGAATTACTTTCTAACGCTCCAATATTAATAGTTCCGGAAGGAAATCAAGATCTGGTATTATACACAGATGCCCGTGGAATAGGGCTTGGTGCAGTATTAATGCAACGAGACAGAGTTGTAGCCTATGCATCTAGACAACTCAGGCCTCACGAAGTAAAGTATGCAACTCATGATCTTGAGTTAGCAGCCGTGGTATTTGCCGACATTATTTATTAGGGAAAAGGTTTATTTTATACACAGACCACAAGTCGTTGAAATATTTATTCTCCTAAAGAGACTTGAATATGCTACAACAACGATGGTTAGAATTTGTAGCCGCGTACGAAATTCAATATACTCCAGGTAAAGGCAATAAGGTGGTAGATGCTCTCAGCCGAAAACAACATCCATAGTGTCAATGATGTTAATAGAATGGAAAGAATTAGAAGTTTTGTCTTCTTGTAACCTTCAGTTTAGAAGAGTGGATGAAATAACAGCCATGTTGGCAAGTCTAGATATTCGACCGAGTTTACTCGATCGAATTAAAGCAAATCAAAGAAATGGCCCAATCCTAGCCGATCAAATTAATCAGTTGAAAAATGGTAATGCATCAAAAGCTCTCGGTAAGTTCGAGTTAGACTTGAAGGGGAACTTGAAATTTAAAGGAATATTATGCATTCCTAACACAGCCGATTTGAGAAAAGAAGTTCTAAACGAATGTCATCGATCTTTATTTCCTACACATCCTGGTGGTACAAAGATGTACAATGATATGAAGCGGATGTACTATTAGGAAGGTATGAAGAAAGACATCGGTGAATATGTGAAACGATGTATTACGTGCCAGTTAGTTAAAGGCGAGCATCAAAAGCCCAGTGGACTTTTATTACCTCTCGAAGTTCCTCAATGGAAATGGAAATAGATTTCTATGGATTTCATTGATGGACTTCCCAGATCATGGTCAGGAAATGAAAGTGTATGGATGATAGTTGATATAATCACTAAAAGTGCCCATTTCATTCCTGTTAGAATGAATAGAACTACAAAAAGTTTAGCCAGATTATTCCTGAAACATATTGAACGATTGCACGGAATTCCAAAGATTATAATGTGCGATTGTGATCCGATATTTACCAGTCAATTCTGGCAAAGCTTGCATTCTGTCTTGGGTGTACAACTCAATCTAAGCACAGCATACCATCCTCAGACGGATGGACAAACTGAGAGAATAAATCGAGTTATAGAAGATCTACTCATGATATGTATCTTACAGTTCGGGGGTTCATGGGAAGAATATCTTCATTTGATTGAATTCTCCTACAATAATAATTTTCAATCCAATATCGATATGACACCATTTGAAGCTTTGTATGGAAGACCATGTCGTTCTCTAGCCTGTTGGTTGTAAACTGGAGATAGACTTATACTAGGACTATTATGGTTCGAGAAACGACTGAGAAAATCGAGCTTTTTAGAGACCGTATGAAGATCGCTCAGTCTCTATAGAAGTGCTACGCTGACCAACGTAGATGGGACTTGGAATTTGCGATTGGAGATTACTTTTTTATAAAGGTTTCCCCAATGAAATGAGTTGTAAGATTTGGAAAAGTTGGACGATTAGCTCCAAGGTATATTGGACCTTATCCAATTATGGAGCGCATAGGAAGCCTTGCTTACCGTGTTGAATTACCAACATATCTATCCGGAGTTCATAACGTGTTCCATGTATCCTAATTAAGGAAATGTCTACAGGATTCTGATGTTATTATTGAACCAAAGCAGCTAGAGGAACTAGAAATTGAACCGAACTTGACTTTCACTGTTGACCCAGCTAGAATAGTGGACTCAAAGATGAAGCGGCTATGAAACAAACAAGTTCCACTAGTCAAAGTTCGATGGTCAGATAATCCTAAAGACTCCACTTGGGAAACTCAGAGCAAATTAGAAAATCACATCCCGAGTTAATTGAAACCCATTAGGTACATATTTTTATATTCAACGAGTTATGGATGTAAGG
The DNA here is from genome assembly GCA_030765085.1 of Allium cepa. Lineage (NCBI taxonomy): Eukaryota > Viridiplantae > Streptophyta > Magnoliopsida > Asparagales > Amaryllidaceae > Allium > Allium cepa. The sequence goes on along the minus strand of CM060938.1, from coordinate 726,250,174 downwards.
ACTTTATTAGTTAATAGGACGATTTTTAATATACGAATATCGTACAGAGTTCTCTATTAAATTGCGAGGACGCAATTTCTTTAAGGGGGAAGTATGTAACATCCCGCTGCTATTTTAAAATATAGCACTAAATTTAGTTAAAAAGGTAATAAAAAAATAAAATAAAAATTGTTATGGATATAAAGTAAAATTTGGAGTAAAACGCCAGAACGGAATTGTAATCGGAGAACAAATTGCGGTAGGGGAATATCGCAGTTAAGGGTATGAAAATTTATTTGAGGGGTATAAAATTGTTTACTGAAAAATAAAATAAATAAATTTATTTTCATTCGACCGATTGTTTTAATACTTATCCCTTTCATAGTTATATTTTAACCCATTCAGTTGCTTAGCCTAAATTATCAGTGTGAATCATATATAAGCACTGCACTCCGTTCTACACTACGCAAGCAATAAAACCTTTTTGTTTTCACCATACTGCTGTGCAAAAGCAAAGTGAGTATGCTTTCCATTTTAAATACTTTTAGTGAATATACTTACTCACAAATCTATCCTAAACTGCTCAAGTGCTTACAAGATTTTTATGTATACTTGTGTAAAATATGTAAATGCTAGTGGTTTTTGTCCTAGTTGCGTGTGAGTATGTTTCAAATGCTTATAGTTTTACCCGTACTTGTATCCATGTCTTTCATTTTTATGAACGTGAGAATATTTTATTTCAAAAATACATATACAAATCCCTATATGAATAGTTTTATGCGTATTGGTTTTAGCTTGCAAATTTTCACAGAGGAAACTTATTGTACACTCACGTTTAATTTTTGAATTTTTTGAATGTCCCTATAAAAAGCATGAAATGTTTAGTTCATATCAAATTGTTAAGCAGCAATGTTTTTCGAGAAAAGAATGCATTTTTTTAAGAGCGAATAATGAATAGGATTCATTAGTAATTCCATACCTCGTTAATGAATGACTTGACAGTGGTATGTCTATTGAATAATAAATGCAACTTATAAATGAATAGGATGTGATATCCCGGTTGATTAGTGTTTCAGCTGTGATTCACTTTAAATAGTGCCACGACATGTGTATTTGAACTCAAATAATTTAATGGGATATGGGTGAGTTTAGATTATGGAGTGTGTGACATATTTCTTTTAATATCACATATATAACCCGATCCACATATTTATATGAATCATTGTTACACTATTATACTCACGGCTAGATTTATAGATTGACTTGAGGTTTTATTTTATGAGAAATCCTCGGGTCAGACCGAGGCTTTTTAGGATAATTACTTTTCACGTTTTGAGGTGATTTAATACGACGTTGAGATGGACGGCAACTGGCATACAGTATATAAATTTAAGGTAGTTGTTGATTTAGAGCTTCATGAACGTACGCTTGCTACATGTCTCAAAGGAACTGTTAGAGTCATCTGGAAGAGAAATGTTAGAGGGATACATTTAGAGTCCGTTGAACTATGCTAAGTTGATTTTGTGTAGTCGTGTCATATGTTCTTTGCATATATTGTCTATTTATGTATTAGGACGTCATTTTTGTGGGAGTTATGCATAGTTGTAAATATATGGTGATAGTCTGACGTATGTTTGTACTTATGTATATGTATATATATATCTATCTTTTTGGTCCGCTGTTCCGTGAAACCATTATATATTGTGTTCTGCTATGTGATTTAGATACCAATTTTCTGAACTTGTGTATACTACATTGTATCGAGATGAGATATGTACCATTTCAGAAATATTCAGATAGTTTAAACGTATCCATATTGATCCAAAGTAGTGTAGACGAGAGATCACTCCTTTAGTGCCCATTGATCTGAGCTATCGGATGGTAAACTCCCTCTGATATTTTGGTCACTGGAGCCGGGGCGTCACAGTAACTTAGCATTATCCTTTGCAATAGAGAAATATGTTGTTTCGTATGCTATTATGCCATGTCTTTTCAATTATCTTGATGTTAATGATAAGGAGTCCTGGGTGAGAATCAAATGCCACTAAACTTTTTAACATCATTAAAGTACTTCTCTTCATCCTTTGAGAATCAAGAATGATATGTTTCAAGACTCTTCTTTCTTTTGCATGTGGCTATTTTATGCTTAGCTAAACTCATCAATGCGTCGTGCAACACATCAAATTTTTAATGGAATACTATAGCATTCACATATCGACAATCAAACATCCATCACAATCACCATTCAATCGGCCAATAAATAACATCAATTAACTGATTATCAACAACAGGTATTCAATTGACAATTAAATTTAATATTAAATTAAATGATGATTAAATGCAATAAAAGTCATATTTAACTGGTATGACAATTTAAATTTACCAAACATCAACCAATCAATTTATAATCACATCACAAATTTAAATTAACTAACATAAGATAATTTAGTAATTGCGAGTGGGTTAAAACACTCACCTTTGATTTTAGCCCATAAAAATCCAAACAGAAGCGCAAAAACTCGACTATCTCCAAACTCAACTAAATCAACTTCATGTTGTCCCGAATATAGATATGAATCCAATAGAAGAAATCGCGATCAAAGTTTATATGCAAAAGATATTCATGTTATAAGAAATATTATTAAAATAATAATTAGTGTGCAATTTTAAAAAAAATAAACATATTTTAATACTTACATTTTTCTCAGGATGAGGATTCAGGAAAAGATTTCAAAACAACTAAGATGAGGACATGACGTGTATGAAAAATGAAAAAAATCATGTTTCATAAAAGAATGCTTTTAGATTTGCAAGAACAGGAGCTTTTGAATATGTGGTGTTAGGAGAAATAAAACGCAAATGGAGAAATATGCTGCATATTATTTATAATTAGGAAATGAAGGTGGAGGGACAAAAATAAATGTCATATTTTATTTTAAAAACTTTAGGCATTAATAATGCATAAGGAAATGTACGTAGGAATATAAAAGTTTGCAAACCAAAGGAAAGTAAAATTTTGTATACGTGAAAATGGGGTGGCAAGAATTAAATACAACCTAAAAGTCTAGGCTTAGGTATTAAACAGAAGGAGAAATTAACGGATCAAGTATTAATAATAAGGTAACTATTTTAAAATGTTCATGCAAAAATTAATAACAAATGAAATGAAGGGACCATGTACATCGCATAACTTTTTGAAATTCAATTTTTTTGAAACATAACCAAATTAACTTCATAAGCTCAAATAATATTCAAATTTGTATGCGTTTAGGTTTTTGTCTACGCATAATAAAAAAAATTATACTTACCTTAAAAATGAAAACATTCAATTTGGTTTTCCTAAAATGAACTTTTATTTCCATTAAAACACCCTTTTTGTTTAACACAAAACATGCATTTATTTTATTAAATCTATTAATTGCAATCAACGTTTTCATTCCTTTTAATTGAAATATTTGAATTATATTAATTACAATTACTTATAAAAATAAATTTCAAAATAGACAACTAAAAAGGATGAAAAATAGAACAATTTTTTATTTAAACATGTTTATAAATTTGTTGTTTATACACAAGAGTAATAAATAACTTACTGAAATAAATTATTTTCCTATTCTTGTAATCAATCTGTAATTCAAAACAAAGTTAAAATAAACATATATTTCTTCCTTTAAAATCAATCATTCTATTCTTTATTTTAATGAAATTAAGCCTACATTCACACATGAAACATTCATTTTATTTGATGTAAATGTTCTTTTCGTTAAATCAAACTTTCCTTATATTTTCACAAAACATAAGCTACTTTTAGTTACACATATTAATTTACAATTTAATATTCTCTCTCCTATTAATTGAAAATTTTCAATTACATTAATTTCAGTTGATTAAGTTTCAAAATGGACTAAATGAATTCAATGATAAGTAGAACAATTATTTCCTATCTAATAGTAATTTAAACATATTTATACACTATTGGATACAAACAGTAATTATACATTTCTTACTATATAATAGTTTCTCATCTCTACACTCAATCTTTCAGCTACCAAACATTTCAAATAAATAAACATATGTTTACTCTTTTACTAAACTTATTCATTTTTATTCTTTTATTTTTATTTACACTCCTACTATTAAATCAACCAATACCTTATTAAATTACTAACATTGGTTTCTACCTTATTATCCTCCTTTTCTACAATTGACGCATTTTCTTACATTAACCACAATATTTAGTTAAATTTAACTCCAATAAATACCAATTCAATATTCAAAAGGACTAATTAATGAGATGCAGAAAAACAATTTGTTATAGCTTAGTAATCCATATTCATTAACTTATTGTTTACAAACAAAGATCATACAGGCATCTAATTATGAATAGTTGCTTTCATATTCTATATTAAAACCATTTTCAATTAAACTACATATAATTTCACCATTAATACGGCATTTAGTTCATTTTCTTATTTAAAATTTTTAACCAATTATAACTTTTCAATCATTTCAATTAATTGGAATTACATTAAGATAGGTAGCAATTGCCTAAAATTAACATTATTATATTTTATTCTAGTAATTCTTCTCCTTAATAAATCTCAAATTTTTAATTTTTCACAAAATTAAATTCCAAATTTTTTTTAGTTGATTAGATTCAATTATCGAAAATTACGGGTCGTTACACTCTCCACCACTCAAAATTTTCGTGTAACAACCCGACATTTTCAACCATTCGCATTCATTATAAGTGTATAGATAAACACTCATACCAGAATTGAATTGCTCAAAATACCGCGTTGTAAATAAAAATTTGGCAAATCTCAGAATATGCAGTAAATAAAAATCACAGATCACGGACATAGAGTAATAATAATGCAGCGGAAGTAAATGAGATAGTAGTTCATGAAGCTACTATATAAATATATCAGAGTTACATAAGATACAATAGAAGAAATAAAGTACAACAGAAGTTTAAATATGATAACCAAGTACAAGCTGAATAGAACAACGGAACTGAAAAGATGAAACTTGACAAGTAGATAATCTCCAACGATTCCAATCTCCAGAAAGTGGAAATCCAAATCTGTGAATAACTCATGCTGACCTGAGCGTAAATAAAAATACAAACACTCGAGTCAGGACATGCATACTTATACAATGTAAACCAACTCAAGTGAACTGTAGCAAAGGTACAAGTAACTTAGAAGATGCTTGGGACCGCCCATCCTCTAAGGATCCGTTAAACTATTTACTATAAAGTAATATACGCTATATACAATAGTGTCTAATCAATAAAGTATAATCATATAGAAAATAGCGTTAAGGGGATGGTGAACCTTAACACGGTCAGATCTTTAAAACCAAAATCGTAGTGAGCTCGCTATAAGGAGATGACACGGCACGCGAGGCAATGCCAGGGTGGATACACCGTTTGCACTCCCGGACCGGTGGTGACGGCAAGCCAGCAGCTTCCGCCCACCTCGAACAATAACCCCGAATCAAAGTGGCACCACATATCGAATCACAAAAGTAATAGAATGGTTTCCGATGGAGCATGCTCTATGAAAGGGTGCGACCCTTTGTGTAGCCCGGTATAGCTCCTGTTTTAGTCATTTATGCCAACTCACGGGAGTTGGGTCCACGTAATATACCTCGAGAACGTCGCCACCATCCTACTTCATTCTGGAATCTCCACCGCGTACACAGTTATTAAAGTGGTTTTCGGTATTGGCCGGCTATAAGACAATATCCAATCCCGGTCTCTTTAACAACCAATCGTTATTATAACCCGTAGTTATAACTTTAAAACAATATTTATACTTCAAAATAAAATATCATTTCAACCCAAATCTTTATCGAAATAAAGATTAAATCATTCCAAAATATCATATCTTTTCGAAACCACATTTCAAATCATTAATCACTTTATTCAATTTGAAATACCATTTCAATTCATATTTCAAAACAGTTTGTATTCTAAAAAAAATCATTTTTATCATTAAAATGAAGTTATTATGTTAATAATTAAATTATTAAATTTCCAAAATTTCAACTTCCAAAGTTCATTTATTCACTTATGTTTATCAAGACAATGAAATTTCACTTTTCGCAGCATTTAGAAAACGCTATGGAAAGTTACATTCAAAACAGTTCAATTTAACAAAAAACAACATTTTAAAACGTTGTAATAGGGTTTACTTAAATTTCAAATAAACTTTGTTAAATTCAAAAATTATAGCACTTACAACAATTGCTATAATAGTTTTTAATTCAATAGTTTTTTAGTTCATTATCATCAACTACAGCATTTACAAATGCTGTAATATCATTTACATTGTAATTAATAGCATTTCAAAAATGCAGTAAATTAACTTCAAATATTCAATATAATTTCTCAACCAATTATATTTTTATTTAAAACATTTTTAACACATAAAATCATACATTTTCACATTTATAAACATACTTTAATTTTCCTCAAGTTCATGATTTTATAAAGTTAAATTTCCATTCAAAAATCAAGATTTAATAATAATTCACATATTAAAATGCAATGTTCAATTTTAAATTCATTACATTAAATTTCAACTAAACACTTAAGTTCAAATTCTCAAATATAACTTAATTTTATTTTTATTTACTTAACTAAAAGTTCACTTTTAAGTCAGTTTCGTAAATTTCCAATTTTAGTTATATTTCAAAATTTCAACTTAAAATATCCATTCATTTCACATTTTAACTTTATTCAAAATCATTAATATGTTATAAAATCATTTTAACTTAATTTAAATTCAAAATATCATAAATTTATCATATTTTCAAAGTTATTTAAATCCCGTTAAAAATTAAATCAAAATTTCCAAAATAACTTACATTCATATTTTCTGACTTTTCCATAATTTTTTTAACTTATAGATTTCCAGAAAATCAATAATACTTTACAAAAATTATTTTTTTATGAAATTTCAAATCAAAATATTATAATAATTAAATTTCTAAAATATTTTAAAATTTTTAGAAAAACATATTTTAACTACGGGCCTGTATATAATTTTCTACGCTAGGTAAAGTGATACGGGTAATATATCATTTCAACCCGTAATTTACAACGAAAATCCAGGTTTTATCATTTCAAACCCGCAATCCCATGTTAAAATAAATTAAATAAAAACCGTTCAAGCCTATCATTTCAGCCCATAACGATTTTTCCCAATTCTAAAGTCCGTTCGGGTGTGTATCATTTCAACCCATAGTGATTCTAATTTACAGGGAACTTGCAGTGTGATAAACTAATAAAATATACAGAATAGCATGAAATAACAGTAACATATGATATAACAGGTGTTTAACAGGTGTGAACATCGTATGATAAACTGATATGTTTAACAGGTGTTCTTCCACCTCATCCTTTAGGTGACAGCATTCATTTGTAGCGTGCCCATCCAGCTCATGGAATAGACAATATTTTCTAGTTCTGTGCTCCCGCTCAGTAGGATCTCTTCTAGGTGGTTTTCGATAGGGGAGTTGTCCCCGAGTTTCAGTGTAAATCCTTTCATGACTTGCCGTCAGATCCGTGTACTGTCTGAATCTAGGCTCTCGGAATTTCTTCTGTTTATCAAGACCATCACGCCCATCATCCTGCTTTCTCTTTGCTTTGTCCGCTTCGGACTGTTCCCTGGCGGTTCCTTCGCCCTGCATAGCATTTATTTCTCTCCTTTCGGCTCGTGACTCTTCCAGCCGAATGAATCTTTCAGCTTCACGATAAATTCTCCAAGATCTTGGGGTGGATCTCTTGCCAAAGAATCTTTGAATTCGGTGCCTTCATCGACTCCTGCTACCGCCGCCATCAAAATCATTGATGGATCCGGGCGATCTACGGTTGACACTGTTGCATTGAATCGCAATAAGAAATCTTTTATGGACTCTCCAGTCGTTTGCTTGATTGAAGCTAGAGTCATCACACTCTTGGGTCGCGTCACATGGACCCTAAATTGTCTCATGAAGCAATCTACAAGTTCGCCCCATGTCCCTATTGATCCAGTCTCCAGTTGTCTGAAACAAAGCGCAGCTAAATCTGACAAGTATAAAGGGAAGCATCGAGCCATCACTTCCTCGGGTACCCCCAGCACTTCCATGTGCCTGATGTATCTGGTAATATGCATCATTGGGTCTGACCTCCCGGCATAAGGATCCAACGTAGGCAGTTTGAACTTCGGAGGATTCCTTGCATTCCTGATATTCGAAGTGAACGGACTCCGGCTGACTTCTTGCAATCCTCCACTTGACAATCCTCCTCTCATGATTCGTCGCACTAGACCAACCATTCTATCATCTCCATCCGGTGGTTGCCCCCTTGTCATGTCTCTATCCTGTACTCTAAGTCTTGAAGGGAACTCCGGTACATACTCATCATGTGGCTCAGTAGCAGTAGCATGGACTCCAGCTTGCTGAGTTTCATCTATGGGTCTTCCAGCATCTGATCCTGAGGGTCTGCCCCCAAGTCCTTGCTGATTACCTTCAGGTCCTGCACTACGGTCTTGAACTTCACCTTCATTGGCCTCCGCAATCCTGACTTCTTGTCCTGTGCTTGCAGCCGCTGTAGTTGGCCCAAGGTTCTGCACGTTCGCTGTTCTTATCTGCTCAAGAAAATTCTGCATCATCTCCTGGTGAGTCTTCATCATGCTTTCGCGTAACGAATTAGCCATAGCCTCCATCTCATTTTGAGTGATGTACATCGAAGCCTGTCCTTCTCCAGCTCCAGAGGATGCTTCTTGGCTTCCTCCTTGTTGGCTCCGATCAGCTCTTTGTCTTGTTTGTCAAGTCATTGTCTCTGAGTCGGGATTCTTCAAACTCTTAAATCTGAATTCTGAATCTGGCGTAACGGGTGCTAGTTCTTCTCAGTTAAAGCACCAAAGTGTTTGCGCCAAAATTGGTCACAAACCCCAAGTATCGTGAAAGCACCAGTGTATGAATACAAATCAGCAATATTCAAACACAAATCACAGATCTAAGCAAGCAACACGCAGCAATACAGAAATTATGAACAAGAACACAAGATTTATAGTGGTTCGGCAATCTCCGGCCTACGTCCACTTCAAGGATTTTAACTTTTATTGATGTTCTTTGCTGGTTACAAGTGATTGCAGCAGTTACAATGATTGAATTTCGGCTATATCAGCTATGGAAGGAAGTAGAATTGATTCCGACAGAGTCTGGACGTTTAATCAAAAAGATCCTTTTTCTGCAGGCTCTGGGGCTCTATTTATAGGCGTAGGAGGCTGATATTTCGCTGGAAATTTGGGAGACCACTTCTGGAACATGAGGGGGCCCACATGCCCGGCCTCAGGAAATTTGGGCCCACTTTGGGATCGATTCGAACTCCATTCGAATCCATCAAAAAATCATCCAATCGAGGTGAAATTTGGTGTGGACATACTTCAATATTTATGCAAGCTTCTGTGAAAATTTCATGGCATTTGGAATTATGGATCTCGAGATATGGTCGATTCAAAATTGTATTCTTCGGTAGAATGTCTCACTCGAATCGATCGATTCGCATCGGTAGCTTCGAATCGATGGCGTCACGCGTTGTTCTGATGACGTGGAGCGCTGTCTTCGAGTCGATCAGCTTTTCACTCCGGTTTGATCGAGTCATCCTGAGTATTTTGCCGCTTTGACTTGATGGATTCGAAGGCTTCAACCACGCCTAGTTTCGGACAATGTCTCATTCGCAACGATCTTGATTTGCCTCGGTCGATCGATATGAAATGACCACATTGGATGGATTCAATGTGATGTTCTCCGGTGGATACGAACATATCATTGTATATGGAGTCGAGATGGAGCTTTGTTCGTACCGATCTTGATACGTTCCAGTTGATCGATACGAATAGGCGGTCGCAGGATGGGTTCGAAGAGGGATATTCCTGTGGATTCGAAGGACTTCCAAGCTTGATGGTTACGAACCATATGGAGGCGAAGTTCTCTTCCTTTCGATCGATGCGAATGCCATTGATTCGAACTCAGGCTATACTGATGGATTCGAACTAGTGATATCTTGGATGGATTCGAACAGAAACCCTACCGATGGATACGAAGGAGGCGACATCGATGGATACGAAGGAGGCGACATCGATGGATACGAAACCAGGTGGTTCGATGGATACGAATTTGTGGTTTTCCTCTTCATCTTGCATCGATCATACCTTGAGCATACGAACTCGGATTGACTTGAGATTTGAAACGCTAGCTTCTACAACTTTGCTCATCATGTCTTGTCAATTGCGGCCCCATCTGGACTCGGACAAAATTCATCGATATCCATGGTTATCCTGCAATGCACAGTTGATATTCAAGAATAGTAATCATTGATTTTCAGCTAATTTTTGGGTATCTCAGCTTTGGCAAAAGTTGGGATAACAGTTATAAAATTCCAAAATAGTTTATATCTCAGTCAAAATACTTCATTTTAAACTATTGAAAAGTGAAGTTATTATTCTTACAAAATCCAATATCAATTCCAAAGGTTTAGCCTTAGTTCATTTGCATCAAGTACAGCATCTTTCAAAGTGCGGTAATATCCCTTACAACAGATTTACGTAAATTAAATTTCAGACTTCAATATAATTCCATTAATAATTAAACCTTAATTTAAACCAATTTAACTTATAAAATCATATTTTCCGCTTTTAAATAGTCTTTTAAATTACTCAATAATTTATGATTTTTATAAAGTAAATTTCGCAAATAAATATCAAACTCCTCTAGGCTTTACTTTTAAAAAAAATCAAGTGCATAATTTTCTATAAAATTTTACTTAACAATTAAGTTAAAATACCATTTCAAAAATAAGCTTAATTTCCAATTTATTTCTTAACTTACCTTTATTCTAAACCATATTCACATTCTTAAATTAATTTAAACTTCAACTTCCATTTTTAGTATTCACTTATTGACCATTTAATTCATAGAAACTTAACCCTTTATTAATTCACTTTATATTCAAATTTATACCAATTTATCATATTTATTTCTTAACTTAAATTCCATTTTATTTTACAAAATCAAAGTTCACAAAATAAATTTTATGCTTCAAATTCTAACTTAACCATTCATTTATTTACATATTTACATGTATAAAATCACTATACTTATAAAAATCATTTTTAATCAAATTTTAAACAAAATATTATAATATACTAATTTGAGATATTTAATATTCCTAGAATTGTATAATAACCACGGGTTTGTAAAATAATTTCTAACCTAGATCAAGTGATAAGGATAATATATCATTTCAATCCGTAATTTACAAAGAAAACTCGGGAAACTCACAATCCCAAGTGATTAAATAAATAGAATAATTGAATAAGTATTTTTTAGGCCTATCATTTCATCCCGTTACGATTCTATTCTACAGGGAACTTGCAGTGGTACACAACAAATAAATAAATAAATAATATAACAGCATAAAATATAACAGCATATAATATAACGGATGATGTGAAAATTTTATAACAGGGTTTTATCATCATAAATTTATATCGGAGGTAATTAAAAATAAAATATAACCATTCTACAACTTCACTGGTTATTAATTTACAATTCTATAAGTATGCTTGTCAAGCGTGAATACTCACCTTTACGAAGCTGAAGATTTGATTCAAAGCAACGATAACCACACCGGAAAAACGCACAGAAGGCACGATCAAATTTTTGAAGACGCGACAACCAGATTCAGATCTTGAATAAAACAAATAAGACAAATTACGCGAATTCACATACAGCCATATCAAATTGAATAAATCAAAACTGAAGCCAAATTTGAAAAAGAATGATATGAGTAACCAGTACTCCTCCTCTTCACCACTCGACCCGACCCTAACCCCTATAGCTTGGCCATGATCAAATTACAGCTCCGGAACATGTAAATACTTCCAACCGTGAGATGTTAGTCAAAATGGACTTTGTTTTTGAAAATATCAGAAGGGTTTCAAGACACTGGATTCCACAGCTTGGTTCGATGAACATATTGGCTCGGCTGCTGCATTGGGTTCGCCACAGAGACCATCGTCTCAAGGTTCGGCAGAGATGGTCAGGCATGGGTAGAAGTTGGCGTCGGCGGTGATGGTGCAGCTGTGTCTGCCCTGGAAGGTGGTAGGGTATAGGGAAGCTCGGCGGTGCATTCTATGCACTAATATGGTTATAAGCTGTGTCTGCACCGAAAGGAGGGGAAGGAAGTTGAACTGGAGGAGGTGGAGGAGATGTAGTCGAGTCATACATGGAGATGGAGCAGTCGAGCAAAGGTGGAACAGTGGAATAGACGAAAAGAAGAAGAAGACAAAATAAAATAAGAGAAGTTCGGCCATACCTAATGCTATACTCACGCGAGAAGAGGAATGAAAGCAACAAATTATGGTAAGAAAATTTTGGGAACATGCTTGTGTATTTAACATATGGGTTGCGTGAATTTAGGTGAAAGAAACGGAAAGAAGTAATTTCTTTTGTAACGGCTAAGTGAAATCAAATATTATATGCTAAATTAAGCAATTGCAACAAAAGGAACGTGTAGAAGTTTACACGTAAAATTTAAAGCAAACTTTAGATGGATTTTGAATGGCTAGAGAGAAATAAATGTATTCATTCCTATTAAGTATAAGGGGGCAACGGAAAGTGGATAGGAGATGAATCAAGCCAGTAAATTTTGGGGCAAGATTTTAAATTTCTTTCCTTCAGAAAAGGCAAGGTTGAAGAATGATTTTATTAGCTGAGGTACGAAATTAATAAGCGTGGAATAGGTGCAAAATTTTAATTGAAACGTACGCTCAAATAATTAACAAAGTATCGTATTAAATTTATACGTTTCTTATTTATTTACTTCTTATATATATATATATATATATATATATATATATATATAGAGAGAGAGAGAGAGAGAGAAATATATGCTAAAAATATTTCATCAGATAACGTAATAATTAAAACGTGAAATTAAATAGCTTATTTATACACTATTTATTACTTAATTCAAATTTTGATTTTCTTACATTTGTTTGATTTATTTATCACTTAACTAAGAACTGATGTATATATGTATAAAGAAATGTAAAATTTATTTCCCTTTTTCACAATATTTATTCCCTAATTTAAAAAGTATATAACCATTAAAATAAAACAATCGGGAAACTAATGTTGAATATATATATACACACACTTTATACAAAAGATTTGCAGTTAGAATTTTGAACTTAAAAATTTCAATTGGCGCTAAACTATAACCAAAAATCAAAATTACAGAAATTGCTTATATTTATTAAAATTTGTGCAATGATTTATAATCAATTTAAAAATTCAAACTTTTATATAAAATATTAAATAAAATGTTCGGCCGTTACAAATCGCAATTATCTACCGGCTCGTGTTGAGTCGCGAAAGGCACTGTGGGAGTTGGACATCGACGAGGTGAAATGTCGAGCAATCGAGATTTTAGGATTTCAACGTCATAGACGAGAAGAGCAACAACTTGAAGGGAGACTCAATTATAGGGGGTCATGGTATTTCGTGGCGTTGAGCTAGGCCGCGTTGATAATGGCAACCGATCATCGACGTTTGGCCACGATTTCGTTCTAGGGTTTGGAAACATCGCGATTTGGGTGGTTCGAGATTGGTGTGGCAGCGCGATGGCGTTCGCGAAGAGGAGACTGATCGATGATCGTGGGGAGCGCGAGTGGTGAGAGCAGTGAGGTATTATTCTTTTTTCTCAATTAAAGTAAAATATTTATAAATTGAGAAAGAAAAAAATATTGCACATAGGTCACGGTAAAATATTAAGCAGTTATGTTTTTAAATTTAATCTGATATAAAGTTATACAGACCTTAACTTACTGGTTAATTCATGTATATATACATAGATAAACAATAGATATATATATATAGGGATTTTAAAATGTTTGAGAAATTTAAAAAGTATATTTTTGAAATCTATAACTTATTTTTATTGGTGTATATGTAGTTTCAAAGGGAAATTAATGGTTTAATTAAATCATTTGCCAATTAAAATAATTACATGGAAATTGATTATTAAGTTAAATCAAATATTGATAAATTGTATAATGTTTATACAAGGTTTAAAATCATGGAAACAAGCCAGTTTGGAATGGATTGCAAACAATAAAACAAAAGGTGAGTTAATCACTCATCTGGAGTATTATTTAAATTTAAATAGTTGAATTTAAAATATTTGGTTGAATGATTGAATTGATTGGATATGATATATTATATATATATATAAGTGATTGATTCCCACATTATATAGCGGATGAGACCCTATGCGCCACATAATAGCGGATGAGATGATATAACCCCATATACCGCGATATTCCACCTCGAAGTTGAATTGGTATTTTATTTTGTGCTAACATATGTGGATGTAGGGAAATAAGTTGGAGGGATCCAATTGGATTCGTCAAATTAGATTGTTTTAATATAATGTGATATGGTTTATTTTGTAATCTGTGATAGATTATAATTGGTAAATTGCAAATATTAGATGATATGGTTTGAGTGAATATATTTGGGTATACCGAGTTATCGAAAAGATATATAGATTGGATTTTTGAAGGAAAATAAATGGAGAATTTTTAAGTAAATAATTATAGAGGTTTGGATAAATAAATTGGAAAAGGATAAAAGTGGATTTTTAAATTTTAATATGTAAATTCCGAGTATGTGAAGTAGATTTTGCATAAAGACGAATAAATGAATTTTTAGACTTGATGATATTATTTAAAGGAATAAAGAAATTATTTTCAAATTTAAGGTTTAAATTTGGAAAAGGATAAAAAAGAAATTTGGGAAAAGTATGAAATTTGTATTTCAGTTTAAATAAGATTTTGAATCATAATAAAGAAGTTAAATCTGAAATTAATGAGTTTTGAAATAAAATTGGATAAGTAAAGAAATTTATTTTAAATGGAATTAATTTTGAAAATCAATCTAAAAATTGATTTAGTGTTTGAAACTGTGATTTAAAGAAAGATGAGACTATGGTACTTATAAACTGGGTTTATAAGGTGAAACAAGATATCGGTGGATATTTGAAAATACAAATTCACGGTGGGAATTTATAAAGGAATAGGTAATTGGTTTTTAAAATAAATAGTGGTTTGTTTTTAAAGGTAAGGAAATGGGAAGTATATTTCCTTGGAAAGCCAAGTATATTTTAAAGGTGGCTTTTTATGTATAAGTTAAAGGCTTTAAAAATTTGTTTTAAAGAAATGTTTTAGAAATTTATTGTTTTTAAATGTTTTAAATTTTAAAGTAAATATTTTTCAAATTTATTTTAGTAGTAATTATTTAAAAGTTAATTCGTGTTATGTTTCAAAAAGATAATTATCAATATTTATATTTTATATAATAGTTTTATTTTAAAATAGTTTGTTTAAAATTTTATAGAATTTCTTAACTCTTATTTTAAAAAATTTGTTTGGCTTAACTTTTTGTTAAAAATTAGTTTTTATATTTTATACAGTAGTTTAATTTTAAATATTTTAAGTATATATTTTATAATAAAGTTATTTAAATTATTTTAAAATCAAAAGTTTTTGGACTTGGTGATTTTCAGTGGAAATAAACAATTTTGGGAATTGATTCCACAAGTGAAAAGAGATATGAAACTGATTTCAAAAGATTGAAGTGTAGAAGATATCTTGCAAAGATATTTTGAATAATAAATAATTTGGGAAATTATATAAATGTGATGGTTGTTTGTGAACGTTATTTGATAGTTAAATAACCGACTATCAATATTGGCCAATGAGCTGATCGTTTCAAAGAGACCAGGATCGAGATTAATTCCCCAAAAACCACTTCGATCCGGTTTGAACATTTTTGTGTGAAAGACAAGAGTTGGGAGTCGAAGATGAAGTAGTGAAGTGCAAGGGCTAATCGCTACTAATCCTGAGGGTGATTCCAAAATGGATGCAGTAGGAGTAGTGCCTTCGGTTCCTTTCGAACCCGTAACGGACTTGTATGGACAAATGCTTTCAAAACATCGTTAAGAGGACGATGAGAATTTGAAGTAAATGTGTGCTAAAAAGGTAACGCATATCCTCGAGCCTTATCAACTAGGAATGGCTAAAACAGGGGAGGTGCACATATGGCGAAGTGGCTAGCAACTAATTAGGGTAAGGTCACCCCTATCTAGATGTTCCTTTATTTCGGCCGTGGGGGCGGTTGCTGATCCCAGCCGCGGTGTGATTTTATTCGGACTATCCAGTAAGGGGTTTCTCCGGTCTTGTGATGTAGGGGATCAGGGTGGATCCTTGGTATGGTGATCTAGACCACGTATTGTGTAACAACCCAAAAATTCGAACAAGTACTTTATTCTTTTATTTATAAACTTTGGGGTTTTAATTTACAAAAAGGTTGAATTTTTTAAATTGAATCATAAATATTCACCAAATTTTTTTTAAATATAAGAAAAATTCTATAATTCTTATTTTGGTTAAAGTTTGACATTAATTGAAATTTTAAATCTTTAAATTCTAAATTCCAAATCTCTTAATTCAACTGCATATATTAGAAACTACATTTTCCGCTTTTGTGTTTTTATATCAGATTATACACTTTTTTTTGGCAAAGCCAGCGGGGTTTAATGGCCCCTACCATATATTAGAAAAAAGAATTACATCGATCCATGGCAAACCAATAGATCAAAAGAAAGAAAATACAACAACAAAGACACTATTGACTAAATTAACTACGGATGGAGTTGACAAGTGTATGCTTCGGAGTAGAAACACTAGAAAACACCCTACTATTCCTCTCCATCCAAATAACAGTCAAACACTTTTTCAAAACACGCAGCAGCATTGAACTTTTTCGAGATTTCCATCTGGTAGCCTTGAAGATGCTAAACCATTCCATAGCAGAGTCTCTTATCGGGTTTCGCAGATTTATCATCTGCATACAGTAATCCCAAATGAAGTAGGTATAATCACATTCAAAAAATAGGTGGTGAATAGTTTCCGTTGAATTATTGCAGAGAAGGCAGGTATCATCCAGAATAGTACCCATCATTTTAACTTTATCAAGCGTGTGTAACCCATTGTTAATAATCTTCCAAAGCAGAAGATTCTCTTTAGGAATAGAGCCGTGATTCCACACTCTAGAGTGCCAAGGAAACAAAGCAAGTTGAGATGGGGTTGCATATTGAAGTAGACAACACTTATTTGATGAGGTATATGACACCAAGCAACATGAATATCAATACAAGAAAAGGAATTAGCATAGATGTTCTCCCAGCAGGCACGGACAGTGGTAGAGCAAGATGAAGGTAAGAGCAACTTACCTGCAGACCAAACAGAAGAAACACTAGCTTGCTCAGTGATACCAGTCATGACTCTGATGTTGTAACCAATCAAATCAGCAAGAATGATTCCCTGATTGGACCAGGGATCAAACTTGAAGGATATTTTATTCATATGAAGTAAACCAACCTGAAAAATATGAATAAAAACCCCTCTTAACCTTAAAATGTTTCTCTAAGAGCAACTACAATCCATAGGAATAGGCATAGTCCAAAAATGATTATTCTTGATTAAATTGTTCCTCACCCATGAAGCCCATAAATTATTATCAAATTTGTAGATCGTATCAATACGCCTCAAGATAGCAGCCCTATTCCATTGCTTAATGTTCATGATACCATGACCTCCAAACTTAAAGGAGAGCAAATCTTTTTGAATGCAATGGGAATAGGCTTCGTGGAAAATGCATTGCCATGCCAAAGAAAGCAGTTAAGGGTAGAAATAATCATGGAGATTAATTTGGCAGGCAAAATGAAGATTCTAGCATAGTAATGGCACATTGAAGTGGCTATAGATTTGACAATCACAAGCCTACCAGCCATAGAGCATTTAGAGATTGGCCATGAAGAAATTTTGGCTGTAATTTTTTCATAAAGTTTGAGACAGTGGTTGATCTTGACTTTAGTTGAAAACATAGGAGCTCCTAAGTAGTCATCATTGTGATGAATTGGTTTGAGACCAGACAAACTGTATATATGACATTTTCAGATTCAGAGATGCCAGCTATCCTAATCTTGGATTTGTTGCAGTTAATGCTGAGACCAGTAAGAGACTTGAATTCATCCAAAATGAGAAGAACTCCCTGAATAGATCTGAAGGTAGGTTTGGTGAATAGAAGAAGGTCATCAGCAAATTGTAATGAGGAGATTCCAGAATTGTTGCATAAGGGGTGATATTCAATAAGCTTCATAGCCAAGAACTTATCCGTGAGAGACGTGAACAATTGCATGACACAAACAAATATGTAAGGAGACAAGGGGTCACCTTGTCTAATACCCCTAGTACCTTGGAAGTAGCCAAATAGCTCGCCATTAAAACTCAAAGAGTATTTAGCTGTGGAAACACATGTGTATATCCATGAAAGGAATGGGATTGGGAAGTTCATCCTGTGAAGGATGTAAATAATAGACTTCCATTGGAGGGTAGCATAGGCTTTTTGAATGTCAAGCTTGAGCACATATCTTTTTGAAATATTTAGCCTATCATACCCTTTCAGCAATTCATCAGCGAGGAGAATGTTATCAGTAATGTCTCTGGAATGAAGAAAAGCACTCTGATTGGAAGATATTATTTCAAGGATAACAGTCATCATTCTAGTGGCCATAATATTTGAGATGCACTTATAAATAACGTTGCAGCATGCAATGGGTCTCAATTGAGTAACAGAAGAAGGTTGGTTCGTTTTTGGAATAAGAGCAATCTTGGTGGAGTTAATCCCAGAAATCATTTTACTGTGCATGAAAAAGTTCTTAATTGCTTTAATCACATCAGAGCCAATAACAGACCAAGCAAATTTGTAAAAGTGGGCATTGAATCCATCTAGTCAAGGGGAACTAGTAGCATTCATAGCAAATATATTATCTTTAATTTCTTCAGCTGTAATTTCGTGAATATGAAAATTGGAGGCCTGATGAGATAAGGCAGGAAGAGAGATGTTATTTAATAAATGACTGTTAATATGAGGGTTGATAGGGGGAGCAAGCAGATCAGTGAAATAATCCAAAAAACCATCATGATCATCATCAGGAGAAGAACATAGAACATCATTTTTATCAAGGAGGTTGGAAAAGTTCTCTGCAGTACGTTTGCTTCTTAAAGATTCATGAAAAACAGGAGAGTTTTTGTCACCGCTGATGGTCCACTTGATTTTTGCCTTTTGGTAAGCCATTTTATTTTCTTCCACAAGAGTTTTAGCAAGGAGATTGTTTAAATATTGCTCCTGAGTCACAAGGTTAGCTAGCAGAGACTGATCCAAACATACCTGAATATCTTGTTGCACTTTAAGTAAATTAACTCTAACAGCATGAGATAGACTATTACCATTTCCAAAATTGTCTTTAGCCCAAGGTTTGAGAGAATCTTTCAAATGCCTGAGCTTAGCCTGCAAAATGTACATAGGATTACCATAGACTTTAATAGACCAACATTTAGTAACAATTTTCATAAAATCCTGGTGCATAGTCCAGTTATTACAAAATGAAAATGAGGGAAGTCCACTCCCATAAGCTTTTCCCCAGCCTAAGATAAGAGGAGATTGGTCAGAGAGAGAGGGTGGAGGAATGATGCAGTTAAGTTTAGGCCAAAGTAGAACAGATGAAAAGTTTTGATATGATCTATCTAGATTACAAAAAGTGAACTTGCCAGTTTTGCTGCAGTTATTCCAAGTGTAGGGACATCCACTGGCAGCAATAGGAAGGAGATTAGAATCAAAAATAGCCTTGTTGAGGGGTCTAGTATGTTGATAAGTTAGAGGAGAACCCCCAAACTTGTCAGCAAAAGATTGCATACAATTCCAATCTCCTACACATAACCAAGGAATAGTAGAAGTCTGAAGAGAGGGAAGAGAGTCGAGAAATGATTGTCTATGAATACAATTGTTTTTTGCATATATAAAGGTCAAGCGGAAGATGGTGGAAGAAGGGATGTGGGATATCACAGTGTGAATGTATTGTCTATGAACACATATGGGAGTAATAGATAAAATGGCAGGATTCCAGAGAATTAACAATCTGCCGTAAGGTGCTTGAGAAAGATTGTGAATAGAATTCCAGTTACCATTAATGAGTTGAGAGGCTTTGAGGGTTTTTATATGATTTAATTTTGTTTCTGCAATAGCCATTATTTGAATTTTGAAGGAAGATATGAAGTTTTTAATTTCCAGTTGTTTTGATAAGAAGTGAGCCCCCTTTATGTTCCAGAATGCAATTCTATCAATCGTAAAACAGATTGAGAGTTGGCTCTGGTTTTAACACCAGAGGAAGAAGTGCTCAGGTCAGTTGAGATTGGCATTGAAGGGGATATTTGGTCAATGGAGTATTGAATTCCTTTGTCAACGTCATTAGTTTTTTTGAAAGATTTCCTAGGCCTGCCCCTTTTACTTAGAGAGGTAGAGATTGAGCAATCAGGTAGTGAATGTAAGGAAGAAGGAGTTAGAGTTGAATTGCTGGTTTGGATAGAGATGATGTCGGAAAATAGTTGATTTGGAAGCGATAGAGATGAATAAGGAGAATTGGAAAGGGATTGATTAAGAGTGATTTGAGGTTGGACAGGAAGGTGTGCGGTAGAGTGCACAGCACTGTGCATATCATTATGCACGTTCAAGTTGCTTTTGTTGGTAGTAATATTAGATGTATGTATTTGATTGCTTTTTGATATGATATTATGATCAGAAAGAGTTACTAAGTCATCATTATCCCCTTCACACTCTTCAGATAAGATTTGCAGAATAGAAAAGTTGTTATGAGTAGAGATGATTATACACTTTTTAAATTGAGTAATTAATATTTTTACTTATATACATTGGTTCTTGGTAAATGATGAATGAATCAGATGGATGTAAACAAATCATATTTTTAATTAAGTAATAAATTTTAAAATTTATAGTGTACAGATAAGCTTTATAAAATTAACGTTTTAAATTGTACGTTCGTATCCATTTGATTTATTAGTTAGCACAAAATAGTACGTAACTAATGAAATACTCTTTAAACATATATTCTACTAAATATAAATTGTGAATAAATAAGAAAACGTATAAATTTAAATGCGTTACTTTTATTTTAATGTGGGCGTATGGTTGATTTGATTAATTCATCTATAGTGTGCATTCTTAATAAAAATTTATTACCTTAACTAAAAAATAAATTTATCTGTAGCCTTGCATTCCAAGTGGGAAAGAAATGATTTCCCTAGCCGTTCAATTTCTTTTAAATCTAGCTTTGATAAGTTATGTGTAAATTTATACACTTCCCTTTTTCTTCATTTTTATAATAGGAATAAAATTTCCAAATTCGCGTAGCCGTTTCAAGCAAATTTACTTCTCTTTAGACGTTCAAAATCCGTTTCAAGATTGCTTGAAGTTCACGTGTAAACTTTTACATGTTCTTTTTGATTCAATGGTTTTAATTTGGTATAAAAACTCTTTTATTTACTTACCATTCAAAACAACAAATATTTTCTTACCACTTTTACATTGGATTTACTAACTTATCAGCAATCCAATACGCACGCAAATTTCCTTGCCTCTGGGGTATAAATTGATAGGAATATATTCCATAGCCTGATACACAATCAACTCAATCGTGTATAAATGATTTAAATTTATTTCTTGCCTATATTCTCTCACCTCAATCAATGCAGTCGTGTATAATGTTTTAAATTTATTTCTTGCCTATATTCTCTCACCTCAATGAATGCGCCCGTGTATAATTGATTTAAATTTATTTCTTGCCTATATTCTCTCACCTCAATCAACGCAGTCGTGTATAATAAATTTAAATTTATTTCTTGCCTATATTCTCTCACCTCAATCAATGCAATCGTATATAATTGGTTTAAATTTATTTCTTGCCTATATTCTTTCACCTCAATCAACGCAGCCCTAGTAAATATAAGCCTCATACACAAATAGTTTCAATTGCATCTCAACATTTCCTTCATTTCTTCTTGCGTGCGTGAGCTCTGAAGGTATGGCCTCCATATTCTTCTTTTTATTTTATATTTTTTTTCCATGCTTTGCTTCTCCCCTCCCTTTCCTCTGCTTTCAATATATTTGAAAAATCCATCTTTATATTTCACTCGGCAAGAAAAGAAGGAAAAAAATTTAGAATAAAAAAATAAAAGCATCGCTGCTTCATCTTTTGCCGCCTGGATCTCGTTTCCTTCGCCAATTCCAGAGTAAGCCTTGAACCCCACGCCTAAACCAAATCCAGATCTACGGCCTTGTCACTCAATTCGACAACCATCTTCTCGTCCTTTGCCCCTATGCGTGTTGTAAGTGTGCTATATTTATTTTATTTTTATTTTATACTGTTTGTATAAGTTATTTACTAGTAGCCTACGCATGTATAAGTTATACAGGGTTTTGTGATCTGTTAAGTTAAATACTTTTTTTACTTGATTTTTATTGACTCTAAAACATTATTATATAAGTTATTTATATAGCATGCAATGCTTTTGTATATACCAGTTATTTTAGAACCCGCCTAGTATGATTTACATATATCATATATATAGGTTTATGTATATATCAGTACATGGATTTTCTTTAATATGATATGTGTATATATTTATTTTATGAAAATATTATATTTTATATAGTTACTATAAGTATATATGCATATGTATAATAGCTTTACAAAGTTGTTTATATATGTATATAGTGTTATAATAAATATTTTTGTAAAGTAAGTTATATGTATTAGTTTTATTGTTCTGCTATAAGATTTACATATATTTTCATGAGTTGGTTTCAAAATGTATAGATATATTATATACATAACAGTTTTAATATTTCAAAATATAAGTATGTCATACATGTTTGTTATGCATAAAAGTTACATATGTTGTTTTGAAATACTTTTATTTTTTTTTAAATACGGGCGGCTTGATATTATATAGTTATATTTAATACCTTACTTTGAATAAATGATATATTAAACCTATGATTTTAGTGTAATGTGTTTTAATAGGCTGAAGGCATACAAAGTGATGTCAAGATCTACATATAAGTTATATGGATATGTTATAAATTTAAATTGTATATACATTATTATATATATATATATATATATATATATATATGTATAAGTCATAATTTTTTAATGTACATATAGAATAGGTTATGGCATTTTGAAAGTAATAAACTATAGTATATAAGTATTTTGTATTTTTAAAATAAATATGTACATAAGTATTTATTTAAAAATATACTATTTTAACATTTTGTTTTAAATTAAACATTTATTCATGGAAACGACAATAATAAACTATATTTTCCTTACAAATATCTAGCCGATTCTGATTCATTTCATCAATACCTTATTATTAGCTTTGTCCATCTAAATTCATGCCCAGCTAGCTTTGTTTCGAAATACGCGCTTGGATCCGTAACTCATTTTATAGTCAAACCTCTCTCTAGCCTCAAAAGGTGAGCAATAACTCACGATTAACGTTCTTTTATTTACTAAATTTGATTTCAATTGAAACGACAATTGAAATATGCGACTGTTAGTTATTTACATTACTATACATGTTGTTATCTGCAATTGTTTACTTGTGTGATATGACACCATATCCTGTTGTTTATATTATATTGGTATTCATGATATATGCTTGTTATTTTATTTTATTATCTGTTATCACTCGGCAAGTTCCCTGTAGTTTATAATTCACTATGGGTTGAAATGATACATACCCAAACGTACTTTAGAATAGGAGAATTTCGTTATGGGTTGAAATGATAAACCCAAACGATTTTCAATTAAATTGAATTTGGGATTGCGGGTCGAAGTGATATCTACCCGCATATATAAATTTCGGATTGAAATGATAAATATCCGTATCCGGAAATTATATACAGACACCATTGGTCCACACATATATATAAATGTTTGAAAATAATTTCTATAGTTTGAAAGGAAATATATGGTTTTAAATAAATATTGTTTCTTAAATTATTATATATAAATTAAGAAATTTTATATATAGATTTAATAATAATATTATTTAGATTGAATCAATCCATATAATATATTTAAGTATTTATTTAAATTTATATTTCAAAATTGATTGTTGTAATAATTTGAATAAGTTAAGGTTGAGAAGATAAAGTTGAGTTTATTTGAAATGGTATTTAGTTAAGAATTATACTTAATTGGACTGATTTGAACTATCGAATTTGAAATTTAAGATTTGATTTATAACTTGATTTTGATTTAAATGATTAAATGGAAGCTTCAAGTTTAAACAAATCGAAAGGAATATTTAGTTTAAAGGTAAATTTAGGTTATTTAATAAATATTGAATTTATTAAGTGAACATTTCAAGACTAAATAATAAGGTTAAATCGAGATCTATATAAACTGTTAAATTGAACTTTGAAATGTTGAATATTAAAGCTTTGAAATAAAATAAAATTTAAATGGTTAATTTGTGATTCAGATCTGTATTTGAAATATATATAATTTGAATTTGTTTGGTCAGAAACTAAATTGAATGGAAATTGATAAATGAGACTGAATTTAATTTGAATAGGGAAGTCGGGTTGATTTTGAAGTGATTTGTTAAGTTTGAGGAAAATATAAATATTCTACTTTATAAAATATTAATATATATTTTGGAAATATATATATTTGAAACGAAATGATTTTTTGTTGTGAAGTATAAATTAATTTGAAATGACCTCGGTGTTATAGTGTATATTTCTACCTTGTAGATAGTTCCATGGACTCTTAGAGGATGGTTATCCCAAACATCCTTTAAGTTACTTGTATTTCAGTTGATATTTCACTTGATTTGGATTTATTGATATGAGAACCTTAATCCTGACTCGAGTGTTTTGTGTTTTTGCTTTACGCTCGGGTCATACTGAGTGATACAACATTTGAGACTCACCCGTGGAGTTTGGAGCTTCATTGGAGATCCAACTATCGATTCATCTTTCATCTTTTCCAGTTGATTGGTTCAGAGAAGTCATCTGTTCGTACTGAAGACTTCGCTATGTTTGAGATATTCTGTTGTATTCTATTTCTAACTCTGATATTTGTATAGTAGCTTCATGAACTACTATTTATTTATTCCATTGCGTATTATTGTATTACTGTGTATGTGATTCTGTGATTGATTTATTTACTGTATATGCTGAGTTTGCAAAGTATAAATTAAAAATCTGATATTTTGAGCAATTCAAATCCGACATGTGTGGATGCGAATGGTTGAAAATAGCAGGTCTTTACAGTTGGTATCAGAGCTTTGGCTCTTGGCAAACTTAGCATATATGGTAGATTTATTTACAGAATCACTTTCATTCGAGCTTGAATCTCTTCCTATTTGATTCAGTTCTCCTTTGAATTTTGGAACATCCCCCGCGGTTCCAAATACATTCCTGTCTTTCCCTATTCGTGTTTTCTAGATTCTGGAGTATCCCATAGCTCCACTGAATGATTGTAAAGGGGTGAAACTCCTTTACAATAACATCGATTCATCGAAGATTTATATATACTCGGTTTAGACGCTGTTATCTCTGGTTATGCCAAATTCTATATCTGGCGATCGAATGTCGATTTACCAAGGAATTCCGCATCGATCATATTCTCGAAGTCACAGTTGACCTGGTTAAGGTCGCCCGTGATTAATATCCATCTTCTATTTTGAAATTTAATTATCTCATCTTCATTTGGGCCTAGCTTCGAATCAAAATTCTATTTGATTAGAGTTACTCTAATTCGAATCTCTATCTTTGTTTTGAAATCCATCCTTGAATCATCCTTTGAAAATCGGCTTTATATGTATATTAGAAATTGTTTTATATACGGAAATTATTATTTTGATAACTATGATTTTATTCGGTATATGAAAGTGAAAATGTTTTCGAAAGGATTATATACCTTTTAAAAAACTAGAATTTGAAGTTTCGAAAGGATTTGAAATTTTGATGATTTTATAAGAAATGGATTTCTTTAAAAATAATCTATAACTGAAGGATTTTAATTTGAAATTCGAGGGATTGAATTCTGGTGTTTTGGAATTGGTTTAAAATATTTGGAAATATATAATAATACGATTTAAAGGTATTTTCCAAATAAGAAATGTTTCAAATGAGTTCTTATGATTTCAAAGAAATTAAAGAAATTTTCAACAAAATAGAAGTCCAGAACTCACTTACATCACTGGAGAATAATTTCGGTGATGAGTGCACGCATCATTGACATTGATTTTCAAGTTTCAGAGTGGGGGAGAGGCCACTTTAGTAGCTTTGCTATGTGAGTGATTTTATGAAACCAATTTTGATTTAAAATTTCGAAGTATGATTTGATATTCAAAGGATACATGTATATATATTTGAAACAATTTAAAGTAAGCCGGTGTTTAATCCTCGAGTTTTCGATTTGATTAGTATAACTCTATTTATAAAAATTAATTTACTGATTTGTTGCTGATTTCCAACTCTGGGATTTGAAATTTGATTTCACCCACTATTTTGAAGGTTCAAACACTTCCAAATCAAGGTTTAAAATTTTAAAGCTAAGTAATTTCGAAAAGTATAAATTAATGGATAAAGTATATAAGTTTAAAAATACTTTGTTAAGTAAATGGATAGGACTTATTTGAATTGTACTAATACGAAATCTGGTTTTGAATGCTTTATAAATAGTTTAAAGGTTTCGAAGGGGTGGTTATAAACTTGAAAATCATTTGGGTATAATTGATTTTAGAAAATATTTCTTTTCGAAAAATAAGATTTGGATTTAAAACCCAGTATTTATATGATGATTTTGGAAATGAATTTAATTGACCTAAATTATGTTGATTTGGAAACTAGGATTATTTTCTAAACCTATTATTCGGAAATTTTGAAACTGAAGACATTAAATATGGAAGAAATAATTTGGTGAAATCATATATGATTTTGAAACCGAAACGATATTGAAAGAAATTGAAATTGAGAACCTTGTTTTACTAAATACTTGATTTGAGAGTTATCGAACTTATATAGATTTGATTTGTATAAGTATGAAGTTGATTTGAAAACTATTGATTTGGAAAGGTACTCAATTTGAAAGGTGTAATCTTATATAGGCGAAGTATATATAAGTGTGATTTGATATACTATTCATTTTGGAAAGTATTCGATTTGAAAATGAAATCTTATATATAATGGACTTTATATAAGTATGATATTTGAAAGTGATTTGAAAAGGTACTATATGATATATATTTTCGAAGTAATGATATTGAAAGGGCCTTCTGCTTGATATCCGCTCTGTGGCCACATTGTGGATTCATTCTATCGATATTATTCTCTCTGATTTTCAGTTTTTCGGATGTGATACTCGAGTGTCCTACAGTGGCTTAACCCAAGGTCTTTTTTCTGGGGTAGCGTAGTCCGCAAGGCAGAGATTGCTTAAAAGGTATGGATGTTTCCTGGGGGATCCAGGCGTAACCATTGTTATGTATCTTGCGGTCTACCGGTTTTGTTGTCGTGGCGTAATCCGCACGACAGAGATTGCTTAAAGGGTATGGATGTTTCCTGGGGATCCAGGCGTAACCATTGTTATGTATCCTACGGTCCACGGGTTTTGTTTATCATGGCATAATTCGCAAGGCAGTGAATGCTTAAAGGATATGGATGTTTCCTAGGGATCCAGGCGTAACCATTGTTATGTATCCTACGATCCAGTGATTTTTTTGGATTGTACTTTCCATATCTATTTTTAAAAGTTTTTAGTATTTTCACTGGGTGTTGAAACAGGTCAACTAAGTACTTGAAGAATTCTACCTTTGCCGCATGGCCAGAGTCTGTAAGAACGAGGATAAACTTGTTGAAACATCGAGTTAAAAAAGTATTTTCGAAAGAACATTTTGTTTCAATATAAAGGTATTTTATTATAAAAGTATTTTTAAACAAAGAAATTTTGTATTAATATTTGAAATCGAGACTCTTATGGTTTGAAATTAACAATTCATGCATGAATACTATTCTTTTGGATCGACCTTATTTGCTCAGCTTATTTATTCACCTATATTCTGTTTCCTGAATCTACCTTCCTTTCCTTTTTGAATATAATCTTTAAAATATTATTTATTTATATACTACCTGGTTTAATAGTAAAAATTTTAGTATTTTATATAAATAATTGATCTCATAAATAATTGAATGGATTTAATAAAATGAGTTTAACAAAACCATTAAATATTAAAAAAATATGGTTTTAAATAAATTGTTAATTTGTTTTCCAAAGTTTAATTTTTCATCTGGTTGTTTCTATTCTCCTACTTTGTTCCTTTTCGAGGACGAAAAGTTCTGAGTGGGGGAGAGTGTAACAACCCAAAAATTCTAAAAAGTATTTAATTCTTTTATTTATAAACTTTGGGGTTTTAATTTACAAAAAGGTTGAATTTTTTAAATTAAATTATAAATAGTCACCAAATTTTTTTTAAATATAAGAAAATTTCTGTAATTCTTATTTTGGTCAAAGTTTAACATTAACTGAAATTTTAAATCTTTAAATTCTAATTTCCAAATCTCTTAATTCAACTGGATATATTCGAAACTACATTTTCCGCTTTTGTTTTTTTTATTTCTGATTATATACTTTTTAAATTGAGTAATTAATATTTTTACTTATATACATCGGTTCTTGGTAAATGATGAATGAATCAGATGGATGTAAACAAATCATATTTTTAATTAAGTAATAAATTTTAAAATTTATAGCGTATAGATAAGCTTTATAAAATGAACATTTTCAATTGTACGTTCGTATCCATTTGATTTATTCAGTTTGCATAAAAATAGTACGTAATTAATGAAATACTCTTTAAACATATATTCTACTAAATATAAGTTGTGAATAAATAAGAAAACGTATAAATTTAAATGCGTTACTTTTATTTTAATGTGGGCATATGGTTGATTTGATTAATGCATCTATAGTGCGCATTCTTAATAAAAATTTATTACCTTAACTAAAAAATTAAATTTATCTGTAGCCTTGCATTCCAAGTGGGAAAGAAATGATTTCCCTAGTCGTTCAATTTCTTTTAAATCTTGCTTTGATAAGTTACGTGTAAATTTCTACGCTTCCCTTTTTCTTCATTTTTATAATAGGAATAAAATCTCCAAATTCGCGTAACCTTTTTCAAGCAATTTTATTTCTCTTTAGATGTTCAAAATCCGTTTCAAGATTGCTTTAAGTTCACGTGTAAACTTTTACACGTTCTTTTTGATTCAATGGTTTTAATTTGGTATAAAACTCTTTTATCTACTTACCGTTCAAAACAACAAATATTTGCGTGCCACTTTTGCATTGGATTTACTAACTTATTAGCAATCTAATACATACGGAAATTTCCTTGCCTTTTGGGTATAAATTTATAGGAATATATTCCATAGCCTGATACACAATCAACGTAGTCGTGTATAATTGATTTAAATTTATTTCTTGTCTATATTCTCTCACCTCAATCAACGCAATCGTGTATAACTGATTTAAATTTATTTCTTGCCGATATTCTCTCACCTCAATTAATGCAATCGTGTATAATTGATTTAAATTTATTTCTTGCCTTTATTCTCTCACTTCAATCAACGCAATCGTGTATAACTGATTTAAATTTATTTCTTGTCTGTATTCTCTTACCTCAATCAACGCAGCCCTGATAAATATAAGCCTCATACATAAATATTATATATATTCTTTAGAGAAAGAATTGAACCCCGTGCCTAAACCAAATCCAGATCTGCGGCGTTGTCGCTCAACCTCGGCAACTATCATCTCGTCCTCTTCCTCTGTGCGTGTTCTAAGTGTGCTATACTTTTTTTATTTTATACTGTATGTATAAGTTATTTACTAGTAGCCTACGCATGTATAAGTTATATAGGGTTTTATGATCTGTTGTGACGCCCACCTCTATACCCACGCTAGCCAAGGACACTACGAGGTAATGTCGTCGACTAACACGGAGAATTAGGCTGGTTAGGAGCGACCATCTATAGCCTTGCTCTAACTATCTATTGAATACATCGACAATAGACATACCAAGCAAGTCAACATGTCCAATGAATACTTAAAACAAAATCATAGGTGGTTGGAGGATCTATAACAGAATATAACAACTCAAATGTAATATACATCACAGAACAGTAGACCATCATATACACATATATTGATGCATAATAGAGTATACAAACTGATACATGTCAAGTGGTATAGCAAACCACAATATACAAACGAATCCAAAAGAATACATATATCAGAGTTACAACAAAAAGGACTACACAAAGCTGTAACAAAAAGGAGCAAGCTGGATAGTCCATGCGGAAGCAAAATAGGCTAAGTCCAAATGCACCTAACCTGAAACATCTCGGTCTGACCCGAGTATAAATACATGGGTCAGTCTAGCTAAACAAATCAGTTAGATAAACTGAACAACAATAACCTGCAAGGTCATAAAGTATAACAAATATCTCTAAAAGAGATAACACAATCATCTAACAAAATATGAATCATAACAGAACAAGCCTCATATCACCGGCAACACAAATAAACAAAGGATATGAATATCCCAAAACAAGCCAAAAAGGCAATAACAAATACCAATGAAGGTGACACAAGTTCCATAAGGTAACCGCTAAATATCGTGCGGCTCAAAAAGACCAAACCGAAGGGAGATACCTAGGGAATATACATATCAATGAAACATCAGAAAATTTACAAGTGATCAGTACTGTATAAACAAGGATCCATGAGCCCGAAGACTCCAAACTCAATATCACTTGAGCGGTGACGAATGACCAACTCCGAAAGCGATACAATAAGGCAACAAACCTGAAGGCACAAACCCGAAGGTAACATACCCGAAGGCAACATAGCCGAAGGCAACAAACCTGAAGGAGACGGTCCGAAGACACTATCCCAAAGGCAACAAACCATAGTGGTGAAGGTCCGGAGGCCCAGTACTGGACACCACTAACTGGCAGAATGTGTCATAACTCTCAAAAAGGAATCCAGAAAGTGGTAACGTGAGTCCCATAACCACTCGTTCGCACTAAACGGTTTACTATCCATTAGTTAATTTCACACTCAAAGCAGTACAAAGTTTACCTCATCTCATCGGTAAACCAGACCAAAAGGCCAAAACGATCAATCGAATAGGGCAGGGATTAATCGGAAAGACAAACGCATGGATTCATGGTCCGTGTTTTACCTAACCATTTAATCTCTCTTCCACTCCGCTCGAAGTGCAAAATTGTGTGTGTGCGTTTTAAATAAGATTTATAAATTGGAGAAGCAAGCTTTTAATACAATTTAAAAGATTATTTTATAAAAACCCATGGATGAAGTCAAAAAGAAATCATCAAGGTCAAATGTGCACAAACAACTAATTGGAATCGACATAGATCGATAAAAGCTGGAATCACAAACAAACAGGCAAACTAGGCAAAACAGGGAAACAGGAGCACCGGACTCTGAGCTCGGTCGACCGGCCTAGAAACAGAGAAGTGCTCTGGCAGCCGGTCGGTCGACCGGCCTACTGAGTTCGGTCGGCCGAACCCTGTTTCCAGCACTTCCCATCCCATCAAAACGATGGCCAATCTCGATCAAATTGCAATCGTTCGAGCAACAGCGCCAAGGGTTTATGCCAATCGACTACCCGACGCTATATGCTCCTCGATGCATCACCAAAAACATGTTCAAACATCAAAGTTAGGATTTTAATGATTTGAACCCAAAACACTAAAAATTGGGATATTCATCAATTCAATCCAAATCAAGAGCAAATGCACATGAAAAAGTGTTAGGAATTCATACCTAACAATCAAAGATAGTTATAGACAAAGATGTGAGATAAAAATCTCAACTTTTAACTCAAAAGCAAAGAAGAAGAAGCTCAATTGCAAGGAGAAGACCAACCTATCTCTACTTCAAATCAACAAGCTTCAATCTATGATCAAAACAAGTATTTCCTAAGTTAGGTTTAGAAAACTTTCTGAAATTGAAGAGGAAAAGAGTTGGAGAAGATGAAGAGAGGGCTTACCAATAGCTTCTCTTTGATTTTGGAGCAAGAATTCAAGTTTGCAAGAAGAACTAGGGCTTGGAATTTCTAATTCTTCTTCCTTTCCCCCATTTTCAGTTTTAGCTTGAGGTTTTGAATGGAATGAGTGAATGGAAGGAGAGGGACTGAGTTTGGATATTTAGTTAGCTAGTGGGCAAAACCGAAACCCAAATCCCAACTAGAAATAGTAGCAAAACTCGACTTACTCCAAACATATCAAAGCTTATACTCAAAAAGATCGGAAACTGTAACAGCCCAATTTTTTTTAACAAGTATTTTTTACTTGTATTTTAAAAACTTTGGGGTTTATTTAAAGTGACTAAAAAAAAACAATTGACCAAATTTTTAATTAAATAATAAGATCTCTGAAATTTTGACATGGTTAAGAATTAACTTTAATTTGGAAATTTGGGGTTTTGTCGAAGATGGTAAATAACTTAATTTCTAGCCAAATCAAGTTTTAATTAAGAAAACATTAATAGCTTAGGTGGTTAAGACATCTGGGCTATTCACGACAGGTCACGAGTTTGAGTCTCGGCATGGTCAGAATTTCTAATTTTTTTTAGTATATAAATGAACTGGGTAATTACGCCTTAAAAAGGGCGCCTAAATTTAGGAAATAAATACCGTATATATATATATATATATAAGATTATATATAAGAAAACGTATAGAACTTTAATCCGTTATTTTTCTCTTTCCAGTAAAATTTACTTCCCAATTTATATACATATATAATTTGATTTAAATCATTTCCTTAAAATACTAAATATGGAAATTTAAAGTGTGAAACGGTTAAATTTGTTAAAAGACAACTCCATTTGAATTTTAATAAAAGGAATTTTGTGTATATATATATAATATGTGAAAACCAATTAAGTTTGTTAAGTAATAATTTTGAAGAATTTAGTGTATTAATGAACTGTTAAATTTCGCGTTTGAAGAACGCGTAAAAATTTATGGTATAAGTAACAAAATAAACGTATAAATTAAAAACGTTATTTTTATATAACTTTGGGTGTTTTATATTACGTCAGTTGGCGTATTTTAAAAATCATATTTCAACATCGATATGTATTTAAAATATCGTATCAATGGTCTGTATACAAAATCAACGCTTACTTTAATCACGCATATAAAGTATACAATCCAAAGCTTTGTATAACTGGCAATTAATATTTTCGCAAGCCTTATCTCAAATCCAGAGGAATAACGTGCATATCCAGGCATCAAAGAAAAAAAAAAAGCATGCAAATCTGAATTTAAAAAAAAGAAACGTTCAAATCTGCTTGTAACTGTTCTTTAAAATATAATGATAATAATCAACTCTTCCATTTTTGATTTAAACATACCATATATTTCTTCTTAAATCACGCATATATCATTTGAGAGAAAATCAATTTTGCATTCCTTTGCGCGGACACAAAATTTTATTCTTTTAACATTTTTGGCATTTGCCTCTTACCTTTTTGTTTCTTGAGCATGTTACTGTATTCATTTATTCACGCAACCTAAATGGACCAATATATTTGATTGCCTAAAATCAACTCATGCATTCAAATTTAACCTTGCCTATCTTTTCAAATTCTCACATTCCTATTTATATCTCTCTGTTTCCACTGCCTTTATTTTGCAAGATAAAATTTTTCGTTCCTATAATCACGCATATAAAGTAAAAATCATATTTAAATATACTTATCGATTAAAATATCAGTTAGTGATTTTTATAACAAACGTTACTTTTGTTTTAACTGTCAAAATTTGTTTTAAACTTTTGTATATACCTTTTCATCCAAATATCTTTTGCCTAAAATCAATCTCTTGCCTAATATCAGTTCTTTCAAATGCCGTTTCTTCAATCTACAATCACGCAACTATCAAATAAAAAAAATGTTGAAATCAAAACTCATAAACTGGCAATGAATATCACGCATATAAAATCAAATCAAATTGCTAACCGTGGTCCCTAAAATCACACGAGCCTTATCCATTCAAACAAGATAAAAACTGGAAATAAATCACTGAGCTCTGCTTGCTTTTTTCTTTTTCCATTGATTTCGCCTCAAATCAATTCTTTATCTGCAAAATGTTCAATCTTCTATCAATGCTGCCGCTTTTTTTTTTCAATCTCTTGCCAAGGTATTCACATTCAAACTTTTTGAACGTACAAAATTTTGCTTTATCAATCAATTGTTTAGGCATGCCAAGATATGTTGCCATTTTTGTACCGAGCCCTTTTGATTTTCTTCACGTGTATATGTTTTCTTGCATCTAAAGCAAACTCTCCCCTCTATAAATATATTAGCCTGGTTCGTATTTTATCTCCTCATCTTGCATAACATCATCCACAAGGAGAAAAGCTTCTATCAGGTAATATTACTATTCCTCTTCTTCTTTTGCATCCTCTCCGTTTTCCTTCTTCAGTTTTTTTTCCTTTGCTTTCCCATCTTTTGGCTCGGCCACTCCAACCCTGACTACCACTCTAGTGCTCAGCCAAGTTTCCTATGAGACGTATATTTTGAAAAAAAAAACCTTGTTTCTAGTAGCAGTGGATATGTGTGTTGATGATGAAGTCTTAAGAGAAATACATTACCTTGCAAATTCATTCAAGTCAGGTCAATAACCTGTAGGAAGCTAGGTTATGGAATTAGTGTAGTTATGATGTAGTAAGTGTTATTATGGATGTACTTATCACTAATGATTTGTGCATGTTTTACCATCTTGTAACAGTAGATAGCAGAGAGACGCAAGTTGTAGGCAGAGAGTTGCGTGAGTTTTGTTTTGCATAGGATGTTAGACATGTTTAAAAAATAAAAATAAATAAATAAATAAATATAAAACGAGAGTAAAGAAGAATATAACAGAGGGAGAGAAAGAGAGTTTTCAGGGTTCATCAGAATATAACATGTTGACATAGTGAGTGAGCCTTCAGTTGCATATAGGCATATCATATAGGCAGGCTTTTAGTGAAATCTTGACCATGTTTTAGGTAACTGACTTGGGTAGTTATTCGTTGATGATAGTAAAAATTTTAAAGAAGAAATGATGTATCCGTGCATGTTTTATAAAATATATATATAAGATTCGGTTGGAAAAAAAAAGGGAGAAAGCCTGTAATACTTCAGATAACAGAGAAGATGTTAGGTGGAAATGTTTAGTTGCATATAAAAGCATATAACTGCAATATGCTTTATAGTTGTGTGGGAAAGTGCATAAGCCTGTAGGTAGTAGAGTATTGGATGCACTTGTACATGCATATATCACGGCCTATAGGAGAAAAACTTCACCATTTTGTTTTAGATGGCCTTTAGGTAAATTTTACCTTGATTTTTGAAATGGCATGGTTCAGTAATGGGTAGGAAAAGTTTCGTTATGTTTTGATAGTATACCCAGTGGAGTGGTCGAGCAAGTCGAACTAATTCTCGTCCTATTTTTAATTTTTGCTTTGACCGTAAATTTCTAAAGTCACGTATCCGGTATTTGAATCTTGTTATAGATTTGAATCTAGGCGTGACATCCGGGATATTTGATCGTTACTCTCTGTTCGTTGCTTTTCCGGTGGATTTTCATTTTGAATCAAATTTTTTTCTGCAGCCTTCAGGTGAGTTTTTCTCACCAGACAAACATGCCTATATTTCTGTGAATTATCGCAAGTGTATGTGTAAATTATTATTTAACTGTTATCTGTCTGTAATATAACGTAGGATGTTAAACTCCATTTAAATTGACACCTCATCAATTATTTATCTGTTGTAATATTTCTGCAGTTATATTGTTAAATGTTTATTTACCGATTTAAATCATCACTGCAACTTCCCTATAAATTTAAATCGTTAAGGCTGAAATGATAGGCCTAAAACGATGATTATTATGCATTTATTCAGTTAACTGTTAAATTTTAACTTGGGATTGCGGGTTTGAAATGATAGAACCCGGGGTTTGTAAAATTGCGGATTGAAATGATATAAATCCGTATCACTTGACCTAGGCTAGAAAATTTTATACAGACCCGTGGTTCCTATAATATTTTTCTGAAATATTTTAAAATTATTTTTAAATGGAAGTTTATAATATTGTGGTTTAATGTATTTAAAGGATTTTTATAAAGATTTAAAAATGATTTTTGAATGAGTTAAGATTTTAAATAAATAAATATAACTTATTTGGAAAAATTCTGGATTTTTGTTAAGATGAGATTTCAGTTAAGGAATAATTGATAATAAGTTGTATTTGGAATTTAAACTAAATTGATAAGTTAATAACCTATTACAGCATTTAAATGCTGTCTTTTAAAATTGGACTGTTTAACCCATAAACTTTAGGTAGCATTTCATAGGTGCTGCAGAAATTTAAATTTGATTTATTTAAATTTATAGAAATTTATTTTGGGAATAAGTTAAATTTTTGGAATTTAAATATGTAATTAATAAAAATTAAGAAATGGACTTTGGATAGTTTTAAAGGAAGAAATTGATTTTAAAGTTTGTTAAAAGCAATAAATTCCAAATTGAATTGAATAAGTTGAAATGGTATATTATCAAATGAAATGTTTTAATCAAGAATTTGATATTGAAGGTATTTGAAATATATTTGATTTGTAAAAATACCATTTTTAAACCATAACCATGGGGTATAATAACGTTTGGTTGGCAAAGAGACCGGGATCGGATATGGACATACTCTCTGTCGATACCGAAAACCACTTTGACTAACCGTGTACGCGGTGGAGATTCCAGAATGAAGTAGGATGGTGGTGACGGTTTCTTTAAGGTAAATACGTGGACCCGACTCCCGTGAGTTGGCATAAGGTGGCTAAAACAGGAGCGATTCTCGGATTAATGAGGTAGCACCTCTGATCGAACGCACTTCTTCGTATGCCATTCTATTACTCTTGTGATTGTTTTGGTGCGCACCTTTGATTTGGGAGTGTTGTTCGAGGTGGGCGGTAACTGCGACTACGCGTTTCCACCGGTCCGGATAGCAATTGGTATATCTACCCTGGCATTGCCTAGTTGTGCCGTGTCACCTACCATAGCGAGCCTCCTACGAGTTTCTATTTGTATCGTACCTATGGAGTATCCTCTGGTAGCTTCCCGATCAGGAGGTATTACGGTACTGTATAGACTATTGGCATTATTTGTGTTAAGGGCTATATGGGTAACCCCTTAACGCTATTAAAAAGTAAGTTTATTTTACAATTAGACACTATTATAATAGCGCAATATACTACATAATAAATAGTTTAACGGATCCTTAGAGGATGGGCGGTCCCAAGCATCCTTTAAGTTACTTGCTCTATATTATAGTACACTTGAATTAGCTTACACTATATAAGTATGTATGTCCTGACTCGAGTGTTTATGTTTTATGTTACGCTCGGGTCAGCCTGAGTTGCAGTTCAGTTTTCATCCCGGAGCTAGGATTTCTGTAGATCACTTTCAAGCCGCTGGCAAACTTCCTTTCCAGTTCTTTATCTAAAATTTTGAAATCAAGACGAGTGGACATTTGGACTATTTACTGATAAGTTAAAACTATATTTGGATTTAAGACTATGTAAATTTTACTTGAGTAAGAATATTTATAGTGGCTTCATGAACCACTAAGTATTTTTAAATTCCGCTGCGAGTATTCCGATTCTGTGTCTGTGATTCTGTGATTAATTATTTACTGCATATTCTGAGTTCTGCCAAATTTATTTTTACAACGCGGTATTTTGAACAATTCAAGTCCGACATGTGCGGATGCGAATGGTTGAAAACACCGGGTCGTTACATCTGGTATC
The DNA here is from genome assembly GCA_030765085.1 of Allium cepa. Lineage (NCBI taxonomy): Eukaryota > Viridiplantae > Streptophyta > Magnoliopsida > Asparagales > Amaryllidaceae > Allium > Allium cepa. The sequence goes on along the minus strand of CM060938.1, from coordinate 726,212,263 downwards.
AGAGCTTTGGCTCTAGGCAAAACTTAGAATGTATGGTAAATTTGATTTACAGAATCACTTTCATTCGAGCTTGAATCTCTTCCTTTTTGAATTTTGGAACGTTCCCTGCGGTTCCGAAGTTCATTCGTGTCCCTCACTATTTATTTTACTTTCGATTCGGGAGTATCCCATAACTCCACTTAGGATGATCTTTATAGTGAATTGGCGGTTTCGCCAATATTCTAATATAGCGGTGAAACTCCTTTACAACTAGCATTGGTTCACCGGAGATTTATATTTATCCTCGGTTTAGATACTAGTATCTTTGGTTATTCTGAACTCTATCTCTTCAGATCGAATGTAGATTTACCCCAGAAAATCCACATCGATCTGACTCTTTAAGTCACGGTTGACCAGGTTAAGGTTGCCCGCGATTTATATAAACTTATCTGGTTTCTTATTCTGTTATTTAACCATCGGATCTTCTGACTCCAACTTATCTTTAAATCAAAATTCTCTTTAATTTGAGTCCTTCAAAATTTGAATCTCTATCCTTGTTTTGAAAAAATTATTCCTATATTTGGGAAAAATCTAATATTAAATATATAAGTATAGTTTTCATAATTTAACTAGTTGTTTAGAGATAATAATGTTTGATTTTATTTATGGTTTTGTAAACCATTGGTTTTGTCTTAATGAATAATTGAACTATAAAACATGGTTATAAATTTATTTGGAAACAGAAATGGATTTAAAACAAGAATTTAAGAATTTAATATCTGATAGTTTCAAACCTTGTGTTTAAAGTCTTAAAAGGATATATTATTATTTAAATTATTTTCGAATATAAATTTGTTTCCAAAGAATTTTAAAGTTTTAAAAATCAGTTCTCTTCTCTTTGTCGCTAGAAAATAATTTCTATGATGACTGCAACATCATCGACATTCATTTTCGAGTATCGAAGTAAAGAGACCACGATGTAGTTTTGCTTCAAAAATTTAATTAATTTGAATTTCTAAAATATGACTTAATTTATAATATATATAGATATATGATTTAAATTTGATTTGACATATACTATATGTATGTATTTATTTATCTCAAAAGGGTTTGAAGTTAATTGGAAATTTAATTCATAAATTTATGTTAAAAGGTGATTCTAATGATAAAATAAAGTCAAATTTGGAATGAATATTTAAACTTGAATAATATAGTTGGAAAATTTTACTTGTATAAATTGCATGCCAATATAACTTACCTAAATCATTCAGAAATTAACTATGTAATTGGATAATGTATAATATAAAAGGATTTTATAAATAAAAATTTGAGTGGTTATAATAAATGTTATACATTTAAAGTTTCAGTTACAACAAGACAAATAGAGGTAAATAGAAATAAAATAATAATTGAATAATATACAATATCAAATGGTGTTAAAGGAAATTTAGAAATATATTGGAATAGTTATATTAAATATAATCTACTTAATATGTGCGATAAGATATATTAAGTAGAATATATTTAATAATAATCTGGAATAAAGAAAATTAAATTTGTTGAATAAAAGATGATTATGATAAATGACTATACAAATTTCAGATTTTAGAAAATAATTGGATAATAAGATAATTAATTTGGAAATAGTTAAGATTGATTTAACTTCTGTAAAAATCAAATGAATTAAATCAATTATTGAATATTAATTTAAATTGAATTTATATAGTTTAGATATTGAGAAAAATATTTGACATAGATGAGAAAAATATTGGGAAAAATAAATTTAATTATAGTTTGGAATAAAGAGGAAACTAAATGGGGAATTTGGTTTATTTTGGGAAATGGTAAATTTACTTTAAAAATAAAGTTAAATTACCATTTCAAATTTGGACTAAAATTAAACATTTTAAATTAGAATGTTATAATACCTTGTGAAAAAAATTGGAGGAAGAAAAAAAAAATGAATGATTTTTTTTTTTTAGTGTAGGGATATTATACAAGTAAATATGTAAATAAATAAATGTTAAAATTTTAAGTATAAATAGATGAAATCAATGATTAATTTAAAATTGAATTTTTATTGTTTAGATTAACGATTCTAATTTAAGTTTCAATTTAGTTTTCTTTCAGGTTGTTTCTATTCCCCTACCTTCTTCCTTTTCGAGGACGAAAAGTTCTGAATGGGGGAGAGTGTAACAGCCCAATTTTTTTTAACAAGTATTTTTTACTTGTATTTTAAAAACTTTGGGGTTTATTTAAAGTGACTAAAAAAAAACAATTGACCAAATTTTTAATTAAATAATAAGATCTCTGAAATTTTGACATGGTTAAGAATTAACTTTAATTTGGAAATTTGGGGTTTTGTCGAAGATGGTAAATAACTTAATTTCTAGCCAAATCAAGTTTTAATTAAGAAAACATTAATAGCTTAGGTGGTTAAGACATCTGGGCTATTCATGACAGGTCACGAGTTCGAGTCTCGGCATGGTCAGAATTTCTAATTTTTTTAGTATATAAATGAACTGGGTAATTACGCCTTAAAAAGGGCGCCTAAATTTAGGGAATAAATACCGTATATATATATATATATATAAGATTATATATAAGAAAACGTATAGAACTTTAATCCGTTATTTTTCTCTTTCCAGTAAAATTTACTTCCCAATTTATATACATATATAATTTGATTTAAATCATTTCCTTAAAATACTAAATATGGAAATTTAAAGTGTGAAACGGTTAAATTTGTTAAAAGACAACTCCATTTGAATTTTAATAAAAGGAATTTTGTGTATATATATATAATATGTGAAAACCAATTAAGTTTGTTAAGTAATAATTTTGAAGAATTTAGTGTATTAATGAACTGTTAAATTTCGCGTTTAAAGGACGCGTAAAAATTTATGGTATAAGTAACAAAATAAACGTATAAATTAAAAACGTTATTTTTATATAACTTTGGGTGTTTTATATTACGTCAGTTGGCGTATTTTAAAAATCATATTTCAACATCGATATGTATTTAAAATATCGTATCAATGGTCTGTATACAAAATCAACGCTTACTTTAATCACGCATATAAAGTATAGAATCCAAAGCTTTGTATAACTGGCAATTAATATTTTCGCAAGCCTTATCTCAAATCCAGAGGAATAACGTGCATATCCAGGCATCAAAGAAAAAAAAAAGCATGCAAATCTGAATTTAAAAAAAAGAAACGTTCAAATCTGTTTGTAACTGTTCTTTAAAATATAATGATAATAATCAACTCTTCCATTTTTGATTTAAACATACCATATATTTCTTCTTAAATCACGCATATATCATTTGAGAGAAAATCAATTTTGCATTCCTTTGCGCGTGACACAAAATTTTATTCTTTTAACATTTTTGGCATTTGCCTCTTACCTTTTTGTTTCTTGAGCATGTTACTGTATTCATTTATTCACGCAACCTAAATGGACCAATATATTTGATTGCCTAAAATCAACTCATGCATTCAAATTTAACCTTGCCTATCTTTTCAAATTCTCACATTCCTATTTATATCTCTCTGTTTCCACTGCCTTTATTTTGCAAGATAAAATTTTTCGTTCCTATAATCACGCATATAAAGTAAAAATCATATTTAAATATACTTATCGATTAAAATATCAGTTAGTGATTTTTATAACAAACGTTACTTTTGTTTTAACTGACAAAATTTGTTTTAAACTTTTTTATATACCTTTTCATCCAAATATCTTTTGCCTAAAATCAATCTCTTGCCTAATGTCAGTTCTTCCAAATGCCGTTTCTTCAATCTACAATCACGCAAATATCAAATAAAAAAAATTTTAAAATCAAAACTCATAAACTGGCAATGAATATCACGCATATAAAATCAAATCTAATTGCTAACCGTGGTCCCTAAAATCACATGAGCCTTATCCATTCAAACAAGATAAAAACTGGAAATAAATCACTGAGCTCTGCTTGCTTTTTTCTTTTTCCATTGATTTCGCCTCAAATCAATTCTTTATCTGCAAAACGTTCAATCTTCTATCAATGCTGCCATTTTTTTTTCAATCTCTTACCAAGGTATTCACATTCAAACTTTTTGAACGTACAAAATTTTGCTTTATCAATCAATTGTTTAGGCATGCCAAGATATGTTGCCATTTTTGTACCGAGCCCTTTTGATTTTCTTCACGTGTATATGTTTTCTTGCATCTAAAGCAAACTCTCCCCTCTATAAATATATTAGCCTGGTTCGTATTTTATCTCCTCATCTTGCATAACATCATCCACAAGGAGAAAAGCTTCTATCAGGTAATATTACTATTCCTCTTCTTCTTTTGCATCCTCTCCGTTTTCCTTCTTCAGTTTTTTTTCCTTTGCTTTCCCATCTTTTGGCTCGGCCACTCCAACCCTGACTACCACTCTAGTGCTCAGCCAAGTTTCCTATGAGACGTATATTTTGAAAAAAAAACCTTGTTTCTAGTAGCAGTGGATATGTGTGTTGATGATGAAGTCTTAAGAGAAATACATTACCTTGCAAATTCATTCAAGTCAGGTCAATAACCTGTAGGAAGCTAGGTTATGGAATTAGTGTAGTTATGATGTAGTAAGTGTTATTCTGGATGTACTTATCACTAATGATTTGTGCATGTTTTACCATCTTGTAACAGTAGATAGCAGAGAGACGCAAGTTGTAGGCAGAGAGTTGCGTGAGTTTTGTTTTGCATAGGATGTTAGACATGTTTAAAAAAAATAAATAAATAAATAAATATAAAACGAGAGTAAAGAAGAATATAACAGAGGGAGAGAAAGAGAGTTTTCAGGGTTCATCAGAATATAACATGTTGACATAGTGAGTGAGCCTTCAGTTGCATATAGGCATATCATATAGGCAGGCTTTTAGTGAAATCTTGACCATGTTTTAGGTAACTGACTTGGGTAGTTACTCGTTGATGATAGTAAAAATTTTAAAGAAGAAATGATGTATCCGTGCATGTTTTATAAAATATATATATAAGATTCGGTTGGAAAAAAAAAGGGAGAAAGCCTGTAATACTTCAGATAACAGAGAAGATGTTAGGTGGAAATGTTTAGTTGCATATAAAAGCATATAACTGCAATATGCTTTATAGTTGTGTGGGACAGTGCATAAGCCTGTAGGTAGTAGAGTATTGGATGCACTTGTACATGCATATATCACGGCCTATAGGAGAAAAACTTCACCATTTTGTTTTAGATGGCCTTTAGGTAAATTTTACCTTGATTTTTGAAATGGCATGGTTCAGTAATGGGTAGGAAAAGTTTCGTTATGTTTTGATAGTATACCCAGTGGAGTGGTCGAGCAAGTCGAACTAATTCTCGTCCTATTTTTAATTTTTGCTTTGACCGTAAATTTCTAAAGTCACGTATCCGGTATTTGGATCTTTTTATAGATTTGAATCTAGGCGTGACATCCGGGATATTTGATCGTTACTGTCTGTTCGTTGCTTTTCCGGTGGATTTTCATTTTGAATCAAATTTTTTTCTGCAGCCTTCAGGTGAGTTTTTCTCACCAGACAAACATGCCTATATTTCTGTGAATTATCGCAAGTGTATGTGTAAATTATTATTTAACTGTTATCTGTCTGTAATATAACGTAGGATGTTAAACTCCATTTAAATTGACACCTCATCAATTATTTATCTGTTGTAATATTTCTGCAGTTATATTGTTAAATGTTTATTTACTAATTTAAATCATCACTGCAAGTTCCCTATAAATTTAAATCGTTAAGGCTGAAATGATAGGCCTAAAACGATGATTATTATGCATTTATTCAGTTAACTGTTAAATTTTAACTTGGGATTGCGGGTTTGAAATGATAGAACCCGGGGTTTGTAAAATTGCGGATTGAAATGATATAAATCCGTATCACTTGACCTAGGCTAGAAAATTTTATACAGACCCGTGGTTCCTATAATATTTTTCTGAAATATTTTAAAATTATTTTTAAATGGAAGTTTATAATATTGTGGTTTAATGTATTTAAAGGATTTTTATAAAGATTTAAAAATGATTTTTGAATGAGTTAAGATTTTAAATAAATAAATATAACTTATTTGGAAAAATTCTGGATTTTTGTTAAGATGAGATTTCAGTTAAGGAATAATTGATAATAAGTTGTATTTGGAATTTAAACTAAATTGATAAGTTAATAACCTATTACAGCATTTAAATGCTGTCTTTTAAAATTGGACTGTTTAACCCATAAACTTTAGGTAGCATTTCATAGGTGCTGCAGAAATTTAAATTTGATTTATTTAAATTTATAGAAATTTATTTTGGGAATAAGTTAAATTTTTGGAATTTAAATATGTAATTAATAAAAATTAAGAAATGGACTTTGGATAGTTTTAAAGGAAGAAATTGATTTTAAAGTTTGTTAAAAGCAATAAATTCCAAATTGAATTGAATAAGTTGAAATGGTATATTATCAAATGAAATGTTTTAATCAAGAATTTGATATTGAAGGTATTTGAAATATATTTGATTTGTAAAAATACCATTTTTAAACTATAACCATGGGGTATAATAACGTTTGGTTGGCAAAGAGACCGGGATCGGATATGGACATACTCTCGGCCGATACCGAAAACCACTTTGACTAACCGTGTACGCGGTGGAGATTCCAGAATGAAGTAGGATGGTGGTGACGGTTTCTTTAAGGTAAATACGTGGACCCGACTCCCGTGAGTTGGCATAAGGTGGCTAAAACAGGAGCGATTCTTGGATTAATGAGGTAGCACCTCTGATCGAACGCACTTCTTCGTTTGCCATTCTATTACTCTTGTGATTGTTTTGGTGTGCACCTTTGATTTGGGAGTGTTGTTCGAGGTGGGCGGTAACTGCGGCTACGCGTTTCCACCGGTCCGGATAGCAATTGGTATATCTACCCTGGCATTGCCTAGTTGTGCCGTGTCACCTACCATAGCGAGCCTCCTTCGAGTTTCTATTTGTGTCGTACCTATGGAGTATCCTCTGGTAGCTTCCCGATCAGGAGGTATTACGGTACTGTATAGACTATTGGCATTATTTGTGTTAAGGGCTATATGGGTAACCCCTTAACGCTATTAAAAAGTAAGTTTATTTTACAATTAGACACTATTATAATAGCGCAATATACTACATAATAAATAGTTTAATGGATCCTTAGAGGATGGGCGGTCCCAAGCATCCTTTAAGTTACTTGCTCTATATTACAGTACACTTGAATTAGCTTACACTATATAAGTATGTATGTCCTGACTCGAGTGTTTATGTTTTATGTTACGCTCGGGTCAGCCTGAGTTGCAGTTCAGTTTTCATCCCGGAGCTAGGATTTCTGTAGATCACTTTCAAGCTGCTGGCAAACTTCCTTTCCAGTTCTTTATCTAAAATTTTGAAATCAAGACTAGTGGACATTTGGACTGTTTACTGATAAGTTAAAACTATATTTGGATTTAAGACTATGTAAATTTTACTTGAGTAAGAATATTTATAGTGGCTTCATGAACCACTAAGTATTTTTAAATTCCGCTGCGAGTATTCTGATTCTGTGTCTGTGATTCTGTGATTAATTATTTACTGCATATTCTGAGTTCTGCCAAATTTATTTTTACAACGCGGTATTTTGAACAATTCAAGTCCGACATGTGCGGATGCGAATGGTTGAAAACACCGGGTCGTTACAGAAACGCCATTTTGAACTCAATGGAAGTGGTACCGAGACCCAATTCAGCCGTTTGCAAAAAGTAACATTTTGGACCTAAAAATCCGACTAACGACGCTATATTTAAATAAAACATTTAAATATAAAATTGTTAAATATGCGGGTTGTTACAGATCTTCCCTTTTTACAAAATTTCGTCCCCGCAATTCCTAGAGACGATATTTGTAACAACTACGTACATACATCATCCCAAAAAGAAAGAAAATAAGCTCAAGATGAAAAGATATTCTCACCATTACCAAGCAAAGATAGAAAACTCGGATACGATCGCTCGATAAACTCTCTGGTTTCCCAAGTACAGTCATTGGGGTTAGCGGACCATTGAACTTTAACGAGCAGCACGTCCTTGTTTCGAAGGTGTCGCACCTCCGTCTCATGCGCGCGAATAGGATGCTGTATAATAGATAAGTCCGGAGAGATCTCAAGCTCTAGCAAATCAGGAGAATCGATAACAGAATCCGACTCTCGAAGACACTTCCGAAGTTGAGAGACGTGAAACACGTCGTGAATGCCAGATAAATGAGCAGGAAGTGAAACTCTATAAGCCACAGGGCCAATACGTTCAGTAATAGAAAATGGTCCTATAAAACGAGGAGCCAATTTTCTAGTCATACTGAAACGCATCACCCCTTTCAAAGGAGAAACACGAATAAAGACGAGATCACCAAGCGAGAACTCGAGAGGCTTCCTACGGTTGTCAATGTAGGCTTTTTTGCGGCTCTGTGCCTCTTTCATTCTCAACCGAATAAGATCAATCTTCATAGAAGAGTCACGAACAAAAGCTGGACCAAGAATAAGCTTCTCTCCAGATTCCAACCAACAAGAAGGTGATCGACATGGCCTTCCGTATAAGGCTTCGAAAGGAGCCACACCGATACTAGACTGAAAACTATTGTTGTAGGAGAACTCTACAGGAGGTAGGTGATCCTCCAAACTACCACCAAAATCAAAAATACAAATAAGGAGGAGATCTTCCAAAATACGGTTCACACGTTCAGTCTGTCCGTCAGACTGTGGATATTGAGCTGTGCTAAAATGAAGCTTTGTTCCCAAAGCTGACTGAAGACTCCACCAAAAATGACTCGTGAACAAAGGATCACGGTCACTCACGATAGAACTAGGAACACCGTGAAGTCTCACGATTTCCTTGACATACAACTTATCCAAATGCGAAGCAGTCCTATTAGACTTAATAGGAACAAAATGAGCAGACTTAGTGAGGCGATCAACAATAACCCAGATGCAAGAATGGCCCGATCTCGAACGAGGTAGGTCGTCAATGAAATCCATAGAAATCTGATCCCATTTTCACAATGGAATCTCTAGAGGCTGAAGAAGACCCGAAGGACGCTGATGTTCGGCCTTAACACGCTGACAAGTTATGCAATTACTCACATAACTCGCCACATCGTGCTTCATGCCTTCTCAATAATAAAGACGACGCATATCCGCATGCATCTTACTACTACCAGAATGAATGGTATACTTAGAACGGTGATAGTCATCAAGAATGTCATGCCTAAGTGCAAAATCAGAAGGCATAAAAAGATGGTTCTTCTTGCGAATACACCCATGAGAATCAGTGTTGAAATCCTGCAATGCCTCATTACAGGATCCAGACTGACAAAGCTGAATGAGATGCAACAAATCAGGATCACGCCGCTGGGCATCGGTAATACGATCCAATAAAATGGGTCGAGCTTCCAAACTAAATAATAGAATAGGAGAATCAGAAGATGAACCTCGATCATGAATTTCACAAAAAGATAGAGTCTCAAGAATATCCCATTCAGCAAGCATCATAGAAACAACAACCGAATGTTTGTGACTAAGCGCATCAGCAACACGATTACCCTTACCAGGGGTATACTGGATATCAAAATCATAGGAAGCAAGAAACTCGAACCAACGCTGTTATCTCACATTGAGTTCCTTCTGAGTGAAGAAATACTTCAAGGATTTATGATCAGTATAAAGAATGAAGCACTCGCCCAATAAATATTGTCGCCAAATCTTCAAGGAAAAGACAATGGCGGCTAACTCAAGATCATGAGTGGCATAGCGAACTTCATTCGGACGCAGTTGCCTAGAAGCATAAGAAACTACCCGATCCTTCTACATAAGAACAACACCGAGACCACTACCATAAGCATCGTTGTAGACAACAAGATCATGATTCCCCTCAGGAACCACAAGAATAGGAGCATTAGTGAGAAGTTCCTTCAATGTCTGAAAGGAAACTTCACACCTGTCGGACCAAATAAAACGAATGCCTTTCCGAATAAGGCCGGTGAGAGGAAGCACAACACGAGAAAAATCCTTAATGAACCGACGGTAATAACCCGCCAATCCAAGGAATCTACGAATCTCATGTACATTCTCAGGCCTCTTCCAATTCTGGACGGCTTCGATCTTTGGGGGATCGACAGAAATGCCATCGGAAGATACAACATGGCCTAAGAACTTAACCCTATTCTCCCAAAAATGGCATTTGGAGAATTTGGCTCTAAGCTGTTGGCGACGAAGAGTACTCAAGACAATTCTCAAGTGATTAGCATGCTCAGCTTCAGACTAAGAATAAATAAGGATATCATCAATGAACACAAGGACGAACTTATCGAGATATTCCCAAAATACTCGATTCATGAGATCGACAAAGAAAGCAGGAGCGTTCGTCAAACCGAACGGCATAACGAGCCACTCGAAAGAACCATAACTGTGCGGAAAGCGGTAAGAGGTATGTTATCCTCCGCGACTCGTAACTGATGAAAACCCATGGCAAGGTCGAACTGAGAAAAGTCCTTAGCACCACTCAATAGATCGAACATATCATCAATCCTAGGCAACGGATACCTATTCCTGATGTTTAACTCGTTAAGCTTGCGATAGTCAATGCAAAGCCTAAGAGTTCCATCGGACTTCTTCACGAAGATGACCGCGGATCCCTACGAAAAAAAACTGGAATGAATCAATTGCTTGGACTCAAGCTCTAAAAGATGCTTCTTGAGTTCCTCATTTTCCCTTGTAGACATCCTCGTGGGAGGATGACTAACTGGCTGTGCGCCTGGAATGAGATCAATGCGGAACTCAATTGCCCGCTTGGGTGGAAAACCCGAAACAGGCTCAAAAACATCAGAAAAGTCACAAGCAATAGGAATACGAGATATATCATCATCATCTCGAGAATCAAGAGAATGTAAATCCATTTTGGAATTATCCACATTCTAAAGAACAAGTGATAGCTGAGTAGGAGAATCCGGATGTCGAAGATACAAAATTCTCTCCGAACAAATAATCCTGGCATCATATCTCACTAGCCAGTCCATACCCAAAATCATATCAAATCCCAGACAAGAAATAACGTGCAGATTCGCACGAAAAGAAAAGCCGCATAAAACAATCTCAACATCATCACAAAGCATGCTAAGGGTCGCGGATCCCCCAATAGGATTCGCAATCCTTAAAGAAGTAACCAAACAAGAAACATCCAAAGATAAATCATCGACGAGCTTTTTCGATACGAAAGAATGTGAAGCACCCGTATCGAAAAGAACTCAAATACTACAGTCATGAAATAAAATAGAACCTTCCAAAATAGATGGAGATATACATTTGGGATGAGAAGGACCTTCAGAAGCCTTAGCATGATAAAGCTTGCTAGACTTGGCACCAGCCGGAACAGTAGGGCAAGTGGAAACATGATGTCCTTGCCTCTTGCAATAACGGAAGAAGAGAGGCTTCGAACAAGCTCGAATCATATGATCAGGAGAACCACAATTGAAAAACTTCCGAATGAAAGGTGTTCCAACAGATTGAGGCTGAGAGCTAGAACCACTAGTCTTTTTCTTCTTGGAAGGAAAAGACCTGGACTTCTGAATTGGAAACTGCCTCTTGTTGGGTTTCCTGGAAACCTCAACATCATCATCACTATCACACTCCTCGACGGTTTCAAGATGAAGTGCAGAATCTACCAACTCCTCAAAAGAAAGCTTAAGCTAGAGCAACAAAGACTTCTTAAGATATTTCTTAAGAACAGAGACAAACTTCAGATTCTTCTTATAAGAAGTGCTAATGAATTCAAGACCATACTTAGATAATGCCTCGAATGATGAAACATACACAGAAACTGAAGACTTCCCTTGCTTCAACTCAAGGAAGCGACGGGTCAATTAAACTTTTTCAGATTCAGGAACGAACTTGAGTTCGAATCGTCCCCGAAGCTGAGTCCAAGAAAGAGTAGACTCATCAATTTCGGCTACAAGAAGCTCGTACCAATCAAGAGCACGCTCTTACAATAAGCTAGAAGTTACAAGAACCGTATCATGATCAGAAAGCAAGCTTTTAATAAATTGGAGATTTAAATAAGATTTATAAATTGGAGAAGCAAGCTTTTAATACAATTTAAAAGATTATTTTATAAAAAACCATGAATGAAGTCAAAAAGGAACCATCAAGGTCAAATATGCATAAACAACTAATTGGAATCGACGTAGATCGATAAAAGTTGGAATCACAAACAAATAGGCAAACTAGGCAAAACAGGGAAACAGGAGCAGGTCGGTTGACCGGACTCTGAGCTCGGTCGACCGGCCCAGAAACAAAGAAGTGCTCTGGTAGCAGGTCGGTCGACCGGCCAATTGAGTTCGGTCGCCCGAACCCTGTTTCCCGCACTTCCCAGCCTATCAAAAGCAATCTCGACCAAATTGCAATCGTTCGAGCAATGGCGCCAAGGGTTTATTCCAATCGACTACTCGGCCCTATATGCTCCTCGATGCATCACCAAAAACATGTTCAAACATCAAAGTTAGGATTTTAAAGATTCGAAACCAAAACACTAAAAATTGGGATATTCACCAATTCAATCCAATTAAAGAGAAAACGCACATGAAAAGTGTTAGGAATTCATACCTTACAATCAAAGATAGTTATAGACAAAGATGTGAGATAAAAATCTCACCTTTTAACTCAAAAACAAAGAAGAAGAAGCTCAATTGCAAGGAGAAGACCAACCAATCTCTACTTCAACTCAACAAGCTTCAATCTATGATCAAAACAAGTGTTTCCTAAGTTAGGTTTAGAAAACTTTTTGAAATTGAAGAGGAAAAGAGTTGGAGAAAATGAAGAGAGGGCTTACCAATAGCTTCTCTTTGATTTTGGAGCAAGAATTCAAGTTTTCAAGAAGAACTAGGGCTTGGAATTTCAAATTCTTCTTCCTTTCCCCCATTTTCAGTTTTGGCTTGAGCTTTTGAATGGAAATGAGTGAATTGAAGGAGAGGGACTGAGTTTGGATATTTAGTTAGCTAGTGGGCTGAACCCAAACCCAAAACCCAACTAGAAAAAGTAGCAAAACTCGACTTACTCCAAACATATCAAAGCTTATACTCAAAAAGATCGCAAACGGCATTTTGAACTCAATTGAAGTGGTATCGAGCCCCAATTCAACCGTTTGCAAAAAGTAACATTTCGGACCTAAAAATCCGACTAACGACTCTATATTTAAATAAAACATTAAAATATAAAATCGTTAAATATGCGGGTTGTTACATCTGTTAAGTTAAATATATTTTTTTACTTGATTTTTTTTTACTTTAAAACATTATTTTATAAGTTATTTATATAGCCTGCAATGCTTTTGTATATACCAGTTATTTTAGAGCCGCCCTAGTATGATTTACATATATTATATATATAGGTTTATATATCAGTACAGGGATTTGCTTTAATATGACATGTGTATACATTTATTTTACGAAAATATTACATTTTATATAGTTACTATAAGTATATGCATATGTATAATAGTTTTACAAAGTTTTTTCTATATGTATATAGTGTTATAATAAATAATTTTGTAAAGTAAGTTATATGTATTAGTTTTATTGTTCTGGTATAAGATTTACATATATTTTCATGAGTCGGTTTCAAAATGTATAGATATATTATATACATAACAGTTTTAATATTTCAAAATATAAGTAAGTAATACATGTTTGTTATGCATAAAAGTTACATATGTTGTTTTGAAATACTTGTATTTTTTTTCAAATATGGACAGCTTGTTATTATACAGTGATATTCAATAACTGACTTTGAATAAATGATATATTAAACCAATGATTTTAGTGTAGTGTGTTTTAAAAGGCTGAAGGCATATAAAGTGATGTTAAGATCTACATATAAGTTATATGGATATGTTATAAATTTAAATTGTGTATACGTTAGTATATATATGTATAAGTCATGTTATTTTTTTATGTACATATATAATATGTTGTGGCATTTTGAAAGTAATAAACTATAGTATATAAGTATTTTGTATTTTAAAATAAATATATACATAAGTATTATTTCAAAATATATTATTTTAATGTTTTGTTTCAAATTAAACATTTATTCATGGAAATGACAATAATAAACTATATTTTCCATACAAATATCCAGCCGATTCTGATTCATTTCATCAATACCTTATTATCAGCTATTTCCATCTAAATTCGTGACCGGCTAGCTTTGTTTCGAAATACGTGCTTGGATCCGTAACTCATTTCATCGTCAAAACTCTCTCTAACCTCAAAAGGTGAGTGATCACTCACGATTAACATTCTTTTTTTATTAAATTTATTTCAATTGAAATGACAATTGAAATATGCTGCTGCTAGTTATTTACATTGCTATACATGCTGTTATCTGCAATTGTTCACTTGTGGGATATGACACCATATCCTGTTGTTTATATTATATTGGTATTGATGATATATGCCTGTTATTTTATTTTATTATCTGTTATCACTCTGCAAGTTCCCTGTAGTTTAGAATTCACTATGGGTTGTAATGATACATACCCGAACGGACTTTAGAATAGGAGAATTTCGTTATGGGTTGAAATGATAAACCCAAGCGATTTTCAATTAAATTGAATTTGGGATTGCGGGTCGAAGTGATATCTACCCGTATATTTAAATTTCAGATTGAAATTATAAATATCCGTATCCCTTGACCATAGGGTAGGAAATTATATACAGACACCGTTGGTCCACATATATATATATATAAATGTTCGAAAATAATTTCTATAGTTTGAAAGGAAATATATGGTTTTTAATAAATATTGGTTCTTAAATTATTATATATAAATGGAAATTTTATATATAGATTTAATAATATTATTATTGAGATTGAATCAATCCATATAATATGTTTAAGTATTTATTTAAATTTATATTTCAAAACTGATTGTTATAATAATTTGAATATGTTAAGGTTGAGAAGATAAAGTTGAATTTATTTGAAATGATATTTAGTTAAGAATTCTACTTAATTGGATTGATTTGAACTATTGAATTTGAGATTTAAGATTTGATTTATAACTTGATTTTGATTTAAATGATTAAATGGAAGCTTCAAGTTTAAACAAATCGAAAAGAATATTTAGTTCAAAGGTAAATTTAGGTTACTTAATAGATATTGAATTTATTAAGTGGAACATTTCAAGACTAAATAATAAGGTTAAATCGAGACCTATATGAAACTATTAAATTGAACTTTGGAATGTTGAATATTAAAGCTTTGAAATAAAATAGAATTTAAATGGTTAATTTGTGATTCAGATTTGTATTTGAAATATATATAATTTGAATTTTTTTTGGTCATAAACTAAATTGAATGGAAATTGATAAATTGGGATTGAATTTTATTTGAATAGGGAATTCGGGTTGATTTTGAAGTGATTTGTTAAGTCTGAGGAAATTACAAATATTCTACTTTATAAAATATTTATATATATTTTTGAAATATATATATTTGAAATGAAATGATATGTAGTGTATATTTCTACCTTGTAGATAGTTCCATGAACTCTTAGAGGATGGTTATCCCAAACATCCTTTAAGTTACTTGTATTTCAGTTGATATTTCACTTGAGTTGGATTTATTGATATAAGAACCTTAATCCTGACTCGAGTGTTTTGTGTTTTTTCTTTACGATCGGGTCGGACTGAGTGATACAGCATTTGAGACTCACCCGTGGAGTTTGGAGCTTCATTGGAGAACCAACTATCGATTCAGCTTTCAGCTTTTCCAGTTGATTGGTTCAGAGAAGTCATCTGTTCGTACTGAAGACTTCGGTGTGTTTGAGATATTATGTTGTATTCTATTTCTAACTCTGATATTTGTATAGTAGCTTCATGAACTACTATTAATTTATTCCACTGCGTATTATTGTATTACTCTGTGTCAGTGATTCTGTGATTGATTTATTTACTGTATATGTTGAGTTTGCATAATATAAATTAAAAATCTGATATTGAGCAATTCAAGTCCGACATGTGCGGATGTGAATGGTTGAAAATAGCAGGTCGTTACATATTGTGACGGGCGGTACCCTAGTAGCCCTGCTATTGATGGAAACCCAAACTCCAATAAGTTCCCTTCGAACTTATTTGTATACCTATTATGCTGGAATATAACGAATATAACAATTTCAGCTATTTGATTAAGTATTTGTATATAGACACTACTATAATATCAGAGGATTTGATAAGAAAATATTTTGGTTTTCATAAGGTAAAAACACGGTATGTTTATTTGTGGCGTGGTCTTACGAGATGCCTTTGATTTCAAAGGATTTGAAAACTTTAATAATCCAATTGAGTGTGTTTTCTCACCTTGGTTTCCCAGACTGACTCGGGTATTGTTTTAGTATAATGATCAGGTCAGACCGAGTATTATAGATACATGAAAGGATGTTATGGAGCTTAGGAGACGAGATAGATGGCGAGACGTACTTCCGTACTTGATTATTATTCCGCTGTGTTTGATTTACTGTATAGCCGGTTTTGTGAGGATAGGTTACGATAACTTTCCAGTTGTGTGTTATGAATTTTGTTGTACTCTGATGAAGTAATGTATAAACAGATATAATTCTTTTTGTTTTAACGATTAGTCATTTATCTATTATATATTGTGCCGCTGCGTTGTGCGATTCTGATATTGTATTCTATTTTCTTCTTCTACCTCCTTTTTCTTTAACACTAACAGTTCATATTTCCGTTAACTTTGAGTTGATATGATGGAGAATAGTATCGATTCAAGAGGTACGGGTTTGCGGGCTGTTACAAGAAATTAGACACACGATAAGCTACGAATCCAAGCACAAATTTCAAAGCACAACACGATGAATACAAATTCAACAATCAAAGCAGAGCTGGTAGCTAGGAATTGATGGAAGAACAAATTAAAATTAGTTTGATGGAGACAAAATGTATAAATTTAAAAATCTAAAATTTACACATATAGAAATCTTTATATTTGTAATGACCGGGCGATTTTCGACCCAGAAAATCGATACAAATACGTCCACTGTATACAGTGTTGAGCAGTCGAGTGTCGGAACACCAGGATGTTAGGGTTAATAAGAAAAAGAGATAGAAGAAGAACAGAAACGGTAGCACAGAATCTTACAATCGTAGTGAAACAAAATGTAATATATAATAGTAGCATTTTATACAAGAAAAGCTATAACTGTTAATATGCATATAAGATATCAAGGTACAACAAATCTGGACAGTTATAATAACTTGTCCTCAACTGCTGTCTATACTGCCTATAATACACAGCGGCATATAGTCAAATACATGCAATACCTCTCTGCTATCCAGCTCGCCTCTTGAGCTCCAAAAGCGTCCTAACCTGAAATTCTGTAATACACGGTGTGACCCGAGCATTACAATAAAGTAACAACTAAGTAGGTCGATAACAAACATGAGCAGACACATTTAATTTGAAATAATGGAGTTATCAAATTCTTTGGAAACCAAGGAAACTCGTACAACACGACGAGTTTTATCTCATTTATAACCAAACACCTTTTCAAAATCCATTGATATTGTTAAAAAGTCTAGGTACATGTTACTTATTTAAAATTGTCAAATTTGTAAATTAATCCAATTCTGACATATAAAGCTCTAAAATCAACCTATAAAGGTTCGTAGTGATTATTAGATTGGAATGGTTTCGGATAACACAGATATCCGATTCTGGTATCTTCAAATTCAAGAGATAAATTTTTAAAAGGGAAATTTGTTTTATAATAAATAATTTATGTTTATGGTGACCGTATTCAATTATGGGGATTTATTTCAGACGTTTATTTCAATTAAAAATGTATCGCCATTTTAATCTAGCTATTTTAATTTGTCTTACCATTTCTTGGCACAGACAAGAATAATTTGGAAATAAATATCCAATTGAATCAAACAAAGATGAACATCGTTAACCAAATTTATGATCTATAACAATATCAAATAATTTCACATCAAAATTTTAATAACTTCAATTAACCGAGTCTATTTATGCTTTCCAATCCAAAATAATTACAAATTAAAGAAATTATACAATAATTTATTCTAGTTAATCAAAATTAAACACTCTACTTGATATCTAACATTGTAAATTTATATAAATCTTAAGTCAAATAATGATATAATTAATTACCCATTTAATTATAAAATACCATTAACTCAAATTTTAAGGAAAATTCACACTTTACCAATTTATAATTATCGGGTACTAGGATTTAGATGTAAAGATCTTCATATTGATTTGAATTTAAAATGAAAATAATTTTTTGAGTTTTTGAATATTTAAATTATCATATTAATATATACACACATATATGTTCCATTTCTCTTTTCCTTTTACTCATCTCTTTGTTTTCTTTCCTTATCCTCTCTTCCGTTTCCTTTTTTTCCCTTTTACCTTTTTTCTCCCTTATTTTCTTTTCTTTTATTAGTCCTAGTTTCTCCTTCTTTCTACTTTTTCCTCTGCTCTCTCTTCACACGCGTGCACATGTCTGTCATGCACATATACACGACGCCGACCGACTTGACCTTGCTGCCGACCACCCCTACAATTCACCTATGACCAACTCATCAAGACCTCGACCCTAGAACATGAGGTCGACGCCACTACTCAAACTTGAGACCAGACCAAAGCCTGAAAGAAAAATGTCGCCACTTACAAGCCTCGCACCACCACCGTGCACCACGATATACCACCAAACCTTGCCAAAAAGATCGCTATATCCTTATCTTCCTTCTCCCCCAGGTGCGCAACCCTCCACCTCTCCATTTTCCTCGCTTTTGCCACACGACCGCGGTCACCAAAACACCCCTCTTAAAACCTACCTTTGCGTCATCGCGGCGCCCTGCTACGCCAAAATGTGTCGTTTCCATTTTTCTATTGCTCCGCCTCCTCCGAGCCACTTTTTGACCAAACTCCGACCTTCCCCTTTGATTGCATCACCGTAATTTGGTCGAAGACCAAATTCCTTTCATCCCCTCTTACCACATCATACACATGATTAAAAATCACAAAAAATTATAAAATTCATGATTTCTTCCATCGATCCAATCATGTAATCAACTTTTTAATTTACGGGATCTGAATTTTGATCACCTATGAGCTATTTGCTATAATATATACTTCTCTTACTCTATACATGATGATACCAGTCGAAACTAATTTAAAAAAAAACTAAATTCAAAAGAAATCACCTTTACTTTTGGAATCAACGTCTAAAATTCTATGGATGAGGAGATAATGAAATTTGAAGTTAGAGTTTGAACTTTTTTTAAACAAAACCAGTAACAGAGAAGCTTATATGTACTGTTCAAATGATTTTCCTCATATAACATCATATAAACTTGTTTGCATACGAATTCACGACAAAGTAAAAGCATTTCCCAAAAATCTACAATATATATATATATATATATATATATATATATATATATATATATGTATGTATGTATGTATGTATATAAATCCAGTAAGAAGACTATGTTCTTTACTCACTGTTATAAGTATACTGATGGACAACCTGCTTCCAAGCTTCGAACACGAAATTCCTACCTTTAATCTTTTAATGACAGACTTTTGTTTTATTTAGATGTGAACAAGTGAACAAGTGATAAGTTTGGCCATATGTATATATATAGGGATTGGAAGTGTGCAATAGAAGCTAGAGTGGCTGATGTTTTCCTTTACAGGCTATCTTTTTTTTTGATGTTTGCCTTGATTTGAATAAAGATGATTTGATTTAAGGTTTTGATTTGATTTATTATGTTGATTAGCCATTTTATATGTTGAATTGATATGTATTCATGATGTTGTCTCCTTACATGTTTACATGTACATTTATATGAATTGATATATTTATACATTTTTTTCCATCATGAGGCTTCTACATGTACATATCTATATATATATGCACAATTTTACATAACATACTTACATATGTTTGTCATCACATACATACATTTATACTTATACATATCCTCATACACCTTGCTGATGTATATTTTGATATTATATTATATATATATATATATATATATATATATGTTCACGTTTATACAACTTTCCTATATTTTACTTCATATGGGCATATATACATATATATACATTTGTATACTTATATATATTATCAAACACCATAAAGCTTGTATACATATGTTTAAGGATATTTTATTTTAATTTAAATGGTTGAGCTTATATATACATATAATTTAAATATTTACCATATCCAGGAATTTATAATTTAAATTCGAATATATTTTTTAATAAATTCATATGTTTCCAATACCAGAGAATTAAATTTTAAGTAATTAAAACTAGTTAATTACCTCATTAACAGGCATCAAAAACCCAGGTCGTTACATTCCTTCCCCTTTAGAACTTTTCGTCCTCGAAAAGGAACGAAGCGAGAGTTTAGAATTTTGATGTTTATTATTAATTAAATCATCCTTTAAACATTTTAACTCCTTACTCTATTACTATACGTTTTAAAACACTTTAAATTATATACAGTATTACTATGCTAGTTTTATATAAAAATGCTTTTTATTACTCGATGTCTTAACAAGTCCATCCTTGCTCTCATAGAAATTCAGTTATACGTTGATCGGGCGTAGCACTGAAAATCTATAAGTACTTAGTAGACCCGTTTCCAACACCCAGTGAAAATACTTGAAACTCTCTTTTCAAAATGCTATGGAAAGCATCACCCCCTCGCATGGATCGCAGTTACCAAGATGATTCTGTCTCCATCCCGGCGAAATTCATAAGAAAATTGTAGGCATCCGCACCTCTCGATTTTCGCCATAGGAACTGCAACAGATCGCAGCTACACCCAGGGTTGTGTTGTTATCACAGCCAAACCCATGTAACTGTAGGCACCAGGGCCAATCGAATTACGTTGCCAAATGAAACTTCACCGCATAGATCGCAGACTACACCAGTCAAATCCCAATATAGGCCGTAGGCATTCACTGCCATATGAATTTGCTATGGAAATACATAGATCGCAATCTACCGATGTTAAGTCGCTCTCCCAGTGTCAAACATAGATTGTAGGCGTTACACAAAAATGGTTACGCTATGAAATGCAATAGATCTTAGTACTAGAAATGGTTACATTGCCATCGCACAAAACCAAATGTAACAGTAGGCATCAGTGCCACTCTACTTACGCTACCTAATAATGATCATCAGGAACTTGAGTTTTGTCCAAACGTTCTCTGGGATCCCAGTCTCATTGAACCTGCCCTTAGGGTTCTAGGCAGAAACACCTGGTGGATCTCCTACTATAAGTTTCAACTCTCAATGCAGGTTCCTTTTTGCCCATACCTTTCTCAAATTACATATAAATCTCATTTACATATAATTCTTTATATGCATCACATATAAATCTCATTTACAAAAAAAAGATATCTTCAAAATCACAAATTCTCAAATTCGGTTTAACAAGTTTCCAAAATTAACATTTTGCCAAAACCAAAAGCCTTTCAAAATTAGTAGGTTCTAAGACCTTTCGAGTTTTATTCTCATATATATATATATACACACATATATATATAATCATTCCTTTTAACTCGAATAATTTCTGAGTCCACTTCATACTTGTAAAACTCAATTTTAGTATTTGAAATATCCATCAAGGATCATTTCCTTCCTGTTATAATTTCAATAAGGGAAGTTTTAATAAAAAAAACTATATATAACCTCATAAATGCCAAATCACTATTTTCAAGTTCGATTACCTTTTTCAAAGTCATCTATAACATTACTTACTTCCTTTTCAATCCTCATTTCAAAATCATCATATTTTCTCAAAATATACTCTTTCACTGCAAAACCATTTTTGCTTCAATTTCCTATTTGGTTCCAGTTCAAAATTGCTTCAATTTCCATTTGGGTTAAAACTTCATTTTGTCCCAATTTGTATTTAGATCCATGGTTTAAATAAAATCAACTTCCACTCTAACCAGTTTGAATTTTTAGAAAATAGCTTGAATAGTTGTAAACCCGTTAAACAGTTAATATAAGATAGTTTAGGTATTAAAAAGAATGGTTTGTATTGTAAATATCTTGGAAAATCCAAAATAATCTGAACATTTAGGAATATAGATTTAAGACAGTTTATATTAAAATAATTTATTTGGAAATAGTTTCACGGTCAAACTGATTCAATTCCCAATCTTCATTTAAAATCAATTTCAAATTTCCGTTTCCAACTAGATTGATTCAATTCCAATTTCAATTTTAATTATCTTCGATTCCTATTCTAATTCAAATCAATTCCCATTTCGACCACGAACTAGCTCAACTTTGATTACAACTCCAACTAATTCAATTCAATTTCAATTTTGAATTAATTTCAATTCCACTCTCAAATTTTTAACCATCTCGATTTATATAAATTCGAGTTCGGTTTTTAAAATGTTGATTTAATCTCTTAAATCAAATTAACCTTTAATATTTAATTTAACAACACAAGTCTTTAAAATAATTACATTCTGAGCCCAAATTCCAAATATTTAAATTACCCTTTCTTAAACTTATTTTAAGGTTCGAGTAAGAGTCCAAATCTTTTAAAACAAACCAATTTTTGGAATTCAATTTATTTCCCAACTATAATTTCAAAATTTCAAACCCGATTCTTTAAACAATTTTACAAATTTATTTTTAACCATTCAAACTTATGTTCAAAATGATTCCACTTCGATGAATTCAATTTTATTTCTTTTCAATCATAATCTTTTAAATAGTTTTAAATCAAAGTTTTATTTCCATTTAATTTCAGGAATGGATACATATCATTTCTACCCACTTCTTAATTTATCCGAAATAATCCAATGTACAGTTTTATATACTGTCAATAACAAATAGGATGATGACAGGATATGTCAAATAAATAAACATCCAAATTATCTAAAGCATCATTAATAATATCCATCACACGTTTCCCGAATTCGAAAATCGTTTGATTTCTAAATTCGTTTTGAAATCATATACATAACTTCTTTTGCCCCCCTTATAAAATATGTACCCTTTTCTTTCACAATTTAATTCATTTAACTTCCATAAGTTAAATCTTAGTTCCATCCTGAAATTTTCCATTTTCAGATTATAAGTTCAAAACTTATTTAACTTGCCTTAAGTAAAATTCCCAATTCATCTAGTCCATTTTACCTTACTCAATTTTTTAATTTTACCTACCAAATCCAATTCCACTTCCCACTTATAAGTTCAAAATCTTATTTTCCTTTGGGTTATACTTTACATTCTCAAGGGGATTCCAGAATTCAATTCCTAATATTTATTTCAATTTACTTGAAATCATATATATATATATATATATATATATATATATAATATCCCCATATATACACATTTACCCCATCACATATCCAGTCACACTTTAAATTTTAAACCATTCTTGGTTTTTAACCAAACCAATTCAGCTTCAAACAACCCTTGTTTTAAAAAAAAATCTGTATTCAAAAATATTCTAAATAATATTATTTATTTCCTCCTTATCCACTTGGAAACAATTTCAAAATTTCTAGGACTAGATTCAAAACCTCACACTTAAGATCCACTTTGAATTTATAAGTTATGCTTATATAATTAAGCTCATATAATTTCACGTCCTTAACATTCCACCGTGTGTTATCATTGTTTTATTTCTAATAAACATCCCTTATTAGGACACAACAACCAATTTATTTTAATTATCATATCTAGAAATCAAACACACCGATATTCCATCATAACTTATTACAAAAAATATAATCAAGATAACTTATTTCGTTTCAAAACACCTTGAAAATTACTTCCAGAATTTCCAAATTTTTTAAATTCTAGTCTGAATCCATTTCTAGCTTAACTTACTTGTACAATTCATTCTTATCACATTTCTATTTGATATCTAACATTGTTAGTTTATATAAATCTTGAGTCAAATAATAATATAATTAATAGCCCGTTTAGTTATAAAACATCATTAACTCAAATTTTAGGGAAAATTCATACTACCAATAGGTACTAGGATTTAGAGATAAAGATCTTCATATTGATTTGAATTTAAGATGAAAATAGATTTTTGAGTTTTTAAATATTTAAATTAGCATAATAATACACACACACACACACACACACATATATGTTCCATTTCACTTTTCCTTTTACTCATCTCTTACTTTTCTTTCCTTTTCCCTCTCTTCCATTTCCTTTATTTTTTTCCTTTTCCCTTTTTTCTCCCTTATTTTTTTCTTTTATTCTTCCCAGTTTTTCCTTCTTTCTTCTTTTTCCTCTGTTCTCTCTTCACACGCGTGTGCACGTCTGTCGTGCACATGTACACGACGCAGACCGACTTGACCTTGCAGCCGACCACCCCTACAGTTCACCTATGACCAATTCATCGAGACCCCGAACCTAGAACATTAGGTCGACCCCCCTTCTCAAACTCGAACCTAGACCAAAGCCTGAACGAAAAACATCGCCACTCATACGCCTCGCACCACCACTGTGCACTACCTTATACCACCAAACCTTTATATCCTTATCTTCCTTCTCCCCCAGGTGCACAACCCTCCACCTCTCTATTTTCCTCGTTTTTTCCACACGACCGAGGTCACCAAAACACCCACCTTAAACCCAGCCTTTGCCTCATCTCAACGTCCCACTATCCCAGAACGTGCCACTCCTTTTTTCCCTTGCTCTCCCTCCTCTGAGCCTCCTTCTGACCAAACCCCGACCTTCCATTTTGATTGCATTGCCGTAATTTGGTCGAAGACCAAATTCTATTCATCCCTTCTTAACTCATCACACATATGATTAAAGATCACCAAAACTATTCTAAAATTCATGATTTTACCATTGAATCCAATCATTTAACCAAGGTTTTAATTTATAGGATCTGAATTTGATCACCTATGAGTTGTTTACTGTAAGATATACTTCTCTTACTCTATACTTGACGATATTGGTCGAAACTAATTTAAAAAAAAACTACATCAAAAAAATGAGCTTTGCTTTTGGAATCAATGTCTAAAATTCTATGGATGAGAAGATAATGAAATTTGAAGTTAGAGTTCGAACTATTTTTAAACAAAACCAGTTACAGAGAAGCTTATATGTACTTTCAGCATGATTTTCCTCATATAACATCGTATAAACTTGTTTGCATATGAATTCATGACAAAGTAAATACAATTCCAAAAAATCTACAATATATAAATATATTCGTATATATATATGTGTGTGTGTATATATATCCAGTAAGAAGACTAAGTTCTTTACTCGCTATTATAAGTATACTGATGGACAACCTGCTTCCAAGCTTTGAGCACCAAACTCCTACCTTTAATCTTTTAATGACAGACTTTTTCAGATGTGAACAAGTGATTAGTTTATCCATATGTATATATAGGGATTGGAAGTGTGCAGTAGAAGCTAGAGTGCTTGATGTTTTCTTTTACATGCTATCCTTTTTTTTGATGTTTTCCTTGATTTGAATAAAGATGATTTGATTTAATGTTTTGATTTGATTTATTATGTTGATTAGCCATTTTATATGCTTGAATTGATATGTATTCATGATGTTGTCTCCTTACATGTTTACATGTACATTTATATGAATTGATATATTTATACAAATATTTTTTATTTTCCCTCATGAGGGTTTTACATGTACATATCTACATATATATACACTATTTTACATAACATACTTGCATATGTTTGTCATCACATACATACGTTTATACTTATACATATCCTCAAATACCTTGCTTATGTATATTTTGATATTATATATATATATATATATTCCCATTTATACAACTTTCCTATATTTTACTTCATACGGCATATATACATGCATATACATTTATATACTTATATATATTATCAAACACCATAATGCTTGTGTATATATATTTAAGGATATTTTATCTTAATTTAAATGGTGGAGCTTATATATACATATAATTTAAATATTTATTATATCTAGGAATTTATATTTAAAATTCAAATATATTTTTTAATAAATTCAGATGTTTCCAATAATAGAGAATTAAATTTTAAATAATTGAAACTAGTTAATTACCTCATTAATAGGCGTCAAAAAACAGGGTCGTTACATTCCTCCCCCCTTTAGAACTTTTCGTCCTCGAAAAGGAACGAAACGAGAATTTAGAATTTTGATGTTTATTATTGATTAATTCATCCTTTAAACATTTTAACTTCTTACTCTTTTACTATACATTTTAAAACACTTTAAATTATATAGTATTACCAAGCTAGTTTCATATAAAAAAACTTTTTATAACTCGATGTCTTAACAAGTCCATCCTTGTTCATACAGAAATTTAGTCATACGTTGATCGGGCGTAGGACTGAAAATCTATAAGTACTTAGTAGACCCGTTTCCAACACTCAGTGAAAATACTTGAAAACCTCTTTTCAAAAATGCTATAAAAAGCATCACCCCCTCCCATGGATCGCAGTTAGCACGATGATTGCATCGCCATCCCAGCGGAATTCGTAAGAAAGCTGTAAGCGTCTGCACCTCTCGATTTTCGCCGTGGGAACTGCAACAGATCGCAGTTATACTCAAGGTTGCGTTGCGATCACAACAAAACCCATGTAACTATAGGCATTAACGCCACTTGAATTACGCTGCCAAACGAAACTTCACTACATAGATCGCAGACTACACCGGTCAAATCCCAATGTAGATTGTAGGCACTCACTGCCACACGAAGTTCGCTATGGAAACACGAAGATCGCAATCTACCAATGTTACGTCGCTCTTCCCGCGAAATCAAATGTAAATTGTAGGCAATCATTACCGCTGGACGTATGCTATGGAACGCAGTAGATCACAGTACCAGCAAAGGTTACGTTGAGATCACAAAAAAAATCAAATGTAACAGTAGGCATCATCGCCACTCCACTTACGCTACCCAATAATGACCAACAGAAACTCGAATTTTGTCCGGACGTCCTCTGGGTTCCCAATCTCATTGATCCCGCCTTTAGGGTTCTAGGCAAATCCACCTAGTGGATATCCTACTATAAGTTTCAACTCTCAATGTGGTTGCCTTTTTTTCCTATATCGTTCTCAAAACATAGCATAATATATATATAGTACCTTCCAAAATCATAATCTTTATATGCATCACATATAAATCTCATTTACACAAAATCGATATCTTCAAAATTGAGAATTCTCAAATTTGGTTTAATGAATTTCCAAAATTGACTTTTTGCCAAAACCAAAAGCCTTTCAAAATCAATGGGTTCCAAAACCTTTCCAGTTTTATTCTCATTTACATATAAAATCATTCCTTTTAACTCGAATAATTTCTGAGTCCACTTCATACTTGTATAACTCAATTTTAGTGTTTCAAATATCCTTCAAGGATCATCCTTCCTTTTATAATTTCAATAAGGGAAGTTTTAATATATAACAACTATATATAACCTCTTTAGTGCCAAATTAATTTTTTAAATTCAATTACCTTTTTCAAAGTCATCTATAACATTACTTGCTTCCTTTTCAATCCTCATTTTAGAATCATCATATTTTCTCAAAATATACTCTTTCACTTCAAACCCATTTTTGCTTCAATATCTGATTCGGTTCCAATTTAGAATTGCTTCAATTTCCATTTGGGTTAAAACTTCAATTTTTTCCAATTTGTATTTAGATCCACGGTTTAAATAAAATCAGTTTCCACTCGGACCAGTTTGAATTTTTAGAAAATAGCTTAAATAGTTGTAAAATAGTTAAATAGTTAATATAAGATAGTTTGGGCATTAAAAAGTATGGTTTGTATAGTAAATAGCTTGGAACATCCAAAATAATTTGAATATCTAGGAAAATAGATTTAAGACAGTTTATATTAAAATAATTTATTTGGAAATAGTTTCAAGGTCAAACTGATTCAATTCCCAATCTCCATTTCAAATCAGTTTCAAATTTCCATTTCCATCTAGATTGATTCAATTCTGATTTCAATTTGAATTATCTCCAATTCCCAATATAATTCAAATCAATTCCTATTTCGACCTCGAACTAGCTCAACTTCGATTACAACTCCAATTTATTCAATTCAATTTTAATTTTTATTTAATTTCAATTCTATTCTCACAATTTAAGTCATCTCGATTTATATAAATTCGAGTTTAGTTTTTAAAATGTTGATTTAATCACTTAAATCAAATTAATCTTTAATATTTAATTTAACAACCCAAGTCTTTAAAACATTTAAATTTTGAGCCCAAATTCCAAATATTTAAATTAACCATTCTTAAACTTATTTTAAGGTTTGAGTACGAGTCCAAATCTTTTTAAACAAACCAATTTTCGAAATTCAATTTATTTCCCAATTATAACTTCAAAATTTTAAACCCGATTCTTTAAACAATTTCAGTTAACATGTTTATTTTTAACCTTTCAAATTAAGTTCAAAATGATTCCATTTCCATAAATTCAATTTTATTTCAATTCAATCAAAATCTTTACATAGTTTCAAATCAAAGTTTTATTTCCATTTAATTTCAGGAATGGATACATATCATTCCAACCCACTTCTTAATTTATCCGAAATAATCCAATGTATAGTTTTATATACTGTCAATAACAAATAGGATTATAGTAGGATATGTCAAAGTAAATAAACATCCAAATTATCTAAAACATCAATCAATAGTATCCATCACACAATTCCAGAAATCGAAACTCGTTTGACTTCAAAAATCATTTTGAAATCATATACATAACTTCTTTTGCACCCCTAATCAAATCTATATCCTTTTCTTTCACAATTTAATTCATTTAACTTCCATAAGTTAAATCTTAATCCCATCCTGAAATTTTCCAATTTGAAATTATAAGTTCAAAATTTATTTAACTTGCCTTGAGTAAAATTCCCAATTCATCCAATCCATTTTACCTTACTCAATTTTTAATTTTACCTCCCAAAGCCAATTCTTATTAATATCACTTCCCACTTATAAATTCAAAAACTTATTTTCCTTTGGGTTGTACTCCACATTCTCTAGGGGATTCCAGAATTCAATTCCCAGTATTTATTTCAATTTACCTTGAAATCATATATATACATATATCCCCATATATACACATTTATCCCATTCACATATCCAGTCACACTTTAAATTTTAAACCATTCTTGGATTTTAATCCAAACCAATTTGTGACGCCCCACCTCTATACCCACGCTAGCCAAGAACACTCCGGAGAAGTGCTGTCAACTAGCACGGAGAATAAGGCTGTTGAGGAGCGACCATCCATGTAATAGCTTATCACACGGTGGCTATAAATAATCTTCGGAAACAAACATAGAAATAATCATATCACAAATCAGTCACAGATATCCATATCACAAAGGCGGAAGAAGATATGAATATATAACTAACACATGAAAGTGTACATCAGAGTAGTGGTCAATAAGATCCACGATAATACAAAAGAATAGCAACACGTGCTATACAAAAGAATACAACTATGAGTCTATATCTCAAGTGTATACAGCAAAAACTGCTAATCTAAACAGTTAGCCAAAAGTCAGAGTGATGAATCCCTGGGAAGAAGTCAAGCAGAAGCACCTGTAACATCTCGGTCTGATCCGAGTATTATTTAAGAAAATAATAAACGGATCAGTCTAGCTATAAATATCAGATGACATGATATAACATAAAAGATATGGCATAAACATAAACATCCATAACGACATACCGCTATAAGTATGTAAATAATGATCAACAGAAGATCAATCAATAAGAGATAATCAATATCACAAGAATCTTCTCAAAGATTCGAAGGGGGCATCATACCCTAAACTTGTACTCATAACAAGTCAATGACACAAATTCCAGAAATCAACACGAGAAATCCAGAAATCATAAAAAGGGAAAGAGGCCTATCACATGACGGTCCGAAGACCATGGGGAGCTACCCCACATGTGTGAGTGGAATCACACAGAAGGAGGTCAAGACTAACCAAAAAGCAGAAAGGTATGTGTGAATGGAATCACACAAGTGGTGTCTAGTCTAACCTTGCAATGAAAGAGACATCGCGCAATTGCTAGTCTAATTCATAAAGCGATCATCAAGATCAACGAGAAGTGTCAATTACACTAAGCTAGTAAATATAGAAGTTTAGCCTCATGTCCCATAACCACTTGCTTAACTTAAATATTTACGAACAAACTGTAAATCTTCACTAATAAAATTGTCACAAGGGGTTCAATCGAACAAGTCCAAGAATTAACCGACGAAGTGAACGCAAGCGTTTCATACCACTTGTTTTACTAAGTCGTTTAATTAGATTTCTCATCCGAGTGAGGTAAAGGCTTGTATATACTAATAGATTGGAAAACGGTTTAAGAAAAGAGCTTTGTTATTGAAAATAGAGTTGAAATTGTTTGTTAAAAGAGTTTTGATATTTACTACTAGTATTGAAACCTTTATATTATAAAGTGACAAAACACATAAGCAAGTGTAGAAACAATCAGTCACAAAGATCGCATACGGAGATGCGAATAAAATCCAAGGAAATCAGCTCAATGTTTTTCATATAAGATCCCCTACGCAGAGTTATACGGGGTTCGACCTGCCCGGTCAGGTCGCGGGGGTCCAGGGGGCAGCGCCCCCGGCGGGGTGCGGGGCAGCGCCCCGTCACGGTACGACCTAAGTGAAGACAAGCGGCTTACGACCTAAAGCAAAATGAGGTCTAACGACCTAAAGAGTTCGCGGCCTAAGGGATACGACCTAAGTGGCGCGACCTAGTGGATGACAGGTCATACGACCTAAGGGTAAGGTCGGAGGCGACCTACGACTTAGTGGGGTCGAACGACTTAAGGACAGCCGACTTAACAAACAGGTCATACGACCTAAGGGTAAGGTCGGAGGCGACCTACGACTTAGTGGGGTCGAACGACTTAAGGACAACCGACTTAACAATTCGCGACTTAGAGAGGCTTAGGTCGGATACGACCTACGACCTAGTGGAGCATAGGTCGGAGACGACTTACGAGATAACACGCGAACGACTTACTGGAGCTTAGGTCGGAGACGACTTACGAGATAACACACGAACGACTTACTGGAGCTTAGGTCGGAGACGACTTACGAGATAACACACGAACGACTTACTGGAGCTTAGGTCGGAGACGACTTACGAGATAACACACGAACGACTTAACTCTTAACTCGCAGCCGACTTAGCACTCTAACTCGTGAACGACTCAACACAGGCGAACAGAAATACAAAGGCGGTGACTTTTCAACGCGCGCGACTTACGACTTAGGCTTAACTCGTGGACGACTTAGCGATGGCCAGAAACGACTTAACTCCGAGGCAGTGCGACCTAACTGCAGTTTTTTGTCAAAAACGCTAAAAATTGGAGTTTTTCGCCAATCCAATCCAAACCAAATGCAAATGCACATGCTAAAGTGATGGGGAATCATTCCCAACAGTCCAATATAGTTATAGGCTAGAATTGTGAGATAAAAATCTCACCTTTGCACTAAAATTTATGAAGATGAAGCTTGAAAGCAAGGAGAAGCAATCCAAAGCTTGAATCCAATATCTTCTACTTGAATTTGGAGTTGAATGATGGAGTTGCAATTGAATTTGAGCTTGGAGTTTTAATTTCCCATTCTCTTCACCATTAATGCTAAAGCTTGAGTTAGTTAGGAAATTTATGAAGAGTGAGGAGAAGAGGGTTGGAACTTGGGCTTAATAGGCTAAACTAACCCAAAGTCCAAAGCGGGAAAAGTTAGTGAAATTTCACTAACTCCAAACCTATCGATGTTTATACTTAAAAAGTTGTAAACGACATTTCGAACTCAATGGAAGTGGTCTCGAGTCCTAATTTGACCGTTTGCAAAAAGTAGTTTTTCGGACCAAAATCCGATTAACGATTTAATATTTAAATAAAAATATTTAAACGTAAACTCGATAAATATGCGGGTTGTTACACAATTCATCTTCAAATAACTCTTGTTTCAAAAAAATTCTATATTCAAAAATATTTTAAATAATATTATTTATTTCCCCATTATAGACTTTGAAACAATTTCAAAATTTCGAGGACTAGAATCAAAACCTCACACTTAAGATCTGTTTTTAATTTATAAGTCATGCTTATATAATTAAGCTCATATAATTTCACTTCCTTAACATTCCACCATGTGTTATCATTGTTTAATTTGTAATAAACATCCTTTATTAGGCCACAATAACCAATTTATGATAATTATCATATCTAGAAATCAAACACACCATATATTCCATCATAATTTACTGAAAAAAATATAATCAAGGTAACTTATTTTGTTTTAAAACACCTTGAAAAATACTTTCGATTTTTTTAAAATTTTAAATTCGGGTTTGAATCCATTTCTAGCTTAATTTACTTGTATAATTCATTCTTATCACATTTCTATTTGGTTATACATATATTACCACTAAGATTTTATAATCTGATTTGATTATAATAATTACAATCAATCGCCTTAATACACTATAATAATCTACAAAATTATTTCTTTTATATCAAAATATAATCTCATATAAAAATTATTTAAAAATCATTTTTTAAACCATTATATATGAAAATAACAGGTACGCCCTCATATATACTCTCCACTTATTCTAGGGTACTACTGACCCTATCTCTAATGAGTGATCCCCACCAAAGCCAAGGTTCTCACTTAACCTTCAGCTCTGATACCATGTTTAACGATTAGGCTATTTCCGAAAATCGACACTAATACGTTTAACGTTTAACTTGTCCTCAACTGCTTTCTATACAGCCTATAATACACAGCGGCATATAGTCAAATACGTGCAATACGTCTCTGCCATCCAGCTCGCCTCCTGACCTCCAAAAGCATTCTAACCTGAAATTATGTATTACTTGGTCTGACTCGAGCATTACAATAAAGTAACACCCGAGTCAGGCTGGAAACCAGCGTGAGTAAACACATTTAATTTGAAATACTAGAGTTATCAAAATCTTTGGAAACCAAGGTAACTCGTACAACACGATGAGTTTATCTCATTTATAACCAAACACTTTTTTGAAATCCATTAATACTGTAAAAATGAGTAGGTACAGGTTACTTATTTAAAATAGTCGAATTTGTAAATTATTCCAATTCTAACAAATAAAGCTCGAAAATCAACCCGTAAAGGTTCGTAATGATTATTAGATTGGAATGGTTTCGGGTAACATGGATATCCAATTCCGGTCTCTCCTAATTCAAGAAATAAATTTTTAAAAGGGAAATTTGTTTTATAATAAACAATTTATGTTTAAGGTGACCATATTCAATTATAGGGATTTATTTCAGACGTTTATTTTAATTAAAAACATATCAACATTTTAATCTAATTATTTTAATTTGTCTAGCCATATTTTGGCACAGACAAAAATAATTTGGAAATAAATATCCAATAGAATTAATGTGATAACCCGGATTTTTGGACATCGGTCAAGAGAATAATTAACTGATTTTATTTGGAAATTTAACTGTTAATTAAATTGAAAATTGCAAAATAAATAAGATAAGTATTTATTAATTTAAAATTATGGTAGTTATACTAAGGTTTAAATAAAGGAGTTTATTTTGATTTGTATAAAAGATATCAACATCGATTAATAAAAACAAATATTTAGTAGTTTAAATTATAATAGCCTAAAATAAGATTTAACAAGGGTTTAAATACACTTTCTTTTATGCTTGAAATTTTTGCACTTTGTATATATATAAAGGAAAGTTTTAAAACATAATATTTATTAATATAAATACATACAAAACACAAGAGACATTTAAATGTAAGTTTTAAAAATTTGAAAAATTTTCATTCTTGCATATTAACATTTGTAAGGAAATAATTTCATGTATTGACAAATGTAAGTAGTATTAACAAGTGGCTTATGTTTATTTTATTGGAAAATTTAAATTTATATAACAAAAGGAATGGGAGAAACCTGTTTTTCATTTTTTAGTTCAAAATCCCTCTATTCCCAAATTCTTTCTCCCTATAAACACAAAAAAATCAAGGCTAGAAAGAAAATAAAATCAATCTTCATCTCTTTTAACCTAATTCAAAGGGCAAGATCAACTCAGCAAGGATTTGAATTCAATTTATACATTAAGAAGATCAGATTCAAGATTCAAACCAATCATCAAAAAAAATCAAGTTTCAGATTTTATAAGTCCTGCTCTATTTAGAAAGAGGTGAGTAAAAATAATTATTTTTGTTCTAAATATGGATGCATGCTGAAATTTCTTTAAGTGAATTATGATTAGTGATTGCATCATTTGTTAAACAGAAATGCATGTGTATATATGTATGTAGATGTTTGTATGAATGTTTGGAAGTGATATAAACTTTGTTCTTTGTTTTACAGTTTTGTTCTCACCCTCAATCTTCTTAAGATTTGATATATAAAAACAAAGTTTGTTAGTAATAACAAAGTATAAGTTATAAAAAGTATTTCTAGGTAAGAATTTAAGTCAGCTTTAACAAAAGTAAAGAAGAACAGTGGCATTTAGATCATATCAAAATATGCAACTTTAATGATTTCTGAATTCAATTTCATATCCGACTTTGAATTTGAAATATAGGATTTTTAGAATTAAAATCAAGACTTTTATTTGTGTAATTCGAGAGGTAGTGTTTGATGAACATAATATGGATATTGAGCGAATTCTGGTGATCAAAGGCACTTGAGTGGTCGGGTTTCACGTAAGTGGTGGCTAGTGGGTCGATGGTGGTGGGAAAATGGTTGGGGAGGATTAACGGCGATGACAGTTCGACGAACTAGGGTTTAAGGATCTGGGTGGGTCTTCGTTGTTCTTGGGTTCGTCGCGACATCTAGGGTGTATCCGTCTGGGTGGGAGTAAGTGGAAAAGAAGAGTTCGACGTCGGCGAATCTCGGGTAAGGATGTCGGGCTTCCTGGTGATCGGCGGTAGTGTTGCGAGGAGGATTTAGATGATCTCTTAGGTTCCAGTTTTGGGTTGAATGGTTCGATTTCGAAATGGAGTTTCGAGTGTGGTATCAGGTTGATGGTCGAGGAAAGAAGGTCGTGGGTGATGTTGAGGATGGTCGGCGACCAAAGGCGATGATCGTCGGTGTCGTGCACGTGCATGGTGCACGTTTGTTTATCTGCTATTGTTCGCTAGATTTGGGAAGAGGGTTTCTCGAGTTGTTCACGTGGGTTGCTCGGGGAAGATTGTAGTTTGGCTCGGGTATTGATTCAAGCGTGCGTGTGTGTTTATGAGTATATTAGCGCTTAAATTTTATCCAGACTGAAGAAAAAAAAGAGGAAGAAATCTCGGGCAAGTCTCGAGTGGGTAACTGATTTAACCCGAAGTAGTTTAATTAAGTTTTTTAAAAAGCAAAGGTTTTGAAATTTAAATGAATTTAGTTTAAAACTTTCTTAAATAATTTTTTTTACAAATAATAAATGTTTTCTTTAACATTTTGATTTAGAAGTATATGATTTGTTTAACTTATATTTGTTAAGTAATTTTTAAGTTATTTATTTTTTAAAAAACATAATGTATAATTATGATTAAGTGTTGATTAAAAAGATAAGTGATTTTAAATTATGTGATTAGGTAACTAATAAAGGATATGATTTATCTTAAATTAATTAAGGTTTTGATAATTAATAAAGTAATTAAAGAGTGATTAATTAATTAGATAATTAGATATAATTAATCAATTGATTATAGATTAAGTAATTAAGTTGTAATTAAGCATTAATTAATTAAGTAATTAGAGATTTATCAGATGGTAGTTAAGGATTAATTAACTAGTAATTAAGAATTAATGTGATGACTCGATGTTACGACTTTCGAAAGTCGACATTTATACGTCCACTGTATCAAATGCCGCACAATCGAATGCCGGAAAACTGAACCGTTAGGTTTAAGAAGAAGAAGATAGAAGAAGAACAGAAACAATAACAGAATCTCACATTTCACAGCGGAACAACATATAATATATCAATGAATAATCTTTAAAACAGAATCGCTATATCAGTTGTTACATCGCATCACATTACATTATCAGAGTGTACAACAACAGCAGCAGAAGAAAATATAACATATACTAGTAATACGCTTCGCCATCCAGCAGAAACTACTGATCTCCACAGCAACTCCTGAATTCCAGAATGACCTGATAACCAGACTCTAGGCTGCCCGTGTGGAAAATTATAGGCACCCAGAGTTTAAGAAGGAAACAATAAACTCCAGGTTAGTCATGAGACTGGTGTGAGATCTTTAAAACAGTTATTCTCTACTAAAAGAAAAACAAAAGATTTTTGAAAGAAATCTGCAATGCTTTTTGGAAAATGAAACTACCATAAGGTCTCCCGCCGCACACACAATGCAAACGCAGAATCGGAGGAGATTTCTCCTTATGATAGTCAAATATGCTTGATATGAAAAATCATTTGACATTACTATTATTAGTGCATAGTGTGGAAAATATTTCGAAAGTATAATATAAATCTTAGCCAACATAGGCATTTCTCACTATGCCTACTATTGCTACCATCTAAACAGTGGTGACCACCATAAGTAAATGGCACGTAATACAGCTAAAACCGTACTGGATTCGTATTGGGAATTGGATTTCCAACAAATGGTCAAGCCAAAGAACTTCCCATTGCCACATGGGTACAACTCTTGATGGACGCCCCGAGAGCCTAACCGGATCTCTGCCAACACAAGGCCGGGTTACCTATGCAAAAATAGGTAACTACTACAAGAGTATGTCATCCCCCGGTTGTAACAACCTTTATCCGAGGATCCTCAACAACAACAATCACAAAGAAATATATATTTGCGATATTCACATAAGTTAAGTATCTGGGCTCCATACTATGATACCACTTCTATCCAGTAGGAAATGTACATACCATAAGGGGCGCTACCCCCTAAAACCTTGCCGCATCCTTCCTGTTTTGACCATTCCGTGGTGTGAGGTTCGATGAAGTCCCGTCCACAAAGCTGCGCTTTTCACAAAAGCCATGCTTCGATCAACAAATGATCAGCAACACTTCGTATGACACATTACCAAATTGGGAATGTATCACTAGTAACCATTGACTACATAACCTCTGAGCTCGTACGTCTCAGAGAAGTGTGTTAAGCTAAGAGAATAAACTCTCCGCCACCAACAGAAATGTATTTGATAGAAACCATCTTTACATCTCAAAGTGTAACGTCAGACACACATCCATACAAGTCCATTCCGGGGTCGAACGGAACCGAAGGCACTTCAAAAGAAGCCCTTGCAATTCGTATATTCACTAATCACGTCCGGAATTCCCATCACAAAGGGTGATAAAATCTCTATACCGGAGCAACCCAGTGCAGGGACATTCGATAGGTATCCTTTCGCTTTCAAAAATACCCGGTCTTCAACACCATCTTCAAGTGCAATCCCATTATCGTCGTATCGTTATTCGGAATGGGTTTTATGACACAAGGTCCTCTCCTGGCTAATCCGAATAACGAGCGCTTATTTTAAAAATAAGTGTTCATTCAGATTCAAACAAATCACAACAATTTCCCTTTGATCTTTTAACAAAAGATCCATCACAATCACAAAGGTTCGATGTGGGTTTCGAATATCCATTTGGAATTCGACTCCCGGTTGCATCGAAATTCAATTGCCGATTAAGGCCAATATTGATAGTCGGTTATTTAACTATCAATCATCATTCACAACGGTCACTGGATTTCAAATAATTCCCGTAATATATTTTTTCAATATATCTTCGCAAGATAAAATTTCACATTTCAATCCCTTGAAAAAATAAATTTCAAATCAATTTCCAAACATTTATTCATTTCCACTGAAAATCTGCCGATTTCAAATATTTTAAAATAATATAAAAATACTTATTCAAATTATACTTGGAAATATTTAAAATAAACTATTTTAGAATATTTGCTTTAAATATTAGTTATGAAAATATTATACTAATATCTCATACAAAATTCAAGTCCAAAAAAACTAATTTCAAAATAAAATTAGTAGATAGAGTATAAATATTTAAATACCTATTTTCTAAATCAAAAATCAATTTTTTTTTAAAAAAAATCCTTATATAATTAACTAGATAAAAATTTTACTTTAAAAATTTTCCAAAACTAATTTCTCCAACAATATTATTTTTTAGAACCAAATCTAAAAATTTTAAATTTTATTCAAAAGCTATTTTAAAAATATACTCGGCTTTCCAGGGAAGAATTTCTTTTCTATTACAAAATGGACCATTCCAATAAATTTATAAATCTTCTTGATTTATTTTAAATTTACATTACAATTTGTAAATTTCTTTCCATACTTTAAAAATAAACCAATATTTATATTTAAACAATTTCTCATTCTTTTATAAATTCCCATTGTGAATTTACATTCTAAATATCAACTAATATATGAATTTTAAATCGATTTCCATATAACACCTTCAAATCAAATCAAATCCCAATTTGATTCCAATTTATTTCAAACGCAAAATCAAATTCCAATTTGATTTCCCCAAATAAATTTTCCAATAACAAATCAATTTCAAATTGATTTCCAAGTTATTTCCAAAACACTAACCCAATTTCCAAATATCGATTCCTAAGGTTTATTTTAACTCCAAATTAATTCCCGAATCGATTTCGAAAATTAATTTCAACTCTAAATTAAATTCCAAATTTGATTTCTAAATTTATTTCATTTTGATATAAATTCTTTATCTCTTTAAATTATTTAAAATCTGTATCTTAATAAATTCTTCAACTATTTAACAACATTACTCGAAATTCCTTTATAAAACAAATATTTCCCATATTTTGGAATTTATTCTATAAGTTTCCAAAGATAAAACTTTATCTATTTAAATTTCCTTCTTTTAAAATTCACCCGAATCCTTTGAGTGGATTCATTATAAATTTTCTTTACCAAATTTCAAAATCAATTAACTATTTATTTCTGGTATCCTATGATACCAAGAATATTATTCGGCTATATTACAGCCTTTACGGTTTTAGTCACAAACATTCACATGAATTAGAAATAATCAACACACAACATAAGCAACAAACTAAACATTTGAGTAATCCAGTTGGATCCCTCTTACCTGTTTCCCTACATCCACAGATGTTAGCACACAATTAAATACCCATTCCACTTCAAGGTGGAATATCGTGGTATACGGCATTTATAAAATATTATCCGCTATTATGCGGCACAAATAGGGTCTCATCCGCTATATAATGCGGGAATTCAACAACTCCAAATACATATATAATACCAATTCCACTTAAAGGTGGAATATCGCGGTATATGGTTTTAATATAATAACCTCCGCTATTATACGGCGCATAGGGTCTAAACTAATATAACTAATAATAAATAAATTATCCAAACACACAATCAATCAATCAATTTTAATTTAACTATAACAATTCCACAACCAATAAATAACTGGAATTTTTGATTAAATTTTTTTTGAGTGAGGAGATCTCACATTAGCTTTGTATACAATCCTTTTTCCATTCCAGCTCATTTTCTCGAATTTCTTTGACCTTGTATAAATAATTATACAAATTTATTAATATTCGAAACAAATTGAACAATTCAATTTTCAATTTGGTAGTTTAATTATCCAATGATTTTTATTATTTTAATTAACTAATGATTTATTCAACTTTATTTCAACAAATTCCCTGGATTTTCTTCTTTTTCTCTAAATCAAATCTATTAATATTTAACAACTGTTTAAGTCTAATTCGTATAAACTTTCAAATATTTAAAATAAACTATTTTATTTTCGAATATATATATATAATGTATATTTATTCAAATTAAACTAAAATGACTCATTTATACCTAACTGACTGGCATTCAGTCCCTCCCTTGCCGTCGACGCTGCTTGCCGAATGTCGTCGCTTTCAATCTTTGCCTTCCAGTTGCAAAACGAGACTTGCAACCATCACTGCCCTTCCCACCGTGATGTTCATCCTTCCAACCTTCAATCCGCGGGCGCGCACGTGAGTATGCTTACAATTGAGTTCTGACACGTCGAGACGCACGACCCTAACCCTATACCAGCTCGTCGCTGCCCCTGCTGAGGAATCGCGCGTCGCCGACCCCCCATACCCACGCAATCGCCATCGACCCACGCATCGCGAGCACGCGCCGCCCCTTTCACCTGAAACTGCACCGCACTTCGACCCATTAGCTATGCCCAAATCTCACGCGTGAGCTACGTTTCCATTCCCAAACTTCACACACTCGCGATTGAGGAGCGAATATAATTCACCGTGATAATGAATTTGAAAGCCACCATTTATAAAATCGATTTCGTTCAGGTTTTTGTAATAACCCGGTATTTCATACCGATTAATTATTGTCTTTGCATGATTTCTATTCCTAGCTAATTGCTGTTTGGGATTTATAATTCAAGTTGAAATTCCTTTGATAAAATAAATTGGTTAAAGGTTAGTGGGCTTTAAAATCGTATTGGCGCATGTTTTCTCTATTGATGTTGTGACTATTAACAAACGCATGTGACCGTTCCCTTCTTATTTGAATTCGACCCGTTCCTTTATCATTTTCAATCGTTTGTAAACCTAAAATATAAAAAATCGAACGAAGAAAAATAAATGGCGGCCCCTCTTTTTCATTTTCGATCGAATCCTAAAGACAAAATGATGGAAAATAAATGGCTGCTCGATTTTTATTCGTCCCTCTTCTTCGTTCCTCTGTGAAACCATGGGCTCGCGAGAATCGAAGTCACCAACTACTGAAGCTCGATCGAATGAAGGCTTTGGCTTTGCTTTGGCGATCGATAATTTCCTTGCTTGAGTCTCGGCCGCTCCAAACAAAAGTGAGTAATTCTCACATCTAATTCACATCTCGAGTTAATTTAATGATCAAATTCTGTGATTTTGTTCGTATTCAATTATTTGAGTTGTCAATTTATTTTGCTTGCAGTTCGATTTAAGTTGTTTTGTGTTGATATTGATCTGTTTGATTTTCGTGGTTGTTACGACTTCTATATTGAACTGTTCGATCGTGTTCCTTGCTACCTTGGTCGTCACGATGTTGTTTTTCTGGTATTTGACCTGATTTTTTTGTTGACTTCGGTCTGACTTTGATTTTGAAGTTTCCTGTGGCATTTCTTAATCTTCGGCCTTGAACTTATTTATCAAATTCTTTGAAATTGTTATTGTCTTGATTATTTCGAAACTGCTACTAAATGCTTTTGGGCACTTAAACCTTCTCTGTGCACATATGTTTTACTGCCTTTGTTTAGGCGATAATTTTCACATGTTCGTAGTTGACTTCATTGTTGTTTGAATAGTTTATGCGCACTTGAATATGCACTGAAACCATGTGTGTACATACATCTATGTAGGTATATATATGTATTGTCCTTGTAGTCTTTATTCCACCTTGATCCATTGGTTGCTGTCATGACTTGATGTTGATTACTTCTTTCTCTTGCAGTTTTGTTTTTGCATGTTTACGACTTGGTTGAAGATTGTTGGTTCAGTTCATACTGTACTTCGAATCGTGTATGCTCCTGATTTGTATAAGACATTTCTATTTGTGTCTACACTGTGTATTCGAGTCTGATTCATGTAGTCTTGCATCCTGATTAAGGTATATTGTCACTGCACATCTGTATATGGCTGAAGCACTTTTGTACAGTCTGGTTGCTTCACCATTGATTAAGTCATGTGAATGTTTTTACTGTGTACATACTTGTATTCAGTTTTGTGGTTGTGTCTGCACATGTTTCACTGGCATTTGACTTGTAGTCTATAGTGTGCATTGCTGCTTGCTAATCATTGGCATGATTTGAAACTCACTTGACTTTGCACTTGACCATATACATGCTTATGATACTGGGTTGTATAGTTCCTAGTATCAAATTATGAACATGTCCATTTCAATGATGAGGCTGTCCAGTCAAACCTGACATTCGCATTGTACAGATTCATGTCGTATTTTCCCTGTAGCACACTTGAACTTTTATATGCAGTGCATTGATTGTCTGCACCCTATCTTATATCACTTGTGTCACTGGTGTATGTGAGTAAGTGGTTTGCTTTATTTATTGATTTGCTGTTGCACCTGCCACTGATCATATGTCAAGATCGCACATGTTGACGTCTTTGAGCTTCACTTTGATATCCTTGCTGACCACTTGATTTTTCCTGTAGCACTTCGGTTTCACTTGCCTATTGTTGCACTTGCATACTGCTGTCTCATATACTTGTGTTTGTTGTAGTTTTTGTATTGTTGAGTTTCCATATCTTGTGTATTGTTTTAAACTGCAGTTCTTTATTGAGACTATATTTGTACATGATTCAATTGGAACCTGCATTGTTTAACTGGTTAGTCTGTTCTTTGTTCCACCTGTTGACATGTTTTGTGTCATCTTGAAGTCTGATTCATTTCGTGTTTGTGATGAACTCTTTGGTTTGGTCTAGTTGTTGTTTCCTTGTATCCACACTTCAAGTTTTAGTCGTTGGATATTGTTTATGGGTTTGAATTTGGTCTTGGTTCCTGGTTTATGTGAGTCTGTTGAATTTCACTTTATTGCTGCCTGGTTGATGTGTATATATGGATACTTTGACTATAGCCTTCATATGTACATTGAGTTCAGGTAGTCCAGGTTACACATCATAATGATTGAGTTGCTGCCATTTGTTGTTGGCACTGATTTCATCATATGTGCATTTTGATTTGATCTGATGCTATTTATTTCTGACTCATTGAGCTTTTGTGTACATCAATACTGTAGTGGCAAGCAAGTGCACGCAAGCGTGAACTGCAGACACATGGTATTGAGTTTTTGGTACATCATCACTGTAGTGACGAGGCAGTGCACGCGTGCGTGTACTGCAGCCCTACTCGGATTAATATTTTAATTGATATTTCAATGGTTTGAACTGTTTTGTTTATTCAATTCAATATTCTGAATTGTATTCTGATTTGGTTTAATTTGCTGATTTGTTGTTTAACACTGTTACGTGTTATATTTATCATTATCCTATTTTTTATTTAAGGATCGGATAGACGATATTTATTATGACTGTCGTCTATTCATTATTTAATTATTATTGCTTCTGTGCAATAATAACTGAGTTTGAATTAGACTGACCCGCGTATTATTTTCTTTTGAATTTAATACTCGGGTCAGACCGAGTTATTTCAGGTCGTAGATATCTTGCTTTGGGTAGCTGTTTGAGCTATGAAGATTGTTCATATCTTTTGGGAGTTGTCGTGTCATAGCATAGGTTGATATGCATTCATGTATGTTAATCGATAATGTACTTGTATATGTAACTTCCGGGGTCGATAGTTGTAGTTGTATCATATGTACTACGTCAAATGTATTGTAACTGACATCAGTTATTGTATATATGAGACTTTTCCGTTTTATCTATGTTCCGCATTTATTTATATTATCTGTGTTATTATTATATCTACTGTCCTAAACTATTATGAACCATCGTAGTTCGTTTTATACTGGAATTGGTGTATGTCGATGGGAGTAAATAAATCAGAGATGAAAAATGAAAGAATATATGTATATATATACCACTCCTATCGAGATAACCAATACTAGTGTAAGGCTAACTACTGATGGCCGCTCCTCAACAGCCATATTCTCCGCGCTAGTTGACAACATTACACCGTAGTGTTCTTGGCTAGCGTGGGGGTAGAGGTGGGGCGTCACAGCTTGGTATCAGAGCCTGGGGTTTAGGACAAATATAAAACATAACTCCGATGGAACATGTGTTACAACTATTTGTCGATGTTTTATCTCTCGTCTTTGCCTATGATTATCTTTGCTTGTTTGGTATGAATTCCTAACGCTTATTTATGCGCGTTTGATTTTGATTTCGTGAAAGTATTTTGGCTTCAGCCTCCGTTTGCTTTGCGAACTCAAGTTGAGTTTTTGATGATGAGGATTTTGTTCTTGTGTTTTCGGCTTTGAATTGATTTAGCCGATGTTGATTTTGTTCGAATCTCAGCGATTTTGAACTTGATATTTTGTGTTTTCCTTTGCTTGATTTCCATTCGACTTCGGCCACTTTGTTTTCGTGAAATTGCTAGTTTCTTGATTTCCAAGACTCTGACTTTGTTTGCCGTTGAATTATTTGATGAGGATGTTGATTCGTTTTGTACTCGACTGTGGCCAATAATTGTTGACTACGGCATTGACTTGATTTTTATTCTTGTTGAAGTCATTTATGCGTTTATGCTCGTTTTGCTTTGTTTTTCCAATTGTTAATTGATTCTTCTTCTCCGTTTAGTTGTTATCACCTTTGTCGACTTTGATAACTTCTATTTCTGGAATTTTTGAGTATTTCTACTTTGATGGATTTGGAATCAAATTCTTTGGATTTTATTCACGTCTTCGAATGTGAATTTTAGTTAATTTATTTAGTTTCCAAATTTAATCGATTCTTGTTAATTCCCCGATCTGTTGCTATCATTTATTAGCAACTTTGATGACATTTTGTTTGGGATTTTTGTGAACATACTTTTGGTGGATTCGGTATCAATTTCTTTGGATTCTATTCACATCTTTGTATGTGAATTCTTGTGATTGATTGTTCCTACAATCATTTTTGTGATTTGTCACTTTAAAAATATAAAGGTTTTCTATACTAGTAGTAAATATCAAAACCCTTTTCTCCAAACGATTTCAAAACTATTTTACTACAAAGCTCTTTTCCTAAATCGTTTTCCAATCTACTAGT
The DNA here is from genome assembly GCA_030765085.1 of Allium cepa. Classification (NCBI taxonomy): domain Eukaryota; kingdom Viridiplantae; phylum Streptophyta; class Magnoliopsida; order Asparagales; family Amaryllidaceae; genus Allium; species Allium cepa. The sequence continues at coordinate 726,167,348 of CM060938.1, read as the reverse complement.
ATATACAAACCTTTAGCTCACTCGTATGAGAAATCTAATTAAACAACTTAGTAAAACGAGTGGTATGAAATGCTTGCGTTTACTTAGCCGGTTAATTCTTGGACTTATTCGATTGAATCTTTTGTGACAATTTTCTAGTGAAGATCTATAGTTTGTTCGTAAATATTTGAGTTAAGCAAGTGGTTATGGGACATGAAGCTAAACTTTTATATTTACTAGCTTAGTGTAATTGATACTTCTCGTTGATCATAACGACCATTTTTGTGATTTAGACTAGCAACTGTGCGATGTCTCTTTTTTTGCGAGGGAGACTAGACCCCGCTCTTGTGATGTTTCGCCATCACATATGTGGGGTAGCGCCCCACGGTCTTCGGACCATTCGTGTGTCAAAATTTAATGGTTGGCCACCATGAGATAGCGTCTCGTTTTGTGATACCGGTAGGTGAGTTTTCATGCTCCCATTTTGTGATAAGCCTTCCCCTTTTTATGATTTAGACTAGCAATTGTGCGACGTCTCTTTGTTTGCAAGGTTAGGCTAGACACCATTTGTGTGATTCCACCCACACATACCTTTTTGCTTTTTGGTTAGCCTAGACACCATTTGTGTGATTCCGCTCACACATACCTTTTTATTTGCGAGGTTAGGCTAGACACCATTTGTGTGATTCCGCTCACACATACCTTTTTGCTTTTTAGTTAGCCTAGACACCATTTGTGTGATTCCGCTCACACATACCTTTTTGGTTTGCGAGGTTAGGCTAGACACCATTTGTGTGATTCCACTCACACATACCTTTTTGCTTTTTGGTTAGCCTAGACACCATTTGTGTGATTCCGCTCACAAATACCTATTTATTTGCGAGGTTAGGCTAGACACCATTTGTGTGATTCCACTCACACATACCTTTTTGCTTTTTGGTTAGCCTAGACCTCATCTGGGTGATTCCGACTCACCCATATAGGGTAGCTCCCCATGGTCTTCGGACCGTCATGTGATAGGCCTCTTTCCCTCTTTGTGTTTTCTGGATTTCTTGTGTAGATTTCTAGGATTTGTGTTTATGGATTTCTTGTGATGATTTCTAGAACTGGTGCTTCACCAATTTTCGTGATTTCTATTGATAAGTTTTATCAATTTTTGTGCATTGGTGAATTAGTGTGTCATTGACTTGTTATGAATACAAGTTTAGGGTATGATATCCCTTTCTATCTTTGAGAAGATTCTTGTGACATTTTTGATGAATGAAAATTCATTGGTATTATATTTTGATGCCAATTATTTTGATGAGATTTTGACGTATTAACATCAATAACTATCAATCTCAAAATTGATTTTCAAGCAGTTATCCCGCGATGCTTATTTTGTTGTCCGTTTTTACGGTATTTTGAGAAGTGCAATTTCCTTGTCGAAGTTGCTAGTGATGTTGCTGTTTTAATCACGTGTTTTAAAAAAAATTGTTTCAAAAAAAATTGTTTCCAAAATTTTTACGGTTTACGCTTTCAAAAGAATGAGGAAGCGAATTTAACTTTTCAGTAAAATCGAGGACTATGACCCCTTTCTTTTGCTGATTCGCTTAATTCCGGACTTGTTTGTTTGAAAATGTAAATTATTATTTTTATAAAATAAATAAAAATTGTTTTCAGAAGTTTTGCACTTTGCGCTTTCAAAAGAATGAGGAAGCGATTTAAACGTTTCAGAAAAAATCGAGGACTATGACCCCTTTCTTTTACTGGTTCGCTTAATTCCGGACTTGTCCGTTTGAGAATGTGAAATGTTAATTTTAGAATACATAATTTTGCACTTTCAAGGAAACGATGAAGTGAATTAAACGATTTAGTAAAACTCGTGGTTATGGGACATGTGCGTTTTCTATTTCGGTTAATCCCGGACTCGTTAATTGAAATATTATTTCGGATTATCGTTTTTTGATAATCGGATATTTGTGGTTTCTGATTATCGTTTTTGATAATCAGATATTTGTTGTTTCTGATTATCGCTTGTGATAATTAGATATTTGAGATTTAATTATCGTTTGTGATAATTAAATATTTACGATTTAAGATTTGATTATTAATTGTGATAATTAAATATTCGTTGATTTGTGATTTACGATTATCGTTTTTGATAATCAGATATTTGTTGTTTCTGATTATCGCTTGTGATAATTAGATATTTGAGATTTAATTATCGTTTGTGATAATTAAATATTTGTGATTTAAGATTTGATTATCGTTTTGATAATTGAATATTTGTTGATTTGAAATTTGATTACCGTTGTGGTAATTCCTGATTATCGTTTTTGATAATTAGATTTTGCTGTTTTCTAATTATCGTATCGGTAATTAGATATTGCTGTTTTGTGATTTCTGTATTCAGATTATCTATTTGATAATTAAATTTTGTAGAGAATTTGTGAATTTCTTTTATGAAATTAAAAGATTTCTTTGGTGGTTATATTGTACTACGCCGGTGTACCGGCTCAATTTTCTGCTATTCATGACGTTTTCCACGTCTTCCAATTACGGAAATGCCTTAAGGATTTCCGATTTTTATTCTTGAGCAACCTTTTATTCACATCATTGCTTCGGGGGTGTAACACCTTCGAAATAAAGATGTTGTTCTTGCGGAAGTTCAATGGTTCTCAAATCCTAAGGATTGCACTTAGGAATCCTGAGAATTCATCGAGCAAACACGTTCAGGCTTACTCTTTCATGCTCTATATGGTGTACTTCCTATTTCAAATTTCTTCATTTTTTGATGATATGCTTTTATGGTTGTTACCTTTTGTCCATTTATTCCTTATGATTGCGAGGACGCAATTTCTTTAAGGAGGGAAGTCTGTAACAACCCAGTATTTCGTACCGATTAATTATTGTCTTTGCACGATTTCTTTTCCTAGCTAATTGTTGTTTGGGATTTTTAATTCAAGTTGAAATTCCTTTGATAAAATAAATTGGTTAAAGGTTAGTGGGCTTTAAAATCGTATTGGCCTATGTTTTCTCTGTTGATGCCATGACTATTAACAAAGGCATGTGACTGTTCCCTTCTTATTTGAATTCGACCCGTTCCTTTATCATTTTCAATCGTTTGTAAACCTAAAATAAAAAAAATCGAACAAAGAAAAATAAATGGCGGTCCCCCCTTTTCATTTTCGATCGAAACCTAAAAACAAAATGATGGAAAATAAATGGCTGCTCGATTTTTATTCATCCCTCTTCTTCGTTCCTCTGTAAAAACTTGGGCTCGCGAGAATCGAAGTCACCAACTACTGAAGCTCGATCGAGTGAAGGCTTTGGCTTTGCTTTGGCGATCGATACCTTCTCCTTGCTTGAGTCTCGGCCGCTCCGAACAAAAGTGAGTAATTCTCACATCTAATTCACATCTCGAGTTAATTTAATGATCGAATTCTGTGATTTCGTTCATATTCAATTGTTTGAGTTGTCGATTTATTTTGCTTGCAGTTCGATTTAAGTTATTTTGTGTTGATTTTGATCTGTTTGATTTTCGTGGTTGTCACGACTTCTATATTGAACTGTTCGATCGTGTTCCTTGCTACCTTGGTCATCACGATGTTGTTTTTCTGGTATTTAACCTGATTTTTTTGTTGACTTCGGTCTGACTTTGATTTTGAAGTTTCCTATGGCATTTCTTAATCTTAAGCCTTGAACTTATTTATCAAATTCTTTGAAATTGTTGTTGTCTTGATTATTTTGAAACTGCTACTAAATGCTTTTGGGCACTTAAACCTTCTCTGTGCATATCTGTTTTACTGCCTTTGTTTAGGCGATAATTTTCGCTTGTTCGTAGTTGACTTCATTGTTATTTGAACAGTTTATGCACACTTGAATATGCACTGAAACCATGTGTGTACATACATCTATGTAGGTATATATATGTATTGTCCTTGTAGTCTTTATTCCACCTCGATCCATTGGTTGTTGTCATGACTTGATGTTGATTATTCTTTCTCTTGCAGTTTTGTTTTTGCATGTTTACGACTTGGTTGAAGATTGTTGGTTCAGTTCATACTGTTCTTCGACTCGTGTATGCTTCTGATTTGTATAAGACATTTCTATTTGTGTCTGCACTGTGTATTCGAGTTTGATTCATGTAGTATTGCATCTTGATTCAGGTATATTGTCACTGCACACCTGTATATTGCTGAAGCACTTTTGTACAGTCTGGTTGCTTCACCATTGATTAAGTCATGTGAATGTTTTTACTGTGTACATACTTGTATTAAGTTTTGTGGTTGTGTCTGCACATGTTTCACGAGCATTTGACTTGTAGTCTATAGTGTGCATTGCTGCTTGCTGATCACTGGCATGATTTGAAACTCACTTGAATTTGCACTTGACCATATACATGCTTATGATTCTGGGTTGTATAGTTCCTGGTATCAAATTATAAACATGTCCATTTCAATGATGAGGCTGTCCAGTCAAACCTGACATTCGCATTGTACAGATTCATGTCGTAATTTCCCTGTAGCACACTTGAACTTGTATATGCAGTGTATTGATTGTCTGCATCCTATCTTGTATCACTTGTGTCACTGGTGTATGTGAGTAAGTGGTTTGCTTTATTTATTGATTTTCTGTTGCAGTTGCCACTTTAACTGCTTGCCACTGATCATATGTCAAGGTCGTACATGTTGACGTCTTTGAGCTTCACTTTGATATCCTTGCTGACCACTTGATTTTTCCTAGAGCACTTCGGTTTCACTTGCCTATTGTTGCACTTGCATACTGCTGTCTCATATACTTGTGTTTGTTGTAGTTTTTGTATTGTTGAGTTTCCATATCTTGTGTATTGTTTTAAACTGCAGTTCTTTATTGAGACTATATTTGTACATGATTCAATTGGAACCTGCATTGTTTAACTGGTTAGTCTATTCTTTGTTCCACCTGTTGGCATGTTTTGTGTCATCTTGAAGTCTGATTCATTTCATGTTTGTGATGAACTCTTTGGTTTGGTCTAGTTGTTGTTTCCTTGTATCCGCACTTCAAGTTTTAGTCGTTGGATATTATTTATGGGTTTGAATTTGGTCTTGATTCCTGGTTTATGTGAGTCTGTTGAATTTCACTTTATTGATGCCTGGTTGACGCGTATATATGTATACTTTGACTATTGCATTCAGATGTACATTGAGTTCAGGTAGTCCAGGTTACACATCATAATGATTGAGTTGCTGCCATTTGTTGTTGGCACCGATTTCATCATATGTGCATTTTGATTTGATTTGATGCTATTTATTTCTGACTCATTGAGCATTTGTGTACATCATCACTGTAGTGGCAAGGCAGTGCACGCAAGCGTGAACTGCAGCCACACGGTATTGAGTTTTGGTACATCATCACTGTAGTGGCGAGGCAGTGCACGCGTGCGTGTACTGCAGCCCTACTCGGATTAATATTTTAATTGATATTTCAATGGTTTGAACTGTTTTGTTTATTCAATTCAATATTCTGAATTGTATTCTGATTTGGTTTAATTTGCTAATTTGTTGTTTAACAGTGTTACGTGTTATATTTATCGTTATCCGATTTCTTTATTTAAGGATCGGATAGACGAGATTTATTATGACTGTCGTCTATTCATTATTTAATTATTATTGCTTCTGTGCACTAATAACTGAGTTCGAATTAGACTGACCCGCGTATTATTTTCTTTTGAATTTAATATACGGGTCAGACCGAGTTATTTCAGGTCGTAGATATCTTGCTTTGGGTAGCTGTTTGAGCTATGAAGACTGTTCATATCTTTTGGGAGTTGTCGTGTCATAGCATAGGTTAATATGTATTCATGTATGTTAGTCGATAATGTACTTGTATATGTAACTTCCTTGGTCGACAGTTTTAGTTGTATCATATGTACTACGTCAAATGTATTGTAACTGACATCAGTTATTGTATATATGAGACTTTTCCATTTTATCTGTGTTCCGCATTTATTTATATTATCTGTGTTATTATTATATCTACTGTCCTAAACTATTATGAACCATCGTAGTTCGTTTTATACTGGAATCGGGGTATGTCGATGGGAGTAAGTAAATCAGAGATGAAAAATGAAAGAATATATATATATATACCACTCCTATCGAGATAACCAATACTAGTGTAAGGCCTAACTACTGATGGCCGCTCCTCAACAGCCTTATTCTCCGCGCTAGTTGACAGCATTACACCGTAGTTTTCTTTGCTAGCGTGGGTATAGAGGTGGGCCGTCACAGTTTTTTTCTTTTTTTTATTTCTTATGAAAGCAGGCGGCCATTGTTTTGATGCTCCTGCGTTTTTATTTTGAACGAAAATGATTGTCGTTCGTTTATTTTTTTTCTATTTGAACAAGATAATCACCACACATTTTTTTTCAGAGGACGCGTGTGAATCTGAAGGACAAGTGTTAGATTAGGGGGAAGCACATATAAAAAAATTATGAGAAAACCTTATTAATTACATATATAAAATTTTCCTTTAAATATAAATTTAAATTTAAATTGCTTCGATAAACGCAACTCAAAATCTCGATATCCAATCCAGACATACCGCCAGGCGTTTGTAATGTTATAGCCATATTCCGAACGTAATGGAAAAGGTTCCGAGTCCAAATTCGATCGTATGGAGAAGATAGCTTTTTGAACGAGTTATTAAATTAAACTTCGATATAAATTTCAACGCGTTTGCTTATCGTACCGCCAAACGACAACTCCGAATGCTACGAAAATTGAATTCCGACAATAATAAAATATTACGGATCCAATGGAACTAGTTTCGTCAAATTCCGAGACTGTGCCTCGGAAGGCTATTTTTAAATACCGATTTAAACAATAAAATTCCAAAACTGAACAAAACAGTTTTAAATTCAATTCTGAAGCTTCTATTAACCTCAGTATTATCGATCCAAATTTTCTAAGCTATTAAATTATTTTTAACAGGCTCAAAATTGAAGATTTACAATTTTACCTAAATTTCTATAATTGAATTATATAATCAAATTGCTAAATTCATTGTAAAATTGAAACTCAAGCTTAAATTAACGATTCAGATATTTGAAATCGATTAAATATTTCAATTTCAAACGTTCAAATTTCTGGGTCATCACATCCTTCCCCCAAAAAAGATTTTCGTCCCGAAATTACTAGTTAAGAAGAATGGACTTAACCCGTTTATCACTTTTCCAATTCAAATAGTTTTATCAATTTATCAACCCAAATCTTTTTATTAAAGATTCATTTCAACTAACTTTCCAAGTTCACTTATAAGTTCCAAACAATATTGTTTACTTCCTAATCCAAATTTAGATTTGAATTCAAATTTCAAACTTTCAAATTTTTCTCAAAAATTTTCTAACACCCTAAATTTTCGAGAAATTTCGCCAGCGTCTCCTTTGTACGGAGGAGCTTTTGCAATGTGACAAAAGATATAAATATATATACATCGACCCACCCGGTCGGAAAAGCAAAAACATTTCATATTTCCTATTTTTATTGCATAGGCGTACTTTATTTAGCATTTTTTAAGCAAAGCCATTTATTATTAGCATTTTAGCACGACCAAATCCAGCCAAACGGCCCTCATGTACCTGTATTTACTCAATTTAAACACATAAGTGATATATATAAGAAATTTATTCACACTTCACTTATTTCCAATAGTAAACACATAGTTTCCACAAGCAATACATTCAAAATAGTTCCCATAAGCAGTTTATATGGTTCCGATACAAATTTAGTTGCTTATAATCAATTCACATACTATTTCTATTCAATTCAAGTGATTTACAACACACTTTCTTTCATCCAATTTATTTTTTAAGCGAAATGAACTCATATCTACTTTAATTGAATCAAAAATCAATTTGATTTGCTTTTACTAACTCTTAGAATTTTATACATACTCGTTTGTGTCAAACAACAACCATTTCTATGCAAATTTCAATGATATTCACTTAATGGAATATCCAATCTAGTTTATAACTAATTTAAATTGATACAAACTCAATTTACTCTTTATTTTATTTCATTTCCCATTAATTCTATTCAATTCATTTTGCATTCCATATTCACATTCATTTTAATTAAAACCATTTCACAATTTCCAGTTTATCCTCCATTTAATAATTTAGAATATTTTCCAACTCTAAATTTTACTTAAGAATTTTACCATTTATTTCTTAAGTTCAAGGTAATTATTCTATATACTTCTTATATTTAATCTGGATTCCAAATTCCATATGAATTCGTTTTATCTTTTATTCATGAATACTGAATTCAATTCATTTTGAAACATATTTAAATTTTTCCTTCTTTTAATTAGTTCCACTAACTAATTTTAATTCCTTTATTAACATTTATCTCCATTTGATCCAATATTTACTTAAGTTATTTCGAATTCAAAATTCAAATTTATTTTCCCTGTTAATAATTTCCAATTTTTTAAACCCTTGATTTGATTTTCATTTGTCAAATTCACTCCATCTACTAATTTAATTAAATTATTTTTATCCGCTTATCCATTTTTAATTTCAAATTTCCATTCTCAATCCATCTCGAATTTATTTTATCAATAACAAGGAAATTTTGAATTTATTTCTACTCATTTATACATTCACATTACCAATTTCATTTCATTAATGAATTTTATTCCAAATTATAAATTACATTTAAAATTTACAGTTACAAATCTCATTTTATTTTTAGTTTCTTAGCTTTTGGTTTTGATTTCAATTTCTCATACAACGATGATAATAATCTAATATTATTGCTTCCTAATAACCAAGCAACCATATATTATAATAATTCACAGAAAATTTATTTCTTTTATATACGAAAACAGTTTTGGGTAAAATTATTTCATTTACCCTATTTTAAAACAATACTGTGTCGGTTTGTCTTGTTTAAGAGTTTAGAAACCCCTATCGATAACAGTTGGTCAGACTGCACCGACCAGAATCTATAAACAATCAATCGATAAGTCAACACAATATAAAACAATTTTATATTCATTAACAAATACGGGCTCATATCTATTATTACACTCAAACTCATTCTAGAGTACTATTGACTCTATCTCTAATGAGTAACACCCAACAGAGCCAAGGTTGTCGCTTAACCAATTGCTCTGATACCACATTGTAACGACCCGATTTTACGACTTTCGAAAGTCGACAATTATACGTCCACTGTATCAAATGCCGCGCAATCGAATGCCGAAAAACTGACCCGTTAGGGTTTAAGAAGAAGAAGATAGAAGAAGAACAGAAACAATAACAGAATCTCACATTTCGCAGTGGAACAACATATAATATATCAATGAATAATCTTTAAAACAGAATCACTATATCAGTTATTACATCACATTACATTATCAGAGTGTACAACAACAACAGTAGAAGAAAATATAACATATACTAGTAATACGCTTCGCCATCCAACAGAAATTACTGATCTCCACAGCAACTCTTGAATTCCAGAATAACCTGATAACCTGACTCTAGGCTGCCCGTGTGGAAATTTATGGGCACCTAGAGTTCAAGAATGGAACAATAAACTAGTGTGAGAGCTTAAAAACAGTTATTCTCTACTAAAAGAAAAACAAAAGATTTTTGAAAGAAATCCGCAATGCTTTTTGGAAAATGAAACTACCATAAGGCCTCCCACCGCACACACAATGCAAACGCAGAATTGGAGGAGATTTCTCCTTATGGTAGTCAAATATGCTTGATACGCAAAATCATTTGATATTATTATTATTAGTGCATAGTGTGGAAAATATTTCGAAAGTATAATATAAATCTTAGCCAACATAGGCATTTCGCACTATGCCTACTATAGCTACCATCTAAACAGTGGTGACCACCATAAGTAAATGGCAGGTAATACAACTAAAACCGTACTGGATTCGTATTGGGAATTGGATTTCCAACAAATGGTCTGACCAAGGAACTTCCCATTGCCACATGGGCACGCCTCTGGAAGGACGCCCCAAGATCTTAACTGGATCTCTGCCAACACAAGGCCGGGTTACCTCTACAAAAATAGGTAACTACTACACGAGTATGCCATCCCCCGGTTGTAACAACCTTTATCCCTGGATCCTCAACAACAACAATCACAAAGAAATATATATTTGCGATATTCACATAAGTTAAGTATCTAGGCTCCATACCATGATACCACTTCTATCCAGAAGGAAATGTGCATAGCCAAAGGGGCGCTACCCCCTAAAACCTTGCCACATCCTTCCTGTTTTAACCATTCCGGGGTGTGAGGTTCGACGAAGTCTCATCCACAAAGCTACGCTTTTCACAAAAGCCATGCTTCGATCAACAAATGATCAGCAACACTTCGTATGCCACATTACCAAATTGGGAATGTATCACTAGTAACCATCAACTACATAACCTCTGAGCTCGTACGTCACAGAGAAGGATGTTAAGCTAAGAGAATAAATTCTCCGCCACCAACAGAAATGTATTTGATAGAAACCAGCTTTACATCTCAAAGTGTAATGTTAGACACACATCCATACAAGTCCATTCCGTGGTCAAACGGAACCGAAGGCACTTCAAAGGAAGCCCTTGCAATCCGGATATTCACTAATCACGTCCGGAATTCCCATCACAAAGGGTGATAAAATCTCTATACCGGAGAAACCCGGTGCAGAGACATTCGACAGGTATCCTTTCGCTTTCGAAAATACCCGGTCTTCAACACCATCTTCAAGTGCAATCCCATTATCGTTGTATCGTTATTCGAAATGGGTTTTATGACACAAGGTCCTCTCCCGGCTAATCCGAATAATGAGTGCTTATTTTAAAAATAATTGTTCCTTCAGATTCAAACAAATCACAACGATTTCCCTTTTGTCTTTAAACAAAAGATCCATCACAATCACAAAGGTTCGATGTGGGTTTCGAATATCCATTTGGAATTCGAATCCCGGTTGCATCGAAATTCAATTGCCGATTAAGGCCAATATTGATGTCGGCTATTTAACTATAAATAATCATTCACAACAGTCACTGGATTTCAAATAATTCCCCCAATTATTTTTTTAAATATATCTTCGTAAGATAAAATTTCACATTTCAATCCCTTGAAAAAATAAATTTCAAATCAATTTCCAAACATTTATTCATTTCCACTGAAAATCTGCCGATTTCAAATATTTTAAAATAATATAAAAATACTTATTCAAAATATACTTGGAAATACTTCAAATAAACTATTTTAGAATATTTGCTTTAAATATTAGTTATGAAAATATTATACTAATATCTCATACAAAATTCAGGTCCAAAAAAACTAATTTTAAAATAAAATTAGTAGATAGAGTATAAATATTTAAATACCTATTTTCTAAATCAAAAATCAATTTAATTTTTTTTTAAAATCCTTATATAATTAATTAAATAATTTTTTTACTTTAAACAATTTCCAAAACTAATTTCTCCAACAATATTATTTTAGAGCCAAATCTAAAACTTTTTAATTTTATTCAAAAGCTATTTTAAAAATATACTCGGCTTTCTAGGGAAGAATTTCTTTTCTATTACAAAATGGACCATTCCAATAAATTTATAAATCTTCTTGATTTATTTTAAATTTAAATTACAATTTTAAATTCCTTTCCACACTTTAAAAATAAACAAATATTTATTTTTAAACAACTTCTCTTTCTTTTATAAATTCCCATTGTGAATTTACATTCTAAATATCAACTGATATATGAATTTTAGATCGATTTCCATATAACACCTTCAATCAGATCAAATCCCAATTTGATTTCCAATATATTGCAAACGCAAAATCAATTTCCAATTTGATTTCCCCAAATAAATTTTCCAACAACAGATCAATTTCAAATTGATTTCCAAGTTATTTCCAAAAAACTAACCAAATTTCCAAATATCGATTCCTAAGGTTTATTTTAACTCCAAATTAATTCCCGAATCGATTTCTAAAATTAATTTCAACTCTAAATTAAATTCCAAATTTAATTTCTAAATTTATTTCCTTTTGATATAAATTCTTTATTTCTTTAAATTATTCAAATTCTGTATCTTAAATAAATTCTTCAACTATTTAACAACATTTTTCGAAATTCCTTTATAAAAATTATATTCCCCATATTTTGGAATTTATGCTATAAGTTTCCAAAGATAAAGTTAACTTTATCTATTTAAATTTCCTTCTTTGAAAATTCACCCGATTCCTTTGAGTGGATTCATTATAAATTTTCTATCCAAATTTCAAAATCAATTAACTATCTATTTCTGGTATCCTATGATACCAAGAATATTATTCGGCTGTATTACAACCTTTACGGTTTCAATCACAAACATTCACACGAATTAGAAATAATCAACACACAACATAAGCAACAAATTAAACATTTGAGGAATCCAGTTGGATCCCTCCAACCTGTTTCCCTACATCCACAGACGTTAGCACACAATTAAATACCCATTCCACTTCAAGATGTAATATCGCGGTATATGGGATTTATAAAATATTATCCGCTATTATGCGGTGCAAATAGTGTCTCGTCCGCTATATAGTGCGGGAAATCAACAACTCCAAATACATATATAATACCAATTCCACTTCAAGGTGGAATATCGCGGTATATGGTTTAAATATAATAACCTCCGCTATTGTGTGGCGCATATGGTCTAAACTAATGAACTAATAATAAATAAATTATCCAAACACACAATCAATCAATTAATTTTAATTTAACTATCACAATTCCACAACCAATAAATAACTGGAATTTTCGATTGAAATTTTTTTGACTGAGAAGATCTCACCTTTGCTTTGCATACAATCCTTTTTCCATTCCAACTCATTTTCTCGAACTTCTTTGACCTTGTATAAATAATTATACAAATTTATTAATATTCGAAACAAATTGAACAATTCAATTTTCAATTTGGTAGTTTAATTATCCAATGATTTTTATTAATTTAATTAACTAATGATTTATTCAAAATAACTTTATTTCAACAAATTCCCAAGAATTTCTTCTTTTTCTCAAAATCATATCTATTAATATTTAACAACTGTTTAAATCTAATTCGTATAAACTTTCAATTATTTAAAAGAAACTATTTTATTTTCGAATATATATATATATGTATATTTATTCAAATTAAACTAAAATGAATCATTTATACCTTACTGACTGGCATTCAATCCCTCCCTTGCCGTCGACACTGCTTGTCGAATGTCGTCTCTTTCAATCTTTGCCTTCCAGTTGCGAAACGAGACTTGCAACCATCACTGCTCTTCCCACCGTGATGTTCATCACTCCACCCTTCAATCCGCGTGCCCACGAGAGTATGCTTACAACCGAGTTCTGACACGTCGAGACGCACGGCCCTAACCATATACCGACTCGTCGCTGCCTCTGCTGAGGAATCGCGCATCGTTGCCGACCCCCCCATACCCACGCAATTGCCATCGACACACGCATCGCGAGCACGCGCCGCCCCTTTCACCTGAAACTGCACCGCAATTTGACCAATTAGCTATGCCTAAATCTCACGCGCGAGCTACGGTTCCATTCCCAAACTTCACAGACTCGCGAGTGAGGAGCGAATGTAATTCGCCGTGATAATGAATTCGAGAGCCACCATTTATAAAATTGATTTCGTTTAGGTTTTTTTTATTTCTTCTGAAAGCAAGCGGCCATTGTTTTGATGCTTCTGCGTTTTTATTTTGAACGAAAATGATTGTCGTTCGTTTATTTTTTTCTATTTGAACAAGACAATCACCACACATTTTTTTCCAGAGGACGCATGTGAATCTGAAAGACAAGTGTTAGATTAGGGGGGAGCACGTATAAAAATTTTATGAGAAAACATTATTACTTACATATATGACATTTTCCTTTAAATTCAAATTTAAATTTAAATTTAAATTACTTCGATAAACGCAACTCAAAATCTAGATATCCAATCGAGACATACCCCCAGGCATTTATAATGTTATACCCCTATTTCGAACGTAATGGAAAAGGTTTCGAGTCAAAATTCGATCGTATGGAGAAGACAGATTTTTGAACGAGTTATTAAATTAAATTTCGATATAAATTTCAACGCGTTTGCTTATCGTACGGCCAAACCTCCAAATGTAATGAAAATTGAAATCCAATAATAATACAATATTACGGATCCAATGGAACTGGTTTCGTCGAATTCCGAGACTGTGCCTCGGAAGGCTATTTTTAATTATCGATTTAAACAATAAAATTCCAAAACTGAACAAAACAGTTTTAAATTCAATTCTGAAGCTTCTATTAACCTCAGTATTATCGATCTAAATTTTCTAAGCTATTAAATTATTTTTAACAGGCTCAAAATTGAAGATTTACAATTTTACCTAAATTTCTATAATTGAATTATATAATCAAATTGCTAAATTCATTGTAAAATTGAAACTCAAGCTTAAATTAACGATTCAGATATTTGAAATCAATTAAATATTTCAATTTCAAACGTTCAAATTTTTGGATCGTCACAATTAAGTAATTTGTAATTAAGTTTTATTAATTAATAATTAAGGTTTATTAATTAATGATTGAGAGATATTTAATTACTGAATTAGATTAATTTAGGTTAATTAATGAATGTGATTAATTTAAAGATTACTTGTTAAATGTAATTAATTAAAAGAATAATTAATTACAAGAAGTGATTAGAGGATCACTAATGAATGTCATTAATTAATTAAAGATTAATTATTGTGAATGGTTAAGGCTAATTAATATATGTGACTAATTAAAAGACAATTAGTAAATGTAATTATAAGATAATTAATCAAGAAGGATTAATTAAGATGGATCTTTAATTGGGTTGAAATTAATTAATGTTAGGTAAGGAGGATTAAGGTAATTCAAGTGACTGAAGTTGGTAATTAATTTAATTGGAGATAAATTAAATTAAATAAGAATTATGCATCTAATAAATCTTGCATATGGATGATTGAATAATATTGGATTGCTTGGGTTGTTGATGTCTCTGATAGAAAATTTAATTGTGATGTGATAAAATGGGTTAAACAGTAATATTGTGAGTTATTTATCGATGATAAATTGTTATGTGGTATGATATCCTGAATATGTATTGTATTGTTTTAAACTTAACAACTTGGATTAGAGATGACATTGAATTCGAAGAGACCGAGGTCGGGTATTAGCAAGTACCCGAAACTACTTTGATTCTTTATAGATTTGGTATGTGAAATCAATGGGCTGGAATGGAATAAATTTAAATGACTGGACCATTTAAAACTAAGTAAGGATACTTAGGATTTGATTTGTGAAATAAGTGTTGACTATAATGAGTTATGAACTCGGATTTTAAATAAAGTTCTATGAAATAGTATTTCTTGTTGATGGTTTTACTTACACTAGTTTCCTGCCTGATCCGTGTGTTACTTTGATGTAATGCTCGGGTTAGACCGAGTATTATAGATTTTCAGGTAAGGACGTTCTGGAGCTCAAGAGGTGAGTTGGATGGCAAGAACATATGGAGTGTATTCCGTTGTTATATATTGTTATTTATCTGGGACAAGTTATTTTAACTATCCAGTGATTGTGAAATGTTGTAACTCTGATGTATAGATGTAAATTAACAAATACAGTTTTCTTGTATAAATGTTATTATTTGTTTTTATATTTTATCCGTTGCTAATGTGAGATGTTGTTGTTTCTGTTTTTCTTCTTTCTTCTCTCTTTAACAATCTAGGATTTTCGAGATCGAAAATCCGGGTCGTTGCCATTGGTATCAGAGCTGAAGGTTAAGTGAGAACCTTGGCTCTGGTGGGATTACTCACTAAGGATAGGGTCAATAGTACCCTAGAATGAGTTTTGTGTGTGTGTGTGTGTGTGTGTATACATGAGTGCGTACTTGTTATTTTCTTATATAAAGATTTCTAAATTGGTTTTAAAATGGAATGATTTTTATATAATTAAATTTTTCCAATTATAAATATACTAAAGAAATTGGTTGTTGATTATTGGAATTAAATAAAATAATGAGAATTAAGTGGTAATAGTAATACAACCAAATTTAAATTGAATAAAGATAAGTTTGAAATGGATCCCAGTTGAAATTAAAAACCTGAATTTGTAGAAGTATTTTCAGAATAAGATAATAATGAAATGGGTATCCAGATATGATAATCTTGGTTATTATCATAAACGGTTGTTGTATATAATAATGATATGTGTGTTAATGAGTAAGTAAAATGAGTATATAATAAACGGTTGTTTTATTTTTTTTAATGGCATCTGTTCCTTCTTTTCCTCCTCTCCCCGTACTTTCAAACTGATCTCCCGTCCTATCCAGCATCCCTCCCATACTTTCCATCATCACTCATCCTGTTCATCTCCAGCCCCCTCAATTTCCTCCTGAACCTCTCCCGCCTGATCCAGCCCCTTCAATGCCTTCTGTATCCCCTTCTCCCGTTGATGCTCCCCTTGGTCTTTCTTCTTCAGTGCCAAATCTAAACTGCCATTCTTCATTGGTTGTGCCTCCTGTCCAATGGAATTCCCTTTTTAAAGCAAAACCTCGTAATGCAGGGAAGCATACACCAATTCAAGTTCCTCTTGTCTTTTAAGGACATGTCCTAGTGCCTCCGGAGAATGTAATAAAGGCAGGAAATGAAATTTGGGGAGAATACTTGGTAGGTTTTTTCCTTGATAAACCACTTTCTTATCTCACTGTTATAGCACATCTAAAAAGAGTTTGGAACTTAAAAGGTTCAATAAAAGTTAAGTCAGATGGATTCCTGTTCCTATTCAATCTGTCTTGTGAGGAAGATAGAAGGAAAATATTGCTTCAGATCTAATTATCACGAGGAGCAAATTATTCATTGTAAAGTAATGGGATCCAAATGTTGGAAATAGTTGTAGTACTATTAAATTTGTTCCAGTTTGGATCAGGCTTTCGAATATCCCATTATATGCATGGTCACATCTAGGCATCAATTGGCTGGCATCTTGAATTGGAACTTTCATGTGTATGGATGAGCAAACTGAGAAGTTGGAAAGAATTAGTTTTGCAAAATGTATGGTAGAAATCACTCCAACAGTTGATTTATTGGATGATTTTGCGGTAAGGTTACTTGATGGATCAGAGTAGATTGTGAAAGTAGAATACTTATGGAAACCTGAAGTATGCATTGGATGCAAAGAATTTGGACATATGACTGATTTTTGTTTGAAAATGAAATCAAAACAAGAAGGGAAGGCAGCAGCAGATAATGAGACTAGAAAGGAAAGCAGGGTTTATGAAGTAGGCAATGAAAAAATAATAAGAGTCACAAAGAAAAAGCAGGAGGGGAGAAGGGTGGAAAGTAGGGGAACAAAAATGAAAAGAGATAAGGAAAAAGAAACTAGAACTGAAAATCAACAATTTGGAGAAGTTATAACTGTGGATGAACCCAAAAATATTGAGGAACTTGTAACACATGCTAACACAGTGAAAAAATGAAAGCAAATAAATACAAACGAAGAAATCAGTACAGACACCAATAGATTTACAGTATTGATGGAAGAAAATGAGACTGAGTCATGCTATGCTATAAGTGAAAATGAACTATGCAATGTTAACTGTGACAAAGAAGTGCAAATGGAGGAAGGAGAAATTTTGGGCATTATGCAGGCTGATAATTGTGTTGAGCAAGATACAACTTTCATAATAATGCAAAATGAGATGGAGGTTCAGGAAAACAGCAGATCAGGGAGAGTAACAACAAGTGCTAACACAAGTGCAGCTAAACAGAATAAAAAAACCCCTAATACAATAGTATATGAAATTGCCAACTCAAGTGAAGGAATTTCAAAGCAAACAAGTGACATTCATAAGTTAAATGCTAAAAAAGGAATAACAATATTGAATTCACAACATGCTGAATCCAAGTTTAGGGTGGAACTAGAAAAAGACTTAATGAGCCTGATCATGGCAAATCATCAAAAAAGTAACTTCCCCTCATCAGGTTGTTACTCTTTTTCTGGTCATCTACCTAGATGGATATCTTTGCCTCCTATCACAAACAACTCTCAAAATTTCCCAAAGTCGGGAAAGAATAGTGGCAAAGGTCTGTCTGATAATAAAGAATAAAATGTTGATATTAACACTGGTCAAAGAGGATCTCCTACAACTAGGAGCATGAAAAATGTGGTTCATCAATCATTGAAGTATACCAAATGATGCAAAGCTATGCAATATGGAATATTAGAGGAGCTCAATCCCTAACAAAGCTAGATCAAGTGAAATATCTCATTAACCATCACAGAGTATCCCTCTTTGCTATACTTGAAACTAAACTTAATAAAACCCTTTCTATAAAAGTTGCAAAACACATAAACCCTAACTGGATTATTAACCATAATTTGAATTAAGCTTCCTATGGCAGAATCATGGTAATCCATGATCCTACTGTATTATCTCTATCTAATGTCCTTAGTACTGACCAAGTTATGCATTTTCTAGCCAAACACATTGATTCTTCCCTCTCTTTCTATATATCTATTGTCTATGCCCACAACTCTTCTTTCTCAAGACAATCTTTCCTTGAACTCCTTCCAGGATTTAGGCAAAATACCCATCCCTGGCTTGTCTTTGGGGATTTTAACTGCTGTTTATCCTTGAATGACAAGCATTGTGGTCTTCCCCTTCTCCCAAATGACATTTTTCCCCTCAATAAAGCTATTGAGGATTCTAGCTTGCTATCTATTCCCACAACTGGTGTTGAGTTTACTTGGAATAATAGGAGTAGATCTGGAGTCAGAACCTACTCCAAAATTGATCACTCATTTGCCAACCTCAAAGCATTAACCACATGGCCAACAATGTCTTCCTTTATCCCCCATCCAGTTCTTTCTGACCATTCCCCTATTATTTTCTCTTTGGGACAGAAGTTGTTAAATGAAAAAAGAAGTTTCAAATTTTATAATGCTTGGGTCCACGAACCTAAGTATACTAATATCATAAATAAAGCATGGACTGAAAATTTCTATGGTAACCCAACGTTTATTTTTTTGCAGGAAATTAAGAGCTACTAAGTATGCACTAAGAGAATGGGCAAGGAACAAATTTGGTGATGGCACATTAAAATCAACTATGCTAAGGAAGAAAATCAATCATGCTCAGAAAGAAATGATGAATAATCCTAATAATCCTGAAGCAGCTGATACTGAGAGAAATTTGTTTGATCATTTAAGTGAAGCTTTGAAGTCTGAAGGCAATATGAAGAATCGGCAACTGAGGCAAAAGTGGGCATCTGAGGGAGACAACAATACTACTTATTTTCACGCTGCCATTAAGGTTAAACAGGCTAAGGAGCACATTACTAACATTTTTGATGAGGAAGGGGAATTGCACTCCAAGGCTGCTGCTGTTGACATTGCTCTCCTTAACTTTTTCAAGAATTTGTTAGGTAAAAAAGATGAATTCGTCCCAACAATTGAAGATCTATCCCAAATACAATTACCAGAAGTGCTCCCAGAGGAAGCTGACAATCTTGTCATAAAGGTAACTGATAAGGAAATCAAAGACACTCTATTTTCTATGAATAGGCAATCTAGTGGAGGGCCTGATGGATTCAATGTCAAATTTTTTATCCATAGTTGGGATATTATCAAGAAGGAATTTCTAAAGGCAGTCCATAACTTTTTCAATACTTTCAATCTTCTAAAACAAGTGAATGCAACAAATTTGGTTCTTATTCCTAAAGTCCAGACTCCCTCATATGTTGCTTCATTTAGACCAATTTCTTGTTGTAATGTTATGTACAAGTGTATTCCAAAAAAATTGGTCTCTAGACTTGTTGTTGTCCTTAGCAGAATTATATCCAGAAATCAGTCTACATTTCTTCCCAAGAGAAATAATTTTGATAATATTCTGTTATCTCATGAATTATTAAAAGGCTATGGACGTGCACAAGCATCCAAAAATGCTATGCTAAAGGTGGACTTAATGAAGGCTTATGACAGTATACACTGGATATCAATAGTGAGAATAATGGCTCTGATGAAATTTTCCAAAGTTTTTGTAGCATGGATATACAGTTGTATCTCTACTCCATCTTACTCAATTAAGTATAATGGCTTCACTTCAGGGTTTTTCATCAGCAAACAGGGGATTAGGCAAGGGGACCCTATCTCGTCTTATATATTCATTCTAGTTATGGAAGTTCTAACTAATATGCTGTCAAGAAAATATGTGCAGAAGGATATATTGTACCATTCCAAATGCAAATCCCCCAAATTACATCTCTCTTATTTGCAGATGATATCATGATCTTTACGAAGCCTGACCAGAGCTCAATTGAAAATATTATTGCAACCCTTGATAATTTTTACCTTATGACTGGGTTAAAATTAAATGCAAACAAATCACATATTATCACTTCTGGCATATCTTCTCAGGAAGCTAATAGAATAACTGCCATATCTGGATTGCAACAAATGGATAATAACAAGAATTATTTGGATATTCCATTATGTGCTTCAAGAATTACTACTAGACACTGCCTGCCTCTTTATACAAAAATATGTAACTTAATGACCTCATGGGAAAATAGTTTTCTTTCACAAGCTGGAAGACTTGTGCTCATCAAGTCTGTAATATCTTCAATGATGGTGTACTGGTCAAGAGTGTTCATAGTTCCCATTAAGCTGGTGAACATGGTAAGAATTGTCATGCTAAGATTTTTCTGGACAGGCTCTATTCATTCTAAAAAAATCATCCCATGCTCCTTTGCTAAAATGGAATTGCCAAAAAAGAAAGGTGGTCTAGGTATTTTCAACTTGCAAACTTGGAATAAAGTTGCAATAAGTGCTCACTTAAATTCTTTACTAAGTGGTGTTGATCCCTTGTGGGTTGAATGGACCAAAAAATTTAACTTAGGTGGTAGGAATTTCTGGACAATGCCTGTACCCCAGAATTATAGTTGGACATGGAGGAGTATATTGGGTTTGAGAACTAGTTTCACTCAGTTTATTAAGTATGAGCTCTCAAAAAACAGTAGCATCAAATTTTGGAATGATCCATGGATGGCTGAAGGCTTAGTGCTTATCAATGTGTTTACTCCTCATCAGATTGAACAGGCAGGCATAAGTAGGTATGCTCAAGCAATTGATTACTTATTTGAGGGCAAGTTGATGATTCCCTACACCAGTAATCAGGACATAAGGGCTCTTTGGAACTTATGTCAGAATCAACACTATGGAATGGCAGCTAGGGATGATGTTCTGTGGAGTGGGAAGCAGCACTCTATCTCTGTTGTTTATGACCTTCTTACAAATGTGACTGGAAGGACTTCTACAGTTTGGCACAAGGTTATATGGTCAACATCCTCTCCTGCAAGGGACAACCTGATGATATGGAAGGTTATCAAGAATGCTTTGTTAACAAAGAACAAAATGTTGAGTTATGGAATGAATGTTGATCCCCTGTGTGTCTATTGCAAGTCGGAGGTTGAGTCAGTGGCTCATCTATTTTTTGACTGCAATGATTTACTGGGACTCTGGGGAAGATTAGTTAGAAGAATAGCTGATGATCATAAACATGGCTTGTCTGAATTAGAATGGGGCCTTATTAGTAAATCAACAAGGTGGAGGAAAGATAGAAGAACTGTCTTCTTTTTCTTTCTTAAGAAGTACCTGAATTTAGTTTGGGAGGAAAGAAACTTGAGAATTATTGAAGAAAGAAGTAGGAGTATGCAACAACCATGGGAAGTTCTTAAGAATGTTATAATCTCTGGTATGAAGGAAAGCAAATATGGCTTCAGTTCTCAGTTGGCTGAAGTTTGGACTTAACTCTTTGATGTGTTTTGTTTCACTTTCTCTCTCTAACTGTCATGTTATCCCTGTGTCCTGTTTTTCTTTTCTTTGTTTTTTCTTTTTTTGTTCCTGGGTGTTTTTTTCTTTGTTTCTTATTTTCTGTTTCTGTTTTGGTGACTATGAGCATGTTCATAGTTACTTTCCTTTTCTCAATAAACTGGTAGGGGACCAGTTAACCCCGCTTGCCTTCCAAAAAAATGAAATGTTTTAGGGAAGTAAAACATTTAGGTGAGTATGACTTATAAATTGAAATTGAAGATGATCTAAATTGTGAAGTTTTAAATCCAGGTCCAGAATTTGAAAATTGTTTCAAAGTGATAAAGAAATAATAAATAATATTATTTAATGTATTTGAATGAAGGGTCCTGTTTCAAACATGAGTTTTTTGAAAGTTTAAAGGAATTTGTTTTGAATTTAAAACCAAAGGTGGTTTAAAATTTAAAGTGACTTGGTGTGTAAAGGAAATAAATATGTATATTTGAAATAAACTCTAAGGTTGAGTTTTGAATTTTCCTTGGAATGCGATATGAAAACCCAAAGTGAAATAAGTTTTTAAACTTAAGTGGGAAGAATATTAATATGAGGTTTAAAATTTGAAATGGGGATTCAAATTGGGTAAAGTTATCTGGATTAAATTGAAGTGAATTTAATTTTGGGGAAATTAAATAATTTTAGAACAAACATCCTGAATTGGAAATTTCAAGATGAAATTGAGATTTAACTTGGGAAGTTAAATGGTAGATTTGAATTGGGAGTTTGTGTGATCTCAAGATGGGTTTGAGATCTGGAAATTGGAAATGGATGGATGTTTTAAAATAATTTGGATAATATTATCCTATTGTTATTAATAATCTTTAAACTGTGAATTGGATTTGTTTAAATGAATGAAGAAATGGAGAGTGGTAATATATCCATTATTGAGATAAAAGGGAAATTAAACTTTAATTTGAAATTAGGGATATGGAATTACTTTGAACTTAAGATTTGAATGTTAACAATTGAATTTGTAAATTAAAATTGTTTAAGAATCGGTTTCAAAGTTGGAAGATAAAATTGGGTAATAAATTGAATTTTAAAGATAAAATTGTTTTGAACTCTTATTTGAACTTTGAAATAAGTTAAGTAAAGATAATTTAAAATGGAATTTTGAAATTTTGACTTAGAATTAAATTGTTTAAAGATTTAGATTGTTGATTTAAAAATAAAGGTTGATTTGATTTAAGAGATTAAATCAACATTTAAAATTTAACTTGAATTTATACAATTCGAGATGGTTTAAAGATGAGATTTAAATTAAATTTAATTTGAATTCATTAGAATTTTGATTGAAGATGGATAAGTTTAAAACTCAAATGTAAAATTTGAATTGGATTAATTTAAAATAAAATTAAAATTGAATGAGTTCAAATTCAAATGGGAAGTTGATTTGAATTAGGGATGGGAATGGAAGTTAACTTAATTTGAATTGAAAGTTAGTTAGAAATTAGCAAATGGTTGGAAATGGAGATTAGGAATTGAACAGTTTGGCTATGAACTATTTTTTTCAAAGAAATTGTTTTAATATAAACTATTTTAAAACTATTTTCCTAGCTATTTACTATGCAACTTTTCTTTTTAAAACACAAAACTATCTTTTACTACTTATGGAACTATTTAACTATTTTACAACAATTTTACAACTGTTTTATAAACCAATTACTATTTTACAACTATTTGACTATTTTACAACTATTTTAATGTTACTTTACTATTTTACTCCTATTTTGCAACTAATAACTATTTTTTAACTACTTATCTTTTTTAAACCTTTTCAAGATATTTTTAAATTCAAGTTGGTCGGAGTACAAACTGATTATAATTGAAGTGATAACTCAATGGGAAATGGAAGCAATTGTGAATAAGTGAATAGAATTAAAGCGAAGGTGAATAGAAAAAAATTGATTTAGCTAATGATCCATAAAGATAAATACGTAGGATGTATGTATATTATTCTATCTACATAGTGATTTGATCCAGATTCGAACACAGAAGTTATAGTATATCAATCCGAGTTGGGATTTTTCCCTAGATTTTCGACGACGAACCTGGATATGGATTTTTGATTAGTTCTGGATATTCTCTATCATAATATGGATATGCAAGAAGAATGACGGATTCTGATCAAGAAGCCAGATCCGAATCCGCACTAGGAAGTCGGGTGGACGATACTAGTTCGAAAGAGAAATTGTGTGATTGAGTAAGGGATCAAATTGATATAGCGTACAGATGATATGTGTACATCGTACGGGTTTGAATGAAATTAATATTGAAAATTTGTGGATAAGAACTGTAAAATGGTTTTTGAAATGAAAAGTATATTTTGTGAAATATATGATGAAGTAAAGTGGAAATTGGATATTTCTATGGTAGAAATTTACTTTATAGAAGTAAGTAATATGGTAAGTGACTTTATAGAGTAATCAAATTTGAATATTTGATTTGAGATAAAAAAGTTATATATCTTCGTTATATATATGATAAAACTCCCCTTGTTGAATCTATAGCCAGAAGAAAAAGTGTTTTTAAAAGTATTTGAAGTATAAAAAGGGAATTTATACAAGTATGAAATGATCCAAAGATTTTTCAAGGTTATATATATCTATGTCTATATATATATATATATAAGATCTTATAAGAATGATTTTGGATGAAAGGTTTTTTTGAGACTTATGGATTTTGGAAAGGCTTTAGATTTTTTGGGAAAAAATCAATTTTGGAAATTTTGGAAAGCCTAGTTTGAAAATTATCGATTTTGAAATACTCAACTTTGAGAAAAGGAGATTTATATGGGATTCATACTAGGTGTACGATTTGGAAGATATTATATGTGTATAGTATAAAGTGTTTTGAAAATGGCTCTAGAGAAAAAGGCGCTCCCTTGAAATGAACTTCTCAGGAGTACCATAGGTTGGTACTGCCTTGAGCTCCAAGGAGGAGGCTCTAAAGTGGATCCTGTAAGGAAGTTTGGACAAACTGAAGTTCATGAGGATTACTGGGTAGAGAAAGTCGAGGTTACTGATGCTTACAGAGGCATTCTAGTTATGTTGTGACGACAGTGTAACTCGATGTTACTGCGATCTATTGTGGACCATAGCAGAAATCGTTTGGAGGTGAGTTTCAACGGTCTACACTTGATTTTGCCGGAATGGCAACGTAACATCGGTAGACCGCGATCTATGGTTAAGGGGAGATGTTTCATTCTTTTAGCGGTGAAATTTGAGGGTGTTGATGCCTAAGGTTACATGGACTTTTTGTGTGATGGCAATGTAACCCAAGATGTAACTGTGATCTGTAGCGGGTTCCAATGCGTAATCGAGGGGCCCAGAGTGCCTACAATTATCTACGATTTTGCTGGGATGGAAACGTAACCATCGGGTTAACTGCGACCATGGATGGGAGTGATGATTTCTAGAGCATTCTCACCAAAGATGCTTCCTCTATTTTCAAAAAAAAATGTTTTATATATTTTCAATAAAATTATTTTCCATGTATTTTCACTGGGTTTTTGAAAATAGGTTTACCAAGTACTTATAGATTTTCAGTCCTACGCCTGATCAACATATGACTGAATTTCTGTGAGAATAAGGATGGACTTGTTGAGACATCGAGTTATAAAAGTATTTTTATAAAACTACTTTGGTAATATTATACAGATTTTAAAGTGTTTTAAAAAAGATCAAAGAAAATTTATCTAATTTTAAGCACTTTAATAATTCTGGCTTCGTTCCTTTTCGAGGACGAAAAGATCAAAGGGGGATAAATGTGATAACCCGGATTTTTGGACATCGGTCAAGAGGATAATTAACTGATTTTATTTGGAAATTTAATTGTGAATTAAATTGAATATTTCAAAATAAATAAGATAAGTATTTATTAATTTAAATGTATGATAGTTAGAATGAGGTTTAAATTAAGGAGTTTATTTTGATTTGTATAAAAGATATCAACATAGATTAATAAAAACAAATATTTAGTAGTTTAAATTATAATAGCCTAAAATAAGATTTAATAAGGGTTAAAATACACTTTCTTTTATACTTGAAATTTTTGCACATTGTATATATATAAAGAAAAGTTTAAAAACCTAATATTTATTAATATAAATACGTACAAAACACAAGAGACATTTAAATGTAAGTTTTAAACATTTGTAAATCTTTCATTCTTGCATATTAGCATTTGTAAGGAAATAATTTCATGTATTGACAAATGTAAGCAGGATTAACAAGTGGCTTATGTTTCTTTTGTTGGAAAATTTAAATTTATATAACAAAAGGAATGGGAGAAACTTGTTTTTCATTTTCTTCAGTTCAAAATCCCTCTTTTCTCAAATTCTTTCTCCCTGTAAACAAAAAAAATCAAGGCTAAAAGGAAAATAAAATCAATCTTCAACTCTGTTAACCTAAGTCAAAAGGCAAGGTCAACTCAGCAAGGATTCAAATTTAATTTATACATTTAGAAGATTGAATTCAAGATTCAAACCAATCATAAAATAAAATCAAGTTTCATATTTTATAAGTTCTGCTCTGTTCAGAAACAGGTGAGTAAACAAATTGTTTTTGTTTTAAATATGGATGCATGCTAAAATTTCTTTAAGTGAATTATGATTAGTGATTGCATGATTTGTTAAACAGAAATGCATGTGTATACATGTATGTAGATGTTTGTATGAATGTCCAAAAAGTGATATAAGCTCTGTAGTTAGTTCTACAATTTAGTTCTCACCCTCAATCTTCTTAAGATTTGATATATAAAAACAAAGTGTGTTAGTAATAACAAAGTATAAGTTATAAAAAGTATTTCCAGGTAAGAATTTAAGTTAGCTTTAACAAAAGTAAAGAAGAACAGTGGCATTTAGATCATATCAAAATATTCAACTTTAAAGATTTCTGAATTCAAATTCATAATCGATTTTGCATTCAAAATCTAAGGATTTTGTAATTGAAATCATGAATTTTAATTGTGTAATTCGAGAGGTAGTGTTTGATGAATGGAATATGGATTTTGAGCGAATTCTTGTAACAAACCCAGTATTTTGTGATTATTTTAATTGTTTATTTTAATTAACTTAAATGAAACTCCTGATAAAAACTTTTTTTTTATTTATTAAAATGGATAAATTTTGTTATTTTAAATATAAATTTTGATTTTTGTGTGAATTATAGTTTCAAACCTAAATAAATAGGATATTTCCAAAAAAGTGGATTTTTGATCAATCTAGCCAAACTTTGACTTTTAAATTAAAATTTAAATATTTGAATTTTTGAATTTTATATTTCACTATGAAAATAAATTTAATTTCGAGAATACTGCTTTTTGTTTCGTTGAAATCCGATTTATATTGTGGAAGTTATGCTTTTTTTTAATATTGGGTGTAAATTGATTTATTTAATAAAATTGTCTATTTTAAATTATATTAATAATAATTTATTTTTTAAATCATGTTCTAATATGTGTTATATGACATGTTAGGTATATATTTCATTTTTTAATATTATTAAAGTGATGATAAAAAATTTCCAAAGTTTATTGAATTTATTTTCAATTTTTAAAGCCCAGTTTCCATTTTTTAGCAATTTTCTTAATTTAATTATATTTATTTGAAATTTATTTATTTATTTTTATCCATTTATTATTTTGTAGTTTTTTATTTTTCTTTATATGCATTTTTATATATATTTTAAATTGCAAAATGAATTAAGAAATTTGAAAGGTTTTTGACCTTTTATATGCATGCCTTTTCAAATTCAAACTTACACTTTCACACCAAACAACACATCATTTCATTTGCTGCCGACATCCCCTTTGTTCAGCCGACTCCTTCATTCTTTTCTGACGTAAATAAAGTTTCTCAAACCCTAAAAAACATTCGGCTGTCACCTAAAGACAAAGTTTGGTAAAAAAATTCATTCTTTTTCACTCTTTTACTTGTTTGGTTATGAATTCTTGCACTTGCTTCACCTTCTTGTGTTCGGCCTCCCTCCTCCAGCGGCCTCCCTCCTCCAGCACCATGGCTGCCTCCACCACCACCACAATCAGCAGCTACCCTCTCCATTTGTAATGACCCGTAGAAATTTAATGGTTTTATTAACGTATTTAATTGAGTTTTAGAGAGATTCTAAATAATAAAATTTGAACTTAAAATTTTATATTTGGCATACGTATATTTAAATAGAGAAGACGGTAAATTTTCATCTGATTTTATGAAAATTTATTTCATTGTCAAATTCCATTAAATTCAAGTCAATTAATAATTGTTGATAATAAAATATTTTTCAAACCTGAATATTTTTACATAGAAACATTCTATATCATCTTCTGACTGAGACGTCATTTTTTGTTTTTCCAAATTTGGATTTCTTTAGCTCCGTCGATCTTATTTTTTTGCGTTTTTGCTGCATTTTCCGCTAGTAGAAAATTTGAATTTTTATAATTCTATCGTATCATTGATATTTGTATATCGTTTTGATCATCTCGTTGTGTTGATCTCTATGATATATTCACTTCTAGGTTTCGGTGATCAGTACGAGGCAGAACCTGTGTAACGATAACTGTACTGGTTCTGTATTTTGTCTTTTGAGTTTTGCGACCTTTCAAGTTGTAAGTTGAGAAACTAATATTAACTTTATATTGATATTCTAGTTTTCAACGGTCATGACTCTTGGATTTTTAACTTATTTCGATATCATTTCTGGTCTGTTCATTTTCATCAGGACCTTTCGTAACTTACAGGCAAATGTTGAAAGGAGATATTTATCCATTCGATTTACACATGTATCTCATGAAATCACTTTTGGAATGTTCACTTTCTTTCTATTCATATATTTGCTTGTCTCCATTTTACCACTTTCTGTATGTGCTCGTGATCCATTTTCTCGGGCTCACCGCCTCCATGCTACCCATCACCGCCCGCCTCCCATGCCAAGGCCCCTCCTTCAACCTCGGCCGATCCACCCACCATCGATTCGACGGCCTCGCCCACTAAGACAGCATCTTCACGGCCACCTGAAACATGAAACGCACAGCCTCCCACATCTCCACATCACCCATCCGACTTCGCCTTACTACCGAGCCCGCCATGGTAGTCGAAACCTGTTAAACTAGAGCAGCCCTCTCTTTAAATACATGTATATACAATGTTCGCATACTTTGTTGTGAGGCCAATCAATTCCTTTTCTTTTCTCTGCCAAACTCTACGAAGACACGCAAGCGTTCACATATAAGCATCGACACTGTCAACCTTGCTTTCATATCAGCACCGTGTTTTGCTCCACTATATCAACCATGTTTCTCCTTTTATATGATGAAAGGTATACTTATATGATTAGAGTATTTTTATTTTATACATATAGATAAAAAAATTACTTTGATATATGTGTAGTGTAGCCTATATAATTATTCTACGATACTTGCAACCTGCTTGTTCATAGCCGCATCATAGCCTTCTCTTTATTGTTCTTATAAGTATTGTTTTATAAATATTGTTTTAAAAATATAATATATATTGAGTTTGTGGGTATATATATATATATAAAGTTGTATATTTTCCTCTTCTCTTCACTATTTATAGTATATATGTATGTGTTTCCTGGAGATTTGACCAGGCAACTTAGTGCTCGGCACACCATCGCTCGACATCTATTTAAGACCGTCGTTTAGAAACGTTGGGCGTCCAGGGAACGCTCGGCATCCAGGAGCGCTAGACCAAAAACATCGCTCGGCCAAAGGCATCATTCGGTCAAAGGACATACGGCATCTCTGGGCGTTCGGCATGGTAAAGTCATCTGGCATCAAGCGCCTCGTTCGGCATTGGATGGCGCTCGACATCAAGCACCTCGTTCGGCATTGGTTAGCGCTCGGCATCAAGCGCCTCGTTCAGCCTGCACCCCTCACTCAACACCACATCCCGTTCGGCATATACCTCATTCGGCCGTCACCTACCGTTCGACATCCAGAATCGTTCGGCACCAAAGGGTGTTCGGCATGTAGAGCGTCCGGCCACGCTTTGTTCGGCATAAAGATGGAGGTTCGACACTTGGCTGTTCGGCATGTTTGGGACGACACATAGGGCTCATTCCATTTGGACCAAGATATTCAGATACCAAGCCGACCAGGGAGTCCAACCCATTTTCTTCTATAAATAGAGGGGCAGGGGCACAGTAAAAGGGGAGGATCTTTCCGAGAACACTGGGGAGACACTACCATTTTTATACTCTCTTCTTCTTCATTCGAACTTGTATTCAAGCGATTGATATACGAATTTTGTCTGTACTCAAGTAGTGGAGAAGGCAATAAAGATTAACCCCAAAGTGGACGTATGCAATTACGTCGAACCACTATAAATTTGGTGTTCTTGTTCTCTGCATTTAAATTTATACCATGTTCTCTATTTTAATTTACTTTCTTCATTAATCTCTCTACACAATCTTTCTAAGGGTGTTAGTGACTAAGTTTGGTGCAAACATTTTGGTGCTTTCGCTGAGAACTGAATTCTCAGGCTGTTAGGATCTGCTTTGTAGCTACTAGATTGCATAAATCCCCCGAAGGAGATCTAAATTCATTGATAAGGCATCTGTTGATTCTACTCAGAGTTATAACCAACAACTATACCATGTGGAGATCACGAACCAGATCGGCCTCTCATAATGCAGATGTCCATGAAACTGCTAGCGTATAACAAGTTGGACCTGGAAATCCACAAACAACTAGAGGTGCAAGTCCGTCCATCCAAATCCAAGCAAAAGTCGTTTCTCGAACGGATTTCAATGATTTGATAAGAGAACTCAAGGAAAGTAGAAGGCAGCTTGCTGAACAGATTCAAGCCAACACTAACCTCATGACTCGGCTCGCTCAACTGCAGCGCCATAATGCTGGAGGTAACCCTGCCACATATTCTGAATCTGATAGCTCAACCTTAGCTGACGAACCTCCTAGGCGTAGACGCCATAAGGATAAAGGTGCAAAAGCAAGCGTTGGGAATCAAGCCCGCGAAGAGACCGGACACCCGAATCTCCAAGACCCAAATCCGACGGGACATCAACCCGCACGGTCCCGTGTAACGGAAGCCAACCTTCCATCCTCCATACAAACTCCAGACTTAACGGCTATGGTCAGAAAGTTAATGAGAGAAAAGCAAGGCTTGACCAATGAACATTGGGGAGTGACCAGAAGCCATACCCCCTTTACGGATGGTATCCTACAGGCCGAGTACCCCAAGAAATTCAATATGCCAACTATCCCAGCCTATGAGGGAAAAACTAACCCCAGACAGCATGTGATGAGATATGGATGGATGATGGATTCTGCAAGAGCCAATGATGCAACCAAGTGTAGGTGCTTCCCAATCACTCTGTCCAAAATCGTCACCATGTGGTTTAGTCGACTTCCCCCACGATCCATATCCAGCTTTGATGAATTGGCAATGAAATTCATAGACCAGTTCAGAATACACACTACTCACCCAAAGGATGTGATGTCCTTATCAAGTGTAATCCAAGCTCCAGGAAAGTCATTGAAAGCATACTTGCAGAGATTTCATGTTGCTGCTACTGAGGTAAGCAATCTAAACGACCACGCAACTTTGATGGCGGTAATGCATGGAGTGGATGCAGATTCTGAGTTTGGAGAATGGTTGGCGGGAAAGCCCCCAGCTACGCTGGAACGTTTTTATTCGAAAGCTCATCAGTTTATAAGGAGGGAGTAAGCTCGGTGGACAAGGCAAGACAAGGCATCAGGTCTCGTTCAGGAGTCCGTGAAAGGTAACATCGCCATGAAGCAAACCGGCAGTAATTTCGGAAAACCCAAGTTAACGTCCTGAACAAGCTTGGGTAGTCTACAAGATCCGAAGGTGGGAATCCCAGAAAGAAAAAAGAGACGGGGAAATGGAAGTCAAGGATCCCGACCTACAATGAATACACCCCGCTTAATGCATCTCTTAAGAACTTCTATTTGTCAACTTGTAACACTTTTCAATATAGGAAACCACGCCCAAAGGAATCAACGGAGGAACAAAAGCGGACCGGGAAATACTGCCAGTTTCACGAGTCTTTTGGACATAATATAGTGGAGTGTAGACACATCCATGGCGCAATAGAAAAGCTGATTAGACAGAAGAAGCTGCAGGAATTTGTCAAAGACCCACAAGACGGAAGGCAATAAACTTCGGGCCCCGGACATGGGCCGGCCCTACACCAACCAAAAAAACCCACTCAAACTATGGGTAGATTGGTTATTAATACGATTGCCGGTGGACCTCATCCAGCGGATAAGAATTGGCAGGAGATGGAGCGATATGCGAACTCTTTAAGACATGCGGAGCATGAATGCTGTTCGAATACAGAGGTTGGGACTCCTGCAAAGCAGCAACGCACGATGAATGATGATATCGTATTCCGGAGCAGAGATGCAGACAAGGTAGAGGCTCCTACTAACGACCTAATGGTCATATCCGCGACAATCGGGCCGGCGTTCGTGAGGAGAATTCTGATTGATTGCGGAAGTTCAGTTTACATCATCTTCAAGAAGGCATACGACCAAATGAAGCTGGAGAATAAGGATTTGAAACCATCCAAAGCCAGAATCCATGGCTTTAACGGCGCGGCAACAGATGCAGTGGGGTATGTGGAGTTACCAGTTGAACTGCGGCAAGGCGAGCGTAGGACGGTGCGAATCCTACCATTCATAGTGTTGGACATTGACTCTCCATATAATGTATTTCTAGGACGTCCAGCCTTGGCCCCTGGTGTCTGACACTAAAATTTCCCACGGACAGTGTTGTTGGAGTGGTGCACGGCGATCAGGCGACCGGACGTGCCTGCTATGTGGCTGAGCTAAGAGAGGCTCAACGTAGAGAGAAAGGAAAGGTTGCGGACCGCTATGTCCGCAGCCGAAATGCTGATGATTGACAAGTAGCGCCCGAGCCCTGGCTCGGGCAACATTCCCGGATCTATAGAGACATAGATCCGAGAGACGATGATGCAGAACCCAGGGAAACAAATGCAACACTGGCTGAACTGACCATTGACATCCTAGTTAGCCGGAGTGACCCATCATGAGTTCTTAAAATTAGGTCGCAACTCGACCATTTTGCCGTTGAGAGCCTTACTGATTTCCTCCGAGCGAATCTTGATGTTTTCGCCTGGACACATTCTGATATGTGCGGGATTTCTCCTGCGATTGCGAGTCATATGTTGAACATAGACCCGAAACATGTACCTGTGAAACAAAAAAGGAGAGGCATGGACCCGGAGAGGTCTGTGGCTCTCAAAGAGGAGGTGGACAAACTCAAAGCCAATGGGTTCGTTCGCGACGCCCTCTACCCTGAATGGGTATCTAACCCGGTGCTATTAATGAAGGCAAATGGAAAATGGAGGACCTGTGTGGATTATTCTGATTTAAACAAAGCATGCCCTAAGGATAGTTTCCCGTTGCCTGGGATTGACCAGCTGGTCCACTCAACTGCCGGACATGAGCTATTATCATTTATGGATGCATACTCTGGATATAATCAAATCCCAGTGCACCTCCTAGACCAAGAACACACCAGTTTCGTCACGAACATGGGATTGTACTGCTATGTCGTAATGCCATTTGGATTGAAGAACGTAGAAGCAACTTATCAACGCCTAGTGAATCGAATGTTCAAAGATCAGATTGGTAAAACAAAGGAAGTTTATGTGAGTGACATGCTCGTGAAGTCACGGTAGTAAAACGACAACATCCGAGACTTGGCGGAGATATTCGACATACTCAGACATTATGGAATGAAGATTAACCCGTTGAAGTGTTCATTCGGCGTAGCGTCAGGAAAGTTTCTGGGATTCATTGTGAATGCCCGAGGAATCGAGGATAACACGGAGAAGATTCAAGCGATCCGAGATATAAAAGTTCCCAGAACCATATAACAGGTACAAAGCTTGAATGGAAAGGTGGCCACGCTGAGCCGATTCATATCCAGGGCCATAGACAATTGTATTCCTTTCTTCGATGTCATAAAGAGAGGAAAGAGGAATTTCGAGTGGACATCCGACTGTGAGGAAGCAATCCGGGCTCTTGTAAGGCACTTGGAAACTCCCCCACTATTGTCGAAACCAATAAACCACGAAACGTTGTATGTATACTTGGCTGTATCCCAGCACGCTATCAGCACAGCCCTGGTTCGCGAGGAAGACCGGGTCCAGAAGCCCATTTACTATGTTAGTAAAAGCTTGACGGGGGCAGAAAGAAATTATCCGAAGATTGAAAAACTAGCTTATTGCTTGGTGATTGCAGCACGAAAGCTTCGCCCATATTTTCCGGCACACTCAATCGGTGTGTATACTGATCAGTCTTTGCGACAGATACTCCAACGACCGGAAACTTCCGGGAGGATGCTAAAATGGAATATTGAGCTAAGTCAGTTCGATATCACCTACCTGTCGTGAAGGGTCGTACAAGGACAGGCACTAGCTGACTTCATTGCTAAATTCATTACGACAGACGAATTAAACGATCATAATATCATACCTCCCATTCGATGGAAGATGTATACCGATGGGGCATCTAACGACCGTTGTTCGGGGGTTGGCATAGTTCTCGTAACTCCTGAAAACCGATCGGTCTGCTACGCTCTGAAGCTCGATTTCACAGAAACAAATAATGAAGCCGAATATGAAGCGTTGATCGCTGGCTTAAAACTTATCAAAGAACTGGGAGTAAGATCGGTTTAAATCTTCAGCGACTCGCAGCTGGTTGCGTGCCTAGTGCGAAGTGACTACTAAACAAGGGGGCAAAGACTTGCCCCATATTTTGTTCGAGTTCAGGAGATGCTAGCGAATCTCGAGTACTACGATATTTCACATGTCCCGCGTGAGCAAAACAGAGCAGCCGACTCATTGGCAAAATTCGCAAGCACAGGCGACGCACAACAAATGGGACTATTTCCTGTTGAGACCCTCCATGCTTCGAGTATAGATATGATAGAGGTAGGTTTTGTGTTGGAAATAGAAATCGAGAAGGAATCGTGGATGACCTCAATCAAGCAGCACTTGTTATTCGAGATCTTGCCCAAAGAAAGGAACGAAAGACGACAAGTCCTTCGTAAGGCTTCTCGTTATGTAATACACGATGGAATAATGTATCGAAGGGGATTCTCAACCCTACCACTCCGGTGCATTGCCCATGATGAGATAAAACGAGTCCTGGAGGAAGTCCATGAAGGAGAATGCGGCAACCATACTGGGGGGCAGACATTAGCAAAGAAGATCCTCCGCTATAGATACTATTGGCCAACTGTGAATCGGGATGCTGCAGACTATGTGAGAAGATGTGATAAATGCCAGATATATGCAAAAATCCTGAGAGCTCCGCCGACGGAACTCACGCAAATGGTTAGTCCCTGGACATTTGCAATGTAGGGAACTGACTTAGTTGGTTCTTTACCCATAGCCAAAGGTGGAACGAAATATGAAATAGTTGCAGTCGACTACTTCACCAAATGGGCAGAAGCAGAGCCTATGGCCACGGTAACCACCAAGAAGGTTATTAATTTCGTCGTACGAAATATCATATGCCGCTTCGGCCTTCCACAGACCATCATTACAGATAATGGGACTCAATTCGAAAGCAAGGAGTTCAAAGGATTTTTTCAGAAATATGGCATTGAAAAGAAGTTTGCAGAGGTTGCTCACACGAAGGCCAGCGGACAAGTGGAAGCCGTAAACAAGATAATCAAGACCATATTGAAAAAACGTCTGGAAAAGGTTAGAGGCAGGTGGGTGGATGAACTTCCGATAGCACTTTGGGGCAACAGGACCACCCACAAGACCGCGACTGGCCACACTCCGTTCGCGTTGGCATACGACACGGAAGCTGTCATACCCGTGGAACTTGAGGTCCCATCACATCGGGTAACTTATTACGACCCCGAGTCGAACCAGAATCTTTCACTGGAATCGTTGGACTTGTTGATGAAAAACGCGAAGAAGCAAATTTGAGAGCGGCCGTATACAGACATGGAGTCTCTAAATATTATAATGAGAAGGCCCGACCAAGAATTTTTAGTGTGGGAGAGTTCATTCTGAAACGAGTTTTCCGATCCCGTCTCATATGAATCCCGCATAGGAAGATCCATATGTCATCGAACAGAAGCTTGGAGAAGGAACTTTCAAGCTAGCGACCGTCGATGGTGCGACACTCCCCCGAGCATGGAACAGTGAGCACTTGCGGCATTATTATACTTAGTCTATTTCTTTCATGTATTAGTTGCACTCATTTCCAGTATGCTTTTATTTCTAATTCTTGGCGTGTAATAAGGCAATTTAGCTTGCTCTCATTAATAAAGGCTTGAAGCCATCTTTTCCATGAATTACTAATGTCTCTACAAATGATGATCCTATGACGGGCAAATAAAATTATGTTATTGCGGCTAACGTACGAACGTGCACGGATCATTAATATCTCCAAGTTCCCAGAGTGCGGAATGGAATACTCTAAGTCCCCGGAGCGCGGACTAGAGTATAAACGACTCAAAATCTCCAAGTCCTCGGATTGCGGATTGGGGTATTCTAAGTCCCCAGAACGCGGACTCGAGTATAAACGATTTAAAATCACCAATACACGGGAGTGCGGACTAGAGTAATCTAAGTCCCCGGAGCACGGACTCGAGTATAAATGACTCAAAATCTCCAAGTCCCTAGAGCATGGACTGGAATACTCTAAGTCCTTGGAGCGTGGATTCGAGTACAAACGACTCAAAATTTCAAAGTCCCTGGAGTGCGGATTTGAGTACTCTAAGTCCCCGGAGCACGGACTCGAGTATAAATGATTTAAAAACTCTAAGTCCCCGGAGTGCGGACTGGAGTACTATAAGTCCATAAAGCACGAACTCGAGTATAAATGACTTAAAATCTCCAAGTCCCAGAGTGCAGACCGGAGTACTCTAAGTCCGCAGAGTGCGGACTCGATTATAAACGACTCAAAATCTCCAAGTCTCCAGAGTGCGGACTGGAATACTCTAAGTCCCCAGAGTGCGGACTTGAGTATAAACGACTCAAAATCTCCAAGTCCCTGGAGTGCGGGTTGGAGTACTCTAAGTCCCTGGAGCATGGACTCAAGTATAAATGATGTAAAATCTCCAAGTCCTCGGAGTGTGGACTGGAGTACTCTAAGTTCCTGGAGCGCGGACTCGAATATAAACGACTCAAAATCCCTAAGTTCCCAGAGTGCGGACTGGAATACTCTAAGTCCCCGGAGCACGGACTCGAGTATAAACGACTTAAAATCTCCGAGTCCCCGGAGTGCGGACTAGGGTACTCTAAGTCCCCGGATCACGGACTCGAGTATAAACGATTTGAGTGACCAGGTCCGCTAAAGATGGATTGGAAATAAATGACTTGAAAACATTGAGCCTTCAGTGTGCGTATTAGGAAATATTCTGAGTGCTTGGGGCGCGGAAGAAAAAACAGATAGTTCTCAAAGGATTTCCAAGCTATATGAAAATGAACCGAGAGGTCTATTATATTCACAATAGCTTGGATCTGAATCACAATCACAAAGGAAACTAAACGACAAGAGCCAGGGAAAGATAGAAAAACTAAGTCTAATTCATCAATGATAAGTTTCCATTACAACTCCTTTGAATCTCGGAATCAAAAGTTTATTTACACAAACTAAGAAAACAAAAGTACTTGCATAATCTAAACTGACTCTCGTTGAACGAGAGTAATGATTACTTCTTATGCTTTTTCGCCTTCTTCACCTTCGTCGTCTTCTTAGACGACCCCTCTCCTTTGCGTTTACCCTTGGTACCCTTCTTTGACGAAGGAGTGACAGCCGAAGAAGTATGTGGGACATCCACTTGTTTAGACCTGCCAAGGAGAATGATCTTCAAAGGCTTATTCAAAGGATCGTCAGGGTCCACGGCTGAGGTTCGACCTTGATCTTGGTCGTTTCTCTCTTCTCTTCTCCAGTCGCTCCTTCATACTCAGCTCAGACGTGTTTTCAGAGGCGTCTGTGATCTCTACTTCATAACTCCCCTCGAGGGGAGAAGAAGTCTCAGATTTGTCTTCGTCTAGCGCCCCAGTCACCTGAGCATCTGGCCCGGGAGCTTCTCCTGCCTGACTAGCCTCGCCTATCTTCTCCTCCACCTCCTTGGCGACATCGCTCCATGGAGTGGGCCCAGGATCAGAACGACCTGTGCGAAAGCATGGAAAACAAGCATTAGAATACAATAGTCCAAGGATGTCGACATCTGGAATCTCAAAGTGAAGAGTTATCTACCATCTTCTGGCAGGCTCTCAGCCGTCAAGGGGGTCTCACCCTCCGGAATAGGAGAGAGAATATGGACAGCAATGCCAGGGTCCTCCGGGTTCTAACCAATAGGCTGCTCGAATGGATCGAGTATCGGTCGATCGACCGATCGAATAGGCGCATCAGCTAGAGGCACAGCCCCGGGTGAACTAGTAATAACTTCTTTCCCTTTCTTTGAGGGGGAGACTTTGCAATAGATAGCTTTGGCCGCTGACAAGTCTGAAGGCTCATTTACCTTGAGATATTCTTTTTTCAACGCCCGCTCACCAATCCCTTCGGTGCCATGCTCGGCCTTCCTGATTTCTATCAAAGCCTCCTATGCCTCGACTAAACATTCAAGATAGCCCTCATCCAAAAAAAGTCAAGTCTCGATGCATGAGAATGCAGGCATTGAACTCAGCAATTAGCGGGTTAAACATGCTTTTGACCTCTTTCCTGCCCTCTTCTCTAGCCGTCTCGAGACGCGAATCGGTATCCACAGGCGCTATCTTCTTACCCTCTTCTCGGGCTTCACTCTTTATCGCCTCAACTTGGGAAAGCTCGGCCTTAAGTTTTTCCATTAAGAGTCGAGTAGTAACGATTTCGTCACAGTACCGTTGTGACTCTTCTTGAGTGGTCGTTTTCTCTTCCCTCTCCCTGCGAAGCTGCTCCTCAAGTTCTTTCACCCGGAGGCTTAGTGCGTCCCTCTCCTTCTGAACTGAGTCCTTCTCTAGAGCCAAAGCCTCACATCGTTGAACCGTCTCGTCAAGTTCTTTCCTATGAGTTGACTTCAGACGAGTAACGACCTCAGTAGTGTCCTTAGCGCTCTGACGGGCGACCTCGAGCTCAGACCTGTAAGTGGCCATTTCTTCATCCCGAGCTTTAATGATATCGTTGTCGTGGATAGCCTCAAGCTTCAGGCGGTCGATTTCATGCTGACACTCCATAAAAACTTCAGAAAGTTTTTCAGCTAGATGAACAAACACGTCATGTTGAACATAGACGTCATTCGTACAGGCAAGGGCGCTCTGTTTGGCATGTCCGGGAACAAGGTGAATCGCCGGGAGGAATTTCAGGCCATCGAAGCAGATTTTCGGAAATTTATCTTTAAGCTCGGCCAGCCTCTCTGATACTGTTGGGTTCTGTTGCAGGAGCGGGATGAGATGGCTTTGCAAGTTCGCCCCTCCTGTAAGAATCTCGGGACCGTCGAGTGGAAGAAGAGTCGGAGTGTTGGTCATGGGGAGCATCAGGTTGCAACCTCTTATGGCTGCGCTTGTCTTTACTTTGCTCCGTGTGAGAAGAGGTATCCTGGTGGTATTTTGGCTGATATAAGTTTTCCTCCTAGATGACAAGTCCCGGGAATGATAGTCTTTATCGCCGTCGCCATCCCTATCTCGACGTCTTCCGGAACCCGAGTCCCGTCCAGAATGGTGAAGAACAGACGAGCCGCGAAGGCGATCGAATCCATGTGAACGCCTCATACCACCTGTATAGAATTCAAACAATAGCGAATTAGCTAAGAGTAGTGTGACCAAAAAGGTCTAAGCGAAAATTGTAGTGAAGCGTTTGTGTGTGTCCTAATGTCTCCGCCCAACGGACCAGTCACTTTGCTAATGGGAGTTTTCTCTCCCTGATTCTAGGTTGGAGCACCCGCATCGTCTCTGATGGGCGAATGAAGTTTGAATGCCTCTGGATCATCAAAGTCATAATTGAGCAGATCATCCGGAATAGAGAGGTTCGATAAGCCCTTTAAAGAACTTTCTACGTGCTGCGAAGAAGCCTCTTTCTCCGTCGGGATAAGCGTAACTTTCGAAGTTCCGCCAACCTTCTCCTTTCTGATCTTGTACGTCAATCCCTTTTTCTTCTGTGAAGGAGAAGATGACGTTTCAATATCGTGCACTTCAACTATAGGATCTTGTGCCGGACCCAAATTCTCACCTTGTGCTACGGGTGTTTCACCCTCCATGATTTCCCCCTCTTCTTGTACATCAGGGGTGTGGTGTGCTGACGAATCAGCTAATTTTTTCCCTTTGCCGGAGACCGGCCTGGGTATAGTAACGCCTTTGGGAAGACTTACCCGGCGACCTTCTGCTAACAATCCGAACCTCGATAGTGACTCGTTTGAGATAAGAGTTCGGATGCCTCGTTCCTCAGCGGGAAGAGCTCTAATAGCTTCAACGGCCTCAGAATACCCACGGCCGTCGGGTCGTAGATTGATACCTGAGAAGACGAAACAATAGTTAGAATACGCATAGCTTCGACCAAAACATGAGTATCGTTCCAAGAAGAAGACTTACTTCCTTCGACCCATCTCCTCGCGAAACCAGGGGCAACGCACATAGAAGCATTCTTGTTTGTACAGGAAAAATTTGCTCCACGCCTCGGTTAAGATTTGACATTTATGGTATGGCTCGAGGAACATGTAAGAGGGGCTTTCTCCCCGCTATTTGACCATGTATATGTATCTGATGTTGCCAGGAGTTGGGGGCCTAGAGAAAACGATCATGAAGAGGATGTAGGTGCCGTAGATGAAGGCATGACCGTTTGGTTGCAGCTGTGATGGGGTGTTGTCGATATATTGCAGCATATCCCGAAGAAATAGACTGAAAGGTGGCACGCTGCCAACACAGTACATGAATTTATTGCATGTTGTATATCTGACCGGGGGCAGGTGTGTCCGGTCGCACCTCGATGGAACCAGCACGTCGTCAAAAGGTATTCCATGGATGGAGTATATTTGCCGAAGCGCGACTACATTGATTTGTGAAGCCTGTGAGTCGACAGGTTGTCCAAGAAAATCAATGCCTCCAGGGCATCGGAGGCAAAGTTATGTGCAGGAGAGGTGGATGGATTTGAGACGTCTGCGACTTCCTATCGAGAGGATGGCCTTGGTTTGTCAAAAATCGTAGCGGAGCTGGATTTTTTCGACATCTTCAATAAATAGTGAATTTGGCTAAGCACCTATGTGAACTATGCTTGAAAAATGTTCGACGTTAGAATTAACAACACAAATATTCCCCCCAAGTGGTGTGTGAACTAGTGCGATCAATCGTATATAAGCATTGAGAAATTGAAAGTCATAGAATTAGTAATGCAAAATTGAACTTCAGATCGTCGACTTTGAAGACCATCATCGCTGACCGTCTCCAAAAGCCTGCCCTGTGGTGTTCACAATTTCGGATTCAGTAAATGTTGGAAGAAATTATCCGTTTACGTCGATTTAAGTTCAGACCTGTGACTACTGAAACTAGGAAGTTTATAGTTTGGATCAGTTCGATATGCTAAAGTCCTGGTCCTTGTTTTGTTATATTGTTCGACATCTATGTTTGTTCAGCCTTGATATGGTTCGGCATCTATGTTTCTTCGGCCTTGATATGGTTTGGCATCTATGTTTTTTCGCCCTTGATATGGTTCGACATCTATGTTTGTTCGGCCTTGATATGGTTCGGCATTTATGTTTGTTCGGCCAAGCGGTCGTTCGGCCAAGCTACCGTTTGGCCTGAAACTTGTTCGACCAAACTCTCGTTCGTCCTAACTATCGTTCGAACTAATTAGCGCTCGGCAAAGTATCGTTCGGTCAAGATTTTGTTTGGCCGAAACAACAATCAGCATCCTGCCCAGTTCATACTTCCTACCTAACCCATCGTTCCACTGCTCGGCATGTGGCGAGCCATGCCAAACCAAAGCTACACCGAGCACCAACGCTCGGCCCTCCATCATCATTCGGCAAGTCATGCCAGAACATACCGTTCGGCATGCTAACCATCTCCTACTCCTCCTCTATTCTTTTTACCCAATCTTGTTCGGCACAAGGAAACCGTGCCGAACCACAAAACATCTCTCCCTCGTACGCTCGTCTCTAGTCATTCCTCCTTTCCTCCTCATCATTTAACTCTAGAAGCCCTTAGAACACCTTAATCAAGGCCCGACCCTATCCTATCGCCTGAGGACTCGGTCATAAAAAAAATTTCTCTAGTTATGAAAAGGATTTTGTTGGAAGGATCGATACCTAATTAGCAGATCGAAACTTGGAAAGGATTGATGAATCGTTGGAGGTTGTTAACTGGAAAGGTCAGCAAGTACAAAGCAGGGGTGGTAAAAATGTGAAAAGAGAAGGAGGAATGCACCAGGTTTATAGGGGAGAAGAAGAAGTTGAAGAGACTATGACCGGTAGAACCGGTCAAGGCGATATCGTTCGGCTACCATTGTTTGTTCGGCATCGGCTACTCTGGTTCGGTCGGCATCCCGGGTACTCGTCTTCAGCTAGATTGTTCGACGCACACATTACGTTCGGTACGTGCCATAACCCCGTCAAGAGAAGTGAACCGAGGATCGAAGAGGAGCCCAGAGGACACGTAATTCAAAGCGCATCACGTTCGACCACGCGATACACTTTGGAGGGAAAGTGTTTCCTGGAGATTTGACCAGGCAACTTAGTACTCGGCAAACCCTCTCTCGGCATCTATTTACGACCGTCGTTTAGAAACGTTCGGCGTCCAGGGAACGCTTGGCATCAAGGAGTGCTCGGCCAAAAACATCGCTCGGCCAAAGGCATCATTCGGTTAAAGGACATCTGGCATCTCTGGGCGTTCGGCATGGTAGAGTTGTCCGGCATCAAGCGCCTCGTTCGGCATTGGATAGCGCTCGGCATCAAGCGCCTCGTTCAGCCTGCACCCCTCACTCAACACCACATCCCGTCCGGCACATACCTCGTTTGTCCGTCACCTACCGTTCGTCATCCAGAATCGTTCAGCACGAAGGGGTATTCGGCATGTAGACCGTTCGTCCTCACTTTGTTCGGCATAAAGATGGAGGTTCGGCGCTTGGCTGTTCGATATGTTTGGGTCGGCACACAGGGCTCATTCCATTTGGACCAAGATATTCAGATACCAAGCCCACCAGGGAATCCAACCCATTTTCGTCTATAAATAGAGGGGCAGGGCACAGTAAAATGGGAGGATCTTTCCGACAACACTGGGGAGACTCTGCCTTTTTTTATACTCTCTTCTTCTTCATTCGAACTTGTATTTAAGCGATTGATTTACGAATTGTGCCTGTACTCAAGTAGTGGAGAAGGCAATAAAGATTAACCCCAAAGTGGACGTAGGCAATTACGCCGAACCACTATAAATTTGGTGTTCTTGTTCCCTGCATTTAAATTTAAACGTTGTTCTCTATTTTAATTTAGTTTCTTCATTAATCTCTCTAAACAATCTTTCTAAGGGTGTTAGTGACCAAGTTTGGTGCTAACAGTATGTATTGTACATAAAAAAATAAAGAAAAACCGATTAGCTATATTTATAAGTCCCGTTTAGCTTTGAGAAGTTTATATAGATACAATTTTATATTAATCTATCTATATGTGAATATATATATATATATATATATATATATATATATATATATATATATATATATATTAGTTTTACATATGCAGTTTATAAAGATATTTATATAACATATTACTAAGCACGATTTTATAATATGATCTACTAAGTACGATTATATGATAAGATTTTAGTTTTGGTACTCAATCTGTCATATATATATATATATATATATATATATATATATATATATATAGTTGTTTTATGTATGTGTGTAAGCTTTATATAGGGCATTAGCAATAGTATATAGGTTTATATGGTACCCTATAGCACGTTGCTACCATAAATAAATGATTTCTTATTGTGGGGTCTGCACATATTTTGTATTGCATATATATTTATTTTGTAAAGCCTGCTGTCCTTTTGATTTGAAAAAAAATTGTTGCTGCATTGTAGTGTTCGTGTTATGTATTTAATGGTTTGCTTTGTCATTTAAACCGCAGACTTCTTCTTTTGTATACATAAGTTAGATTATATATGTTATATTTTTCATAGTTAAAGTATTGATAAGTTTACAAATCAGTAAATATAAGTGGGTTCATATAAAAGTATGTGAAATGCATTTATAGTAATTATAATACTAGTTTTTCACTATGCTGATTTTTCAGAGTAATATTTGTTTACAGGGTATTTTATACGGGATTCCACATAAAAGTTATATATATATATATATATATATA
Organism: Allium cepa; assembly: GCA_030765085.1. Lineage (NCBI taxonomy): Eukaryota > Viridiplantae > Streptophyta > Magnoliopsida > Asparagales > Amaryllidaceae > Allium > Allium cepa. The sequence continues at coordinate 726,123,118 of CM060938.1, read as the reverse complement.
TATATTGATCTGCATATTTGTCCATCTGATTGTTTATAGATACACAAGTTTATGTAATTGTATATGACCTGTTGATTATTTATCGAGATATATGTGTAAATTGATTTTAGTAAAATAATAATAATAATAATAATATAATACACATTTTGTTTCGGTTGTATCAAACTAATTTTTTTGTTCGTGATTCCCAATCTATCAGCTTTGTTTGTTGACTCGTGGCAATTTAGCTTTGCTTTGAAATTTGTGCTTGGATTCGCAACTCATCTCACTCTCGTTCATCTAGACTCGAAAGGTGAGCAATCATTCACGATTAACGCTCTTTTATTTATTAAATTTGATCTCGATTGAAATGACAATTGAAATATGCTGCTGTAGTTATTTAATTTGTTATATATGCTATTATCTGTAACTATTCACCTGTGGGATATGACACCATATCCTGTCGTTTATTTTATATTGTTATTTATGATTTATGCATGTTATTATTATTATCGTATCTGACATCACTCTGCAAGTACCCTGTTAGAATAGAATTCACTATGGGTTGAAATGATACATACCCAAAGGACTTTAGAATCGTAGAAGATCGTTATGGGTTGAAATGATAAACCCAAGCGATTTTCATTGGATTGAATTTGGGATTGCGGGTCGAAATGATATCTACCCGTATATATTCAAATTACGGATTGAAATGATAAATATCCGTATCACTTGAGCATAGCATCGGAAAATGTATATAGACACTGTTGGTCCATATATAAATGTTTTCAAAATAATTTCTATGGTCTGAAAAGAAATATATGGTTTTAAATAAATATTGGTTCTTAAAGTATTATATATATATATATGGTAATTTTATTTTAAAATAATAATATTATTGAGACTGATTTAATATATATAATACGTTTAAGTATTTATTTAAATTTATACAAAAAAATATATTGTTGTAATAATTTGAATAAATTAAGGTTGAGAAGATAAAGTGGAATCATTGGAAATTGTATTTAATTAAGAATCCTACTAAATTAAATGAATTTTAACCATGGAATTCGAAGTTTAAGATTTGATCTTTATAACTTGATCTTTTTGGGATTAATGGATATTTCAAGTTTATATAAATCGAAAAGGAATATTAAATTTAAAAGTAATTTGAGGTTATTTAAATAATACATAATTTATTGAGCAAATATTTCAAGACTAAATAATAATGAAGTTAACTCGAGATCTATATGAAACTGTTAAATTTAACTTTGAAAATGTTGAATATTAAAGCTTAGAAATATACTGGAATTTAAATTATTTGTTTTGTGATTTAGATCTATATTTGAAATCAATATGATTTGAATTTGTTATTCAGAAACTGAATTGAATTAAAAATTAGAAATTTTAGATTAAATAAATTGGAATTTAGAACTCGAGTAGATTTGAATCATTTTTTAAAAAAATGAGGAAATATATATATATATATATATATATATATATATATTTGAAATGAAAATTTTATTTTGGTCTTTGTTATAAATTAATTTGAAATGACTACAGTGTTATAGTGTATGTTTCTGCATTGTAGATAATTCCATGGATCCTTAGAGGATGGTTATCCCAAACATCCTTTAAGTTATTTGTATTTCAGTTGATATTTCACTTGAGTTAGATTTATTAATATAAGAATGTAAATCCTGACTCGAGTGCTTTGTGTTTTGCTTTACGCTTGGGTCAGACCGAGTGATACAGCATTTGAGACTCGTCTTTGAAGTTTGGAGCTTCGCTTGGAGATCCAACTATTGATTTAGGTTCCAGCTTTCCGGTTGATTCGTTCACAGAAGTCATCTATTTGGATTGGAGACTTCACTGTATTTGAGATATTCTGTTGTATTTTATTTCAAACCCTGCTGTTTATATAGTAGCTTCATGAACTACTATTTATCTTTTCCACTGCGTTATTATTATATTACTCTGTGTATGTGATTCTGTGATTGATTCATTTACTGTATATGCTAATCTTTGCCAAATTTAAATTAACAATCTGGTATTTTGAGCAATTCAAGTCCGACGTGTGTGGATGCAAATGGTTGAAAATAGCGGGTCGTTACAGTTGGTATCAGAGCTTTGGCTCTAGGCAAACTTAGCATATATTGAAAATTTATTTGCATAATCACTTTTGTTCGAAATTGAATTTCTTCCTCTTGATTTGGTTTTCCTTTGGACTTTGGAACATTTCATGCGCTTCCAGAATCCATTATCTCCTCTCCCTATTCGTGTTTCTTTATTCTGGAGTATCCCATAACTCCACTTCAAATGATTTTTATAAGAATAGGCGATCTCGCCAATCTTTGAATGATTTGTAAAGGGGTGAAGCTCCTTTACAATTGGTAATGATTCACCGGAGATTTATATATCCCTCGGTTTAGATGATGCTATCTCTTGTTATGCCGAATTCTATCTCTGGCAATCGAATGTCAATTTGCCTCATAATTCTGCACCGATCTTATTTTAAAGTCACGGTTGACCCAATTAAGGTCATCCGGGATTTATAAAAATATATCTATCTTGTATTTTGTAATTTAATTATCTCATCTTCGTTCGAGCTAATCTTCGAATCAGAATTCTAATCTCTTAGAGTCCCTCTAATTTGAATTTCTATCTTTGTTTTGAAGTCTATTCTAGAATCATCCTTTGAAAATCGGGTTTGTTTGTATTTTTAAGAAAAATTGTTTTATATACCGAAATTATATTTTTGATAAGTATGATTATATTCTATATATAAAAGTGAAATGTTTTAGATAGGATTATATACCTTTTAAAAACGAGAAATTGATGTTTCGAAAAGATTTAAAATTTTGAAAATTATATAAGAAATTGATTTGTATAAAAATGATTTATAACTGAAGGGTTTTGAATTTGGAATTCGAGGAATTGAACTCTGGCATTTTGAATTTTTTTTTTAAGATTTTCGAAATATATAATAATAGGACTTAGAGGTAGTTTCTGAATATGAAATGTTTCGAATGACTTCAAATGAGTTCCAATGATTTCGAAGAAAAAAAGAAGAAGAAAAAAGTTTTCAAGAAAATAGAATTCCAGAACTCACTTATGTCACTGGAAAATAATTTCGGTGATGAGTGCACGCATCATAGATATTGATTTTCGAGTTTCAAAGTGGGGGAGAGGCCACTTCAGTAGCTTTGATATTCAAGTGATTTTATGAAACCGATCTTGATTTCAAATTCGGAAGTATGATTTGATATTAGAGAGATTTATGTATATATGTTTGAAATGATTTGAAGAGAGCCCGGTGTTCAGTTCTCAAGTTTCGGATTTGGTATAACCCTATCTTTTGGAAATTGATTTACTGATTTGTTGTTGATTTCCAATTCTTGAATTGGAAATTTGATTTCTCCAACTATTTTGAATGTTCGGACACTTCCAAATCAAGGTTTAAAAATTCTTAAAGCTAAGTAATTTTCAAAAAGTAAATTGTATCTTTCAAATTGAAATAAATGGATTAAAGGTTTTAAAGGGATTAAACTTGAAAATCATTTTGGGTATAATTGATTTTGAGAAAATATATGGTTTTGAAAGTAGATTGGAATTTAAAACCCAGTATTCATATGATGAATTTGGAAATGAATTTGAATTGAGTTGATTTGGGAACCGGGAGCATTTTCTAAATCTATTATTATGGGAAATTTGAAACTAAAGATATTTAATTTGAAAGAAATGATTTAGTGAAACCGTATATGATTTTGAAACTGAACTGATATTGAAATGAAAATAAGAACCTTATTTTACTAAATACTTGGTTTGGGAGTTTTTGAATTCATATAAAATGAATTTGTATAAGTATGAAGTTGATTTGAAAACTATTTATTTGAAAGGTACTCAATTTGGAAAGAGAAATCTTATATAATCGAAGTCTATATAAGTGTGATTTGATATACTATTGATTTTGTAAAGTATTCAATTTGAAAATAAAATCATATATATATGATGGACTTTGTATAAGTACGATATTTTAAAGTGATTTGAAAAGGTACTATATGATACATATTTTCGAAGTAAAGATATGGAAAGTGTCTTCTGCTTGATATCTGCTTTTTGGCCACATTGTGGATTCATTCTATCGATATTATTCTCTATGATTTTGGTTTTTCAGATGTGATACTCGAGTGTCCTACCATGGCGTAACCCATGGTCGTTTTTTGGGGTAGCGTAATCCGCAAGGCAGAGATTGCTTAAAGGGTATCGATGTTTCCTAGGGGATCCAGGCGTAACCATTGTTATGTATCATGTAGTATACGGTTTTGTTGTTGTAGCGTAATCCGCAAGGCAGAGATTGCTTAAAGGGTATGGATGTTTCCTGGGGGATCCCGGCGTAACCATTGTTATGTATCCTGCAGTCCATGAGTTTGGGTTATCATGGCGCAATTCGCAAGGCAGTGAATGCTTAAAGGTACAGATGTTTCATGAGGGATCCAGGCGTAACCATTGTGTATCTGCGATCCAGGTGATTTTTTTTAGATTGTGCTTTCCATATCAGTTTTGAAGGTATTTCAAGTATTTTCACTGGGGGTTGAACCAGGTCTACTAAGCACTAGGAGAATTCTAGCATTGCACATGATCAACGCATGGCCAGAGTCTGCAAGAACGAGGATAAACTTGTTGAAATATCGAGCTATAAAAGTATTTTTCAACAAATAAATTTTGTATTAATATTTGAAATTGAAACTCTTATGGTTTGAAATTAACGATTCGTGCCCGATACTATTCTTTTGTATGTGCCTTATCTGCTCAACTTTATTTGTTCACCTATATTCTGTTTCCTGAATCTACCTTCCTTTCCTTTTTGAATATAATCTTTAAAATATTGTTTATTTATATGCTACTTGGTTTAATTAAAGATTTTAAATATTGTAAATATTTTAGAAGTTATTAAGTAAATACAACATATTTAAAGGAGAGTGATTATTGATTTATTAATAATGTTGAAAGTATCTTTAGATAAATTAATAAATTTATGAATTATGGGTTTAATGTTGTCAATAGCTTCCTTGTAAAATAAGCAATGATATAAATAATTGTTTTCAAAAAGTTTTCATATATTTACAAAGGTGTTATTTAAACATCTAAATGGTATTTTAAAGGAAACGAGAATTTTATAAATGGGTTTTTGAAAAATATGGAAGTATTAAGGAGAAGTGATTGCGAATGAAGTTTTCAAATAAATATTTCAAATAAAATTTATATAGTTTCAAACTAATTGTTCATCCTTATCTTTCAATCTATTTTACTTCTAGTTGTTTCTATTCTCCTACCTCGTTTCTTTTCGGGGACGAAAAGTTTTGAGTGGGGGAGAGTGTAACGACCCGTAAAATTTTAACGGTTTTATTAAAGTATTTAATTGAGTTTTGGAGAGATTTTAAACAATAAAATTTGAAATTAAAATTTTATATTTGGAATACGTATATTTAAATATAGAAGGTGATAAATTTTCATCTGATTTTATGAAAGTTTATTTCATTGTGAAATTCCATTATATCAAGTCAGTTAATAATTGTTGATAATAAAATATTTTCCAAACCTGAATATTTTTACATAGAAAAATTCTAAATTATCTTCTAACTGAGACATCATTTTTTGTTTTCCCAAATTCAGGCTTCTTTAGCTCCGTCGATCTTAGTTTTCTGCGTTTTTGCTGCATTTTCCACTAGTAGAAAATTTGAATTTTTATAATTCGGTCATATCACTAATATCTATATATCATTTTGATCGTCTCGTTTTGTTGATCTCTGTGATATATTCACTTTTGGGTTTCGGTGATCAATACGAGACAAAAGCTGTGTAACGATAACCGTACTTGTTCTGTATTTTGTCTTTTCAGTTTTGTGACCTTTCAAGTTGTACGTTGAGAAACTAATATTCACTTGCTATTGATATTCGAGTTTTCAACGGTCACGACTCTTGGATTTTTAACTTATTTCGATATCATCTCTGGTCCGTTCATTTTCATCAGGACCTTACGTAACTTACAGGAAAATGTTGAAAGGAGATATTTATCCATTCGATTTATACACGTATCTCATGAAATCACTTTTGGGTTGTTCACTTTCTTTCTATTCATATTTTTTCTTGTCTCCATTTTACCACGTTCTTTATGTGCTCGTGATCCATCTTCTCGGGCTCACCGCCTCCATGCTAACCATCACCGCCCGCCTCCCATGCGAAGGCCCCTCCTTCAACTTCTGCCGATCCGCCCACCATCGACTCGGCAGCCTCGCCCACTAAGACAGCATCTTCACGGCCACCTGAAACCCGCAACACACAGCCTCCCACATCTCCACATCACCTATCCGACCTCGCCATACTACCGAGCATGCCACCATCATGATGGCCGAACCCTGTTAAACTAGAGCAACCCTCTCTTTAAATACATGTATATATACTGTTCGCATACTTTGTTGTGAAGCCTATCAATTCTTTTTATTTTCTCTACCAAACACTACGAAGACACGCAAGCGTTCACATAAAAGCATCGGCACTGTCAACCTTGCTTTCATATCAGCACCGTGTTTTGCTCCACTATATCAACTGTGTTTCTCCATTTATATGATGAATGGTATACTTATATGATTAGAGTATTTTTATTTTATACATATTATATATGTATAATATTACTTTGATATATGTGTAGATATAATTGTTCTATGATACTTTCATCCTACTTGTTCATAGCCGCATCATAGCCTTCTCTTTACTGTTCTTATAAGTATTGTTTTATAAATATTTTTTCAAAAATATAATATATATTGAGTTTGTGTGTGTATATATATACAAAGTTATATGTTTTCCTCTTCTCTTCACTATTTATAGTATATATGTATGTATTGTATATAAAAAAATATAAAAACATGTTAGCTATATTTGTAAGTCGCGTTTAGCTTTGAGAAGTTTATGTAGATACAATTTTATATTAATCTATCTATATGTGAATATATATATATATATATATATATATTAGTTTTACATATACAGTTTATAAAGATATTTATATAACATATTACTAAGCACGATTTTATAATATGATTTACTAAGTACGATTATATGATAAGATTTTAGTTTTGGTACTCGATCTATCATATATATATATATATATATATATAGTTAGTTAGTTGTTTTATGTATGTGTGTAAGCTTTATGTAGGGCAGTAGTAATAGTATATAGGTTTATATGGTACCATATAGCATGTTGCTACCATATATAAGTGATTCTTGTTGTGGGGTCTGCACATATTTTGTAATGCATATATATTATTTTGTAAAGCCTGATGTCCTTTTGATTTGAAAAAATATATATTTTGTTACTGCGTGTAGTGTTCGTGTTATGTATTTAATGGGTTGCTTTATCATTTAAACTGCAGACTTCTTCTTTTGTATATATAAGTTAGATTATATATGTTATATTTTTCATAGTTAAAGTATTGATAGGTTTACAAATCAGTAAATATAAGTGGGTTCATATAAAAGTATGTGAAATGTGTTTATAGTAATATAATACTAGTTTTTCACTACGCTGATTTTTCAGAGTAATATTTGTTTACAGGGTATTTTATATGGGATTTCACATAAAAGTTATATATATATATATATATATATTATATATATTGATCTACATATTTGTCCATCTGATTGTTTATAGATACACAAGTTTATATAATTGTATATGACTTGTTAATTATTTATTGAGATATATGTTTAAATTTATTTTAGTAAAATAATAATAATAATAATATAATACACATTTTGTTTCGGTTGTATCAAACTGATTTTTTTTGTTCATGATTCCCAATCTATCAGCTTTGTTTATTGATTCGTGGCAATTTAGCTTTGCTTTGAATTTATTGTTCTTGGATTCGCAACTCATCTCATTCTCGTTCAGCTCTAGACTCGAAAGGTGAGCAATCACTCACGATTAACGCTCTTTTATTTATTAAATTTCATCTCAATTGAAATAACAATTGAAATATGCTACTGTAGTTATTAATTTGTTATATATGTTATTATTTGTAACTGTTCACCTATGGGATATGACACCATATCCTTGTTTGTTTTATATTGTTATTTATGATTTATGCCTATAATTATTATTATCGTATCTGACATCACTCTATAAGTACCCTGTTAGACACTATGGTTTGAAATGATACATACCCAAAGGACTTTAGAATAGTAGAAGATCGTTATGGGTTGAAATGATAAACCCAAGCGATTTGCATTGGATTGAATTTGGGATTGCGGGTTGAAATGATATCTACTCGTATATATTCAAATTACGGATTGAAATGAAAAATATCCGTATCACTTGACCATAGCATCGGAAAATATATATAGACACCATTGGTCCATATATAAATGTTTTGAAAATAATTTCTATGGTTTGAAAAGAAGTACATGGTTTTAAATAAATATTGGTTCTTAAATTATTATATATATATATATGGTAATTTTATTTAAAATAATAATATTATTGAGATTGATTTAAAATATATAATATGTTTAAGTATTTATTTAAATTTATACAAAAAAATATATTGTTGTAATAATTTGAATAAGTTAAGGTTGAGAAGATAAAGTGGAATCAATGGAAATTGTATTTAATTAAGAATCCTACGAAATTAAATGGATTTGAGCCATTGGATTCAAATTTTAAGATTTGATCTTTATAACTTGATTTTTTTAGGATTAATGATATTTCAAGTTTAAATAAATCAAAAAGGAATATTCAGTTTAAAAGTAATTTAAGGTTATTTAAATAATACTGAATTTATTGAGCAAATATTTCAAGACTAAATAATAATGAGGTAACTCGAGATCTATATGAAACTGTTAAATTTAACATTGAAAATGTTGAATATTAAAGCTTAGAAATATATTGGAATTTAAATGATTTGTTTTGTGATTTAGATCTGTATATGAAATCAATATGATTTGAATTTGTTATTAAGAAACCGAATTGAATTAAAAATGAAATTTTTTAGATTGAATTAAATTAGAATTTAGAACTCGAGTTGATTTTAATTTTTTAAAAAAAAAAAAGGATATATATCCATATATATATATATATATATATATTTGAAATGAAAATTTTATTTTGATCTTTGGTATAAATTAATTTTAAATGACTACGGTGTTATAGTGTATATTTCTGCATTGTAGATAATTCCATAGATCCTTAGAGGATGGTTATCCCAAACATCCTTTATGGTATTTGTATTTCAGTTGATATTTCACTTGAGTTGGATTTATTGATATAAGAATGTAAATCTTGACACGAGTGTTTTGTGTTTTTCTTTATGCTTGGGTCAGACTAGTGATACAGCATTTGAGACTCATCTTTGGAGTTTGGACCTTCGCTTGGAGATCCAACTATTGATTCAGCTTCCAACTTTCCAGTTGATTCGTTCACCGGAGAAATCTATTTGGATTGGAGACTTTACTGTATTTGAGATATTCTGTTGTATTTTATATCAAACCCTGTTGTTTATATAGTAGCTTCATGAACTACTATTTATCTTTTCCGCTGCATTATTATTATATTACTCTGTGTTTGTGATTCTGTGATTGATTTATTTACTGTATATGCTGATCTTTGCCAAATTTAAATTAACAATCCGGTATTTTGAGCAATTCAAGTCTGACGTGTGTGGATGCGAATGGTTAAAATAGCGGGTCGTTACACCATTCCACTGACCATCCATGGTCGTAGGAACCTTTTTGAAGATCCACCAAAAAAAAGCAAACTCCTCCTATATAGTGCCAGCCGAGCAGCACCTTTTCTCCACGACCTCACCCATCACTTTGGCCAACCCTTACACCACCACCAGTCACTTGCTGACTCAACTACCTCTGCCACACTTGAACTTGACTCCCCAGACCTGGCTTTGCTCATCCATGCCCTGGTCGAGCCATTGACTGCATAGGAATCAACGTAGTTGCCTTGAACTTGTGTGTGTATGCACACATATCCTTCTTCTCCTTCATAACTTGTTTTGGCCGACCATTTTGTAACCTCAACCTGATCCAAACCCACACCATAACAGTGCATTTCCAACCTATGGCTGAAGCATAAGTTATTGAATGCAAGTGCAAAAGCTTTGGCTTTGTGTTGTGCATATATTTCTTGCATTGTTTGATAATAGTTTGGTTTGAAAATTCATATTGTACTTTTTTTTGTTTGCTATGTGACAAGGCAATTAGATTTGGCTCACTCACTCTCAAATCGTAGTCGTGCTTTCGTGCCTTTGAAGATCTTTATTTTGTGCATTTGGTTGTCATCTCCAGCTTGTACAAGTGAGTAATTCTCACCAGACAAATTTATACTTATATGATTAGTAAAAGGATCGCAATTGAATCTGTAACCCATATCATTATCTTATATCTGCTATGCTATAATCATATGATGTTCACCCATGCTTATACACCTGCTATATCATATATTACTATTATATTATGCTACTCTGTTGTTTATATCAGTTTATCACACTACAAGTTCCCTGCAGATTAGAATCACTATGGGTTGAAATGATACATACCCGAACGGACTTTATTTGTGAAAAATTGATTTTTAATTGTGAAATTATTAAAAATTGATATTTAATTATTAAAAATTGATGTTTAATTGTGAAATTTCACTTTATAAAATCATAAATTAAAAGGATATTTAAAATGACCATTTTAAAATGAAAGAATATGATTTTATAAGTCTAAAATGGTTTAAATAAAAATTTAATTAGTTACGAAATTATATGGAATATTTGAAATTTGATTAATTGCATTTTTGAAATGTTATTAATGTAAAGGATATTAAGCATTTTGTAAATGCGGTAGTTGATATAAATGAACGAAATGGCTAGAATTGAACAAAAGCTATTACAGCTTTGTAAGTGCTGTAGTTGCTGGGCTTAACTAAATTTTATGTGAAACTAAATTAAACCTATTATAGCATTTTAAATGTTGTCTTCTGTTAAATGAATTATTTTAAAACATAACTTTCCGTAGCATCTTCTAAGTGCTGCGAAAGTTGAATTTTCACTGTTTTGATAAATTTAAGTGAATAAATGAACTTTGAATGATTAAAATTTTGGAAATTTAATAATTTAATTATTAAATATAATAACTTCATTTTAATGATTTAAAATGAAGTAATTTGTTTTGAAATATAAACTATTTTTAAATGTGTGATGAAATGGTATTTTTAAAATAAAAATGAATGTGGTTTGGGAAAAATATGATATTTTGAAATGGATTTTGAATGATACTGAATTTTTTCAATGATATTTGATTTTGAAGTATAAATTACTATTTTGAATTTTAACCACGGAATGTATTTAATTTATAGTTTAACTGATCCATAAAGGATGAGCGATCCCAAGCATCCTTTAAGTTATTGTACATTACTACTACAGTTCACTTGAGTTGGTTTACATTATATAAGTATATACGTCCTGACTCGAGTGTTTTGTGTTTTACTTTACACTCGGGTCAACCTGAGTATTTACAGCTTAGGTTTGGATTTCTTTTCTGGAGCTAGGAATCACTGGAGATTCTGCTTCTCTAGTTATCTATTCTCTTTCAGTTTCAGTTGTTCTATTTCAGCTCTCGTATTTATAAACTACTATGTATTTGAGATTTCTATTGCATATGTTTTTCAACTGATATTATGTATTTGTTTTAAGAGTTGTTATTGTATTCATGAACTACTATGGTATTTTTAATTTCTGCTGCGAGTTATTCTGATATTCCTATGTTTGTGATTCTACGATTTTATTTCATTTGCTCCAAATTTATTTACAATATGGTATTTTGAGTAATTCAAGTATGGCATGTGTGGATGCGAATGGCTGAAAATATTGGGTTGTTACAGTTGGTATATGAGCGACGTTTTTAGGCAAATCTTGGCCTGCTGAGAAAAAACTCATTAGAGATAGGGTAGAAATACCCTAGAATGAGTGAAATCAATCTCAGAATCCTTTCTTTGTGAGAGAATGTATTTTCGAAATATAAAATGATTTCCAAATGATTTTTAAAGTAATTTTCAAAGATTGTATTAGTATAAAAAATTTCTTATTTTGAAATCAAGATTTTTCTAACTTCATCCCTTCCGTATCCATCTTATTAGTAATCTCTTGGTTAGGATTCTTATCGATTAGGATTCCTTGAACTTTGGAACGCTCCCACTGGTTCTGAAATCCAGTCTTATCTCCCTATTTTATCGTTTTGATTTTGGAGCATTCCGTAACTCCATTTTGGAATGACCTCTCTAAAGGTCCGGTGATTCCGCAAATCTTTGAATGACTTATAAAGGGGTGAAACTCCATTACAATTGGCATTGATTCACCGGGGATTTTCGTATCCTTGGTTTACGATGATATCTAACTTCTGCTATATCTGAATTCTATCTGTGGCAATCGAATGTCGATTTGCCTTAGATTTTCACATTGATTATATTCCTGAAGTCACGGTTGATCGGTTAAGGTCGCCCGCGATTTATAAAGGCTTATCCATCTTCTATTTGGTAATTAAATTATCTTATCTTCGTTTGAGCTTATCTTCGAACCAGAAATTCTATTTGATTAGAGTCCTGTAAATATGAATCTCTGTTTGTCTAAAATCTATCCTTGAATCATTCTTTGGAAATTTGCATTTGGTTGTATGTTCAAATTATGCATACATCGAAATCATTATTTTAATAAGGATGACCCTATTTTGTATATAAAAGTGAAATGTTTTCGATAAGGAATTTTATATCTTTTAAAAACGAGAATTTGAATATTCGAAAGGATTTGAAATTTTGAAAATTTTATAAGAATTTGACTTGAATAAAATGAATTATAATTAAAGGGTTTTGAATTTGAATTTCGAGGAATAGAACTCCGGTGTTTTGAAATCGGTTTTAAGATTTTGGAAAATATATAATAATAATATGATTTAAAGATATTTTCTGAATAAGAAATGTTTCAAATGTATTCGAATGTATTCCAATGATTTCGAAGAGATTTCAAAGAAGTTCCAAGAAAATAAAAGTCCAGAACCCACTTATGTCGCTGGAAAATAATTTCGGTGATGAATGCATGCATCATCGACATTGACTTTCGAGTTTCTGAGTAGGGGAGAGGCCACTCTAGTAGCTTTGCTATGCGAGGGATTTTGTGAAACCAATTTTGATTTCAGATTTTGAAGTATGATTTGATTTTTGAAAGATATATATATTTGAAATAATTTAAAGTAGCCGATGTTCAGTCCTCAAGATTCAAATTTGTTTTGGTATAACCCTATCTTTTGGAATTGGTTTGCAGATTTGTTGGTGATTTCCAACTCTTGGATTGAAAATATGATTTCTTCAACTATTTTGAAGGTGCGAGCACTTCCAAATCAAGGTTAACTTTTCAAGGCTAAGTAATTTTGAAAGGTATAGGGTATTTGATAAAGAATATAATTTTAGTTTGGTATGATTAAAGTATAAAGTAATATGATTTATATAATTTTGAAACTATTTGTTGAGTGAAATAAATAAGACTATTTCGAATTATACTGGTAAGAAATATAGATTTGAAATGTTTTGAATAAAGTATATATATAGAATAAAAATCTTTCCAATGGTAAATTGGGTTTTTCATATAGAAATAAATAGTTTGAAGTTTTTTTTTATAAAAAAGATGGTTTTAAACTTAGTAACCCATTTAGATATTTTGATGATTGAAATGGTTTGGAAATGATTTAATATTTATTTTGGTAAAGAATGTGAATTTGAAATGATAATTGATTTTGATAAATGAATATTTGAAGTTTATATTTGTATTAAAGGATATTTGGTTTACTTGTAATTTGAGTTTATTTAAAAATGGTGGATTTATGAAATGAATATTTCAAAATTAAGTAATAATGAAGTAAAATTTGAGATATGTAAAATTATAAATTTTAGTTTTGGAATATGGTATATTTAAGCTTTGAAATATATTAAAGATTGAATAGTTTATTTTATGGATCAAATTTTTACATGAAATTTGATAAGATTTGAATTGGTTTTTTTGGAAAACTTAATTGAATTGAAACTGATGGTTTGAATTGAATTAAAATTGGAAATTTTAGACTTGGGTTTAATTGAATAAATTTGTGAAATGTAAAGAATTAAAGGAATGTTTTATGATTTCAAACGTATGATTTCGAAAGGTTATGATGTTCAAAGTGTAATGATTTCAGGTATTTTGGTTTCGAAAGATTTATAACTTCGGAAGTATTATGATTTTTAGCAGTGAATATATGTTTGAAATGGAAATGAATTTGTTTGACCTAAATTTTGTTGATTCGGAAATTTGGATTATTTTCTAAATCTATTGTTTTAAGAAATTTTGGAAGCTGAATATATGTAATTTGGAAGAAATGATTTAGCAAAATCATATATGATTTTGAATCTGAATTGATATTGAAATGGTTTGATATTGAAAACCTTATTTATTTAAATACTTTAATTTAGGAGTTATCGAACTTATATAAAATTGATTTGTATAGGTATGAAGTTGATTTGAAAACTATTATTTTGGAAAGGTACTCAATTTGTAAAGTGAAATCTTATATAATCTAAGTCTATATAAGTGTGATTTGATATACTATTGATTTTGGGAAGTATTCGATTTGAAATGGAATCTTATATATAATGGACTTTATATAAGTATGATATTTGAAAGTGATTTTGAAAGGTACTATATGATACATATTTTCGAAGTAAATATATGGAAAGTGCCTTCTGCTTGATATCCGCTTTGTGGCCCAACTGTGGATTCATTCTATCGATATTATTCTCTTTGATTTGGGTTTTCCGGATATGATACTCGAGTGTCCATCGATTTCCATAGCGATCTCCATGGTTTTTCTTTCGAGCGCAAGGGCATAGTGTAATACACAGGGGCTGCGAGAGCCTAAGGGTACGGATGTTTCCTGGGGGATCCAGACGTAACGATTGTGTATCTGTGATCTATTAGGTCGCTTGGTAGCGTAATCCGCAGGGGTTGGGAGAGCCTAAGTGTACGGATGTTTTCTGGGGGATCCAGGCGTAACCATTGTGTATTTGCGGTACTACCTGTATTCTTGGCGTGATCATAGGGCTGCGGTAGTCAGCCTATCGGTACAAATGTTTCCTGGGGGATCCAAGCGTAACCATTGTGTATACGCTATCCATGATCGACATGTTTGGTTTAGTTGTTTTGTTTGGATTGTACTTTCCATATCTGTTTTTAAAAGGTTTTTCAAGTATTTTCACTGGGAGTTGAAACAAGTCTACTAAATACTTGGAGAATTCTAGCTTTGTGCCTGATCAACGCATAGCCAGAGTCTGCAGGAACGAAAGTAAACTTGTTAAGACATCGAGTTATAAAAGTATTTCGATAAAGTATTATATAAATGATATTTTGATCATTTATTTTATATTCTAAATAATTTAAAAATGTTTTAAATATTGTTTACTTCAAACTATCAAATTTGAATCAAATGACTATTCATCATATTATAAAATGTATATTATTAAATGTTTAAAATGTTATAAATATAAAATTTTAAATTGAAATGTATATGGTTTTAAAATAATGGTTCGTCCTTGTCTTTCAACCTACTTTCCCTCCTAGCAATTTCTACCTTCTTCGTCTTCGAGGGTCCTTTCTGCATTAGGGAAAGAGTCGGTTCTTTGGCTTATCGCCCAGATTTTCCCAAGAAGCTTTTTGGAGTACATGATGTATTCCACGCCTCGCATCTTCTCTGGTATCTTCATGACCCTTCTCTTTTGTTCAGCCTTCTTCTCTTGATGGTTTCGATATTGAGCCTAATCTGACTGTCGAGAGTAAACCACTTCGTATTTTCAACAGTGGTATGAAGCAGCTAAAATGAGAATCTGTTAGTTAGATCGAGGTACGATGGGGTACTAATGATCGAGATTGTACCTGGAAGACAGAAGAGTGCATTCATGATTCGAATCCAAAATTGTTTTCCAGGTACTATTTGTTGTCAATCTTTCTTTTCCTTATTTTCCTTGTTCATTCTTTTCGAGGACGAAAACATTTGAGTGGGGGAGAGTGTAACAATCCCACTATTTTATGATTATTTTAATTGTTTATTTTAATTATTTAAACTGGTACACCTGATTTAAAAACTTTTTTTTATTTATTAAAATGGATAAATTTTGTTATTTTAAATATAAATTTTGATTTTTGTGTGAATTATAGTTTCAAACCTGAATAAATAAGATATTTCTAGAAAAAGTGGATTTTTGTTCAATCTGGTCAAACTTTGACTTTTAAATTTAAAATTTAAATTTTTGAATTTTGAATTTTATCTTTTATTATGAAAATAAATTTAATTTCGAGAATACTGCTTTTCGTTTCGTTGAAATCCGATTTATATTGTGGAAGTTATGCTTTTTTTAATATTGGGTGTAAATTGATTTATTTAATAAAATTGTCTATTTTAAGTTATATAAATAATATTTTTATTTGTTAAATCATGTTCTAATATGTTTTATATGAAATGTTAGGTGTATATTTCATTTTTAAATATTTTTAAAGTGATGATAAAAGATTTCCAAAGTTTATTGAATTTATTTTCAATTTTTGAAGCCTAGTTTCCATTTTTTAGCTATTTTCTTAATTTAATTATATTTAATTGAAATTTATTTATTTATTTTATTCATTTATTATTTTGTTGTGTTTATTTTTATTTATATGCATTTTTATATATATTTTAAACTACAAAATGAATTAAGAAACTTGAAAGGTTTTTTACCTTTTGTATGCATGCCTTTTCATATTCAAACCAACCTTTTCACACCAAACAACACATCATTTCATTTGCTTCCCATATCTCATTTGTTCAGCCAATTCCCCCATTCTTTTATCACGTAAAAAATGTTTCTCAAACCCTAAAAAACATTCGGCTATCACCTGAAGACAAAGTTTGGTAAAAAATTTCGTTCTTTTTCACTCTTTTACTTGTTTTGTTATGAATTCTTGCACTTGCTTCACCTTCTTGTGTTCGACCTCCCTCCTCCAGCACCATGGCTGCCTCCACCACCACCAAAACCAGCAGCTACCCTCTCCATTCCACTAACCATCCATGGTCATGGCCACTTTTTGACGATCCACCAAAGAAAATAAGAAAACTCCACTTATATAGTGCTAGCCGAGCCACACCTTTGCTCCACCACCTCACCCATCACTTTGGCCAACCCCTACACCACCACCAGTAGTCACTTATTGACTCAACTACCTCTTCCACACCTGTACTTGACTCACCGGACCTGGCCGTGCTAATCCATGCCTTGGCCGAGCCATTGATTGCATAGAAATCCACGTAGTTGCCTTGAATTTGTGTGTGTATGCACACATATCCTTTTTCTCCTTCATATCTTGTTTTGGCCGACCATTTTGCACCCTCAACCTGATCCAAACCCACACCATAACAGTGCATTTCAAACCTATGGCTGAAGAATAAGTTATTGAATTCAAGTGCAAAAGCTTTGGCTTTGTGTTGTGCATATATTTCTTGCATTGTTTGATAATAGTTTGGTTTGAAAATTCATGTTGTACTTTGTTTTGTTTGCTATGTGACAAGGCAATTATATTTGTCTCTTCCACTCTCAAATCGTAGTCGTTCTTCCGTGCCTTTGAAGATCTTTGTTTTGTATATTTGGTTGTCATCTCCAGCTTATATAAGTGAGTAATTTTCACCAAATAAATTTATACTTATATGATTAGTAAACTGATCGCAATTGAATCTGTAAACCCATATCATTATGTTATATCTGCTATGCTATGATCATATGATGTTCACCCATGCTTATACACCTTTTATATCATATGTTACTATTATATTATGCTATTATGCTATTTATATCAGTTTATCACACTGCAAGTTCCTTGTAGATTAGAATTACTATGGGTTGAAATGATATATACCCGAACTGTAACAACCAGGTATTTTCAACCATTCGCATCCACACATGTCGGACTTGAATTGCTCATAATACTGCATTGTAAATAAAATTTTGCAAATCTCAGAATATACAGTAAATAATAATCATAAATCACAAACACAGAGTAATAATAGTGCAGCGGAAGTAAAAGAGAGAGTAGTTCACGAAGCTACTACGAAAATATATCAGAGTTAAATAAAATACAACAGAATAAATAAAGTACAACAGAAGTCTCAAGATGATAACCAAGTACAAGCTGAATAGAACAACAGAACTGGAATAGATAAAACTAGATAAGCAGATGATCTCCAACGATTCCAATCTCCAGAAAGTGGAATCCAAATCTGTGAATAACTCAGGCTGACCCGAGCGTAAATAAAAATACAAACACTCGAGTCAGGACAATATATACTTATATAATGTAAACCAACTCAAGTGAACTATAATAAAGTACAAGTAACTTAAAGGATGCCTAGGACTGCCCATCCTCTAAGGATCCGTTAAACTATTTACTATGTAGCAATATTTCGCTATTATAATAATGTCTACAGTAAAATAAACATACTTTTAAATAGCGTTCTGGGCTACCCATATCACCCTTCACACATAATAGTCCCAGCAGTCCATCCAATATCATGACATCTCCACACTGGGTGACTGTCAGAGGATACCACACGGGCTACGGAAGAAAAACAAACCTATAGTAATAGCTCGGTATGGTAGGTGACACGGCACACAAGGCAATGCCAGGGTAGATATACCAATTACGCACACGGGCTGGTGGTAACGCAACAGCCACATACGCCCACCTTGGAACACACTCCCACATCAAAATCGGAGGATGGCCATCTAATCAATCAACAGTAAGAGTATAGTATCGAAGGAATGTGTCCGATCGGAGGAATGACCTTACTTGGCCCAAGATCGCTCCTATTTTAGCCACCTTATGCCAACTCATGGGAGTTGGGTCCACGTAATATACCTCAAGATCGTCGCCACCATCGTACTTCATTCTGAAATCACCACCGCGTACACAGTTGTTAAAGTGGTTTTCGGTATCGACAGAGAGTATGCCAGATATCCGATCCCGGTTTCTTTAACAACCAATCGTTATTATAACCCATGGTTATAATTTTAAAATATAATATATTACACTTCAAAATAAAATATCATTTCAAATCCAAATCCTTATCAAAATAAATATTAAATCATTTCCAAACCATTTCAATATATATCAAAATAGAATATCCTTTCAGAACTTCCTTTTCAAATCATTTCAATATATTGAAATATCATATCCTTTCAAAACTTCACTACAAATCATTTTAATATCAAAATATCATTTCAAAGATAGTTTATACTTCGAAAACCCAAAATCATTTTTATTTCAAAACTATATTTATTTCAAAAACAATATCATTTCCATTCCAAGCATATATTCACTTTTCAAAATAGTTTATACTTTCGAAGTTATAACTCTTTCGAAACCCAAACATTGAAATCATTACACTTTAAAAATCAGAACATTTTGAAATCATACATTTGCAATCATCCTTTAATTCTATACATTTACAAATTTACTAAATTAAACCCAAATTTCAGTTTCAATTTAATTTAATTCAAACCATCATTTTCAATTCAAATTCAGTTTACTAACAAACCATTTCAAATCTTATCAAATTCAAATATAGGTTTAATCCACAAAATAGAATATTCAATCTTTAGTATATTTCAAGGTTTGAATATCCTACCTTTCATAAATCCAACATCATTTAAACAAACTCAAATAATATATACTTCAAATATTCATTTATCAAATAAATTAAATAAATCAGAAATCAAATATCCTTTCAAAATATGAAAATGTCAAAATATTATTCAAAACACCATTCATTTTTATTCATTTAAATAACTTTAAATCCCTTCATTTTATTTAGGAATTAATTACCATTTCAAACTTACATTTCAAAAGATTTTATATCAAAAATTAAATCTCCCCATTTAAGTCATTTAAAGTCAATTCTTTATATTTATTAATTAAATATTAAATTTCCAAAACTTAAATCCTTCCATTTAAAGCCATATAAATGTCTCTTCATTATCTTCAGAAATTTAACATTTAATTTCCAAAATTTTATCATTTTCCAAAGATTATTTTTCCATAAAAGTTGTTAAAACAACAAAAATATAGTTTTCGTTGCACTTAAAAATGCTACGTAAAGTTATAGTTTAAAATAGTTCATTTGACAAAAGACAGCGTTTAAGTGCTGTAATAGATTTCCTTTAAATTTCAAATAAACATAAATGTTAAGTTTAACCACTATAACATTTACAAAGTGCTATAATAGCCTTTATTTCAATTTAACTTTTTAGTTCATTTAAAACTACTACAACATTTACAAAATGCTGTAATACCCTTACATTACATTTCAAAAATGCTGTTAAATCAAATTCAAGGCTTCAATACAAATTTCACCAACAGTTAATTTTAATTTAAACCATTTAACTTATAAAATCATAAAATTTCACATTTTAAAATCATCACTTCAATACTCTTATTTTTATGATTTTTATAAAGTAAAATTTCATCCAAAAATCAAATTTTAACGTAATTTCTTATTTAAATTAAAGTATTAAATCCCATTTCTTTAATTACTTTTATTACTTAACCATTAAGTTTTAAATTACCAAATTATAACTTATTTCTGTTTATTTTACTTAATAAAAATGTCATTTTTAACAAAAGTTATAAATTTCCCACAATAAGTTATATTTCAAAATTTTGACTTAAAACATTCATTTATTCACATTTTCATTTATTCAAAAATCACTTTTATTTTTATAAAAAATCATTTTATTCATTTTAATTCAAAATATTATACTTTTACTTTTAAAAATAATTTTAAAACATTTCAGAAAATAATTTATAACCCACGGGTCTGTATATAGTTTTCTAGCCAAGGTCAAGTGATACGGATGTATATCATTTAAATCCGCAGTTTACAAAGAAAACCCGGGTTCACTCATTTCAAACCTGCAGTACCAAGTAAAATGAATGATTTTGAAAACCGCTAAGGCCTATCATTTCATCCCATAACGATTTTCCCTTATTCTAAATTTCGTTCGGGTATGTAACATTTCAACCCATAGTGATTCTAGTCTACAGGGAACTTGCAATGGTGATAACTGATATAAATAACTGAAATAGCATGACATAACAGTAACATATGATAAAACATTTGTAATAACAGGTGTGAACATCATGTGATAATAATATAGCATATATAACAAGATGATATAAGTTACAGATTCCAATGATGTCTGTTTATCAACTACATAAGTACATATTAGTCTGGTGAGATTTACTCACAGTATAAGCTGGAGACGACAACTGAAACACACAAACTATATCTTCAGAGGCACGATAGCATGAATATGATTTGAGAGTGGAGAGCAAAAGATTAATAGCCTTGGATACATTCAAACAAAAGAAATATATATAACATAAGTTTCAAACTCAAATATACAATTAAACAATGTTAGAGATGAATGCATAAATCATCTCCAAATCACTTGCACTTGCCTTCTACCACCTATGCTTAAGATATTGGTCAGGTTTGCACGGCCAAAGAAAGGACTAGGATCTGATTTGGGTTCATAAGAGTTCGGCCTAGCATAGGAAAAGATGGTGCAAAGTTGATGCAAGGATATATGTGCATGGATTACAACTACAAGGCAAAATAACATGAATTCCATGCAACTAAGGTCAGGGCCTAAGGGAGAACAGCCATGGCCAGGTCTGTAGTAGGATGGAGGATGGTGTGGCAGTGGGTTTCAGGTCATCAATGGGTGGTGGAGGTGGAGTAGGTGGCGGCCAAGGGGTGGTTGAAGGTGATGAAGGCATAGGTGTTGGCTATGGTGCATATAGGTGAAGATTTAGGCGGAGTTTGATCAATTATTGGGAAATGCCAGTGGCTTGGGGCTGGAGAGGAGGTGGTGGGTGATTCATGTGGTGGAGGAGGCGGCCATGGTGGCTGGAGTGGTGGGGCCGAACCTGAAGTAGAAGAGAAGGCAAGTACAATCAACATAAACAAGTAGAAAAACAAGAAGAAAAACAATGGAAAAATAATAAAAATTTACCAAACTCATGGAGATGATGGAGGCCGAAATTTTTTTCAGATGGGAAGAGAAATGTTTTACGTGAATGAGAAAAAAAAATAGGCGGCTGAAGAAATGAGGAGATGTGGCCAATTGAATGAAAAGTAAGGTTGAAATGTGAAAAGGTGGGAGATAAAGAGCCATTGGAAACCAAAAGTCAAAACCTTTTCACATTACCTTTATTTATTTATATAAGTTTAAATTACTGAGAAAAATCATAATTTCAGTAAAGATTTCTAAAATGCAACAAAATATAAAATATAAATAAATAATTATTAATTATATAAGGTAAAAAAAATAGCACAAAATTGCAAACTAGTCTAGAAAAATGGAAAATAAAGAGAATGAACTTTGGAAAATTTATATGGACTTGTAAAAATATTTATAACAAAGATAATAACATAGAAATAAAATGCATTCACAAATAAATATATAAATTTTAATTTAAATATAATTTAAATGAAGAAAATAGCCAAGAAAATATAAACTAGGCTTTAGAAATAGATAATAAATTCAATAAGCTTTGGAAAAATTCAAACATCACTTTAAAAATAATTAAAAGTCAAAATATACATAATATAACATAAATATACAAATTATAATAAGATTTATCAAGTAAAAATATCATTTATATAAATTAAAACAAAGAATATTGTTAAATAACCCTATATACACACAATATTGTAAAGGGTATAATTTTCACAATTTGAATCCAATTTCGACGAAACGAAAAGCAATATTCATGATATTAAATCTATTTTCATAATAAAAGATCAAATTAAAGAATTCAAATATTTAAATTTAAAATTTAAAAGTCAAAGTTTGACCAGTTTTGACCACAATTCCAATTTTTCAGCAAAATATTCAATTTATACCAGTTTGAAATTAAAATTCATACAATAATCAAAATTTTATATTTAAAAATGAAATGTTTGAAATAAAATAATTTTAAAATAACTTCAAAATAAAATAAAGTCAAATTTAAATTATATGCCAAAATCTTGGGTTGTTACACTCTCCCCCACTCAAAACTTTCCGTCCCCGAAAAGGAATGAGGTACGGGAAAGCACAGAAAAAGATAAAGTGAAATAAGATTAAGACAAGATGACAAGGATACTGAAATTATACCTGATAACTATTGTTATAGGTAAGTTTAACAAGGTGGAGATTATCAAAGATTATAGAAAGATTTGTAAGCATAAAAATTATAAAAAAAAGGCCTACACCAGCCTGAAGCAAGATAAGGAAAATAACGACAACCAAAATATAGTTTAAAAAACAAAATAAGATAATAAGTTAGAAAACATGGAAATTTCAACTTAAATAGATAATTAATTTTTTACACAAGTTAAATAAATCTTAACTATCTCAAGTTTTATTATCTTATCTTCTAATCGTCTTAAATTAACAATTTCTAAGATCATGGACTTGAAAAATAATCATTCATTATAATCATAATGTACTTAATAAATTTAATTCTTCTTTATTCCTACCTAAAGTTAAATTTATTCCTCTTAATATATTTTACCATCTATGCCCTTTATACTTACTCTTACTATAACTAGTTTAATTTATTATTAGTTCCATTAACATCATTTTAGATTGTAAATTATTCAATTAACCTTTTATTCTATTTACTCATGTTAACCATTTTATAACTAAAATTTAAGTGTATAACATTTATTTTAACCATTCAAATTTTATTTATATTATCCAGTTACATTGTTAACTTCTGTATAATTTGGATATGTTATATTTAAATGCAATTGAGTATTATACAAATAAAACTACCTAATTCCCTCATCTGAAGTTTGAATCATTTACCTAAAACTTTTATTTTCTTTTTATAATTGAAATGTTTCTTTAAGATAAAGTTAAGAATAAAATTTTCGATTCCTTCAAACCATTTACACATAAATAAATATATACATAATATGTCAAATCAAATTTAAATCATATATCTATATATATTATAAATCAAAACTTATTTTAGAAATTCAAATCAATTAAATTTCCCAAAACAAAGCTGTAGCAAGACTACAGAACGGTGTCTTCACTTCGAAACTCGAAAATAAAAGTCGATGATGCCGCGGTTCATCACCGAAATTATTTTCCAGCGACAAAGAGAAGAGCACAAATTTCTTTAACTTTTGAAATTCTTTGGAAACAAATTTCTATTCAAAATGCTTTAAATAAGATATCCTTTTAAAACTTGAAAACAAAGGTCTGAAACCATCAAAAATTAAATTCTCAAATTCTTGTTTTAAATTCATTTCAGTTCCTAAATCAATTTATAAACGGCTATTTATAAATTCGTTTATAGAACAATAAATGATAAATCAAGTATTATCATTTCAAATGATTAATTTAAATCAATTATTAAGTTCCATAAATTTACTTATATGAAAATTTATTTTATTAACCAAATTTTAAAATAATATTGTGTCAGTTTGTTCTATCAAAGTATTTTAGAAATCCTGTTGATAGCATTGATCAGACGAATCAATCGGAAACCAAATCAACATCAACAACTCAAACAACACAATATAAAACAAATAATTAATATTGTTTTACAAGTACAATTCAAAATGTTTGGAAAATAGATTGGAAACAAAAGTCAAGATGATTGAATAACAAAATAGGGAGGTGGATAAGCTTAAAAAAATCACGGGCAACCTTAACCGGGTCAACCGTGACTTAAAGAATAAGATCGATGTGGATTTTCTAGGGTAAATCTACAATCGATCTCAATAGATAGAGTTTGGAAAAACAAAAGATATTAACATCTAAACCAAGGATAGATATATATCTCTGGTGAATCGATGCAAATTGTAAAGGAGTTTTCCCCCTTTACAAATGAATTTTTTTTTGAGATTGGCGGGACCGCCAATTCACTACAAAGCTCATTCGAAGTGGAGTTATGGGATATTCCAGAATCAAAAGGAGATGAACAGTGAGGGACACGAATGAATTTTGGGACCGCAGGGAACATTCCAAAATTCAAATGAAATTTGAACCAAAGAGGAAGAGATTCATGTTTGGATGAATGTGATTCTACAACTAAATTTACCATACATTCTAAGTTTTGCCTCAAAGCCAAAGCTCTGATACCAACTGTAACAACCAGGTATTTTCAACCATTCGCATCCACATATGTCGGAATTGAATTGCTCAAAATACCGCATTGTAAATAAAATTTGGCAAATCTCAGAATATACGGTAAATAATAATCATAGATCACACACACAGAGTAATAATAGTGCAGTGGAAGTAAAAGAGATAGTAGTTCATGAAGCTACTATGAAAATATATCAGAGTTAAATAAAATACAACAGATAAAATAAAGTACAACAGAAGTCTCAAGATAATAACCAAGTACAAGCTGAATAGAACAACAGAACTGGAATAGATAAAACTAGATAAGCAGATGATCTCCAGCGATTCCAATCTCCAGAAAGTGGAATCCAAATCTTTGACTAACTCAGGCTGACCCGAGCGCAAATATAAATACAAACACTCGAGTCAGGACAATATATAATTATATAATGTAAACCAACTCAAGTGAACTGTAATAAAGTACAAGTAACTTAAAGGATGCCTGCTACCGCCCATCCTCTAAGGATCCGTTAAACTATTTACTATGTAGTAATATTTTGCTATTATAATAATGTCTACAGTAAAATAAACATACTTTTAAATAGCGTTCCGGGCTACCCATATCACCCTTCACACATAATAGTCCCAACAGTCCACCCAATATCATGACATCTCCATACCGGGTGACTGTCAGAGGATACCACATGGGCTACAGGAGAAAAACAAACTCGTAGTAAAGGCTCGGTATGGTAGGTGACACGGCATACAAGGCAATGCCAGGGTAGATATACCAATTACGCACACGGGCTGGTGGTAACGCAGCAGCGACATACGCCCACCTCGGAACACGCTCCCATATCAAAATCGGAGGATGGCCATCTAATCAATCACCAGTAAGAGTATAGTATCGAAGGATTGTGTCCGATCGGAGGAATGACCTCATTTGGCCCGAGATCGCTCCTGTTTTAGCCACCTTATGCCAACTCACGAGAGTTGGGTCCACGTAATATACCTCAAGATCGTCGCCACCATCCTACTTCATTCTGGAATCTCCACCGCGTACAAAGTGGTTAAAGTGGTTTTCGGTATCGTCAAAGAGTATGCCAGATATCCGATCCCGGTCTCTTTAACAACAAATCGTTATTATAACCCATGGTTATAATTTTAAAATATAATATTTTATACTTCAAAATAAAATATCATTTCAAATCCAAATCTTTATCAAAATAAAGATTAAATCATTTCCAAACCATCTCAATATATATCAAAATAGCATATCCTTTCAAAACTTCCTTTTCAAATCATTTCAATATATTGAAATATCATATCCTTTCAAAACTTCACAACAAATCATTTTAATATCAAAATATCATTTCAAAGATAGTTTATACTTCGAAAACCCAAAATCATTTTTATTTGAAAAATATATTTACTTCAAAAACAATATCATTTCCATTCCAAACATATATTCAATTTTCAAAATAGTTTATACTTTTGATGTTATAACTCTTTCGAAACCAGAACATTGAAATCATTACACTTTAAAAATCATAACATTTTGAAATCATACATTTGCAATCATCCTTTGATTCTATACATTTACAAATTTATTAAATTAAACCCAAATTTCAATTTCAATTTAATTTAATTCAAACCATCATTTTCAACTCAAATTTAGTTTACTAACAAACCATTTCAAATCTTATCGAATTCAAAAATAGGTTTAATCCACAAAATACAATATTCAATCTTTAGTATATTTCAAGGTTTGAATATCCTGCCTTTCGTAAATCCAATATCATTTAAATAAACTCAAATAATATATACTTCAAATATTCATTTATCAAATAAATTTAATAAATCAGAAATCAAATATCCTTTCTAAATATGAAAATGTCAAAATATTATTCAAAACACCATTCATTTTTATTCATTTAAATAACTTTAAATCCCTTCATTTTATTTAGGAATTAATTACCATTTCAAACTTACATTTCAAAAGATTTTATATCAAAAATTTAATCTCTCCATTTAAATCATTTAATGTCAATTCCTTATATTTATTAATTAAATATTAAATTTCCAAAACTTAAATCCTTCTATTTAAAGCCGTATAAATGTCTCTTCATTATCTTAAGAAATTTAACATTTAATTTCCAAAATTTTATCATTTTCCAAAGATTATTTTTTCCATAAAAATTATTAAAACAACAAAAATATAGTTTCCGCAGCACTTAAAAATGCTACACAAAGTTATAGCTTAAAACAGTTCATTTGACAAAAGACAGCGTTTAAGTGCTGTAATAGGTTTTCTTTAAATTTCAAATAAACTTAACTGTTAATTTTAACCACTATAACAGTTACAAAGTGCTATAATAGCCTTTATTTCAATTTAACATTTAGTTCATTTAAAACAACTACAGCATTTACAAAATGCTGTAATACCCTTACGTTACATTTCAAAAATGTTGTTAAATCAAATTCAAGGCTTCAATACAAACTTCACCAACATTTAATTTTAATTTAAACCATTCAACTTATAAAATCATAAAATTTCACATTTTAAAATCACCACTTCAATACTCTTATTTTTATGATTTTTATAAAGTTAAATTTCATCCAAACATCAAATTTTAACACAATTTCATATTTAAATGAAAGTATTAAATCCCATTTATTTAATTAATTTTATTACTTAACCATTAAGTTTTAAATTACCAAATTATAACTTATTTCTATTTATTTTACTTAATAAAAATGTCATTTTTAACAAAAGTTCAAAATTTCCCACAATAAGTTCTATTTCAAAATTTTGACTTAAAACATTCATTTATTCACATTTTCATTTATTCAAAAATCACTTCTATTTTTATAAAAAATCATTTTATTCATTTTAATTAAAAATATTATACTTTTACTTTTAAAAATAATTTTACAACATTTCAGAAAATAATTTATAACCCACGGGTGTGTATATTGTTTTCTAGCCTAAGTCAAGTGATACAGATGTATATCATTTCAATCCGCAGTTTGCAAAGAAAACCCGGGTTCTATCATTTCAAACCCACAGTCCCAAGTAAAATGAATGATCCCGCTCAAGACTATCATTTCAGCACATAATGATTTTCCCTTATTCTAAAGTCCGTTCGGGTATGTATCATTTCAACCCATAGTGATTCTAGTCTACAGAGAACATGCAATGGTGATAACTGATATAAATAACTGAAATAGCATGACAAAACAGTATAGCAGTTATAACAAGATGATATAAGTTACAGATTCAAATGATGTCTGTTTATCAACTACATAAGTACATATTAGTCTGGTGAGATTTACTCACAGTATAAGCTGGAGACGACAACTGAAAAACACAAACTGAGATCTTCAGAGGCGCGATAGCACGAATATGATTTGAGAGTGGAGGGCCAAAGATTATTAGCCTTGGATACATTCAAACAAAACAAATATATATAACATAGCTTTCAAACTCAAATACACAATTAAACAATGTTAGAGATGAATTCATAAATCATCTCCAAAAAACTTGCACTTGCCTTCTACCACCTATGCTTCAGATATTGGTCAAGTTTGCACGGCCAAAGCAAGGACTAGGTTCTGGTTTGGGTTCATAAGAGATCGGCCTAGCATAGGAAAAGATGGTGCAAAGTTGATGCAAGGATATATGTGCATGGATTACAACTACAAGGCAAAATAACATGAATTCCATGCAACTAAAGTCACGGCCTAAGGAAGGACAACCATGGCTAGGTCTGTAGTGGGATGGAGGATGGTGTGGCAGTGGGTTTCAGGTCATCCATAAGTGGTGGAGGTGGAGTAGGTGGCGGCCAAGGGGTGGTTGAAGGTGATGAAGGTATAGGTGTTGGCTATGGTGCATATAGGTGAAGATTTTGGTGGAGTTTGATCAACTATTGGGCACGGCCAGTGGCTTGGGATGGAGAGGAGGTGGTGGGTGGTTCAGGTGGTGGAGGAGGCGGCCATGGTGGCTAGATTGGTGGGGTCGAACCTGATGTACAAGAGAAGGCAAGTACAATCAACATAAACAAGTAGAAAAACAATTGAAAAAGAATTTTTTTTTACCAAACTCATGGAGATGATGGAGGCCGAAATTTTTTTCACATGGGAAGAGAAATGTTTTACGTGAATGAGAAAAAAAAAATAGGTGGCAGAAGAATTGAGGAGATGTGGCCAATTGAATGAAAAGTAAGGTTGAAATGTGAAAAGGTGGGAGATAAAGAGCCATTGGAAACCAAAAGTCAAAACCTTTTCACATTACCTTTATTTATTTATATAAGTCTAAATTGCTGAGAAAAATTATAATTTCAGTAAAGATTTCTAAAATGCAACAAAATATAAAATATAAATAAATAATTATTAATTATATAAGGTAAAAAAAATAAGAAAATTGCACAAAATTGCAAACTAATCTAGAAAAATGGAAAATAAACAGAATGAACTTTGGAAAATTTATATAGACTTGTAAAAATATTTATAACAAAGATAATAACATAGAAATAAAATGCATTCACAAATAAATATATAAATTTTAATTTAAATATAATTTAAATGAAGAAAATAGCAAAGAAAATAGAAACTAGGCTTTAAAAATAGAAAATAAATTCAATAAGCTTTGAAAAAATTCAAACATGACTTTAAAAATATTTAAAAGTCAAAATATACATAATATAACATAAATATACAAATTAGAATAAGATTTATCAAGTAAAAATATCATTTATATAAATTAAAACAAAGAATATTGTTAAATAACCCCATATACACACAATACTGTAAAGGGTATAACTTTCACAATTTGAATCCAATTTCGACGAAACGAAAAGCAATATTCATGATATTAAATCTATTTTCATAATAAAAGATAAAATTAAAGAATTCAAATATTTAAATTTAAATTTAAAAGTCAAAGTTTGACCAGTTTTGACCACAATTCCAATTTTTCAGCAAAATATTCAGTTTGTACCAGTTTGAGATTAAAATTCATATAATAATCAAAATTTATATTTAAAAATTAAATGTTTGAAATAAAATAATTTTAAAATATTTTCAAATTAAAATAAAGTCAAATTTAAATTATATGCCAAAATCTTGGGTTGTTTCACGAACAGACTTTAGAATAGGGAAAATCATTATGGGCTGAAATGATAGGACTGAATGATTTTTAATTATTTCACTTTTACTTGGGATTGCGGGTTTGAAATGATAGAACTCAAGTTTTCTTGTAAATTACGGATTGAAATGATATAATATCCGTATCACTTTACCTAGGATAGAAAATGATATATAGACCCGTGGTTAGTATGTATTTTTATAAATTTTTTAAAGTATTTTAGAAATGTATATATTATAATATTTTGATTTAAATTTAGTTAAAATGATTATATAAAGTATTATTGATTTTCTAAAAATTTAAAAGTGAAATAAATTAATGGTAAAGTTAGAATTTGAAATATAAGTTATTTTGGAAATTACGATTTGGTTATAAATGGAATTTAAATTAAGTAAGATAATATGATAAATAGATTTAAAAATTTGAATTTAAATGATTTTTATAAAATTTTACTTATTTTTATATAAATTAAAAAAGTTAAATAAATGGATGAGAAAAATGTAATTTGAATTATAACTTAACTGGTAAAAAGGAAATTTTATTTAAAGAGAAGAAGTTAAGTTATATAAATAAAAATTGAATTAATTTAACTCATAAAAGTGGCAAATTAAATTTTAAGAATAAGTATATGAAAATGTTACGAAAATGGTATATTGAATTTAATATGTGAATTACTAAAAATTGACATTTAATTGTGAAATTTCATTTATAAAATCATAAATTAAAAGGATATTTGAAATGACCATTTTAAAATATGAGAATATGATTTTATAAGTATAAAATGGTTTAAATAAAATTTTAATTATTTATGAAATTATATGGAATATTTGGAATTTAATTAATTGCATTTTTGAAGTGTTATTAATGTAAAGGATATTACAGCATTTTGTAAATGCTGTAGTTGATATAAATGAACGAAATGGCTAGAATTGAACAAAAGCTATTACAACACTTTGTAAGTGTTGTAGTTGCTGGACTTAATTAAAGTTTACGTGAAGCTAAATTAAACCTATTACAACACTTTGAATGCTATCTTTTGTTAAATGAATTGTTTTAAAACATAACTTTCGGTAGCATCTTCTAAGTGCGGCGAAAGTTGAATTTTCACTCTTTTGATAAATTTAAGTGAATAAAGAACTTTGAAAGATTAAAATTTTGGAAATTAATAATTTAATTATTAAATATAATAACTTCATTTTAACGATGTAAAATGAAGTAATTTGTTTTAAAATATAAACTATTTCGAAATGTGTGTGGAAATGGTATTTTTAAAATAAAAATGAATGTGGTTTGGGGAAAATATGATATTTTGATATTTTGAAAGGGATTTTGAATGATATTGAATTTTTTAAATGATATTGGATTTCGAAGTATAAATTACTATTTTGAATGTTAACCATGGGATATATTTAATTTATAGTTTAACTGATCCTTAGAGGACAGGCGATCCCAAGCATCCTTTAAGTTATTGTACATTACTACTACAGTTCACTTGAGTTGGTTTACATTATATAAGTATATATTCCCTGACTTGAGTTTTTTGTGTTTTACTTTACGCTCGGGTCAGCCTAAGTATTTACCGCTTATC
Source organism: Allium cepa (assembly GCA_030765085.1). Taxonomy (NCBI): domain Eukaryota; kingdom Viridiplantae; phylum Streptophyta; class Magnoliopsida; order Asparagales; family Amaryllidaceae; genus Allium; species Allium cepa. Next base: position 726,091,117 of record CM060938.1, on the reverse strand, counting down.
TTTGGATTTTTTTTGGAGCTAGGAATCGATGGAGATTCTGCTTGTCTAGTTATCTATTCTCTTTCAGTTTCAGTTGTTCTATTTCAGCTCTGGTATTTATAAACTGCTATGTATTTGAGATTTCTATTGTATATGTTTTTCAACTGATATTATGTATTTATTTTAAGAGTTGTTATAGTAGCTTCATGAACTACTATGGTATTTTTAATTTCCGCTGCGAGTTATTCGGATATTACTATGTCTGTGATTCTGTGATTTTATTTCATTTTCCCCAAATTTATTTACAATACGGTATTTTGAGTAATTCAAGTCCGGCATGTGTGGATGCGAATGACTGAAAATATCCAGTTGTTACAATTCTGGTGATCAAAGGCACTTGGGTGGTCGGGGTTCATGTCAGTGGTGGCTAGTGGGCCGATGGTGGTAGGAAAATTGTAACGGCTTGATTTTTTCAACCATTCGCATCCACACATGTCGGACTTGAATTGCTCAAAATACCATGTTGTAAATAAAATTTGGCAAATCTCAGAATACGCAGTAAATAAATAATCATAGATCACAGACACAGAGTAAATAATAAATGCAGTGGGATTAAAAGAGATAGTAGTCCATGAAGCTACTATATAAAAATAAGATACATCAGAGTTAAACAAGATACAGCAGAAGAGTAACAAGATGAATCAAGTACTAATCAGAATACACCACTGAAACACTGGATACAAAAAGCAAAATAGATGGCTGGATCTTCAAGAAAAGCTCCAACTCCAAAGATGAATCTTGAATGCAGAATCACTCAATCCGACTCGAGCGTAAAGCAAAAAAAAAAACAATCGAGTCAGGACATAAATACTTATGAACGGTAAATCAACTCAAATGAACAGTAAAAAAATTGCATCAGTAACTTAAAGGATGCTTGGGATCGCCCATCCTTTAATGATCCGTTAAACTATTTACTATGTAGTAATATTGCGCTATTATAATAATGTCCACAGTAAAATAAACTTATTTTAAAATAGGGTTCCGGGCATACCCATATCACCCTTCAAACATAATAGTCCAGTAGTCCATCCAATATCATGAGATCTCCAGATCCGGAGACTATCAGAGGATACCACACGGTCTACGGGAGAAAAACAAACTCGTAGTAAGGCTCGCTATGGTAGGTGACATGGCACATAAGGCAATGTCAGGGTAGATATACCAATTACGCACACAGGCTGGTGGTAACGTAGTAACCACATACGCCCACCTCGGAACACACTCCCAATCAAAATCGGAGGATGGCCATCTAATCAATCATAAGCAAGAGTATAATGTCGAAGGAATGTGTCCGACCAGAGGAGATACCCCTTTTGGCCCGAGATCGCTCCTGTTTTAGCCACCTTAAGCCAACTCACGGGAGTCGAGTCCACGTAATATACCTCAAGAACATCGCCACCAACCTACTTCATTCTGTAATCTCCACCGCGTACACAGTTGTTAAAGTGGTTTTCGGAGTTGGAAGAGAGTATAACAACTTCCGATCCAGTCTCTTTAACAACCAAACGTTATTATAACACCATGGTCATTTCAAAATAGTTTATACTTCAAAAAGATCAAATCATTTCATTTCAAAACTATATTCCTTCCAAAATAGTTTATACTTCGAAACCAAAATTTTTTTTATTTCAAAACTATTTATTCAATCAAAATTGTTTATATTTCAAAACAAAAATCATTTTTATTTCAAAACTATTTATTCAATCAAAATAGTTTATACTTCGAAACCAAAATCATTTTTATTTCAAAACTATATTCAAATCAAAATAGTTTATCATTTCCATTTCAAACATATATTCACCTTTCAAAAATTATAATACTATTAAAGTTATAACTTTTCCGAAATCAAAATACTTGAAATAATTACACTTTGAAAATCATAACATTTTGAAATCATACATTTGAAATCATGGAAAATTCCTTTAATTCTTTACATTTTACCAATTTATTCAATTAAACCAAAATTTCCAATTTCCAATTTAATTCCAATCAAACCATCGGTTTCAATTCAATTCAGTTTCCTTACAAAACATTTCAAATCTTATCAATTTAAATATAGATTTGATCCACAAAATAAACTATTAAAATTTTAATATACTTCAAAGCTTTAATATCCCACATTTCAAAACTAAATTTTATAATTTCGTATATCTCAAATTTAACTTCATTATTACTTAGTTTTGAAATATCATTTCATACAAATATAAACTTCAAATATTCATTTATCAAAATCAAATATCGTTCCAAATTCATATTCTTTCTCAAAATAAAGATCAAATCATTTCCAAACCATTTAAATCATCAAAAATCATATCCTTTCAAAACCTCATCATCAAATCATTATTTGAATTCAATTTCAAATATTCAAATTTAAATATCTCTTTAAAAATCAATTATGTCATTTATTTATTTTTTCAAATACCATTACAAAATACATTTCAAAATTCCATTCAAAAATTCATTTATCTCATTTCATTCAAATTAACACATAACCAAGTAAACCTTATCTAAATTCAAATTCAAATATTAAATATATATTCAAACTTCTTAAATTTCACAAATAATCAATTCCAAAAGTTAAATCATTTAACACTTTAAAATATAACTCAAACAGTGTTAAAATCTATAATATTTCAAACGTTGTCAAAATATAGCACGACAACATTTATAAAGTGCTATCGTAGCTTAAAATTTTTGAAATAGTTTAGTCTAGGTGTAACAACCCGGGAATTTTTAATAATTAATTATCGTTGTTAAACGATAAATGTTGTCGGATAATTGCTGTTAGGAGTTTTGATTCGGGTTGTCATTCTTTTCAAAAATTTGTTAAGTATAGCTTGGGCTTTAAAAATTAATTTCGGCCCACAATTGTCATTGGTGCCGTAATAAGGTCGAACCGTTCCACTCTCTCTCGTTTTCATTTCATTCGTTCAAACCCTAAAGAATCGAAAAAAAAACGGCTTCATTCGTTGCTTTGATCGCCCCTCTTTGACAAATTAGGGCTTATGGAAGTCGTGGTCGCCGGCTTTAAAAGCTCGATTTCCTTTGCTTCGACTTGGCGAATAAGGTGAGTGAACTATCACTCGCATCTAATCCATTCTCAATACTGTACTTAAGTCGTTCAATTTTTGTTTTAAATGATTGATGTTTTCTGGCACGGTTCAATTTCTGTTAACCATAACTTGATGATTTTTGGGTCTGTTCGACCTCCTATATTTGCGTTCCTTTATAATTGGTTGAAGTTGTTAACTATGTGCGTAGGCCATTCTTCTTTGTTTCGATGATTGATGAATTTTGACTTGGTCAGATTTCATGTTGGCCTCGGCTTTCACTTGATTCTATGATGATTGAATTTGTTCAATTATTAACCCTGTTCGATTTTACTTACTGGTTTATCTTGTGTCCACCACGACTTTATTTATGCGATGGTATTATTGGGTCGTTTTAAATTCGAACTGCAGGTGGCATTTTCTTTGAACCGTAGTTTGAATTTTAATAATTTGTTTTGAAAAAAAAAACAACGTATTCTATTGTTACACTTTCTCGACTTCGAACTGGATGCCTTTGAGCTCTGGGTTTATTTTCTTGTGCTATGTAGCTCATTGCTTTGCTCGAAAATGATTTGTGTTTGAACTTGGCCATACAGTATACTGTCTCTGGCATCACTTGTCGATTTCACCTGCTGGCTTTGTTATTAATTTGTTCGAACTTGCATCATGACTTGATTTTTGTAGTCGTTTGCACTGACACTATCACTAATCTTTTGGCACTTCACATGCATGCTTGATGTCTGGTTCCAGTGGCAGTGATACTACATGCATTCAGGTCTCTGTACTTGATCTTCAGAGATTTTGTAGTAGTGTTGGCTTTGTTTGAAGTTTTACTCTTGCTTGGTTTGGATTTGCCGCTTTGGGTTTGGCAGTGGTATACTTTATTTTTACTAGTGCCTTATGTTGCACCTGTTTTTAACAATGTCACTGTTTTGGGATTTTGAACAATTGATGTTCAAACTAGCCCGTGTGCACTTGTGTACTTTCTTTTGATGCATACTCTGGATACACATGTGAACTTCATTTGTTCCTCCGGCCTTTGGTCTGTAATATGATATTTATACTAACCAATTTCACAGTGCACACCTGTTATATCTTTATTCGTGTTTCCACTAGTGAAATTGCATACTTCTAAACATGCTACTTGCTTCGATACAGTTGCATTCAGTTCCATTGTTGGTCTTCTTGTGTCTTTATGATGCATTCTGTCCATATGCAGTTCCATATTGCACCTCTGATGCATTTTTTTCATGTGCAGTTTCATGTTGCACCTCTGATGCATTCTGTCCATATGCAGTTCCATATTGCACCTCTGATTCATTTTGTCTATGTGCAGTTCGTTATGTATATTCATTGTGCACATATCGCATATTCACTGGGTTGGAGCTTTATACTGCTGTCATTTGCTTAGCGCATTAGTTTGCGCTGTTAATTCTTGTGTATTGGTCTTTGAGCTTTGCCGAGTGTATTTCTTTAAACTATTGCATTGGGTTGAGTCATGACAGCAGTGACTTGACCTTTGCATTTTGATTTGTTTTCGAAGTCACTTGAGTTGAATCCGATATTTCGGATTTGACCTTGTGCCCGTTTGTGTACATCATCACCGTAGTGGCAAGGCAGTGCACGCAAGCGTGAACTGCAGCCACACGGTATGGCTTTTATGACATTCTATTTTGTTTTGATTTATTGATCTTTTGCATATTCCATATGCTGTAGAGGCGAGGCAGTACACGCGTGCGTGTTCTGCAGCCCTACTCGAGTTGACTTTTGTGATATTTCAATAGTTAGAATTGTTTTGTTTATTCAATTCAATATTTTCAAATTGTATTTTGATTTGATTTGATTCGATCATTTTTGTGTTGTCTAATTATCTATTTGATAATTAAATTATGAGTTTCTAATTATTTATTTAATAAGTAGATTTTGTTGTTAATTGCCATTTAGGCAATTCTGAGTTTTCTAATTTATCTTTATTGATAATCTTTTTAATTTATCTTCGTTGATAATTTGGATTTGCTGACTTGTTATTTAACACTGTTACTTGTTATAATTATCATTATCCGATTTCTTTATTTAAGGATCGGATAGACAAGATTTATTGTGATTGTCGTCTAATTGCTATTTAATTATTATTGCTTCTGTGCACTAATAACTGAGTTTGAATTAGACTGACCCGTGTATTATTTTCTTTTGAATTTAATACTCGGGTCAGACCGAGTATTCACAGGTTGTAGATATCTTGCTTTGGGTTGCTGATAGAGCTATGAAGTTTCTTTATATCTTTTGGAGTAGTCGTCGTCATGTTTAGTAGTCAGTGTATTTGTATAGGATGTTGTATATTCATGTATATTATTCACGGTAATGTACTTGTATATGTAACTTCCAGAGTCGACAGTTGTAGTTGTATCAGATGTATTGTATCACATGTATATTAACTGACATCAGTTATTATAAATATATGAGACATTTTTGTTTTATTTGTGTTCCGCATATATATTATCTGTGTTATTATTATATATATTGTCCTAAACTATTATGAACCATCGTAGTTCGTTTTATACTAGAATTGGGTATGTCGATGGGAGTAAACAAATAAGAGATGAAAAATAAAAATATTTACCACTCCTATCGAGATAACCAATACTAGTGTAAGGCCTAACTATGGATGGCCGCTCCTATCCAGCCTTATTCTTCGTGATAACAGACAGTATTTCTTTTAATACTCTTTGTTATTGTGAGCATAGAGGTGGGGCGTCACACTAGGAACAGCGACATATATGAAATGCCGTAATAGATATTTAGTTACTTCAAACGTAGTTAAATTCGAAACAACAGCATTTTAATGTGCTATCATAAAACTATAGCATTTTAGAAATGCTATTGATAAAATTCCAGATTTTATTATAACTTCAGAAACATTAAACTTCAAAAATTTCTATTTTAAATTTCTAAATGATATTTCTAGACTTCAAAATTTTACATTTAAATCAACTTAACGTATGATTTATCAAAACAAAATTTTATAGTTAAATATCCAATTTAAAACACACTTTCATTCGTTAAGTCAAAATTTCAATGTTTCTTAACTTATAAATTTCAACAAAACTTAACATTTTTCTTCAAATATCATTTCAAAACTTTAAATTTATTTTCTATTTTTACTTACATTTTTGAAATAAAATTTAAATTCAAAAATCACATTTACTTCAAATTTACATAGTTAAATTCACAAATTCAAAACTTAATATTTAGCTTTCTCAAAACTCTAAAATATATATTTTTAAATCAAAATTTCATACTTTTAAAATACATATGTATAGAAAAATCATTTAAAAAGTATACCATGGGGTCTGTATAAAATTTTCTAAGCTAGGTCAAGTGATACAGATATGTATCATTTCAATCTGCAATTTAAAAAGAAAAACCGGGTTCTATCATTTCAAACCTGCAATCCCAAGTCAAATAAAATACAATAAAAATCGCTCAGGCCTATCATTTGAACCCATAACGATGTTTTGCTATTCTAAAGTCCGTTCGGGTATGTATCATTTCAACCCATAGTGATTCTATTCTAACAGGGAACTTGCAGTGTGATCATAAATAAATAAACAGTATAAACAATGTAAACTAACCTGTCAATGTCGCAATATAATGTCATATATCACATGTCAGGTGATAGTTATCAGTTTTAACATGGTAATAACATGAAATAACATATCATATAATCATCATTAACTCGCATAACATTTTAATTACTAAACATTTGTCATCCATTTTCTATTTCATAAGTATATATGTCGGAGTGAGAAAAAACTCACCTTTTCAAGCTGGAGTTGGCAAGTCAAACTACACGAATGAATTCCAGAAAAACACGATATGGCACGACATAGCACGACTATGGATTCAAATGATTGGAGAGAGCCAAGGTATGATCTTGTAAACAACCAAAACAACAGACAATAATATATACATGAATATTTAACCAAAACTGCATTGAAATAAATGGAAATACAACGCAACAAAGACAAGAATGATTAGACCTTACTTTAATCACTCCAATAGCTTGGCCATAGGGTTCATATGCTCACCTATAAAGGTGCTAAAGCTCGGGTTATGGCATCATATAGGTGCGGCTAAAAGTGGAGATGATGGTAGGAGTTATAGTATGAAGTATACAATAGAACAAGGCTAAGTAGTGGAGTTTGGTCAACATTTTGGCTCAGCCAAACGGCAAGTGGGATCGGCCCTTGCATAGTTTAGGTCTGGACAGTGGGTAGGTAGGTGGCCAGAGGTGGTATCATGGTGGTGGTGGAGCAATAGGAGGCGGCCAAGGCAATATGCGAAAGGTAGGTGGAGTATAGCTTGGCTTGCATTGTTTTGGAGGGGTTTTGCACACATTTTTGTGGAGTTATGTTCATGGGATGGTCACGACACTTGCTGTTCAGAGGAGGAAGAGGTCAGGCCATGGAGGATGTGGGGAAGGAAGTGGTGGTGGTGGTCGGTGGAGGAGATGAGGGGATATGGCCGAGCAAAGAAGAGAAGATCAAGACAATAAAATCGAGGGAAAAGGGGAAAAAAGAAGGAAAAATGGAAGCCATTGCTCTTTTTTTTCTTCTCTCAAATGGAAATAGCCGTGAATGGAGATGAGGTGAGAAGTTTTTCACGTGAATATCACATAGTAATGCATGGCTGAAGTTAAGGGAAAGTCGAAGGTCACCGGGAAAAGGAAGAGGCAAGCAAATGAAAGGTCAATAGAAAATGAAAGGTTTTTCCTCTTTGTATTTCTAATTCTTTTAAATTAAAAATAAAATAAATACAATTCAGAAAATAAAAAAATAATGAAAAAAATAAAATAAGAAAGAAAATAAATAAATAATTTAAGGAAAAATATAAAATAAATAAGAAAATAGGTTAATAATTGAAACTAGACTTTAAAAATTGAAAACAAAATACAATAAGCATTAGAAAATTATAACAACACTTATAAATAGTTTTAAAAATAAAATATATGCATAACATGTCATATATACATATATACCCAAATTAGAAAAAACAAAAATATTATTTATATAATTTAAAATAAACAAATTTTGTTAAATAAATCAATTTATACACAATATTGTAAAAAGCATAACTTTCACAATATAAATCGGATTTCAACGAAATGAAAAGTGGTATTCTTGAAATTTAATTTATTTTCATAATAGAAGATAAAATACAAAAATTAAAATATTTAAATTTTAAATTTAAAAGTCAAAATTTGACCATTTTGACCAAAATTCACTTTTTTGTAAAATATTCAATATATTCAGGTTTGTAATATAATTCACATAAAAATCAAAATTAATATTTAAAATAACAAAATTATTCATTTTGATAAATAAAATAAAGTTTTATCCATAAATAAAATAAAGTTTTTAAATTAAGAATTTCAATTTAAAATAATCAAAATATACAATTAAAATAATCACAAAATACAGGGTTGTTACACTCTCCCCCACTCAAAACTTTTCGTCCTCGAAAAGGAATAAGGTACGGGAAAACATAGAAAAAGATAGAATGGAATAGGATTAAGACAAGATGACAGGAAAATTGAAATTTTACCTGATAACTGTTGTTATAGGTAAGTTTAATAAGGTAGAGATGATCTTCCCATGATCCTCCAGAATCAAGAACGCAAGCACGAAAAAGATCTTCTAGAATCCGATTCACCCTTTCCGCTTAACCGACGGTCTGTGGCTGGCAAGCAGTGTTAAGATTCAAAAATGAGTACCAAAAATTATCAAAGCTTATAGAAAGATTTCTAAACAGACTGGTATAAGCAATAGCCTGCCCATTCTATTACAAGATAAGGGAAATAGGGACAACCAAAAGATAGTTTGAAAAACAAAATAAGATAATTAATTTGAAACTATGAAAATTTCAACTTAAATTGAATTTTTTTTTACATAAGTTAAATAAATCTTAACCATCTCTAATTTCATTATCTTATCAGCCAATTATCTTCAATTAATAATTTCAAAAATCATGGATTTGAAAAAAAAATCATTTATTATACTCAAAATGCACTTAACAAAATTTAATTCTTCCTTATTCCTAATTAAAAATTTAAATTTATTCCTCTCAATATATTTTATCACCTACGTTAAATATATTTACACTTATTATAACTACCTTATATTTATTCTTAGTTCCTTAACATCATTTTATATTGTAAATTATTTCATGCCTTTTTTCTTTATTTAACTCTATTAATCTTTTTATAACTAAAATTTAAGTGTATAACATTTATTATAACCACTCAAATTATTTTTAAAAAACCCCTTTATATTGTATATTTTCCAATTACATATTTAACTTTTTTATAATTTAGGTAAGTTATATTGGAATAAAATTGTGTATTATACAAATAAAACCTCTAATTCAATCATTTCAAGCTTGAATATTCATCCAAAACTTGAAATTGTTCTTGAAATTATCTTTCAAGATAAAATTTAGGAATTGAATTTTCGATAAATTCCAACAATTTAGAGACAAATAAATGCATATATACTACATATATATATATATATATATCCATTCAAATTTAAATCATATATCGGCATATGTAATAAATCCAGTCTTATTTTAGAAATTCAAATCAATTAAATTTCCTAAAACAAAACTGTAGCATGACTACAGAATGGTCTCTTCACTTCGAAACTCGAAAATGAATATCGTTGATGCTGCAGTCATCACCGAAGTTATTTTCCAACGACAAAGAGAAGATCACTAATTTTAAACTTTAAAATTCTTTAGAAACAAATTTCTATTAGAAAACACTATAAATAATATATCCTTTATAACTTTAGACACAAGGTTTGCAATCCATCGGAAATTAAATTCTCAAATTCTTGTTTTAAATTTATTTTAAATTTCCAAATAAATTTATAACCATCTTTATAGTTCCATTATTTATATATGAAACAAGCGATAATGATATATAAGATCAAATATTATTTCTTAACAACCAATGTAATGACCCGCCATCCGATTCCACAGAATGACGCATCATTAATAGGAAAGAAAGGGATAGAGAATAGAAAGAAAGAGAAGAAGAAAGAAACAACACATAAGAATCTAAACAGCGGAACGAATAAATTATATTAATAACATAAGTATTACATAGTTTACAACACTAATCAGAGTTACTCAGAATTTACATCACATACTAGACAGTTATAAACACCCGTCTAGTATTTACAATTCAATACAATATAACACAAAGATACCAATATAGAGAACACACAGCGAAACTATATATCTAACGCAGAAGCCTCCTGCTCCATTGCTCCTCCATATTCGTCAAAGCTAACCTGAATCTCTTGGCTACTCATAAAAATTTGAGTACCCAAGAGTTTATGAAAAACAAAGATAAACTCCGGGTCAGACATGGGTCTGGTGTGAGTAACAGGTTAAAGTTGCTTAACTTTCAAAAACCTTTTGAAAAGAAAGGTATCAGGTAAGACTTCCCACACATAAACATGGAAAAGTTTTTACCTTACGCTAACCAAAACATTTGATAGGAAATCCAGTGATATTATAATAGGTCTAGGGTTTTCAATTAAATATGAAATAGCCGAAATTGTTACATCTATTAAATTCCAGCTATTAGCCACAAAAGTGGGTAATACAATCAAAACAGTTGGCACTTATTGGATTTTGGCTTCCATCAATGGCAGGGCTATTGGGGTCCCGCCCGTCACAGTACGTGGCCTAGATCAACGTACCGAGGAGTACGCCCGCTCCCCTACAACACAAGACCGGAACCATCCCTTACTAGACAGTCTCGAACAAGACAACCCCGCAGTTGGCCTACGTTCCAACCGTCCACACAGCCGAATAAAAAGGGACTTCTAGACAGGGGAAAATCTTGCTCTCAAGTGGGGGCTACCCACGAAGCCTTGCTGCACCTCCCTTGTTTTAGCCATTCCCGGTTGATGAGGATTGAGGCTACGAATACCTTAGAGAACACATCTTTTAGAATGCTCATCGTCCAGCTGACGATGTTCTGGAAGCATTCAATCCATACATGTTCGTTCCGGGTTCGAACGAAACCGAAGGAACTATCTCGTTGCACTCATTTTGGAATCACCCTCAGAGTCAACGACCATAGCCCTTGCACTCTAAATCACTATCTCGAACCTATAGTACTATTCCGTCAAAATCATTACGGAATCACCCATAGAGTTATACTGACGTATAACCCTTACACCTTGAGTCTTCACTTGCTCCACTTGGATTAACGACCTAACGTTTAATTGGAATCGATGTGGTTTTCGAATTTCAAATATGGAAACCCGATCCCAGTCTCATCGAAATCCAAAGCGTGTCTTTTACGGCCAAGCTGTTTTAAAGTTTTAAAACAATACAATTATCTATATACACACAGATAGATAAATCATAGATTCACAATAGGTAATCAACATTATCATCAACAGATAATCTATATTATCATTATCAAAAGATAATCCAAATCATCATCACAATGCAACCAATGCATCCATACCACTCAACATTTCTTATCTCATATCTGAGATTCAAACAAATCAAGGCAAACAACATTATCCAACCATATAAGAAATGATTTACCATACCAAATATAATTAATTTAAATGAATTAAATTAATTACATCATTCAAATTAATTTAAAGTGAATTAAATTAATTACATCATCAATATAGATCTTACTTACATCATTATTAATCAATTACAATTAATTAATTAATTAATCTCTAATCAATCACCTTAATTAATCACCCTTGATTGATTATCCTTAATTACATTCAAGTAATCATCCTTTAATTAATTTTACAAATTAAATAAACTTAACCAAATTCAGTAATTAACCTTAATTACTTCACAAATTAATTAACTATAATTACTTACATTAATCCTTAATTAATTACATTAATTAATTACCCTTAACTGCTTATTATTGATTAATCAATCTTAATTATATCATTAATTACATTAATTAATGATCTCTAATTACATTTAAATTAATTACCTTATTCACATTAATTACGTTAAGTAATTAATCTTAATTTAAACCATAATTGTTAATCACCCTTGATTAATTCACAAAGTAACTATACTCAAATTACTTTCATCATTAAATTACTTCAATTAATTACATTCAGTAATTACCCATTAATTACTTCCCTAAGTAATTACTCTTCAATAAATTACATTAAGTAATTATACTCCACAATCATTTATTGATTTTTCAAATTAATTAAACTGAATTAATTAACTTAATCAAATCAAATTAAACTTAATTAATTACAATTAGTAATTTCCTTAATTACTTCCATAAGTAATCATACTACACAAATGATTATCTTTAAATTAATTAATCTAATTAATTATTAAAAATTAATCACATTAATTAATTATTAAATAATCCTTAGTTAATGACCTTCATTAACTATTAAACAATTTATTAATTATTTCTGAAATAATTAACTTATTTTTAATCACTACTAATTTAAAATTAATTAATCATTAATTAACCCATTAATTAACCCCTAATTAATTAAATAATTAGTGTTAATTAAAACTAAATTATTCCATCATTACTTGATTAATTAATTATTAATCATTAATTAAAAACTAATCTTATTTAATTAATTATTATTAATTACAAGTTAATTATTCTAAAAATAATAATAAATCTTAAACCTTTAAGATTAAACACTTAATTACACTTTTATTAATTTATTAAATAAATTAATTATTCATTTAATTATCCTAATAATTAATTGAAATACAAATCATTAAATTATTATTTAACTTTAACAAGTTTTAAAATCGATCTAAATCTTTTAAATGATAAATAATACTTTTATTTTAAAAGAAATCTTACAAAAGCTAAAACAAATTTCCTTTTAAATTGAAAACCATTTAAACTTTATATTATTATTCAAATTTGTTTCAAACACTTATATTTATAAAACTTAAATTTATTTTGAAACCAAGATTCAAATCCAAATTTGAACCAAATTTAAACTTTGTTTAAACATTTCTTTATATTAAATTTCCAATTTAAATTCCAATTTCTTTAAAACATTTTAAACAATAAACCGCTTTAAAGTATTTAAACAAAATTTGAATTTTTAAAAACTTAGTTTTTTTCCATCTTAATATTCAAATTAGACTAAAACCTATAGTTTAAAATTAAATTTAAAACATATTTTAAATCTTTACTTAATATTTTAAATTCGGTTTAAAATTAGAAAACATAACATGTTTTCTAACTTGAACAAATTCTAGCTCAAGCAACAATTAATTTCGAGCCAATCCTAATCTAGCTCGAACAAATCATTAACATAACTCGAGTAACTCGCTAAATAACTCGAGTAACATTTCATTGCATTTATTCAAATCTGGGGGCACTGACAGGTTTTCACATAAACCTGTAACATCTAACACACCCGTGCTCACACCACAACTCCTTCGAGTCCAAATCCCCATTCCTTCGAGCATATCATGATACAACCCGAAACCAAACTCGAGAAATCCTTCTTCCCAAAAACTATCTGCCGATACCCCAAATACTGTGCACCTGCACCACCATTGCCGACACCTCCGGCATCTCGCGACCATCCACACACGTCGGCGATCTCCTTTTGATACAATCCCGATCATCAAATAAACTACCGAAACCCAAAATCACAATCGAGTTTCTGAGCTCGAAAACTGGAACAATGGTCGAATCTGGAATTCGGTTCAATCACCCAAATCTAATCACCAGAGAAACTACAACTCCGGCCACCTCTCATTTCATACTCCATCTATCATCAACCTGAATTTGGGACAAATCGGTCTCCTTAGGGTCGCGAAAATCGTTTTCTTTCCAGAGGAACAAAACTAGGGTTATAATCTTCAATCCCTAAATCATTACTGACTTAATGCATTAATCCCTTATCCAATATTTTATCCCACATCTTAGTTCACTACTCCATCACCATAATCAAAATTTGCCACTCCGATCACCTCGATTGTCACATTTAACCAAAAACATAATTTACAGTTAATCAAGAAATGCCCCTTCAAATTTAAACTAAATTTTCTGAATTTAGTTTTAAAATTCAAGTTTTGATTTATTTAATTGATTTAATATCTTAAATCAATAAATTCTAGATAATTAAATTCTTACTTGTATATTAAATTTTTGTTCTTTAGTATTATACTATTCCCAGAGACATTACAGGTTTCTTTTTATTTTATTTTTTATTAAATAAAAACTTAAACTTTAAATTAGGATACTCTAACATGTCTTGTTAGATTTTGAACATAGATATGAACTAGATTTTGAGTTCATGATTTTTTTGAATCAATACTTAAATTCTAGAATCTAGAACAGGGAAGAATAAAAGCACAGCAACATGCATTCAAACCCATACAAACATACAGACAATTTTCATCATACTCATCACATGAAACAATTCAAGCAACCATATTAATTTAAATTAGTTTTAAAATAAATTGTTACTCACCAATTTTATGAGCGGAGCATTTATTTCTCGAATTTTTTTTTCTGATGCATGCTTCCAATTCCAATTGTATGCCTGCTTTAAAACTTTAGTTTTCTTTTAAAATTATTCATCTTGATTGCTGTAATGCTTGCATCCTAAATCACATGCATGCTTCCAGAGTAAAGATGCAGGTTTGGTTGCTATTTCCAAAACAGAAAAGAGGTTTGCAGAGTGAATTACAACTCAAGTTGATGCATTTGAAGGGCTACAGGTAAAACTTGATTTTCTTTTCAGGTTTTAGGAGATTTCATTTCAGGTTTTGGATGTTCAGATTAATGGATTTTGAGGAGCTACAGCTTTTTATTTTTTTAAAAGCTTCAATTCCAGAGAAAAATTTGCAGACATGATGAAGTTTTCAAACAGAAATACAGAGATCTTAAATTGTATGTATTTTGGATGTTGCAAATTATTTTCTGGTAGCTGTAGTTTGATTTGGTTAGAGGAGATTATAGGTTATCAAATTTGTTTGAGAGGGGTAATTGAAAGGTTTTTTTTTATTTGAAAAGAAATTTCTGTTTTGTGGAAGATGAATTCAGATTTTTAGATCTGAAAGCTTTCTCAAGTTTTTGAAGAAAAGAAGAATTAGATAAGGAGAAATGTTTACATAAACAAGTTTTTGATTTAATTAAAGAAAATTAAAATTAAAGGGGACACTTGTTTTGGTTTCTAACATTTGTCACTTGGTTTGATTAAGGGCTTAACACATGTCTTCTAGGTATATAAAGAAACTTACACATGTATTTCAGTATATTTTAGTTTTGATTTAAATTGGTTGTAAATACCTTAAAACCTTAATTTATTATTCTTATGTATATAAATGAGTTTCTTACATTTTTAATTTATTAAAAAGAAAATGAAACAAACAAATTATGAATATAAGCTTATTCAAATATTTCTAAGTATTTATTCTTTTAAATTTTCAAACATTCAATTCAAAATCAAATTAAATTATAAATCTCCAATTTAAAAGTCAAGTTATACATATGCATATATAACTCTTATTAAAATAAAAAAAATAACAAATCCTATTTCTAAAAAAATTTATTTAGGTTTATAAAAACTAAGTATTATCATTATCATTTGAAAAATAACAAATTAAACAATATTGAATAATTTATAAAAGAGATTATAAACAAATTAAGATCATTTGTAATTTTTATTTTAAATTCTTATATATATAAATTCAAACAATATTTAAAAATAAAAAAAAACCAAGCTTTTAATGTTAATCTAATTTAAATTCATATTTAAGTTAATTAAAATATTAATCTAAATAAATAAGGTTTTCCTTTGATATAAACTATATAATTATCTATTAAATTGTTTTGAAAAGTTAAATGTTAATTTTAAATCAAATTTTCAATTTACCAAATATAAATTAAGATTAGAAAATTAATTTATTTACTAAGTTCAAAATCAAAGTTTATCAATTTTACAATATATACAATTATATATATTGTAAACAGAAAACAATTTATTTATTTTAAAAAGATAAAATCTTTTAATCTAAATATTTATTAAAAGATGATTATTAGATCAATCAAAATTTCATTATCAAAAGTATCAAATCAAATAAATTTTTAAACACAGATTATTAAATTTATATTGCCAAATTTCCGGGATATCACATTCCTTCCCCCTTAAAAGAATTTCGTCCCCGAAATTTAAAAGCAAAGGTAATTTAATAATCTATCTTAAGATTTAATTTTAAAACACAAGCATATATTAAACATATGCTAACAACCATAGCAACCAATTCATTCAAACAAAACAAATCTAATTATCCATAAAAATTCTGGATAGAATTTTCACGAGTTTCCCCGGTAAATATCGGGATACTCGCTCAGTAGAATCTAAACAATCAATACTACTAAGCTACATAACTCCAATTCAACTAGATGTACAAAGCTAAACAAGATATCAGACTTCAGACAAGTCCGACTTAACAATCACATCCTCCTGAACTGCTGTTTCCACAGCCAGAGATAAATCGTACACGTACTCCCTCAGAGATACGTGAAACACAACGAATCCCAGTTATCCAAACTGGCAATTCAACTTTGAAAATCAACTCCAATCCTTCCAAGAACACAGAAAAGATCCAAAACGACCTCGGAGCTGACTTACCCAGTCTTACTCAATCTTATAGCTCCTTAGATCGAAGAAAACTTATCCAAAATCAAATCTTCGACTTCGGAATCCAATTCCTTCATCTCTTATCCACAAAACACTCCTGACAATCCTGGGCTGCCTTCACCTTTCTCGATCAGCTCAACCTTCGCTGATGTCTCTAGAAACAAACAGAAGCAAAACAACCCAACAGAATGATCTCCTCAAGATCAATCCCAAACCAAGAATACCAACTCTACTCCACAAACATCAGGAGACTAACTTACTCCCCTTATCTGGAAAAGATAAAACAAAAGCACTTCCAACTACTTTCGCTGCACAACTCTGATCTGAAGTAGAAGGAAAACTCGAGCACAAACTGGACAACATATCTCAGAAACATGGTCCAATAGATCCATAAAAGAAAACTCAGATATCCCATCTAATCCTTCTACTAAACTGAACCACCAGTATCACTCTTAGAATCTAATCGATAAGAAAACTCAGCCTCCAGGTACGGACAAACTTCTTATAGTTCAAGAGAACACTCAAACTATCGCAAGTCACTTTTGCGATCAACCAGTCCAATATCCAAAGAAAACTGTTTTCTCTTTACTAATCAGAACAGTCTATGCTTAACTAGCCAACCCATCAAAGAAATGAATCCACTTTGCTGCTTCTGAACTCCACCTCCAGAAAAATTGCTAACCAGAAGACCTTCTTGTTAGCACAGAACACTCCGAGCTGCACTATTGACACCGACGCCAAATACTTCCTAATCCAAAGCCCTTCGAGAAACTCGGGCCTCAAACCAGACAGAAACATCCTACTGAACCCAGCCACAACATCGAAGCAAACATACTTCTAAAACTTGGTCCAAAGAAAAATCTTCGGAGACATCCATATTCACTGCGTTTCTTCACACAGCTACTAATTCTCAGGTATCGAGATACCATCAATTTCTTCTGCCCAATTAACAGATCCAAACTCTACTCATCCAACTCAGAGATGATCTCCGAACCTTTACAGGTCACCTTCAGAGATAAATGAAATCCTATACTCTGCTCAACTCACTCGAGGCGGTATTAGATCTACAGTCTCGACAGATACACTTCCAATATCAACACTAAAACTCCAACCATTGGTAGTCGTCGTGTTACATACTCCACTACCTTATCTACCTTTATAACTTAAATTGGAAAACCTATACGGGTATCCCAACAAATAGGTAGAAATTAATATATCTATATATATAAAAATTACAAATACGCTCTCTCAAGATAGACACCACTCCAAAGCCTAGGTATTCACTCAACCTAATGCTCTGATACCACTGTAATGACCCGCCATCCGATTCCATAGAATGACGCATCATTAATAAGAAAGAAAGGGATAGAGAATAGAAAGAAAGAGAAGAAGAAAGAAACAACACATTAGAATCTAAACAGCGGAACGAATAAATTATATTGATAACATAAGTATTACATAGTTTACAACACTAATCGGAGTTACTCAGAATTTACATCACATACTAGACAGTTATAAACACCCGTCTAGTATTTACAATTCAATACAATATAACACAGAGATACCAATACAGAGAACATGCGGCGAAACCATATATCTAACGCAGAAGCCTCCTGCTCCATTGCTCCTCCATATTCGTCAAAGCTTACCTGAATCCCTTGGCTACTCGTAAAAATTTGAGTACCCAAGAGTTTATGAAAAACAAAGATAAACTCCGGGTAAGACATGGGTCTGGTGTGAGTAACAGGTTAAAGTTGCTTAACTTTCAAAAACCTTTTGAAAAGAAAGGTATCACGTAAGACTTCCCACACATAAACATGGAAAAGTTTTTACCTTACGCTAACCAAAACATTTGATAGGAAATCCAGTGATATTATAATAGGTCTAGGGTTTTCAAGTAATATGAAATAGCCGAAATTGTTACATCTATTAAATTCCAGCTACTAGCCACAAAAGTTGGTAATACAATCAAAACCGTTGGCACTTATTGGATTTTGGATTCCATCAATGGCAGGGCTGCTGGGGTACCGTCCGTCACAGTACGTGGCCTAGATCAACGTACCGAGGAGTACGCCCGCTCCTCTGCAACACAAGACCGGAATCATCCCTTATTGGACAGTCCCGAACAAGACAACCCCGCAGTTGGCCTATGTTCCAACCGCCCACACAGCCGAATAAAAAGGGACTTCTAGATAGGGGAAAATCTTGCTCTCAAGTGGGGGCTACCCACGAATCCTTGTTGCACCTCCCCTGTTTTAGCCATTCCCGGTTGATGAGGCTTGAGGCTACGATTACCTTAGAGAACACATCTTTTATAATTCTCATCGTCCACCTGACGATGTACTGGAAGCATTCGATCCATACAAGTTCGTTCGGGGTTCGAACGAAACCGAAGGCATTGCGCTCGTTTTGGAATCACCCCCAGAGTCAACGACCATAGCCCTTGCACTCTAAATCACCATCTCGAACCTATAAGTACTATTCCGTCAAACTCATTACCGAATCACCCACAGAGTTATACTGACGTATAGCCCTTACTCCTCGAGTCTTCACTTGCTCCACTTGGATTAACGACTTAACGTTTAATTGGAATCGATGTGGTTTTCGGATTCCAAATAAGGAAACCCGATCCCGGTCTCATCGAAATCCAAAGCGTGTCTTTTAAGGCCAAGTTGTTTTAAAGTTTTAAAACAATACAATTATCTATATACACACAGATAGATAAATCATAGATTCACAATAGGTAATCAACATTGTCATCACAATAGATAATCTATATTATCATTATCAAAAGATAATCCAAATCATTATCACAATGCAACCAATGCATCCATACCACTCAACATTTCTTATCTCGTATCTGAGATTCAAACCAATCAAGGCAAACAACATTATCCAACCATATAAGCAATGATTTACCATACCAAATATAATTAATTTAAATGAATTAAATTAATTACATCATTCAAATTAATTTAAAGTGAATTAAATTAATTACTTCATCAATATAAATCTTACTTACATCATTATTAATTAATTAATCTCTAATCAATCACCTTAATTAATCACCCTTGATTAATTATCCTTAATTACATTCAAGTAATCATCCTTTAATTAATTTTACAAATTAATTAAACTTAACCAATTTCAGTAATTAAACTTAATTACTTTACAAATTAATTAACTATAATTAATTACATTAATTACCCTTAATTACTTATTATTGATTAATTAATCTTAATTAACCAATCTTAATTATATCATTAATTATATTAATTAATGATCTCTAATTACATTTAAATTAATTACCTTATTCAAATTAATTACTTAAGTAATTAATCTTAATTTAAACCATAATTGTTAATCACCCTTGATTAATTCACAAAGTAATTATACTCAAATTACTTTCATCATTAAATTACTTGAATTAATTACATTCAGTAATTACCCATTAATTACTTCCCTACGTAATTACTCTTCAATAAATTACATTAAGTAATTATACTCCACAATCATTTATTGATTTTTCTAAATTAATTAAACTGAATTAATTAACTTAATCAAATCAAATTAAACTTAATTAATTACAATTAGTAATTTCCTTAATTACTTCCATAAGTAATAATACTACACAAATGATTATCTTTAAATTAATTAATCTAATTAATTATTAAAAATTAATCACATTAATTAATTATTAAATAATCTTCAGTTAATAACCTACATTAACTATTAAACAATTTATTAATTATTTCTAAAATAATTAACTTATTTTTAATCACTACTAATTACAAATTAATTAATAATTAATTAACCCATTAATTAACACCTAATTAATTAAATAATTAGTGTTAATTAAAACTAAATTATTCCATTATTACTTGATTAATTAATTATTAATCATTAATTAAAAACTAATCTTGTTTAATTAATTATTCTTAATTACAAGTTAATCATTTTGAAAATAATAATAAATCTTAAACCTTTAAGATTAAACACTTAATTACACTTTTATTAATTTATTAAATAAATTAATTATTCATTTAATTATCCTAATAATTAATTGAAATACAAATCATTAAATTATTATTTAACTTTAACAAGTTTTAAAATCAATCTAAATCTTTTAAATGATAAATAATACTTTTATTTTAAAAGAAATTTTACAGAAGTTAAAACAAATTTCCTTTTAAATTGAAAACCATTTAAACTTTATATTATTATTCAAATTTGTTTCAAACACTTATATTTATAAAACTTAAATTTATTTTGAAACCAAGATTCAAATCCAAATTTGAATCAAATTTAAACTTTGTTTAAACATTTCTTTATATTCAATTTCCAATTTAAATTCAAATTTCTTTAAAACATTTTAAACAATAAACCCCTTTAAAGTATTTAAACAAAATTTGAATTTTTAAAAACTTAGTTTTTTCCATCTTAATATTCATATTAGACTTGAATCTATAGTTTAAAATTAGATTTAAAACATATTTTAAATCTTTACTTAATATTTTAAATTCAGTTTAAAATTAGAAAACATAACATGTTTTCTAACCTGAACAAATTCTAACTCAAGCAACAATTAATTATTCGAGCCAATCCTAATCTAGCTCGAACAAATCATTAACATAACTCGAGTAACTCGCTAAATAACTCGAGTAACATTTCATTGCATTTATTCAAATCTGGGGCACTGACAGGTTTTCACATAAACCTGTAACATCTAACACACCCGAGTTCACACCACAGCTCCTTCGAGTCCCAATCCCCATTCGTTCGAGCGTATCACGATATAACCTGAAACCAAACTCGAGAAATCCTTCGTCCCAAAAACTATCTGCCGATACCCCAAATACCGTGCACCTGCACCACCATTGCCGACACCTCCGGCATCTCGCGACCATCCACACACGTCGGCGATCTACTTTTAATACAATCCCGATCATCAAATAAACTACCGAAACCCAAAATCACAATCGAGCTTCTGAGCTCGAAAACTGGAACAATGGTCAAATCTAGAATTCGCTTCAATCGCCCAAATCTAATCACCAGAGAAACTACAACTCCGGCCACCTCTCATTCCATACTCCATCTATCATCAACCTGAATTTGGGACAACTCGGTCTCCTATAGGGTCACGAAAATCATTTTCTTTCCAGAGGAACAAAACTAGGGTTATAATCTTCAATCCCTAAATCATTACTGACTTAATGCATTAATCCCTAATCCAATATTTTTTCCCACATCTTAGTTCACTACTCCATCACCATAATCAAAATTTTCCACTCCGATCACCCAGATTGTGAGATTTAACCAAAAACATAATTTACAGTTAATCCAGAAATGCCCCTTCAAATTTAAACTTAATTTTCTGAATTTAGTTTTAATATTCAAGTTTTGATTTATTTAATTGATTTAATATTTTAATCAATCAATTCTAGATAATTAAATTCTTACTTGTTTATAAAAATTTGTTCTGTAGTATTATACTATTCCCAGAGACATTACAGGTTTCTTTTTATTTTATTTTTTATTAAATAAAAACTTAAAATTTAAATTAGGATACTCTAACATGTCTTGTTAGAATTTGAACTTAGATATGAACTAGATTTTGAGTTCATGAATTTTTTGAATCAATACTTAAATTCTAGAATCTAGAACAGGGAAGAATAAAATCACAGCAACATGCATTCAAACCCACACATACATACAGACAATTTGTGACGCCCCGGCTCTATACCCACGCTAGCCAAGGACATTATGGTGTAATGCCATCAACTAGCACGGAGAATAAGGCTGTTGAGGAGCGACCATCTGTATAATTGCTTTGTGCGAGTACCGATATGCCAGATAAGATGTAACTTGCATTTCTTTTCAAGAGGACCTTCGACATCCCAACACAAACTCAAAGCGACTACACAGTGGCTATTATGTCTTCGGAAACAAATATAGAAATAAACATAACACAAATCAGTCACAGATAATTCATATCACAAAGGCAGAAATAGATATGAATATATATAACACATAAAAGTGTTCATCAGAGTAGTAGTCAAGAAGATCCACACAATAATACAAAGGAATAGCAACACGTGCTATACAAAAGAATACAACTATGAGTCCATATCTCAAGTGTATACAACAAAATAAACTACTAATCTAAGTAGTTAGCCAACAGTCACGAGATGTGTTGCCAGGGGCTTGAGCAACATTTAACTTTCCCTCCTTCTTGCCTTGAAGCTTGGGGCATGAAGATATAACATGACCGGGAACTTTGCAGTAGCGACAAGAGATAGACTTTGGACACTTGTTCGCGTAATGGTCCTTCGAACCACAATTATAGCATTCCCCCCGACCAAAGTAAGAAGTCTTTGCCACAGAGGTTGCTTGCTTCCCTTTCTTATTGGGATAAGGACCTTTGAATTTATTAGGCCTTTTCTTGTTGTTGTTGAAGCTTGGTTTGGAACCCACCACTTCAACATCATTTTCCCTATCCGCCTCTTCAAGACGAAGAGCAATATCAATGAGTTGGTCGAAAGAAACTTCTAATTTTAGAAGTAATGGCTTCTTGAGATTTTTTTTTTAGCCATAGACAAATATTTGGTTCTTCTTCAATGGGGTGTTGATGTATTCAACTCCATATTTGGAAAGTGACTCGAAGGATGCAACATAATCAGTCACAGAGGCTTCACCTTGAACAAGGTCAATAAAACGGCGAGCCAAAGTCACCTTCTTAGCTTCTGGTACGAATTTTAACTCGAAGCGCTCTCGCAATTTCTCCCAAGTGATACCCGCTTCATTTATTTCAGAAATCAGAAGCTCGTACCATTCTAATGCTCTTTATTGGAGCATACTAGAAGCCACCTGAACTCGGTGAAGATCAATGAGGTTCATGCGAGAAAAGATTCGATCGCATGTTCTTAACAAAGCCTGGACTACAATAATAGTTTTCAGAACCTTTGAATGGCTTCCCACCCAGGTTGGTGTAATCATTGCACAAACGTGCAAGACCAGATTTAGGGTGAGTAGGTTCCGGATTAGAACCAGCTGCTTGAGCATTCATGACAAGGTCAAGAAGTTGTCGAGTAATCATAAAAACTCCATCTTGGGAAGTAGCACTAGATTGACAGGAGCTGGGACGGCCAGGTCTAACCATTTCTCTTCCTTTAGAAAGAAATAAAGAAGAAGAAAAAGGTTATTCACAAAATGAATATCGAGAAATCTTGATAGGTAAAACAAGGAATCATAAAGAAAATAGGATGAATCAGTACGAAGACTCGAATTAAATCCTAAGGCACGACTCCTAAGAAGGACTTAGGACTATAATCCTTGTTAAATTATTCTACATTGTTCCGAAGTTTGGCTCTGATACCAAGCTATGACGCCCCACCTCTATACCCACGCTAGCCAAGGACACTATGGTGTGATGCCGTAAACTAGCACGGAGAATAAGGCTGTTGAGGAGAGACCATCTGTATAATTGCTTTGTACGAGTACCGATATGCCAGATAAGATGTAACTTGCATTTCTTTTCAAGAGGACCTCCGACATCCCGACACAAACTCAAAGCGACTACACAGTGGCTATTATGTCTTCGGAAACAAATATAGAAATAAACATAACACAAATCAGTCACAGATAATTCATATCACAAACGCGAAAATAGATATGAATATATATAACACATAAAAGTGTTCATCATAGTAGAATTCAAGAAGATCCACAATAATACAAAGGAATAGCAACACGTGATATACAAAAGAATACAACTATGAGTCCATATCTCAAGTGTATACAAAAAAATAAACTACTAATCTAAGGAGTTAGCCAAAAGTCAGAGAAATCAATCCCAAGCGAGAAGTCAAGCTGAAGGACCTGTAACATCTCGGTCTGACCCGAGTATTATTTAATAAGAAAATAATAAACGGATCAGTCTAGCTATAAATATCAGATGAAACGATATAGAATAAGAGGTATGAGTAAATGCATAATATTCACAGTGCCAAGCTGTGATAAATAAGTAATTGAAAATCAACGAGAGATTAATCAATATCACAAAAATCTACTCAAGGATCAAAAGAAATGTCATACTCTTTATATCGTTCACCAAACCATAAATATTGACGATTATATCAATATCAATCATCAAAGTCAATGACATACAAATTCACCAATGCACAAATATTGATAAAACTTATCAATGAAAATCACGAAAATTGGTGAAGCACAAATTCTAGAAATCATCTCAAGAAATCCAGAAATCACAAAAAGCGGGAAGGCCTATCACAAACGGGAGCATAAAGCTCACCAACACGTGTATCACAAACGGAACGCTAATTCCATGGTTGCTAACCATCACAAATTGAGCCGAAGATCCACAAACGGCCCGAAGACCATGGGTTGCTATCCCACCAATTTGAGTCGAAACTCCACAAAACGGGGTTTAGTCTCCCTCGCAGACAAAGAGACATCGTACATTGCTAGTCTAAATCACAAAAATGATTGTCATGATCATCAAGAAGTGTCTATTACAGTAAGCTAGTAAATATATAAATTTAGCTTCATGTCCCATAACCACTAGCTTAACTTAAATATTTACGAACAAATTGTAGATCTCCACTAGAAAATTGTCACAAGAGATTTAATCGAACAAGTCCAAAAATTAACCAACGAAGTAAACGCAAGCGTTTCATACCACTCGTTTTACTAAGCCGTTTAATTAGATTTCTCATACGAGTGAGGTAAAGGTTTGTATATACTAATAGATTGGAAACGATTTAAGAAACGAGCTTTGTAATAAAATAGTGTTGAAATCGTTTTGATGAAAGAATTTTGGTATTTACTACTAGTATTCAAACCTTTATATTTTGAAGTGACAAATCACAAAAATTGATTGTAGGAACAATCAATCACTAAAATTCACATTCTAAGACGTGAATGAAATCTAAAGAAATCGATACCGAATCCATCAAAATGGATATTCCGAAAATTCCCGAGGAAAAGAAGTCATCAAAGTCAACAACAAATGATAACAACAAATAGGGAAATAACACGAATCGATTAAATTTGGAAACCACGCAAAATAGGCGAAATAGGCAAAACAACAACAGGTCCGTCGGCCGGCTACAGAGCTCGGTCGACCGGACCCTGTTCTGAAAAATTCTCGAGAAGCAGGTCGGTCGACTGAGCTCTGTAGTTGGTCGACCAGACCTGAGACAGAGAAGTGCTATGCACTTTAGTAGCAGGTCGGTTGACCGGCTACATGGCTCGGTCGGCCGAACTGCATATTTCTGCAGTTCCTGCCCTTTTTCAATGAAGTACAAATTCCTCCAAAACGCGACCGTTCGAGCAATGGACCTAAGGAGCCTTAGCCAATTGATACCCCAGCTCTCTTAGCTCTCCGATCCGCCACCAAAAACATGTTCAAACATCAAAGTTATGATTTTTAAAGAATTGAACCCAAACACTAAAAATTTGGATTTTCACCAATTCAACCCAAACCAAAAGCAATTGCACAAAAATAAGTGTTAGGAATTCATACCTAACAATTGAAGATAATTATAAGCCAAGACGTGAGATAAAAATCTCACCTTTGAACCCAAACAAATGAAGAAGAAGCTTAAAAGCAAAGGAGAATCAACCACTCTTCAAATCCAACTCAAGAAGCATGATTCTAAGCTTAAAAGAAGAACATTCCCAAAATTAGGTTTAGGAACTTCTGAAATTGATTAAGAGAATGAGTTGGAGAAGATGAAGAGAAACTTACCAATGGGTTCTCTTGAATTTGGAGCTAGAAGTTGGATTTGCTAATGAAGACTAGGGTTTTGGAGTTTTAATTTCTCATCTCTCCCACCATTGATGCTTTAGAACTGAAAAGAGGAGGAAGTGAGAGTGAATGGGGAGAAGTGGTTCAGATTTGAGTATAAGTTAAACATAGGGCTGAACCCAAACCCAAACCCAAAGTGAAAATGATCAAATTTTTGACTAGCTCCAAACATAACAATGTTTATACTCAAAAAGGTTGCGAACGACATTTGGAACTCAATGGGAGGGGTCTCGAATCCCAATTCGACTGTTTGCAAAAAGTGACTTTTTGGACTAAAATCCGACGAATGATAAAATATTTAAATATAAAAATCGAAAAATATGCGGGTTGTTACAGACTCCCCTCCTTAAAGAAATTGCGTCCACGCAATCATAATGAATAAATGAACTAATAGTAACAACCATAGAAGCATATCAACACAAAAGAAGAAATTCGAAATAAGAAATTCACCTCAAAGAGCATGGGAAAGTAAGTCCGGATGTGTTCGCTCGATGAACTCTCTAGATTCCCAAGAGTAATCCTTAGGATTTGAGGACCATTGGACTTTCACAAGCGGAACATCTTTATTTCGAAGGCGCTTAACCTCCGAAGCAATAATACGAATAGGATGTTGCTCATAAGTTAGATTAGGCGAAACTTCAATCTCTTCCACAACACCGGGCTCAAGAACAGAATCAGAATCTCGAAGGCACTTCCGTAATAGGGAAACATGAAACACGTCATGCATAGCAGAAAACTGAGCCAGTAATGTAAGGTGATAAGTCATAGAACCAATACGTTCAGTGATAGGAAATGGCCCAATATATCGAGGCGCTAACTTTCCCGATCGACTGAAACGTACAACACCTTTCATAGGTGAAACACGAATGAAAACAAGATCTCCCACAGAAAATTCTAATTTCCTTCTCCGGTTAACGGCCTAGGATTTTTGTCTACTCTGGGCTTCTTTCATCCTACGATGAATAAGATCAATCTTTTCTATGGAATCACGAACAAAATCTGGACCTAAAACCAGCTTCTCACCGGCCTCAAGCCAACAAGAAGGAGATCGGCATGGCCTTCCATAGAGTGCTTCGAAAGGTGCCATACCAATCTAGATTGGAAGCTATTATTATAGGAAAATTCAACAAGAGGAATATTATCTTCCCAGCTTCCACCGAAATCAAGCACACGAGCACGAAGAAGATCTTCAAGAGTTTGATTCACACGCTTGGTTTGTCCATCGGACTGGGGGTGATAAGCGGTGCTAAAATTAAGCTTCGTTCCTAAAGCTTTTTGAAGACTCTTCCAAAATCCACTAGTAAACAATGGATCATGATCACTAACAATAGAAGTAGGAACTCCATGAAATTTAACAATTTCTTTAATAAAAAGTTTGGCCAAAAGAGGTATGGTCCGATTGGACCGAATGGGAATAAAAGGGCGGATTCGGTAAGCCTATCAACTATAACCCATAAGCTATCATGACTCGAACGAGAACGGGGAAGGCCGTCTATAAAATCCATGGAAATTTGATCCCACTTCCAAATTGGAATTTCTAAAGGTTGCAATAACCCACCGGGCCTTTGATGTTCTGCCTTAATGAGTTGGCAAATCACGCAACACTTAATAAAGTTAGCAATATCAGATTTCATTCCCTCCTAATAATAAAGTCGCTTCTTATCAGCGTACATTTTACTACTACCGGGATGAATGGTAAATTTAGAACGATGTGAATCTTCTAAAATATCTTTAAGAAGATCACTAATATTTGGCACGATAAGTCTACCAAATTTCCGAATGCCGCCACGAGAATCGATATCTAAGTCTTTCAAACCTTCAGTATCAGTTTTATCCTTAATATTTTGGCCAAGAAGAGCCAATTCAGGATCTAGCCCTTGAGCTTCAAGAATGCGGTCTAAAAGAGAAGGATGAGCCTCAAGGCTACATAAAACAAGAGATGAACATAAATCGGAAACACGGTCTCGAATTTCGCAAGTTGATAAAATCTCGAGATCGTTCCATTCAGATATCATCATAGAAACAACCGCTTGTTGCTTTCGACTAAGTGCATCCGCAACGCGGTTTCCCTTTCCGGGAGTATAAAGGATATCAAGATCATATGGTGCAAGAAATTCGAGCCAACGCTGTTGACGCAAATTAAGTTCCTTTTGAGAGAATAAATACTTCAAGGACTTATGATCGGTATAAAGAACAAATTTCTCTCCTAAAAGATAATGACGCCAAATACGAAGGACGAAAACAATAGCCGCGAGCTCTAAATCATGAGTGGCATATCTAGTCTCAGCAGGCTTCAATTGCCTAGAAGCATAAGCAATAACACGTTCTCTTTGCATAAGAACGACACCCAAACCAACGCGACTAGCATCGGTATAAACAACGAAATCTTGATTCCCCTCGGGAATAACAAGAATAGGAGCATTAGAAAGAAGTTCCTTTAGTTTCTGAAAAGAAGTTTCACATTTGTCCGACCAAATGTATTTAACACCTTTCTTCGTTAAGCTAGTGAGAGGCACGACAATCTTAGAAAAGTCTTTGATAAAATGGCGGTAATAACCCGCCAACCCAAGAAAACTACAAATCTCCATCACACTCTCCGGTCTCTTCCAATCTTGATTCGATTCAATCTTTGAAGGATCCACGGAAATTCCGGATTCGGAAATAATATGACCGAGGAACTTCACACGAGATTGCCGAAAGTGGCATTTAGAAAATTTCGCCTTTAATTGATTACTCCTAAGAGTTTCCAACATAACCCGAAGATGCTTTTCATGCTCCTCCTTGGTTTTTGAATACACAAGAATATCATCAATAAAGATGAGAACAAATCGATCGAGAAATCTTTGAAAACTCGATTCATAAGGTCAACGAAATAAGCCGGAGCATTCGTTAGACCAAGTGGCATAACAAGCCATTCATAAGATCCATAACGAGTACGGAACGATGTCAAAGGAATGCTATCCTCTGCAATACGAAGCTGATGAAATCCAGTAGCTAAGTCTAATTGTGAAAAGACTCTAGCACCACTAAGTTGATCGAATAGATCATCAATCCGAGGTAAAGGATATTTATTTTTGATAGTAAGATCATTAAGCTTGCGGTAG
Source organism: Allium cepa (assembly GCA_030765085.1). Taxonomy (NCBI): domain Eukaryota; kingdom Viridiplantae; phylum Streptophyta; class Magnoliopsida; order Asparagales; family Amaryllidaceae; genus Allium; species Allium cepa. The sequence goes on along the minus strand of CM060938.1, from coordinate 726,061,380 downwards.
TCAACGCAAAGCGTAAGTGTACCATCGGATTTCTTCACAAAAATAGCCGAAGCTCCCCAAGGCGAGGAACTTGAGCGAATAAATTGCTTCATTTCCAAATCAGATAATTGTATGCGCGTCTCCTCATTTTCTTTATTGGACATGCGATAAGGAGGACGAGTAATAGGTTGAGCTCCAAGGATAAGATTAATTCTGAACTCAATTGCTCGCTTAGGCGATAATCCTAAAACGGGCTCAAATATGTCGGAAAATTCACGAACAACGTGAATAAGAGAAATGATGTCCTCCTCATCATCATTATCATCATCACGAGGATTTAAAGAATATAAAGATGCAGATAAAGTGGAATTCGAATCTTTGAGAATAATAGAAATTTGCTTTACAGATTGTGGGTGTCGGAGATAAATAGTCCGCTCAGGACATAGGATATGAGCTTCGTAACGGTTAAGCCAATCCATTTCCAAAATCATCCCAAAGCCTAAATAACGCATGACATGCAAATCGGCTAGGAAAGAGAAATCACATAAAATAATCTCCACATCTTTACAAAGCAAACTAAGCGTTGCGGATCCACCAACCTGATTCGCAATTCTCAAAGAGGTCATTAAAGCAACAGCACTTAAAGAAAAAGTATCAACAAGCTCTTTTGATATAAAAGAATGGGATGCTCCCGTATCTAAAAGAACTCGAATAGGTTGATCATGAAATATAATAATACCATCAAGGATAGAATGAGACATACCTTGATTACGAGATGTGTTGCCAAGGGCTTGAGCAACATTTAAATTTCCCTCCTTCTTGCCTTGAAGCTTGGGGCATGAAGATATAACATGACCGGGAACTTTGCAGTAGCGACAAGAGATAGACTTTGGACACTTGTTCGCGTAATGGTCCTTCGAACCACAATTATAGCATCCCCCCGACCAAAGGAAGAAGTCTTTGCCACAGAGGTTGCTTGCTTCCCTTTCTTATTGGGATAACGACCTTTGAATTTATTAGGCCTTTTCTTATTGTTGTTGAAGCTTGGTTTAGAACCCACCACTTCAACATCATTTTCCATATCCGCCTCTTCAAGACGAAGAGCGATATCAATGAGTTGGTCGAAAGAAACTTCTAATTTTAGAAGTAATGGCTTCTTGAGATTTTTGTTTAAGCCATAGACAAATCTTTGGTTATTCTTCAATGGGGTGTTGATGTATTCAACCCCATATTTGGAAAGTGACTCGAAAGATGCAACATAATCAGTCACGGAGGCTTCACCTTGAACAAGGTCAATAAAATGGCGAGCCAAAGTCACCTTCTCAGCTTCTGTTACGAATTTTAACTCGAAGCACTCTTGCAATTTCTCCCAAGTGAGATCCGCTTCATTTATTTCAGAAATCAGAAGCTCGTACCAGTCTAATGCTCTTTCTTGGAGCATACTAGAAGCCACCTGAACTCGGTGAAGATCAATGAGGTTCATGCGAGAAAAGATTCGATTGCATGTCCTTAACCAAGCCTGGACTACAATAATAGTTTCAGAACCTTTGAATGGCTTCCCACCCAGGTTGGTGTAATCATTGCACAAACGTGCAAGCCCAGATTTAGGGTGAGTAGGTTCCGGATTAGAACCAGCTGCTTGAGCATTCATGACAAGGTCAAGAAGTTGCTGGGTTGTCATAAAAACTCCATCTTGGGAAGTAGCACTAGATTGACCGGCACTGGGACGGCAAGGTCTAACCATTTCTCTTCCTTTAGAAAGAAATAAAGAAGAAGAAAAAGGTTATTCACAAAATGAATATCGAGAAATCTTGATAGATAAAACAAGGAATTATAAAGAAAATAGGATGAATCGGTACGAAGACTCGAATTAAATCCTAAGGCACGACTCCTAAGAAGGACTTAGGACTATAATCCTTGTTAAATTATTCTACATTTTTCCGAAGTTTGGCTCTGATAGCAAGCTGTGACGCCCCACCTTTATACCCACGCTAGCCAAGGACACTACGGTGTAATGCCGTAAACTAGCACGGAGAATAAGGCTGTTGAGGAGCGACCATCTGTATAATTGCTTTGTGCGAGTACCGATATGCCAGAAAAGATGTAATTTGCATTTCTTTTCAAGAGGACCTCCGACATGCCGACACAAACTCAAAGCGACTATACAGTGGCTATTATGTCTTCGGAAACAAATATAGAAATAAACATAACACAAATCAGTCACAGATAATTCATATCAGAAAGGCGACAATAGATATGAATATATATAACACATAAAAGTGTTCATCAGAGTAGAATTCAAGAAGATCCACAATAATACAAAGGAATAGCAACACGTGCTATACAAAAGAATACAACTATGAGTCCATATCTCAAGTGCGTACAACAAAATAAACTACTAATCTAAGTAGTTAGCCAAAAGTTAGAGAAATCAATCCCAAGCGAGAAGTCAAGCTGAAGCACCTGTAACATCTCGGTCTGACCCGAGTATTATTTAATAAGAAAATAATAAACGGATCAGTCTAGCTATAAATATCAGATGAAACGATATAGAATAAGAGGTATGACTAAATGCATAGTATTCACAGTGCCAAGCTGTGATAAATAAGTAATTGAAAATCAACGAGAGATTAATCAATATCACAAAAATCTACTCAAGGATCAAAAGAAATGTCATACTCTTTATTTCGTTCACTAAACCATAAATATTGATGATTATATCAATATCAATCACCAAAGTCAGTGACGCACAAATTCACCAATGCACAAATATTGATAAAACTTATCAAAGAAAATCACGAAAATTGGTGAAGCACAAATTCTAGAAATCATCTCAAGAAATCCAGAAATCACAAAAAGGGGAAAGGCCTATCACAAACGGGAGCATAAAGCTCACCAACACGTGTATCACAAACGGAACGCTAATTCCATGGTTGCTAACCATCACAAATTGAGCCGAAGCTCCACAAACGGCCCGAAGACCAAGGGTTGCTATCCCGCCAATTTGAGTCGAAACCCCACAAAACGGGGTTTAGCCTCCCTCGCTGACAAAGAGACATCGCACATTGCTAGTCTAAATCACAAAAATGATCGTCATGATCATCAAGAAGTGTCAATTACAGTAAGCTAGTAAATATATAAATTTAGCTTCATGTCCCATAACCACGAGCTTAACTTAAATATTTACGAACAAATTGTAGATCTCCACTAGAAAATTGTCACAAGAGATTCAATCGAACAAGTCCAAGAATTAACCAACGAAGTAAATGCAAGCGTTTCATACCACTTGTTTTACTAAGCCGTTTAATTAGATTTCTCATACGAGTGAGTAAAGGTTTGTATATACTAAAAGATTGGAAAACGGTTTAAGAAACGAGCTTCGTAATAAAATAGTGTTGAAATCGTTTTGATGAAAGAATTTTGATATTTACTACTTTATTCAAACCTTTATATTTTGAAGTGACAAATCACAAAAATTGATTGTAGGAACAATCAATCACTAAAATTCACATTCGAAGACGTGAATGAAATTTAAAGAAATCGATACCGAATCCGTCAAAATGGATATTCCAAAAATTCCCGAGGAAAAGAAGTCATCAAAGTCAAAAACAAATGATAACAACAAATAGGGAAATAACACGAATCGATTAAATTTGGAAACCATGCAAAATAGGCGAAATAGGCAAAACAACAACAGGTCGGTCGGCCGGCTACAGAGCTCGGTCGACCGGACCCTGTTCTGAAAAAATTCTCGGGAAGCAGGTCGGTCGACTGAGCTCTGTAGTTGGTCGACCGGACCTGAGACAGAGAAGTGCTATGCACTTTTAGTAGCAGGTCGATCGACCGGCTACAAGGCTCGATCGGCCGAACTGCAAATTTCTGCAGTTCCTGCCCTTTTTCAATGAAGTGCAAATTCCTCCAAAACGCGACCGTTCGAGCAATGGACCTAAGGAGCCTTAGCCAATTGATACCCCAGCTCCCTTAGCTCTCCAATGTGCCATCAAAAACTTGTTCAACCATCAAAGTTATGATTTTTAAAGAATTGAACCCAAACACTAAAAATTTGGATATTCACTAATTCAACCCAAACCAAAAGCAATTGGACAAAAGTAAGTGTTAGGAATTCATACCTAACAACAAAAGATAATTCTAAGCAAAGATGTGAGATAAAAATCTCACCTTTGAACCCAAACAAATGAAGAAGAAGCTTAAATGCAAAGGAGAATCAACCACTCTTCAAATCCAACTCAAGAAGCTTGATTCTAAGCTTAAAAGAAGAACATTCCCAAAATTAGGTTTAGGAACTTTTGAAATTGATTAAGAGAATGAGTTGGAGAAGATGAAGAGAAACTTACCAATGGGTTCTCTTGAATTTGGAGCTAGAAGTTGGATTTGCTAATGAAGACTAGGGTTTTGGAGTTTTAATTTCTCATCTCTCCCACCATTGATGCTTTAGAACTGAAAAGAGGAGGAAGTGAGAGTGAATGGGGAGGAGTGGTTCAGATTTGAGTATTAGTTAAACATAGGGCTGAACCCAAACCCAAAGTGAAAATGATCAAATTTTTGACTAGCTCCAAACATATCAATGTTTATACTCAAAAAGGTTGCAAACGACATTTTGAACTCAATGGGAGGGGTCTCGAATCCCAATTCGACTGTTTGCAAAAAGTGACTTTTTGGACTAAAATCCGACGAATGATAAAATATTTAAATATAAAAATCGATAAATATGCGGGTTGTTACACAATTTTCATCATACTCATCACATGAAACAATTCAAGCAACCATATTAATTTAAATTTGTTTTAAAATAAATTGTTAGTCACCAATTTTATGAGCAGAGCATTTATTTCTAGAAATGTTTTTTTCTTCTTATGCATGCTTCCAATTCCAATTGTATGTCTGCTTTATTAGTTTGCTTTTAAATTTATTCATCTTGGTTGCTGTAATGCTTGCATCCTGAATCACATGCATGCTTCCAGAATAAAGATGCAGGTTTGGTTGCTATTTCCAAAACAGAAAAGAGGTTTGCAGAGTGAATTGCAACTCAAGTTGATGCATTTGAAGGGCTACAGGTAAAACTTGATTTTCTTTTCAGGTTTGAGGAGATTTCATTTCAGGTTTTGGATGTTCAGATTAATGGATTTTGAGGAGCTACAGCTTTTTTTTTTTTAATAAAGCTTCAATTCCAGAGAAAAATTTGCAGACATAATGAAGTTTTCAAACAGAAATACAGAGATCTTCAATTGTATGTATTTTGGATGTTGCAAATGATTTTCTGGTAGCTGTAGTTTGATTTAGTTAGAGGAGATTATAGGTTATCAAATTTGTTTGAGAGGGGAAATTGACAAGTTTTTTTTATTTGAACAGAAATTTCTGTTTTGTGGAAGATGAATTCAGATTTTTAGATCTGAAAGCTTTCTCAAGTTTTTGAAGAAAAGAAGAATAAGATGAGGAGAAATGTTTACATAAACAAGTTTTTGATTTAATTAAAGAAAATTAAAATTAAATGGGACACTTGTTTTGGTTTCCAACATTTGTCACTTGGTTTGATTAAGGGCTTAACACATGTCTTCTAGGTATATAAAGAAACTTACACATGTATTTAAGTATATTTTAGTTTTGATTTAAATTGTTTGTAAATACCTTAAAACCATAATTTATTATTCTTATGTATATAAATGATTTTCTTACATTTTTAATTTATTAAAAAGAAAATTAAACAAACAAATTATGAATATAAGCTTATTCAAATATTTCTATGTATTTATTCTTTTAAATTTTCAAACATTCAATTCAAAATCAAATTAAATTATAAAACTCCAATTTAAAAGTCAAGTTATACATAGGCATATATAACTCTTATTAAAATAAAAAAATAACAAATCCTATTTCTAACAACATTTATTTAGGTTTATAAAAACTAAGTATTATCATTATCATTTGAAAAATAACAAATTAAACAATACTAAATAATTTATAAAAGAGATTATAAAAAAAAAGATCATTTGTAATTTTTATTTTAGATTCTTATATATATAAATTCAAAAAATATTTAAAAATAAAATAAAACCAAGCTTTTAATGAATCTAATTTAAATTCATATTTAAGTTAATTAAAATATAAATCTAAACAAATAAGGTTTTCCTTTAATATAAACTATATAATTATCTATTAAATTGTTTAGAAAAGTCAAATGTTAATTTTAAATCAAATTTCCAATTTACCAAATATAAATTAAAATTAGAAAATTAATTTATTTACTAAGTTCAAAATCAAATTTTATCAATTTTACAATATGTACAATTATATATATTGTAAACAGAAAACAATTTATTTATTTTAAAAAGATAAATGTTTTAATCTAAATATTTATTAAAAGATGATTATCAGATCAATTCAAAATTTTATTATCAAAAGTATCAAATCAAATAAATTTTTAAACACAGATTATTAAATTTATATTGCCAAATTTCCGGGATATCACAACCAATTCAATAAAATCCAAAAAATAGATTTATAATATAGTTACAAAATTTATTTCATTACTAAATTTGAAAAACATATTGTGTCAGTTTGCTCTGTTCAAGTGTATTGGAAATCATATCGTTAGCATTGATCAGACGAATCGATTAGAAACCCAAATCAACATCAACAACTCAAACAACACAATGTATAAAACAATTTTAATATTAGTTTACCAATACACTTCTATTGAAGTTAAGTTGGAAACAAAGATAAGATGATTAAACAACAAAATAGGAGGATGGATGAGCTTGTATAAATCGCAGGCAACCTTAACCGGGTCAACCGTGACATAAAGAATAAGATCGATGTGGATTTTCTAGGGAAAAATCAACATTTGATCTCAAGAGATAGAGTTTGGGATAACAAGAGATACTACCATCTAAACCGAGGATATAAAATCCTTGGTGAATCGATGCTATTGTATAGGAGTTTCACCCTTTACAAATAATTTGAGATTAGCGAGAGCGCCGACTCATTATAAAGATCTTTCGAGGGACACGAATGGATTTTGGAACCACATGGAACATTCTAAAATTCAAAGGGATCGAGTCAAAAAGGAAGGGACTCAACTCGAATGAAAGTGATTCTGTAAATACATTTACCCTATATACTGAGTTTTGCCTAAAGCTACCAAAGCTCTGATACCAAATGTAACGGCCTGATATTTTCAACCATTTGCATCCGCACATGTCGGACTTGAATTGCTTAAAATACTGTGTTGCAAATAAAATTTGGCAAATCTCAGAATATACAGTAAATAAATAATCACAGATCACAGACACAGAGTAAATAATAATGCAGCAGAATTAAAAGAGATAGAAGTCCATGAAGCTACTATATAAAAATAAGATACATCATAGTTAAACAAGATACAACAGAAGAGTAACAAGATACATCAAGTACTAATCAGAATACATCACTGAAACACTAGATACAGAAAGCAAAATAGATGGATGGATCTTCAAGCAAAGCTCCAACTCCGAAGGTGAATCTTGAATGCAGAATCACTCAATCTGACTCGAGTGTAATGCAAAACATAAAACACTCGAGCCAGGACATAAATACCTACGAACTGTAAATCAACTCAAATGAACACTAACAAAAATGCATCAGTAACTTAAAGGATGCTTGGGATCATCCATCCTTTAAGGTTCCATTAAATTATTTACTATGTAGTAATATTGCGTTATTGTAATAATGTCTACCGTAAAATAAACTTACTTCAAAATAGCATTTCGGGCTTACCCATATCACCCTTCACACATAATAGTCCTAGTAGTCCATCCAATATCATGATATCTCCAGATCGGGAGACTATCAGAGGATACCACACGGGCTATGGGAGAAAAACAAACTCGTAGTAAGGCTTGCTATGGTAGGTGACACGACACACAAGGAAATGTCAGGGTAGATATACCAATTACGCACACGGGCTGGTGGTAACGCAGCTGCCACATACGCCCACCTCAGAACACACTCCCAATCAAAATCGAAGGATGGCCATCTAATCAATCACAAGAAAGAGTATAGTATCGAAGAAATGTGTCTGACCAGAGGAGCTACCCCTTTTGGCCCGAGATCGCTCCTGTTTTAGCCACCTTAAGCCAACTTACGGGAGTCGGGTCCATGCAATATACCAAAAGAACGTCGCCACCAACCTACTTCATTCTGGAATCTCCACCACGTACATAGTTGTTAAAGTGGTTTTCGGAGTTAGCAGAGAGTATGACAACTTCCGATCCCTGTCTCTTTAACAACCAAACGTTATTATAACGCCGTCGTCATTTCAAAATAGTTTATACTACAAAAAGATCAAATCATTTCATTTCAAAACTATATTCCTTCAAAAATAGTTTATACTTCGAAACCAAAACCATTTTTATTTCGAAACTATTTATTCAATCAAAATTATTTATACTTGGAAACAAAAATCATTGTTATTTCAAAACTATTTATTCAATCAAAATAGTTTATACTTCGAAACCAAAATCATTTTTATTTCAAAACTATATTCAAATCAAAATAGTTTATCATTTCCATTTCAAACATATATTCACCTTTTTAAAATTATAACGCTTTCAAAGTTATAACTTTTTCGAAACCAAAATAATTGAATTCATTACACTTTGAAAATCATAATATTTTGAAATCATACATTTGAAATCATGGAACATTCCTTTAATTCTTTACATTTTACCAATTTATTCAATTAAACCAAAATTTCATATTTCCAATTTAATTCAAATCAAACCATCGGTTTCAATTCAATTCAGTTTCCTTACAAAACATTTCAAATCTTATCAATTTAAATATAGATTTGATCCACAAAATAAAATATTAAATTTTTAATATACTTCAAAGCTTTAGCATCCCACACTTCTAAACTAAATTTTACAATTTCATATATCCCAAATTTAACTTCATTATTACTTAGTTTTGAAATATCTTTTCATACAAATATAAACTTCAAATATTCATTTATCAAAATCAAATATCATTCCAAATTCATGTTCTTTCTCGAAATAAAGATCAAATCATTTCCAAACCATTTAAATCATCAAAAATCACACCCTTTCAAAACCTCATTATGAAATAATTATTTCAATTCAATTTCAAATATTCAAATTTAAATATCATTTTGAAAATCAATTATGTCATTTATTTATTTTTTCAAATATCATTACAAAATACATTTTAAAATTCCATTCAAAAATTCATTTATCTCATTTCATTCAAATTAACACATAACCAAGTAAACCTTATTTAAATTCAAATTCAATTTAAATTCCTTAAAAATTCAAATTTAAATATTAAATATATATTCAAACTTTTTAAATTTCACAAACAATCAATTCCAAAAGTTAAATCATTTAACACTTTAAAATATAACTCCAACTGTGTTAAAATCTATAATATTTCAAACACTATCAAAATATAGCAACGACAACATTTATAAAGTGCTATCGTAGCTTAAATTTTTAAAAATAGTTTAGTTTAGGAACAACGACATTTATAAAATGCCGTAATAGATATTTAGTTACATCAAACATAGTTAAATTCAAAACAACAGCATTTTAATGTGCTGTCATAAAACTACAGCATTTTAGAAATGCTATTAATAAAATTCTAGATTTTATTATAACTTCAGAAACATTAAACTTCAATTTTTTTCTATTTTAAATTTTTAAATCATATTTCTAGACTTCAAAATTTCACATTTAAATCAACTTAACGTATGATTTATCACAACAAAATTTTATAATTAAATATCCAATTTAAAACTCACTTTCATTCGTTAAGTCAAAATTTCACTGTTTCTTAAATTATAAATTTCAACAAAACTAAACATTTTTCTTCAAATATCATTTCAAAACTTTTAATTTAATTTCCTTTATTTACTTACATTTTTGAAATAAAATTTAAAGTCAAAAATCACATTTACTTCAAATTTACATACTTAAATTCACAAATTCAAAACTTAATATTTAGCTTTCTCAAAATTATAAAATATATATTTTTAAATCATAATTTCATACTTTACCATGGGGTCTGTATAAAATTTTCTAACCTAGGTCAAGTGATACGGATATGTATCATTTCAATCCGCAATTTAAAAAGAAAAACCGGGTTTAATCATTTCAAACCTGCAATCCCAAGTCAAATAAAATACAATAAAAATCGCTCAGGCCTATCATTTGAGCCGATAACGATTTTTCGATATTCTAAAGTCCATTCAGGTATGTATCATTTCAACCCATGGTGATTCTATTCTAACAGGGAACTTGCAGTGTGATCATAAATAAATAAACAGTATAAACAATGTAAACTAACCTGTCAATGTCACAATATAACGTGATATATCAGATGTCAAGTGATAATTATCAGTTTTAACATGGTAATAACATGAAATAACATATCATATAATCATCATTAACTTGCATAACATTTTAATTACTAAACATTTGTCATCCATTTACTATTTCATAAGTATATATGTCGGAGTGAGAAAAAACTCACCTTTTCAAGCTAGAGTTAGCAAGTCAAACTACACGAATAAATTCTAGAAAAACACGATATGTCACGACACAACACGACTATGGATTCAAATGATTGGAGAGAGCCAAAGTATGATCTTGTAAACAACCAAAACAACAGACAATAATATATACACGAATATTTAACCAAAACTGCATTAAAATAAATGGAAATACAAAACAACAAAGACAAGAATGATTAGACCTTGCTTTAAACACTCCAATTGCTTGGCCATAGGGTTCATATGCTCGGCTATGAAGGTGCTAAAGCTCGGGTTATGGCATCATATAGGTGCGGCTACAAGTGGAGATGATGGTGGGAGTTATAAATGAAGTATAAAATAGAACAGGGCTAAGTAGTGAAGTTTGGTCAACATTTTGGCTCGGCCAAACGACAAGTGGTCTCGGCCCTTGCATAGTTCTGGTCTGGACAGTGGGTAGGTAAGTGGCCAGAGGTGGTATCATGGTGGTGGGGAGCAAAAGGAGGCAGCCAAGGCAATATGTGAAAGGTAGGTGGAGTATAGGCTTGGCTAACATTGTTTTGGAGGGGTTTTGCGCACATTTTGTGGGGTTATGTTCATGGGATGGTCACGACACTTGCTGGTCAGAGGAGGAAGAGGTCAGGCCATGGAGGATCTGGGGAAGGAAGTGGTGGTGGTGGTCGATGGAGGAGATGAGAGGATATGGCCAAGCAAACAAGAGAAGATCAAGGCAAAAAAATCAAGGGAAAAAGGGAAAAAAGAAGGAAGAATGGAAGCCATTGCTCTTTTTTTCCTCTCAAATGGAAATAGCCGTTAATGGAGATGAGGTGGAAAGTTTTTTATGTGACTATCACAAGAAATGCATGGCTGAAGCTAAGGGAAAGTGGAAGTTCACCGGAAAAAGGAAGAGGCAAGCAAATGAAAGGTCACTAGAAAATGAAAGGTTTTGCCTCTTTGTATTTCTAATTCTTTTAAATTAAAAATAAAATAAATACAATTTAGAAAATAAAATAAAATACTAAAAAAATAAAAATAATTTAATGAAAAATATAAAATAAATAAGAAAATAGCTTAATAATTGAAACTAGACTTTAAAAATTGAAAACAAAATACAATAACCATTAGAAAATTATAACAACACTTGTAAAATGCTTTAAAAATAAAATATATGCATAAAATGTCATATATACATATATATACACAAATTTAAACAAACAAAAATATTATTTTACAATTTAGAATAAACAAATTTTGTTAAATAAATCAATTTATACACAATATTGTAAAAGCGTAACTTTCACAATATAAATCGGATTTCAATGAAACAAAAAGAAGTATTCTTGAAATTTAATTTATTTCATAATAAAATATAGAATTCAAAAACTCAAATATTTAAATTTTAAATTTAAAAGTCAAAATTTTTACCATTTTGACCAAAATTCACTTTTTTGTAAAATATTCAATATATTCAGGTTTGAAATTATAATTCACATACAAATCAAAATTAATATTTAAAATAACAAAATTACTCATTTTAATAAATATAATAAAGTTTTGTCAATAAATAAAATAAAGTTTTTAAATTAGGAATTTCAATTTAAAATAATCAAAATATATAATTAAAATAATCACAAAATATAGGGTTGTTACAAAATTGGTTGGGGGGATTAACGATCACCGTGGCGACGATAGTTCGGCGAACTAGAGTTTAACGATCTGGATGGGTCTTCGTTGTTCTTGGGTTCATCGGGACATCTAGGGCGTATCGATCTGGGTGAGGGTAAGTAGAAAAGAAGCATTAGACGTCGACGAAGCTCGGGTTAGGATGTCGGGTTTCCTAGTGTTCGACGGTAGTGTTGCGAGGAGGATTTAGATGATCGCTTAGGTTCCAATTTTGGGTCGAATGGGTCGATTTCGAAATGGAGTTTCGAGTGTGGTTTCAGGTTGATGGTCGGGGAAAGAAGGTCGTGGGTGATGTTGAGGATGGCCGACGACCAAAGGCGGTGATCGTTGGTGTCATGCACGTGCATGGTGCATGTTTGTTTATCTGTGTTGTTCGCTAGATTTGGGAAGAGGGTTTTCTCAAGTTGTTCACGTGGGTTCCTTGGGGAAGTTGTAGTTTGGCTCGGGTATTGATTCGAGCACGCGTGTGTGTTTATGAATATATCGGCTTTCAAATTTTATCCAGTCTGAAAAAAATAGAGGAAGAAATCTCGGGCAAGTGTCGAGTGGGTATCGGGTTTAACCCGAAGCAGTTTAATCAAGTTTTTAAAAAGCAAAGGTTTTGAAATTTAAATCAATTTAGTTTAAAAACTTTCTTAAATAAATTCTTTTACAAATAATAAATGTTTTCCTTAACTTTTTGATTTAGAAGTAAATGATTTGTTTAACTTAAATTTGTTAAGTAATTTTTAAGTTATATATTATTTTTTTAAAAATTAATGTAAAAAATATGATGAAGTGTTAATTAAAAAGATAAGTGTTTTTAAAGTATGTGATTAGATAATTAATAAAGGATATGATTTGTCTTAAATAATTAAGGTTTTGATAATTAATGAAGTAATTAAAGAGTGATTAATTAATTAGATAAATAGAGGTAATTAGTTAATTGATTATAGATTAATTAAATAAGTAATTAAGTTGTAATTAAGCATTAATTAATTAAGTAATTAGATATTTATCAGTTGGTAATTAGGGATTAATTAACTAGTAATTAAGAATGAAGTAATTTGTAATTAAGTTTTATTAATTAAGAATTAAGGTTTATTGATTAATGATTAAGAGATAATTAATTACTGAATGAGATTAACTAAGGTTAGTTAATGAATGTGATTATACTTGTTAAATGTAATTAATTAAAAGAATAATTAATTACTGGAGGTGATTAGAGGATCATTAATGAATGTCATTAATTAATTAAAGATTAATTATTGTGAATGGTTCAGGCTAATTAATCTATGTGATTAATTAAAAGACGATGACTAAATGTAATTATAAGATAATTAATCAACGAGGATTAATTAAGATGGATCATTAATTGGGTTGAAATTAATTAATGTCAGGTAAGCAGGATTGAGGTAATTCAAGTAATTGAAGTTGTTAGTTAATTTAATTGGAGATAAATTAAATTAATTAAGAATTATACATCTAATAAATCTTGCTTATGGATGATTGAATAATATTGGATTGCTTGGGTTGTTGATGTCTCTAATAGGCAATTTAGATGTGTTGTGATATAATGGGTTAAACGATAATATTGTGAGTTATTTATCAATGATAAATTATCATATGTTATGATATCCTGAATATGTGTTGTATTGTTTTAAACTTAACAGCTTGGATTAGAGATGACATTGAATTCGAAGAGACTGAGGTCGGGTATTAGCAAATACCCGAAACCACTTTGATTCTTTATAGATTTGATACGTGAAATCAATAGGCTGGAATGGAATAAACTTCAATGACTGGACTATTTAAAACTAAGTAGGGATACTTAGGATTTGATTTGTGAAAATAAGTGTTGACTATAACGAGTTGTGAACTCGGATTTTAAATAAAGTTCTATGAAATAGTATTTCTTGTTGTTGGGTTTACTCACGCTGGTTTCCAGCCTGACCCGCGTGTTACTTTAATGTAATGCTGGAGTCAGACCGAGTATTACAGATTTTCAGGTAAGGACGTTCTGGAGCTCAGGAGGCGAGCTGGATGGTAGGAACGTATGGAGTGTATTCAGCTGTGATATATTGTTATTTATCTGGGACAAGTTATTTTAACTGTTCAGTGATTGTGAAAAGTGGTAACTCTGATGTATAGATGTAAATTAACAAATACAGTTTTCTTGTATAATGTTATTATTTGTTATTATACTTTATCCGCTGCAAATGTGAGATGTTGTTGTTTTTGTTTTTCTTCTTTCTTCTTTCTTCTTACTTTAACAATCTGGGATTTTTCGGATTGAAAATCCGGATTGTTACAATTAAATTAAGATATAGATCATTAACCAAATTTACGATCTATAACAATATCAAACAATTTCACTTCAAAATTTTAATAACTATACCTGACTGAGTCTATTTATGCTTTCCAATCCAAAATAATTACAAATTAAAGAAATTATACAATAATTTATTACTAGTTATTTAAAATTAAACACTCTATTTGATATCTAACATTGTTAATTTATATAAATCTTGAGTCAAATAATAATTTAATCAATTACCCATTTAATTATAAAATATCATTAACTCAAATTTTAGGGAAAATTCATACTACCAATTTATAATTATCGGTTACTAGGATTTAGATGTAAAGATCTTCATATTGATTTGAATTTAAAATGAAAATAGATTTTTGAGTTTTTAAATATTAAATTATCATATTAATACACACACACACACATATAGGTTCCATTTCTCTTTTCCTTTTACTCATCTCTTACTTTTCTTTCCTTTTCCCTCTCTTCCATTTCCTTTACTTTATTTTTTTCCTTTTCCCTTTTTTCTCCCTTATTTTCTTTTATTCTTCCCAGTTTTTCCTTCTTTCTTCTTTTTCCTCTGCTCTCTCTTCACGCCCATGCACATGTCTGTCGTGCACATGTACACGACGCCGACCGACTTGACCTTGCTACCAACCACCCTTACAGTTCACCTATGACCAACTCATCAAGACCCTGACCCTAGAACACAAGGTCGATCCCCCTTCTCAAACTCGAACCCAGACTAAAGCCTGGACGAAAAACATCACCACTCACACGCCTCGCCCCGCCACCGTGCACCACCATATACCACCAAACCTTGCCAAAATGATCGCCACATCCTTATCTTCCTTCTCCCCCAGGTGCGCAACCCTCCACCTCTCCATTTTCCACGCTTTCCCACACAACCAAGGTCATCAAAACACCCACCTTAAACCCTACCTTTGCCTCGTCTCGACACTCCGCTACGCCAAAATATGCCGCTCCATTTTAACCTTGCTCCCCCTCCTCCAAGCCACCTTCTGACCAAACCCCGACCTTCCCCTTTGATTGCAACGTTGTAATTTGGTCGAAGACCAAATTCTGTTCATCCCCTCTTACCTCATCACATACATGATTAAAAATCACCAAAACGAATCTAAAATTCATGATTTTTACCATTAAATCCAATAATGTAATCAAGGTTTTAATTTACGGGATCTGAATTATGATCACCTATGAGTTGTTTGTTGTAAGAATACTTCTCTTACTCTATACTTGATGATATCAGTTGAAACTAATTTTAAAAAAAACTACATTAAAAACAATCAGCTTTACTTTTGGAATCAATGTCTAAATTCTATGGATGAGGTAATGAAACTTGAAGTTAGAGTTTGAAATATTTTTAAACAAAACCAATAACTAAGAAGCTTATATGTACTGTTAGCATGATTTTCCTCATATAACATCATATAAACTTGTTTGCATATGAATTCATGACAAAGTAAAAGCATTTCCCAAAGATCTACAATATATAGATATATTCTTATATTTATATATATATATATATATATATATATATATATATATATATATCAATGAGTGGCTGATGTTTTCATTTATAGGCTATTTTTTTTAATGTTTGGCTTGATTTGAATAAAGATGATTTGATTTAAGCTTTTGATTTGATTTGTTATGTTGATTAGCCATTTTATATGCTTGAAATGATATATATTCGTGATGTTGTCTCCTTACATGTTTACATGTACATTTATATAAATTGATATATTTGTACACACACACACATATATATATATATATATATATATATATATATATTATTTTCCATCACGAGGCTTTTACATGTACGTACATACATATATATATGCACTATTTTACATAACATACTTACATATGTTTGTCATCACATACATATATTTATACACATCCTTATATACATTGCTTATGTATATTTTGATATTATATATAATTCACATTTATACAACTTTCCTATATTTTACTTCATATGGGCATATATACATATATATATATACACACACATTTATATACTTATACATATTATCAAACACCATAAAGCTTGTGCATATATATATATATATATATATATATATATATATATATATTTAAGGACATTTTATCTTAATTTAAATTGTGGAGCTTATATGTACAAATAATTTAAATATTTATCATGTCCAGGAATTTATATTAAAATATGAATATAGTTTTTAATAAATTCATATGTTTCCAATACCAGAGAATTAGATTTTAAATAATTGAAACTAGTTAATGACATCAATAACAGGCGTCGAAAACCCGAGTCTTTACATTATTATACAATTTTCTTTAAAAAACAATATTCGATTTCAAACACATGTTGAAATAATTTCTTTATTTCTATTAATATCAATATTTAATTCAAACCCGTATACAGAAATAAAATCTATATGTATTATATTACAAAAATCATTACTTAATTTAAACCCATATATTTTAAATCAAAATGTATAAATATTATAATTAAAAGTCAATATTAAATTTGAAATGCATATTTAAAAGTCTATATGTATATACTCCAAAATCAAAAACATATACGCGTATATGATTCAAAATCAATGCTAACATGTATAATTTAAACATCAATATTATTATAAACATATATATAAACTTACATATACATATACATATACATATACATATACATATATGACGCAGCGGATAAATCAAAATAAACTTCAATCGGTGAAAGTAGCAATCGGTGGATTGATGAATACCAAAATGGCCAAATTCGTTGATCCGAAGATACCGAATTCTAGCTATCTCAAACACGTTGATAGCGCACTATACCGTGTTCAAAGATCTACGATTCTTCGTACGTTGATCTAGCGCACTAGATACCGTGAATCGGCTTCTACGATCGTTGAATCGAGCGCACTCGATTAACCGAAAGAGGAGATAGGAGATTACACTCAACTACCAATTTAAGAAGAAAGCACACAACAATCAACAAGAAATTTTATTAAAAATCAATCTCCTTCAAATGTACAACTCACGCGTATTTATAGTGTTTACAACACAGCCCCCTTTAAGTCGTATACGACTCAAGCCTCTCCGACTCATGACCTACTTAAGTCGGCAACGACTCATCATCATAGCATATACACACGACTCAAAGCCATTATATCACAACACGACTCACATGCGTACCGACTTAAGAGCAACACAAAGTACAACACTTACGACTTAAAAACACGACGACTAAACAAACAAAACAGATTACACGACATACGACTCAACATATGTCATGACTCACGACTCAAGAAATAAACAAACGGTACACGACACATCATACAATGCGACTCATTACAACACGACTCAACCGACTCAACACCCAGCCGACTTAACTCCTTGCCGCCTCAACTTCTCCGACTCAAGGCCTTCAATAGATGGAGTTTTCCCTTGCTTCATGATAAGTCGTAGACGACTTATGGTAGTGTTGTTAGGTCAGAACCGAGCTTTGTTAAGTCGCAAACGACTCAAGTCCCCTTCATTAACTCGTAGCTCTTCCCATGTGTCCCCTACGGCCTCCAGTTGAGTCGTGGACGACTCAATTCCTCCACGTTGAGTCGCGGACGACTCAATTCTTCTATGAGTCGACTCATTCCTTGCTCTTGTGTACGAGTTAGGCCGTAGCTCCTCTTCACATAGTTTGTTAGGTCGTGAACTATGCCCCTTAAGTCGGCAACGACTTAAAATTTTCGAATGGCCCAACTCTGAAGCTTCCTCCACACATCCTAGAGCTATGTTAACTCATGACCGACTTAACCCTTGAGGAATTGTAGATCGTGCTGCATCAATATATATATATATATATATAGACACACACACACACACACACACACACACACACACACACATAAACAAATGGCATATTATATAACCTACATAAACTAATATATATATAAACTAACATATAATATAACTTAAGTAAACTAACATAACATATATATTTAAACACATTAGATCCGATACCCATACATGCATATTTAAGAATAACATATTGAAGTTAAAAAATATAGATTTAAAAATGTAACCTAAATTTATATAAATTCATTAATATATTATAAATATGAGTACCCTTCTAAGTAGGAAAACAAATGTAGTTGCTAGCTTCGGCATGGAGGGTTGCAGGCTTGGGCTTGGGGTTGCTGGCTCTAGTGCTAAGGCGAAGTATGGCTGCATGCATGGAGCACTACGGTAGAGACGGGAGAAATGGACAAGCGGTAGGAGATAGCAGGAACGGTGCAGGAGGGTCCAGGCGGAGGCAAGGCGATGGCTATAGGGGTTGCTGTCGAGCTAGGTGGTGCTGGACGTAGGCTGGAGATGGTAAAGCAAATGGTCGTGTTCGGTGTGGTATTCGGTGGAAATTTTGGGTTTGGCCATTGTAAACTTGGGGTTGGCGATCGTGTTTGGTCGACGGAGGTTGGTCAGGCTGATGAAGGCAAGGGTCGGGATGTGGTCTTGCCGTGGTTGCTCAGGCTAATAGAGCTAATGGGAGAAAGGCGGACGGTGGCCAGAGGCATTTGGTGACATGGAGAACGAGCTTGGAGCTGCGCCTATAAGGGCAAAGGAAGGGGACTGATCGGTCATGGACGACTAGAATACGTGGGATCCATAGGGGCAGGCAAGCTTCTACATGGTTTCGACCAAAAAATGATGAAGTGTAAAAGAGGTCAGTAGGCTTCAACTACATATATACTTTCGTATATATAAAAAAAATTCCATTGCAAATGAAGATGATCAGCACAAGCTCTTAGATAAATATGTTTTCATAAATGTATAATTTTTTTATGAAGCGATAGAGAGATGAATAGAAAGGCAGATCGAAGGACAAAAAGGAAGAGGAAAAGATGAGCAAACCAGAAAATTTAATTTGAATAGTGGAAAAGCAAAAGTCAGTAATTAATTTCTAGGAATTATAAAATTTGTGACCATTCATTATCTCACATCTAACAATTGAAAGAATACAGAACATCAAAAGTGTAACGACCCAGAATTTTTAACAATTTAATTTGAAAATATTGAATTTATTTTAAATATTTGAATAATGGTTTGACGTGAATTTCAAATTATCAGAATGATTTAGCGATTAAATTATAGAATTTAATCTATAGAAAATTGAATAAAGATTTGAATCTTCAATTTTAAGCCGATTAAAAATATTTCAAAGGCTTGTAAAATTCATATTGATAATACTGAAGATTATAGAAGCTTCAGAATTTAATTTGGAAGTGAATTGTTCAGTTTTGAAATTAAATCGTTTGAATCGATATTTAAAATAGCCGTCCGAGGCACAGTCTCGGAATTCGACGAAACCAGTTCCATTGGGTCCGTAATATTGAATTATTCTCGGATTTCAAATTTCATATTTTTCGGAGTTGATATGTGAGCACACGAGATATAAACGCGTCGAAATCAAATTGAATTCAAATTAAATTTAAGTTTAAAATTAGTCAAACTTCACCACGTTTCGTTCCTAAAAACATGCCCCAAAATTCACGCAGAAAATCACGCCTAAAATCTTGGTTAAATCGTGCAACCCATGTTCTCTCTGTTTCAAATAGCCCCCTCCCTCTCTCAGAAATCAAAATCACCGAAACAAAAAAATTAATGGCCGAAGCCAGTACGAGTCGCGATCGAGCTCGCGTTCGATCGAGTGAGGCGTCGCGTGGATGGATGAAGTCGCGATTCAGTGGGGGCGGGGGGGACTCGACAGCGAAGCAGCGGCAACGTTGAAGGGGCGGCGGCGCACGATGTCGTGGCAGCGGCGGTGATGTTCGAGCGACTCGCGATGCAGTGGAGGCGCGGCGGCTACTGGCGTTCGCGATGGAGTTAGGGTTCGCGCGAGGCCATGTCGCGAGGGGATGTGATGGCGGCGACGACAAGGCGCGCGTGGCTAGGGCATGGAAGCTGCGGCGCGTTCAGATGGAGGTGGGTCACGATCGATTGGATGGACGCTGCGTTCAAAGGGAACGACGTCGCGCGACTCGTGGAGGAGTGGCGATGGTCTGGGTTCTTCATTTATCAGTAAGGTAATTTTTATTTTATTTTATTTTATTTTATTTTGTTCGATTTCTAAAAATAAATTTTATATATATATAGACAGTAAGTTCAAACAATTTAAACTCTTGAATTATTCAAAAATAAGTATTTAAATTTAAAACAGTAATTTAAATATACTGTATACAGTTTTAAGTTAAATTTAATTTAAATAGAAAAAAAAATTTGCAGTAAAGAAATAATATATCATATTATAAGTAAATACGAGCAAGTTATATTAAAAGAAAATTTTAATTTTTAAAAACCAAAATTTTTGTTAAACGAATTTATTAATGGATTTTTTGATAAGTTTATTTGATTCGTTTAGTTACTAGAAATAAATTATTAATTGAAATTTAGTTTAAAATATAATTTTTAGTTAATCGCATTTGTTAAAATAAAAGGAAGAATTTAATCATTAGTTAAATAAATTTTTAAAGGAAATTTAGTCCAATTGGAAATTTCTAGTTAGAAATTATTTTAAAAGAAGAAAAGTAGTTTAAAAGAAAATCATTGGTTAATCTAAATTAATTTATAAAAGGAAAATTAGTTAAATAAATTTTTAAAGGAAATTTAGATTAAAACTTAATTTTTTATAATTTATTTAAAAGAAATTGATATAAAGATATTAGTTTAAAGTAAAATAATTAGTTGAAATAAATTTATTAAAGAAGAAATTGGTTTAAATAAAACTATCAGTTAACTTAACTATTAAAATAAAATCACCGATGAATCGAAATAGAAATGAAAATTTATTATTCAATCTGTTTGAATATTTATAAATTGTGTAAATATTTATACAAGGTATAAATCAAGAAAATCGAGTCAAGAAAGGAAATGTTTTGTATAGTATTGGGATTTATATATCTATTTTAATTTCGAATCCCTATACTAGTGATTTTAGGTTGTTATAATAGATGATTTCCGAAAGGAAATGTTTTGTATAGTATTGGGATTTATATATCCATTTTAATTTCGAATCCCTATACTAGTGATTTTGGGTTGTTGTAACGATGTTTTACGCAACATTCGTTTTGGCCCAAATAAATATGTTTAAGAGAATGATTTCCTTAAGGAATGAAATATATACTTAATTTCGATTAGAGTATATTAAATATTTTCTAAGTATAGAAAATAAAAAGGCTTGTGAATTTCTTATAAATAAATAAGTATGGAAATGTTTTTCCAATATTAAGTGAATATTTTGAATTTATCTTTTTGAAGATAAATTGAAAATGAATATCTGAAAACGAATGGAAATCGTATATTCATAAATATTTTGGAAATATAAATTCAATATGGAATTTATAAATGGAATTTGGAAAATGGGTTTAAAAATAAATATTGATTTATTTTTAAAGAATGGAAAATATATATATCTTATAAAGATATTTTTGGAAAATAAATAATTTGGAAAATTATTTGGAATCTGGTGATGATTGTGCATATCTATTGGTAGTTCAATAACCGACTATCAATATTTACCTTTAAATAGGTATTTATTGTGATTTGCTTGAAATTGAATGCCACACTTATTTTTTTAAAATAAGCGCTCACTATTCGGGTTAACCGGGAAAGGACCTTGGGGTCGTATAACCCATTCCGAATATGTGATACGTCGTTATGAATTGCATTTGAAGATCAGTGTTGAAGATCGGATATCTTCGAAAACGAAAGGGTTTCTTGTTGATTGTCTCTGCACTGGCTGATCCCCGGTATTGAGATCTCCATATGTGATGGGAAATTCGGACGTGATTAGAGATTATCCGGATTGCAAGGACTTCTTTGTAAGTGCCTTCGGTTCTGTTCGATCCCGGAACAGACTTGTATGGATAGTATGTCTGACATTACAAATTGAGATATAAAGCCGATTTCTTTCAAATATATTTCTGTTGGTGGCGGAGAATTTATTCTCTTAGCTTAACACCCTTCTCCGAGACGTACGAGCTCAGAGGTTATGTAGTTGAAGGTTATCAGCGATATATTCCCAATTTGGTAATGTGACATACTGAGTGTTGCTGTGAAATGATCATTGTGTTGATTATTTGTGATAGGATCGTTTATTTGATCGTCTATCTTGGTGATCATTTCTATGATCATTTGTTGACCCAAAGCATGGCTTTTGTATAAAGTATGTTTTTGTGGACGTGACTTCGTCGAGCCTCACACCCCGGAATGGTCAAAACAGGAAAGATGTAGCAAGGTTATGAGGGGTAGCTCCCTTTAGGGTATGTGCATTTCCTTCTGGAAAAGGGTGGTATCATGGTATGGAGCCCAGATACTTACTCATGTTGAAAACACTTTGTTATGATTGTGTGATGATGGTGACGAGCGCTCGGTTAAAGGTCCCAAAGGACCGGGGTATGGCATACTCGTGTCAGTTGTTACCCAGTTAGGGGTAACCCGGCCTTGTGTTGGTAGAGATCCGGTTTGGTTCTCGGGGACGTCCATCCAGAGGCGTTCTCATGTGGCAATGGGAAGTTCCTTGGCCTGACCATTTGTTGGAAATCCAAAGAAACAATACGAGACTTGTACGGTTTTAGTTGTAGAACCTGCCATTTAATATGGTAGCTATAGTAAGCATACTATAATGGTACCTTTGCTGGCTAAGATTTATATTCTACTTTCGAAATGTTTCCTGCACTATGCACTAGTAATAATATCAAATGTTTTTTTTATACGTATCAAGCATCTTTGACTAACATAAGAAGAAATCTCCTCCAAGTCTGCGTTTACATTGTGTGTGTGGCGGGAGGTCTTATGGTAGTCTCATTTTTAAAAGCATTGCGAATTGAATTTAAAAAATATTCCTCTATTTTGATTTTAAAGAAAAATAAACTGTTTTAGTTCCCACACCAGTCTCATGACTGACTCGGAGTTTATTGTTTTCCTTCCTAAACTCTGGGTGCCCACCAATATCCACACGAGCAGTCAAGAGTTAAGGTTTATCAGGATATTCTGGAATTCAGGAGTTGCTAGAGGCAAGATGGATGGCATGGCGTATTACTAGTATATAGTACTTCTTTTTTCTGCTGCATTGTTTGATGTTGTACACTCTGATCATATGATGTAATGAAATGTAATAACTGATATAGTTCTTTGTTTAAAGATTATTCATTTATCTATTATGTGTTGTTCCGCTGCGAATTGTGAGATTCTGTTGTTGTTCTGTTGTTTTCTTTCTATCTGCTGTTTTCTGTTCCGTTCTATTTTCTATCTTCTTTTCTCTCTATCTTCTATCCTTTTCCTCTTCTTCTACCTCTTTTCTTTTTCTTAAAACCCTAACATTTCGGTTTTTTGGCAACGAAAAATCGCAATCGTTACAAAAAGGTTCAAAACGTGAACCGATACGGTCCACCATTTCATAGATTCCACAGTTCACTGGACGTCGAAACAGACAAATGAATATACTGCGGAGATCAGCACGACGAGACGAACAAAATGGTATACAGGTATGAATGATACAACCATCTTATCAAAATTCAATTTTCGATGTTGAAAATGATGCTAAACCGACGAAAATAAGATAAATGGGGCCAGAGCAGTCCAAAATTGGCGAAATGAAATATAACGTCTCACTCAAAAAATGATCTACTTTTTACTATATAAAAATATTCAAATTTCGAAACATTTTATTTTCATCAATTTAACTGTTTTAAATTGAAACTGAAAATTAAACAATGGAACTAACTTTCTATTTACCAATGAAAATCTTTCATTTCTTATGTTTAAATATACGCATACCAGATATTAAATTTTCATTTCAAAATTTTATTATTTAATTTCGAGCAAAATTTCAATTAATTACATTAAATAAAAAAATCGTTAAAATTTATGGGTCGTTACATAAACATTTTGAACTTACATAATTAAGTATTTAAACAAAATATTCAAATTTATAAACAATTAAACCCTTTCATATACAAGTTAAATAAAATTTTGACAAAACATTTCCATTTTTGCAAAATTTTCTAAGTCCAAAATTCATAGAAAATTTCGACAGAGTCTCTTTTGTATGAAGATGTATCAGAGAAATAATGATATCAATAATAACAATATATATCATATATTTCAAAATAAATTTCCCAAACCAGGGGAAAACAATATAATAACGCTATAAAAACATAATCCGAAAACGTACCTATTTGTCGAACAAACAACACATATCTATGAAACCAAAAGCTGTAGTTATTGCTTCCATAAACCTATATTTCACTTATATAATCCAAAAGAGTTAGCACTATACAAAAGAGAAATATTTACGTTGTCTCAATCAATAACAACAAATCAACTCAACATAAGAATAGACACTTACAAACAAATCATACAATCATCACATGTAGTCAAAGTAATCAACTATCCATTCATAACACCCAAAACAAATGGTCGGTTCGGGTTCAGAAACTTTTAATCATATAAAATGATAAATAACTACTAAGTATACCATACACTCAACTGTCTTAGATAAACTCAATAGATTATTTATACATCATTATACAGTTAGAAGTATCCTATCTAAAACATCCATAAGCCAAAATAAACAATGATTTCCAAGTATTATTCAAGTTTATTCTTACTAATTTCTTTTCATATCATTTATTGTTCATCAGTTTCATTCACCCATACAGTGATTATTTCCTTAATTTACGTTCACTTCTTACCAAAAAAATTATTTCTCATTCACCTATATAATGCAAATTTCCATTAACTTACATTCATTTACTTACATAAGTTAATTTCATTCAATTATTGAAAATAAACCATGGATTCATTATCAGAGTATTATGTACATTTTATTTCAGTAATTCACATTTATCATTTACTTTGATTATAATTAGCTTCAAACATCAAATAATTTTATAGTCATTTACTTAAAGTATTCACCATTCATTAATTATTAATACTAGCATTTCAAATTACTAACTTAAGTTTGTAACATTCATATACATCTTAATTCTTCATTTATAATATACTTCCATTGAACACTCCTAATTCTTAAGTTTTACTTGTATAATATCCTATTACGTATTTCTATTAACATTTCAACTTTTAATATTTTTGTAAGTTATATATGTATGTATGTATGTATGTATGTATGTATGTATGTATATGTATGTATGTATGTATGTATGTTTTTTAGGATGTAATTGAATGCTACACAAGTTTGTTTTATTCTTTTAGTTAACAGAATGTTCAATACTTACATCTTCTAAATTTTCATATCTACAAGTTACAGATTTTCAATTTCTTATATATTTCATTAATCGCTTAACATTGAATTTCTTATTTTCCACTTTTATAAATTTATAATTATTAAAAGGTTAAGATTTCATTCATTACAATGATTGAAACTACTCATTTATAGAAACTTAAGAACTAAATATCGGGTTCCATTTTCACATCATTTAAAATAATATATGTAATCTTATCTTTCATATATCCAAATCATATTTGGAAATTAAAATTAAGATTTAGTTGTCGAAACAAATGTGTAGCAAAACTACTACATTAGTCTTCCCACTTTAAAACTCGAAAATAAACGTCGATGATGTGTGCATTCATCATCGAAATTATTTTTCAGCGAAAGAGATGGGAGTACAAAACTCATTTCCTTTTAAAGTTCTCTTTAAACATTTCCATTAAATCACATTGAAAACATTTCTATCCTATAATACTTCCAAATAATACTAATACCGTATTCCAAAAAAATTTGAAAGAAAGTTTCAAAATCCCGAAAATTAAGTTCTAAAATTTCCAATTTATATTTACTCTAATTGTAAATCCTATTTTACAACCAATATTTGTAAAATTTAACTTCCAAACAAACATTTCACACACAACAATACCCATTTACAAAATTTATTCTTTCATATACAAAATATAATACAAGGTAAAATTATTTCATTTTCCTATATTACAAAAACAATATTTTGTTGGTTTGCCCTAATAAGTGTTTAGAAATCCCTATCGATTCCATAGCATTCTGTGTATCGACCAGAATTTATAAATGCTAAACAGAAAAAATTAACACAATATAAAACATTTTATAACACTAACAAATACGCTCTCTCATATACACGCAATGACTCGTTCTAGGTTATTGCTACCCTATTTCTAATGAGTAAGACTCCACAAAGCTAAGGTTATCGCTAAACCATGGTTATTTACCAAATGTAGCGACCCACCTTTTTAGAAGGTTTAAATCGACAATAAACCACACATGTCAAACTCAAACCATTCAAAAGGGAGGATTGTTATGGGGTATATAAGAAAAGAAGCGAAAGGAAAGAAAACAAAACATATAATCTCACAGTAGAATGACAAAATATAATAATCAAATAAACAGTTTATGAAGCTATTTTCAGATAATACTTGATTTCACTTTTGCAATACAGATAAAAGTTACATAGAATAGAAATAAATAAATAATGCAGCGGAAGAACATGATGCAGTGGGAATAATACAATAAATAATAATAATACTAAAGCTTTGCCTTCGTCCTCCAAAAAAGCAGTATTTGATACACTAAAAAGCTCAGACTGACCCGACCGAATTGAAAAGACAAAACACTCAAATCAGAACTAAAATATTTTATGTAAGTTAAATCAACGGTAGTTAAATATGAGTATAATGACATTAGAGATGTTACGGGGTTTGACATCTCCTACCCAGTGTTTACGTGATCAAAATAACATAAGTGATGTTCGGGATTCCATCTCCTAAGGATCCATTAAATTATCTACATACATAGTACAATACGCTATTATAATTGTGCGTACAGTAAAGCAAAGTATTAAAATAGTGTTAAGGCATTACCCATATCCACCTTAGCACATTTTATACAATGTCGTAGTCTATACATTACTGTAAACTCCACCGTAAACTGGTAGGCTATCACGGAGCGCTCCATAGGTATAACATAAACCAAATTCGTTGAAGGCGCGATAAGGCATGTGACAAGGCACACGAGGCATTGCCTAGGGTAAGATACTTCCGGTTTGCGGATCCGGACTGGTGGTACCGCATAGTAGCTACTACCGCCCACCTCGGACACACTCCCATAATCAAATCGAGGGGTGGCCACCGAATCAATGACAAAGTCAAAATATGGAATCAAAGAAATGTGCCCGATAGGAGGTGCGACCTCACTTGACCCGGCGTGGCGCATGTTTTAGCCAAATCAAGCTGACTCACAGGAGTCAGGGCTACGTAAATACCTCATATAGAATCGTATGCCAAACCATCCTACTGCATTCTGGAATCTCCACCATATACACAATTGTTAAATGGGTTTTCGATATTGACAGAGAGTATAACAATATCTGATCCCAGTCCCTTTAACAACCAAACACTTATTTCACACTGGATGATTCTTTTACATTCCAAAACCGTTTCATAATTAATATCAAAATAACATATTCAATTCAAACATATCACTTTCAAAATCATGTTCATCAAAATCAAATTCACAAAATAGGTTTAATCCTCATTTCAAAAACATCATATTTGCTCAAATATGTCATTTCACTAGTAAATATCATTTCAAATCTCAAATTATGTTGTAACATCATTTAACCATATTTGCTTTTAAATCAAGGATTTAATTATAAACACTTCCACTTTGCACGGTCTGAAATTTAGAATAGTTTAGATAGTTTAAAATAGTTTGAATTTCTTAAAATAGCTTTTAAATGGTTAAAATACTTTAAATATAGTTTTAAATGGTTTTTAATTGTTTAAAATAGATTAAAATAGTTTCAAATAGTTTAAAATATATTGAAATAGATTGAAATAGTTTATAAAAGATTAAATAGTTTAGCAGTTTAAAATAGGTTAAAATAGTTTAAAATATTTGAATCATATAACCTTACCTAATTTATACTTAAAATTACTTTAAATAGTATATTTTAATGTGGTCATTTTCTGGGTCGTTATAGGATAATTTAACATTAAATACCTTTAAAGAAAATTTTCTCAGGAAGATAATAATAACCAAACAGTTAAAGATGAAATAACAATTTGAAAAATAAGCATATAAGCCATTTGGAAAATTATTCTATTACAGAAGTCCTTCTCCAATAAATATTTTACCTGAAGAGCTAGAACAGGTTAGTAACAATAGGTACAATGGGAAAAGTATTTATGAATGGAATATTGATGCATTTACTAAAAAAAAAATTTATAATGTGGCTCATCATATGCTAATATATTGCACTGTTTACAAAAACGATGACAATAATGATGTTACTACTGCAAAAATGATAATTGTTGGTTTTACTGGTCAGCTTAAGATTGGTGGGACAATGATCTTTCTCCATCAAATAAAGGTGTAATTCATAACAAAGTAAAATAAAACGATTGATAAATGGTCCAAAACACTATGTATAATTTAATAGTTACCATTTTGTAACGACCCATAACTTTAACCATCGAAAGTCGACACCGAATACTACCACTGTGTTCCAATGTCATGCATCCAATCGACAAAAGGGCAAATTGTTAGGGTAAATTAAAAGAAAAGAACAGATAAAAAAAAATCTTGTAGTGGATCGACAACATATAATATAACAAAGATAGTTGAAATTGTCTCCCTAAAAATACAGAGTACAACAGAGTTAGAAACAAAACTTATCAGCTGGACAATTATAAAACCCTAACATTACAAATGCTGATAGGGATACTATATAATACATCGAAAATAAAATACTACGATAGGTGAATCTCCAGCTTCCCTCGATGATCTCCATAAAACCAAAGCCACCCTGAAAAAATACTCGGTCTGACCCGAGCAATATAATAAAATAACACCCAGATCAGTATAGAAATACCAACGTGAGATAACTCGAATAATGGGGAACATATAAAAATTCTATGAGACCATGCCCCTAATGCAGAACGGGTTTTTACCTCACAAGAATAACATCTATATAGGAAAGAGTAGAAATAAATATCAGGAAACAAATCCAAATAGGAATGGGAAAAATTAATATTAAAACCAGACTTGAGAAAATGAAAATAATCCGAGCAAAATCCTAACTAGAATATGTAATCCGAGCAAAATCCTTGAACAGTTCGATCCAAAAAAACACAAAATATATAATCAATATATACATCTCATCATCAAGAATGAGGCATCCTGTAGGCAAAAAAGTGTAAAAGTACGATATGTAATCCGAGATATGTACCTTACATATTATTATCGAGCATATATAAGCATTATAGTGTGAAAGCGAGCTCCAATTGCGAAGCATGCTCGTCTGACCTACTAAAACACTTAACAACCAATGAGAAATATGCAGCAAATAATATCAATATACAATATAGCTAATACAATAATCATATGCATATAAACACATGCAATATAAGCAACCATCAAACAACTACCATCCAACTAATCAATTCATTCGTTTAATATTTAGTTTTCATTGAATTTACTTACATTCACTCTTCAATGCCGTTAACACTTAACAACCAATCCATAAAATTCTTTCTTAAGTTCATTAAAACATTTTTATACAACACTTCTTATTTTTATTATCACTTCTTAACTTAAGTTATATTCAATTCTAACCAACAACATTTCAAAATCATATTCCATTCACTAATTATTTCTTTAGTTCAATTCAATTCATTTTGCAGCTTAAGTTGAATTTTATTTTATAACTCAAGTTCATATTCATTCCATTAGCTTCATTTTATAAATTCGTTGTTAATATCAATTTCAACATCACTTAAGTTAAATTTCATTTCAACTTCATTTTGTTATACTTAACTTAAATTTCAACTTATAAATCCAATTCAGATTTCATTTCTTAACCTTCATATTTAACAAATAAAAAATTTCTTTACTTACTATCTCTTAAATGATAAGTTATAAACTTATTTACTTAAATTTTTATGAATATACTTATGTTTATTCACCTTCTATAAATTAAATTCATGGTTATATAATCACTTTATAATCATAAGTGTATATTCTTTTCAATAACTTATCTAATTTAGTTTTAAATCCAATTCAGTTTTATTTAACGTTCCTTTAGTTAAATTCCAAATCATATATTTTATTACACTAACTCAAATTTATTTAATTTTGCTTAAATTTTAATTTCATAATATAATTTCAAATTTCCTTTTCTACACGCCATTTTCAATTTATAAGTTCAAAACTTATTTTCATCTATCTTACCAAATCATACTTTAGATTTTAAAATCAAATTTCTTATCAAAACAAAACTTAACTTCATAATTATATTACAAATGGTAGCAAATCCATCACTTAGAAACTCGAAAACGAATACCGATGATGCTGCAGTCACCACCCAAATTATTTCCCAGCAATTGTAGTGAATTCGACGCTTTTACATTTCTTTTAAATTCTTTTTCTTATAAATCACATTCATAAATTGGTACTTATATAATATTTCTTATTTCACTTTTTTGTTATATAAAATCATTTCATTTTGTTTATCTTGGTTTAGATTCATAATAATAATAACTTTTATTTAACACAACAAATAACATACGATAATAATCGAATATTACCTTTCATTAACAACCAACAATTTATATACTTCTATATAAAATATAATTAAGGTAAACTTATTTCATTTACCTAACTTTGAAAACAATATTATTTCCAATTTTCAAGTTCAAGTGTTTAGAGATCCCTATCGATAACGTTAGCCAGACAAACCGACTGGAACCCATAAGCCACTCAACGGCTCAATCAACACAATATAAAACATTTTTATATCACTAACAAATACGCACTCATTTATACACACACTCAAAATCATTCTATGGTATTACTAACCATATCTATAATGAGTACACATTAAAGCCAAGGTTTATCGCTAAACCAACAACTCTAATACCAGCTATGACGACTCGCAAATCCGTACCATTTAAATCAACAATAAACCACACATGTCGACCCAAAGCGAACATAATTGCAGATAATCATGAGAAGAAAAAAAAAGAGGGTGAAAAAAATAGAAAAGAAAGAAGAAGAGAGAAGAAAAACCAAAACAATACAGAATCTCATATCGCCACGGAATAACATATAATATAGATCAATAATCTTTACAAAGAGAAATTGTAATATACATAAATCAATATTAGAGTAGATAATAAGTAATCATCGGCTTGGATAGTTATAATAACATGTCCTTACAAATGCTGATAATTTGCAACAACAATAATGCAAAGCAGCGGAAAAATAAATAGATACGTATATACAACATGAAGATCTTCAACTCGCCTGCTGAAGCTCCAAAAGCACCAAATCTAAACCTATAAATATACTCGGTCTGACCTGAGCATTGAAAGGGAAAAACGCTCGGATCAGTCTAGTAAAGTAACGTGAGAAAAACACATCTCAACTGAATTTACAAAGTTATCAATACTTTTCATTTATCAAAACAAAAGGTATCTCGTAAGACCTCGTCCACCTATAAAAACAGACGGGTTTTACCTTATGATAACCAAATCATTTCATATCAAATCATTTTATATCATAATAGTATCTATTATACAAATAATGTTCAACATAGTTGAAATTGTTACATTATTAAATTCCAGCAATACTAGGCTCTACAATCAAAATGGCAGGCATGTAGTGGATTTTGGATTTCCATACAAATGATTAGGTGAAAGGACTACCTTTTCGAGCCAAATCTCGGTACACCTCTAAAGGGATGTACCTAGGGTCAAGATACTCGACGCCTAAACCAACACAAGAACTACTACCCCTTCCTGGATAGCACCGAATATTTCATCATTCTGGTTGTTACTAAACTAACGCGTGGCCACAACCATACATTAACATTAATTAGATACACGATGTCATAGCATGAAAAGATACATCTAGAAGAGCGATGACATCTCCTAATGGGAGCGACCCACTTAGCCTTACTGCTTATATCCCTATTTCAGTCATTTCACGGAAAGTGAGGCCAAAAAAGGTATTGATTACCTTCCATATATCACATCATTATAATCTTTGACTGTCACATTGTCATTCCCATTGACTACTAATTGCCTTCTACAAAAATACAACCCTTGAGCTCGTATGTCTCAAGTTAGTTGTTAAGCTAAAAGAAGTTGTCTTCTCCTCAATCATAAATATACATTTGTAAAAACCAATATATGTAATCTTAGAAATGCAATGTCAAACACTCATCCATAAAATTTGTCTAGAAACTAAACAAATCGAAGGTACTCTCCTACCACATCCTATAGGATTAGTAACAACAGCCCTTGCAATGGATATTTCATAACGAAGAGACTCCTACTACTATATGTATATCGGGATTTTAACCCCAAGTGATCAACAAGCAGTCTTTCACTTTGAAAATCCTAAATGTCAATATCATCGACCAACCCGCACAAATGTCGCATATATGTTGGTCCGAAGTGGTTTTCAGAAAAATCTGGTCCCGGTCTCTTCGCAAGAACAATACAAGAGCGTTTCTCAACTCCAAACAGAAACCAGGTGTCATAGACTTATCACGTCTCCATCTTTCAAATTGCTATCCTTCAGCCAAGAAGGAAGCTCGATAGATTGGAGTAATCACCCTGCACTACACGAATCAACATTCTCAACACAAATGATAATTAGCCTACATAGTCAGTTACGTGTTAAGTGTATGACTAATTAATTTCTACATTAAGTTGAGAAACTAAAATGGCCAAATTCGATATACAGTTTTTCAACTATCAAAGCAACAAACAAAATCTAGCACATAAGTAGCCACTGGGCTTGGTTTATTAATCTTTCATTAATCAAATCACTTTTCCAAATCAGTTACTTTAAATTATATTTAAAAAGATATAATTCCAAAACGATTTCAATATTTCAATATTTGGAAAACATTTCCATATACTTATTTTAATAATAAGTGAATTCACAATTTATTTTATTTTCAAACCATTTAAACTCTATTTTATAATACCGCTTTCCAAAAAATTCATTTAAAGAATTATTCTCTTTAAAAACATTAATATATTTCCTTTTATAAAAATCCATATTTAGCTTATCAAATTAAATTGATTTTATATTTATAAAATAGTGTTTATAATTAACATTTTTATTTTATAGAAACTTCCATTTATAAAATTCCATTATTAACCAATTTCACATTGTTCTCATTTATATGTCAAAATCGCATTATAAGTTTATTTACTTATAAATCTTTGTTTACAAATTCTTTCTTTTGTAATCTCATTATTTATAATGTCCGTTATAAATTCATTTCTAAATTTTAAATACAAAATACAAATTTGAGTATGATTCCATTTCTTATATTCCTAACACACCATTTATAAATTTATTTCGTTAAATCTCTTTATTAATAACATTCCTTTTACAACTTCCTTACTTTATAAATCTCATTACTTATACGGTTTCATATATAACTTAATTTTAACGCTTATAAAACTCGTTTATAATCCCATTACTTTTATTTATAAAATAAAATTTTTATAAATCTTATATATAAACCATTTATGATAAGTTCAAATTTCTCAATTTAACTTATTTTACAAAATATTTATTCATATTTCAAAAATAATATTTAAGTATATTTCACAAAAACGAAATTTTTATAACATAGAAATTATAACTTTTTGTTCATTTAAAATAAATCCATTTCTTTAATCATTCAAAAATTCTTAAAACATATATATTTTCAAAATAACTTTGAAATCCATTTTAATCAAAAACATCATTTTATTATTTTATAATTCCAAAATACGGCCCAAAGCTAAACCTGGCATCCATCAGAACAAAAATCACATGATACAGCATATATATCAATATTTGTAAATAAAATCAACAATAGTGAGGAATCATGTTGGATCCCTCCAACCTACAACCTACAACCTACAACAAATATGCATAAAAGAATATGTATAATGTCAACTCCGAGGCAGATGTGCGTACAAACGTTCATCCGCTCTTACACGGGAATGTATAGGATCTCATCCGCTAAAACATGCGGGAATATATCCAACCAACCAATATATATATAATATATGTCCAAACAGTCATCAAAACAACATAATAAAAATATTCCCCCTTATATACAATATAAGCGGGCCAGATAATGTGGATTTTACTCACTTTGCTAGCAGTCGTCGTTGCAGCGTTTTATTCGGAATAAAATTAAATGAGCGTTTAATTTAACCAAAAACCAACGAGTTCCAAATCACTCCTATCCAATTCCTATGCATTGTATTTTTAGTGCAAAGCAACTCGTTTCGTCTGAATCGGACCTTGTATGACAAAGATATGAATTTTATAAGATTACACAGTTTTGCATACAATTAAATTTCAATTTCCTACTTTTTTTTATTCTAACCTTGCAAAATTCTAGGCCGCATGTTCTTGATTGATCAAATCCAGCAGTTGCCCACTTCTTCCTCTTCCTCTTTATTCTGTTTTAAAACCCTTTGTCGCCACTTTTTTCCCATCGACTTATGCTCCATCTCCTTCGCGCCGGAGGTTGATCGACCACCGCCGAAGCACGCGCCAACTCCCCCCTTCCAACGACACCGTCCTCAACTGCTCCGACCTTCAGCATCAATAGAAAAACTCACTTGAAAATTGCAGAAACAGAGGCCGATTCTAGTCAACACCGACCATGTAATTCGATCATGACCATTGGTTTTGCAGTACATGACGAGCTCGACGTTTTTGCTATAGGAAGTTTTTCTAATTGGTTGATGGATCGTAAGAAAAGTGAGGAGGAACATGGGAGTTCTCTGGTTATTCAAAGGCTTAGAGGCGGCTGACTTAGTAGATTTAGGGTTTAATAACATAGGGTAAATCAAGGTCGTTATATAGCCATCTCTCGAACACTATTCACTCGAAATAATTCTGAACTCCAAACGAAGCGTACCGCTTGGTGTTCTATATGATATATCCCTATTCCGAATGCAATGGAACACATATCGAAAGTAATTCGAAAGTCTATGGAAGATAACATCTCCAATCGAATTATTTTAATTTAATTCTCTTAAACTAATTTCTGCGCGTTTCTGCTTCATAGGACCGAACGGTAAGTCCAAATCGCCAACAAATTTGGAATCATATAACAACTCAATGTCACAAAACTGGTTTTGTTGACATACGAGACAGTTTCAAAAATGACTATGATTATACGTTAATTAAAATATTAAATTTCTGTTTATTAACTTTTAAATCAAAATTAAAAGTTTACTAACTCCGTTCTAATCTAAATAGAATTTAAATCAACTTTAGAAATCATTTTTATTCTCTTTAGATTCAATGTTCAATTCATTAACTGATTTAACTTATAATACTCGTTTTTTAATATTTAAATTCTATTAAATATTCTAAATTCAAATGACTGGAAAACTGGGATGTCACAAATTCGACAATTGACGACCAAACATCCCTTAATCTCCAACCCTAGCCAAAACCATTTTCCAAAAACTATCGGGCCTATCCAAACAACAGCTGAACACAGTACAAGCTCTGGGAGGGTAGCTCATACCATAACAAACTCAAAAAGATTTATTTTGGAATTTAAAGTTTGGTATTACATTAGATTTTGATTTTAGAAATTTGAATTGAAAAGGGGAAAACAAGTTTTCTGGTTTATAGACAACATTATATAAGAGAAAAGGTATTGTCTTGATGTACGTAGCGTATGGCTTGATCAGTGAAGAGCATGGGCTAAATATGGCTGATATAAATATTATATATATTATTTTATTTTTAAAATATTCAACAAAACATACCCGAAAATCTCGAACTCAAAACAACATGTGCTGCATGGAGTTCTATATGTTATACCCCTATTTCGAACGCAACATAACAAGTTTCGAGCTTTAATTCGATTGAATGCAGAAGATGGCTTTTAAAAAGCAATTACTATATTAAATTTTCGATATCAATTCCAATGCGTTTGGATATGCACGATTAAACGATACGTTTTATGGCCATGATTCGGCGGTATATTATAATTCATTATTACGGATCCAATGAAATGGGTTTCGTCGAAATCCAAGACTGTGTACCAAAATCACAATTTCATAGATTTAAATATCGTTTTATATTTTAATTTTCGATATTTATCCGATCTATTCATATTTTTAAATAAATTTACAAATTGAACTCACATATATTATTTATTAATTAAAAGGAGTTTCGTAAAATCATTAAATCCATTTAATTAACATTTAATTCTCAATTCAAATATTAAAAATTCTCTGTACTTGAATTAAATTATAAAATCCAATTATCTAAATATTTAAAATTAATTAAACATTTAAAATCTAATGATTAGAATTTTAGGTTGTTACAATTTTGGAGCATTTCATTGGTAGAATGTTTAATAATATTGAAAATATTATGTAGAATTTAAAATGTAAAACATTTACAGATTTCAAATGGTATGAAGATACATTTTTAAATAGAGTAATGGAAGTACCAAAGAATAATAGTTTCCGTTGGAAATCAAAATTTATTGATGGACTCCCTTCCTTATTTGTGAAAAGGGTAAGAAAATCTTTAAGAAATGTTAAAATAAATATTCCTTATGAAAGTTATACATACCATAAACTTATTGAAATATGTATTCAAGAAGGTTATCATTATGCAATGAGATAAAAGTAAATCAACAAATTAAAAGTCAAAATTTGACAAAAAGAAATCAATTGGAACAATTTTGTAGTCAATTTGGGATTGATGTTCCAGCCATTAAAAAAAATCTCATAAGGAAAATAAATCTAGCGAATATTTTTAGAAAAAGAAAAAGAAATTTCACTCTTATAAAAAATTAGAGCAAAGAGCTCAAAGAAGAGAAGAAAAATTAAATATAAAGAAAAAAAAACTATCTTTTGTTATAAATGTGGAAAAGTTGCCCATTATGCTAATGGATGTAAATTAAAAAAGAAAATTAATAATTTATAAACAAATAATGAATTAAGAGAAGCATTATCAAAACGTTTATTAAACTCCAACTCTGAAAATAATTTAGAAATGGAATCTAAAACGATGCAGAATATTCAAACATTTCCAAAAATCTTAGTTGTACACGATGAATCATCAGAAGTGATAAATGTTGTGAACCTTGTGATAAGACAAAACTTTATCTAAATCTAATATAAGCAGTGAAGATGAGAAAGATGATTTTTATAAAATACTTTCACAATTTCAAGATTTAAATGTCAATGGTTTAACCCACAATAATATTAACCCAAAATTAAGTTCTAAAACGACAGATCAAATGGTAGAGATTTTAGAAATAACCAAAAATAATGATACATTTACTGAAACATTTCAAAATATTTGTAACGACCCGTAAATTTTCGATAATTAAAATAGCTAATTTAATAAGATTTTGTGATTTAGTGTTAGAAAAAAATTTGTAAGTCGTTTGGAATAATAATAACTAGAATGAAATGCAACAAATTTTATCTAAGTTAATTATTTATGAATTGAATGAAAAATCCCAGATCAATTGAAATAATATGTAGTCAAAGGTAATTGAATGAATTTGTATTGAATAGGTAATTGTGACACTTGTTTATAAATAATAAACTTATAAGTAATTAAAAGTAACGGTGATAATTATTTAAGTTACCTATTCATTTAGTTAGTCGAATTGAATTTGTGAACCAATTGCAATTGAAATGAAAGTTTATATATTAGTTGAGTGCATTATTTCTAACTGTAGTTAAATAATAATGTGGAATTCATTTGATGTAATATAGTAAATCGACTGATAATAAAAAAATTATTTAAAAATACAATATTGAAATCCGTCAAATATTGAACAATTAAATTTAAATTTAATATTTGAAATTTATTGAATAATTGAATAACGGGAATCGAATAACTGCTTAATGAAAATGGTTGTTTTATAATTTGAATTTGTTAAATTTTATAAGTTCGTTTTGAATATTTCAAAAGATAGTGATTTAAGAATAATCAAATGTTTAAATTTAGTATTACAAATGTTTGAATAATTAAATTCCAAATTGATATACTTAATTTGATATTGAAATTTAATATATGGAAATAGAGTGAACAATTGAAATTTGATTTAATATGATTCAAATTGGTTTCCAAAGTGAATGTAAGTTATATTGGGATTAAAATAGAGTTAATAAGATTTTAAAATTGGAATTTATTGGATAATTGAATAACGGGGTCAATATGATTAAAAATGATTTGTAAAATTTTATTTTATCATATTGGAGTTATAGTGATGTTATAGAACTTTTAAAATTGAACTTAAAATTTATTTGTGAAAATTGAATATTTTAATATTTAATTATCGACTGAAAAATAGCCAATTTTGAATAGTCTCAGAATTGGACGAAACTAGTTCCATTGGATCCGTAATAGTTAGTTATTATCGGATTTCAATGTTCGTAGCAATCGGAGTTTTCGTTTGACCGTGGCAGCTCGAAACGCATCGAAATTGTTTTAATATTAATTTGACGAGTTAAAATAGTCATTTTTCAAACAGTCATGGATTTCGACGAAACTAGTTTCATCGGATCCATTATGTGATATTATTGTAAGGTTTCAAATTTCGAGTCAATCGGATTTACCGTTTGTCCGGGGCGATCCCAAACGCACAGAAATTTGATTAACCGATTTAATTTCAAATCGATCGTTTATTGCCGTAACTCACACATACGATCGAATTAGCTTCCGAAACCTTTTCTATTGTGTCCGGAACGTGGGGTAAACCATAGAAACGCCAGCCGGCACGCTTCGTTTGGAGCTCGGAAAATTTTCGATGAATAGTGTTTTGGCGATTTTCTATAAAAGGACCCCCCACTTTCTTTGTTTTGCATAAACCCTAGGGTTTCAGCCCTTAGCCGCCACTTTCATTTCAATGGTCAGAAAATTTCGAAACTTCTTCCTCATTTTCCTCTCAATCCATCAACAATTAGCAAAAACTTTAACTACAAAGTTGTAGAGGGCATCAAGATCTAGCTATCCAACGGTGGAGATCGGAAACGGAGCCAGGGATTGACGGCAAAACGCGATGGAAGCAGCTGCGTTTGTCACGCAATTCGAGGCGGAGGATGAGGCCTAGCTTGGAGCTATTTGGGGTGAAGGTGGAGTAAGGCGGTGGCTTCGAAGTGGTGTAACCTGATCGTCTTCAAGTGGAGCGTGGTGGTCGCGTTAATTGATGAAAATGGGCGGCTCATGGGTAGTGGTA
Organism: Allium cepa; assembly: GCA_030765085.1. Taxonomy (NCBI): domain Eukaryota; kingdom Viridiplantae; phylum Streptophyta; class Magnoliopsida; order Asparagales; family Amaryllidaceae; genus Allium; species Allium cepa. The sequence continues at coordinate 726,021,581 of CM060938.1, read as the reverse complement.
TGCGTACAAAACCTGGTGGCAACGTGAAAGAGGAGAGGTGGAAATCAGCGGGCCTGATCTGCATTTTTGAAATGTGCGGCCTGGATTGAAAGTTTATAAAAATATAAAAGGGAATGTGAATTGAATTATATTTTAATTCGTGTAACTTTGAAATAACATAACTCTTTGCTGCGAGGTCGGATTCGGACGAAACTTTTTGCGATGGAATCGTTTCGACGAGCACTACGCAATGCAACAGGATTGGTATTGTTTGGAGCTAGAGAGTGTTTTATAACGCTCACAACGTACTGAATATCTTTATGCTAGTTAAGTTTAATATTATGAAGTGATATGAATTTTATTTGTCGTTGTTTGATAAAATTTAATTGTCGTATAGATTGTCATTTAAATTCACCGTTGAAAATTAAATTGACGGTCAAGTTAAAATTAGAATTGAATTGCAATTAAATTACCTAACACTGATAACTATGAAATTACCGTGAATTGTATTGCCTATTGGATGATGTAGTTCGATGGATGCTATTTGTTGATATTTAAATGTTTGGATGTTTATTTGCTTATATATATCCTGTTATGCATACATATGATACTGTGATTTAATTCAAGTGATATATATTCATCCCTGACATTTAAATTGAAATAAATAATCACCTTGCCATAGGATATAAAATTATATACGGACACCGGATTGGCTAAATTAATAATTTTTAAAATCGTCGATTTGGAATTTATTTAAATGTTTTGATTTAAAAGTTACAAGTAAAATCGATTTATAGAAATCGAATTTATCGAAAATTTGAGTTTGGAATGTTGAAATAAATTTTGGTTAAAGGAAATTGTTAAATAATTTAAGTTGATACTTTGAAAAAAATTTGGGATATGATTGTATTTCGAAATTTATTTGTTTAAAGATTGAACATTATTTCGAGCTTTTAATATTACTAAGTAAAAGTGATATAAAAATGATATTTTGAAATTGAGCTTGGAATTGAATCATATTTGAAATTTGGATTTGAATTTGAATATTAAAGGAAAATTTTGTTAAGTGTTATAAATTGATATTTTGAAAAATCAAGCTCCAAATCGATATAAATTGTAATTGAATTAATTGAAAGTGAATATAAAATTGAATCAATTTGAAGTCAAAGTTGACGTTGATTTGAATTGAAATCGAAACTGAATCGGTAGAATGGAAATTGAAATTGATTTGAATTAGGAAGTTATAAATTGAAATGGATTGGTTTTGAAGCTGTTTTATTTTGTTTTCCAAATTACTCTGTTATATGAACTATTTTTGAGTACTTAAACTATTTTAATCTATTTTAAATCTACTTAACCCAATTTAAATTAATTTAAACTAATTTATCTATTTCAAATCCATTTTAAGATTTTAAGTATTTTTAACTAGTTTTAATTATTTAAACTACTTTTAAACTACTTAAAAATTATTTTCTAAAATTCTAAGCTGGTCAATAAGGTGAAATGTTTATATTTAAATCTTGAATTTAAATACGAATTGAGTTAAATGAAGTTGCAACCTAAATTGAAATTCGAGATGATTTTGAAAACGAAATGAGATATTGATGCGAAAAATGTTTTTGAAACGAAATCTTACATTTGAAAGGATACGATGATATTTGAAATGGATTTGATTTTTGAAGCGAATATGATATTTTGATATCAATTATGAATCGATTTGAAATGTAAAAGAGCCAACGGTGTAATAATACGTAGTTATTAAAGAGACCGGGATCGGATATGGACATACTCTCTGTCGATACTGAACACCACTTTGATAACTATTATACGCGGGGTGTTGATCCAGAATGAAGTGGATGATTTGGTGAACGCGTTGACTGAAGAAAGATAACGATATTGGATGACCCCTGGCATGACTAAAACAGGAGCCGCGCCGGGCCATTGAGGTTCGCCACCTCTAGCGGACACGCTTCTTCGATACCATTTCTATTACATTTGTGATTCGATTTGGGTGCACCCCTTGATTTGGGAGTGTTGTTTCGCGGTGTTGGGGTAGCTACTGGCTATGCTCAGCATCAGTCTGGATCACGCAACTACTAGTATCCTAGTTGGTATCGCCTCATGTACCTTGTCATACTAATTATACTATTCGCGGCCACTACGTTATGTTTTGTGTTATACCTATGGGGTACCCTCTGATAACCACCAGTTTACGGTGGGGCTTACCGTGCTGTATAGACTATGGCATTATAAAAATGTGTTAAGGGGGATTATGGTAACGCCTTAATGCTATTTTGATACTTTATATTACTGATAGGCATTATCTACTTAGCGTACATTACTACATAGTAGATTGTTTAACGGATCCTTAAGAGATGGAAAATCCCGTAACATCTCTTGAGTTATTGCACGCACGTTGACACTGGATATGAGATGTAAAACCCCGTAAACATCTCTGACGCCATTACACTCATATTTATTTACGATTGATTTAACTTTCATAGGGATATTTTAGTCCTGACTCGAGTGTTTTGTCTTTTCATTACGCTCGGGTCAGTCCTGAGTTTTTCAGATTTTTGAAGATCTATTATGGAGGATGAAGACGAAGATTTGGTATACTATTACTATTTTTACCCTTGCATCATGCTGTCTGCTGCATTATTTTAATTGTTCTGTTGTATATGTGTAACTTTGATAAATGTTGTATAAATAATTGTCAAAGTATAGTAAACAGCTTCATGAACTGTTTATTTAACTATTATATTTCATCGTTCCGCTGCGAGATTCTGTGTTGTTTCATTTCCTTTATTTCTCTTGTTTTCTTTTCTTGTTTACCCCAATAACCATCTGCCCTTTTGAATGGCTTGGAATCGACATGTGTATTTGATCGTCGGTTTAAACTGTCCAAAAAGGCGGGTCATTACAGTTGGTATCAGAGCTTTGGTTAGCGACAAACCTTGGCTCTAGTGGGGAATAACTCATTGAAATAGAGGTAAACTATATGAATGAGTTGAGTGTATATGAGAGAGCGTACTTGCTATTTGATATAAAATGGTTTTATATTGTGTTAACTTTGTTCCGTTGAGTATTTATGAATTCTGGTCGATACTTGGGACGCCAAGGCGTCGATAGGAATTTCTAAACACTTGAATAGGACAAACCAACACAATATCATTTTGGAATATATTTTATATAAAAGAATTATTTGAATATTTATTCATTTTGATTGAATTTATTGGTAGGAGATGATAATATTAGATTATTATCGTTATTGTTTGATCAGTCAATATTTACAACAATTGATTAAATAACAATGGATTTAGGAAAATGAAATCTTGTAAACACAATTGATAATGAATATAAATGAATTTTAACTTGGATTTGGGAATTTAAATTCCGGTGTTTGAAATTGACTTACAAGAATTTGAAAAATATAATATGAGTATTATATGATAGTATAATTGAGTTGAAATTGTTTTCGAAGGATTTTTTTTAATGATAATGTTATATTCCCTTCTCTTGACGCTAGAAAATGATTTCGGTGATGAGTGCACGCATCATCGGCATTTATTTTCGAGAGTCCGAGTGGGGAAGACCACTTAATAGCTTGTCTAAACCTTGTTTTCATTCAAATTTTATTTTATTTCGTATTCTCTATAGTATGATTTGATATATAAATTATATAAGTATATATTATTTCGAAACTTGATTTGAAATGAAACCGGGATTGGAATTCTTAAGTCCTTTAATAATTAATGATTTTTTTTTATGATTGAAATGAATTTAGACTTGAATCATTAAGAAACTTCTGAATTGTGAAATGAGAAATGAACCTAAGAGCTAATTGAAAATATCAATTGAAGTAGAAATCCTTAGAATTAGGAAATTATGAACTTAAAATAAAATTGAAACTGTAAAACTCGCACAGTATTAAATTTCATTCTATAGCATAGATATAACTTACCAAAATATTTAAGAAGTTCAAAAATGTTATATGAATTGTTAATTGGATAATATACAAGTATAGGTTTGAATAATGAAATATGAATTTAATTAATGGTTTGCGAATGTAAATAAAAATTGTTAGCGAACAATTGGAATTTAAATTAACATTTAAGGGTGATTCACAATTATGTTAATATAAAATGGGAATACTATATGTGAATGTAAATGTGAAATTAAATTATAGTGAAATATAAGTAATGACTTAAGAACTAATTAATTGAAAATTCAACTTTAAATGGAAAGAAGTTGTATGTTGTTTAACTACATTCTATTTGAATAACTATAACTTACCAAATACTTAAAAGGTTTGAAATGCTAATAAGGATCGGTAGAGAAATAATGTACCAGTGTGAGAGTGAATAATGAAATGTGAAGATCTATTGATAGTTGTAAATATAAAAGAAATTTATGCTGCAAAATGAATGATATATATAAGTGAATGAATAAAATTTAAAATTAATGAAATATAAAATTGGTAAATGGAAACTAATTAAATTTGAATATAACTAAATGTCAATAAACTTGGAAGTGTATGAAATTAAAATTGACTTGGAAATGTATAATTAATTTAGTGTAGTTTTTGGATGGATGTTAATGTTTGATATGCATTGGTTGTTAGATGGATGATAATTGATTGAGTAGAATTCATTTGTGTTAATGGAATTGAATAAACGGAATAAAATTTTAAAATAATTAAATTCAAATTTGAAGCAAAGTGAAATTAAATATAATTGAATTCAATTTTAATTGAAGCAAATTGACTTGAAGTTAAAATGTGAATGAAACAAACTTGAATAAATCGGAAACAAATCGAATGTAAACCTATTGCATGGATGAATAAGAAAATAAATGACTTTGTGTTTATGATTGTTCTTTAGAAAATTTGAAGTTTTGATGGTTTGTACTTTGAAATAATAAAAGCAAATTTTTGGGAAAAATCCAAAATTGTCCAATATATGCTGAAACGAAAACAACCATAATTTTTAATGGCTGAACGGAATTCGACGATCTTGGAATTTTAGAAAAGCTTAGAAACTATAGCACAACTTTTATTTAGAGTTTCTTGAGAAATTCCTTCGTCTACTGGGTTAAAAACTTGAATGTTACTCGCTGTCCTGTGTAAAAATAAGTAAAATCAGTAGTATATACCCTTAGTAATTTCGCCATATCATTTGACTGGTTTATCGGATTTTTATGATCTTGCACTTTCTGGAAAGTTAAGAACTTAAGCTAAAACTTTTGTTTTAAGCGTTTTGTGTTTTGATGTCGTTTAGAAGATCGAAAACGTGGGTGAACGTCGCTGACCTGCGCAATTCATTGCCCAGGCTGAGGCGTATCCTCTAAGTAAAACAGCCGTAATCTTTGAACGTATGGTCCGAATTCGATGATTATGGACATTCCGGAAAGCCTGAAATGAAGGCAACAACTTTTGTTTAGATTCTGTTGCCGAATTTTATCGTTTAGGTGTCCTAAAACTAAGATTTGTTTGCTGTCCTGAAATTGGAATCTCAGTTTTGAAGCTAAATATGTTATATATATGTTGTGCAGGCTAAGTATATCGATCTATCTTTATATGCATGGTTCTAACTTAGTTATTGAGTTTTTAGTAGGTGCGGATTGCGCTTGCTTCGCATTTCGAGCTCGCTTTCGCGCTATATTAGCCGTATATGCTCGCTAACAATATATAAGGTACATATATCGGATTACATACCGTACTTTTACACGTTTTCCCTGCGGGATGCCTCATCACTTGATGAGATGTATATTTGTGATATATGTACTGCCATTTTTTTTCCGATCGAGCCGCGCAAAGGAAACTCTACCAAAATTTTCCGTAAAATCCGGGTGTTAGAAAAAATTTCAAGTTTTAAAAATTTTTATAACTTGTTTTGATTACTAACTTTTAAAGTTAGGAAGCCGTTTGGAGTAACTTAGTGGAAGCGTAGTTATGACTTTATAAATGGAATTTCATTGTTTATAAGTGGATAATTTTTAATAAAATATATCAAATGTTGAATTCTTTACTTAGTTCCTTTTCCCTTCTTTTTCCTTTTCGGGGACGAAAAGTTTTGAGTGGGGGAGAGTGTAACGACCCGTAAATTTTTGATAATTAAAATAGCTAATTTAATAAGATTTCGTGATTTAGTGTTAGAAAAAAATTTGTAAGTCGTTTGGAATAATAATAACTAGAATGAAATGCAACAAATTTTATCTAAGTTAATTATTTATGAATTGAATGAAATCCCAGATCAATTGAAATAATATGTAGTCAAAGGTAATTGAATGAATTTGTATTGAATAGGTAATTGTGACACTTGTTTATAAATAATAAACTTATAAGTAATTAAAAGTAACGGTGATAATTATTTAAGTTACCTATTCATTTAGTTAGTCGAATTGAATTTGTGAACCAATTGCAATTGAAATGAAAGTTTATATATTAGTTGAGTGCACTATCTCTAACTGTAGTTAAATAATAATGTGGAATTCATTTGATGTAATATAGTAAATCGACTGATAATATAAATTTTATTTAAAAATACAATATTGAAATCCGTCAAATATTGAACAATTAAATTGTTTAAATTTAATATTTGAAATTTATTGAATAATTGAATAACGGGAATCAAATAACTGTTTAATGAAAATGGTTGTTCTATAATTTGAATTTGTTAAATTTTATAAGTTCGTTTTGAATATTTCAAAAGATAGTGATTTAAGAATAATCAAATTGTTTAAATTTAATATTATAAATGTTTGAATAATTAAATTCCGAATTGATATGATTAATTTGATATTGAAATTTAATATATGGAAATAGAGTGAACAGTTGAAATTTGACTTTATATGATTCAAATTGGTTTCCAAAGTGAATGTAAGTTATATTGGGATTAAAATAGAGTTAATAAGATTTTAAAATTGGAATTTATTGGATAATTGAATAACGGGGTTAATATGATTAAAAATGATTTGTAAAATTTTATTTTATCATATTGGAGTTATAGTGATGTTATAGAACTTTTAAAACTGAATTTAAAATTTATTTGTGAAAATTGAATATTTTAATATTTAATTATCGACTGAAAAATAGCCAATTTTGAACAGTCTCAGAATTGGAAGAAACTAGTTCCATTGGATCCGTAATAGTTAGTTATTATCGGATTTCAATTTTCGAAGCAATCGGAGTTTTCGTTTGATCGTGGCAGCTCGAAACGCATCGAAATTGTTTTAATATTAATTTGACGAGTTAAAATAGTCATTTTTCAAACAGTCACGGATTTCGACGAAACTAGTTTCATCGGATCCATTATGTGATATTATTGTAAGGTTTCAAATTTCGAGTCAATCGGATTTACCGTTTGTCCTGGGCGAGCCCAAACGCACAGAAATTTGATTAACCGATTTAATTTCAAATCGACCGTTTATTGCCGTAACTCACACATACGATCGAATTAGCTTCCGAAACCTGTTCCATTGTGTCCGGAACGTGGGGTAAACCCTAGAAACGCCAGCCGGCACGCTTCGTTTGGAGTTCGGAAAATTTTCGATGAATAGTGTTTTGGCGATTTTCTATAAAAGGACCCCCCACTTTCTTTGTTTTGCATAAACCCTTGGGTTTCAGCCCTTAGCCTCCACTTTCATTTCAATGGCCAGAAAATATCGAAACTTCTTCCTCATTTTCCTCTCAATCCATCAACAATTAGCAAAAACTCTCAACTACAAAGTTGTAGAGGGCATCAAGATCTAGCTATCCAACGGTGGAGATCGGAAACGGAGCCACGGATTGACGGCAAAACGCGATGGAAGCAGCTGCGTCTTTCATGCAATTCGAGGCAGAGGATGAGGCCGAGCTTGGAGCTATTTGGGGTGAAGGTGGAGTAAGGCGGTGGCTTCGAAGTGGTGTAACCTGATCGTCTTCAAGTGGAGCGTGGTGGTCGCGTTAATTGATGAAGATGGGCGGCTCATGGGTAGTGGTATGCGTACAAAACCTGGTGGCAACATGAAAGAGGAGAGATGGAAATCAGCGGCCCTGATCTGTAGTTTTGAAATGTGCGGCCTGGATTGAAAGGTTATAAAAATATAAAAGGAAATGTGAATTGAATTATATTTTTATTCGTGTAACTTTGAAATAACATAACTCTTTGCTGCGTGGTCGGATTCGGATGAAACTTTTTGCGTTGGAATCGTTTCGACGAGCACTACGCAATACAACTAGATTGGAATTGTTTGGAGCTTAAGAAAATTTTGGATTAAATCGAACGTCGTTCGATTTGATTTAAAATCGTAAAAATCAAGGTGAGTGTTTTATAACGCTCACAACGTACTGAATATCTTTATGCTAGTTAAGTTTAATATTATGAAGTGATATGAATTTTATTTGTCGTTGTTTGATAAAATTTAATTGTCGTATAGATTGTCATTTGAATTCACCGTTGAAAATTAAATTGACGGTCAAGTAAAAATTAGAATTGAATTGCGATTAAATTACCTAACATTGATAACTATGAAATTGCCGTGAATTGTATTGCCTATTGGATGATGTAGTTCGATGGATGCTATTGGTTGATATTTAAATGTTTGGATGTTTATTTGCTTATATATATCATGTTATGCATACATATGATACTGTGATTTAATTTAAGTGCTATATATTCATCCGTGACATTTAAATTGAAATAAATAATAACTTGGCCATAGGATAGAAAATTATATACAGACACCGGATTGGCTAAATTAATAATTTTTAAAATCGTCGATTTGGAATTTATTTAAATGTTTTGATTTAAAAGTTACAAGTAAAATCAATTTATAGAAATCGAATTTATCGAAAATTTGAGTTTGGAATGTTGAAATAAATTTTGGTTAAAGGAAATTGTTAAATAATTTAAGTTGAGACTTTGGAAAAAATTTGGGATATGATTGTATTTCGAAATTTATTTGTTTAAAGATTGAACATTATTTCGAGCTTTGAATATTACTAAGTAAAAGTGATATAAAAATGATATTTTGAAATTGAGCTTGGAATTGAATCATATTTGAAATTTGGATTTGAATTTGAATATTAAAGGAAAATTTTTTTAAGTGTTATAAATTGATATTTTGAAAAATCAAGCTCCAAATCGATATAAATTCTAATTGAATTAATTGAAAGTGAATATAAAATTGAATCAGTTTAAAGTCAAAGTTGACGTTGATTTGAATTGAAATTGAAACTGAATCGGTAGAATGGAAATTGAAATTGATTTGAATTAGGAAGTTATAAATTGAAATGGATTGGTTTTGAAGCTGTTTTATTTTGTTTTCCAAATTACTCTGTTATGTAAACTATTTTCGAATAATTAAACTATTTTAATCTATTTTAAATCTACTTAACCCAATTTAAATTAATTTAAACTAATTTATCTATTTCAAATCCATTTTAAGATTTTAAGTATTTTTAACTAGTTTTAATTATTTAAACTACTTAAAAATTATTTTCTAAAATTCTAAGTTGGTCAATAAGGTGAAATGTTTACATTTTAATCTTGAATTTAAATACGAATTGAGTTAAATGAAGTTGCAACCTAAATTGAAATTCGAGATGATTTTGAAAACGAAATGAGATATTGATGCGAAAAATGTTTTTGAAACGAAATCTTACATTTGAAAGGATACAATGATATTTGAAATGGATTAGATTTTTGAAGCGAATATGATATTTTGATATCAATTATGAATTGATTTGAAATGTAAAAGAGCCAACGGTGTAATAATACGTAGTTATTAAAGAGACTGGGATCAGATATGGGCATACTCTCGGTCGATACCGAACACCACTTTGATAACTATTATACGCGGAGTGTTGATCCAGAATGAAGTGGATGATTTGGTGAACGCGTTGACTGAAGAAAGAGAACGATATTGGATGACCCCTGACATGACTAAAACAGGAGCCGCGCCGGGCCATTGAGGTTCGCCACCTCTAGCGGACACGCTTCTTCGATACCATTTCTATTACATTTGTGATTCGATATGGGTGCACCCCTTGATTTGGGAGTGTTGTTTCGCGGTGTTGGGGTAGCTGCTGGCTATGCTCAACATCAGTCCTGATCACGCAACTACTAGTATCCTAGTTGGTATCGCATCATGTACCTTTTCATATTGATTATCCTATTCGCGACCACTACGTTATGTTTTGTGTTATACCTATGGGGTACCCTCTGATAACCACCAGTTTACGGTGGGGCTTACGGTGCTGTATAGACTATGGCATTATAAAAATGTGTTAGGATTATGGTAACGCCTTAACGCTATTTTGATACTTTATATTACTGATAGGCATTATCTACTTAGCGTACATGACTACATAGTAGATAGTTTAACGGATCCTTAAGAGATGGAAAATCCTGTAACATCTCTTGAGTTATTGCACGCACGTTGACACTAGATATGAGATGTAAAATCCCGTAAACATCTCTGACGTCGTTACACTCATATTTATTTACGATTGATTTAACTTTCATAGGGATATTTTAGTCCTGACTCGAGTGTTTTGTCTTTTCATTACGCTCGGGTCAGTCCTCAGTTTTTCAGATTTTTGAAGATCTATTCTGGAGGATGAAGACGAAGATTTGGTATACTATTACTATTATTACCCTTGCATCATGCTGTCTGCTGCATTATTTTAATTGTTCTGTTGTATATGTGTAACTCTGATAAATGTTGTATAAATAATTGTCAAAGTATAGTAAACAGCTTCATGAACTGTTTATTTGACTATTATATTTCATCGTTCCGCTGCGAGATTCTGTGTTGTTTCATTTCCTTTATTTCTCTTCTTTTCTTATTTACCCCAATAACCATCTGCCCTTTTGAATGGCTTGGAATCGACATGGGTATTTGATCATCGGTTTAAACTGTCCAAAAAGGCAGGTCGTTACAATATTGGTACTTCTCAAAATCCATATTCCATGAATGAAGTTCATAAACTTCTAAAAGAAAGACAAAAATTTGAATTCGCTACTTCCAAGATCTTAATGATGAAATATAATCTTAAAAAGGAAATTCAAACTATAAAAAATGAAAATAGAAATCTTGATTATAGACTTTCTTTACTAGAACATTCAAAAAAAGTGCCCCTACTGAAAATAACCAAATGAATTGTTCTCAAATAAAATCCCTAGAACAAGAAGGATTTATTTCAAAATTAGATATTGTCATATCTCAAAAGTTATTTATCAAAATAACCCTTTTAATTGGTAATCATTTTAAAAAAGAATTAATTACACTTGTAAATAGTGGTGCAGACATGAACATACAAGAAGGAATAATTACAACCAGATATTGTCAAAAAACTACTAATTCATTAGTCATGTAAGTGGAGGAAACCTAAATATTAAGTTTAAATTACCACATTCTTATATATGTAAATATAAAACTTGTATTCCTATAAGTTTTTTATTAGTACAAAATATTACCAACCAGGTTATACTTGGAACACCATATATAGATACAATTTATCCTATAACTTACATTGATTAAAATAGAGTTATAGGTATTTATGAAATAAACCTACTACTTTTCAATTTATAACTAAACCTTTTATAGAGGTTTTACATGAAATAAAAGATCTTTTAATACAAAAGATTTTTCGTCTAAATTTCCTACAACAAGAAATAAATTCTCTAAATGTAGAGGAAAAACTCCAAAATCCAAGATTACAAGAGAAAATTAAAATGATTTATACAAATTTTCCATGAAAATTTGTAACGATCATTCAAATGTTTTTTGGGATAAAAAGAAACATATTGTTAGTCTTCCATGTGAAGAAGATTTTGATGAAAAAAATTCCTACTAAAGAAAGACCATTCAATTGAACTTTAAATATTTAGAGTTATGTAAAAGAGATTGAGACAATATCACAAAAGGTTTAATAAAACCATCACAATCAACATGGTCATGCACTGCATTCTATGTAAATAAACGCAAGAAATAGGTATGCCTAGATTAGTAATAAATTGCAAATCCTTAAATAAAGTTCTAAAATGGATAAGGCATCCAATTCCTAATTAAAAGGACCTACTTGATAGACTATATGATTCTATCATATTTTCTAAATTCGATTTAAAATCTGGTTACCGGCAAATCCAGATTCAAAATCAGACCAATAAAAAAGCACTTTTAATTTTCCAATTGGACATTATGAATGGATAGTGATGCCTTTAGGCTTAAAAAATGCTCCTTCAACGTTCTAGAAAATAATGCATGACATTTTTATTCCATATAGTGAATTCGTTATAGTTTGTATTGATGATATTTTACTATTTTCTAAAGATATTGAAATGCATTTTAAACAATTAGATATTTTCAGAAAATTATTTTTCAAAATGGTTTAGGGATATCAATGTTGAATATGCTAGTATATGATTTTTGTTTGATGATAATAAACATATATATATATATATATATATATATATATTCATTTAAATGTATTTGTTATTATACTATTTTATTTTTCACATAATTAAATAAATATTTTTTAAATAAAATAAATAACACAGAATTTAAATTTAAATAGATATTTTACTCAAACAAATATTTTATTACAGTTTTAGAATAGCACAAATTTGAGCTCTCACTATATATACATAATTTCAATTACATTACAATTTTGATTACATGACAAATTTCAATTTACAATATTCACCTAACTACATATCACTCATTCACTCGTATTTATCTTCAACTCTATTCCGGATTGAATCCAGCATCTGAATTATCTGCAAAATAAAAACCGACGTAGTAAAATTGAAAAGGAAATATTTGTGCAGTGTACTATGAAATGTGTGATTTTGAAAATGTTATTTGCCTCAGTTATTTGGGTAGTTAGTCATCATTTATTTTGAATTCATCTTACACGACAGCTTGACATGCACAATGTATCATTGTACACGCCACAAGGCCGTGCATACCGATATACATTTGACAAAACTGCAGGGACATGTGAGCACAAGGTCAAACCCAAGCCGAGGCTGGATTCAACTCAGGTGCATGCAATACAACATACAACACCTCAAATATACATATGAGAGCCAGCAATTATAGCTCGAACAATACAAAACTGAGGTGAACACAGACCAAACTGCAGCAACACATGGAACCAATTAGACCTGAGACACTAAGTTCAATGAAATGGTCCATACACATAAAGCTCAAATCCAACAACCAAATACACACATGTACAAATCGAGTATAAATAGGATATGGCACATGTATTACACAATTACACATATATACATGCATATGTATGCATGTATATATATGAGTATGTATGCAACAAATACGCATAAGAATAATGCAATGAACAGACTCACAAAACCAGATTGAACACATCAGTTCAAAGGCATGTACAAGACTTGGTACATAAAACATGCCACCATACATGATATACATGTGAAGCAACTCAACATGACATAGTGAATACAAAGGACTTAGCAAACTAGCCTTACAACATTCAACATGGCAAAGTGGTAAATCAACATGTGAAACCGAAATCAGGGCCAACCAACACAAACCAGACCATGCGGACAAGTGCACAAGTGTGTCAACACATCTAGATCAACAGACCATCACAACTAGAGACACAATGATATGCAACCTAGATCATTGAACAGGTGAGTAGACTCTAAGAATAGAGAAATGGACACAAAGTGAAAAAGGCCACAAACATTCAGGTTGAAGGCAAAACATGAACCAGAGTTCACATATATCAGTTCAGGTACGAAGGGATGAACATGAAAACAAGTATATACGGTGGTCAAGGAAAACGAAGAAACAACAAATTTAAATTAAATCAAATGCAATAACAAGTTAATAAGAAACCATGTACAAATGTAGCCTCAACAGTGAAGACCCACTTGAATAACAACTCAACAAGCAACCAAAATTGAGGATAGACAACCAGAATTCAAGTCAAGACATTTCAGAAGTGTAGACACATGAAGACTACAACCAGAACAAAGTCGCAATGCTTTAGACGTGAATATGTACAACAGAGCTTTATATACGGTGATATGTACAGTGGATCAAGCCAGTCGAGGAATTGAACAGCAGTTTGAATAATAGTTCAAAAAGAACAAAAATATTATCACAAATTCAAATGCCACAATCGTAGGAGCAAAGAACGGAACTAACAATTCAAAAAAAAATTAAAGTATCAAAGATGAAATAATCAAAGATCATCAAAACTGTTCGAACCAGATCAAAGGGCCGGGCACAGTAAATCAATGCAAGTTATAAAATCACGAAGAATTCAAATGGCATTATATGAACTTAAATATAGGGCTTTCGTCCATATTTAAACCCAATCATTATCATCGACACTGGTATTCGAGGTCAAGCAAAAAAATCATAGAGCCAATATTCAAATTAAATCCCAAATCAATAACTAAATCGACTTCCAGCCAAAGCAAAACAACAGTGGAAGTAAACGAGAGAAAAATTCACACGCCAAATTACAAACCATCGAACTCAAGAAATTTAAGCAGCCGAAGGAAGTCAAAGCCAGAGATCGATTGACGAAGCCAACAATGCAATAGCCACTGTAATCAATCAACAATCAAGTGGCAGCTTCAATTACAACAAAGCCCTAATTTTCTTAGAGAGGAACGAAGCAAATATTACAAAGGAAATAAGATATTTAGTCGAAGTAAAGTAAAAGAAAAAAAGGAGACGTCTTTTTATTCTTTATGGGCCAGCTTTATTTTTGGGATTAAATATATAAATAGAGTTTTGTTTAGCATTTATTTTTCAGTTGTAAATTTATTTTCTAAACTGAGTAACTTTTCTAGTCGTGTGACTAGGTTACGAACTACAGTGGTGTAGTTCAAGAATTTGCAACTTAGTGGCTAAGTTATGACACTGTTTTGAGCGTAGAGTTAGGTTTGTCGAGAGTGGGTGTCGTAAGTTTACGTGTGTAAGTGTCTGACTACTTAATTCCTAGTAGAAACCTTAGGGGCAACACATAGGCAGGGTTTTGCCTCTGTGTTGTTTTATTTCTGCTTTTATCATTATGCTATTATCTGTGCTACAATTATTTTATTTATTTCCGCATTAAGTGTTATCATTATTAGTTTCACCCTATTCATCCCACCTCTAGGGTGAAATCGATCCTACAAGTGGTATCAGAGCTAGGAGCAAAAACCAATTTTTGTTTTAAAAATTTGATTTTCAAAAACAAAATTTTGTATTTAAAAGTTTGATTTTTTAAATGGCTTCTTTTAATAATGTTTTTGCCGTAGGATAGTCCATAGTTAGACTACCCATGTTCAATGGTGAATATGCTTATTGGAAAAATAAAATGAAATTTTTTTCTAAAAACTATTAATGCTTGGAATATTGTTAAGACGGGATACAGAACACCAATTATAATGGTAGATAATCAAGAAATTGAAAAACCAATGTATCGTTGGACGGATCTTGAAAATAAACTATAGAATGCTAATGCTAAAGCTATGAATTCTATTATATGTTCATTTATCAAATTGAATTTAATTGTATCTCACATTATCTAACTACGCAAGAAATTTGGCACACACTTGAAGTGACTCACGAAGGAACTTCCCATGTCAAAGAATCTCGCCTTGCCATGCTTAGTATCGAATACGAGAACTTTACAATGGCCAAGGATGAAAATGTCAAAGAGATATACGGACAACTTTCTAATCTCGTATACAAATTAAAAGCTCTTGGAAAACCATAAGTAATTGAAAATAGTCCGAAAAATCCTCAGAGTTCTACCATGAAATTTTGAAGCCAAAGTCACTGCTATTCAAAAATCGAAGGATTTGAAACAAATTAAAGTCAAAGAACTTATTGGAAATCTCACCATTTATGACCTAGAAATGAAATTCAAGGAAGAACGTGAAGGAGGTGATACTCGAGAGAAATCAATAGCTCTCAAAGGAACAACGGAAAGTGAAGATGATGATGATGATGGTGCAACAGAACTAGTGCTGATAATAAAGAAATTCAAAAGGTGGAACCACAAGTAAGGAAATCCATCTCTAAATCAACAACTAAAAAGCCGAATAGTCAAAGTTCTAGACAATCCAGAGGAGCAGGAGATCATTTGTCACAAGTGTAACAAATCCGGTCATATCAAGCCAAATTGTCCTCAGAATAAACTCAGCGAAGGAAAGAAACAAAAAAGGAGAAGTTTTGCACCTACTTATGATGAAACTGAGGAGGATGATAAAAGCACTACAGTGAGAGTGAAAAAGGAAATCTATGTCTTCAAGGAGAAACAATTGACAGTGATGATGATGAGCCAAGTGAGGTATCTAAACTTACTCATTCGGAATTACTTATATATTTTCATGATGTATATGGCTGTTTTGAACGACTTAGGAAGAAATATACTAAAATTGAATCTCAAAGAGATAGTTTAATAGAACTAAATAAACAGCTTGATCAATTGGTTAAAAACTATCAAAATAAGAGCCCTAAGTGTGATAAGTGTCCATCATTTGAAGAGGAAATTAAAAAATCAAAAATTAAATTAAATCACTTGAAAATGAAATTCCGATTTTGAAAGAAGGTGAAAACACGAGGAGAGAAAATTCTATTAAAAAGTGCACTTTTCTATTGAATGAAAAAGAATCTTTCAAAACACAAGTCCAACAATTGTCTACAACTTTAGAAAAATTTTCCAAAGGAGAAAGATCGCTAAAAATGCTATAAAGGAAACAAACTGTCAGTATGTTGGACAAGGAGTTAGGTACACTCAATCTGAAAGAGCTAGAAGTAAAACCAATCGTGTCAAATCCGAGTGCACAATTGGTAGAAAAATTGGACACAATAACAATAATTGTTGGTATAGACCCAAACGTGTGAAAACCATACCAATTTGGGTTCCTAAAGGTACAAATGTAAATTCCCTTAAGGTCAAAAAATTCTATCTGCCAAAAATTATCAAATGTAAATTATCTTGGGTCTATATAAACATATTTTTCAAAATCTTTTGTCACTAACAACCATGGACCTATAAAACCAAATAGGTCTCAAAAATCTTTTCTCGTGTAGGTATAGTGGCAGGCCAAGGAACAACAACAATGTTACCTAGATTCTGGCTGTTCCAAGCACACGAGGGGCAACAAATCAAATTTTTTTAGCCTAGTACAAAGGTGGCGGAATCACAATGGTAACAACAAAGAATTATCGTAAAGGTAAAATAGGCAACGATACATTTATCTTGAACGATATATTAAATGTGAAAATCTACACCATAATCTGATTTAATTCAGCCAGTTATGTGATAAGGAAATGAATTTTGATTTTGATTTATGCAAAATTGTTGGCCAATTATCTTTTTATGCCGAGAAAATTATAAGTACCTCTAGAGCCTTTGAACTATTTCATATAGATTTGCTTAAACTAACTATATTGCAAGTTTAGGCGATAAGAGATGTTGTTTTTGTATTGATTGATGATTACTCACGATATACATGGATATATTTGCTTCTAGATCTGAAATTATGTTCACTAGTTGTTTATGTGCACGTTTTCAATCAAATCCTTAAGGAATCACATTTTAAAAACTGTAAAAAGGATTATAAAGTATTTGTTGCAACTCCACGATTTGGCTTATGATATCTATCTAATGATAACCCTGAGTCAAAGGGAAATTCAGATGCAGATTACACTGGTAACCTAGTTGATAAAAAAAGTACTAGTGGTACGTGTTATATGTTGAGACATTCATTAGTCGCATCATTTTCCGAGAAAATATCTGCATATTTTTCATTTAAACTAATTTTCAATTAGCAGACATTTTTCTTATAGAACCCCTTCCCAAAATAGTTCTTGTTGACTTAATTTCAGAATACGCATTTTAAAAATTTTAATTTTATAATTATTTTTGGATTTCATCTTAAGAAACTACATTAACTAATCTGACTCCCTACCGATTATTGAAAAGATAAATAGTGATCGAAAAAGTGATGAGTGTTGATATTAATCATATATTATGACTTGAGACAGTATATTTAGTAAATTTCTTTAAAAATTTAAACAATATTTATAATAACTATTGTTGGTAAAAATACCATGACCATCTCTATTTCTACCATATTCCTAACGACCACCACTCATCAAAATCCAATGTAGTATGTCAAAATATGGTATTTTAAATAGGAAATTATTCGTTTTTATTATATTTATTTTAAAAAAAAACATCCAAAGTATTCACTCTCACTTAAAAATTTCATGGTTATGCATGGGTGAATCACTTTAAATATTTGTTTATGTGCTTTCATGCTCATTTAAAAGTCCTAATGGTTATGCGTGTATGGAACACATACCAAAATTGATTATTAAATAGACAAGTTGATTATAATCCCATTTAAAAGTCCTCACGGTTATGCATGGTTAAAAGATGCTTGAATTTTTTTAAAAAAAAATAGGGAATACTACTAATCTCATTTAAAAATCCAAAAGGTTATGCACGGTTAATAGATATTCATATTCCTGGTATAAATATACCACAAATAGGCACAACTATATAGTTTTATATTCGGACATCATCCCTATAACTCTAAAGTGGAATATGCACCTAACAGAGTATTTATGATTTTGTTTGATTCTTTATTGAAATTTAATATTTATACTCGATTGGGTATTAATATTTTATTAATGTTTATCACTTTATCTCTATTTTTCTAAGACTACTACTCTTTTGTTGATAATAAAAGGGGGAGAGAAAAGTTAAGACTTTGGCAAATAAAGGTCAAATTTTTATTTTTTATTTTGTATATTCCCACCTAGGTTCATTTGCATATTTTTATTTATTTTCATGCATATATGAAGGGGAGTTTTGCTGTAGAGAGGAAGCATTCAAATATGGGGAGCAAATAGAGTTCACTTATGCCCAAATACATTTAATTAATTCAAAATCATAAATATATGTTTTGATCAACAAAAGGTGGATATTGTTGAATATGCTAGTATATGGTTTTTGTTTGAAGATAAGAAACATATATATATATATATATATATATATATATATATATATTCATTTAAGTGTATTTGTTATTGTACTATTTTATTTTTCACATAATTAAATAAATATTTTTTGAATAAAATAAATAACAAATAATTTTAATTCAAAGAAACATTTAATTCAAACAAATATTTTGTTACAGTTTTTGAATAGTACAAATTTGAGCTCTCACTATATATACACAATTTCAATTACATTACAATTTCGATTACATCACAACTTTTAATTTACAATGTTAACCTCACTATATATCACTAATTCACTCGTATTTATCTTCAACTCTATTCCAGATTGAATCCAGCATCTGAATTATCTGCAAAATAAACCGTTATGCAGTAAAATTGAAAAAGAAATATTTGTGCAATATACAATGAAATGTGTGATTTTGAAAATGTTATTTGCCTTAATTACTTGTTCGTCATCAATTTTTTTTAACTCATCTTACATGAACAGCTTGTAACATGCACAGTGTATCGCCGTACATGCCACAAGGCCGTGAACATCGATATACACTTGGTAAAGCTGCAGGGACAGGTGAGCACAAGGTCAAACCCGAGCCGATGTTGGATTCCACTCAAGTGCATGCAATACAACATACAATAACTCAAATATACACATGAGAGCAAACAAGTATGGCTCGAACAATACAAAATCGAGGTGAGCATAGACCAAACTACAGAAACACATTGAACCAATCAGACCAAAGGCTCCAAGTTCAATGAAATGGTCCGTACACATAAAGACTCAAATGAAATAACAAAATACACATATGTAAAAATCGAGTATGAATAGGATTCGAAACATGTATTACACAATTACACATATATACATGCATATGTATGCATGTATATACATGAGCATATATATAACAGATAAGCAAAAGAATAATGCAATGACCAGACTCACAAAACCATATTGAACACAACGGTTCAAAAGCATATACAAGACTCGATACAAAACAACATGCCACCATACATGATATACATGTGAAGCAACTCAACATACCAAAGTGAATACAAAGGACTCAGCAAAGCAGCCTTACACCATTCAACATGACAAAGTGGTAAATGAATATGTGAAATCGAAATCAGGGCCAACCAATACAAACCAGACCATGCTAACCAACATACCATCACAAGCAGAGGCACAATAATATGCAACCCAGATCAGTGAACAAGTGAATGGACTCCAAGAGCATAGAAATGGACACAAAGTGAAAAAGGGAACAAAATTTCAGGTTGAAGGCAAAACATGAACCAAAGTTCGCATATATCAGTTCAGGTATGAAGGGATGAACATGAAAACACGTATATATAGTGGTCAAGGAAAATGAAGAAACAACAAATTTAACTTAAATCAAATGTAACAACAAGTTAATAAGAAACCATGTACAAGTGTAGCCTCAACAGTGAAGACGCACTTGAATAACAACTCAACAAGCAACCAGAATTGAGGACAGACAACCAGAATTCAAGTCAAAACATTCCAGAAGTGCAGACACATGAAGACTCCAACTAGAATAAAGTCACACTGCTTTAGTCATGAATATATACAATAGAGCTTCATACATGGTCATGTGTACAGTGGATTAAGCAAGTCGAGGAATTGAACAACAGTTTGAATAATAGTTCAAAAAGAACAAAAATATTATCACAAATTCAAATCCCACAGTCGTAGGAGAGCAAAGAACGGAACTAACAATTCAAACAAATTAAAGTGTCAGAGATGAAAAAATCAAAGATTATCAATACCGTTCAAACCAGGATTGAAGGGCCGAGCATAGTAAATCAACTCAAGTTAAAAAATCATGAAGAAATCAAAAGGAATTATACTAACATAAATAAGAGCTTTCATCCCTATTTAAACCCAATTATCATCATCGGTAGTGGTATTCGAGTTCAAGCGATAAAATCACAGTGCCAAGATTCAAATTAAATCCCAAATCAATAACTCGAATCGAGTTCGAGCCATAGCAAAACAACAGAGGAAGTAAACGGGAAAAATTCACATACCAAATTATATACACTCGAACTCAAGAAATTGAAGCAGCCGAAGGAAGTCAATGCCAGAGATTGATTGACGAAGCCAATCAATGCAATAACCACTGCAATCGAACAACAATCAAGCAGCAGCTTCAATTACAGCAAATCCTTGATTTTCTCAAAGAGGAAAGAAGTAGACATTACAAAGGAAATAAGATAGTGGGCCGAAGTAAAGTAAAAGAAAAAAAGAAGACGTCTTTCTATTCTTTTTGGGCTGGCTTTATTTTTGGGCTTAAATATATAAATAGGATTTTGTTTAGCTTTTATTTTTCAATTGTAAATTTCTTTTCTAAACTGTGTAACTTCTTTAGTCGTGTGACTAGGTGAAATATGGTGGTGTGGTTCGAGAAATCGCAACTCAGTGGCTGAGTTATGGCAGGGTTTTTAGCTTAGACTCAGGTTAGTCGATAGCGGATGTCGCAAGTTTACGTGTGTAAGCGTATGACTACTAAATTTCTGCTAGAAATCTTGTGGGCAGCATGTAGGCAGAGTTTTGCCGAAGGTGGATAAATCTGTGTTGTTCTATTTTTACTTTTATTATTCTGTTATTATCTATGCTGCAATTATTTGATATATTTCCGCATTAATTGTTATTACTAGTAGTTTCACCCTATCCATCCCCCCTCTTGGATGAAATCAATCCTGCAATCAAGAACAAAAATGTCTTTATTTCAAACAAATGTAAGAGTTTTAGGTCGTAATATTGGAAAAGGAAAAATGATTTCAGAAGTATGGGATTTGCTTCAAAATTTTCAGATATAGTAACAGATAAAACACAACTGCAAAGATTTTTAGGTAGTTTAAATTACATATCTTCTTATTATGTCAATCTAGCTACCTACCGATGATGCATCTTATATGATAGATTAAAAATAATCCACGTCCTTGGACAGAACAACATACTCAAGCTGTTAAAAAATAAAATGGAAGGTAAAAAGTCTTCCTTGTTTAATGCTTTCAAATCCACATTGGAAAAAAATAATTGAAACGGATGCACCAGACACAGGATTTGGCGGAATTTTAAAACAAATTTGCCCAAGACTAAACAAGAATATCTTATTAGATTTCACTCAAGAAAATAGACCGACGGCTAGAAAAAAATTATGCAACTATAGCCAAAAAAAATTTTGCTATAGTCAAATGTGTTTCGAATTTAAAGATGATTTATATAATCAAAAGTTTATTTTAAAAACTGATTGTAAATCAGCAAAATATATGTTTAATAAAGATTTCAAACGTGATGTACCTAAACAAATGTTTGTGAGGTAACAAGCCCATTTGGCACCTTTTGAATTTGAAATTATTTATAAAAAAGAGGAAGACAATAGTCTTTCTGATTTTCTAATTCATGAATTTTTGAAGGATTATGATCCCTAGAGGAAAGGGTAATTCCTCCTATATAGGAAAAGGTAAAGGAAATATCATCCTGACCCAACATTGCAATAAAAAACTATTTGCTAAAAATTTGACAGCCACTTCAAGAAATAATAATACTAACGATCTTTTATATAAGGAATTTTTGGAATTTAAGAAAAAACAAGAGGCTAATAGCCAATCTGGTTTGTCATCATATGCTAGCATAATTGGCAATGAAAAGGCTGAAGAAAATATAACCACTTATGCAGAAAATCCACATTGAGAAATCATACTTCTCGCAAAATTTGATGATATGAAAAGGGAGAATGATCTAGGAACCTACTATAAAGGTATCTTCATACTTCGTCATTTACTATTACAACATATAAGCAAAATGGCATATTAATAATAAAGGCCTCTGAGACTTGTAAAATAACCCATTTTGATGCAAGCAACTCGATTGTTTATAGTTTCAGTAAAATAATTATTAAAAGGTTGATGATGCCTGAAGAATGGCGGTTGTATACCCATAAAGAAAAAGAAATATTTTACCTGATAAGTAGATTTCTATTCGATATAACTATTCGGACTATATAGAAGCACTACATATAGTACTTCTCTATGAAAACAGTAAACAGAAACATTCATGGTTTATTAAAGTTTGCAGGGAAGTTTATAAATGACCTGTATCGAATTGATTTATGGTATGGCGGACAAATGGACTGCCGCTTGATATTTTCCCAGAAAAATTAAATAGAATGGATTGATCTTTCACCAAGGTTAAGTAATCTTGCATGATATTTAATGATATCAGGAGTAGGCCACAATATTTCTTTATTGAATTTTCTATTCCTTGGATTTGGAAATGAAAACCAAAAATAGATTATACCAACAAGGAAATTCCTTGTTTGAACATATTTTTATTTATAAAATTATAGGACAAATTGATATAATGGTACATGTTAGATATTTGGCCAAGAAATGATACCAGGGATAAACAAAAAGATAAAATTTTATCAGGAACAGGAATCTGTGATACAACATAAAGAAGCTCCAAGCCAGTTCTAACATAATATCAGAAAATTGAGCAAAAAGAAACAGTCACTAGAGAAGATATTCTTTATACCTATATTGCAGAAATAAAGAAAGATTTAATAAAAAAATCTTGGTAAGGGAGATGCAAATTCAGAATGCAAATTCAGATACATCAATGGCTTCATCAAAAGCCAATGACATAGCTAAGGAAGATCAATTTTCAGACCTAAATGATGAAGATTTTGCGGAAATATTTAACAAGTTGGAAAAGGTGGCCCACAATATGGGAAAGGACAAAGGTAAAATGATTGTAGATTGATGATTATATAGTGATCTGGCATATTTGATTAGATTGTCGGTTGTTGAAGATATATTTATTTTGATAGAGGATAGATGGTCTATATATCTCACGCGCTACTTGACAAAAAAGATAGAATGTTGTGTCCCACTTTGATGAAGTGGTCAATTAAGCCATGAATTTAAAATTTTTGAAATCCGAAATAAATTGATTTGAATTCCATTCTCGTGTACAGCCTAGCCAATGAATAAAAACGGGATTCAGTTGAAGAAGGCAGACGGATTTTCGCCATTTCTGTTCGCCAACCAAAACTCTCTGCCATTTAAAATATAAGTGTGTACTGTTATCAAGTTTGTAAATAATGTTTATTGAAAGAAGAAGACTTATTCTTCTGGTTTGTATCCTTAGTCTTTACTTTGTTAGTTTTATTTTATATTGTATCAAAATCCAGAATGACATGCTAAATTAATTATGTGTTGAACTACGTCTATTTTATATATAGATGCATGCCCGTGTTCGTATTTTAATGAATATGTGTTAAATCAAAATACTAAACAAAGGTTGAGAATTTCATCAGGCAACAATAATCTCCTGTCAACATTTTTGTAGTGTACTCATGTCTATGTTAGTCATATGTAGACGTTTTAAGACTTCTTTTACACTGAATTGGTAGTGAAAAATTATTGTTAGACAGATGCATGCCTGTAAAAAATCCGGTTATTCATTCAGTTTTTAAATTTTAACATATAAGATTCTGAAAACCTATAGAAAAGTTCATACTGTAGCTACTGTAGCGACAGTGTAGCTCTATAATAAGTATATTATTCGTATACATGCTCAAACTATAAATCTTTGTCGCAGGGCTCAAACTATTAATATAATAATTTATTAATAATTATTAAATCATAGTTAATAATTAATAATTCTTTAGTAATACATAAATAATATTTTATACCTAATGACGTATAATTTATACTAATAAGTTATTATAATTAATGATTTATAATTCAAATTAAAAAATCATGGAGTATAGTAGACATTGAGAAATGACTTCATCAAGAATTAAAACTAATTCATACTTGATAAGTTCTTCCACTTTGTATTTTCATTTTCTCATATAAAATTTCTTTGTATTTTCGTTATCCCGCTTGAAATTTTGCATTCCCTCTGCATCAGGAAAAATAAAAATCCACCCTTAACCAAATTTTCATTCCACTAATGTAAACCTAGATCTAAATCCATACCCGTAAATAATTTGCTCCATCACCAGCTCTCTCCGCCCTCTCCTCCTTCAGCTCTGAGTCAAAGCCCCTACCTGAATCAGAGGTAAAGCACCCAAAAGCCCCTCTGCATGAACCAGAGCCATGAATATCGATGCAGCATCCTTCATCTTCAAACACGAGTTCTTCCTGTACCTCATGGCTGCACTTGGAAAATCCATAACTATCCCATCTAACCCGACCCCTTGAAAGTATGTGTTGATCTCCATCATTGGATCAACGAAGAAGTCTTAACGCTGCGATATGAACTCGTTTCTTAGCATATACACGAATACGGTGAGCCCGTCTTTTTGTAATGTGGATACGAGTTTGCGTCGTTATGAACACCTTGCTCGTAGGGAAAGTCGATCGTCTCTCGACTTCAGTGTGAGTTGTGAACTACTTGATGTCAGATAAGGACGATGGATCGGCTGCTTATGGTTTCATCAAAGTTGTACACCAGTTTGTAATTCGTTTGCTGCTTGAACTTGTAGAAGACCGAGCTGTTTGTTGATTGGATCGTCACGTCTTGCGTTTTTCATTGCTGAATCCTGCTTCTTTTAGGGCTTTTATCACGCCGTCGGTGATGTTCGTTTCTAAATGGAAAATAAATTGATTATTCAAAAATGTATGGACTTTCCGTTTATCCTAATGGATTTTATCCGCTTGACCTTGTTGCACATGTTCCTATCCCTATATTACTATTATATTATTTTTCATCTTTTGTAGCAATCTTGTCTCATGAATGGAGTGCTAAGTTTATGTGTTTGCATTACTAGTTTAGACCGTTGAATATTTTGTATGAGAAAGAAAGAGAATATAGGAAAAAGAATTTTTGTTGTTGAAAACTTTTCTTATATTTATGGTAGATTTTTTGTTTGATTGCTTGATATAAAATGAGGAGAGTGCTTTTCTATTTATAGAACTTTCTAAACTATTCTAGAAACATGATTCCCTAAACAATTCTAAAAACACGACTTCATACATAATTTTTATTTCTATTAGAAAACTCAAGAGCCCTCGACAAATTACAGTAAATACAAGAAGACTTTAGATACTATAATAACAAGAAGCTTTTAAAAATTAATCATAACAAATCAAGTTTAATATTTCAACAAAGACTATGTTGGACCAGAGCACAATTTTTGAAGGACATTGGACGAGCCGAATATTATAGCGTTACTGATGAAGAGGCTTTAGAAGGTGATTTTAAACACGGGTCTTTTTTATGTACATCTTCCAATTTTCAGTTGTCTCAAAGATTTTCTACTTTTTTCCTTCTCAAACTGACTTTTGGCTCTTGTAATCATGTTCATCCATTGTAAGGTGTTTATAAGCATGGAAAGATACCCATACAAGTTATGTAATTTTTAGTGTTTTACCACTTGAATGAAATAACTTAAAACTATTAGCTAAATAAGCTTATAAGTACTAAAAAATAAGTTGTTTGAAGAGGGATATTTGGAAATATATTATAAGGGGCATAGCTTATAAGTTACTTTTGTAACTTCAGAAGCTTTTGGCAACAACGTAACTTTTTTAATTAGAAGTTTCCAATGAATTAATTGTTCATGTTTTATTTCGTCATATATAGTAAATTTTTAAAGAAAACGGTTTGAGTTTCATGTCTACATTACTTCAGAGTAGTAGTAGCTAGAAAAATGTTACTTTGAAATTGGATGGAATAATCCCAGTTCTTGAATCATTGCATCTAGACAGTTTAATGTTTTTATACTAAAAGCTCCCAGCACATCTCAAATTTCATATTATTAATTTTTAAATGCAGGATTCAAACTGCTTTCGAAATTGGAGGGAATAATCCCAGCTCTTGAAACTTCACATTTAATTCACATCCAAAGTTCTGGGTCACCATTACCAAATTCTGAATATGAGAAAGATGAGGTGATAATCTTATATGCTACGCTTCTTATTTTTGAATTTAAACGTTGCATCCATTTGTACTTTTAAACCACCAAGAACTCAGTTAACAAGATGGCATGTTAATTATCTGCTCATATTGCTTGATGTTGGAAAAAGGACTAGGTGTCTGTTTTTTTTTCTCCCTCCAACCTTAACGATTCAAGCTTCTTTAATGACACACCTTAACATTTAAGATTGTGTATGTGCACGTGTCACCTGTGTAAATCCATTAAAACCATGACCTAATTTTGAAGAGAGATCCATGACTATATTTTAGTAATATTTACAAGTTAGTCTTTAGACATGGCGTACTCAGTCTCAGCTTGGATGAACTTTGTGCATTTGATATAATACCTTCCATGAAGCTAGACATGTGCATTGAAGTATTTATTATGTGCGCACCTATCTACTCCTTATTGTAGAATGCTATGGTTGGAAGTGATATTTGTCAAAAATTCTTTACTGTTCGATCTTTCATGATTAATGATGAACAATTCAAGTAATAGCCCAAGGATCACCAATACCGAATATTTCACAAACAAAACTTAATATGATTTTTTGTTTAAGATAACGTACCTTGATTAACAGTGGAAGATGTAATGGCTGTCATCTTTTTCTTATGACTTCTAATAATTACTCTTCTTCTCAGAATTCGGTTTCTCTCTAACCCTATTTCTT
Organism: Allium cepa; assembly: GCA_030765085.1. Lineage (NCBI taxonomy): Eukaryota > Viridiplantae > Streptophyta > Magnoliopsida > Asparagales > Amaryllidaceae > Allium > Allium cepa. The sequence continues at coordinate 725,993,972 of CM060938.1, read as the reverse complement.
TATGTGTTTCTTAATGGAGAAGAATACATCTATATACCAAGAGAGAGGACCCAATCCTTTATATAGCATTTAACTCTAAATCTAGTACGTCCATCATATACCAATTCAATGCTTAAGATTAATCACAGACCTAATGTTCTACTTATAGAACGGTCTATTTATGACTTAATTAATTGGGTCACATTAAGATTAGAAACTACATAATGTTAAAGGTAAATGAAACGTTCTATTTATGAGCTAATTAATAGGGTTATATTAAGATTAGAAACTGCATAACGTTAAAAGTAAATGAAACGATTGCAGTTTCTAATAGCAGTTTTCTAACATTCTCCCACTTGACCCGATTATTCATAATATCAAGTGTGGAACATCATACTACGATAAATTGTGGTTGTGCATTGTTAATTTAATGCATTCCCTTCCATATACTGCAATACCAGCAATCCATCATTTTATACTCATAATTTATATAAAACAGCATAATGGTCCATATAATGTCTTATATCATAATGATTAAGCATAATATCTTTATAAGACTCTTTCTTGTTTAAAATTACATAAAGTACGTATTACCACATTAAAACAAGAGACACATAATTCTATATCAGAAATACACAAAGGAGCTCAGAATGTCACACATCATTTATTATGAATACAACCAAGACCCATTCTTTGAACTTGTTCCTTAAATTGTCTTGGTTGTAACCCTTTCGTCAAAAGATCTACAATCATAAGTTCTGTCCTGATGTGCATGGTTGACACTCTTTGTTTCTGAACCTCATCTTTCACGACAAGATACTTCATTTCCATTTGTTTGGCACTTTTAGAGTACTTGTCGTTTTTGAGAAAAACACTGCTGCAGTGTTATCACAATAAATTTTCAGCCGCTTGCTAATGGTGTCGACAACCGCAAGTCTTGAAATAAAGTTCCGCAACCATAATGCATGAATTGTGGCTTCATAACATGCCACAAATTCTGCCTCCATAGTAGATGAAGCAACGATAGTTTGTTTCGCACTTTTCCATGATATGGCTCCTTGAGCAAACATAAACAGGTAACCAAAAGTCGATTTTCTAATATCGATGCATTCAGCAAAATCTGAATCGCTATATCCAATCACCTCCGATTCATTGGATCTACTATAAATGAGCATGTAATCTTTCATGCCTTGTAAGTACCTTAACACTTTCATTACAGCTTGCCAATCTTCCCTTCCTGAATTACTTTGATACCTCCCTAACATACCGACCACAAAACTGATATCCGGTCTAGTACAGGTTTGAGCATACATTAGGCCACCAACTACAGATGCATATGGAATTAATTTCATTTCCTCTCGTTCAACATCATTCTTAGGACATTGCATGAGATTGAATTTATCACCTTTTTGTACAGGAACTTTCCCAGGTGAACACTTACTTATTCCAAATCTCTCTAGAATCCTTTCGATATATCCTTTCTGAGATAATCCCAATATTCCTTGTGATCGATCATGAAATATTTCTATTCCGATCACATAGGATGCCTCTCCCATATCTTTCATTTCAAAGTTCATTGAGATAAATTCCTTAGTCTTATGCAATATGCTTAAATTATTTGTAGCAAGCAAGATGTCATCAACATAAAGGACTAAATAAATAAACTTGCTTCCACTGATCTTTTGGTATAAACAGTGATCAACCGTATTTTCCTTAAAACCAAAAGATGTAATAATGGTGTTGAGCTTTATATACCATTTTCGGGATGCTTGTTTAAGCCCATATATTGACTTCTTAAGTTTACACACCAATTGTTCTTTACCTTTTACAGAAAAACCCTCAAGTTGATCCATATAAACATCTTCATCAAGATCTCCATTCAGAAAGGCTGTTTTCACATCCATTTGATGCAATTCCAAATCATAATGTGCTACTAATGCAATTATTATTCTTAGTGAGTCCTTTTTCGAAACAGGAGAAAATGTCTCCTTGCAATCAACACCATCTTTCTGAGTGTAACCCTTAGCAACAAGTCTAGCTTTATACGGTTCTACATTACCACTAGAGTCGTGTTTGGTTTTAAAAAACCATTTGCATCCGACTCTTTTACAGCCATGTGGTGACTCAATGAGATCCCAAACTTCATTCTGTTGCATGGATTTTAGTTATTCTTTCATGGCATTAATCCATTCCTTTGACTCTTTACTTTCTACAGCATGTAAAAATGAAACTGGGTCCTTATTGATTTCTATAACATAATATGATTCTCGCATATAAACCATATAATCATTAGAAATAGCTGACCTATGGTCTCTTTGAGTTCTTCTTAATGCTACTTGTTGTGGTTCATGCATATCAGCATTATGTAAGTCATTTCCTTCAGGAATTACATCTTCATTTGTATATTGTTCATCATCCTGCTGTTCTCCAACAGCTGGAACAACATTTGGAGTAATAGTAGATGGAGGAGCTATTCTAGGCAATGTAACATTTATCCTTGTTTCCTTTATTTCCACTATTTTTCTTCTAGCACTCCCACTGACTTCACCAATCTCAATGAATCTTGCATTACAATTTTCTATAATTCTTGGACTATGATTAGGACAGTAAAACACATATCCTTTAGATTTTTCAGGGTAACCTAAAAAATACTCACTAATCGTTCGAGAATCTAATTTCTTTTCATGTGGATTATAAATTCTCGCTTCCGCTGGACAACCCCAAACATGTAGGTGCCTTAAGCTAGGTTTCCTATTAGTCCATAATTCAAAAGGAGTCTTTTGAACAGCTTTACTAGAAACCCTATTCAACAAATAATTAGCGGTTTTGAGAGCATACGACCATAAATTCTTAGGTAGTGTAGAATCTGACATCATACTCCTAATCATATCTATTAACGTCATATTGTGCCTTTCTGCTATACCATTTTGCTGTGGTGTACCTGGCATTGTGTATTGCGCACATATGCCATGACTTTCAATAAACTTTGCAAATGGACCTGGACACTGGCCTCACTCATTATATTTTCCATAATATTCACCACCTCTATCAGATCTTATGATTTTCACCTTTTTATCTAATTGCCTCTCAACTTCCTTTACAAACGTCTCAATGACATTCACAGATTGAGATATTTGATGAAGCAAATAGACACAACCATAGCGGAAAAAATCATCAATAAAAGTGATGAAATACTTTTCTCCATTAATGGCTGGAGTGTCCGTAGGTCTGCAAATATCGGTGTGTATTATTTCAAGAAGCTGGCTGCTTCTAATGGCTCCTTTCTTATTATGTGTGGTTTATTTACCTTCAATACAATCCACACATAATTCTAGATCACTAAAGTTCAAATTTGATAAAATTTCATTACTTACTAAACTCACCGTTCTTTCTTTGGATATGTGACCTAGTCTTTTATGCCATAAGAAAGTAGAATTTTCATTCAACATGCTACGTTTGCATCCAACATTATTTATTACATTTAGCAAGGAATTCGCATAAGTGTCATTCGGTTTCAATTTATATAAACCATCAATTAGAATACCAGAACCAACATTACCAGTATTCTTATATAAATCAAAACAACCTGATCCAAACGTACATCTAATACAAAAAATATCCAATTTACTTACGGAAATAAGGTTTCTAGACAATGAAGGTACATAAAGGGTACTATATAAGTCTAATACATATCCACTTTCTAGAATTAGATGATAAGTCCCAATGCCTTCTATTATGGATTTCATTCCGTTTTCCATAAAGATAAAACGATCTTCATTTGGATTTATGGTTCGGATCATAAGAAATCCCTTTCTTTTCGAACCAAGCTATCCTTTTCAGACAGTCATTTTGATAATGTCCTTTCTTTTTATAGAAATGACATCCAACATCCTTTAGTTCCTTCTTTTCCTTATCCTACCCATTCTTAGTAGGTGCCTTTTTCTTCTTGAAATGACTTGATTTTCAATTCTTTTCTTTACCATCTTTATTACTCACAAAGCTTAGTGATTCACTTGATTTTTTCAAACGTCCTTCTTCCTGAACAAGTCTATTGGCCAATTCATTAACTTTCCACTTATCATTTATAGTGTTATAGTTAATTTCAAACGGTCTATATTCAGAAGGTAGCGAGTTCAGGACAAACTGGACAAGAAAAGAATCCTCTACTGTAAGTCCAAGGGAGTTTAACCTTGCTGGCTCTTGCATAGTTCGCGACCCATCAAACTTCATGGTCGTGAGTTCTGCCATAAGAGTACCAGCGAGTGACTTATCAGCTAAACGAAAATGCTCTCCCACAAACTACATATATTCCTCAGCACTTTCTGTTTGCGGAATTGTTAACTTGATGTTGTTAGCAACAGTCATCTTAATAAACATGAGGCTCAATCTGTTACTGCGTTCCCATGCTTTATGGTGTGAATTTTCTGTCTCAGTACTAACTGTTGTAAGAGCAATAGGTTTATCCTCAGGGAGTGCCAAGTCAAGATCCTGAACACCTAAATGGAAATTGACTTGTTCTCTCCATTCAGATAAATTAACACCAGTGAACAATGTAACAGATGAAGCATGTGTATTCATGGGAACTACTGCAAATTAAATAAAAAAATTGAAATAACTATAAGCTCATAGCTAACGCGATTCAGATATGTAGATAATAGTATAATATAGCACTCCTTTGGGTAGATACTATCTTATACTTAACATAATTAAATACCAAAACATAAGTAAGTAACAAATATATTCAATTAAATAAAACCGACATCTTTGGATGATCAATATTTATTTAATCAAGATATCTATTAAACCTCATCATGTCAACTAGTTATAGAACAAGACTTTCCTTTGGGTAAATTTTCAGGTTCTACCATTAGTGACGCCATTTTTTTCTAATTGTTATTATTATAACTGGCAATTTCTATCAATAATCATTATGTCACTTATGCACTAAATGATTATTTTGATTTTTACCACTTTGGTGATTAACAAAATCATAAATATCATGTGCATAATTGAATTATAACACATACTTGATTAAACATCATGAGTAAAGCATAGAACAGATCAATTGCAATCATAGGAAATATTCAGTTATTGATTGGTGGCTCTAATACCAAATGTCAGAAATTCTTTACTGTTCAATCTTTCATGATTAATGATGAACAATTCAAGTAATAACCCAAGGATCACCAAGGCCGAATATTTCACAAACAAAACTTAATATGATTTTTTGTTGACGATGACGTACCTTGATTAACAGTGGAAGATGTAATGGCTATCATCTTCTTCTTTTGACTTCTAATAATTACTCTTCTTCTCATAATTCGGTTTCTCTCTCTAACCCTATTTCTTTATGTGTTTCTTGATGGAGAAGAATACATCTATATATCAGGAGAAAGAGGACCCAATCCTTTATATAACATTTAACTCTAAATCTGGTATGTCCATCCTATACCAATTCAACGCTTAAGATTAATCACAGACCTAAAGTTCTAATTATAGAACGGTTTATTTATGACTTAATTAATCGGGTCATATTAAGATTAGAAACAGCATAACGTTAAAGGTAAATGAAACATTCTATTTATGACCTAATTAATATGGTTATATTAAGATTAGAAACTATATAACGTTAAAAGTAAATGAAACGATTGCAGTTTCTAATAGCAGTTTTCTAACAATATTCACATGGCAAAGAAATTGAAGAGGACACTATTTGATTCTTTCTAGGTTGTTGCTAATGGGAAAGAGCTTTCTTTGTATGCGACTACTCCTAATAATTCAGAATCTGTTCAGGTGAACCTTGAACTATGAATTTACAGCCAACTATCTTTTCCTTAATTTTTACAACATTACATGTTTATCTTTGTTTAATTTTTGTTGTTGTTGACTTGTCTCATCCACTAATTCAATCAGGACTTCTATATGACTGAATCTTTAAGACCTATAACAGTTAATTAATGGCACTGAAATGCCCATTAGTAGACTTGAATGGTTGAATTTATTAGCGGGATTGTTTGTGCATGTTTAGTCAAAAAAATTCATACAATATTCTAGTAAGCTATAGTTACTTACTTTATAATGTTGTATGGCGATAAAATGAAATTTAAATGCAAAGATCTATGATTTTTAATTTTGTTTAGAGTATCAAAAGTGACAATTATGTTTTGATATCTATTTCTTTATAGCTCAACTCAAAAGATTTGCCACACATTTTCTTATGTGCCTGATAGTGCTTTCAGCGCACTCTTTGTTCATATCTGTATCGGTAGTACTCATAGCAGCCTTTGGCTTTCTGTTTCTTTTTAATAGAATTTTACCAATAATTTTTTTATATGGACCGTCTAATTTGTCGTCTTGTACTGATTGTCCCCCTTGGTCTTGCGCTGCCCGTTCTAGAATGCAAACGTCATATTAAACTAACCTAGATTATGTCTACATCATCACCTATGGTAAGAAATCCATGGTTTTTGTGGTGGCCTGATTTTCCACAAGGGTACTGTGACGCCTAAATCTCGGATATCTCGACCGATATCTCGGTTGAAGGCATGGGCGAAATGAAACTCGTTTCGAATATATCGGCCAAAATCTACAAATGTCGTCTGATATTTGAAGCGAAACAATGTTCCATGATCTTCCTGATACATTGTTTTTGTCTAAAGATATAGACCCATCTCAGCCCAAATTCAAAAAACAGACAGTCATTTTCTTCATTATCCTATTAAACTTCCCAAAAATCATGTTGCTCATAAAAAATATCGAACTCCCTTTTCTTCGGAAATAAATTGAACTCCCTCTTCTAAAAAATCGAGCACCCTTTGCTTAAAAAAATCGAACTTCCTCTTCCAACTTCGTACGCATCGCGATTGCTTTCGATTTATGACTGCTCGATCGCTTTTGACAGTCTGCAACTATGTCTTTGATCAATCTCGCTACTTCTTATAATTATGTATTAGGGTTTTTCTATTTTAATGAAATTCAAAAATCGAATTTACGGTATAATTTTGAAGTAGATTTGGAAATAGATTTAATTTGTAAGTATAATTTCATGGTTAAGACTACTACTTTCTTTACTTAAACATTATATTTTTATTCAAACATTTATTTTGCGAGTATTGGTGGCACTGTGAATGCTCTGCAACAGGAAATAATGCAAGCATGAAGGGTAGAATTTCCTTGTTTACATGGTAGGAAGTAATGCAAGCATGATGGGTAGCGTTTCCTGCCTTTATGTTGGTATTCGCATAACAATGGTTCATGTCAATTTCGAACGTTAATTATGTAAGAGATGTTCATTCAATATTTTTGTAATGTTTAATTAGATATGTACGTGCTGTTTACTTGTTTTAAAATTTTTATGTTGTGTAAACTTCATGGATATGGTTCTTTAGTATTGTTTATCATATTTTATTATTGTATGAATTGATTTGAAACATTGAAATATACGCGGATATGCTCCTTAGATGAGCTTTAAGGTTCGATATGTAAATTCAATATTGGCATTCGAGATGCACTCGTCTCGTCCGAGATCTCCCCCGATACGATATCGAGTCACTAAAATCGTCGAGATGAAACGTGACTGATATCTGAGATTTAAAACATTGGACGCAAGCGGTAGCATGCTCTGTTAGGCAATATTGTAAGATACAGAGTTTATAGACTGTCATTTGTATTGTTAACTTCTTTTATATTAGTTTTGGCTTAAACGAATAATTCATATTGGGTTTTTTAATAATTATGTATGATTTATATACCTGATGCACCGATGCTTTTAATTTTTTAATTTTGCATTTTTTTTACAATGGGCAAAAACAGTTGTGAAAAAACATCTACTACAACGGTAAAAAAGAATTGTAAATAAATTTACTACAACGACCAAAAACAATTGTAAAAGACCTTATTGCAACAGCTGTGGATCATTATAAAAATATTTATTACAATAGGCTTTTACAACGGTTTTAAACAGTTTTAATATCTATTACATCGCATAATACGACGAATGTTGACCCGTTGTTGAACACTTATTACACCGAGTATTATTCTTTGAAAAAATGCTATTTTGGTATTGTGTTTGAATTTTGATTCAAACAACTTGAATTAAATCAAAATTTAATTGTGAGTAGAATAGAAGTAATTATGTTTGGTAAAAAAAATAACAGTTGTCAATCCTGATTAGCTTTTAACTTTTATGCCCATTCTACTTACTATTCCAAGTATCCAAATAAATAAAACAGTGTGTATGGGAAGTTCATAACATAATTATCAAAATAGTTTACTGATAACTATTCTGAAACTTTTAAATTCGAACTCTTAAATTTTCAGGTGTGAGGAAATGTCTGCCTATCCACGAACTTATGATTTGATATATACCACTTCTTTCTTTACTCTCTACAAAGAAAGGTTCTACTTAGTTTCTAAAATGTTGTTGTATCTCACTTTTTTTATGTTTCATTATACATGAAACAAATTTGTAATTAAGTGCAGGCTAAGAAGTCAACTTAGCTCAATTTAAAAGTCTAAAGGAGGGAAGCCGATCTCTGCAAATGACCTTGTTATAAAGGTAATCCTTTCTTATTTTAGTTTTAAATTTTAAATTTTAAATTTCTGCACTTTCCCTTACTTTTACATCTTTATTGCTAATAGCATCAGGCAGTTTATGATTTCACTATAACTATATCTGGTTTTCAATGTTTTAAATGTTTGCATTTACTACAAGGGTATCGTCATTTCCATTATTATATTTAGCTAACCTAATAAATTGAAGTACACCATTGTAAAAATGTTCCTTCATTGAACCTTTTATATCTTGTCTGAGTTTATACATCCAAGTACGCTCGAGAAAATAATCAAACATTTTTTCTAATTTAAAAACACATGTTAAAAATATTGATGGCAGTTCACTTATTCCTAAAACAAGTTAAAGCCTTTTGTGAACAATGGCTTAAAACTCAACAGCACTTCACTTATTTCTCTTGTACGCATAACTTTGCATCAAAGGGATGTGTTGTTCTACTTTTTGTAACAAATTAAAGCATTTTGGGATTAAAAGCATTAAATTGGACAGCTCTTCACTTCTTTCCCTTGTATGCACAACTTTGCATCCAAGGGATGCGTTGTATTATTTTCTAGAATAAATTAAAGCCTTTTGGGACTATAGGCTTTAATTTTTTGTTGTTGTATTTGATAAAATAATACTTGACGATTATTTTCAAATAAATATTATATTCGTTTCTTAATTTTTGTAAATCGAAAATAGTAGAGTATCAGTTTCAAAAGAAATTTATTATTCAAAATTACTTCCAAAACTACACAAATTACTATTTAATAACGACAAATTAATTTTTAAATCATATTTTATACTTCATTTAACTATTTAAATATTTTACAAAATTTTAAAACATATTTCATAATTCATTTAATAACTATTTTGTGAAATAAAATGTAACGACCCAGGATTTTTATTAATTAAAATTTGAATATTTAATTAATTTTAAATATTAATAAGTGAATTCATAAGTCGAATAAATTTTAATTCGAATAATTGGATTTAATTGAATAATTAAATCGATAATTTAATATGTTAAATTATGGAAATAATTGAAAATTGAGTTAAATATGATTGAAAATGATTTGTAAAATTTTATTTTATCATATTGAAGTTAGAACGATATTTTAGAACTTTTAAAATCGAATTAAGAGTTAATTTGTGAAAATTGAATATTTTAATATTTAAATCGACTAGTGAAAATAGTCAATTTTTGAACAGTCTCAGAATTGGACGAGACCAGTTTCATTGAATCCGTAATAGTTAGTTATTACCGGATTTCAATTTTCGTAGCAATCGGAGTTATCGTTTGATCGTAGCAGCTCGAAACACATCGAATTGTTTTTAATATTAATTTAGCGATTTAAAATAGCCATTTTTCAAAAACTCTCGGATTCGACGAAACCAGTTTCATCGGATCCGTAATGTGATATTATTGTAAGCTTTCAAATTTCGTGTCAATTGGATTTACCGTTTGTCCGGTGCAAGCTAAAACGCCTAGAAAATCGTTTAAATCGGTTTAATTCAAATTGAACGTTTATTGCCATAACTCGCACAGATGTCCGAATTAGCTTTCGAAACCTGTTCCATTGTGTCCGGAACGCGGGGTAAACCCTAGAAACGCTGGTTACGGCGCGTAAATCGGAGTTCGGAAAACCCGGATGAATAGTGTCGTTCGATTCTCTATAAATAGCCTCCATTTACAAATAAAAAAAAATAAAAATATAATAACCTAACCCTAATTTTAGCCAGCCGCCACCCTTAACCATCAATGGCCAAAATTGTCTCCCTTTCTCCCCTCAATCTCTCCCAATCCACTCAATGATTTCAAAAACTCTCAACTAACAAAATGAAGAGCGAAGTGAGTTCTATCAATCCATACGGATATGATCGCGAATGGAGCAGTGTGGTGGTCGTTGGGGAGCCATGAAGGCAGGCCGTTTGGCCTCGAACTGCGTGCAGAAGGCTCGACCGAGCTCTGAGATGTTTGGGCCGAAGATAGCTCTTGCAATGGGCTTCAATATGGAGGTGGTTTGATGAAGTTTCGTCGAGCGAGGAGATTGCAAAGTGGAACCCTAGTTTTGTGTTCATGGGTTGTACGTGCATGAGTTGCAGGGATTATATACGTGCGTTGGGGAAGACGCAGTGAACGGCCCAGATGCGTTGACTTCAAAATGCACGGTGATGATAATAGTTAGGTTTTAAAATATAAATAGTTGTGTTGTAAATTAAAATATAAAATCGTGTAAAACTTTAAAAAATCATATCGTTTTCATGCGAGGTCGAAAACGCGCGAAACAGGAAGCGTTGGAATCGTATGGACGAGCACTACGCTATAGAATTGGATTGGAGTCGTTTGGAGTTAGTGAGAATTTCGGGTAAAATTAAACGTTATTCGAAATAAATCGCTAAAACGAAATTGAAATCAAGGTGAGAACTTCTCACTCAATCGAATCAGTTTCGATTTTTATTTTAAATAGTTAGATTTAAAATATTTGAATGCATATTTGAATGATGATTGTTATCTATTGATTGTTAAAATAGACATTATGCACCGTTAGTAAGCGGATGTTATTTATTAAAAACATATACCGCGAATATTTCATAAACGGTGAAATTTGTATTATATATGATAGCAATATATATATATATATATATTGGCATATGTATATATTGGAGTTGTTGATTTCCCGCATTTGTATAGCGGATGAGACCCTATTGCGCCATCTATTAAGCGGATAATATTTTAAATCCCATATACCGCGATAATTCCGTACTAGAGCGGAATTGGTATTGTGCTAATGTTTTTGGATGCAGGAAAACAGGTTGGAGGGATCCAACTGGATTCCTCAACAGTTTTTATTTGATTTCAGATATTTTGATATTTGATGGACTATCATATCGATATATGATGTCGTTGTTGTCGTGATTGACTATTTGGTGTGTAGCATCATTGGACCAAGTTTTGGAACTTTAAAATGATTTTAAAGTGATTTTTGAAAGTATACGTTTATAAAATATTTTTGAAACTGATCCATTTTAAATAAATAAACGTTATAATTTTTAAAGTTATAAAAATTATGATTTTGAGAAATACGGTTAAAGATTGATTTTTGAGAAATATGGGTTAATGTTTTTATAAGATAATTAAATTGGATTTTTGAATTTATTATAAAAAGTTTAAAAATAGGATTTATAAAATTTGATTATTTTATAAATTAAGAGAATGGTGAAATTATAAAGGAGATTAAAGATGTTTTAAAATAATAGTATAAATTGATTTTATAAAGGATTTATAAATTGATATTTATAAATCAAAACATTTGAATTATAAAACGAGTTTTTATAAGTGTTTGAATGAAGTGAAAATGGATTGCAGGAGTGAATGGAATTTATAAAATTATAAATGGTGAAGTTATAAATGAAATTTATAAATAGTAAGATTTATAAATTCTGTGAGGTTATTAAAGAATATATTTGGATAAATAATTGAATCTTATAAGTTATAAGATTTATAATTATGAAGTTTAAAAGAACGATTTTGTAAAATAATCGTTTTATAAGCATTTAACTTATAATGTGAACTTTTGGTTTATAATTGAGTTATAAATCGAATAGGTTAATAAAAGAGATGTATAAAAAGGAAGTAGTTATAAAACAAATAGAAATAGAATTTATAAACGTTGTTTTATAAAATTCGCAAACGACTTATTTTGATAAGTTAATTTTTATAACTTATTTATGAAGTCATATTCATGTTTTAGACAGTGAATAATCCTTTAAAATGAAATGTATAGAAAGGATGAAATTGGTTAACGAAGTATATTCACGTTTTTGAATAGTGAATAATATGTTAAAGAAAATGTTTAGATTTGATGTTTTAAATAGAATTAAAACGATCTAACGATGTTTTAAAATGTAACAACCGTGGTATTTTCAACCATTCGCATCCATTATAAGTGTATAGGTAGACACTCATGCCGGAATTAAATTGCTCAAAATACCGCGTTGTAAATAAAAATTTGACAAATCTCAGAATATACGGTAAATAAAAATCATAGAATCACAGACACAGAGTAATAATAGTGCAGCGAAAGCAAAAGAAATAGTAGTTCATGAAGCTACTATATAAAAATATCAGAGTTACATAAAATACAACAGAGGAAATAAGGTACAAAAGAAGTCTCACTTCGTAGAAGTCAACTAATACAAGCGCTGAAAGGAACAACAGGTTTCAAAAGATAAACATGACAAGTAGATAATCTCCAGCGATTCCAATCTCCAGAAAGTGGAAATCCAAATCTGTGAATAACTCAGGCTGACCCGAGCGTAAATAAAAATACAAACACTCGAGTCAGGACATACATACTTATACAATGTAAACCAACTCAAGTGAACTGTAGTAAATGTACAAGTAACTTAGAAGATGCTTGGGACCGCCCATCCTCTAAGGATCCGTTAAACTATTTACTATGTAGTATATTGCGCTATATACAGTAGTGTCTAATCGGTAAAGTATAACCATATAGAAAATAGCGTTAAGGGGATGGTGAACCTTAACGCGGTCGGATCTTTAAAACCAAAATCGTAGTGGGCTCGATATAAGGATATGACACGGCACGCGAGGCAATGCCAGGGTGGATACACCGTTTGCACTCCCGGACCGGTGGTGACGGCAAGCCAGCAGCTTCCGCCCACCTCGAACAATACCCTCGAATCAAAGTGGCGCCACCGAATCGAATCACAAAAATAATAGAATGGTTTCCGATGGAGCATGCTCGATGAAAGGGTGCGACCCTTTGTGTAGCCCGGTATAGCTCCTGTTTTAGTCATATATGCCAACTCACGGGAGTTGGGTCCACGTAATATACCTCGAGAACGTCGCCACCATCCTACTTCATTCTGGAATCTCCACCGCGTACACAGTTGTTAAAGTGGTTTTCGGTATTGGCCGGCTATAAGACAATATCCGATCCCGGTCTCTTTAACAACCAATCGTTATTATAACCCATGGATATTTATTTCAAAATAATTTATACTTTCAAAACCAAACTAACATATCCATTTCAAAATCATATAATTTCTTTCAAAACAGTATATACTTTCAAAACCAAATTATCATACTCATTTCAAAACCATATCACAATAGTATCATTTCCATTTCAAAAATAATTCAATAATATATCATTTAAATAAAACCCAAATTTCCAAATCATTGAATATTTCTTTCAATTTATTAAACTTGAAATATTCCTTTAAATTATCATAGCATTTTGGAAATGTTACCTTAAGGAATCATAGCATTTTTTTTTTGAATGTGATACTTTCCACTTTAACATTTTATATAATCAAGGTATTTATAAGCTTACAACTTTAACATGGTCAATTTATCATAGCCTTATAGTTAAATAAACTTTCTTACTGTAATATCCAATTTAAAACCAAAATTCTTATGTTAAGTTAAAAGTACCTTATAACTTACATTATTATTACAATAAAGAAACTTTACTATTTTAATCATTTAAAGTACGCCATTTACATAAATTAAAACTTGTTTATCAAATGTACGTTATCAACTTACATTTTATTATTACAGTAAGTAACATTTATCAATTTAATCAATTTAAAATACACCATTACATTGATTAAAATCTACATGTCAAATGTACGTTTTAACTTACATTTATTATAATAAAGAGCATTTATCATTTTTCAATATTACACTAATTAAAACTTATATTATCAAATGTACGTTTTAAATTTACATTCCTATTACAGTAATGAGCATTTATTAATTTAATCAATACCATACTACTTAAAACTTTACATGTTTCTTTCCTTAATTAAAACTTGCACTATTTCTTTCATTAATTAGGAATTTACATGTTTCTTTCATTAATTAAAACTCATACGTTTCTTTCATTAATTAAAACTTACCCTTTTCTTTCATTAATTAAAACTTATACGTTTCTTTCATTAATTAAAACTTACCCTTTTCTTTCATTAATTAAAACTTATACGTTTCTTTCATTAATTAAAACTTACCCTTTTCTTTCATTAATTAAAACTTGCACTATTTCTTGCATTAATTAAAAACTTACCAATTTCTTTCATTAATTAAAACTTACACCTTTCACATGTGTGTTTAACTTACATTTTTCCATTTCAAAGTCATAGTTATTACCTTACAAAACATAACATTTTACAAAAGAATATTTTATCATAGTCAAACAATCAAATTCTTTACAAATTTTATTCCTTTAGACATCAATTCCACCATGATTCCAAAACTTATTACAAGATGTCACATATAAGTGTATTTCATTTTATTTATTCAAAAATACATTGTTTATTTTACAAAATATGTCCATCGTGGGAAACAACCTTTATTACAATTACTAGGCTAGACTTAAGATTCCAAATTTAATCAAACTTAATTATTAAGTTATTTATCATAAATAAGACTCTTTAAATTCCATTCAAAACCAATTAACTTATAAAAAATTTAACTTATATAAAAACAATATTTCTTTACACTTTAAAGCATTAAATCAAATTAAGTTAAAATTTTCATATATTTATAATTCAAAATACTTAATAATTTTTTTGAAATATTTAAAGTACTTACTAAATTTTTAGGAAAATATCATTTAAAAATATAACCATGGGCCTGTATGATATTTTCTAACCTAGGTCAAATGATACGGATAATATGTCATTTCAATCCGTGATTTAAGAAGAAAAATCCGGGTTCTATCATTTCAAACCCGCAATCCCAAGTAAAATAAATACAATAAAATCACTCGAGCCTATCATTTCAGCCCATAGTGATAGGGAACTTGCAGTGTGATAAACAGGAAATAAATAACAGTATAACAAATAAAATCATAACAGATGATGTAACAGGGATATAGCAATATTTAACATCATATAGATTTATCACAGGCATATATGAACATAATAACATAACATATTAATTTATACAATTCAAATGTCATCGTTTCACAAATTAAAAGTACGTATGTCTAAAGAGATAAAACTCACCTTTTTAAAGCTAGAAATCAAATTCAACACACAAATCTAAACTCTGCAAAGCACGACAAGGCACGACAAAGCACGACTATACTTGAGTGATGGAGAGTCAAGATCCAATCTTGTACATAAACAAATACACAAATTATAAGGATATAATTCAACACAAGATTGTAAATCAAAAAAATAAATAAAATGAAAAGAATATGGATCAAATGGCATAACCTTGACCTTAAACATCATGGGTCTTGGCCATGATAGTTTTGGTGGCATGCGAGACCGGTTATGGAGGTGGTGGAGAGAGGATGAGGTCGGAATTATGGTGAAGAGGTGAACAAGGTGGTGGCTGAACTAGCATGAAGAAAACAAAAGGAAAACAAAATGAAAAAGAGGAGAAAGAGAAGGAAGAAGAAGAGGAGGCCATTACTTAAACAAAATAGAAAACAAAAGAAAGAAAAAAAAAGGGAAGAGAGAAGGAGGAGAAGCCATGGAATTTTTTTTCTCAAAATAGAAATGAACGTGAGAATGAGATGTAGGAAAGCTTTGTACGTGAATTGCAAATATGATATGGCGGCTAGGGTTATGAAGATAAATGGCCAAAAGAATGGCAAGAATTAAAAAGGCTAGTAAATGAGGGGATTTATTCCCTATTTAATCAAATAGCTTAATGGATTTAATTAAATTTCCTTTTTTTTTTAGCCGTGAATAAGAATGAAGAGATATGGAAATGAGATGTTTCTCATGGCTAATAGATGGAGTTATGCACGGCTAGAGATGTGGGAAGTAATTTGCTAAGGTTTGAAATAAAGAGGGTAGGAAAAAAAAAGGCAAGAAATTAAAAAGGCACAAATTAAGGAGGAAGAATCTTGTGAAATTTTTCCTTTGTTTGCATGCAATGAAAATGCAATAAGTGTACAAAACAGGTAACCTATATCTCTTGAAATTCCTAAGCTATTATTCAAAGAAAAAATCAATCAAAGAACAAATGAATATATTCAAAGTTTATACAAATAAAATAGAAAATAAAAATTAGAGAAACAAACATAGGGAAATAAAATATAGAAAGTCATTGTGTGCAAACACTGTATTTTTATCTAAATTAAAAGTATAAGTTTAAATTCAAAAAAAAATCCATATTAACATTGGTTTAGATACTAATACATTAATAACTTCCAATTCATTCAAATTTCAGTTTACATAGTAATTAATTTCATTCTCTTACCATAAATCTATTTGTTATGAAATTGAATTCACATTTAATTAAATTTCCAATAATTGCCTTGCTTCAATTCTTTTCTTCTAATAAATATATTATCACTCTATAAACCTAGCTATTATTTTTTTATCATTCATTACATAAATATATATTCAAATTTTCATCTTTCTATTATAATAACTGTTATTTTCAATTATATTGAGTTTGCTAAATATATACGTTTATTATAATTAAAACCTCAATCCATTTATCCAACTTGGTTTCATTCCTTTATTTCATCTTATGGATAAAATATACATTTCATAAAATATACATTCCCATTTATGTCATTACATTCACACTTTACAATTACTGTCCTATCTCATATAAATGAAAATTTACTTACATTTAAGTGTAATTGATTTTATACTTTAAATTTAGCAGCCTAAATAAATGTAACTTGCAATAAATGTTATCCTTATCTTTATATTACACTCAAGTTTATCATGTCCACTAATTATCATAATTGCTTACATAATGTTTAATTCATTCAATTACCATAAATTATACACTAATTCATTTACCCACACAACTTACATTTATTTACTTATATCCATTTTACACCTAAATGTAACATCTACAACTAGATTAATAGACCCATTAAATAGTAACTTACAACCGTTACTATAACTTTTAATCACACCTTTGAATTCACTGTTCACAAACATACGTTACCATTCTTATATACCAAATCTTTATTCAATGGTCATTTTTCATACTAAATCATTTATAAATTTTAATGTTTGCATTTTTTTTCTTACATAAATTTATAGCCATGTATAACAATTTACATTACTTCAATAAACTGTAATTTCATTTCAATTTTTATTAATTAGTTTTTTTTTTAAGTACAAACTTACATCTCATTTTGGCATTCATTTCATTATTAAATTACAAATTTTTTTTTTTCCAAAATATTTATCAAAATCTTATTAAATTGACAGCTTTAATTATTGAAAATTTACGGGTCGTTACACTCTCCTCCACTCAAAACTTTTCGTCCCCGAAAAGGAAGAGGTGGGAGAATAGAACAACCTAACAGAAAAAGATTAGACAGCAAAGAAGATAATAAAATTTAAATCCATGGAAACTTCAACTTAAATTAATAATTGATTTCATTCATTTGGTTTCACTTAAGTTAAATAAATCTTAACTATTTCAAATTTTATTTTCTTAAATTAACAATTTTCCAAAGTCATGAATTTGAAAATCATTTATTATACTCATAATTTATTCAATAAATTTAATTCTTCTTTATTCCATAATTATTATTAAATTTATTCCACTTAATATATCTAATCATATATATTAAGTTTATTGACACTTATTATATCTGCTCCAATTTATTTATAAATTCCTTTATCACCATTATATTGTAAATTATTCAATTAACTTTTATTCTGTTTACCCCTATTAATCTTTTATAACTAAAATTTAAGTGTATAACATTTATTATAACTACTTAAATTTTATTTATAAAAATCCTTTTATATTGTATTTTATCCAATTACATATTCACTTCTGAATAATTTTAGGTACGTTATATTACAATGTAATTGAGTATTATACAAACAAACCTTCTAATTCAATTATTCAAGCTTAAGTATTTATTCAAAATTTTGATCATTTAAAATTTTAAATCATCCTTTAAGATAAAATTCAAGAATTCATTTTCCGATTAACTTCAAACAAATTTTTTTTTAGAGGTAAATAACTAAATATATACATACACAATATATATATATATATATAAAATAAAATTTACATCATATATTAATATATAGTATAAGTCAAGTCATATTTTAGAAATCCAAATCAATTTAATTCTCCAAAGCAAGACTGTAGCAAAACTACAGAATGGTCTCTTCACTTCGAAATCGAAAATGAATGTTGATGATGCTGCAGTCATCACCGAAACTATTCTCCAGCGACAAAGAGAAGAGCACTGATTTAAAAACTTTAAAATTCTTTGAAAACAAATTCTATTCAAAATACTTTAAATAATATAACCCTTTTAAAAATTTTAAACCAAAGTTCGAGATCATCGGAAAATAAATTCTCAGATTTCTTTTCTAAATTCATTTAAGTTCCCAAATCAATTTATAAACAATTATTTATAAATTCATTTATAGAACAATAAATGATAAATCAAGTATTATCATTTCAAATTATCAATTTGAATCATTTTATTAAGTTCCATAGATATATATATATATCAAAATTTTATTTCATTAACCAAATTTTAAAATAATATTGTGTCAGTTTGTTCTATCAAAGTGTTTTAGAAATCCTATCGATAGCGTTGATCAGACGAATCGATCGGAAACCCAAATCAACATCAACAACTCAAACAACACAATATATAAAAAAAATATAGATTGACAAATACAATTCAAAATGTTTGAAAATATGTTGGAAACAAAAGACAAGATGATTAAATATAGAGTAGGGAGGTGGATTAGCTAATATAAATCACGGGCAACCTTAATCGGGTCAACCGTGACTTAAAGTATAAGGTCGAAGTGGATTTTCTGGGGTAAATCTACATTCAACCTCATAAGATAGAGTTTTGGATAATAGGAAATACTAGCATCTAAACTGAGGATATAAAATCTTTGGTGAATCGATGCTGTTGTAAAGGAGTTTCACCCCTTTTACAAGAAAATTTTTGAGATTGGCGAGACCGCCAATTCACTATAAAGATCATTCGAAGTGGAGTTATGGGATACTCCAGAATCAAATGAAGATGAATAGCGGGGAATAAGAATGGATTTTGGAACCATAGGGAACGTTCCAAAATTCAAAGGAATCGAGTCAAAAGAATGAGATTCAACTCGAATGAAAGTGATTCTGTAAATACATCTACTCCATATGTTGAGTTTTGCCTAGAGCTACCAAAGCTCTGATACCAACTGTAACAACCGTGGTATTTTCAACCATTCGCATCCATTATAAGTGTATAGGTAGACACTCATGCCGGAATTAAATTGCTCAAAATACCGCGTTGTAAATAAAAATTTGACAAATCTCAGAATATACGGTAAATAAAAATCATAGAATCACAGACACAGAGTAATAATAGTGCAGCGAAAGCAAAAGAAATAGTAGTTCATGAAGCTACTATATAAAAATATCAGAGTTACATAAAATACAACAGAGGAAATAAGGTACAAAAGAAGTCTCACTTCGTAGAAGTCAACTAATACAAGCGCTGAAAGGAACAACAGGTTTCAAAAGATAAACATGACAAGTAGATAATCTCCAGCGATTCCAATCTCCAGAAAGTGGAAATCCAAATCTGTGAATAACTCAGGCTGACCCGAGCGTAAATAAAAATACAAACACTCGAGTCAGGACATACATACTTATACAATGTAAACCAACTCAAGTGAACTGTAGTAAATGTACAAGTAACTTAGAAGATGCTTGGGACCGCCCATCCTCTAAGGATCCGTTAAACTATTTACTATGTAGTATATTGCGCTATATACAGTAGTGTCTAATCGGTAAAGTATAACCATATAGAAAATAGCGTTAAGGGGATGGTGAACCTTAACGCGGTCGGATCTTTAAAACCAAAATCGTAGTGGGCTCGATATAAGGATATGACACGGCACGCGAGGCAATGCCAGGGTGGATACACCGTTTGCACTCCCGGACCGGTGGTGACGGCAAGCCAGCAGCTTCCGCCCACCTCGAACAATACCCTCGAATCAAAGTGGCGCCACCGAATCGAATCACAAAAATAATAGAATGGTTTCCGATGGAGCATGCTCGATGAAAGGGTGCGACCCTTTGTGTAGCCCGGTATAGCTCCTGTTTTAGTCATATATGCCAACTCACGGGAGTTGGGTCCACGTAATATACCTCGAGAACGTCGCCACCATCCTACTTCATTCTGGAATCTCCACCGCGTACACAGTTGTTAAAGTGGTTTTCGGTATTGGCCGGCTATAAGACAATATCCGATCCCGGTCTCTTTAACAACCAATCGTTATTATAACCCATGGATATTTATTTCAAAATAATTTATACTTTCAAAACCAAACTAACATATCCATTTCAAAATCATATAATTTCTTTCAAAACAGTATATACTTTCAAAACCAAATTATCATACTCATTTCAAAACCATATCACAATAGTATCATTTCCATTTCAAAAATAATTCAATAATATATCATTTAAATAAAACCCAAATTTCCAAATCATTGAATATTTCTTTCAATTTATTAAACTTGAAATATTCCTTTAAATTATCATAGCATTTTGGAAATGTTACCTTAAGGAATCATAGCATTTTTTTTTTGAATGTGATACTTTCCACTTTAACATTTTATATAATCAAGGTATTTATAAGCTTACAACTTTAACATGGTCAATTTATCATAGCCTTATAGTTAAATAAACTTTCTTACTGTAATATCCAATTTAAAACCAAAATTCTTATGTTAAGTTAAAAGTACCTTATAACTTACATTATTATTACAATAAAGAAACTTTACTATTTTAATCATTTAAAGTACGCCATTTACATAAATTAAAACTTGTTTATCAAATGTACGTTATCAACTTACATTTTATTATTACAGTAAGTAACATTTATCAATTTAATCAATTTAAAATACACCATTACATTGATTAAAATCTACATGTCAAATGTACGTTTTAACTTACATTTATTATAATAAAGAGCATTTATCATTTTTCAATATTACACTAATTAAAACTTATATTATCAAATGTACGTTTTAAATTTACATTCCTATTACAGTAATGAGCATTTATTAATTTAATCAATACCATACTACTTAAAACTTTACATGTTTCTTTCCTTAATTAAAACTTGCACTATTTCTTTCATTAATTAGGAATTTACATGTTTCTTTCATTAATTAAAACTCATACGTTTCTTTCATTAATTAAAACTTACCCTTTTCTTTCATTAATTAAAACTTATACGTTTCTTTCATTAATTAAAACTTACCCTTTTCTTTCATTAATTAAAACTTATACGTTTCTTTCATTAATTAAAACTTACCCTTTTCTTTCATTAATTAAAACTTGCACTATTTCTTGCATTAATTAAAAACTTACCAATTTCTTTCATTAATTAAAACTTACACCTTTCACATGTGTGTTTAACTTACATTTTTCCATTTCAAAGTCATAGTTATTACCTTACAAAACATAACATTTTACAAAAGAATATTTTATCATAGTCAAACAATCAAATTCTTTACAAATTTTATTCCTTTAGACATCAATTCCACCATGATTCCAAAACTTATTACAAGATGTCACATATAAGTGTATTTCATTTTATTTATTCAAAAATACATTGTTTATTTTACAAAATATGTCCATCGTGGGAAACAACCTTTATTACAATTACTAGGCTAGACTTAAGATTCCAAATTTAATCAAACTTAATTATTAAGTTATTTATCATAAATAAGACTCTTTAAATTCCATTCAAAACCAATTAACTTATAAAAAATTTAACTTATATAAAAACAATATTTCTTTACACTTTAAAGCATTAAATCAAATTAAGTTAAAATTTTCATATATTTATAATTCAAAATACTTAATAATTTTTTTGAAATATTTAAAGTACTTACTAAATTTTTAGGAAAATATCATTTAAAAATATAACCATGGGCCTGTATGATATTTTCTAACCTAGGTCAAATGATACGGATAATATGTCATTTCAATCCGTGATTTAAGAAGAAAAATCCGGGTTCTATCATTTCAAACCCGCAATCCCAAGTAAAATAAATACAATAAAATCACTCGAGCCTATCATTTCAGCCCATAGTGATAGGGAACTTGCAGTGTGATAAACAGGAAATAAATAACAGTATAACAAATAAAATCATAACAGATGATGTAACAGGGATATAGCAATATTTAACATCATATAGATTTATCACAGGCATATATGAACATAATAACATAACATATTAATTTATACAATTCAAATGTCATCGTTTCACAAATTAAAAGTACGTATGTCTAAAGAGATAAAACTCACCTTTTTAAAGCTAGAAATCAAATTCAACACACAAATCTAAACTCTGCAAAGCACGACAAGGCACGACAAAGCACGACTATACTTGAGTGATGGAGAGTCAAGATCCAATCTTGTACATAAACAAATACACAAATTATAAGGATATAATTCAACACAAGATTGTAAATCAAAAAAATAAATAAAATGAAAAGAATATGGATCAAATGGCATAACCTTGACCTTAAACATCATGGGTCTTGGCCATGATAGTTTTGGTGGCATGCGAGACCGGTTATGGAGGTGGTGGAGAGAGGATGAGGTCGGAATTATGGTGAAGAGGTGAACAAGGTGGTGGCTGAACTAGCATGAAGAAAACAAAAGGAAAACAAAATGAAAAAGAGGAGAAAGAGAAGGAAGAAGAAGAGGAGGCCATTACTTAAACAAAATAGAAAACAAAAGAAAGAAAAAAAAAAGGGAAGAGAGAAGGAGGAGAAGCCATGGAATTTTTTTTCTCAAAATAGAAATGAACGTGAGAATGAGATGTAGGAAAGCTTTGTACGTGAATTGCAAATATGATATGGCGGCTAGGGTTATGAAGATAAATGGCCAAAAGAATGGCAAGAATTAAAAAGGCTAGTAAATGAGGGGATTTATTCCCTATTTAATCAAATAGCTTAATGGATTTAATTAAATTTCCTTTTTTTTTTTAGCCGTGAATAAGAATGAAGAGATATGGAAATGAGATGTTTCTCATGGCTAATAGATGGAGTTATGCACGGCTAGAGATGTGGGAAGTAATTTGCTAAGGTTTGAAATAAAGAGGGTAGGAAAAAAAAAAGGCAAGAAATTAAAAAGGCACAAATTAAGGAGGAAGAATCTTGTGAAATTTTTCCTTTGTTTGCATGCAATGAAAATGCAATAAGTGTACAAAACAGGTAACCTATATCTCTTGAAATTCCTAAGCTATTATTCAAAGAAAAAATCAATCAAAGAACAAATGAATATATTCAAAGTTTATACAAATAAAATAGAAAATAAAAATTAGAGAAACAAACATAGGGAAATAAAATATAGAAAGTCATTGTGTGCAAACACTGTATTTTTATCTAAATTAAAAGTATAAGTTTAAATTCAAAAAAAAATCCATATTAACATTGGTTTAGATACTAATACATTAATAACTTCCAATTCATTCAAATTTCAGTTTACATAGTAATTAATTTCATTCTCTTACCATAAATCTATTTGTTATGAAATTGAATTCACATTTAATTAAATTTCCAATAATTGCCTTGCTTCAATTCTTTTCTTCTAATAAATATATTATCACTCTATAAACCTAGCTATTATTTTTTTATCATTCATTACATAAATATATATTCAAATTTTCATCTTTCTATTATAATAACTGTTATTTTCAATTATATTGAGTTTGCTAAATATATACGTTTATTATAATTAAAACCTCAATCCATTTATCCAACTTGGTTTCATTCCTTTATTTCATCTTATGGATAAAATATACATTTCATAAAATATACATTCCCATTTATGTCATTACATTCACACTTTACAATTACTGTCCTATCTCATATAAATGAAAATTTACTTACATTTAAGTGTAATTGATTTTATACTTTAAATTTAGCAGCCTAAATAAATGTAACTTGCAATAAATGTTATCCTTATCTTTATATTACACTCAAGTTTATCATGTCCACTAATTATCATAATTGCTTACATAATGTTTAATTCATTCAATTACCATAAATTATACACTAATTCATTTACCCACACAACTTACATTTATTTACTTATATCCATTTTACACCTAAATGTAACATCTACAACTAGATTAATAGACCCATTAAATAGTAACTTACAACCGTTACTATAACTTTTAATCACACCTTTGAATTCACTGTTCACAAACATACGTTACCATTCTTATATACCAAATCTTTATTCAATGGTCATTTTTCATACTAAATCATTTATAAATTTTAATGTTTGCATTTTTTTTCTTACATAAATTTATAGCCATGTATAACAATTTACATTACTTCAATAAACTGTAATTTCATTTCAATTTTTATTAATTAGTTTTTTTTTTTAAGTACAAACTTACATCTCATTTTGGCATTCATTTCATTATTAAATTACAAATTTTTTTTTTTCCAAAATATTTATCAAAATCTTATTAAATTGACAGCTTTAATTATTGAAAATTTACGGGTCGTTACATAAAATGTGTTGAGATTCGAAACCATAGATTTCAACATTTATTGTTGAAATAGATGTTTTCGAGAAATAGAAGGAAATGGTGGACTATAATACTATTGTTATAGTAAATGATTTCCGAAAGGAAATGTTTTGTATAGTATTGGGATTTATATATCTATTTTAATTTCGAATCCCTATACTAGTGATTTTGGGTTGTCGTAACGATGTTTTACGTAGCATTCGTTTTGGCCCAAATAAATATGTTTAAGAGAATGATTTCCTTAAAGAATGAAATATATACTTAATCTCGATTTAAGTATATTGAATATTTTCCAAGTGTTGAAAATAAATAGGTTCGTGAATTACTTATTAAATAAGTATGGAAATGTTTTCCAATATAAAGTGAATATTTTGAGAATTTATCCTTTTGAAGATAAATTGAAAAGGAATATTGAAACCTATTGAAAATCGTATATCAGTAGATATTGTGAAATATAAATTCACTATGGAATTTATAAAAGAAAGGGGAACTTGTTTAAAAATAAATATTGATTTATTTTTGAAGTATTGAAAATAATATATCTAGTAAAGATATTTTTGGAAAATAAATAATTTGGAAAATTATTTGGAATCTGGTAATGTTATGCATATCCATTGATAGTTCAATAACCGACTATCAATATTTCCCTTTGAATGGGTATTTGATGTGATTTGTTTGAATTTGAATGCCACACTTATTTTTGAATAAGCGCTCACTATTCGGGTTAACCGGGAAAGGACCATGGGGTCGTATAACCCATTCTGAATATGTGATACGTCGTTATGAATTGCATTTGAAGATCGATGTTGAAGACCAGATCTTTTTGAAAGCGAAAAGACAACTCGTCGATTGTCTTTGCACCGAGTAGCTACGGTATAGAGACTCCCTATGTGATGGGAAGTCCGGACGTGATTAGAGATTATCCGGATTGCAAGGACTTCTTTGTAAGTGCCTTCGGTTCTGTTCGAGCCCGGAACAGACTTGTATGGATTGTATGTCTGACATTACAAGTTGAGATATAAAGCCGATTTCTTTCAAATATATTTCTGTTGGTGGCAGAGAATTTACTCTCTTAGCTTAACACCCTTCTCTGAGATGTACGAGCTCAGAGGTTATGTAGTTGAAGGTTATCAGCGATATATTCCCAATTTGGTAATGTGACATGCTGAGTGTTGCTGTGAAATGATCATTGTGTTGATCATTTGTGATAGGATCATTTGTTTGATCGTCTATCTTTGTGATCATTTCTATGATCATTTGTTGACCCAAAGCACGGCTTTTGTATAAATTGTGTTTTTGTGGACGTGACTTCGTCGAGCCTCACAAACCGGTGATGGTCGAAACAGGAATTGTGCGGCAAGGTTTTCAGGGATCGCTTCCCTAGGGTATGACCATTCCTTCTGGAAAAGGGTAGTATCATGGTATGGAGCCTAGATACTTGCTCATGTTGAAACACTTATTATTATGGTGTGATGTTGGTTAAAGAGCTCTCGTTTAAAGGTCCCAAAGGACCGGGGGTGGCATATCTGAGGGTTTGTAATATCCCTTGGGAAAAGGGGTTCAGTTCCTTGGCCTGACCATTTGTTGGAAAATCCATTCTTCAAATACGAGCCTTGTACGGTATTAGTTGTATTACCTGCCATCTACTTATGGTGGCGCCCCACTGTTTGGATGGTAGCTATAGTAGGCATAGTTCGAAATGTCTATGTTGGCTAAGATTTATATCTTTATTTTCGAAATGAATTTTCTCTACACTATGCACTAGTAATAATATCAAATGTTCTTTTAAATGCGTATCAAGCATCTTTGATTATCATAAGGAGAAATCTCCTCCGATTCTGCGTTTGCATTGTGTGTGTGTGTGCGGGAGGCCTTATGGTAGTCTCATTTTTAAAAGCATTGCGAATTGACTTTAAAAATATTCCTCTATTTTGATTTTAAAGAAAATAAACTGTTTTGAGGTCTCACACCAGTCTTGCTTATGCTAGGTGATATGTGATGGGGGGTTCTCGCTTCGCGGTTTGGTGGCGAACGGGAGACTCTTACCCCCACACGTCCTCTTTACGGGGTTGGTTAGGCGAAGCCGTGACATTCGAAAGGGTGGCCGTAAAAGCAAGTTTGGGATATCAGTGTAAGCCATGGTGGGGCTGGGATGGTTGAAAAGCCTACCGGTTGTGACCGCTGCCGTCGAAAATTTTCGGGACGTTACATTTGGTATCAAAGCTTATGGTTAAGCGACAACCATGGTTCTGTTGGGTATTATTCATTAGAGATAGAGTTAGTAGTGCTCTAGAATGAGTTTGAGTGTAATAATAGCTATGAGAGCGTATTTGTTAGTGAATATAAAATTGTTTTATATTGTGATGATTGGTTTGTTGAGTGGTATATGGATTCTGGTTAATACGAGTAATTAACGTTGTTGATAGGGATCTCTAAACACTTGTACAGAACAATTCGACACAATATTGTTTTAAATTGGGTAAATGGAATAATTTTACCTTGATTATATTTTATATATATAAAGGAATAATTTTTTAAGAATTTTTAAAGTGTATATAAGTAGATTGTTTAGTTGTTTGAATAATCTAAATAAAAGAATAATTGTATAAGCAAAAGAATTATAATTAAAGTGATTTACAATTGTGAAATAAACTTATATATATATATGAGAAGTGAAACTATGTGAATATATTTATGAATATGAATTGTAAATAAAAATGAATTTAAAGTTAAATAAAAATTTACTTTAGAATTTGGAATCTGAATTGATTTATAAGTGGAAATTTAAGTTAAGTAAAACCAAGTGATGTTTATTTAAATGAAATATAACTTAAGTGATGTTGAATGAAGTTGATATTGGTATCGAAGTAAAATTAATAAAGTTAAGTAATAGATATGAACTTAAGTTATTTAAATGAAATTCAACTTTTGTAATTGAATTGAATAAATGGATTGAATGTAAATCAATTGAATGTGAATTAAGTTGATATGAAATAATGAATATAAGTGTTAATTCATTAAATTCTAATGTTATTGGAAGTTGAATAGTTGAATGAAAATCAATTTAATTAAACCAATTGATAAGCAAAGGAATTTGGTTGTAATTAATATACATTGGTTGTTAGTTGATTGTATATAATTCATTAAGTTAATGGAATTGGAAGCTAAAGTAATTGGAATTCAATTGGAAGTTAAGTGAGTCTTAAATAAAATTGAATTTGATTTGGAAGTGAACCAACTTGAATATGAATTAGTGAATATAAACTAATTAAAAATGAATGTTAGTAAACATCCACTGTTAATGAATCAAATGTGATTAAATTGAAAACCAATTCATTGAATATTAATGAGAATATGAATGAATATTTATTGGTTATTGATGTTAGTTGAATGCTAGTTGGTTGATGGTTGAATTTATTGATTTTACTGCATTTGCTATGTTAACATATATAGTTATTATGTTATTATATGTTGTATATTGATACTATTGTCTACATGCATGTTCTCATGTTGTTTTTTGAGTGTTTAGTAGGTGCGGATCGCGTTTGCTTCGCATTTGGAGCTCGCTTTTGCGCTATATTAGCCGTATATGCTCGCTAATAAAATATAAGGTACATATCTCGGATTACATACCGTACTTTTATATTTTTTCCCTGCGGGATGCCTCATTACTTGATGAGATGTATATTTGTGATATATATATTGTCATTTTTTTTTTCGGATCGAGCCGCGCAAAGGAGACTATGGCGAATTTTTCCGGAAATTTAAGGCGTTAGAAAATTTTTGAGAAAATTGGAAAATTTTGAAAACTTTAATTTTGATTTGAAATTGAAAGTTAAACAATAGTAGTTGTTTTTGAAAAGATAACTAAGTATGATTTGAAAACTTAGTAAAGCATGGTGAGAAGTTTAAAATTTATTTTGGGAAAGTTAATAGATTATGTAACTTTTCTTACTTGTTAATTTCGAGGACGAAATTCTTTTAAGGGGGGAAGATTGTAACGACCCAGAATTTTTATTAATTAAAATTTGAATATTTAATTAATTTTAAATATTAATAAGTGAATTTATAAGTCGAATAAATTTTAATTCGAATAATTGGATTTAATTGAATAATTAAATCGATAATTTAACATGTTAAATTATGGAAATAATTGAAAATTGAGTTAAATATGATTGAAAATGATTTGTAAAATTTTATTTTATCATATTGAAGTTAGAACGATATTTTAGAACTTTTAAAATCGAATTAAGAGTTAATTTGTGAAAATTGAATATTTTAATATTTAAATCGACTAGTGGAAATAGTCAATTTTTGTACAGTCTCAGAATTGGACGAGACCAGTTTCATTGGATCCGTAATAGTTAGTTATTATTGGATTTCAATTTTCGTAGCAATCGGAGCTATCGTTTGATCGTAGCAGCTCGAAACACATCGAATTGTTTTTAATATTAATTTAGTGAGTTAAATAGCCATTTTTCAAAAACTCTCGGATTCGACGAAACCAGTTTCATCGGATCCGTAATGTGATATTATTATAAGGTTTCAAATTTCGTATCAATTGGATTTACCGTTTGTCCGGTGCAAGCTAAAACGCCTAGAAAATCGTTTAAATCGGTTTAATTCAAATTGAACGTTTATTGCCATAACTCGCACAGATGTCCGAATTAGCTTTCGAAACCTGTTCCATTGTGTCCGGAACGCGGGGTAAACCCTAGAAATGTTGGTTACGGTGCGTAAATCGGAGTTCGGAAAACCCGGATGAATAGTGTCGTTCGATTCTCTATAAATAGCCTCCATTCACAAATTAAAAAAATAATATAATAACCTAACCCTAATTTTAGCCAGCCGCCACCCTTAGCCATCAATGGCCAAAATTGTCTCCCTTTCTCCCCTCGATCTCTCCCAATCCACTCAATGATTTCAAAAACTCTCAACTAACAAAATGAAGAGCGAAATGAGTTCTATCAATCCATACGGATATGATCGCGAATGGAGCAGTGTGGTGGTCGTTGGGGAGCCATGAAGGCAGGCCGTTCGGCCTCGAACTGCGTGCAGAAGGCTCGACCGAGCTCTGAGACGTTTGGGCCGAAGATAGCTCTTGCAATTGGCTTCAATATGGAGGTGGTTTGATGAAGTTTCGTCGAGCGAGGAGATTGAAAAGTGGAACCCTAGTTTTGTGTTCATGGGTTGTACGTGCGTGAGTTGTAGGGAGCATATGCGTGCGTTGGGGAAGACGCAGTGAACGGCCCAGATGCGTTGACTTCAAAATGCACGGTGATGATAATAGTTAGGTTTTAAAATATAAATAGTTATGTTGTAAATTAAAATATAAAATCGTGTAAAACTTTAAAAAATCATATCTTTTTCATACGAGGTCGAAAACATGCGAAATAGGAAGCGTTGGAATCGTATGGACGAGCACTACGCTATGGAATTGGATTGGAGTCGTTTGGAGTTAGTGAGAATTTCGGGTAAAATTAATCAAAATAAATCGCTAAAACGAAATTGAAATCAAGGTGAGAACTTCTCACTCAATCGAACCAGTTTCGATTTTTATTTTAAATAGTTAGATTTAAAATATTTGAATGCATGTTTGAATGATGATTGTTATCTATTGATTGTTAAAATAGACATTATGCGCCGTTAGTAAGCGGATGTTATTTATTAAAAACATATACCGCGAATATTTCATAAACAGTGAAATTGGTATTATATACGATAGCAATATATATATATTGGCATATGTATATATTGGAGTTGTTGATTTCCCGCATTTGTATAGCGGATGAGACCCTATTGCGCCGTCTATTAATCAGATAATATTTTAAATCCCATATACCGCGATAATTCCGTACTGGAGCCGAATTGGTATTGTGCTAATGTTTTTGGATGCAGGAAAACAGGTTGGAGGGATCCAACTAGATTCCTCAACAGTTTTTATTTGATTTCAGATATTTTGATATTTGATGGACTATCATATCGATATATGATGTCGTTGTTGTCGTGATTGACTATTTGGTGTGTAGCATCATTGGACCAAGTTTTGGAACTTTAAAATGATTTTAATGTGATTTTTGAAAGTATACGTTTATAAAATATTTTTGAAACTGATCCATTTTAAATAAATAAACGTTATAATTTTTAAAGTTATAAAAATTATGATTTTGAGAAATACGGTTAAAGATTGATTTTTGAGAAATATGGGTTAATGTTTTTATAAGATAATTAAATTGGATTTTTGAATTTATTATAAAAAGTTTAAAAATAGGATTTATAAAATTTGATTATTTTATAAATCAAGAGAATGGTGAAATTATAAAGGAGATTAAAGATGTTTTAAAATAATAGTATATATTGATTTTATAAAGGATTTATAAATTGATATTTATAAATCAAAACATTTGAATTATAAAACGAGTTTTTATAAGTGTTTGAATGAAGTGAAAATAGATTGCAGGAGTGAATGGAATTTATAAATTTATAAATGGTGAAGTTATAAATGAAATTTATAAATAGTAAGATTTATAAATTCTGTGAGGTTATTAAAGAATATATTTGGATAAATAATTGAATCTTATAAGTTATAAGATTTATAATTATGAAGTTTAAAAGAACGATTTTGTAAAATAATCGTTTTATAAGCATTTAACTTATAATGTGAACTTTTGGTTTATAATTGAGTTATAAATCGAATAGGTTAATAAAGGAGATGTATAAAAAGGAAGTAGTTATAAAACAAATAGAAATAGAATTTATAAACGTTGTTTTATAAAATTCGCAAATGACTTATTTTGATAAGTTAATTTTTATAACTTATTTATGAAGTCATATTCACGTTTTAGACAGTGAATAATCCTTTAAAATGAAATGTATAGAAAGGATGAAATTGGTTAACGAAGTATATTCACGTTTTTGAATAGTAAATAATATGTTAAAGAAAATGTTTAGATTTGATGTTTTAAATAGAATTAAAACGATCTAACGATGTTTTAAAATGTGTTGAGATTCGAAACCATAGATTTCAGCATTTATTGTTGAAATAGATGTTTTCGAGAAATAGAAGGAAATGGTGGACTATAATACTATTGTTATAGTAAATGATTTTCGAAAGGAAATGTTTTTATAGTATTGGGATTTATATATCTATTTTAATTTCGAATCCCTATACTAGTGATTTTGGGTTGTCGTAACGATCTTTTACGTAACATTCGTTTTGGCCCAAATAAATATGTTTAAGAGAATGATTTCCTTAAAGAATGAAATATATACTTAATCTCGATTTAAGTATATTGAATATTTTCCAAGTGTTGAAAATAAATAGGTTCGTGAATTACTTATTAAATAAGTATGGAAATGTTTTCCAATATAAAGTGAATATTTTGAGAATTTATCTTTTTGAAGATAAATTGAAAAGGAATATTGAAACCTATTGAAAATCGTATATCAGTAGATATTGTGAAATATAAATTCACTATGGGATTAATAAAAGAAAGGGGAACTTGTTTAAAAATAAATATTGATTTATTTTTGAAGTATTGAAAATAATATATCTAGTAAAGATATTTTTGGAAAATAAATAATTTGGAAAATTATTTGGAATCTGGTGATGTTGTGCATATCCATTGATAGTTCAATAACCGACTATCAATATTTCCCTTTGAATGGGTATTTGATGTGATTTGTTTGAATTTGAATGCCACACTTATTTTTGAATAAGCGCTCACTATTCGGGTTAACCAGGAAAGGACCATGGGGTCGTATAACCCATTCTGAATATGTGATACGTCGTTATGAATTGCATTTGAAGATCGGTGTTGAAGACCGGATCTTTTTGAAAGCGAAAGGACAACTCATCGATTGTCTTTGCACCGAGTAGCTACGGTATAGAGACTCCCTATGTGATGGGAAGTCCGGACGTGATTAGAGATTATCCGGATTGCAAGGACTTCTTTGTAAGTGCCTTCGTTTCTGTTCGAGCCCGGAACAGACTTGTATGGATTGTATGTCTGACATTACAAGTTGAGATATAAAGCCGATTTCTTTCAAATATATTTCTGTTGGTGGCGGAGAATTTATTCTCTTAGCTTAACACCCTTCTCTGAGACGTACGAGCTCAGAGGTTATGCAGTTGAAGGTTATCAGCGATATATTCCCAATTTGGTAATGTGACATGCTGAGTGTTGCTGTGAAATGATCATTGTGTTGATCATTTGTGATAGGATCATTTGTTTGATCGTCTATCTTTGTGATCATTTCTACGATCATTTGTTGACCCAAAGCACGGCTTTTGTATAAAGTGTGTTTTTGTGGACGTGACTTCGTCGAGCGTCACAAACCGGTAATGGTCGAAATAGGAATTGTGCGGCAAGGTTTTCAGGGATCGCTTCCCTAGGGTATGACCGTCCTTCTGGAAAAGGTTAGTATCATGGTATGGAGCCCAGATACTTACTCATGTTGAAACACTTATTATTATGGTGTGATGTTGGTTAGAGAGCTCTCGTTTAAAGTTCCCAAAGGATCGGGGGTGGCATATCTGAGGGTTTGTAATATCCCTTGGGAAAAGGGGTTCCCGACCTTGTTTAGCAGAGAACGGTTTGGTTCTCGGGGCGTCCTTCCAGAGGCGTTTCCATGTGGCAATGGGAAGTTCCTTGGCCTGACCATTTGTTGGAAAATCCATTCTTCAAATACGAGCCTTGTACGGTATTAGTTGTATTACCTGCCATCTACTTATGGTGGCGCCCCACTGTTTGGATGGTAGTTATAGTAGGCATAGTTCGAAATGTCTATGTTGGCTAAGATTTATATCTTTATTTTCGAAATGAATTTTCTCTACACTATGCACTAGTAATAATATCAAATGTTCTTTTAAATGCGTATCAAGCATCTTTGACTATCATAAGGAGAAATCTCATTCGATTCTGCGTTTGCATTGTGTGTGTGTGCGGGAGGCCTTATGGTAGTCTCATTTTTAAAAGCATTGCGAATTGACTTTAAAAATATTCCTCTATTTTGATTTTAAAGAAAATAAACTGTTTTGAGTTCTCACACCAGTTACATGACTGACTCGGAGTTTATTATTTTCCTTCCTAAACTCTGGGTGCCCACCAATTTCCACGCGGGCAGTCAGGAGTTAAGGTTTATCAGGATATTCTCGATATTCAGGAGTTGCTGGAGGCAAGATGGATGGCATGGCGTATTACTAGTATATAGTATTTCTTTTCAGCTGTTTGTTGTTGTATGATGTTGTACACTCTGATGATATGATGAAATGTAATGTAATGTAATATAATGTAATAACTGATATAGTTCTTTGTTTAAAGATTATTCATTTAATTATTATATGTTGTTCCGCTGCGAATTGTGAGATTCTGTTATTGTTCTGTTGTTTTCTATTCCGTTCTATTTTCTATTTTCTTTCCTCTCTATTTTTCCATCTTTCTCTCTTCTTCTACCTCTTTCTTTTTCTTAAACCCTAACATTTCGGTTCTTCGGCCTTCGATTTCTCGGCAGTCGATAAAGTGAGTATCGATGTTGAATTTTCGAAAGTCGAAAATTTCAGGGACGTTACATAAAATTTGAAGTTTGCAAAAAAAAAAAACTAATCAATCATTAAAAAAAACTTTATTTTATACTTACCACTAACACATATAACTAAGACACTAATTAATTAAACTGAATTAATTATGTTTAACCGTAAGCTTTATATTTAATATTTTCACTATTCAACCATACATATTTGCTCTAAAGTTATCCTAAACTATAACGAACAATCGCGTATACTAACTAACATACATATTAATCAATAATTATACAATAATTTTCATATTTTTAGTCAACCCTAATTTTAGTTACAAATTAAACAATCACAACACTAATCAATATCACCAAATCAAGTAATACACAATTATCATCAACCAATACACAATAATACTCAATTTCAAACCCACAATTGTATCAATTAGCCCCAATTTCGAAATTTAGGTAAAAATTTTACATAAATTAAGATGAAATTGGAGGGATTGGTGATTCCAACGATCTATGCCGGCCTAAGATGAAGTTGACGAGAGGCGACAACGGTTGAGGGAGGGCGTCGGCAATAGGATGTCCTTTTTCATTCGGGAAAATATGGTGGGAAATAGGGAGGATAAGGAAAAAGTCACATTGTTTTTTGTGTACTCGACATGACGCCGAATAGCACGACGACATGTTAATTTTATATTTATATTTTTTTTTTCTTATTCCTTCTCTGTTTTATAAAAAATATTAATATTAAATTAGTATTTTTAAATGGCCAGACGATCTTTCTTATTTTTTTACAAATTAAATTTGTATTTTTATTTTTTTAAAACATAATGGAATTGAATTAAATTAATTATTTACTTTAGTAATTAATATTATAACTACCCATTGCTAGCCTTAGAAAAATTTTATGGGTCATTGACGGCCGTCACCACTTACCGTCGCTAATCAAAGTACATCTTGTAGTGTTTAAACTGATAATGGATTGGTTCGTTCCAGTACTAAAACATTTTCTCTAAATGTGTTTAGCATTAATAGGTTTTTGCATCGTTTGTTAACAAAACTACACATTATATTATTGGAGAAATTAATGTATTAATGGTGTGACTATTTGTAACGACCCGCAAATCCGTACCCCTTGAGTCAACACTATTCTACCTAAATCAACTCAAGTTGCATAGAAATACGAACCATTTAGGTTTAAGAAGAAGAGGTAGAAGAAGAGAAAACAAAATCAACATCAGAATCTAACCATCGCAGCGGAATAAAATATAATAAATAGTAAATAATCTTTACTCAAAATCAAATATATCAGTTTACATATATTACATCATCAGAATACATCAGTCACAGCTCCCATCAATAACATACAATGGGTACACAACAACTCAAACAGCGGAATATATATAACAAGTACGACTATACGTATCGTCATCCAGCTCATCTCCTGAGCTCCACAGCATCATATCCTGTATCCTATAATACTCCGTCTGACCCGAGCATTACAGTTAAATAATACCCGAGTCAATCTGGAATACCAGCGTGAGAAAATCACACCCAATTGATTATTAAAATTTCAAAATCCTTTGAAAACAAAAGCATCTCGTAAGACCACACCACAAATAAACATGTCGGGTTTTTACCTTACGATAGCTAAAACAATTATAAAATCCTCTGATATTATAATAGGGTCTATATACAAATACTTATAAAATAGCCGAAATTGTTACATGATTAAATTCCAGCTACTAACCACCGAAGTGAGTAATGCAAACAAAACTCGTACAAGGCTCGTAGGGAAAATGGATTTCCAACAAGACTAGGCACTGGGGTACCACCTGTCACAGTACGGGGCCTAGATCACCGTACCGAGGACTACTCCCTTCATCCCCTGCAACACAAGGCCGGAAACATTCCTTACTGAACAGTCCCGAACAAGATAAACCCCGTGGTTGACGCGACCAACCACCCACTAAGCCGAAATATATAAAAAGGGACATCTAGACAGGGGAAATATCTTGTCCTGCTTGGGCATGACCCACCTAACCTTGCTGCATATCCCCTGATTTTCAGTCATTCCCGGTTGATGAGGCTTGAGGCTAAGCGTAACCTTTAGAACGTTTTCACTTTGAATGCCCATCGTCCACCTGACGATGTTTCGCAAGCATTCATCCATACAAGTCCGTCCCGGGTTCGAACGGAACCGAAGGCACTATTCCTACTACATCCATTTTGGAAATATCCTCAGGATTAGTAGCGACTAGCCCTTGCACTTCACTGCTCCATCTTCGACTCCGAACACGTTTTTCGCACGAAACCTACAAATCGGATCGAAGTGGTTTTCGAGAAATAAATCTCGATCCCGGTCTCTTCGAAACGATCAACGCAGTTGGCCAATATTGATAGTCGGTTATTTAACTATCAATTAACATTCACAAACATCCATCAAACAATAAATAATTTCCCAAATTATTTATTAACTTCAAAATATCTTCACAAGATATATTTCTATTTTCAATCCTTTGAAAACAGTTTCAAAACCATTTTTCTTTTCAGAATAAACTTTCCCAAATATTTTCTATCTCCTCTGAAATCACCAAGCACAAAACTAGATTTTGAAAATAATTTTAAAACACTTTACTTTACAATATATGCTTATAAAACATTTAAATTAAAGCTAATTTCATAATTTGAAAATAAAGTTACTTAGTAAATATAAAACTAGATTTCTTCTTTTTTTTTTTAAAAAACATAATACTAAGTTACTTCTTAATAATTTACTACTAAAATAGGTTAAAAGAAAATCTTACCTGAGACTTTAAATATTAGAAATAATAAATTTTACAAAACTTGCTTCCTTTAAAAACAACTTAAAAACATTTAATTTATATTTAAAATTTTAATTTTTAAAAACACGTACTTGGCTATCCAGAGAAAATTCCAACTTCAATCACTTAAATCAATTTTCCCAAATTGATTTCCAAATTATTTTATTTGAAATAAATTCTTTTACTTATCAGTTCATTTCCAAATTCAGTGGATATGGACTTTATTATTATTATTATTTTATTTCTTCTTTACTCTTTCAATAATCCAAATCTTAAATTCTAAATATTTTTTCTTTTTAATTAATAATACTACATTTTAAAATTCATTAACTTTCTGTTTATTCAAATTTTCATTTCCATTCTCAAGATTCATTTATTAAAATTTTAAAGTCACTTTATTTTATTTTTATTTTTTCCAAGTTATTCTTAAATTTATTCTATAATTATTTTACTTGAAATTTTCACTTCTTTACTTTCATTTCCAAAATCAAATTTATATTTTGGTAATTCATCATACCCAATTATATCAACCAAGCCGTAGCATTCAATACATTTACATACTTCATTATAGAATATCAAACAATCAGAACAGAGAATATAAAATAATTTAAATAAAAGTTGAGGGGTCCAGTTGGATCCCTCCAACCTGTTTTTCCTGCATCCACAGACGTTAGCACAATATAAGTATCAATCCCAACATATACCATACTATAGCGCATCAACTCATTCAACCATTCAAACAATTATTTAAATTTAATCATTTAAATTTAAACTGAGTGAGATTAACTCACCTTTCATTTTGTTTTGCAACTCGATCCAACCCGACTTGCTTCTATCAAATTTTGACCTTGTATACAATCATACAATTTATTAACACTTTGAAATAACTCGAACCGTTTATTTCCATTTATAAATTTAATTGGCCAATGACTTACTATTTAATAATTTAATTGACCAACAATTTAATTTCAACTAAACTTTTGGTTTTAAACTAATAAATTGATTTTTATCTGGATTTCAAAAATAAATTACCTTAGAAATTTAAAATAACCAAATTATTTAATCTATCACTTATTCATCAATTCCATAAATTTAAAACAATATACAATTTACCATTTTATTTTGAAGTCTTATATAAACCTTAAATATTTACAATTTGTTACATTATTTATTTGACTAAAATTATCAAATCAACTAATAAACTTTAGTTTTAAACTAGTAATTAAATTTTTAACTGGAAATTTTCCCATTTAAAACACCTATACACCTAAAATAAATTAAAATAAAATTTTACTTATATAGTTTCTCTTAATATTTAAAATTTCTTTAAATAAGTTTAATTAACCCAAATTAAATTTCAAACTAAATTTTTTTTCTTTCTTTTTCTTCTTTTTCAAAACTTTATCTGTGTGTGTGTATATATATACACTTTCTGTTTTTAAACCTCATATACCTATTTCCAGTCCATATATACATTTATTAAATTTAAATTTCCAAATTAAAACAACCTATATACCACACTGCAGTTGTTGTCTTTCTAAATTTCTAAATTGGAACAAAAACATACCTCATATACACACTTGAACAACCCTACTATCGCGACCCTCACTGTTCCATTCCAGTTTATGCGACCAAGACAGCTTGCACCCACGAACGAATGCAATTGTTTGCCGTCGTCGACCCCCTTCACGAGCTTGTGAGGGTCGAAACCCTCCTTTGAAATCACGAACGCCACGCAGATCGCCACCAAAAACTTCAACCAAGCCGCCTCCAACCCCACGACCCTACGCCGCTCGCTTCGAATCTCGTGAAGCCGTGATGGTGTCGCGATTCCAAACGAATTCGCGAATTGAAAGGAGTGGAGGAAAAAAAATCGATCTGGAAAGGGGCGGTCAAAATTTGCTTTCATTAAACCCCCTTTTTTTATTTTAGTTTAACTGAAGAAAATGAAGGCTTCCGCCATTACGTAGTTTCTGAAATTCGTTCTAATTACAAAGGATATGGGTACGCGAAATCTATTTACAAAGGCTTGATTTTGGCTTCCAGGAGAAGGAAGGAGGGAACAGGAATAGACGTTGTCGTACTGAAAGCTGCGAATGGGAGACAAGATTTGAAAGAAGACAGTTGATAGGGATAGTACGTGAATATTTAAATAGAATTTCAAATGGAATTTTCAACGCGTTTTTCTATCGTGCACTCACACAACAACTCCAAACAATACAAAACTTGAAATTCGATACTAATTCAATATTACGGACTCAATGGTACTGGTTTCGTCAAATTCCGAGACTGTGCCTCGAAAGGTTATTTTTAAATTCAATTGAGACGATATAAATTTCAAAACTGAACAAAACACTCCCAAATTCAATTTTAACACTTATACTATTTTCCATATTATCGATACAAATTTTATAAGCCTTCAAATTATTTTTATTAGGTTTAAAATTCCAGATTCAATAATTTATCCAACTTTCAATTATTTAATTTAATTATTCAATTATCAAATAATTTGTGATATCCGTAAATCAATCTAAAATTGTACTATTGAATATTTAAAATCGATTAAATATTCCGATTTAAATTGCTTAAAAATTTCGGATCGTCACATTCCTCCCCCCTTAAAAGAATTTCGTCGTCGAAATTACTAACTAGGAAGAATGATCCAATACCCATTTACTATTTTCCAAAACCAAAAAGTTTCTAACAATTTAACATCTTACCAACCATTTTTTTTTTATAAAAGATCCATTATCATTCTTATTTAACTTCCAAATTTTCCATATTTCCCAAACAACTCTATTTACTCAACCATTCCAGTTTTAATCTTAACCAATTTTGAATTATCAAAATTTTCGCAAAATTTTTCTAACTCCCTAAATTTTCGAAAATTTTTGCCAGCGTCTCCTTTGCGCGGCTAGCTCGGTACAACTACAAAATGGCTCTACGGCCTCCCAAATCCAAAAAAGAAAAAAAAAAGCCAAGTGGCTCAATCCAAATCCAAATCCAAATCCAAATCCCAGTCAAATTCCATACCAAATCTAAATGCGTACCTTTTTGTCGAGCATTTCAAATTTTATCTTTTCATATCAAACACAATTTTCCTTTCCCTTTATAATACCTGCATACCTGCTTAGCACCAATAACCAAACACAATATTCCAAAACATTTTATCGACTTTCTTACAAAATGTCAATATCTATTCATTTCAATATTATCTTAGATTTTATTTGTAATATCAATTTCCAATCTAGAATTTACCATTCCTTTCTTAAGTTAGTGCAAACATTTCATATGTCTCTTATCTTTATTTCTCTTTATCTCTTTTAGTTTATACTTATTTCTAACCAACTCGATTTCCACATTACATATGTATTTCATTTATTTTCAACTTTGAATTTTAAATTTTATCCTTCATTTAAACTAATGTAAGTCATTACGTTAATTAGTTTCATTTACTAACTTATTTTAGTTTCCAATTCTAAATAGTTTTGTCGTTAACAAAATTTGCCAAAAAATTTCAAAAATTTTCTAACTCCCAAAATTTCTGAAAATTTTTGGCAGAGTCCCCTTTGTACGGAGGAGCTTTTGCAATTTGACAAAAGAGATAAATATATATACATCGACCCACCCGGTCGGAAAAACCAAAAACAGTTCATATTTCCTATTTTAATTGCGTAGGCGTACCTTATTTAGCATTTTAAGCAAGCAGCTTATTATTTTTAGCAAATAGCACAACCAAATCCAGCCACACGGCTTCCAGGTACCTGTACTTACTCAATTTAAACATGTAAGTGCCGAATATATGAAGTTTAACAGTATATCACTTATTCACACTAGTTAAAACATATGAATTCTAAAAGAATCTCATACCAAACATTTTCTCTGTAAGCAATTTATATAGTTCCCATACCAATTCAACTGTTTTAATTCATTTATAACCATTTTCATTCAATTCGAATGGTTTTCAATCCATTCGTATACATCTTCATCAAATTTGAATGGCTTAAAACTCATTTGCTTATTTTTAATTTATTCTTAAGCAGATTGAACTCATATTTAATTCAATTGCTTTCGAAATCAATTTATTTTACTTCCACCAACTCATAGAATTTTAATTACTTCCATTTTCATCCAATGACAATTTTTTTTCTATGCATTTTGACCAGATTTATGTGAATAAATAAGTATTTATGTTTATAACCAATTTAAATTGACTCCAACTCAATTTATACTTAATTCTATTCCATTTCCCATTTATTCACAATCCATATATTCTCAGTTTCATTGCATTTCAATTTTATTAACCAAACTAGTCCATTAAAACCATTAACAACTTAGGTTCCATCACCATTACCAATTAAATTTCCTTTTTATTTTAATTCATTCACAATTATTTGTTTAGCTCGACACATTCCATTTAAATTTCATTTACAATGCATTCTAGTTTATTCCAGACCATTTTATTTAGCTCGAAGACAATCCAAGCTATTTCATTCAATAACCATTTCTCAACTTATTGAAGCCACATTTCATTTGATACTTATTTATTCCATCATTTATTTATTCAATATAATTAGTTTATCCACATTCAATTTATTTTAAAATTTCATTTTCTTAAATTTTATTCACAATACAAACCATTATTATTTTAATCCAATCTCATTTTCAATTTACCATTCACTTTTATGAACTCACAATTCAATCTCATTCTCAATTCATCAACCATTTTGAATCGGATTAAATTTTATATCTTGAGTTTTATTTCCAATCTTCCTTATTATCTCGTCGTTCAGCTGTAATTTAACTGCATTGGGTTCTCATTACATATTTCATTATCTAACTTATTATCTGAATAGTTTTTTCCCAACATATAACCCATAACTTGATTTTAACCCCCAAAATCTCTTCATTTCATTTTTCTTAGGTTCAAATTTATTTTATAAACCAAGTTTTGATTTCTATTTTATTTTGGAATACATCATACTATATTTATTTTGGGATTTTATATCTCACTATTTGATTTTATAAGTCACAACATATTATTTACACAATTCCATGC
Organism: Allium cepa; assembly: GCA_030765085.1. Classification (NCBI taxonomy): domain Eukaryota; kingdom Viridiplantae; phylum Streptophyta; class Magnoliopsida; order Asparagales; family Amaryllidaceae; genus Allium; species Allium cepa. Next base: position 725,951,473 of record CM060938.1, on the reverse strand, counting down.
ATTCGAGACTTGAATATATTCATCTCTTATTTTAACTCAAGCTTCATGCTTATTTATATCCCAAGCATGTTTTACTTCATGCATTAAAACACTTTTACACGTTATTCTTATTTATTTATTTCAATTCCAATCTTTATTCTATTTATTTTCCATTTGTTTAGGTAAGAATTTTATTTCTTTTATTAATTCAATTGAATTCTCATCCCAATTCAATTTTACTTTAATCTAAATTTATTTAACTCAATTCAATTCCAACTTAGTTCGAATCAACAGGATCTTATTTTCCGTCTATCAAATTAATGTCAATCCAGTCACAATTTTATTTCCCATCCAAGTTAATTTCATTTTTAACTCTTCACTTTAATTTTAATATTCCAACATTCAAAGCTTATACTCCCTTCCTGATTTAAAAACCATCTCAATTTATAAGCTTACAATCATCTCATCAGGATTTTAAAACACCCGGCTTTGGCTTCAAATTATTTTGAAATCTCCAACATTTCAAAATCACATTTCTCAAAAATTTAAACCAATCCTGGTTTTATTCCCAACAAATTTCCTTTGAGATTTTCAAAAACAAACAAGTTTTCCTGAACAAACCAATTTGGTAGCAATCTGTCACTCAGAAATTCGAAAATGAATACTGATGATGCGGCCGTCATCATCAGAATTATTTTCCAATAATCCAAGTGATTTCAATGCTATTTCACTTCCAAAATCCATTTTAAAACAATTTTCCTTTCGAAAGCGTCTCCAAAACAATTGTGTTATTATTCATCTTCAAATACTTTTGACAAACACTTCCAAATTTTCGGGATTTAAATTTCCAAATCCTGCTTTAAATTAATTTTACTATAATTTTATTTGCATAGCTTAAGCTCATACAAATTCTTATTTGGTTATATTTTAATTTATAATGCACATTTACAATTCATATTTATAAATTTCATTTTCTAATGAATTTATTTACTTAAACCTTTTTGGTTGTATTTTCAATTTTAAGTCAAATTTTCACTCAACAATGATAATAATTCAATACTATTCTTTCTAACATCCAAACAACCATATATTAGATAAATAGTTTAAGAAAACTTTTTCTTATATCAAAATATATTTTTGGGCAATATTATTTCATTCACCCACATTTAAAATAATACCATGTCGATTGTTCTATTCAAGTGTTTACAAACCCTTTCAATACAGTTGCGCAAACTGTGCCGACGAAGGTTCATATGCCACTCAATAAATCAATCAACACAATATTAAAATTTTTTATACACACTAACAAATACGCGCTCATATCTATTAATACACTCAAACTCATTATAGAGTACTATAGACTCTAATTTAAATGAGTAATTCCCACCAGATCCAAGGTTATCACCAACCTATGCTCTGATACCAAATGTAACGACCCGCAAATACGTACCCCTTGAGTCAACACTATTCTACCTAAATCAACTCAAGTTGCATAGAAATACGAACCATTTAGGTTTAAGAAGAAGAGGTAGAAGAAGAGAAAACAAAATCAACATCAGAATCTAACCATCGCAGTGGAATAAAATATAATAAATAGTAAATAATCTTTACTCAAAATCAAATATATCAGTTTACATATCACATCATCAGAATACATCAGTCACAGCTCCCATCAATAACATACAATGGGTACACAATAACTCAAACAGCGGAATATATATAACAAGTACGACTATACGTATCGTCATCCAGCTCGTCTCCTGAGCTCCACAGCATCATATCCTGTATCCTATAATACTCGGTCTGACCCGAGCAATACAGTTAAATAATACCCGAGTCAGTCTGGAATACCAGCGTGAGAAAATCACACCCAATTGATTATTAAAATTTCAAAATCCTTTGAAAACAAAAGCATCTCGTAAGACCACGCCACAAATAAACATGTCGGGTTTTTACCTTACGATAGCTAAAACAATTTTTGTAGAAATCCTCTGATATTATAATAGCGTCTATATACAAATACTTATAAAATAGCCGAAATTGTTACATGATTAAATTCCAGCTACTAGCCACCAAAGTGGGTAATACAAACAAAACTCGTACAAGGCTCGTAGGGAAAATGGATTTCCAACAATGACTAGGCACTGGGGTACCACCTATCACAGTACGGGGCCTAGATCACCGTACCGAGGACTACTCCCTTCATCCCCTGCAACACAAGGCCGGAACCATTCCTTACTGAACAGTCTCGAACAAGATAAACCCCGTGGTTGACGCGACCAACCACCCACTAAACCGAAATATATAAAAAGGGACATCTAGACAGGGGAATATCTTGTCCTGCTTGGGCATGACCCACCTAACCTTGCTGCATATCCCCTGATTTCCAGTCATTCCCGGTTGATGAGGCTTGAGGCTAAGCGTTACCTTTAGAACGTTTTCACTTTGAATGCCCATCGTCCACCTGACGATGTTTTGCAAGCATTCATCCATACAAGTCCGTCCCGGGTTCGAACGGAACCGAAGGCACTATTCCTACTACATCCATTTTGGAAATATCCTCAGGATTAGTAGCGACTAGCCCTTGCACTTCACTGCTCCATCTTCGACTCCGAATACGTTTTTCGCACGAAACGTACAAATCGGATCGAAGTGGTTTTCGAGAAATAAATCTCGATCCCGGTCTCTTCGAAACGATCAACGCAGTTGGCCAATATTGATAGTCGGTTATTTAACTATCAATTAACATTCACAAACATCCATCAAACAATAAATAATTTCCCAAATTATTTATTAACTTCAAAATATCTTCACAAGATATATTTCTATTTTCAATCCTTTGAAAACAGTTTCAAAACCATTTTTCTTTTCAGAATAAACTTTCCCAAATATTTTCTATCTCCTCTGAAATCACCAAGCACAAAACTAGATTTTGAAAATAATTTTAAAACACTTTACTTTACAATATATACTTATACAACATTTAAATTAAAGCTAATTTCATAATTTGAAAATAAAGTTACTTAGTAAATATAAAACTAGATTTCTTCTTTTTAAAAAAAACATAATACTAAGTTACTTCTTAATAATTTACTACTAAAATAGGTTAAAAGAAAATCTTACCTGAGACTTTAAATATTAGAAGTAATAAATTTTACAAAACTTTCTTCCTTTAAAAACAACTTTAAAACATTTAATTTATATTTAAAATTCTAATTTTTAAAAACACGTACTTGGCTATCCAGAGAAAATTCCAACTTCAATCACTTAAATCAATTTTCCCAAATTGATTTCCAAATTATTTTATTTGAAATAAATTCTTTTACTTATCAGTTCATTTCCAAATTCAGTAGATATGGACTTTATTATTATTATTATTTTATTTCTTCTTTACTCTTTCAATAATCCAAATCTTAAATTCTAAATATTTGTTCTTTTTAATTAATAATACTACATTTTAAAATTCATTAACTTTCTGTTTATTCAAATTTTCATTTCCATTCTCAAGATTCATTTATTAAAATTTTAAAGTCGCTTTATTTTATTTTTATTTTTTCCAAGTTATTCTTAAATTTATTCTATAATTATTTTACTTTAAATTTTCACTTCTTTACTTTCATTTCCAAAATCAAATTTATATTTTGGTAATTCATCATACCCAATTATATCAACCAAGCCGTAGCATTCAATACATTTACATACTTCATTATAGAATATCAAACAATCAGAACAGAGAATATAAAATAATTTAAATAAAAGTTGAGGGGTCCAGTTGGATCCCTCCAACCTGTTTTTCCTGCATCCACAGACGTTAGCACAATATAAGTATCAATACCAACATATACCATACTATAGCGCATCAACTCATTCAACCATTCAAACAATTATTTAAATTTAATCATTTAAATTTAAACTGAGTGAGATTAACTCACCTTTCATTTTGTTTTGCAACTCGATCCAACCCGGCTTGCTTCTATCAGATTTTGACCTTGTATACAATCATACAATTCATTAACACTTTGAAATAACTCGAACCATTTATTTCCATTTATAAATTTAATTGGCCAATGACTTACTATTTAATAATTTAATTGACCAACAATTTAATTTCAACTAAACTTTTGGTTTTAAACTAATAAATTGATTTTTATCTGGATTTCAAAAATAAATTACCTTAGAAATTTAAAATAACCAAATTATTTAATCTATCACTTATTCATCAATTCCATAAATTTAAAACAATATACAATTTAACATTTTATTTTGAAATCCTATATAAACCTTAAATATTTACAATTTGTTACATTATTTATTTGACTAAAATTATCAAATCAACTAATAAACTTTAGTTTTAAACTAGTAATTAAATTTTTAACTGGAAATTTTCCCATTAAAACACCTATACACCTAAAATAAATTAAAATAAAATTTTACTTATATAGTTTCTCTCAATATTTAAAATTTCTTTAAATAAGTTTAATTAACCCAAATTAAATTTCAAACTAATTTTTTTTTTCTTTTTCTTCTTTTTCAAAACTTTATCTGTGTGTGTATATATATATACACTTTCTGTTTTTAAACCTCATATACCTATTTCCAGTCCATATATACATTTATTAAATTTAAATTTCCAAATTAAAACAACCTATATACCACACTGCAGTTGTTGTCTTTCTAAATTTCTAAATTGGAACAAAAACATACCTCATATACACACTTGAACAACCCTACTATCGCGACCCTCACTGTTCCATTCCAGTTTATGCGACCAAGACAGCTCGCACCCACGAACGCATGCAATTGTTTGCCGTCGTCGACCCCCTTCACGAGCTTGTGAGGGTCGAAACCCTCCTTTGAAATCGCGAACGCCACGCAGATCGCCACCAAAAACTTCAACCAAGCCGCCTCCAACCCCACGACCCTACGCCGCTCGCTACGAATCTCGTGAAGCCGTGATGGTGTCGCGATTCCAAATGAATTCGTGAACTGAAAGGAGTGGAGGAAAAAAAATCGATCTGGAAAGGGGCGGTCAAAATTTGCTTTTATTAAACCCCCTTTTTTTATTTTAGTTTAACTGAAGAAAATGAAGGCTTCGGCCATTACGTAGTTTCTGAAATTCGTTCTAATTACAAAGGATATGGGTACGCGAAATCTATTTACAAAGGCTTGATTTTGGCTTCCAGGAGAAGGAAGGAGGGAACATGAATAGACGTTGTCGTACTGAAAGCTGCGAAAGGGAGACAAGATTTGAAAGAAGACAGTTGATAGGGATAGTACGTGAATATTTAAATAGAATTTCAAATGGAATTTTCAACGCGTTTTTATATCGTGCACTCACACAACAACTCCAAACAATACAAAACTTGAAATTCGATACTAATTCAATATTATGGACTCAATGGTACTGGTTTCGTCAAATTCCCAGACTGTGCCTCGAAAGGTTATTTTTAAATTCAATTGAGATGATATAAATTTCAAAACTGAACAAAACACTCCCAAATTCAATTTTAACACTTATACTATTTTCCATATTATCGATATAAATTTTATAAGCCTTCAAATTATTTTTATTAGGTTTAAAATTCCAGATTCAATAATTTATCCAACTTTCAATTATTTAATTTAATTATTCAATTATCAAATAATTTGTGATATCCGTAAATCAATCTAAAATTGTACTATTGAATATTTAAAATCGATTAAATATTCCGATTTAAATTGCTTAAAAATTTCGGGTCGTCACACTATTACTTTCATTGAGATATGAACTCAGGCATGCCTTTGAGATCTGTAACGACCTAGAAAATTTTAACAATTTTTAATTGATTCTATAACGTATTTAATTGAATATTTGTGAAATCTTATAATAATTGAATTTTTAAATAAAATGTTTATATATTTAGGATACATATATTTAAATATGGCAGATTGTAAATTTTCAAATAATTTTATGGAAGTTTATTTAATTGAGAAAACGTGCTGTCCAATTCAAGCTATTAATTGCTTTAATTGATTTCTGAATCAGTGCGTAACGGTTTCTTTTTACTACCGTTAAAGATTTCTATTGCTTAATACTTTTCCAATTCAGATAGACTTTTCCATTCGTAACCATTAATAAATTTGAGATCATCGACCTTGCTTTTATTATTCCTTGTAGTTTCGTGCACTGACTTTACTTTTCCCACTACCCATAATTTTCTCTATACGTTTCTTTTGCAATTGAAGCGTATTTTTATATTTATGGTGGTGCGTTTATTCTGGTCTCCTTTTATTTATTTTTTTAACGCTCGAAAGAATCTCAAATCATCAAGCTAGTAGCATCCGTTCCTTCCCTCGCTTTCATAAGGCCTATAATATATAAACAACTTGCTTATAGATCTGAACACAACTTTGTCATCAAATTTAATGTGCCTTCCTCTCCCTATTATTTCGGTTTCAACCTTCCTAGTAAATGGCTTTAATAAATTTTGGCTAAATCATAGCTACGGACTTTTCAATTTTCTTTCATTTTATATTTATTTCCAATTCCTTCATTTGCTTCAAAATTTTTGAACGTGCCTAATCATCTCAGCATGTATATATAATGTAAGCCTACCTTTCCTTAGAAAGCTATTGCTCACAAAATTTCCTGATTTCTTTCCTTTTATCCATTTTTTATATCCTTGACTTTCAAAACTCATTTTGTGTTGTACAAACAAACAAAAATTTATTGCTTTAAGTGTATAGCTAAATCAACTATTGACCATTACAATTACTTTTATTCTTATATTCATTTCAATTTATTACTTAATAACGTTTTGATGAATCAATGGACAGCTTTACGTTTCTTTTGCTTTTGAAAACTTTATATTTATAGTGTACGTTTCTTTTCCACTTCAAAAATTTGAAACATGATGCCCCATTTAAGCCATTAATTGTTTTAATTATTTTTCTTAATCGACATATAACTGTTGCTTTTTATTATTCCTGGATTTACATCCATACTTTAATCTCTACTGTTCCATTTATTTCATTTGAAATCTAAATTTATTTACCATTCATTTATACGCCTCTTTCTCTTCCTCTTTTTATGTTATTTCCCTGCTTGCAAGTTCTGTTGCCATTCCCGTATTTATTTCTTTCCTTTTTGAAATTTAAAACTTATACGTTTTACATTTATTTATTTCTAAACCATCCATTGCCTTTCCTTTAAATCAATCCATTCTCTTCTTATTTGTTTTAATTTATTTCCTCTTTTCACCAACACTCAATCTTTATACATATTTGTTTTAATTCATTTTCTCTATTCATGTGCATTCAATCTTTATACATATTTGTTTTAATTTATTTTCTCTTTTCACCAGCATTCAATGTTTATATACATATTTGTTTCATTTTATTTCCTCTGTTCACCAGCATTTAATCTTTATATATTTGTTTTAATTTATTTCCTCTTTCTTTTTTTTTCTCCTTAAATTATAGGAATAAATTCCTAAATTTCCTCTAGCCATTACTATCTTTATTTCTTGCCACTTTAAACAAAATTTCTTTCCACTCTATCAATGTGAGGCTTCTCTTATAAATACAAATCAATCGTACATACCCTACTCCATATCAATAGATTTTCATCTCCTCTCTTGCGTGTGAAGCTTCTTCTGTAGGTAAATGGCTGCACTAATTTTTTTTTTCTTCTTATTTCTTTTCTTTTTCTTCTTCTTTTTCCTCCTTTTCTTTTGTTTTCTTATTGTTTATATTGCTTTTGCTTTTCCTTTATTTCAAGCATAACATGCTTTAAGTATATATTTTACATTATAAGTATGTTTATATAGTGTAGCGCATGTATACATTAAATATAAAGTTATAAACATTTGCATTTGTTCTATGGTTAGTTTTATATGAGTATTTATTGAAATTTGTTTAGTATGACTTTTGAATATACATTGGGTCATTTCACTGTTTATATATAATATAAGATGTTTAGCAGTCTGCATATATGTTACAGCATGTAAGATTTTTGTAAAAAAAAAGAAAGGTGTTAATTTTATATTGTATTATTTATAAAAAGGTGTTAATTTTATAATATATATATATTGTGGGACAGTATACATTTATAAACATATTAATATACAGTAAGTTATAAAACATAAGTTTGATATATAGGTAGAGTTTGCATGGGTTTAAATTTCCTTCTGTTTTTTAAAATATAGTTGTAGAGTTATAAAATTTTGGGGAGAATATATAGTATAATATATTTTAAGTTAGTTTGTGTGTCTGTCCAGAGATGAATTATTATACAAATACAGTTTTATAAGATCTAAGATTTGTTGTTTTAAAATGTAAGTTTATACTGGTGATTATATGGGTTAAAATTTGACATTGATATTTTTAAGATGATAAAGAAAGTTTAATGTAAGTGTTAACATGTAAGAAATGCCTGAAGCCTGTTTTAATATTAAAGAAAGTACTGGAATTTAAATTGTTAAATTAAGTTGGAGCTGTGCTCTCGCCCTTCTCTTTCTTATAAATATTTTGCAAAAGGTAAATTTATATCAAGTATAAGGTGTGTAGTGTTTCAACAAATTAAGAAAAGTCGATATTGGTCTTAACAGTAATAATGTGGAATGTTGACTTAAATGTTGATTTAAATATGATTATAAAAAATTTATGTTAATATTTGTTTTAAACATAGTTTTGCAGTTTTCTATTATTTGCGTTTGTTTGAAAACGTATGTATGTATATGTAATTTTAATGCGTTTCAAAACTAATATTGGTTAAGAGAGTAGTATAATAGAATAATATTTGTATTTCATTTCGGTCTACATAAAGCAGTTTCTGATCTATTTTCATCGATCTCTATTTATCAGTTGTCCATCGTATTCGTGCCAATCTTGCTTCGCTTTGAAAATTTTGTTTGGATTTGTTCGATGTCTAGATCGTGATCCAGCGTAGCTCAATTCTTTGTCCAATCTATCTAGCCTCAAAAGGTGAGCAATCACTCACGTTTAACATTCTTTTATTCATTAAATTTGATTTCAATTGAAACAACAATTGAAATATGCTGCTGTAGTTATTTAAATTTGTTATATTTAGGCTATTATCTGTAACTGTTCACTATGGGATATGACACCATATCCTAGTATCTGTATCTGTAACCGTTTAATATTTATTTTGATGATATATGCCCGTTATTATTATTATTTTCATATCTGTTATCACTCTGCAAGTTCCCTGTTAGTATAGAAATCGCTATGGGTTGAAATGATAAACCCAAGCGATTTTCATTTAATTGAATTTGAGATTACGGGTTGAAATGCTGTCCACCCGTATACATTTAGTGTACAGATTGAAATGATAAATATTCCGTAACACTTGACCCTATGATAAGAAATATATACAAACACCGTTGGTCCATATATGAATATTTTGAAATTAAATTCATTGTTTTGGAAAGAGATATATGGTCTTATTAAATGTTAAATCTTGAATTTGTATATAAAAAGGGTAATGACATATATAGATTTAATGATATTTAATTTAGTCAAAATTTGATTTAATATATAAATTATGTTAAATATTTATGAAAATTTTATCCCAAATAGATTTCAAATTAACTAAGATTGGGAGATAAATATGGGTTTATTTAAAAAGGGTATTTAAATAAAGATTTATTTAATTAAATCAATTTGAAATTATTGAATGGGAAATTTAAGGGTATGATTTTGTAACAGATTTTTGATTTATGTGATTTAATGAATATTTCACGTTTAAATAAATTAAAGAAAATATTGAGTAAAATGTAATTTAAGGTTACCTAAATGATATTGTATATAATGAGGGAGTATTTCAAGACTAAGTAATAATGAGGTTAAATCGAGATCTATAGGAAACTGTTTAATTGAACATTTAAATACTAAAGCTTTGAACTATATTGGAATTTAAATGGTTTATTTTGTGATTCGGATCTGTATTTGAAATCAATATAGTTGAATTTGTTATTTAGAAACTAAATTGAATTAAAATGAAAATTTAGGTTGAACTAAATTTGAATTTATTATTTAGAAAACTAAATTGAATAAAAATTTAGTTTGAAACTTTGAATACTTAATGTCTTGAAATATATTGAAATATAAAGGGGTATTTTGTGATTACAAATCCGAATTTGAGATCGATAAAATTGAAGTGGTTATTTTTTGAATTGAGTTGAATTAAAATTGAAAATACTTTACTATATAAATTATTTAATATATGTAAATACTATTTTGGGAAATATAAAGATATTTGAAGTGAAATGATATTTGGTTTTGAAGTATAAATTAAGTTGAAAAGACTACGGTGTTATAGTGTATATTTCTATCTTTTAGATAGTTCCATGGACCCTTAGAGGATGGTTATCCCAAACATCCTCTAAGTTAATTATATTTCAGTTGATATTTCACTTGAGTTAGATTTATAGATATAAGAATGTTAATCCTGACTCGAGTGTTTTGGTTTTGCTTTACGCTCGGGTCAGACTGAGAGATACATCATTTGAGACTCATCTGCGAAGTTGGAGCTTTGCTTGAAGATCCAGCTATCTATCCCTTCAGTCATCGAATTGATTGGTTCAGAGAAGCCATCTGTTGCATTGGAGACTTCATGGCATTTGAACTATTCGGTTGTATTTTATTTCTAACTCTGAGGTATATAGTAGCTTCATGAACTACTATTCTTTATCTATTCCGCTGCATTGTATTACTCTGTGTAAGTGATCTATGATTGATTTATTTACTGTATATTTTAGGTTTTTCCAAATTTTATTAACAATTCGGTATTTTGAATTATTCAAGTCGGACATGTACGGTTTTATTCGATTTGAATGGTCCAAAATAGCGGGCTGTTACAGTTGGTATCAGAGCTTTGGCTCTAGGCAAAACTTAGCATATATGGTAAATTTATTTACAGAATCACTTTCGCTCGAGTTGAATCTCTTCCTTTTGACTCGATTTCCTTTGAATTTTGGAATGTCCCTTGGTTCCGAAATTCATTATGTCTCTCCCTATTTATATTCATTTGATTCTGGAGTACCCCATAACTCCACCAAATGATTTCTAAAGGGGGTGAAAACTCCTTTTCAATTGGCATTGACTCACCGAAGATTTCTGTATCCTCGGTTTACGATGCTGCTATATCTTATTATGCCGAATTCTATATCTCTGGCGATCGAATGTCGAATTGCCTCAGAATTCTACACCGATCTAATTTTGGAATCACGGTTGACCAGTAAAGGTCGCCCGCGATTTATAGAAGTATATCCATCTTTTATTTGTAATTTAATTATCTCATCTTCGATCGAGTCTATCTTCGAATCAGAATTCTATTGATTTGAGTTCCTCTATTTCAAATCTCTATCCTTGTTTTAAAATCCATTCTTAAAATTATCCTTTGAAAATCGGGTATGTTTGCATTTTTGAAATTGTTTTATATATCGAAATTATTATTTTGATAATTATGATTTTATTATATTTATAAAGTGAAAATGTTTTCGATAAGGATTATATACCTATATATAAAACAAATAAGAAATGTTATTCTATATAAAAAGGTTTTGAAAGGATTTGAAATTTTGAAAAATTATAAGAAATTGATTTATATAAAAATGATTTATAACTGAAGTGTTAAATTTGAAATTCGAGAATTGAATTCCGGTATTTTGAAATTGGTTTTAAGAATTTTCGGAAAAAATATAAAATAATATGATTTAAAAGTATTTTTCGAATAAGAAATGTTTCAAATGAGTTCAAATGAATTCAAATAATTTTGAAGAAATTTCAAAGAAGTTTTCAAGAAAATAGAAGTCCAGAACTCACTTATGTCGCTGGAAAATAATTTCGGTGATGAGTGCACGCATCATCGACATTGATTTTCGAGCTTCAGAGTGGTGGAGAGGCCACTTTAATAGCTTCGCTATGCAAGTGATTTTGTAAAACTGTTTTTGATTTCAAATTCCGAAGTATAATTTGATACTTTAGAAAGATATAAGTATATATTCGAAACAATTTAAAATGAGACCGGTGTTCAGTCCTCGAGTTTCGGATTTAATAATTGGTTTATTGATTTATTGTTGATTTTCAACTGTTGAATTGAAAATTTGATTTCCCTAACTATTTTGAATGTTCGAACACTTCCAAATCGAGATTAAATTTTCAAAGCTAAGAAATTTCGAGGAGTATAAAATGTTTGATAAAGAATATAAATTTAGTTTTGAAATGTTTTGAAAAAAAATATGGTTTTGAATAATGGTTTTCAGAAAGGTAAATTGGATATTTCAAATAGAAATAGATAGTTTAAAAGTTTTAAAGGGATACTTATAAATTTGGAAACTATTTTTAGTATAATTGATTTTGAGAAAATATTTGGTTTTGAAATTTAATTGAAATTAAAACCAGTACTTATATGGTGATTTTGGAAATGAATTTGTTTGACTTGAATTATTTTAATTTGGAAACTGGGATTATTTTCTAAATCTATTATTATGGGAACTTTGAAATTGAGATACTTAATTTGGAAGAAAATTTGGTGAAATCATATATGATTTTGAAACTAATATTGAAATGATTTGAAATTTGAGAACCTTATATTATTAAGCACTTGATTTGGGAGTGGTCGAACCTATATAAAATGGATTGTATAAGTATGAAGTTGATTTGAAATCTATTGATTTGAAAGGTACTCAATTTGGAAAGAGATTTTATAAAATCGAAGTCTATGTAAGTATGATTTGATCTACTATTGATTTGGAAAGTATTCGATTTGGGAAAATGAAATCCTATATATATGGACTTTATATAAGTACGATATTTGAAAGTGATTTGAAAAGGTACTATATGATATATATTTTCGAAGTAAAGATATGGAAAGTGCCTTCTGCTTGATATCCGCTTTGTGGCCACATCGTGGATTCATTCTATCGATATTATTCTCTCTGATTTTTGGTTTTCCGGATGTAATACTCGAGTGTTCCCACCGTGGTGTAACCCATGGTTTTTTTTTCTCTCGTGAATGCATAGCGCAATTGCCTGGCTGAGTCTGGCCTAGGGGTACGGGTTGTTTCCTGGGGGATCCAGGCGTAACCATTGTGTATCCTGCAATCTGTGTAGGTCGCGAATAGTAGCGCAAGTGCCTGACTGAGTCTTGCATAGGGGTACGGATTGTTTCCTGGGGGATCCAGGCGTAACCATTGTGTATCCTGCACTCTACTAGTCATCATGGCGTAACTCGCAGGGCTGAGAAAGCTTACAGATATGGATTGTTTCCTGGGGGACCCAGGCGTAACCATTGTGTATCTGCGAATCGGACAAAGGTTTTGGTTTGGTTGATTTGTTTGGATTGTACTTTCCATATCTGTTTTTAAAAGGTTTTTCAAATATTTTCACTGGGTGTTGAAACAGGTCTACTAAGTACTTGAAGAACTCTAGCTTTGCGCCTGATTAACGCATGGCCAGAGTCTGCAAGAACGAGGATAAACTTGTTAAAACATCGAGTTATAAAAGTATTTTCGAAAGAAAAATTGGTTTCGATATAAAAGTATTTTATTTATAAAGGTATTTTATTATAAAAGTATTTTCAACAAAGAAATTTTGTATTAATATTTGAAATTTAAATTCTTTTGGTTTGAAATAAATTATTCGTGCCCGATTCTATTCTTTTGAATCTACCTCATCTGCTCAGCTTTATTTTTCACCTATATTCCGTTTTCGGAATCTACCTTCCTTTCCTTTTTGAATAAATCTTTTAAATGTTGCTTATTTGTATACTACATTGTTTTATATAAAATTTTAGTGTTATAAATATTTTTGAAGTTATAAATTAAATAAAACATCTTTAAAGAAAATGATTATTAATTTATTGATAATATTTGAAAGGTTTCTTGAGATAAATTAAAAATTTCATAAATTTTTGATTTAATATTTTCAATAGTCTTTGTAAATAGAAGTGATAATGTAAATAATTGTTTGCAAAGGAGTTTGAGAAGTATTAAATATTAAAGAAAATTTAATTTCAAATGAAGTTTTCAAATAAATATTTTAAATAAAATTTATATAGTTTTAAAATTTATTGTTTATCTTGGCTTTCAATCTATTTTTTTCTGGTTATTTTATTCTCCTACCTCCTTCCTTTTCGGGGACGAAAAGTTTTGAGTGGGGGAGAGTGTAACGACTCGGAAAATTTTAACAATTTTTAATTGATTCTATAACGTATTTAATTGAATATTTGTGAAATCTTATAATAATTGAATTTTTAAATAAAATGTTTATATATTTAGGATACGTATATTTAAATATAGCAGGTTGTAAATTTTCAAATAATTTTATGGAAGTTTATTTAATTGAGAAAACGTGTTGTCCAGTTCAAGCTATTAATTGCTTTAATTGATTTCTGAATCAGTGCGTAACGGTTTCTTTTTACTACCATTAAAGATTTCTATTGCTTAATACTTTTCCAATTCAGGTAGACTTTTCCATTCGTAACCATTAATAAATTTGAGATCATCGACCTTGCTTTTATTATTCCTTGTAGTTTCGTGCACTGACTTTACTTTTCCCACTACCCATAATTTTCTCTATACGTTTCTTTTGCAATTGAAGCGTATATTTATATTTATGGTGGTGCGTTTATTCTGGTCTCCCTTTATTTTTGTTTTTAACGCTCGAAAGAATCTCAAATCATCAAGCTAGTAGCATCCGTTCCTTCCCTCGCTTTCATAAGGCCTATAATATATAAACAACTTGCTTATAGATCTGAACACAACTTTGTCACAAATTTAATGTGCCTTCCTCTCCCTATTATTTCGGTTCCAACCTTCCTAGTAAATGGCTTTAATAAATTTTGGCTAAATCATAGCTACGGACTTATCAAATTTCTTTCATTTTATATTTATTTCCAATTCCTTCATTTGCTTCAAAATTTTTGAATGTGCCTAATCATCTCAGCATGTATATATAATGTAAGCCTACCTTTCCTTAGAAAGCTATTGCTCACAAAATTTACTGATTTCTTTCCTTTTATCCATTTTTATATCCTTGACTTTCAAAACTCATTTTTTGTTGTACAAACAAACAAAAATTTATTGCTTTAAGTGTATAACTAAATCAACTATTGACCATTACAATTACTTTTATTTTTATATTCATTTCAATTTATTACTTAATAACGTTTTGATGAATCAATGGAGAGCTTTACGTTTCTTTTGCTTTTGAAAACTTTATATTTATAGTGTACGTTTCGTTTGCACTTCAAAAATTTGAAACATGCTGCCTCATTTAAGCCATTAATTATTTTAATTATTTTTCTTAATCGACATATAACCGTTGCTTTTTATTATTCCTGGATTTACATCCATACTTTAATCTCTTCTGTTCCATTTATTTCATTTGAAATCTAAATTTATTTACCATTCATTTATATGCCTCTTTCTCTTCCTCTTTTTATGTTATTTCCCTGCTTGCAAGTTCTGTTGCCATTCCCGTATTTATTTCTTTCCTTTTTGAAATTTAAAACGTATACGTTTTACATTTATTTATTTCTAAACCATCCATTGCCTTTCCTTTAAATCAATCCATTCTCTTCTTATTTGTTTTAATTTATTTCCTCTTTTCACCAACACTCAATCTTTATACATATTTGTTTTAATTCATTTTCTCTATTCATGTGCATTCAATCTTTATACATATTTGTTTTAATTTATTTTCTCTTTTCACCAGCATTCAATGTTTATATACATATTTGTTTCATTTTATTTCCTCTGTTCACCAGCATTTAATCTTTATATATTTGTTTTAATTTATTTCCTCTTTCTTTTTTTTTCTCTTTAAATTATAGGAATAAATTCCTAAATTTCCTCTAGCCATTACTATCTTTATTTCTTACCACTTTAAACAAAATTTCTTTCCACTCTATCAATGTGAGGCTTCTCTTATAAATACAAATCACTCGTACATACCCTACTCCATATCAATAGATTTTCATCTCCTCTCTTGCGTGTGAAGCTTCTTCTGTAGGTAAATGGCTGCACTAATTTTTTTCTTCTTCTTATTTCTTTTCTTTTTCTTCTTCTTTTTCCTCCTTTTCTTTTGTTTTCTTATTGTTTATATTGCTTTTGCTTTTCCTTTATTTTAAGCATAACATGCTTCAATATATATTTTACATTATAAGTATGTTTATATATTGTAGCGCAAGTATACGTTAAATATAAAGTTATAAACATTTGCATTTGTTCTATGGTTAGTTTTATATGAGTATTTATTGAAATTTGTTTAGTATGACTTTTGAATATACATTGGGTCATTTCATACTGTTTATATATAATGTAAGATGTTTAGCAGTCTGCATATATGTTACAGCATGTAAGATTTTTATAAAAAAAAGAAAGGTGTTAATTTTATATTGTATTGCTTATAAAAAGGTGTTAATTTTATAATATATATATTGTGGGACAGTATACATTTATAAACATATTAATATACAGTAAGTTATAAAACATAAGTTTGATATATAGGTAGAGTTTGCATGGGTTTAAATTTCCTTCCGTTGTTTAAAATATAGTTGTAGAGTTATAAAATTTTAGGGAGAATATATAGTATAATATATTTTAAGTTAGTTTGTGTGTCTGTCCAGAGATGAATTATTATACAAATACAGTTTTATAAGATCTAAGATTTGTTGTTTCAAAATGTAAGTTTATACTAGTGATTATATGGGTTAAAATTTGACATTGATATTTTTAAGATGATAAAGAAAGTTTAATGTAAGTGTTAACATGTAAGAAATGCCTGAAGCCTGTTTTAATATTAAAGAAAGTACCGGAATTTAAATTGTTAAATTAAGTTGGAGCTGTGCTCTCGCCCTTCTCTTTCTTATAAATATTTTGCAAAAGGTAAATTTATATCAAGTATAAGGTGTGTAGTGTTTTAACAAATTAAGAAAAGTCGATATTGGTCTTAACAATAATAATGTGGAATGTTGACTTAAATGTTGATTTAAATATGATTATAAAAAATTTATGTTAATATTGGTTTTAAACATAGTTTTGTGGTTTTCTATTATTTGCGTTTGTTTGAAAACGTATGTATGTATATGTAATTTTAATGCGTTTCAAAACTAATATTGGTTAAGAGAGTAGTATAATAGAATAATATTTGTATTTCATTTCGGTCTACATAAAGCAGTTTCTGATCTATTTTCATCGATCTCTATTTATCAGTTGTCCATCGTATTCGTGCCAATCTTGCTTCGCTTTGAATTTTTTTTTGGATTTGTTCGATGTCTAGATCGTGATCCAGCGTAGCTCAATTCTTTGTCCAATCTATCTAGCCTCGAAAGGTGAGCAATCACTCATGATTAACATTCTTTTATTCATTAAATTTGATTTCAATTGAAACGACAATTGAAATATGCTGCTGTAGTTATTTAAATTTGTTATATTTAGGCTATTATCTGTAACTGTTCACTATGGGATATGACACCATATCCTATTATCTGTATCTATAACTGTTTCATATTTATTTTGATGATATATGCCCGTTATTATTATTATTTTCATATCTGTTATCACTCTGCAAGTTCCCTGTTAGTATAGAAATCGCTATGGGTTGAAATGATAAACCCAAGCGATTTTCATTTAATTGAATTTGGGATTACGGGTTGAAATGCTATCCACCCGTATACATTTAGTGTACAGATTGAAATGATAAATATTCCGTAACACTTGACCCTATGATAAGAAATATATACAGACACCGTTGGTCCATATATGAATATTTTGAAATTAAATTCATTGTGTTGGAAAGAGATATATGGTCTTATTAAATGTTAAATCTTGAATTTGTATATAAAAAGGGTAATGACATATATAGATTTAATGATATTTAATTTAGCCAAAATTCGATTTAATACATAAATTATGTTAAATATTTATGAAAATTTTATCCCAAATAGATTTCAAATTAACTAAGATTGGAAGATAAATATGGGTTTATTTAAAAAGGGTATTTAAATAAAGATTTATTTAATTAAATCAATTTGAAATTATTGAATGGGAAATTTAAGGGTATGATTTTGTAACTGGATTTTTGATTTATGTGATTTAATGAATATTTCACGTTTAAATAAATTAAAGAAAATATTGAGTAAAATGTAATTTAAGGTTACTTAAATGATATTGTATATATTGAGGGAGTATTTCAAGACTAAATAATAATGAGGTTAAATCAAGATCTATAGGAAACTGTTAAATTGAACATTTAAATACTAAAGCTTTGAACTATATTGGAATTTAAATGGTTTATTTTGTGATTCGGATCTGTATTTGAAATCAATATAGTTGAATTTGTTATTTAGAAACTAAATTGAATTAAAATGAAAATTTAGGTTGAACTAAATTTGAATTTATTATTTAGAAAACTAAATTGAATAAAAATTTAGTTTGAAACGTTGAATACTTAAAGTCTTGAAATATATTGAAATATAAAGGGGTATTTTGTGATTACAAATCCGAATTTGAGATTGATAAAATTGAAGTGGTTATTTTTGGAATTGAGTTGAATTAAAATTGAAAATACTTTACTGTATAAATTATTTAATATATGTAAATACTATTTTGGGAAATATAGAGATATTTGAAGTGAAATGATATTTGGTTTTGAAGTATAAATTAAGTTGAAAAGACTACGGTGTTATAGTGTATATTTCTATCTTTTAGATAGTTCCATGGACCCTTAGAGGATGGTTATCCCAAACATCCTCTAAGTTAATTATATTTCAGTTGATATTTCACTTGAGTTAGATTTATAGATATAAGAATGTTAATCCTGACTCGAGTGTTTTGTGTTTTACTTTACGCTCGGGTCAGACTGAGAGATACATCATTTGAGACTCATCTTCGAAGTTGGAGCTTTGCTTGAAGATCCAGCTATCTATCCCTTCAGTCATCCAATTGATTGGTTCAGAGAAGCCATCTGTTGCATTGGAGACTTCATGGCATTTGAACTATTCGGTTGTATTTTATTTCTAACTCTGAGGTATATAGTAGCTTCATGAACTACTATTCTTTATCTATTCCGCTGCATTGTATTACTCTGTGTAAGTGATCTATGATTGATTTATTTACTGTATATTTTAAGTTTTGCCAAATTTTATTAACAATTCGGTATTTTGAATTATTCAAGTCGGACATGTACGGTTTTATTGTTGATTTGAATGGTCCAAAATAGCGGGCTGTTACGAGATCCAATAATAAGGTTGGAGCTACCAGTGGGAATGTAGGGAACGCCCATGCACCCAACCTAGCAACTACCAATTAGGACGATCATTCAGCAGGCACTCCAGTGCTAGTACACGTAATTACCAAATGCAACCTAGCTAGAGTAGTGGCCAAGCTAAATGAATGTTTCATTACCCAACATCAAAGAATGGTGGACCAACCTATGACACGCTTGGGGGATGCGCAAACTATTGTTCGCAATACTTGAACACAACGACAATTCTAGTATAGGGGATCAAGAAAACGAAAGGGATTGCACTTTGATAAAGAATTCAATCAAGATGGTCTTAGAGCTAGAAGGAATGTTGGAGGGATGAAATGTGTGAAATTTCAGCCCGAAGCTAGACCGAAAAGCTGTTCGGCACCGAATTAGACTGGGACAATGCCAAACCGGGACAACTACAACAAATGCTTCTCATTCCCTCATTGAAATTTTAGTTAATAAAGGATAAAACGATCACTATGACCAATCTGTAAGCCATAACTAAAGATCAAGTCATT
This sequence comes from Allium cepa, assembly GCA_030765085.1. NCBI lineage: Eukaryota > Viridiplantae > Streptophyta > Magnoliopsida > Asparagales > Amaryllidaceae > Allium > Allium cepa. Next base: position 725,931,716 of record CM060938.1, on the reverse strand, counting down.
ATAAGGTAGTTGAAAAAAATCTTCTTCCTCAAATGGAAAGGCCGAGCTGTCATAGACAGTCACCCAAACCAAAGGATAGGATAAACCAAGTCATTAGACAATTCATTCAAGTGTGAACAAGTCGAGTGAGGAATTGGAGCTTAGCTTAGCATTACCTTCTCCCTAGAGATAGGACTACTAAGGGCTCTAAAATTTTTAGGATCTATGAACCGGCGAAGCACATGAGGTTGGAATACACTACATCAGCAAGGCATTCTGGTACAACTATTAGAGAAGAGTCTAGTAGTGGCTGCAAATGATAATGAAAGATATGGTAGCTCTTTTTTCTAGCTAAGTATTCGAAGATGATGGAGTGCTCTTTATATTCATGGAGCAAGTAGCACAAATGTAAGTACAGAGAGGTCAAGTCTGGAGTTCTTGATATTTTAATATATATATATATATACATGGTTTATTAAAATACCAAAAATCTTGGTCAATGCTACCGTAGCATCCAATCAATTCAAATCACATTGTAATCTATCATAATTATTTGTGACGCCCCACCTCTATACCCACACTAGCCAAGAACACTACGGTGTAGTGCTGTCAACTAGCATGGAGAATAAGGCTGTTGAGGAGCGACCATCCATGTAATTGCTTATCACACGGTGGCTATAAATAATCTTCGAAAGCAAACATAGAAATAATCAAAACACAAATCAGTCACAGATATCCATATCACAAAGGCGGAAGAAGATATGAATATATAACTCACACATGAAAGTGTACATCAGAGTAGTGGTCGGTAAGATCCACGATAATACAAAAGAATAGCAACACGTGCTATACAAAAGAATACAACTATGAGTCTATATCTCAAGTGTATACAACAAAAACTGCTAATCTAAATAGTTATCCAAAAGTCAGAGTGATGAATCCCTGGGAAGAAGTCAAGCAGAAGCACCTGTAACATCTCGGTCTGACCCGAGTATTATTTAAGAAAATAATAAACAGATCAGTCTAACTATAAATATCAGATGACATGATATAACATAAAAGATATGGCATAAACATAAAATATCCATAATGACATACCACTATAAGTATGTAAATAATGATCAACAGAAGATCAATCAATAAGAGATAATCAATATCACAAGAATCTTCTCAAAGATTCGAAAAGGGCACCATACCCCAAACCTGTACTCATAACAAGTCAATGACATAAATTCTAGAAATCAATGCAAGAAGTCCTGTAATCATAGAAAAGAGAAAGAGGCCTATCACATGACGGTCCGAAGACCAAGGGGAGCTACCCCACATGTGTGAATGGAGTCACACAGATTAAGGTCCAGACTAACCAAAAAGCAAAAAGGTATGTGTGAGTGGAATCACACAAGTGGTGTCTAGTCTAGCCTCGCAATAAGAGACATCGCACAGTTGCTAGTCTAAATCATCAGAATGATCGTCATGATCAACGAGAAGTGTCAATTACACTAAGCTAGTAAATATAGAAGTTTAGCTTCATGTCCCATAACCACTTGCTTAACTTAAATATTTACGAACAAACTGTAAATCTCCACTAGGAAATTGTCACAAGAGGTTCAATCGATCAAGTCCAAGAATTAACCGATGAAGTGAACGCAAGCGTTTCATACCACTTGTTTTACTAAGTCGTTTAATTAGATTTCTCATCCGAGTGAGGTAAAGGTTTGTATATACTAATAGATTGGAAAACGGTTTAAGAAAAGAGCTTTGTTATTAAAAATAGAGTTGAAATTGTTTGTTAAAAGAGTTTTGATATTTACTACTAATATTGAAACCTTTATATTATAAAGTGACAAAACACAGAAGCAATTCTAGAAATAATCAGTTACAAAGATCGCATACGGAGATGCGAATAAAATCCAAGGAAGTCAGCTCAATGTTTTTCAGATAAGATCCCCTTCGGAGGGGGGTCCAGGGGGGTGGCAACCCCCCAAGGTGGGGGTGCGGGGGCAACGCCACCGCTTACGGGGTTCGACCTGCCCGGTCAGGTCACGGGGTACGACCTAGTGAAGACAAAAAGGGGGTCTAACGACCTAAGAGGGATAGGGTCGAGCGACCTAACGGTTGCGACCTAGGGGTCTATGGGGTCAAGCGACTTAGTGGTTGCGACCTAGAGGTGTTCGCGACCTAACGATGACTCACGACCCGACATGGCCGACTTAACAGAGGTCGCGACCTAACGGGATAACTCGTGATCGACTTAATAGTTGCGTGACTGAAGGGTTGCACGACTTAAGGGTTGCACGACTTAAGGGTTAGGCCAGGAGCGACCTAACGAGATAAGGTCCAACGACCTACGAGTTAAGGGTCCAACGATCTATCGGGATAACTCGTAACCGACTTAGGAGTTGTGTGACTGAAGGGTTGCATGACTTAAGGGTTGCACGACTTAAGGGTTAGGCCAGGAGCGACCTAACAAGATAAGGTCCAACGACCTACGAGTTAAGGGTCCAACGACCTATCGGGATAACTCGTAAACGACTCACGACCTATGGACGAACGACTTAACTCCGAATGAGCTAAAAAAATGGCCAGAATGACCTAGGGTTAACTCGTAAACGACTCACGACCTATGGATGAACGATTTAACTCCGAACGAGCTAAAAAATGGCCAGAACGACCTAGGGTTAACTCGTAAACGACTCACGACCTATGGACGAACGACTTAACTCCGAACGAGCTAAAAATGGCCAGAACGACCTAAGTGCAGAAAATTCACCAAAACGCTAAAAATTGGAGTTTTTCGCCAATCCAATCCAAACCAAATGCTAACATGCATGCAAAAATGATAGGGAATCGTTCCCAACAGTCCAATATAGTTATAGGCTAGTATTGTGAGATAAAAATCTCACCTTTGCACTAAAATTTATGAAGATGAAGCTTGAAAGCAAGGAGAAGCAATCCAAAGCTTGAATCCAATATCTTCTACTTGAATTTGGAGTTGAATGTTGGAGTTGCAATTGAATTTGAGCTTGGAGTTTTAATTTCCCATTCTCTTCACCATTAATGCCAAAGCTTGAGTTAGTTAGGAAATTTATGAAGAGTGAGGAGAAGAGGGTTGGAACTTGGGCTTAATAGGCTAAACTAACCCAAAGTCCAAAGCGGGAAAAGTTAGTGAAATTTCACTAACTCCAAACCTATCGATGTTTATACTTAAAAAGTTGTAAACGGCATTTCGAATTCAATGGAAGTGGTCTCGAGTCCTAATTTGACCGTTTGCAAAAAGTAGTTTTCGGACCAAAATCCGATTAACGTTTTAATATTTAAATAAAAATATTTAAATATAAACTCGATAAATATGCGGGTTGTTACATTATTCAACAGATCATATATCACTATATGTGAAAATTAAATTCAATAATTTTGAGGAATCCAGTTGGATCCCTCCAACCTGTTGTTCCTACAACCACAGATGTTAATACAACAAAAATTACCAATTTCGCTTCCAAGCGGGATATCGTGGCATATAGGGCCATCCGCTATTATGTGGGAGCGCATAAGGTCTCATCCACTAAAAATATGCGGTAATATCAATCCAATTACAAATATATTTAGTACTATATGGAATATCACATTCAACTAATAATAATTTCATAAATTCAACCAATCAATCAACAATAAATTTTAACTATTTAAAGCAAACTAATTATCCAAGGTGAGTGAGTTTTTACTCACCTTTATGTTAGAAGTCATCGGAACGTTTCATTTGAATTCGAATGACATCCGAATCCAAAGAAAAATCCAATAAGCTTAAATCTCCACCAACTTAATCCCATCTCGTAGTATTTGACGATACGATCCTAATGCAACTCGTTTTGTTCGAATTCGATCTAAAACGAGTAAGATATGATAATTAAAAGATTTCATAATCTAATAATATAACTAATTAATTTTTTAATTACATGGTTTACCGTAACTACCCACGATTTAAAAAAATGCCGCTAACCTTATTTCCCCTCTTTTCTCGCTTGATCGCATCGCAGTCTCCTTTGACCGTGCCACATTACTGCTACCGGCCACCGAAAATCACCGCTTCCTCTCTACCAACTCCTTTGACCTCGACGAACCCAACGAAGCTAGCGTGGCCTCCCAGTTCTCCCTCCTCCTTGCGAAAATCCTAAAACCCTATCTTCGTTCATACCCTGCTCGTCGCTGCCACAGTCTGTGTCATGACACCAAACTTTGGCAGAAGGTGCACCTGCCCTTCCCCTACAATTTTCCCTTTAGACCCCATACCCCAAACTCCACCAAATGCTGCATTCGATCGAAGAAACGCTCAGTGTTCATCACCAGACTTCGACCACTCCAACGATCCACTATCCATCTCAACTGTTCATTGTCTACATCACGTTGTCGTGCATACTTCTCCTTCAAGGATCGAAGGCCAGATCTGTGATGACCCAGATTTTCGGACCAGTTAAAATTGTCGAAAAATCCGTCCGTTCTAAAACTACTAATGAAAACTACCAACTTAATAAACCATATTTGATAAATATTCAATATTACTAAATGTATAGTATACAATTTCAATTATACAACTTATCAGAGTAATTAATTAATTTATAAATTCTACAAAGTGTGCTTTGATACATACCAAATACAATGACTATAAATCAACTGCTGCACAACTCTGATGAGAGAGACAACAATATACGTACGTGGAATCTCAATAAACAATGCAAATGCGGAATAAAATAGTTAGCGAAAAGGATACAATAACACAAGATAAACAAGAACCAGTAACAAATAAACATGAAAGGGTTATATTAATTTAGGGGCTGCATCACTACCACTTGTGACTGCCTACGTACCCCTATCGAATTGGGAACCCAATTAGATACAGGATCAAGCCAACGTATTTGTCCTATCAAAAATAGGACTCATGGAGCCTACGATGCAACAAACAATATGAAATTCCTAAAACTACCCCTTAGGCTTAATCTTCAATTTTAGATTTTCAAAATCTAATTAACTTTACGAAAATAATCTCTTTGGACTTTATTCTCGAATTCTTACTTCAAAACTTTTGAAACATATATATCTTTCATATCCGAATTATACTTTACTTCGGGATCTCAAATCAAATCACTTTTGAAAAGTTTATTTGGAAATCCCAAATACTATAATAAAAATATATCAAACCATATGCAACCAGATCGGGAGGTTTCTCCCAATAACAAGGCAACTGGGCCCCATCCTTCATAAGGTCGATAAATAAGTACATCCATCTATTTCAAGAGCGGACTATACCAAAACATATGCACACTTTTTAGTTACGGGTTACCCTATTCATCGGTAACATAACAAATCATTTTATATCCCGAAGCGATAAATCATTTCACCCTAATATTCGTAAGTACTTTCAAATCTATAATATTTTTCATTTCCAAAATCCTTTCAAAATCATCTTAAAAGCAATGGGTTTATTCCTCGAAATTGTTTTCATTTCATAAAAAAAATATAAAACCATTCTTACATAAAACACTTTTATATAATATAACTTCAAAATATTCATTACCAAACATTTCAAGGGAAAACATTTCATAACATTTCCTTTTGAAAACCAATTTTCAAAACAATTCATTAAATTGAAGTGAACCAAATATTACTGCTAAACACCTTATAGTCAAACCGTGAAATAAATCACAAGGTGTTATCCAACAATTATTTTATATCCAGCCCATGCATATGGATAATTGATTGCTCATGAGCTGGTTGAGCAAAGTCAATAACCACCGAATAATATTCAGTGCTCATAAACTAGTCGAGCGCAATCCAAACAACCAAACAATCAATTAACAAAATAAACACAACAATAAATGATAAGTCGATGCTTCATTCTATCAAATATTTATAACACTATATTTTATCTTAAGTTAGGACAATTTGATATTTATTTAGGAGCATCCGGACTTTCCCTTCGACATGTTCTGTCCCTCGTCCAAGTTTCATTGGATCTCATAGACGAAACACATGTACTAGTCGTTTCCGCATACCCCATTAAGTATTTAACTTCTAAATTTTAAATTATCTAATTAACCATCCAAACATAATATTGAGCAAGGAAATCAAACCATTATTTTGGAAACAAAGTAAACAAGTATTCAACAAAGGTTTTCAAACAATACTGAACATTTAAATTTCTTTCAACTTAGCAATGGTTTTAATGAACTTAAAATAAAAAATAACTTACTTTAGATTCCACTTCGTCAAACTTTAAACTAAGGAACTTAAGATCTAACGCATACTTCCTACCATGCTTGGAAACCAAATCAAAATAAGCCCGAATTCCTCCTTCCGTTTGCTTGGCCAAGGCTTGAATGAAGATTGGTCGAAAGTATAAAGAAGAAGTGGCAGAGCTTTGAACTTGCATTCTCAAAATTAGATCCGAAAAATTGGTCACCTTCTATCTTGTTTTTGACTCTCTTACTCTCAAAATTTAAAAAACTTGTTAACTGAAAAGTTTTTTAAAATTATTTTCTATTGAATTCTAAAAAAAAGACTCATTTGAATCCAAGTGGTTTTGAGGGAGATATGATAGAATGAAGAAGAGGTATTGTAGGATTGACAAAAATGAAGCCCAAAAATGCACTTCAAAGAATTGAGTTTCAGGTATAGCAAACCTTAAAGCTGAAAAAAGTGATCAACATAAAAGTTGTAGCCACTGGATTTCATAAGGTTTAAAAAAAGAATTTCTTAATTTGGATCTGTTATGATCAAGTTATGACCAAAACAAAATGGCCCATTCTCCGACTTAAAAACCAGGTTAGAGAATACACTGGAAAGAAGTGGACTTTAACATTGTTAAGTTTAGAACGAGACAAAATGGTCAACACTAAAGTTGTAACCACTGTAAAAATACATGATTTGAAAAAAGAATTTTGTATTTTGGTTCTGTTTTGAAGATGTTATGGCCGAGAGAAGAAGAGATAAAATATGGAAAAAAAAAGGAGTTTGATTTGAAGAGGATGAACATTGATTTCTTTTGAATATCTTGTAAATATATTGACATTATTTCTTTCTAATTTTTTCTTATGGCTTGGAAGCCATTAAAAAGAAGAGGAAGTAGGTGAAGAAGCATGAAAAACGAAGAAGAAATGTGAATGAAAGTAAAGAAGGAGGTGAGTATTTATAGATAAAGAAAGAAGTGGTAAATTTACCAAAATAACCTCTTACCAAATTACCAAACTAACCTTAATTCAACCTAAAACAGCCTCCACTTTTCAATACTTAACATCATCCTTTCACTTCTTACTTTAATACTTAGCATCGTTCTTTCACTTCTTACCTTATGGCTTAGTCACTTAAAGATTAAGTAAAGAAAAGTAATTATTTTGTTGGATTTTGATTTGATGTGATTTGATGTTTACTTTTCTTACTTTTGTTAATTCTTACTTACTTTTACTAATGACTTATAGAAGTTTTCTAATATTATTTAGTAAAAGTAAACATGTTTAGTTATTAAAATGTGTAATATATATGTTAAAACATGTTAACAAAGGTATGATAACGTTGCGACAACTTATTTTGAACACAACGTTGATTTTCGACATAACGTTTTCCGGTTATATTTTGACGTTTTTATTAAACTATTTATTCATGTAAACCAAATACAAAAATAAATTTGTATAAAGTTATTTAAAAACATAAACACTCATCAATCAATTAAAATAACTTATTTTTTTGAAATCAGCATTTTGTCACTTCTTTCCATATAAGTAATTGTTACTAGTTTTCTGTATACTTCTCTTTCCAAATCCTATCTAATATTTGAATCATACAACTTTACCTATTTTATATTTAAATCATTTTAAATAGAATATTTTAAAACAGTCAAATTCTGGGTTGTTACAAGATCGGCATGTGGTGGCGTGACGAAATGGTGGCCATTGGATGGTGGTTGATGTTCATCAGAGAAGAAAATGTCTTCGTTCTTTTTTCTTGAATGTAAAGTTGCATGTTCTAAATTGAAAGAGGGGACACATATAAAAAGAAGGAGATGGCGTGTTTGAATCAGTAAAAGACACAATCCTAGGAGGCTGATGGAAAGAGAAGACATGTTTGAAGGGTAGAACGAAATATATATATATATATATATATATATATATATATATATATATATATACACATATATATTAATTTCCAAAATATCCCAATTTTTGTAACTTAAAATATCAAACCCCTATCGAGGTGTGCCGCTCGGCGTTTATAATGTTATACCTCTATTTCGAACGTAATGGAAAAGGTTTCGACTCCTAATTCGATTGTATGGAGAAGATAGCTTTTCAGACTTAATTATTATATTGAATTTTCAATATTAATTTCAACACGTTTATATCCGTACAACCCAACTATAACTCCATACGCTATGAATTTAAAATCCGATAATAATATGCTATAACGGATCCAATGGAACTGGTTTCATCTAAAATCCGAGATGTACTGCGGAAAGCTATTTTCACTCGTTAACTTAAACGATTTATTTTTAAAACCGAACAAATCACTTTTAAATTTATTTTAAAATTATACTTATCTTCATTCTTGTCAATATAAATTTAATAAGACTTCAAATTATTTTTATCAAGCTTAAAACTCAAGTTTCAATTATTTGAGTAAATTCCAATTATTAAATTAGTAATTAAGTTACCCAATAAATTGTTATATTTGAAATTTATGTTAAAAAATTAACTTTTAATTATTTAAAATCAATTTAATATTTCAATTTCAAATAACCAAAATTCTGGGTCTTTATAGGAAAGCTCTCAACTTTCTTTAACTTTGATCTTCATATTGTTAAGGTGAGGTTTCCCTCACACATTCTACGTTGATTTAAGTCGATAGTGATGATTTTGGATAGTTTAACTTGTAAATTCGTTTACTACAATATTGATTTTTTTGAGCTGCTACAAACATGGCCCGAGTCAATGTTTGAGATAGCATATCTCTTTCATCTCCTGTCGGAATCCATCGATTCTATTTCCAATTTAAAGTATGAGTGTTAAAGTTTATACGTGTCAAATTTTAGGTCATTCTGACCTGTGTGTTTAAAGAAATCTGCTACCAAACTTTGATTCGGAGCATATTTTGCTCTAAATTTTTACAGTGAAATCATTGCCTGGGTTCGACTTTGAGACATCAAAACTTTCTCATTCCTTGGCCAAATTGTGTGATTATTCTCCCAGTTTAAGTTATGAGTGCTAAACATTACGCATGCCCAATTTCAGGTCATTCTGACCTCTGTAACTTATAGAAATCTGCTACCGAACTTTGATTCGGAGCATGTTTTTGCTCCAGATTTTCACAGTGAAATCATTGCTTGGGTACAACTTTGAGGTATCATAAGTTTCTCATACATTGTCCTAATTGCATGATTCTTTTTCTAGTTTAAAGTATAGTTGTTGAAATTTATGCATGTCCAATTTCGAGGTCATTTCGACCTCTATTGCATATAAAAACGTGTTGTCGAACTTTGAATTGGAGCATGTTTTGCTCCAGCTATTGACAGTGAAATCTGCCAGCGTGTCCAACTTTAAGAGCTTATATCTCTCTTGTTTCTTTTCGGATTGTGTCTATTCTTTTTTTTTTTGATAGTATTGTTATGGAACTCTATGCATGTCAAATTTTAGGCCATTCTGGCCATTATAGCTTGTAGAAACTTGCTGTCAAACTTTGAATTGGAGGATATTTTGCTTCAGCTGAAAATTTGAGTTGTTTTTACATGGGTTTTTGAAAAAAATTTGATGTTGATTTCTGTAAGCTTTAATCCTATATGAACAAGCCAATATAATACTAAATCCATATATTGGATTAGTAAGGTTATGTGTGTATTTTGAATGTTGATTTCATGAAGAATTTTGGGCATTTGCTGACAACGTGCACATTTTAGAAAATTATTTCCATAAGAGACTTTTATATATATAAAATTCTATCGCTTTGGGACAAACGCTTTTTTCTGGATTTGTTTTTAAAATGAAATCGCCTTAAAGCCATATAATATACAATATTTTCAATATATAGAGTTTCTCGAAAAAAATATTCAAAGGATTTCTGTAACGACTGCGATTTTTCGTCCACGAACGCCGACATCAATACGTCCACTTTATCAACTGCCGAGCAATCGAAAGCCAAAAAACCGTACCGTTAGGGTTTAAGAAAAAGAAAAAGGTAGAAGAAGAGAGAAAAAGAAGCAACAGAAACAGAAAGAAATAACAGAACAACATCAAAATCTCACAATTCACAGCGGAACAACATATAATACATAAATGAATAATCTTTAAATAATGAACTATATCAGTTATTACATTACATTACATTTCATAACATCATCAGAGTGTACAACAACAAACAACATAAACAGCGGAAAAGAAATATTATATACTAGTAATATGCCATGCCATCCAGCTTGCCTCCAGCAACTCCTGAATTCCAGAATATCCAGGAAACCTGACTCTTGACTGCCCGTGTGGAAATTGGTGGGCACCCAAAGTTTAGGAAGGAAAACAATAAACTCCGAGTCAGTCATGTGACTGGTGTGAGAACTAAAACAGTTTATTTTTCTTTAAAATTAAAATAGAGGAATATTTTTAAAGTCAATTCGCAATGCTTTTAAAAAATGAGACTACCATAAGGCCTCCCGCACACACACACAATGCAAACGCAGAATCGGAGGAGATTTCTCCTTATGATAGTCAAAGATGCTTGATACGCATTAAAAAAGAAACATTTGATATTATTACTAGTGCATAGTGTAGGAAAAATTCATTTCGAAAGTAAAGATATAAATCTTAGCCAACATACGACCATTATCGTATGCCTACTATAGCTACCATCTAAACAGTGGTGACCACCATAAGTAAATGACAGGTTCTACAACTAAAACCGTACAGGGTTTCGTATTGGGAATTGGATTTCCAACAAATGGTCAGGCCAAGGAACTTCCCATTGCCACATAGGTAAGCCTATGGAAAGACGACCCGAGAACCTAACCGGATCTCTGCCAACACAAGGCCGGGTTACCTTTCAAACTAGGTAAATATTGACACGAATATGTCATCCCCCGATCGTAACCGATCTATCCGAGGATCCTCGATTTCCAACAACCACAAAATTTGCAGCAACAACATAGGTTAAATATCTGGGCTCCATACCATGATACCACCTCTGTCCAGAAGGAATGACATACACTAATGGGCGCTACCCCCTAATAACCTTGCTGCATCCTTCCTGTTTTGACCATTTCCAGGGTGTGTGGTCCGACGAAGTCTCGTCCACAAAGCCACGCTTTATACAAAAGCTGTGCTTTGGGTCAACAAATGATCATAGAAATGATCACCAAGATGAATGATCAAACAAATGATCATATCACAAATGATCAAATAATGATCATTTCACACCAACACTCAGCATGCCACACTACCAAATTGGGAGTATATCATTAATAACCTACAACTATATAACCTCTGAGCTCGTACGTCTCAGAGAAGGGTGTTAAGCTAAGAGAATAAATTCTCCGCCACCAGCAGAAATATATTTGAAAGAAACCAGCTTTATATCTCAATTTGTAATGTCAGACATACAATCCATACAAGTCTGTTGCGGGCTCGAACATAACCGAAGGCACTTACAAAGAAGTCCTTGCATTCCGGATAATTTCTAATCACGTCTGGACTTCACGTCACTAAGGGTGATAAAACCTCTATATCGGAGATCAGCCGATGCAGAGCAACTCAACGGTAATCCTTCCGTTTTCAATAATATTCGGTCTTCAACACCGGTCATCAAATGCAATCCATAACGATGTATCACATACTCGGAATGAGTTATACGACCCCAAGGTCCTTTCTCAGCTAACCCGAATAGCGAGCGCTTATTTCAAAAATAAGTGTGGCATTCAAATTCAAGCAAATCACAACAAATACCTATTTAAAGGTAAATAGTGATAGTCGGATTATTTAACTATCAATAGGCATGCTCAACCTCACCAAATTCCAGATAATTTCCCAAATTATTTACTTTCCAAAATATCTTTACTAGATATATAATTTCCACACTTCAAAAATAAATCAAAGTTTATTTTTAAACAAATTCCCCTTTTCATTTATAAATTCCATAATGAATTTATAATTCCAAAATATCTATGAATATACGATTTTCAAATCGATTTCTAATATTCATTTTCAATTTATCTTTAAAAGATAAAGTCTCAAAATATTCAGTTCATATTGGAAAACATTTCCATACTTATTTAATAATAAGTAATTTACAAATCTATTTATTTTCAACATTTGAAAATATTCAATATACTTAAATCAAAACTAAGTATATATTTCATTCTTTTAAGGAAATCATTCTCTTAACACATAAATTTGAGTCAAAACGAATGTTGCGTAAAACATCGTTACGACGACCCAAAATCACTAGTATAGGGATTCAAAGTTTAAATAGATATATAAATCCCAATACTATACAAAACATTTCCTTTCGGAAACCATTTACTATAACAACAGTGTTATAGTCCACCATTTCCTTCTATTTCTCAAAAACGTCTATTTCAACAATGAATGTTGAAATCTATGGTTTCGATATTTAATGCATTTTAAAACGTCGTTAAAATAATCAACTTCTTTTAATAATCTCCATTTTGCCAAATATGACCATTTTATTCAATAATGTATTCACTGTCCAAAATCGTGAATATATTTCCTTTAATAAACTTCAACATTCAATTTATCAAATTCAATTGATTTCGAACTTATAACAAATGTTTATAAATTCCATTCTCTATTTATAAGCTTTGATTTATAAATCTCATTTTTTAACAAATTCCAATTATATCTCATTTAAATGCCAAAATCCGATTTATAAGATAATTACTTATAAATCTTCTATTTTACAAAATCTATTCATCTTATAACTTCACAATTTATAAATCTATAAATTCCGTTCACTTATGAAATCCATTTTTATTTCATTTTTAACACTTATAAAAACTCGTTTTAATATTCCAATATTTTTAATTTATAAAATATCAATTTTATAAGTCTTTTATATACATCGTTTTTAATAATTCAAAAATCCCAATTTAAACCAATTTATTCTTTTAATAACTTAAAAATCATTATTTAAAGCTTATATACTTCAAAATCATACTTAAGCATTATTTTCCAAAAATCATAACTTTTATGAAAATAAAATTTTAACGTTTATTTATTTTAACAATTCAAAATTTAATAAAACGTATACTTTTGAAAATCACTTTAAAATTCCTTTTAAAACCAGAAATCATTATTTTAAAACTTCAGAAATGGATCCGATGAAGCAGTAGCACCAAATAGTCAATCACGACATCTAAATATCATATATCGATATGATAATCAACAAATATCACAATATCTGTAAATAAATAAATACAGTTGAGGAATCTAGTTGGATCCCTCCAACCTGTTTCCCTGCGTCCACAAACATTAGCACAATACCAATTCCGCTCCAGTACGGAATTATCGCGGTATATGGGATTCATAAATTATTATCCGCTTAATAGACGGCGCAATAGGGTCTAATCCGCTATATGCTGCGGGAAATCAACTCCAAATACATAAATAATACCAATTTCACTGTACTGTGAAATATTCGCGGTATATGTTTTTAATAAATAACCTCCGCTTACTAACGGCGCATAATGTCTATTTTAACAATCAATAGATAACAATCATCATTCAAACATGCATTCAAGAATTTTAAATATAACTATTTAAAATTAAAAATCGAAACTATTCGATTGAGTGAGAAGTTCTCACCTTGGTTTTAATTCCGTTTTCGCGATTTATTTCGAATAAAATTAAACGCGCGTTTAATTTTACCCGAAATTCTCACTAACTCCAAACGACTCCAATCCAATTCCGTAGCGTAGTGCTCGTCCATACGATTCCAACGCAACTGGTTTCGCATGTTTTCGACCTCGTATGAAAAAAATATGAATTTACGAAGTTTACACGAATTTTTAATATAAAATTTACAACATATATTTATAATTTTAACCCTAATTGATCACAGACCTTAGATTCCCAGCCCTCCATCACAGCCGAACATCTCTTTCTTCCCCAACCCAGTTCACGTTCGTTCTCTAAACCCATAGCCTCCATTTTTTGAATCGAATTATGCTCTCTCCATACGAAGCTTGAAGACGATCGGATACCATCGTTGCGAATCCCCGCTCGATAGCCACCATCGGCTGCCACCATGTTGAACTCGGCCTCCCCTATCACCTCGATTTGCATGGAAAACGCAGCCCCTTCTTGCTCGATTTCCCGTTGATTCGAAGCGCCGTTTTCGATCATCTCCGTATGGATTTGAAGCTTTCATCGTCCTCTACAACTTTGTAGTTGAGAGCTTTTGATAATTGTTGATGGATTGAGAGGAAAATGAGAAAGAAGTTTCGAAATTTTCTGGCCATTAATCAAGAGGGTGGCGGTTGTAACCCTAGCCTTGTTTTTATCTGCAAAAATTAAGATTGAGGTCCTTTTATAGAAAAATACGCGACACTATTCATCCCGGATTTTCCGAACTCTAAACGAAGAGTGCCGGTTGGCGTTTCTAAGGTTTACCCCACGTTCCGAACACAATGGAACGTATTTCGGGAGCTAATTCGATCATCTGTGCGAGATACGGAAATAAACGATCAATTTTAAATTAAACCGATTAAACGATTTTCCATGCGTTTTCGCTTGCCCCGGACAAACGGTAGATCCGATTGACACGAAATTTGAAACCTTACAATAATATCACATTACAGATCCGATGAAACTGGTTTCGTCGAAATCCGATACTTTTTGAAAAATGACTATTTTAACTCGCCAAATTAATATTAAAACAATTTCGATGCGTTTCGAGCTGCCATGATCAAACGACAACTCCGATTGCTACGAAAATTGAAATCCGATAATAACAAACTACTACGGATCCAATGAAACTGATTTCGTCCAATTTTGAGACTGTTAAAAAATTGGCTATTTTACAGTCGATAATTAAATATTAAAATATTCAATTTTCACAAATTAACTTTTAATTCAATTTTAAAAGTTCTAAAATATCGTTCTAACTCCAACATGATAAAATAAAATTTGACAAATCAATTTTAATCATATTTAACCTTATTTTCAATTATTTCTGTATTTTCAACTATTAAATTATCGTTTTAATTATTCAATTAAATCCAATTATTCGAAATAAAATTTATTCGACTTATAAATTTCACTTATTAATATTTAAAATTAATTAAATATTTAATTTTAAATTAGTAAAAATTCTGGGTCATTACATACTTCCCCCCTTAAAAGAAATTCGTCCTCGAAATTATCAAGTAAGAAAAGTTACAGAATCTATTAACACTCCAACACAAACCATTCAAATTAGATTTTTACAAATCTCCTAACTGTTTAACTTTCCCAAAATTCATAGTTAAACTTCTTACAAAATCTTTACGAAGTTTCCAAATTTAAACTTAGTTGTCAAAAATTTCCAATTTTCACAAAAATATTCTAACGCCTTAAATTTTCGGAAAAATTCGCCAGAGTCTCCTTTGCGCGGCTCGATCCAAAAAAAAACGACAGTATATATATAACAAATATACATTTCATCAAGTGATGGGGCATTCCGTAGGGAAAAAAGTGTAAAAGTACGGTATATAATCCGAGATATGTACCTTATATATTATTAGCAAGCGCATACGGCTAATATAGCACGAAAGCGAGCTCCAAAAGCGAAGCAAGCGCAATCCGCACCTACTAAACACTCAACAACAACATGAGAAACATGCATATATGAAAGTAATATGAATATATAACATATAGCAACATAATAACTACATGTGCCAACATAGCAATGCATTCAATAGAAATAAATGCAACTACCAAATCATATAAATTTATTTCTCATTAACATTTAATGAATTGGTTTTCCAATTGATTCATTAACATTGGATTTTCTAACATTCATTCATGTTCAATTTTAATTAGTTTGCATTCACTAATTCAAGTCCAATTCACATTCAATTCTATTCAAATTTATTTACTTTCAATTTGAATTCAATTACTTTAGCTTCCAATTTCGCTAATTCACTTTCATTAACACTTAGTGAATTTATATACAATCAATTAACAATCAAATAACAACCAATGTATTTTCAACACAACCAAATTATTTAATTTACATTCAATTTGGTCCAACACTTTCAATTCCAATTGGTTTATATTAAATTGACTTCCATTCCAATTTATTCAACTTCCAATAACATTAGCTTTTAATGAATTAACATTTTCATCCATTTATGAATTTTATTGCTAATTCCTTTAACAATAAAATGTTGAATTTCATTCATATAGCTCAAGTTCAAATTCTTAACGACTTCACTTCATTAATTCACTTATTAATTTACTTCGACGCCAAAATCAACTTTATTCAACATTATTTAAGTTATGTTCCATTTCAAACATCTTATCCAATCCAAATTAATTTATTTAACTTTCCTTTTGTTAAATTTCAAATCACATGTCTTTGAGGACAACTCAAATTTATTTCAACTTGGATGTTATTTATTTACTTATACTTTCTTTAATTTAACTCCATCCTTTAAGTTAAATTTATTCTATCAAAATTCAATCTGTATAAGTTATCAACTCATTTATCATTCCCATAAATATCTTAAATAGGATTCCAGAGTCCTTTCAATCTTTCAAAACCATTTTTGAAATCAATTCAATTATCTTTTGAATTTCAAAATCCAAATCCAAATTTTCCAAACAACTTTCATTTAAAATAGTCTGGCCGCAATTCCTCTTTTGGAAACCCGAAAATGAATTCTAATGATGTGGCCATCATCATCAGGATTATTTTCCAGCGACCGAAAAGAGTTTAGAGTTTTAATTTCTCCAAAAAAAATTTCCAAAATATCAAATCCTTTCAAAACACTTCCCTGGAATTTTATTTTCAGATTATAAATCACATTTATAAATCTTTTACTTATATAATTTTACTTCTTATATATAAGATTATTTCACAAGTGTAAATGATTTTAATTATAACTTCATACTTATAATTTGATTGCTTATACAATTCATTCTTTTACAATTGTTGATTTAATTTAACTTATTCAACAACCAAACAATCAATTCATATACACTTTAAATAATTCTGAAAAATTATTCCTTTATATATAAAATATAATCAAGGTAAAATTATTTCATTTACCCAATTTAAATAATACTATGTTGACATGCCTCGTTTAAGTGTTTAGAAATCCCTATCGATAATATGGCGTCCCACACACCGATCAGAATTCACAAACAGCTCAACGGATAAGCAAACACAATATAAAACAATTTATATTCACTAACAAATACGCACTCGTATCTATTATTAAACTCACACTAATTCTAGAGTACTACTGACTCTATCTCTAATGAGTTATACCCAACAGAGCCATGGTTGTCGCTTAACCATAAGCTCTGAAACCAAATGTAATGACTGCGATTTTTCGTCCACGAACGCCGACATCAATACGTCCACTGTATCAGCTGCCGAGCAATCGAAAGCCGAAAAACCGTACCATTAGGGTTTAAGAAAAAGAAAAAGGTAGAAGAAGAGAGAAAAAGAAGCAACAGAAACAGAAAGAAATAACAGAACAACATCAAAATCTCACAATTCGCAGGGGAACAACATATAATACATAAATGAATAATCTTTAAACAAAGAACTATATCAGTTATTACATTACATTACATTTCATTACATCATCAGAGTGTACAACAACAAACAACATCAACAGCGGAAAAGAAATATCATATACTAGTAATATGCCATGCCATCCAGCTTGCCTCCAGCAACTCCTGAATTCCAGAATATCCAGAAAACCTGACTCTTGACTGCCTGTGTGGAAATTGGTGGGCACCCAGAGTTTAGGAAGGAAAACAATAAACTCCGAGTCAGTCATGTGACTGGTGTGAGAACTAAAACAGTTTATTTTTCTTAAAAATCAAAATAGAGGAATATTTATAAAGTCAATTCGCAATGCTTTTAAAAAATGAGACTACCATAAGGCCTCCCGCACACACACACACAATGCAAACGCAGAATCGGAGGAGATTTCTCCTTATGATAGTCAAAGATGTTTGATACGCATTAAAAAAGAAACATTTGATATTATTACTAGTGCATAGTGTAGGAAAAATTCATTTCGAAAGTAAAGATATAAATCTTAGCCAACATACGACCATTATCGTATGCCTACTATAGCTACCATCTAAACAGTGGTGACCACCGTAAGTAAATGGCAGGTTCTACAACTAAAACCGTACAGGGTTTCGTATTGGGAATTGGATTTCCAACAAATGGTCAGGCCAAGGAACTTTCCATTGCCACATAGGTACGCCTCTGGAAAGACGACCCGAGAACCTAACCGGATCTCTGCCAACACAAGGCCGGGTTACCTTTCAAACTAGGTAACTAATGACACGAATATGTCATCCCCCGATCGTAACCGATCTATCCGAGGATCCTCGATTTCCAACAACCACAAAATTTGCCGCAACAACATAGGTTAAATATCTGGGCTCCATACCATTATACCACCTCTATCCAGAAGGAATGACATACACTAAAGGGGCGCTACCCCCTAATAACCTTGCTGCATCCTTCCTGTTTTGACCATTTCCGGGGTGTGAGGTCCGACGAAGTCTCGTCCACAATGCCACGCTTTATACAAAAGCTTTGCTTTGGGTCAACAAATGATCATAGAAATGATCACCAAGATGAATGATCAAACAAATGATCATATCACAAATGATCAAACAATGATCATTTCACAGCAACACTCAGCATGCCACAATACCAAATTGGGAGTATCTCACTAATAACCTTCAACTATATAACCTCTGAGCTCGTACGTCTCAGAGAAGGGTGTTAAGCTAAGAGAATAAATTCTCCGCCACCAGCAGAAATATATTTGAAAGGAACCATCTTTATATCTCAATTTGTAATGTCAGACAAACAATCCATACAAGTCTGTTGCGGGCTCGAACAGAACCGAAGGCACTTACAAAGAAGTCCTTGCATTCTGGATAATTTCTAATCACGTCTGGACTTCACGTCACTAAGGGTGATAAAACCTCTATATCGGAGATCAGCCGATGCAGAGCACGGTAATCCTTCCGTTTTCAAAAATATTCGGTCTTCAACACCGGTCATCAAATGCAATCCATAACGACGTATCACATACTCGAAATGGGTTATACGACCCCAATGTCCTTTCCCGACTAACCCGAATAGCGAGCGCTTATTTTAAAATTAAGTGTGGCATTCAAATTCTAGCAAATCACAACAAATACCTATTTAAAGGTAAATATTGATAGTCGGATTATTTAACTATCAATAGGCATGCTCAACATCACCAAATTCCAAATAATTTCCCAAATTATTTACTTTCCAAAATATCTTTACTAGATATATAATTTCCACACTTCAAAATAAATCAACGTTTATTTTTAAACAAATTCCCCTTTTCATTTATAAATTCCATAATGAATTTATAATTCCAAAATATCTATGAATATACGATTTTCAGATCGATTTCTAATATTCATTTTCAATTTATCTTTAAAAGATAAAGTCTCAAAATATTCAGTTCATATTGGAAAACATTTCCATACTTATTTAATAATAAGTAATTCACAAATCTATTTATTTTCAACATTTGAAAATATTCAATATACTTAAATCAAAACTAAGTATATATTTCATTCTTTTAAGGAAATCATTCTCTTAACACATAAATTTGAGGCAAAAAGAATGTTGCGTAAAACATCGTTACGACGACCCAAAATCACTAGTATATGGATTCAAAGTTTAAATAGATATATAAATCCCAATACTATACAAAACATTTCCTTTCGGAAACCATTTACTATAACAACAGTGTTATAGTCCACCATTTCCTTCTATTTCTCAAAAACGTCTATTTCAACAATGAATGTTGAAATCTATGGTTTCGATATTTAATGCATTTTAAAACGTCGTTAAAATAATCAACTTCTTTTAATAATATCCATTTTGCCAAATATGACCATTTTATTCAATAATGTATTCACTGTCCAAAATCATGAATATATTTCCATTAATAAACTTCAACATTCAATTTATCAAATTCAATTGATTTCGAATTTATAACAAATGTTTATAAATTCCATTTCTATTTATAAGCTTATAAATCTCATTTTTTTTAACAAATTCCATTTATATCTCATTTAAATGCCAAAATCCGATTTATAAGATAATTACTTATAAATCTTCTTTTTTACAAAATCAATTCATTTTATAACTTCACAATTTATAAATCTATAAATTCCGTTCACTTATGAAATCCATTTTTATTTCATTTTTAACACTTATAAAAACTCGTTTTAATATTCCAATATTTTTAATTTATAAAATATCAATTTTATAAGTCTTTTATATACATCGTTTTTAATAATTCAAAAATCCCAATTTAAACCAATTTATTCTTTTAATAACTTAAAAATCGTTATTTAAAGCTTATATACTTCAAAATCATACTTAAGCATTATTTTCCAAAAATCATAACTTTTATGAAAATAAAATTTTAACGTTTATTTATTTTAACAATTCAAAATTTAATAAAACGTATACTTTTGAAAATCACTTTAAAATTCCTTTTAAAACCAAAAATCATTATTTTAAAACTTCAGAAATGGATCCGATGATGCAGCAGCACCAAATAGTCAATCACGACATCCAAATATCATATATTGATATGATAATCAACAAATATCACAATATTTGTAGATAAATCAATACAGTTGAGGAATCCAGTTGGATCCCTCCAACCAGTTTCCCTGCATCCACAAACATTAGCACAATACCAATTCCGCTCCAGTACGGATTTATCGTGGTATATGGGATTCATAAATTATTATCCGTTTAATAGACGGCGCAATAGGGTCTCATCCGCTATATACTATGGGAAATCAACTCCAAGTACATAAATAATACCAATTTCATTGTACTGTGAAATATTCGCGGTATATGTTTTTAATAAATAACCTGCGCTTACTAACGGCGCATAATGTCTATTTTAACAATCAATAGATAACAATCATCATTCAAACATGCATTCAAGAATTTCAAATATAACTATTTAAAATTAAAAATCGAAACCATTCGATTGAGTGAGAAGTTCTCACCTTGGTTTTAATTCCGTTTTAGCGATTTATTTCGAACAAAATTAAACGCGCGTTTAATTTTACCCAAAATTCTCACTAACTCCAAATGACTCCAATCCAATTCCGTAGCGTAGTGCTCGTCCATACGATTCCAACGCAACTAGTTTCGCATGTTTTCTACCTCGTATCAAAAAGATATGAATTTAAGAAGTTTACACGAATTTTTAATATAAAATTTACAACATATATTTATAATTTTAACCCTAATTGATCACAGCCCTTAGATTCCCAGCCCTCCATCACAGCCGAACATCTCTTTCTTCCCCAACCCAGTTCACGTTCCTTCTCCAAACCCATAGCCTCCATTTTTTGAATCGAATTATGCTCGCTCCATACGAAGCTTGAAGACGATCGGAGACCATCGTTGCGAAGCCCCGCTCGAGAGCCACCATCGACTGCCACCATGTTGAACTCGGCCTCCCCTATCACCTCGATTTGCGTGAAAAATGCAGCCCCTTCTTTCTCGATTTCCCATTGATTCGAATCTCCGTTTTCGATCATCTCCGTATGGGTTGAAGCTTTCATCGTCCTCTACAACTTTGTAGTTGAGAGTTTTTGCTAATTGTTGATGGATTGAGAGGAAAATGAGAAAGAAGTTTCGAAATTTTCTGGCCATTAATCAAGAGGGTGGCGTCTGTAACCCTAGCCTTGTTGCAAAACTGAAGATTGAGGTCCTTTTATAGAAAAATACGCGACACTATTCATCCCGGATTTTTCAAACTCTAAACAAAGCGTGCCGGTTGGCGTTTCTAAGGCTTACTCCACGTTCCGAACACAATGGAACGTGTTTCGGGAGCTAATTCGATCATCTGTGTGAGATATGGAAATAAACGATCAATTTTAAATTAAACCGATTAAACCATTTTCTATGCGTTTTCTCTTTCCCCGGACAAACGGTAGATCCGATTGACACGAAATTTGAAACCTTACAATAATATCACATTACGGATTCGATGAAACTTGTTTCGTTGAAATTCGAGACTTTTGAAAAATGACTATTTTAACTCGCCAAATTAATATTAAAACAATTTCGATGCGTTTCGAGCTGCCATGATCAAACGACAACTCCGATTGCTACGAAAATTGAAATCTGGTAATAACAAACTACTACGGATCCAATGAAACTAGTTTCGTCCAATTCTGAGACTGTTCAAAAATTGGCTATTTTACAGTCGATAATTAAATATTAAAATATTCAATTTTCACAAACTAACTTTTAATTCAATTTTAAATGTTCTAAAATATCGTTCTAACTCCAACATGATAAAATAAAATTTTACAAATCAATTTTAATCATATTTAACCCTATTTTCAATTATTTCTGTATTTTCAACTATTAAATTATCGTTTTAATTATTCAATGAAATCCAATTATTCGAAATAAAATTTATTCGACTTATAAATTTCACTTATTAATATTTAAAATTAATTAAATATTCAGTTTTAAATTAATAATAATTCTAGGTCGTTACAATTTCAAAAATTTTATAAACACGTTTTCTCAAAAAGTTTATTTTCTATATAAAATACACGGTTTTGCACTCTTCGAGCGTATGAAAGAGAATTAAACGATTTATTAAAACATGTGGTATGGGACACGTGCCTTTACTTTTTCGGTTAATTTTGGACTTTTTCGTTTGAAGCTATTGACCTTCGGGTTGTATTTGCCGCTGAGAATAGGCAATTGTGTGATTTAGATGATTTGTTTTCTAGTGTGGTATTGACTATCAGTTAGTAAATCGATAAGTGAGAATGTGTGTTAGACGCCTTATTACCACTTTTTAGGTTCCTATCTAAAATTTTGTGACACGTTCACGATGTTATTGCCAGTACTTAAGCTGTTGGGCCACTTATTGAACTGTTGGGTCCTATGTGTACATATAGTTGTTGGGCTAGTTATGGACTATTGGGTCCTATTGAGACTGTTGGGTCTCTTATACACTATACTTGGCAGGCTGTTAGGCTACTTATTGGACTGTTGGGTCCTAATTTCATATAGCTGTTGGGCTAACTTTTAGAATGTTGGGTCCTATATTTTGCATTGTTGCTTTTGTAGATTTCTTTATGTTGATTTCTAGAATTTTGATGATTTATAAATGTTTTCACCATAGTTGCATTTTGTTAGATTATTTATATAACCTGAGTGCTATCGTGTGGATTATATAGTGATTTCATTTTTGAAATTTTAAAGTCTTTGTTGATTTCTATATATTATGATTCATTGTTGCCATACTTTGGCCTTTTTGAGATTTTTAATCTCCTATTTAGGAGTTGGAGTTGATGACTGCTATTATCTTGTCTATTGCTATGCAGATGATATGAGGTGTACATTTGTGACATTTGATGTTGTTGTTTAACTTAGCCATTATATTGGCTATTAATTATGCAGATGATACAAGGCATACATTTGTGGATATTTGATTGTTGTTGAACTCGCCTCTTTTGAGAAACTCTTATGACATACATTTAGAATTGCTTCTTTTCTTTCAAGAAGAATTGTTATCATTTATCCTTGTACCTTACTTATCTCATACTAATCAGTTGTTTAAGCTAGACTGACCCGTGTATTTTTATATACTCGGTTCAGACCGAGTTGTTTCAAGTTAGTTACCTGCTATAAGGGTTTGCTATGCTGCTTCCGCCTTGGATATTCTAGTTATATCCTTCATGTAGTTTTTGTAGTCTTTTTGTAAAACACATATATGTATCTATTGTCATGACTCGTTGTATATATTGTACTCCTAGTACCACTTATGTTGTATCATTTTGTATTATATTGGGATGTATCTATTTATATGTATCGTATCTATTGTTATTGTATTTTATTTTGATAGATCCGTTAGCCACTATAGTTTTGATTTAGGCATAAATTGAATATGTCGATCCACTTGAGAAAGAGGAAAAAAAATATAGAGCACAAAATTGACATATTTGATAGATGTTTAAGACAAAGCTATGGGTGGTCGCATATAACTAGCCTTATTCTTTGCACATTATTACTCAGTAATACTCTTTGTTAATGTGGGTCTCGAGGTGGGGTGTCATAGCTTGGTATCAGAGTCGAGTTCAGAACAAAATATGTTAAAACAGAACAGAAGATATATTACAGTATGTCAAAGTATAATATAAGTGTTATCTAATTCCTTAATCATCGTGCCTTTAACCTTTTCTTGTCCTTTGGGTTAGATATAAGTTGGGAATATGTTTAGGAATACATTTTTATTCCATAGTATACAATAATTGAATAATGCCTTACCTTATGAGTAATCCTCACTGTGATCGCTTTATTTTAGTTTTCTTCGATATGGATGCATTACCCTCATTCGTATCGAAGGAGTTTGTTGAAGTTGTATCATTGGATGTTTCTTATCTTGTTACTTCTTTAAGGATTGCAAATTCTATCGAGGGGATCCCCAATACTTGGCACGTTGTGTGACAATATTGAGGTTGTTCCTTGTATTTTTTCTTTTCATGCGAATTTGCATATTATTGACTATCTTGGTTTTGATGTGAATTCGAGGATGGATTGGCTTGCATGTTATCGAACCCGAATCCTATGTTTTGAAAGGAACTTATATCTTAGGTATTATAATTCGGCCGATCTGTTGCCTCTTGGTCTTTGGAATGTTGATGGTTATTCTGAAGATTCTTAATCACCCTTGAGTCTCAAGATGATGACAAAGTATCTCGAATTCTCCTTGTTTTTTATTCTGCTGATGTATATGAGTCCCTTTTTTAGGGTTCGTCACCCAAATGGGCAATTGAGTTCTGTATTGATCTCATTTCTGGTTCTCGATTTGTTAGTCGTTCTTTCATGAGGATGTCCACTAAGAAAATAAGTAAAGCAATAAATTTAAATTGCAATTCTTTCTTATTGAAGAAATACCTATAAGAATAATTGGATTCTTTTATTGGGACAAGCAAAGAGTATTTCATAAAAAATTAAATAAGAGGCATGTTTATCATTTAGAAAATGATTTTGTTTTGGATTTCTATCTAGTGTTTTAAGAATTCTAGTCGATGCGCCCGATCAACGTTATCGATAAGAATTTTCTAAATGCTATGATGAGACAGTCAGACACGATAAAAAAAATGAGTTGTAATGAGTAAAATTTTGAAAATAAATTAAAATGAGTTTGAAAATTAATCTTTTTAAATGACAAACATAGCCATTAAACCTAAGTGAGCGTGAGATAAAAGTGGCGAGGTAGTTTTGATTGTTCGGTTAACTGTCCAGCCAATCGATGGGGTTTTTCATTATAAATCAACGGCGAGGCAATGCCATTATATCATGGGAAATTTGTGAAATTGAATATGGCTATGTTTTAACCGATTATATAAGTACAACCTATTGAAATTTAAATAATGATATCTTATGATGATTTGAGTAAATAAAGTAAATTAATTCTAATTAAGGAGAAGTCTTAATTGGAAATCATGTGATGCTTTGATTAATAAAATGATATGTGCACGATAAATAATACATTTTTTAGAGAAAATTGAAATATCAATTAAACATTTTGTACAAGGCTAAAATTGATGACTCTAAAAAATTGTTTCGGTAATTGGTTGTTTGAATGCTAATAGATAGTAAGATTTAAAACTCCATCTTAAGAGATATTAAAGAAGTGTATTTGGTAATTTGTGAGCAATTTTTTGTTTTAACTTTAATGGTATTAAAACTTATGGTTTCGAAATTGTAAAAATTCTTTTGAAAACAAGTTTGAGTTAATTATCATCTTTAATTAGTTTTATTTTTATAAAAATATTGAAATTTAATTTGAGACAGGAGAAAGTACGAACTTAAATGGTTTATTTATTATAAAAGGCTAAACTAAAGAAGGTAAGGATAATAAATAAATAGTCATGAGATACAATCCTTTAAAATTGTGAGAACAATTTGAAAATTAATATTTAAATCCAAAATTTAATTTGGATGAATTATTCTCTCTTATTAATGGAAGAGATAAGTATCTCTTTCAAAATGAGTCTTTAAAATTAATTGTTTGAAAAGTTTGATTTAGTGAGTTAATGAAAATATTTCCAAGTAGTGAATAGTTTCTTTTAAAAAGGTAATTACTTGAAGTTAATTTTGAACTTAAATGACTTAGCTTTCCAGAAGGAGGATCTTGATTAATGAGTTAACATTAAAAGATTGTTTTGAAAATGTAGTTTGAATTTGGAAAGGTTTGAAAAAATTCATATTTTAAAATTTGATTTAAAAACGGAAATATTATTTGAAAAAGTGCTACACTAAAACAGCGATAACTTAAGATTTGTAGCTCAAAATGAGTTCAATCTTTCGGTAAATGAAAGTGCTTTCAGTAAGCTATAAATTTTGTTTTTTCCATTTTGAGAGATTTTGCATTTTGTTCTGTCTAAAATGGGTTTGAAACAGATAGACGTTTCTGTCATATTAAGAAATTTTCTATGATTTAAGCTAAATGTAAAACTAGCATAACTTTTAAACCGTAAATCTGATTTTGATGATCTTTATATTACTAGAAAGCTAAGACTGAGTAGAACGACTTTTGTTTTATGAAGGTTTATAGATTTTGTTGTTTGCTATGTCAAAACTTGTCTTCTTTACAACAGATCTAAAATGAATAATTATCTGTTTCCCCTTAATAATTAAATGCAGTACTTATTATGGATATGAACTAATCTCATCTATTTGAGTTAAGTACAGGTGAAAGAGGATATTTATAGTATATATTGAGGAAAAAGTTTATATTTATAGTTGAGCAAACTCGCTTTAAAATGCTAAAAAGAAAGGTATGAAATTAGAGTAAGTTTTTAAGTATTAAATTCATGATATATGTTGTGTTCCGACCTAATGGTCGATTTATGTTATATAAATCGTTTGTAATATTGCAAACGATCTTTCATGCAAAGGAGAGACTACTGATTTTTCTGAAAATTTCTAACACTTAGAAAAAAAATTAGAGAAAAATTTATGCGTTACAAATTAAAGTGTTTATGGAAGAATTAGAGAATAGACAACTCAAAAAAACTATAAATAAAGAGTACTAAATTTAAATTGTAACCTAAGTAAGAAGCTTTGGGAAATTTTCAAGTGTTGAAAATTGTGAATTTAATTTTGAAGATAATGGGTGTAAAAACTCTAAAAACATTTGATTAGTAAAAGAGAGTATAAAATCCATTCTTTGTGTGTACTTGCCTTTGTGCAATTATTTTACGACTTGCATTTATGCAGTCATATGAGTTAGGTGGTATTTGGAGAAACCGCCTACTTCTTATTGGGTTTTCTTTCCGTAATTGTTTTCAATCTAATATCGGTATGACTCCCTTCGTATGTTATATGGAAAGTCGTATCGATTATCATCTTGTGGGTTGGAGTCCAGGATAAAGTTTTGACTAATCCTGACTCTATTCGTGAAGGTTTTGAAGAATCGATATCACCCGCTTTATCTATTATGTAGCCTCCAATTCGTGTTCTTGCTTAGAAGGTGTAATGCCTTCGAAATAAGAATATTCTGCTCATGAAAATTCAGTGGTCTGCTAATCCAAATAAATTCACTTGGGAAACCATAGAATTTATTGAGCTATCTTTTTCGAGCCTTTTGTTTTCCTGTGTTGAGGGTAAGAAATTTTAGCTTATCTATCTTCCTTTGCTTGATGAAATGAATCGTGTTGAATACTGTTCTTTTCTAGAAATTGCAAGGACGCAATTTTTATAAGGAGGGGAGTATGTAACAACCCTGGTTTTGCGGTTATCTGTTAATAGCAATAATAAAAAATTATAATAAGATTATAATTTATTAATTAAGAGATAAATATATTTGGGAAAGGTAATGTAAATATATTATCTGGGTTAAATCAAAAATTTGGGTTTTTGGAATTTACTTGGGGAAAATTTGGGATTTAATTAAATATGGAGTTTGGAGAAAAATATATTTAGTTAGGAGTAAACTTGAGGAAATTAAATTTAATTGATGGGTTTGAGGTTAAACTTGTATTAAATGATGGGTTTGAGGTTAAACCTGTATATATTTTGCAAAACAGTGTTTTTATGAACATAACTGAGTTAAAAATAAATGTAGAACATGCAAATATTGTTTGGAAAATATTTAATTGAGTGTCTAAATAAATTTTATTATGGTTATTTGAATTTTATTATATAAGAAAATAATTTTTGAGCAATTTTTGATGTTAAAATAGTATTTTGTGTAAAATATTGTGTAAATTGTGTATTTAATTAAAATAAGATTTAATGAAAATATTTTATAACTAAATTATGTTTTTATTTGTTGTTTAAATGTTAGTTAAACATATGTTTGCGCCAAAATTGGCCACAAACCCCAAATACCGTGAAAGCACCAGTGTATGAATACAACTCAGCAATATTCAAACACAAATCACAGATCTCAGCAAATAACCCAAAAATGTTTGCACAAGAAATGGGTAAACACCTCCAAGTCGTATGAGTTAGTTGATTTTATGTTTTTTTAGTGATTTGGGTGATTTATGCAAATATATGAAAAGCAGGGACTAAACTGTAAAAGACACACAGATTTATAGTGGTTCGGCCAGAACGTGCCTACGTCCACTTTATATGTTATTCTCCTTTTCCCTTCAGATTACAAGTACAGAGCTTTGATTACAAGTAATTGAAAGTTGTTTGAAAGTTCTATCTGTGCTTGAGCTCTCAAACTTGTTTGCCATTGTTGTACCCCTGCCCCTCTATTTATAGAGTGAGGCTGGGGGTAGGGGTTCTGGACGTATATAGATGCTGGTGGGCCTGGGCTGATGCAATCTGGCCTGGCAAAGTTGGTTCGGCGATGCTTTGGTCTGGTGTTGCCTTGGTTCGGCAGTGGATGGAGAATGAGTTGGTTCGGTAGGCGTGGGAAGAGTGTTGGTTCGGTGGGATTTGGTCCGGTAGGAGCATGGAGATGGAGCTGGACCGGTAGTGGCACGGTTTGGTGGAGAGTGGATGGAGCCTGGTTCGGCTATGCTTTGGACCGGCATTGTTTGGAGATGGAGCTTGGACCGGCATTGCTTTGGACCGGCATTGTTTGGAGATGGAGCTTGGACCGGTATTGTTTTGGACCGGTAGTAGGTAAAAACGTTCCCAGCAGATCATATCTCCTCCATACGAACTCCGATTATCCTGAAAATTGAAACATAGCCTTTCCTAGTCCTTATCATCATTTCCAATCAATTTCGTCCCGATCGAAACTCGACCAAATTTTGATAATATCGATAGTAGCCTTGATCCCAATCGATCTTCAACCCCGATATCCAACATTCCTTGCCAATTTGTTAATATTCCAGTTTTGACCAAAAATGGGATAACAACATAGAAACATATTTGTGAGATTTTATTGTGTAGAAATCTTGTAAAAAATATGTTGTTTTGGTAAAGATATAAGGGTTATAAGTGCTTGAGTGGTAATTAGAATTAACTAATTCTTTTTGTTAATGGGTCTAAGCCCATTTCTTATTCTAACCTGAAGTAAAGAAGAAAACGTCTCCTCAATAAAACAAAGTATGTGCAGTGTTTAATAACCGAAAAACGAAGAAAAATATGAATATCCATTCCTCTTTCAAACCTAAAACTAAAATCCACCAATTTCTTCAGTTGTGTGCTGAAATTGATCAAATCAAAGCTATTTTTCTCAGGTAATCACTACAAAAATGAATTTTAATCCGTCAAATTCTGATTTTAACATTTGATTTGGTCAGTAATTCTATTTTTTTTGCATGCTTTTACACTATCGTTTCATAGGTCGCTGAAGCTATTTCAAGAGGAAAGCTCTCAACTTTCTTCAAGTTTGATCTTCAAATTGTTAAGGTAAGGTTTCCCACACACATTCTAGCTTGATTCAAGTCCATAATGATGATTTTTGGTTGTTTAATTTGTAAGTTCGTTTACTATAATGTTGATTTTTCTAAGCTGTTGCAAACAAGGCCTGGGTCTATGTTTGAGACGGCACATCTCTTTCATATCCTGTCAAAATCCATTGATTCTTTTTCAATTTAAATTATGACTGTCAAAATTTATGTATGTCAAATTATAGGTCATTACATCCTCTGTAGTTTTAGAAATATGCTACCGAACTTTGATTCAGAGCATGTTTTGCTCTAGATTTTTATAGTGAAATCATTGCCTAGGTTCAACTTTGAGACATCATAACTTTGTCATTCCTTGCCCAAATTGTATAATCCTTTTCTCAATTTTAAGTATGAGTGATAATATTTATCCATGCCAAATTTAAGGTCATTCTAACCTCTGTAGCTTATAGAAATCTACTGTCCAACATTGATTCGGAGCATGTTTTTGCTCTAGATTTTCATAGTGAAATCATTGCCTAGGTACAACTTTGAGATATCATAACTCTCTCATACCTTGTCCAAATTGCATGATTATTTTTCCAGTTTAAATTTTAGTCATTGAACTTTATTCATGTCAAATTTCAGGTCATTCCGACCTCTGTAGGTATAGAAACGTGCTATCAAACTTTGAATTGGAGCATGTTTTGCTCCAGCCGTTGACAGTGAAATCTAGCTGTGATTCCAATTTTGAGAGAAAATATCTCTCTTGTTTCTTTTTGTATTATGACCATTATTATTTTTGATAGTATTGTTGTTAATCTCTATGCATGTCAAAATTTAGGTCGTTCCGATCTACGTAGCATATAGAAACTTGCTGTCAATCTTTGAATTAGAGTATGTTTTGTTTCAGCTGAAAAATTTAGTTTTTACATGGGTTTCTGAAACAAATTTTTGATGTTGTTTTCTAAAGGCTTTGGTCCTATATGGGAAAGACGGTATTATACTAAATCCATTCATCTGATTAGTAAGGTTATGTGTGTATTTTGAATGTTGATTTCATGAAGAATTTTGTGCAAATGCTGACACCGTGCACATTTTATAAAATAATTTCTATGACACACACACACACACACACACACACACATATATATATTTCTATCGCTTTAGTACAAATGCTTTTTCCTGAATTTTTTATAAAAATGAAATCGCCTCAAAGCTATATAATATATAATATTTTCAATATATAGAGTTTTTCGAAGAAAATATTCAAAGGATTTCATTTTTTTTTATAAACTTGTTTTCTCAAAAAAATATTCTATATAAAATACACGTTTTTACACTCTTTGAGTGTATGAGAAAGATAATTAAATGATTTAGTAAAACATGTGGAATGTGACACATGCCTTTACTTTTTCGGTTAATTTCGCACTTTTTCGTTTGAAGCTATTGACTTTTGGTCGTATGTGCCGATGAGATGAGGCAATTGTTGTGATTTAGATGATTTGTTTCTAGTGTGGCATTGACTATTAGTTGATAAACTGATAATTGAGAATGTGTGGTATGGGATGCACTGTTACCACTTTTCAGGTTCCTATCTGAGAGTTTGTGACACTTTCACGATGTTATTGCATGTACTTAGGCTATTTGGCCACTTATTGAACTGTTGGGTCCTATGTGTATATATAGCTGTTGGGCTAATCATGGACTGTTCGGTCCTATTGAGACTATTGGGTCTCTTATACACTGTACTTGGCAGGCTGTTGGGCCACTTATCGGACTATTGGGTCCTATTTTCATATAGCCAGTGGGCTAATTTTTGGACTGTTGGGTCCTATATATTTTATATTGTTGCTTTTCTAGATTTATTATATTGATTTCTAGAATGATTTATAAATGTTTTCACCATAGTTACCTTTTGTTGGATTATTTATATAACTTGAGTGTTATCGTGTGGATTATACGGTGATTACATTTTTGGATTTTTGAACTCTGTTTTGAGTTCTATATATTATGATTCATTGTTTCCATTCTTTGTCGTCTTTGAGATTTGTAATCTCCTATTTAGGAGTTGGAGTTGATGAATGCCATTATCTTTGCTATTGCTATGTCGATGATATGAGGCGTACATCTATGACATTTGATGTTGTTGTTTAACTTAGCCATTACATTGGCTATTGATTATTCCGATGATATGAGGCGTACATTTATGGATTTTTCATTGTTTTTGAACTCGCCTCTTTCAAGAAACTCTTATGATATACATTTAGAGTTAATTCTTCTCTTTCGAGAAGAATTGCTATCATTTATCCTTGTACATTATTTATCTCATACTAATCAGTTGATTAAGCTAGACTGACTTGTGTATTTTTATATAATAGGGTCAGATCGAGTTGTTTCATGGTAGTTACCTGCTATAGGACTTTGCTATGCTGCTTCCGCCTTGGATATTCTACTTATCTCCTTTTGTGTAGTTTTTTTAGTATTTTTGTAAAATTCTATCATATGTCTACTTTCATGACTCGTTGTACATATTGTAGCCTTAGTACCACTTATGTTGTATCATTTTGTAGTGTGCTGGGATGTATCTTTGTACATGTATGCATATGTTTGACTGTTGTTCTATGATATGTTTTATATATTGTTATTGTACTTTGGTCTGATAGAACCGTTAGCCACTATAGTTTTGTATTAAGCATTTATTTAATATGTCAATCTACTTGAGAAAGGTAAAAAATATAGATCACCAAATCGACGTATTTAATAGATGTTTAAGACAAAGCTATGAATGGTTTCTCCTAACTAGCCCTATTCTCCACATTAGAAGAGAACATTACTTAGTAATACTCTTTGTTAATGTGGGTCTCGGGGTAGGGCATAACAGCCTGTGTCTAAATTTTAGAGATGATAGATAATCTGATTTGAGCAGTATTCATCAATGGATCATTATGCAAATGGTGAACCCATTTTTCAGCTCTTGAAGGGTGACAACAAGATTCGGCGTTTGAATATCGAGTCGTGGATTCTTCAATAGGGGCTCTGCTTGGACAGAGAAGACGCCTTCTTTAGCTTCCTTGGTGTATCTGTTTCGATCCCCTTTACTATTCCCAGCTGGATGCGGCCCTTCGTGAATTACGTCAATTCTATTTAGCGGTGGGCTTAAGCTCAGCAGATCTTCATATTCCAATGTATTAACGGCATTGCCAAGGTGCTTTTATGGATCATCCCCTATCCGTTGGGCTTTCTTCTTATCCTG
Source organism: Allium cepa (assembly GCA_030765085.1). Lineage (NCBI taxonomy): Eukaryota > Viridiplantae > Streptophyta > Magnoliopsida > Asparagales > Amaryllidaceae > Allium > Allium cepa. Next base: position 725,898,347 of record CM060938.1, on the reverse strand, counting down.
AACGAGTTCTTTCAAATGACCCTCGCGGATCAATTGTTGGATGATTCCGGGTAGAACTCGGCACTCATCGGTCTTGTGACCATTTGCCTTATGATTTGCATAGTAATCTCCTCCCTTTCTTTGTTCTAGGTTGTTCTGAGCCTTGAAGGAAGTCGGGAAGTTAATTCTTTCTATCATCACAACATAAACGTTAAACGGTTGCTTGTTTAAAGCGATTGCTATAGCAATTGGCTCTTCCCATTTTGTTCTTTTATGTCCTCGGTCTAGGCCAAATCTTCCCCTTCCATCTTAGGGATAGCTTTCCTTTTAGCATCGTAAGACCATCCATCCGAATGAACTTATCAACCTAGAAGTGGAAATCTTATAAATATTTACATCCACTAACGAAGAGTTCTTCCAGTAGCGGGTGTTCTCTATTAAGCCGGAATGTACCGCGATAAGCTTGTCTCGGTCATTCGTGTCTTTTTCTTTTATTTTTTAGAATTGAATCTCCTTAGAGAGTCTCTTAAGGATTCCCCCGCTTTATGTTGGCCAAGACTATATAATCTATAGTGGGATCTTTACAAATACAGAACTGGGCGAAGAATTCGTAGGAGAACTGCTTCCATAAATAGATAGTTTTCTCTCAATACCGTCTGTATCATTTGGCCCCAGCTCCTTGGAGAGTGACAAGGAATAATCGGCATCTAACAGCTCTTAATGCATTGTATAAATCCATTTGGCTATCAAAAGCCATTATATAATCATCTAGATGTGGGACTCCATGGTATTTGATTGTTGGGATCTTCCCATAAAATAGGATGATTGTTGCCATAATCTCATTTGTAAAGGGGGGCACTCGTTCATTATTGTTACCATTTTTACCCATAGTCATCCACCCTTTTGTATTCATTACATCCTTAATTGCTTCTTTAGTTGCGTCCTTTAAGTAAGCTTCCATATTACAATAATTCTTCTCGTCCAAAAAGTGTTCCTTCAACGTAGAGCTTCCAAATTATTCAAATGATTTATCTAGAACACTCCTTTAATAATTAGCTTTAGATTGAGGGTGTTCCTTCTTCATGGGGGATGTTAGATCTATCTTGCTTTTGTTTTCATTGGAGTAGGCTTTCAAGTTCCTTTTGGGAAAAAACACCTCATTCCCTTCAGTCGGTTTTGTTGTTTTTGAAGACTTCTTAGATAATGCCAGTTTGAGGATCTCTTGCATTTCTTGCAGCTGCTGCTCTAAGTGTTTGATCTTTGAAGTATTCTCATCCTATTGAGATGGTAGCAAAGGCTGCCCTTGAGCAACCCCATCCAAATTAAAGGACGAGCTACATTCTCCTCAAGGGTTGTTGTGTGGATAACCCCTTCATTATTCTGCTTAGTCGTTTAGATTTCATTTTCCAACTCTAAGTCAAATGGTCCAAAATTAGTCTATAGGATAACCACATGATCCGATGTTCGATCCCTCCTAACGACAAAATGTTAACAAGAAAACTTGTCAACATCTCCAAAGATATATGGAAGGTGAACGAGCTCAAATAAAACATTTTCGTTGAGAAGATTACTTCCTTCGAAACCCACCTTTCGACTAAGTTAATTTAATCAAAATGGTTAAAGAAGTTAGCTTAGAAATGCAAGTTATGGAAAAAGAATCTTACTCGAAACCCAATATTTTCAGTGGGTCAGAAACAACTATGCATTTTGGCTTTCCATACCTTTCGATCATGTCGAAAGGTTAGTTCTGGTCCTTTCGACCATGTCGGAAGTTATGCATGTTTCATTAAAGTGTGATAGCTACTCCCAACCCCATTGGCTTCGCCATGTTCATTGAGGGACCCCTTCGAAAGGCTCGTAGATGTAGTTGGGAATAAACTCCATTCGAATGAATTCCTTTCTAGACTTTCGCTTTCCAATTACAAAGTGGACTCCCTCCGAAACCCCCTTTCGATCAGGTCGAGAGGAGTTCCATCCTTCCGATGCAAATCCAGCTTGTAACTACCTAAGCTCCATTAAGTTTATTCTATATAAGATCGGTCTGGATATTCCTTAGTTTCATAAATTTAACAATGTCAAAATATCATCACCATTTTTATTTCCAATGTCCAATATTGATTTTGATGGTGATGTGTTTAGAATATTTACATCCAAGTCGATCCTATGTATTGCATAGACAAAAAGAAGTTAAGAGAATAAGATATAATCATGTGCAGTGGATCATTGGTTTAGCTAACGATCATAATGATTTTCATCATAATTGAAATCCTTAATGAATCCTCCATTCCTCCATTATTATTAATCCAAAATGAGTTACAATTATGAGAGCTTTATCCCAAAATTGATTTAGAGTTTAGAAAGATTTTTTTGTATCTAAGAAGTTGGAGTAAAAGAAATGAGCTTAGGATTCCCAAATCCGGTCTTCAAAACTTGACCACTTGGGTCTTATTCGGGGATGCAAATCGGCCCTCCTCCACGTCTGTGCTTTCGCCCCTATTGAAAGGCCGCTTTTTATATTATGTCTTACACCTTTCGACCACCTTTCCTACCTTCGATGCAATTGAATGACATCTCATTTGAGTCTTTTAACTCACCCTTGCGCTTCCTTTCTCTTTATTCCAGACCTTCCGACCTTTTCGAAAGAGTCTTTTATCAACCTTCTACCTTTTTTTAGCCTTTAGTATTCTTTTTTCCTTGTTTTCTCTAGAAGTGCTTTCGACGTTGTCGAAAGGTCTTCAAATGCGCCTTTCTCTTCTTGTTGCCTTATTGTCATCGTAATTAAAGATAGGAGCCTTCGACTCTATCGATAGGCTGCTCATAAGGGTTTCGAAGATATTGAAGCACCAATGGATTCGATGCAGTAGGTAGCTTCCAAATGCATGCCCGTGGATTGATGCAGAACCTTCTCCTAATGTCATTGGCATCGACCGGTTTGAAAAGCTTTTGTAACAACCCGTAATTTTCGATAATTAAAAATAGTTAATTTAATAGGATTTTCTAATTTAATGTTGGAAGAAATTAAAATTTGTGATTTAATTGATGAGAATTATAACTAGAATGAAATTATAATAATGTTAATTTAAGGCAATTGTTAATTATCTTAACGTAATTTCAATAAATTGAAATAATTGTAGACGTTAAATTGGTTATAGATTGTAAATAAGTAAATAATTTAAATGTTATTAATTGGTGAGGAAATATGTAATTACTTGTAACTGGATGGAATCAGTGTTGTGTAAGTATTTAAAACATTTGTTTGTAACTAATAAAACCACAAATGTGATTCAATTAAGTAAAGTGACCATTGTGATATGTTGCCTATTTATTTAATCTGTTGAGTTAAATTTGTAATCGATTGCAATTAAATGTAATTAAATATTACACTAATGGAAATTAAGATGAAACTGGAGAATATTAATGTAATAAGATGTAAACCAATGTTAACTATGTCCATAAAGTAATGATTGATTTAATAAAAATATTGAAATCAAATTTAAATCAATTTATTGGAATTAAAATATAATTAATTGGATTTTATTGCGGTTGAAACTGAACATCGTAATTAGTATAATATTTAGCACTGAATTGATATGTAAATTTGCTTTAAATTATTGTAAATGTCTAAGTAATCAAAAATGATAAAAATTTGTTAATTAGAAAATTTGAATTGAAAAGTGATTTAATTAATTTAATAATATTTATTATTTAACGTGAAAATTTGCCATTTTGGCCACTGTCTCGGATTTCGACGAAACTAGTTTTATTTGATCCATAACGGTGAATAATTGTAGGATTTCAAGTATCATAGCGATCATACTTGTCATTTAATCGTACGGACTCAAAACACGTAGAAATCAATTGAAATGAGTTGATTTTAAAAGCCAACTTCTTCATTCGATGGAATTAAGACTTGAAACCTATTCCAATGAGTTTAAAAATATTAAAAACATCTACTTTGATATATGGGATTATCCATTTTCATTTCGGATGTAGAACGGGCTTTTTTGGTCACTATTCGTCATTCGTACAAAGTCGATATGTCTTTATTTTCTTATCGGGCTTTGTTAATAGAAATAGGCTTGTTTACCAAACCCTAGCAGTCATTTTCTCATTCCTGTACATACAGTTCTATCCACATGTCTCCTTCTTTTCAATGGTAGAAACAAATTCAATCTCAAAACCCTTAATTCAATTTTAAAATCAATTACAAAATTTAAACTCCTCCAAACTATGTCATATTATACACTGTTTCAAAGCTCTCGATGAGCGTAACCTAGATCTATAACTCGTTTTTGCATTTGAATCACCGTTTGATTAGAAATTGAGGTTGAACCTTGGCTTTCAATTCCTAGGGTTTTCAGTCCAACGACGGATGGTCGTCCTATCGTCGATCGGGAGGTGCCACTGCAAAGAGGGTGATTAGTAGCACTCATCGGTGTAGTTAGTTCGTCGAAGCAGTCATCATGGTAGTCAAAATTTTAGGATCTTTGGCCGACTTTTGTTCTCGACGTGGGTGCACTATGAGACGGTGGAGGGTGCCGCATTCTTGCCCAAGGTAGAGTGCGTGGCGGCGTTCTGTCGGATATGGTTGTAGGTGATTGTATCGACGGTGAAAATTGGGCGATCGATGGCGACTACAGGGCAGGTTGAGCGTATCTGGTAGGCTTCAAACGAATGCATCTTGATAGAGCATGATGACATGGCCGTTTTTGTGAGGTGATTTCTTTTTATTTTATTTTTTTATTTTATTTAAATTTCACATTCAATCGTTCAAACGTGTATATCCTTTCCATACGAGTTCGGATTCACGCGCGGTTTGTTTCCTGGAATCGTATCGAAATTATGGACATTATGAAACTGGTTTGGACGAATTCTGAGACTGTTACATTTTGGGTTCTATTTTGGATTTGAAATCGATTTGAAATCAAAGGTGAGTGTTTTAAACCACTCACAACTACTGAATCGTCTTATATTAGTTGACTTGAATTTAAAGATGTGATTAGAAATTGATTGGTTGATGTTTGGTATCTGGTGAAATATAACTTTGTCGCATTTGATCGTTATTTAATCTGATGTTGAATTTAATTGTCAATTTAATACTCGTATATGATAATCAGTTAATTGATGTTATTTATTGATCGATTAATGGTGATTGTGATGTATGTTGGTTTGTTAATATTGGATGACTGGATGTTATATGTTTATATCGTTATAATACTACAAGTTCCCTACGGGTTGAATTGATACATACCCGAATGATCTGATAGATTAGGGGAAATCATTATGAGTTGAAATGACAGACTGAAGCGATTTCATGGATTTGTAATTAAATTCGGGATTGCGGGTTGAAATGATATATCCATAAATATAAAATAATTGCGGATTAAAATGATAAGTATCTGTATCGCTTGATCATCGGGTAGAGAGCTATATACGGACAACGGATTGATTAAATTAAACGATTTTAAATGGTTAAATTTTTTTGGCAAAGCCAGCGAGGTCAAATGGCCCCTACCATATATTAGAAAGGAAAAGAATTACAATAATCCATGGCATACCATCAGATCATAAACAAATTAAAAAAACTACAGCAAAGTAATTACTGACTAAAGTTATGAAGGATGGAGCTGACAAGTATATGTTTAGAAATGGAAACACCTCTAAACACCCTACTATTCCTCTCCATCCATATAGCAGTCAAAGTCTTTATCAAAACAAGCAGAAGCAAGGAGCTCTTATGCGACTTCCATCTTGTTGCCTTGAATATGTTGAACCATTCCATTGAAGAATCTCTTAAGGGGTTCTGAAAATGTAGGATCTTCAGAATGCTTCCCCAAATATGGAAAGTAAACTCACATTCAAAGAATAAATGATGGATAGACTCCTTGAAGTTATGACAGAGAAGGCAAGCATCAACAAGAGTAATACCCATCACCTTTAATTTATCTAGCGTGTGTAAACCATTCTTAATAGTATTCCAAAGGAGTAAATTTTCTTTAGGAACAGAACCAGCATTCCACACACTAGAGTGCCAAGGAAAAATAGAGAATTGTGAAGGATCTTGCATACTGGAATAGACTAATTTAATTTTTTGAGGCTTGTGACACAACTTAGCATGAAAATCATTACATAGAATGATTTAAATTGTATATTATCCCAGCAGGCATGAACAGAGGTAGAACTAGAGGAAGGTAGCAGTAAGGAACCATGAGACCAAATAGATGAGACAGTAGCTTGCTCAGATATACCAGTCATGATTCTGATGCTGTAGCTAATCAAATCAGCTAAAATGAGACCCTGATCAGACCAAGGATCGAACCAGAAGGAGATTTTACTTTTATGAATAAGACCAACCTGAAATTTATGAATAAATTCCTTTCTTAATCTAAGAAGGTTCCTCCAAGACCAGCTACAGTCCTTAGGAATTTCCATAGTCCAAAAATGATTGTCTTTGATTAAATTCATCCTCACCCATGAAGCCCATAAGTTATTATCAAATTTATAAATTTTATCAATACGCTTTGAGATAGCTGCCTTATTCAGTTGCTTAATGTTCATGATACCCAGACCACCAAATTTATAAGGGCAGCAAATCTTTTTGAACGCAATAGGAATAAGATTTTTGGGAAAAGGATTACCATGCCAAATAAAATGGTTAAGGGCAGAGTTAATCATGGAAATTAATTTGGCAGGAAAAATGAAAATTCGAGCATAGTAAAGGCATATGGAAGTGGCGATTGATTTGACTATAACAAGCCTACCAGCCATAGAACACATAGAGGTAGGCCAGGATGAAATTCTTGCAGTTATTTTTTCATAAAGTTTGAGACATTGGCTGGTCTTGACTTTAGATGACAACATAGGAGCTCCTAAGTGATCATCATTGTACTGTATAGGATTGAGACCAGGTAAACAGTAGATAGTACTTTTTTGGACTCAGAGATGCCTGCAATCCTAATTTTGGATTTGTTCCTGTTAATAATAAGACCACTAAGAGCCTTGAATTCATCCAAAATAATCAGGACTCCAAGAATAGATTTAGAGGTAGGCTTTGTGAAGAGAAGAAGGTCATCAACAAACTGCAAGGAGGAGATACCGGAATTCTTGCATAAGGGATGATATTCAAGTAGCTTCATAGTGAAGAATCTATACGTGAGGGATGTGAATAAATCCATGGCACAAACAAATAGGTAAGGAGACATGGGATCACCTTGCCTAATTCCCCAAGTAGCTTGGAAGTGACCAAATAAATTTCCATTAAAACTTAATGAGTATTTAACCGTGGAAACACACGTTTATATCCATCAAAGGAAAGGGATTGGGAAGTTCATCTTGTGAAGAATGTATATAATTGACTTCCAATGAAGGGAATCATAAGCTTTTTGAATGTCAAGCTTTAGCACACATCTTTTTGAAATGTTTTGCCTATCATAACCTTTCAGCAATTCAGAAGAGAGAAGAATGTTATCAGTCTCTGGAGGGACGAAAAGCACTTTGATTGGAAGAGATAATTCCTGGAAGAACAGATTTCATCCTAGCTACCATAATCTTGGATATGCATTTGTAAATCACATTGCAGCAGGCAATGGGTCTGAACTGAGTAACAAAAGAAGGCTAGTCAGATTTTGGAATAAGGGCAATTTCGGTGGAATTAATACCAGAAAGCATTTTGTTTGCTTGAAAAAGTTCTTAATTTCCTTAATCACATCAGTGCCAATAACAGACCAAGCAGATTTGTAAAAATGGGCGTTAAAGCCATTAGGACCAGGAGAACTAGTTGAATTCATAGCAAATATATTTTCTTTAATTTCTTTATCAATAATCTCTTGCATAAGAAAATTAGAGGCCTGAGAAGATAAGGATGGTAAGGAAATGTTGTCAAATAATTGGCTGTGAATATGAGGATTGATGGGGTACGCAAGAAGATCTTGAAAGTAATCCAAAAAAGCATCATGAACAGCTTCAGTAGTAGAACATAGAACATCATTTTTATCTAGGAGGTTGGAAAAATTTGCTGCAGTGTGTCTGATTCTTAATGATTCATGAAAGATTGCAAAGTTTTTGTCACCGTGGATAAACTACTTAATTTTTTCCTCTTGGTAAGCCATCTTATTTTCTTCCACAAGAGTTTTCGCTACAAGTTTGTTTCGAGTATGCTCCTGAGACACAAGGTTAGCAAGCACCGAATGATCCATACATATCTGAATATCCTTTTTCACTTTAAATAAATTAGCTCGAACAGAATGAGATAGACTACTACCATTTCCAAAATTGTCTTTAGCCCAAGGTTTGAGAGTATCTTTCAAATGCCTGAGCTTAGCCTGCAAAATGTACATAGGATTACCATAAACTTTAAAAGACCAACAGTTAGTAACAATTTTCATAAAATCCTGATGCATAGTCCAATTATTAAAAAATGAAAAGGAGGATTGTCTTCGCTCATAAGTTTTACCCCAGTCTAACATAAGAGGAGAGTGGTCAGAGAGAGAAGGGGGAGGAAGGATGCAGTTAAGGTTTGGCCAGGCTAGAACAGATGAAAATTTTTGGTAGGATCTGTCAAATTTACAAAAGGTGTGCTTGCCTATTTTGCTGGAGTTATTCCAAGTAAAGAAACAACCATTCACACAAATAGGAAGGTGATTAGAGTCATATATAGCTTTGTTGAGGGGTCTAGTTTATTGATAAGTAAAAGGAGTTCCACCAAACTTGTCAGTAGAAGATTGCAAACAATTCCAATCTCCAAAACATAGCCAAGGAATATTAGAGGTTTGAAGAGAGGGAAGAGAGTCAAGAAAAAGTTGTCTATGCACACAATTGTTCTCAGCATATATAAATGTCATGTGGAATTTGGATGAAGAAGGGATGTGAGAGATTAGAGTGTGGATATATTGTCTGTGAACACAGAGGGGTGTAACAGAGAAGATGGTAGGATTCCAGAGAATTAATAATCTGCCAAAAGGGGCTTGAGAAAGATTGTGGATAAATTTCCAGTCATTATTAATGATTTGAGATGCCTTGAAGGAGTTGACATGATTTAATTTTGTTTCTGCAATTGCCATGATTTGAATTTTGAAAGATGATATGAAGTTTCTATTTTCTAGTTTTTTTGACAAGGAGTTAGCACCCCTTATGTTCCAGAAACATATTCTATGAAACATAAAAGGATTGAGAATTGGAAATGGTTCTAACACCAGAGGAAGAACTATTAAGGTCTGATAAGAGTGGCACTGAAGGATAAATTTGGTCAACGGAATATTGAATTCCTTTATCAAAGTCATGAGAAGGTTTCTTATGTTTGAAAGACTTTTTTGGCCTTCCCCTTTTATTTTGGTAGGATGAAACTGAGCAATCAGGTAAGGATTGAATATTGGAAGAAGGAAAAAGAGACAGATTGCTGGATTGGACAGGATTAATGTCGGAGAAGACTTGATTTGGAAGAGATAAAGATGAATAAGGAGAAATAGAGAGACCATGACAGTCTAGAACTATAGATTGGACTGGAACATGAGCAGAAGTGTGCATAGCACCGTGCATATCATTGTGCATGCCCATGTTACTGTCAACGATAGTATCAGGAGAGAGTTGAGGCTGTTGGCCTTTTGAAATGTTAGAATGACCATATTGTGTCATGATGTCGTCGATATCCTCTTCATACTATTCATTTAAGGTCTGAAGCACAGAAAAATTATTATGTGTAGATACACCATCAGAACACTGATGGTTAGCCACTTCAGGATTTCAAACAAGTTGAAGGGAAGATGCAGAAGATGAAATTTGAAGAGCATCAGTGACAGCAATAGTTGATTCAACAAACCCCGAGGAAATAGGTGTTGATTCACCAGGAATGCTCAGAGGAGGAATAACACCCTCCACTAACAATTCAGATTGAAAATTTTCCGTAGCAACTTTTTCAGAAACATCAACAAGATCCGGAGACAGAATCATATCAACTTCCACAGACTTCAAAGTGGGGGAAACAACATTCATATCCACAACAGCCTGATGCACCATATCAGCAGAATGAATTACACTATTCTCATCATCATCCTTATTAACCTTTCTCCATAATTTTTGAAAAGATTTTAATTTTCTTTTACCTTTAAACAATAAGCTTTTCTTTTGTAGAATTACTGGTCCAGATTTGACAATATTAGAGACATCATCCACAACTTGTTTATTTTCTATCTTACTGTCCATTTCCTCAGATTTTCCAAAGGCAAAAAGTTTTTCACAATTATCTGTAGTATGGCCAAATATTTTGCAATGAGTACAAATAAGAGGCTTCCAGGCATAATCAAGAAGGACATCAGGACATGAGCCATCACCAACAGAAAGACTATCAGGAAGCTCTTTATAAGGAGAAATCTCAATCAAACATTTTGCGTACTAAAATCTTTTCAGTTTCTCCGTATTTTCATCAAGGCATATTAATCTTCCAATATGACATGCCAACCAATTGATGCCAAGAAGAGTCCACATTAATATCATGATTCTATGAAGATGAACCCAAACCAGAACAGTTCTAACCGCTGCTTGAGTAGAAACAAAGGTAGGGTTCCATTTCGAAATAATAAACATTTGACCACGAATGAAGATAGGATCTTTCTTTAGGATTGTCAGCTAGTCTTCTTCATTGGAGAATTTAAAGTAGTAGTTAATCTTATCAAAAAATATCTCATAAGAGCCTTTAAGCTTCCAAACCTTATCAAGGTAGGCTTTAACTGCCATATAGTTCACAGTTCCAACAAGGAAAAAACCCACTAAACAATCAGACCATGATTTAATACCCTCATTAATAATCTCCTTGGGAGGTGAAAGGGGAGAATCTGAATATTCAAGATCAAAGTGTACAGGGATATAAGTCCCTGGATTCCTGGGTTTCGCTGCGAAAAGAGAGGACCATGAAGAAGAAGGGACAACTGAAGGAGAAGGAATGGATGAAGATGGTTGAGGACAAGGAAGTAGAGGAGGAAAAGGATCAGTAGAAGGAAGAGATGAGGAAGAGGAGGGAATGAGGGAGGCAAGGTCAGGAGGCAGTGGAACGGGAGGTGGAGGTCGGTCAGAGGAGGGAGACGAAGGAAGGACTGACTGACGGGGAGTGGGTAGGAATGGGAGAAGTGACTTGAACAGTTGAAATTGTGGGAGGAGGGATGGGAAGAGGTAAGACAAGAGAAGAGATGAGTACTGTACAGACAGACTTGAATCCTTAACATTTTGAATTCAGTTAAACTATATTTTGAGGTAAAATTTGAATTGCATAAACTGAAATAATCTCGAAATCCAAGCTTTAAATGTTTAAAATTGGAATTGATTTATTGTTTAAAGAATTAAAATGAAAATTTGAAAGTTGATTTTTTGAAGCATAAATGAAATTTGTTGAAATTGAGTTATTGAAATTTTTTGAATATAACTTTGAAATCTATTAAGTTGAAGTAGTATAAATTGATAATTCAAACATGGATTTTAAATCGATATTGATTAAATGGTCTAATGAGAATCTGATCTTAAAACCAGTTTTACGTCAGTTGAATTGAAAGTTGGACAAGATCTATATGTGTTGAAATGGAAGAAATGGTTTAATTTTGATATTATTTCAAATTAATGATTTTAATGTAGACTGTTTAAAGATTGATTATTTAAAAATCCTTATTTTAAGGTTTTCAAACTATTAAACTAATTTAAATCTATGTTTAGCTATTTTAAACTTTTTTTTAATCAATATAAGCTATTTTAAATCATTTAAACCATTTTAAAACTATTTAATTTATTTTTAATCTATTTTCAAACTATTTAATTTATTTTAAACTATTTAATCTATTTGAAATATATTCAAACTATTTTAAATTTATTTGAACTATCTTAAATATATTTAGAACTACGATAATTCATTTTAAACTATTTTAAAGTATTTCAAACTATTTAAAAATTTATTTTTAAATTATGCTAAACTATTCATAACTATCTTAACTATTTGATAAATTTCAAGCTATGTAAAGTGGAAGTGTTTATATTTAAGTCCTTGATTTAACAGCGAATATCACTAAATGATGTTATAACCTAAGTTCAGATTTGAAATGATATTTTCTAGTGAAATTACATGTTTTAAGTATATATGAAAATTATAAATGAGGTTTTAGCCAATTTTGGACAGTGTATTTTGAAACTAAATATGATTTTGAAGGTGATATGATTGCAAATGCGATATGATTACGAAGATTTTGAGAATATGATATTTTCATATCAATCATGAATTTTTTATTTTTTTGAAATGTAAAGGAACCATCCGGTATGAAATAAGCGTTTGGTTGTTAAAGAGACCGGCATCGGATATTGTCGTACTCTCTGTCAATACCGAAAACCACTTTAACAACTGTGTACGTAATAGAGAATCCAAAATGAAGTAGGATGGTTCCATATAAGGCATTATCGTAGCCCCGACTCCCATGAGTTAGCTTGAATGTGACTAAAACATTAGCCACGTCGGGCCAAGTGAGGTCGCACCTCCTATCGGGCATATTTCTTCGGTACCATATTATGACTATGTGATTGATTTGGTGGCCACCCCTTGATTTTTATTTTAGAAGTGTGTTCCGAGGTGGGCGGTGGTAGCTGCTATGCGTTACCACCAGTCCTGATCCGCAAATGGTAGAATCCTACCTGGCACTACCTCGAGTGCCGTGTTCACATGCCTTATCGCGCCTTCTACGAGTTTGGTTTGTACCATACCTATAGAGTGTCCATTGGGTAAACCTCACGGAGGAGCTTACGATAATGTATAGACTATGGGAATATATAAAATGTGTTAAGGGGGGTGTGCGTAATGCCTTAACGCTATGTTAATACTTTACTTTACCATAGACACTATTATAATAGCGTATTATACTATGTATGTAGATAGTTTAACGGATCCTTAAGAGATGGAAATCCCAAACATGTCTTAAGTTATTGCACTCATGTTAGACACTGGATAGGAGATGAAAAAACCCATAAACATTTCTGACGCAATTATACTTATATTTATTTACCGTTGATTTAACTTACATAAGATCTTTTAGTTTTGACTCAAGTGTTTTGTCTTTTCTATTCGCTCGGGTCAGTCTAAGCCTTTTAGTTTATCGAAGATTCCTTTCTGGAGGACGGAGACTAAGATTCAATACTATTACAATTTATTATATTTATTCCACTACATCATTTTGTTCCACTGCATTTATTTATTTATTTATTTATTTATTTATTTATTTATTTTACTCTGATTCTATATTGTAAATGTGTAATTAAACGTTATTTGCAAAACAGCTTCATGAACTGTTTATTTGATTATTATATTCTGTCATTTCGCTGTAAGATTCTGTGTTCTGTTTTCATTCTTTCCTCTTTTCTTTTCTTATTTACCATATAACAATCCTCCCGTTCGAATGGTTTGAGTCTAACATGTGTGGATTATCTTCGATTTAAAATAGTCCAAAAAAGTGGGTCGTTACAACTTGGATATGCTTTCGAAAGGGTTGTTATAAAGGCAAAACCTTTGGTTCCGAAAGGTTTGGCGGATATATAAGAGATTAACATTCATTGCCTTCGAAAGGGGTTCTGAAGCTGTCTTTGCTAATCAATCTGCGTTGGATGGTCTGAAAGAGGTGGAAAGACAGCCTTGCTCCCCTTTTTCATCTTTTACAAAAGCTTTTACATTGTTTATCACTTGTGAGGGTGCCTGCTGCTTGCGACTCCTTCGAAAGCCTTCTCAATGCCTTTGGAACCTTCTTTTATGATCCTTGTCGAAACCCATAACTGTGATTCCAGTGAGGTTGGAGTTTTTCCTTCTTTCATGCTTTTGTTCTAATGTGAATTTTATAGTTAGCGATGTAAATACAAATATTGGTTTAGCCTTCTGGAATATGAATTTTTATGTTATAGTAAATGTTAAATGATTTTTGTTGTTATCAATACAATGTTAGCTTCAATTGTAAAATGATATTAAATCTATAAGTGTGTGTTACACCAATACTTAATCATTTTTTTATTTTGTGTTTTTTAACAACTATAACAACAATTGTAAAAGACCTATTACATCGGGTGAAAATAGATGTAAAATATCAATCACAAAATCCAAAAATAGTTGTAAAAGACATTATTACAATGGTCTTTTACAATAGACTAAAATGACTGTAAAATGGTTAGGCCTTATTATAACTCCGCATATTTAGTTTTTCAGCTGATTGTTATCATAGACATATTACAACAGTTATTGCAAGTTGCAAAATGGACATTTTATTATAATGATATTGTGATTTTCATGCTTTGAGCCCACTGAATCCAATGTGACGTGCATATCTTGGTGGCAACCTACCTAGCGATGACAATGAAGTTATGGATAATTGATATGTTATTAAGCGCATGATTGATAATGTAGTATAGTAACATATATGTTATAATTTCATGTTATTGAAGTGTATTTTTTTACAGAAAAATGAAAAAACAAATTAAACCTTATGTAATGCATTTGTTGGTACTAGAATGCATAGCAACATGATCAACTTATTATAGCACTTACTTAATAGTAAACATGGTTTGTTAATTATTAATGGGAACAGATGCTACTCAACAATAAAGAATGCTAATGAGTGATAGTACAATAACAAATGAGTTACAAGCTGGGCTTATTGCCTTAAAGGAGGAGATGCAACATGTTGAGGCTCGAGCAGGAAATAAGTCAACAGTCCAAGATGGAGCATTAAGGGATTATGCGTGAGTATTAGATAAATTGTCAAAAAAATTAAGGAGGACCATGAGACACATCGTAATAGATCCTAAAAGGACATAAAGTCCATTTGAAGTGTATTTAGAAACGTCGACATGATAATGGAAAGCATAAAGAGTCTGATCTTAAATTGATGCAACTTCTCCGATGGATTTTGTCACAATCTACTCTCTGTTGGTTCATGTATCTTCTTATTCTCGTGTGCTTGATATGATTGGTACATATTTGGTATATGTGTTGAAATTTTTATTCTTGGACATGAATTTTTGTACACCCATTGAAATTTATATGTTGCGACCTGTATTTTAGATATTTAACTTTTTTGTTTATTTCTATTTGTATGCTTTCCATTACTATTATATTCCTTTGTCGCTACTAATATTGTCTCCGATGAAATTTATTGTTTGTGTAATGTTCCGAAATAATTATATTATTTGATTTCCCAAACAAAACAAATGGAATGAATAAAACAATCGGTAATTTATGATGGATTTGTGATGAAATATTTAATGCATTATGCACACTCTTCATTTTCAAATAATTTCATGGGACTAATACGTGGATATTCCTAATTTTTGTATAGTTAGTTGCAACAAATTTGCAATGGAATTCATTTATATTAATTTGTTAATTACTAAAAATAATAAAAATTTTATCATTAATACGTGGCAAATCAATGATAGAAAAGCGAGGAATATTCATTATAACTATTTTAGCGTAAACTTGTAAAAAATAAAATTATCTGAGAACTCCAGCCGCAAATTCATCATAGATTATACTGATTTTCCTTTTTTGCGATGGATCAACCATCCATTGTTTTGTGAGGGAGTTATCCATTACAAATCCATCACAAATTTAAGTTTGGTGATCGATGATGATTATTGTCACCAAAACAGATAAACAGAAAAAAGACATAACCTTTATTCTATCAATGCAAAATTAATTAAATTTCAAAGTGGAACATATAACAATTAGTAGCAAGAAGAAAACTATCACAATAAACTATTAAAATGGGAAACTAAAAGTAAAATAAAATGAAAATATTATTGAAACATGTACCACAGAGAACAATTAAAGGGGTGACAATGATTTGGATAGTGTAGACATCAACTATGCCAACCAATTCGCTAACTAGTTATTTGAACAAGGAATTTCGTTTTTCTAATATATTATTATATGTTTAATTAAAATTAATAAAAAATTAAAATAAATAAATTTTTTAAAAATGATATCACTAAACGGTCGGCTTCTCCATCATTAGACCGTTGCACTACAAGTTGTGATAATAATAGCACTAATAATAATGATAATAATAATAAAGTTCGCTGTTCATCATATGTCCCAAAGACAAAACCGAAAAAACAGATTGTATGTCAATGAAACTCTCATAATATATCTTCATAATGATAATGATGATGATGACGATGATGATGATGATGATGATGATGATGATGATAATTTCAGTCTTTCATCTCCTAAGCACACGACTAAAACAACATATTGTATATCAACAAAATTCTCATAATATGTCTTCTCAAAATTTAGGTTTAGAGGAAATATTTTGATCTTTTTAGTGGAGGATCATAAAAATGTACACCCTACATTAAACAATATGTTCTTTATCTTGTCCACACCGTATGCATTTTTCCAAAAAGTAAGATTGTATCTTCAATCTTATCATAACCAAATATTATAAAAATTCTAATCTAATTATATGGTTCATGAATAATAATCATGTACTCAGAATCTAAACGTTCATATAAATGCTCTATCAACAATGAACTTTCACCTTCAAAACCCTCACATAAACAAAATGTCTACAATTTTAAGCAACAATAGAACTCTAGCCTATGAATCAGTCAAAGAAGTACCTTAAATTCACACTATGTCATTCATAAATAACTTCCGTGTCTCATCCGACCCTCTTCTTATGTTCAACCTAAATGACCTAAACGTCCTTAATCAGTTATTAGAAGCATGCAAAACTGTAGGAGCATTCTGTTAGAACCTTAAATTTTGATATTTTGA